>CM066606.1:47631446-49088946 GCA_033816785.1 Picus viridis
AACCAGTCACACCATTCCAATGGCGAATCACTCTCTCGGTGAAGAACTTTTTCTCACCTCGAGCCTAAACTTCACCTGGTGCAGCTTGAGACTGTGTCCCCTTGTTCTGGTGCTGGTTGCTAGGGAGAAGAGGCCAACCCCTTCCTGGCTACAACCACACTTCAGATAGTTGTAGAGAGCAATGAGGTCGCCCCTGAGCCTCCTCTTCTCCAGGCTAAACAATCCCAGCTCCCTCAGCCTCTCCTCATAGGGCTTGTGCTCAAGGCCTCTCACCAGCCTTGTTGCCCTTCTCTGGACACGTTCAAGTGTCTCAATGTCCTTCTTAAACTGAGGGGCCCAGAACTGGACACAGTACTCAAGGTGTGGCCTAACCAAAGCAGAGTACAGGGACACAATGACCTCCCTGCTCCTGCTGGCCACACCATTCCTAATGCAGGCCAAATAAATCTTTTTAGGAGGTTTTAATTTTAAATAAAGGAACAAATTAAGTAAATCTTTAAATGCTGCCTTACTGTATTTTCAGATACACTTGGTATAACTGAGGGAAGAGAGAATTTTCTGTTTTATAAATATAGCTCTGTCTATAATATTAATTTCAAGATGCTGTTTTTATTAGAACACTTACACCCTGTGAAGCAACAGTTTGAAGGAAAATCTGTGCATTCATAGCTTCAGGCAGAGGAAGAATGCCATCTGAGATAAACTGGAAAGTGTTCAGCTAATTCTCAGAATATTCAGGTTGATCTGTTCAGTACTTAGTTTAATGTAGAATTTTGCATCTCAACTCTCAAGACAATGCAAACTCTATAGTTTTATTTGCTTTTCTCTTGATGGATTGTGGAGTAAATTTGGTAATTGTGGAGTCCAAAACCTTCTGTGGGAATATATAACTGTTAACAGCAGATAATGGGAAAGAACTTTCCAGGCAGGTTATCTGACAGAGAAAGAGGGATGTGTAGATATGTATGCTACCTCATGGCCTAACAGTTCAAAGATTATCTTGCTTAAATACATAGGAATATTCTCTTGAGTGATGGCATCTCTCAAGTAGTAAGAATGAATCAGTATCTGTCAGCCAGCTTTCAGGAATACTTCAAACAATTTGATTGCACTTTAAAAAGTGAGAGATAATTTACCAAATCTCATCATAAAAGACAGGTAAAGTGGTCAGTTGCAGAGAATTCAGGTGAACGGTTGGTTTTACCGTGGTTAGTCTGATTACTCTAAGGACACTTCTGAATGGAAAGTAAATTGTGCCCAATAAGTTTATATCCTAGTATATTGTGTAGCAACTCCCACAGGTAGGCAAGCACCCAACATGAACTGATTTGCTTGGTATTAAAGTTCTTTTGATAGATGTATTTGTTCAAATGTGAATTTTTAATTTTTAAGTTAGGTTTTTCTTCCCTTGCACCTCACCCAAATTATACTAAGAGATGTGATGATAGACTTCTGAGATAGTAAGAGTTAACTTGATCAAACCTGTCATAACCAATCATTTGTATTAATCTAAGGGAAAATCAATGCAAATAATCTAAGTTCCCCTATGGCACTAAACATCATTTTACATGGTTGAAATACTGCAAATGATGCTCAAGAAGAAAAAACCAAACAAAACCAAAACCAAAACAACAACACACAACAACAACAAAACCCACAAAATAAACTTTATAATTTTGCAAATTAAGAAGAATGTGTTTTAATGATCATAGAATCATAAAATTGTTAGGTTTGAAAGGGAATTCAGGGATCATCTAGTTCCAAACATCCTGCCATGGCAGGGACACCTCATCAGATCGGGTTGGTCAGAGCCACATCCAGTCTGGCCTTAAAAACCTGCAGGGATGGGGCATCTACCACCTCCCTGGGCAACTTGTTCCAGTGTCTCACCACAAATGATGTTTGTTTGGTTGGATGGTCTTTTCTTTTTGCATGTTTGGACCAGCATCAGCAAAGCTGTACTGTGGCCTTTTTCTATTAAATCTGTTAAAAATATGAGTGAGCATGGAAAAGGAAAACAAGATTATGCACTAACTTTGAAGAAAAAAATAATCTGAAAA
Organism: Picus viridis; assembly: GCA_033816785.1. Classification (NCBI taxonomy): domain Eukaryota; kingdom Metazoa; phylum Chordata; class Aves; order Piciformes; family Picidae; genus Picus; species Picus viridis. The sequence continues at coordinate 47,633,507 of CM066606.1, forward strand.
AGCATAGTATCAATTTTAATATATACTTCTAAGGTATTTAGATATTTATTATTTATTTTTTTAATACCAGGATTCAGAAGCATTAAGGAGACTGGAGTGCATACCTTGGAAGGAGGAGACTGTCAAATATTTGAAAAGCTAGATCTTGAAAAATGAGTTTTGAAGAATGGCTGTTGTAATTGCTGATGAGTTGATGCTTTTGGTGAATTCCATCATGGATCTTACTAAACATGTTTTATTTTTATTAGTTTTATTCTGTTATGCTTTTTGCTATTTTCACACATCACAGCACTCTCATGCCAGTGATAATATCAGCAGAATCCCCTCTTTCCCTTAGCAGGCAAAATGTTCCATCTACTACAAGGACACTGATAATGCCACTCCTGTTAATAAGCTAGTGGTGAAGTCCCATGGGAATACATTTAGCATTCAGTCTAAAAAGCTCTGAGTCACCTCCAGGACACCTGATGATTCGTGGAATTGTTGTTACAATATGTTAACCTCCTGCTTCTGCTTGCCCATCTGGCTGAGTTAGGGCATTTTTGCTGAATGGCTTCTCTACCTTAAGAGGTGCAAGTTACTATGATTGGTGTGACTTGCATTGCTCCCTGTCTGCCCTACTTAACCATTATTTTTCTAGCTATATGCATGCTATTTTAATTGTCTCAGTTTCTCTACAGGTTTAGTAATAAAAGCGTCCTTCACATTTCTGCTTACTTGGTTATCAATACGCAGATGTCAATAAATGCTTTAGTTGTGTGTCTCCCCTATACACAGCTGTCAAAAAACAGTCTTTGGTTTATGAATTTTCAGATCCAAACATACTCCTACAGTTTTACCTTTGTACCGGAAAGAAATTAACTTATTCTGAGCTTGCTGATGATTAGGAAAATTTTATCAAAATTTAAGTTGTTCAGTATTGCATGGTAACAGCTGATTCAGCAGCTCAAGACTGCACTACTGACAAGCATTGTCTCCAGTTTCATAGCTTAAATTTAATGGTGATAACTAGTCACTCTATCTGGGTAGATCTTCCAGGCTTTTTCTAGTTTTCCCTTTCAGCTGAATTCTCTTCTGTCTTACGGTAGACATTCATCTTCGTTAGTACTGTCCTAGGTCTACTGTGTCTTTCCTGTGTATCTGGTACATTTGTACTTCACCATGATATAACAGAGCAGTTTGTTTAGGATTTTTTACAAACTTTTATTAATAGACTAGAATTAGTATAATAAATGTAACATAATACAAAATATAATTTTAAAACATTGCAGACCAAAGCCACTGAACTTTTTAGGGAATGGTGAAAATGACAGAATTCTCCTTATCTTGTGAATGGATTACATTTCTTTCTCTGCCAGGGATAAAAGTATTCTACAAACACATATTTATATTCTGTTTATTAGATACCCAGTGTAGAATGATTAATTTATAACAGCATTACAAATATCTAATAATGATTATCTAAGTGTCGTGGAAGCACTCAGAAACATATAGCAAAATCCAGGTGAAAACAGTGCATTTATTGCAATTAATCTGCTCTTCTTCCAACAAAATGAAATTACATATTCAGATGTCATTTGGGAAGATACTGTTGGACAACTAATTAAACTATTTGGAGAGATGAACACAAATGTGCACACACTCAGAAAAGGAAAATCTTCCCATGGGTATTGTGGGGGGTGTTCTTAGGTTCTGTTCTGAGAAAAGATCTGACTACCAGACTGCTTCTGTGTGGAGTGAACTGAACTCTCTTCATAGCAGGACTCTATTTATACCCTGTGAATTGTTGTCCTGTGGTCAGTTTCTTGATTAGTCAGCTGACTTCTAGACCCAGAAGCACCAGCTAATGTCTGGGGATGTCAAGCTGATCATTATAAGCTTCTACCAAGCCCTGGCCCCACTGCTTAGGGCTGTCAGGACGCCATGCTTGTGAGTGGGGGCAGGTCATACCTTCCATATCAAAGAAATAAGCAAAATTGTCCTCTTAAATTAGATATTGCTCCAATGTGCTGTGGAATTTCTGAAAGAGTGCTATTACTGTAGTAATGTACACATGGAATAATCTGGTATTTATACACAGAAACTTATCATTTAGCACCACCAATGCATAAATCTACCAATTACTACAATCAGTGGATGACTTTTATCTTGCCTTTGATGTCATTGCCTTTGCTGTTCTTATCACCTGGAATTACAGCTGAAGTGATGGTCTGGTCTGGGCATCTTGAATCACTGATGAGATCCTCTTCACTAACTCATGGTGTCAACTTTGTTAGTTGTTAGGTGGTTAATGCTGAGTTTATAATTGCAGTGTCACATCTGAATAGCACTTGATTCCTGCGAACATTCACCAATTTTTCTGTTTAAAATTTTTCTCTGTGTTTTAATTTTGCATAACATCACTTTCTGAAGTAACCCTGGTGCATATTCTTCTGGGCCTCATCCTGCCAGTGCTTGTAAATCATTACTAAAACATGCTGGTAAAAACCCATCTCTGTAAATGTCCACAATACCTATGCACCAGACCCTGTATAAATCTTCAAACACAATGCAGGCATTGTGAGGGGCTTATGCATTGTTTTTCAAGAAGTCTATTTCCTTCTATGTGCTGGAGATTCTCTCTTTCTCATATAACAAAAATTTGCTACTTCTTCTTTTCCCTCTTGCATTATCTTATTTTTGCGGATAGGAATTTAAACATTTAAAGGCTTTTGCATGAGAAAGAACAATACCGTATAATTTATCCCTGAAGACATATTACTGGATGATTTGTGAAGAGGACTGCTGCTTTCCTGCCTTCCATTTACATTTAAACATCTTTCTAGAAGGAGTGGAAAAAGGAAAATTAATAGTTTAAAGAAATAAAATTTAAACTGTATTCTTAGATATTGGTGAGAAAATTCTTTCCCATAACCTGGATAAGCCCTGGCTTAACTTATTTGGCTTCATGTTATTTTTTTTACTGTGGTTTTATATACAGAGACAGCATAATTTTTTGCTGTTGTTGTACTGTAAATAAGCATTGCAATCAGGTAAAATTACCGAAATCAAAATGTTACTAAAGCTTGTTTTACTGAGAGGTATCTTACAGAAATAAGTTTTTGTTGCTCTGATATCCTTTGCCTCAGTACAAAATAAAAATACATGCCTTTTTTTTTTTTTTTTCATAAACTTGAGCAATTTATTTTTTAAATACTCTATATGAACAGAATATTTCCAAATATTCTTCAAAAAACAGTTGTGAAAATTACTAGACAAGACAGATAAACATTGGCAACTATACTAAATTGCATTAAAATCAGAAGTAAATATGGTATTTGTCAAAATATGACACTGTATTGAAAACATTCTGTAACAGAAAAAAATTCTATTTTATGCACTAATATTTATATACATTGTAAATTTATTTGGGTGAGATTATAATTACAGTACTTTATGTGCAACTGCAAATTGCTTATTTGCTGATAGCTGACTTTAAAGAAGGATTGATGAGTAAATTCAGAACACAAATTTGTGCTTTCACACTACTGCTTTTCCAAAAGAGCAAGAATGTACACTGCAAGCCCATGGAACAACACTTCCACACAGAAAATACAATTCTAATGACACAGAAAATACAATTCTAATGAAGTTAGAGTTTTAGAACTTTGACTGAAGAGATGTGTGAAATTTCTTCAGGGTTGTCAAACATTGTCTTTCTGCACCCCTTCCAACCTACTTTTCACTTAAGTTGTGACCTTTTCTTTAATTGCTCACTCTCAGACCTATAAATTTTATTTTCCTGCATCTCAGCCAAACACCCTTTCCACACCTATAAGTAGCTGAGACATACTGTGGAATTAAAAACAACTTGTTAATTTGGAACACTGCAACTTTTTGTTATGTATATTCCACAGTTGTCTTTTAAAGTGTATCAGTGTCACGTTCATTAGATTTATAGATCATCAGCATGATAAGCTTATGCTATTCAAACAAAGTTTATTCTGTAAATGTAAATATGGAAAAAGCAATATGCGATTCATGTAACTTCTGCATTCTTTTTTGATAAAGATCCATTTTTATAATCTTATACCTGATGAAAATACAGAGCTTCTTTTTTTTGTTTTCCCCCTCCTTTTTAAAATGTTATTTATTTTTTAATTATTTTTCTTCTCCTGGATGTTATCTGAGTTGTAGACAAAATTCAACAGTATAGTGCCATTTAAAAGTGAAAAAACTCCTGCTTTTTGTGGCCCACCTTAAGTTTCTATGCAGTACCTTCTCAGGAAGGAGAAGCTCGTCCTTCTGAGCAAGGACCTTCTGAAGGAAATCTCAAAGACAAAAGGTACTTAGAGCTCATGGAAGAATGGACTTCTCACAAGGAGAATTATAATGCAGTTGTCAGGGCATGTAGGAAGGAAACAAGTAAGGCCAAAGCCCTCTGGGAACTACAACTGGCAAAGGAAGTAAAAGAGAACAGGAAAACTTCTTCAAATATATTAGTAAGAAAAGGAAGAATAGGGAAAGTGTGGGGCCACTGCTGAATGAGGAGGCAGCCCTGATAACTGAGGATGCAAATAAGGAAGAGTTGTTGAATGCTTTCTTGCTTCAGTCTTTGCTGCTATGACTGAACTCCCATATGAATTCCAGACCTTGGATGAAGAAGAGGACCAGAGGAGGGAAGACTCTACAGTAGTCAATGAAGAGGGGGATAGGGATCAGTTATGCAAATTGAATATACACAGAAGTCCATGGGTCCTGATGAGTTGCACCCAAGAGCGTTGAGAGAGCTGGCTGATGTTGTTGCTCTACTACTCTCCAACATTTTTGTGAAATCCTGGCAGACAGGAGAGGTGCCTGAGGACTGGAGTGAAGCTAATGTTACTGCAGGCTTTAAAAAAGGCAAAAAAGAGGTGCCAGGAAACTACAGACCAGTGAGCCTCACTCCATCCTTGGAAAAGTGATGGAGCAGATCATTCTGGAGGTCATCTCTAGGCACGTGGAAGAGAAGATGATGATAAGGAGAAGTCAGCATGGATTTGATAGCCTTCTATGTTGTTGCAGCAGAATAGGTAGGTGCAGGAAGACCAGTGGATGTAGTTTACCCTGACCTTAGTAAGACTTTTGACACTGTCTCCCATGACATCCTTGTGAGCAAGCTTAGGAAGTATGGGATAGAAGAACAGACAGTGAGACGGATTAGGAACTGGTTACAAAATAGAATCTACAGAGTGGTCGTCAATGGTGTTGAGTCCAGCTGGAGAGCTGTAACTAGTGGCATCCCCCAGGGGTCAGTGCTGGGTCCAGTCCTGTTCAACATCGTCATCAATGATATTGATGAGGGGACAGAGAGTCTGCTCAGCAAGTCTGCTGATGATGCCAAACTGGGAGGCTTGGCTCATACAGCTGAAGGCTGTGCGGCCATCCAGCAAGACCCGGACAGACTAGAGGGCAGAGAGGAACCTAATGAGGTTCTACAAGGATAAGTGCAGAGTCCCACATCTGGGAAGGAAAAATAAACTGCACCAGTACAGGTTAGGAGATGATCTGCTGGAGAGCAGCCCTGTGGAGGAGGACCCAAGAGTCTTGGTGGGTAACAAGTTATCCATGGGTCAGCAATGTGTCCCTGTGGCCAAAAAGGCCAATAATATCCTGGGGTGTATTAAGAGGAGTGTGTCTGGCAGATGGAAGGAGACTCTCTTCCCCCTCTGCTCTGCTCTGGTGAGACCTCACTTGGAATATTGTATCCAGTTCTGCAGACTCCAGTTCAATAGGGATAGGGATCTTCTCGATAGAGTCCAATGGAGGATTATGAGGATGGTTAAGGGACTGGAGCATGTGCCCTGTAAGGAGAGGCTGAGGGACCTGGGGCTTTTTAGTCTGGAGAAGAGAACGCTGAGAGGGTAATTTAATAAACATTTACAAATATCTGAGGGCTGTGTGTCAAGAGGGAGGGGGCAGGCTCTTCCCAGTTGTGTGACAGGACAAGGGGTAATGGATATAAACTACAGCACAGGAGAGTGCTGTAGTTTACTACGCCTCAGCATGAGGAGGAACTTCTTCACTGTGAGGGTCACAGAGCACTGAAACAGGCTCCTCAGGTTGTGGAGTCTCCTTCTCTGCAGACGTTTGAGACCCACCTGGATGTGCTCCTGTGTGACCTGTGCTAGATTCTATGGTTCTCCTCTGGCAGAGGCATTGGACTTAATGATCTTCGGAGGTCCCTTTCAACCCCTTACATCCTCTGATCCTAAGATCATAGGAGCTTAATAGGTGCTAAGAGCAGTGTCTTCTCTCTACTCTCCTATGCACTCTGTAGACAAGCTCAAAAGGGCTTAGTATAAGCTGGCATATTTACCGTGTTTCTTTTCTGGGCAATGTTAGGTAAATATATGTAGCAGAACCTTTTATAAGTTACAAACTGGTTTCAGCCTCTGAGGGTAGCTCTCTGAATCAGTTTTGTTTGAGGAAGTGACCAAGGTTATTTCTCATAGTTCTCATTTCATACAGCATACAAACATAAATTACAATTATCTGCCTCAGATTCAAGATAAAAAACTTTACAGTTTGACCTTTGCAAGGCATGTGTGTTCTGACCAAATTCTACAATGCAAAAGAAAGAAACAGTATAAACTGAGCATTAAGAAACTGTTTAATGGTGTATCACACAGGGAGGTCACTCACATTGTTCTTTCTTCCAAACACAGTGTTTTAGTTATAAAAGTTTATCTTCATAGTGGTACAAAATGGAAAATGAATTTTGAAATTAATTAACTGATTATTTATGCATTTTTCTGTTGTAGAAATAGCCTGTGGGTAACAAAATATTAGCTTGCCTAATGGATATTCATTTAAATTAATAGTGAATATTTTTCTGACAGCTGGTAATTTGCTTATTTGCAGCGTCCATATTAAATCTTCAAATATAGTAGATACAAATTACTAACCTTCAGCTGAAGGGCTCTTGTTCCCTTCTGATTTTTCCAGTTGCAGAGAAATGAAACTTCCTTTTGCTTTTTCTGTTTCTAATTATCATTTTGTGGCATCGCATCCTTTTTTCTCTCTTCTGCATAAAGTTCAGATATCCAGCTATAGAGTAGAAATGATTAGTTACAATGCCAGCTATATGACTTTCAATTACTTAGCTGTGGCATCAAACCTACTATACACTGAACTCCCTGTTTGTTTGCTTTTCTCCCTCACGTGATTTTCTTTTCGTATTACAGGTATAAAACCAAAGTAAAGTAATGGGATCACTGCAAACACTTGCAAGTGAATAAAGGGAGAAAAAATAGTTGAGAAGTGATTTTACTGAGAAAGTTATGATTTTTTCTGTCAAATAGGTTTTACCTTTAAATGTATTTTTTTCTTTTTTTTTTTTTTTTTATGTTATCCACGCTTTCTATGATTTTCAACATTAACCTACTATATTCCTTTCATCTGAGATACTTGTGCAAGAAATTAGCAAACTTTCTCAGGGAAGCATGAAATAAGTGCTCTTGCGGTCTTCACTGACTCCTGGTTCCCTTTGAAGTGCAATTGATCTGTGAAAAACCTACCACTTAACAAATTGTACAAACAGCTGAAATAATCTTACTGGCTGCAAGCAAAAGATAGTAAAACTATACAGTTGCAAGATATACACAAGTTAAGTTTGCATAGGCCACCAGAGAGAAGCTGACTTTGCTCAAAGAGCAAATACAGTATGATAGGTTTTGTCATGGAATGTTTTCTACCAAATCTTCTTTAAAGATTTTGTTCATTAACTGAATTTTCTTCCAGTTATAAAAATGTAATCTGGTATCTTATCATGAAAAATGTGAAAATGAAAATAAATACTCAAATTATCATTTCAATGGAACTCAGCACAAAAAGAGGCAGTTTGATTAATTTAATTGCCTTTTCTTTAAAATTAAATAATTGTACTTCATATTGTTTCTAGTATTATGCAAACAAAGCAATAATAGTCCACGTCTTCACAACATAAACACAACAGATTATCCAGTGCTGCAGAAGAATTATGCTTTACATGCAGTTTAGGGAGTCTTAGGGTAGAAAATACATTCATAATTCCCTTTTGGAAAAAAAAATTGATTTAAGCATTCCAGGCATAATTGATGTGAATGAATTTTCTATCTCTATACAACCAGTTTATATCACATCTTCTCAGCTAGGCTCCATCTATTCTATCAATCAGATTGGGGTATCATAAGAGTCATCTTGTTGCAAGGGAAATTTTCTCTCATTGAGCTCTACTTGTTCTGTTTTGTCTAGTACAGATTTGCTTGCAGGACATTTTGTCTTTGTTTTCTGTTTGCTTCCACATTTAGTAGTATTTTGAACTGACTTCCCTCATAAAGAATCACATTGTTTATTTTCAAATTATACTCTGCAGCTGTTATTTTCTTTTATTTATTTTTTTAAAATAATCATCAGGGGAAAAAGGCTGGTTTTGCTACTGGCATTTTTCTGCGTGCTCATACACTTTTGACTGCAACTAGATCAATGCTGAAAGAAATATAGAACAAAACACCAAAACACAAAACAAATCACTGCATTATCTTGTCTATTAAACACTTCCCCCCCACCCCATTTCAACAAATGCAGTTGCTGGCACAGATGCTTCTAAGAGAACATGAGTTAGGCAAGTGTTGGAGAATACAGACTGACAGTGAATTTCAGATCACTAACTACTTCAAGTCACATATGATACTAAATACAAAGATTTTCAGTCACCTTAACAGTAGGATGAAGTCTTTAGTTCAGTTATACTGATTCAATAATCAAACATGCTTTGATATGCTTTAAAAATTATAAACACGTAATTGTAATTAGGACATGTAATTGTAGTGCTGCAGCACATGAGAAACATGTGATCTTGGATTCTATTTTCATAGGTCCTAATTAAAAAACCCAAAACCAAAACCAAAAACACAACAAATTTGGCACAAGAATAGCAACTACGAAATATGTTAAATAAAAAGGCAATGCTTAGGTGTTTTTTTATCAAACACTTTTTATGCTGGAAAATACTTCTTAATAGCACTCACCATGTTCCGTGCCTGCTTCTGCCACTTGTTAATTCCTGCTCTTTCTGTGCAGGTCTTTTTATTCCAGAAAATATATTTGCAATTTATCTCTTTGGAAGATTCAATGAACAAAATGATGGGATAATCAGGCTTCCAGGTTTTGCTTTAGCAGGCATTGTGTCAATTTATTTTTTAAAAATAAGGAGAATGATTAATGATTTTACCTGGAGACTTTTGCACACATGAGAAATTTGCATTTGGAACCACACATTCTATGAGAGAGTACATTGGGTCATCTTTGTCTTTGAATTTAATTTAATCAAAATAATGCTTTTTTTGTTTACACATGCACTTCTTCAGTGCGTGTCGTGGTTTCATTTCACACTGCTATACAGATGAACTAACATGAAGGAAAAAAGAACATTCAATGGAAACAGTTTCCTTTTATTTTTTTTTCATCATTCACATAATGTATAGTATAATGTCAGTATCATGTCAGTAAAGCAGATGCTAATCAAAGACTTTCATGCAGCTTCACATTATTGTAAAAATGAGATTAGGTGTTGCTCATGGAATGTTAAGTCTTCTGTTTGTGCTGCCTTGCACTGCATTAGAATCACAGAATCATTTTGACTGGAAAAATAACAAATCAGATCCAACCATTATTCTCACAATTTGAGAGACAAAGACAGTTAGGAAATGATGTTTCAGTTAAACTGAAGCTTAAGATGCTTCTCAGGAAGGGTTAAAGTTTAAACCATTCCTTGCATGACGGAAAGCACATAAAATGCTGAAGTATCAATACACAAGCTCTGTGGAAGATGTGTTTTTACTGTTAAGATCTATTTTAGCCATAAGGTGGCAGTGTGGCAGCTATTTTTAACTTAAGAGGGGGGAAAAAATGAACGAAGGGATTTATTTTTTTTCTTAAATGTATAGACCTAAATCAACTTCAGTTACTGAGAGACAGGAATTCCTAGGAGTGAAATTTCTTTTGCTAATACCTGACTTCAACCAAAGAAATATTCTGATGAGATGTACAGAAAATATGTAAAAATATGTTAAATACACAATCTGCAAAATATTAATAAGACGCAGAATGAAGTGCCTAGTTATGAATATGTTACATGGTTTACAGACATTCCCTAAAGAAAGTTCATTCTTCTCTTAGAGAAATAACATTTCTTTTAAACATTAGGAGAGCACATGTATGTTTGTGTATATACCCACATAAGTACACAGACGCATGGAAAAAATTTCCAAAAAGAAAACACATTCAATCAACCTCAAGTTGTAAATTCAACACACCCTCTCTTCTCACCCCACCCCCCACCCCCTTATCCTTTTAGTGTCTTTGTTAAACACTGAAGGTTAGATAAAATAGATGTGGGAATGTTCATTCAGTGGATTTTTCACTGACTTTAAATGTGCATCAAGATAAAAGCCTAAAAAAAAAAAAAAAAACAAAAAAAAAAAACAACAACCAAACAACTCAAAAGATATGAAGTGTGTCGTCAAAATGCAGATGGAGGAGAGATAAATGCCTGTTCTCAGATGTTTCCAAAAGGTTTGATCTCATTTTGGCAGTAAAAGCCCACACATAGAAAGCAGTTGGGCATTGCTTCGCAATTCTGAATGTGCTGATGGATAATGAAAAATTTGGATCAATATCAAATGTTGAATTTTGGTACATACAATGTATTCATATGGAGTCTTTCCAAAGCTAATTTTCCTTCTAAAGAACATTTACTCAAAAGGCACATCTTGCAAAGTGTGGAGAATTTCAGCACAAACATATCCATAGTTTTGAGTTGAAACTAGAGAGCCTTTACATCCTAGAGAATTAAAATTGATGAAGATAGGAACTAATAATTTAAAAGACAAGTTAATATTCAGAACTGAATGTGTTCTTTACAAAACTTTGTTGGTAATCATTGATTTTGCTATTTTACATCAAAGGGTCATGAATAAGCCTAGTTCCTGTCCCAGATTTGCAGTGAACTTTTTTTGTTTTTAATCCCTTGGATTAATAGTTTTCTTGCACAACTGATTTATTCAAAGCCACAAAAAACTAAACATATAAACCCTACATGCATGATGACATTTGTCTATATGTAAGCACTTTTATGTGCATTTATAAAGGCCTGGAGAACAGCTTTTCTGTTCCACAAGAATGCTAAAAATATATATCTTCTTCAGAATTTATTTTCCCTTCATACAACTTTTATAATGGGTAATATAAAATTATAGCTATTTTCAAACATACTAACTTTGCAGTTCCCTTAAAAAACAAAACAAATAAACCAAAAACAACAATAAGAAATCAAGCAAACAAATAAAATAATATTTATGCTACCAGAGGAAAAATTGCAAAGCATGCTTCTTCCAGGGCTGTCTAACAGTTGTCTTAAACTCTTAGAGGTATCAGTGATAGTTAGAAAAGGTTTACACATGCTTAACCTATAGAATACTGGTTGTTTTTTAGCAATAACTATTACCAGTTTCATCTGCTAGGTGGTGAGCATGACATTTCAGGATATATTTAGCCAGCAAACAATACAAAGATCTGCTAAAATCAGATTAAAAAACTCTACCAAACAACCCCCAAAAAAACCCAAAAACCAAAAAATCACAAACAAACAAAACAAAGGCAAACCACCAAAACACCCCAACAAAACCAGAACTCTGCCATTTTAGTCATTTAGAATTGATGAGAAATAAATTCAGTTCAAAAAAGGCTATTATTCAGCAGCATAATCTACTCACTGCTTTGGGTGTCTGAATTACATGTTTAAAAGGAGACCATGCAGAGTGCTGGTATGTTTGCATTGGGTTCTTGTTACTTCACAAGGGCAGTTCCTTCTTGAACCCTACAAGTTACAGCTGGAAGCAGGTGGTAGCCTGAACCTTGTCAATGTACATCTGGAATGGATCTGCCTTCTGCAGTCCTTATGCAGCTTCCCTTTCAGCAGGGCTTCTTGAAAACTCTGCATCACTCTGTAATGAGCAGCTGTACATGCCATGCAATTGCACAGATGCTGGAAGTGGGTGCTACAGGAGGGAACTCTGTGAAGAGTCTGGAGGCTTGTTTTCTGCTGGACAGCATTGGTTCCAACCACTTCTAATGAGCCTACTGACACCCTGTGAAAAGATCTTGATGCCTTAGCAAAAAATTATTTAAGAAAGGGTACAGATGCTCAATGGTCAAAAGACAGAAAAATAGTGGGAAACATGACAGTAAACACCAAGAATAGAGAAAGAGAGGAAGGTGCTCCAATTTATAGAGCAGAGATTTCCTTGTATCCTCTGTATAGAAGCACACAGCATGGCAGAGTAAAATAGCAAGGAGGAAATTGCGGGACCTCTATGTCTTGACCACATCTCTCCACCTTTCACAAACTGTCTGGGGCAACCAGAGCAGTCCAGAGTGAAGAGTGAAATTGAACCTGGAAGAGAAGGGAAAAGGTGTTGTTTTAATATTTGTCTTTAATTCTCACTACTTGGATCAATTTTAATGAGAACAAAATTAAATTCACTTTCCCCAAATCAAGTCTGTTTTGTCCACACTATTAATAGCTAATCCATCTCCTGGTCTTTGCTTTGACTTATAATTATTTTTTTTCTATTTTTGTAAAAAAATTATCTTCTTCTTCCATTCTGCAGTGGAAGGGGACTAAGTAAACAGCTGAGTGGTCCTTTGGCTGATTGACAAGTCTTAATGCCACAAAAGACTTCCCTGTTTAAAGCCTAAAACTGTCAGTGCTACAAGTCCATTTGCTTTCAAAATTCTTTATCGGTCATATTCTGTCTTTTGCCTCTTTTTCTGCACTGTTAGGGTAAAATTTGGTGTGCATTCACTCCTCGTGTAGGTCTATTTAAAGTGTAATGTCTGACCATCTAGATTAATGTAGGACCACATATAGGTTTCAGTAATTGTTTGTTCAAATTTCTTCAGATTTCTCTGCTCATTTCATGCATCTCTTTTGCTACATTCTCCTACTCTTTATGCCACATTTGATCTTTCCTCATTTCTCTCCTCTATTTCTTTTGTGACTTTGTTTTATTTGAGCTCTTATAAGACTTTAATTTGAAGCTCATTTTTCCAAAAGAAAAACCATATTACCTCTGAATGGCAAATGTCATTATGAAAAAGAAATGTATGGAAAAATAAAAATAAAAAAAGAAAGAAGAAGGGAAACACAAACTGACTTTTCCTGAGAATGTTCGCAGGAGAATTAAACTGCATCAAAAATGCTGGATTTTTTTGCTTGGTTGCTTCATTTGTTGGTTATGGGAGTTGTTGTTGTTGCTGTTTTTGTTTTGTTTGACTTTGGGGAACTTTTGGGCTTAGTCTCTTGGTAATTCAACTTGAATTGCTCGGTTCTCTCTGTACACTCCTAGACACTCTGTTGACCTCCTCTCCAAAAATCAGCAAAATAAAAAAGAAATAAGATCTTATAAGAGAATTCTTCCCTTTCCCATACTTTGGCATTTAAGCAGACTGCACAAGTCTTGTTTTCTAGCATCATGTGTTTTGGCAACAAGACTAATTTCCATTGGGAAATGGTGATGATAATTGGTGGTAAGCGTGCTGACAAAGGTAATAGAGTAAAAAGGTTCCTGGGATGTGATCTTTCAGTTTCTCTCTTTTGTCCATTCAGCACATTTGTTACAAAAGAAATCTCTTTCCTCAGGTAATGTCACTTGGACAAGCATAGTTCTGATGTGGGAAGTGTTTCCAGCCTGGATTTCCTAGTATTATTTGCCCTTAGACTGTATAAGAAGTTGACAAAACAGAAGGTCATGAGCTGGACTGCATCTCTTCTTGTCACACTATTAAAGAGCCCTGTTTAAATTGAAATGAAACTGTTTCATTATGATAGAGAGAGATACAGGAATGCAAAAAAGTGTATTTGTTTAATGATCTCAGACTATTACTGTTATTGTCAGAAAAGGAATACTTACTTTCAGACTCTTTAGTGTCCTTTTATCATGCTTTCACAATTAAGAAGAAAGAAACAAATTTATACTGAACAACTTAGTGAATTCTTAATGAATTTAGTTTGTGTTCATCTACCAAATTACAATATTTCAACATGGAACTTATCCTGTGCAAATCAAATAAGCTTATTACATTACACATGCTCTTCAGTCCTGAGTACTCTACCCACCAGCCACCAACAGAATTATTTTAATGTTTGGGTTCTTACATTGGGTTCTTACAGAGGGGGACCTGGGGGTGCTGGTGGACAGCAGCTGGACAGGAGCCTGCAGTATGCCCAGGTGGCCAAGAAGGCCAATGGCATCCTGGCCTGCATCAGGAACTGTGTGGCCAGCAGGAGCAGAGAGGTCATTCCACCCTGTGCTCAGCACTGGTCAGGCCACATCTGGAGTCCTGTGCCCAGTTCTGGGCTCCTCAGTTTAGGAAGGGTGTTGACTTGTTGGAATGTGTCCAGAGAAGGGCAACGAAGTTGGTGAGGTGTCTGGAGCACAACCCTGTGAGGAGAGGTTGAGGGAGCTGGGGTTGCTTAGCCTGCAGAAGAGGAGGCTCAGGGGAGACCTTCTTGCTCTCTCCAACTCCCTGAAGGGAGGTTGTAGCCAGGTGGGGGTTGGTCTCTTCTCCCAGGCAAGCAGCACCAGAACAAGAGGACAGTCCCAAGCTGCACCAGGGGAGGTTTAGGCTGGAGGTGAGGAAGAAATTCTTCCCAGCAAGAGAGATTGGCCACTGGAATTTGCTGCCCAGGGAGGTGGTGGATTCCCCATCCCTTGAGGTGTTTAGGAAGAGCCTGGATAAGGCACTTGGTGCCATGGTTTAGTTGATCAGATGGTGTTGGGTGATAGGTTGGACTTGGTGATCTCTGAGGTCTTTTCCAACCTGATTAATTCTATTCTATTTGTATTTAGAGTATAGCAAAGCTAAAACATTCCCAGGCTATTCAGTGATCAGTAGTTAACTTACTCCATACTTTGTGTTTCTTCCCTCTGCTCCTAAATTCTAGTTTCTGCAAAATACATTCTTTCAGAAGCTTTAGCAGTCTTTTATTTTCAGATATATATGAGGGAATTAACCACCTCTATTGCCTACTCAGTTTCCTCACAATTGTGAGACAATTTTTTAAATGTCTGAAGGGAGACCTTCATATTTACAAGAATTATAATGCTATTTCCCATATCATAACAGTGGTCTGTTACTGTGTTCTGGTTTGGTTTGGTTTTTTTGCAGTGAAGCGCTCTTGCTCCACTTTAAATCCTGGAATGTATTTAAGAAAACAGCCTGATATCATGCACATTTTTGTCAAAGTTAACCTTAAAGGAGCCTTCTGAGTTGCTGATTGGTAATGGGTATTTGCCAGGCCCTAGTTTCATTGCTGCAGAATTGGACACATAAATGTACCTCGCCCCTGAGGGAAGGATTTAGTCAAGATTTCAGGGGGAGTAACTACAAGTTCTTTATTAGCATTCCAGAGTGTGAAATCTGAACATCAAGAGTGGCACAAATTTCTCCCAGCAATGTCAGTAGGGAAAAAACAGAGGATGTTGTGCTAGTCTGAAACGTATGAATCCAAAATATGTGAACTATTCCTGTGTTGGGTTGAAATTACTATGCAAAATAAAAGTGCCAGCATAGCTCAGTGGAAGCAAATGGAGCTATATTTAGAAGCACAGCACAATCTAGAAATACAGAATGCAACAAACATATACAAAATATACAATATTTGTATATATTTGCAATTTATAAGCAACACAAGAACCCCTCCTGGGCAAAACCAGGGGGCTACCAACAATTTTCCCCTCCCTGCTCTCTTCTGCCACCCTATACAAGGTTAAACATAGAGAAAGAGGAGCAGAAAGTAGCTTGTTAGTACTTAGCCACAACAAAGTAGCGCAGCCAAGGTCAGAAGCAAACAGCTAGTATCAGCTAGAGCAAAGAACAAAGCAAAGTGAGATAGTTTACACAACTAACTTTATGTTAGATATCAGATGAATGGGATTATTTAAACCTTATAATTATTTTGCTTCTCCATCCAAAGGTAATTTGTTTCCATTCTAGAACCTTTTGTACTCAATTTGTGGAAAATTTTCCCAGGCATCAGCCTAAAACTGCCACAATTCTTCAGTGTTCAGAATTTTAAAATCCTATGAATCATATTAGCAAGGCATTCATGTAACTCTGCAAACTCCTAATGTGTCAATGAGAGCAGACAGGCCCAATAAATGAATTGCAAGATGTTCTTCAAATGTTTAATTTCTATTATTGTAGCATTTTTGTGTTTTCTTGAATGTGTTTTGAAAGAGTGAAAAATGCCAAAGACAGTGAAAACCATCCTATCTCAAATTTAGTACAAGTATTGACAATTAGTTTACTTTTATGGTCAGGATACCATATTATGCTTGAGTGGTCTAAATGCCATGAGCATGTTATCATATTCTGAGATAATCATACTGAATTTTAATTTTGTTTTGGGATGTTAATTTGGAATGTTATGGCCAGCAAGCACATGTTTTGCCTGAGTAGACTTAATCAGATGATATTATTATTTAGCATATTATTTCCCATGGGCAAATTAAGATCAAGTGCTTAGCTCTGTAGATCCTTAAGAATCTAATTAACTATCCTGGGATCACACACAAGGTAACGGTGGATTTATAGTGCTCACACACAATGCAACAGTACATACATGGTACTACACAGCAAATTGCATTTTAATTTCTTTAAAAAAAAAAAAAAAAGTCAGTCATAAAAGAAAATAGAAGGGGGAAAGAAAAATTATAAAGAAAACACTTGCCTTTGCAATGTGAAATGTTTTTGGTTGTTGGTGTGTTTTAAGGTTTTTTGTGTGTGTGTTTGCTTTTTTTTTTTTTTTTTCCTGCTATTCTACCAGTTTGGCTGGATATCATTCAATCAAAGTATTTTCAGACTCCAAGCTGTTCTTGTCTGATCCATCTTCTGTTTCATTCCAATTTTTCACTGATTAAAAATTTTATTTTGCAGCCACTGTTACTAGAATGTTTGTTAAAGATAGATTTAGCCACAGGAATAATACAAGAATTGCGTGGTAAAAACATTTGTTAAAATAAATAAAATTCAGATTCTCTTTGATGATTATATGGCAACCATGTAAAATCTATAACTGATCATGCTTAGTACATGTTTAATGTCACATAGTAAAGCAGAGATTATCATCAGTGAAACTAATATCTACATTCAAAATTATTAATAAAAAATGACCCAAACATAATCTTCTGACCATATCCTTGTGATTCAGCATTTCTGTGAGCAATATTGTGCCTTTAGTAGTTGATATCTCTGGTGAACTTTATTAGGAAGAAGGGAAGGAATATATTTCGTAATGGTTACAAATTATTTATTGTATTAGAAGTCTACTTCTTATAATTTGCTCACTAGTGCAACAACTCTTTAAAGAGGAAAAGGACCAGTGCAATAAACTGAAAGACGTATTTATCCATAAAAAGGACTAGTTGTGTATTGGATCCCATCTTCAATTCTATGAAACTATACTATAAAAAATTCAGTCAGTAGGAGAGAAATTATGTTACAATGATGTGAAAAGAATGCTGACTTGAATCAAATCTGCTTGTCCATCATTTATTTTACTTTGCAAGTGCTAATTAGAAACATAGAATGCATTTGGTTAGAAAGTACCTTTAATGTCATCTAGTCCAAGCCCCCTGTAGTAATCAAGGACATTCCCAAATAGATCAGGTCTCTCAGCTCACCATCAAGCATGACCTTGAATATCTGCATGGATGGGGCCTCCACCATCTCCTTGAATGACCTGTTCTAAAGTTCCACCACCCTTAAAGAACTTCTTCTTAATGTCTTGTCTAAATCTACCATACTCTAGTTTAACACCATTGCCCCTTGTCATATTGTTACACAACTTTGTAAACAGTCCCTTCTTAGCTTTCTTGCAGGTGCCCTTCAGGAATTGGAATGCCAGTACAATGTCTCTGCATAGCCTTCTCCTGTCCAGGCTGAACAATCCCAGCTCTCTAAGCTTGTCTTCATAGGGGAGAT
Source organism: Picus viridis (assembly GCA_033816785.1). Taxonomy (NCBI): domain Eukaryota; kingdom Metazoa; phylum Chordata; class Aves; order Piciformes; family Picidae; genus Picus; species Picus viridis. The sequence continues at coordinate 47,651,555 of CM066606.1, forward strand.
GGTCTGAACATTGTCAGGGGCCTCCTGGGGACCTGCTGCTCCAGCCCATGTTCTTCTTTCACTGAGGGCCCCAGAGATGAACACAGTACTCCAGGGGTGGTCTCGACAGAGCAAGTTGGCAGAGTCGTCTCTCTCAATCTGCTGCCCATGCTTCTTTTAATGCAGTCCAGAATATGATTTATCTTCCAGTACATGAAGGGGACCTTCAGGAAAGCTGGGGAGGGCTTGTAGTGATAGGACAAGCGGGAATAGCTTTAAGCTGGAAGAGGGTATGTTTAGACCCGATACCTTTACAGTGATGGTGGTGAGACACAGGAACAGGTTGCCCAGGAAAGTTGTGGGTGCCCCCTCCCTGGAATTGTTCAAGGCTAGGCTGGATGGTACCTTGAGTAACCTGGTCGAGTGGAAGGTGTCCCTGCCCATGGCAGAGAAGTTGGAACCAAATGATCTTTAAGGTCCCTTCTAACCCAAACTTTTCTATGATTCTGGGCTTAAAATGTGCATTGTTGGCTCAAATCCAGCTTTTTGTCCACTGGTACCCCCAAGTTCTTTTCTGCATGGGTGCTCTCTATCACATCACCCCCCAGCCTGTATTGATAACAAGGACTGTCTTCACCCCGGTGTAGGACCTTGCATTTGGCCTTGTTGACATTCATGAGGTTCACATGAGCCCACTTCTCCAGGCTGTTCTGGTCTCTCTGAGTGATATCACATCACTGTGACATATTGACCCCACTATTCAGCTTGGATTCACATGATGATTTGCTGAGGCTGCATTTGATTGTAGTGTCTATGTCGCTGATAATGATACTAAACAAGACTTGTCCCACTGAAGGACACCATTTATGTATAATCTAAACCTAGACATTTAGCCATTGACCACTACCTTCTGGTTCTGGATGTTACCATTCAATCAATTCATCATCCACCAAACAGTCCATCCATCTAATCCATATCTCTCCAATTTAGAGAAAGATGTTTTAGGGGAACTATGTCAAAGGCCTTGCTGAAGTCCAGATAGATGATACCTATTGCACTTGCCTTATCCACTGATGTAGTCACTCCAATGTAGAAAGCCACAAGCTTGTCCTTGGTGAAACCATGCTATTTGTCTTAAATCACCTCCATGTCCTTTAGTATAGCTTCTAGGAGGATCTGTTCCATGGTCTTCCCAGGCACAGAGGTGAAGCTGAAGTAGGCTTTCTAGATTTCCCATTGAATGGTGAAAGGTATGGTAATTTTATATGAATAAAGATCTGCCTACATGGGGTATCTAACCAAGTTAATCTACCATGGGGCCTCAGCTCTTGATCTGTATGCTTGGCCACTTGCTAGAGTTTGATAATTCTACTTCAAAAGTGTGAAAAGTAAAAAGAGCAAATAACCAGACAGAGGACTTCTCTAAATACCTATACCTTTGTGGTTTTCTGATATCACTGAAAATAGTAACTTTTTGACATATTTTTTTAATCAGAATAAACAAAATATTAAATAATCTGAGGGGAGAGAAAGAAAGAAAGAAAGAAAGAAAGAAAGAAAGAAAGAAAGAAAGAAAGAAAGAAAGAAAGAAAGAAAGAAAGAAAGAAAGAAAGAAAGAAAGAAAGAAAGAAAGAAAGAAAGAGAAAGAAAAAGAAAGAAAGAAAGAAAGAAAGAAAGAAAGAAAGAAAGAAAGAAAGAAAGAAAGAAAGAAAGAAAGAAAGAAAGAAAGAAAGAAAGAAAGAAACCCCCACAAACAAACCAAGAAAATCCAACCCCCAAAAACATAAGGTAAAAGAATCCAAATAGTAGAAGGATACTAGGAGATAATAGTGAGAGTTTTCTCTTTCAGTGAGAACACCAGATTACATATATATATGTATATGTAGCAAGAAATAGATTGTGAGAATACTGGAGAATTTGCAATTATTATTTTTTAAAATGACAGATTATATTCTTTATCTGTGGTCTGTGTTAATCAATAATTCTGATTTTCCAGGACAAGTGGTAAATGTCCAGGTAAGAATGAGTTAATTTTAAACCATTCCTCAGTTATGTAAATGCACAACATGCAGTGCAACTTTCTATTCTTATTAGAATCAGAGACTGACACTATAATTGATTAATTTTGTGCCATTCTTTCCTAGTGATCTCTTTGTCACAAAAATGAGCTACCACAGAATTTTAATGCTTAGAACATTTTAGTTTTCATAATGTATTCTGATTCTCATTCTAGTGACAAAGGTTGGCACAAAATCACACCATATTCATAACAAAGGCTGCAAAAATAAAGCAGGAAAATGTGTAGAATTTATCTTCATGACACTCTCAGAACAATGAGAACAGAAATATCACAAAACAAAACTCTTGTTCTTTTGACAATCTTGGTATTGTAATATAAAAATACTCCAAAATGCATTTAGGAATCTTTTGGATTGAATATATTACAATATTTTTATGGTATGGATGTCCTTCACACTATTTTTAAAAGGGAAAAGTGCAACAACAACAAGCAAAAAAAAAAGAGTATCAAAATATGGTCTGTTAAAAATAGTTGTAGTTTAATGGCAAAATGCGATTTGGTTCCTTGCTAATTCTTATACCCACCACTGAGTTCCTGAGAGGAGGGAGTGGAGGCAATCAGGGGGAAGGAAAAACAACTTTTATTTTTGACAAAGCCTTTAAATTACAAAGCAGTTTTTTTCTTCCTAAGCCTAGTGTTTGTACAATTATTTGATAAGCTGCTAACATGGCAAAACTGTGAGTATCAAAACCTTCAGTAAGCTAAAAATAATTGCCATTTATTTAAGTTGTAAGTTGTGATGTTATGAATTAAGCATATTCTCTGTGTTCTGCTCCTAGAAGGAGGATAAACCAAGAACCAATAGGGAATTTATTTTTGGTTCTGTAAGGCAAACTAAGCAACTCATTCATTGCATGAATTTTCCACATTTCTGTGGCTTTCTGAGTAACATTAATTGTCCTTTCAACATCCCAAATTTTCAGTCTCATTATTGGAATGAAAATTGTTACTAATACTCAAACTTATAGGTAAGTAACGCTGTACTTCATTGAAAACAGAGAGAAAACCAACCTGTTAAACATTCTGGAAGACAGATAATTGAATGGTGAAAATATGTTCTAGTTCAAAAATAAAATCATAAATATGAAGGTCAGTACATATTTCTAACTTAAAGAGCTTAAATATTTGACTGAGAGGGCACACTCAACAAAACAAAAGTTGTGTTTTATATTATTTTATATATATATTTCTGCAATCCAAGAAGACTTGGAGGAAATACAAAATACTTATGGTAATATTTATTAGCTTTTAATGTACTACAATGCAACTTCAGAGGGAACACCAAAATGTTTATAAATGTATGGCTCATCTTGTGTCACTGGTATGGCACACATATTTAAATATTGCAAAATGGAAGGTATACTAGGGAAACCTTTGTTTCTGCAAAATGTGATTTTGGTCTGATGTTACACATCTTCTTTGCTAACAGGTGGATTTCAGGAAGTACACAGTCTTTTGGAGGAATATATTATAAAAAAGGAAAAAAAGTATTGATGTTTCCTGTTTCCAGTTCTCTGAATTCCTAAGAATAAGATCATCTATTGCCCTGGCAGTCCATGATGACACCAGGAAAAAAATAAAGAGTTCTTATTACAGAAATCAATTCTTCTAGACCACAGTTTCAATACACAAGTACAGAAGCTGCTGTCTATTATCAGCCAGTGAATTTTAAAGCTTAGTTCCCAAGCACTGATGGCTAAGAAGTATGCTCAGAAATGTAGATGTTCAAATGCTATTTAAGAATTTCGGGCATTCATCATGCATGCTGCAGAAGAAAATGTCAGAATCTTGTCTGAAAACAGATAAAAGAACAGTGATTTTGTACTTAAATTAGTGGAAATCATGTCTGTTACTGTCCCAGTTGAAATGATTGCAGAAACAGACAACAAAGATCAGGAGCAGTCAACATGGTTTTACCAAGGTGGAGTCATGTTCAACCAACCTGATGGCCTTTTATGAGGACATAACCAGGTGCATAGATGATGGTAGAGCACTGGATGCATTTTATCTTTATTTAAGCATATGACACTGTGTCCCACAGCATCCTTACAGCGAAACTGAGAAGTGTGGTCTGGATCATAGAATCATAGAATCAGTCAGGGTTGGAAGGGACCACAAGGGTCATCTAGTTCCAACCCCTCTGCCATGGGCAGGGACACCCTACACTAGATCACGCTGGCCAGAGCCTCGTCCAGCCTGGTCTTAAACACCTCCAGGGACTGGGCCTCAACCACCTCCCTGGATAACCCATTCCAGGGCTTCACCACTCTCATGGGGAAGAACTTCTTCCTCACATCTAGCCTGAATCTCCCCATTTCCAGCTTCATTCCATTCCCCCTAGTCCTATCACTACCTGAGATCCTGAGAAGTCCCTCCCCAGCCTTCCTGTAGGCCCCCTTCAGATACTGGAAAGCCACAATGAGGTCACCTCGGAGCCTTCTCTTCTCCAGACTGAACAGCCCCAACTCCTTCAGTCTGTCCTCATAGCAGAGGTGCTCCAGCCCTCTGATCATCCTCGTGGCCCTTCTCTGGACACGCTCCAGCACGTCCACATCCCTCCTGTAATAGGGGCTCCAGAACTGGACGCAGTACTCCAGGTGGGGTCTCACCAGAGCTGAGTAGAGGGGGAGAAGCACCTCCCTTGACCTGCTGGTCACACTTCCCCTGATGATCAGGGAATGAAGTGGATTGGGAACTGACTGAAGGAAAGAAGCCAGAGAGTTGTGGTCAGTGCAGTGGTCAGTAGTCTAGTTGAAGGCCTGTATCTCATGGACTCCCTCAGGGATCAGTACTGGGACCAGCATTGTTCAATACATACATCAATAACCTGGATGAGAGCACAGAGCGTACTGTGAGCAAGTTTGCTGACCATGCAAAGCTGGGTGGAGTGTCTGACACACTGGAAGATCTTGCTGCCATTCCACGAAACTTAGACAAGCTGGAGGGTTGGGCAGGGAGAAAATTAATGAAATCCAATGAGGGCAAGTGTAGAGTCTTGCAACTGAGAAGGAACAACCCCATGTATCAGTATAGGTTGGGAACTGATTTGTTGGAAATCAGTGAAGGGGAAAAAGGTCTGGGGGTCCTAGTGAATGGAAGGTTGACCATCAGCTAGAGATGTGCTCTTGTGGCCTAAAAGGTCAGTGCCATTCTGGGGGGTGTTGTGGTTTGAGCCTTAACTGGAATTTAAGATCCAGATGGTGGCAAGACTGAATACTCCTCCCCTGCTCCTCCTTCCTCTTTCCTAATAGAAAAAAAAAAGGAAGAGGAAAGAATAGGAAAAAATAAGGGAAGGGAAAAGGGAAAGAAAGGGGGGTAAGGAAAGAAAGGTGAGGAGGTAAATCTACCAACAAATAATTTGGAGTCAGTTTGGAAGTAGAGAAGTAAATTTTTCTTTAAACTATATACATATATATACACACACATATATACATATATATTAATATACTTTATATATAAACAAATATATATATGTGTGTGTGTGTATATATATATATATAAACAGTAACAGGAAGGGTTCACAAGGGTAAGAAACAAGGATGGACAGGGAGATATGCAAAACCAAAAGTGCTTTGGGGAAACATGGATGCATCAGGGAGAATAGAATAGAATAGAATAGAATAGAATAGAATAGAATAGAATAGAATAGAATAGAATAGAATAGAATAGAATAGAATAGAATAGAATAGAATTACCAAGGTTGGAAGAGACCTTGAAGATCATCGAGTCCAACCTGTAACCACAACCTCACAACTAGACCATGGCACCAAGTGCCACATCCAGTCCCCTCCTGAACGCCTCCAGGGACGGAGACTCAATCACCTCCCCGGGCAGCCCATTCCAGTGATGAATCACTCTCTCGGTGAAGAACTTTCTCCTCACCTCGAGTCTAAACTTCCCCTGGTGCAGCTTGAGACTGTGTCCCCTTGTTCTGGTGCTGGTTGCTAGGGAGAAGAGGCCAACCCTTCCTGGCTACAACCACCCTTCAGGTAGTTGTAGAGAGCAATGAGGTCACCCCTGAGCCTCCTCTTCTCCAGGCTAAACAGCCCCAGCTCCCTCAGCCTCTCCTCATAGGGCTTGTGCTCAAGGCCTCTCACCAGCCTTGTTGCCCTTCTCTGGACACGTTCAAGTGTCTCAATGTCCTTCTTAAACTGAGGGGCCCAGAACTGGACACAGGACTCAAGGTGCGGCCTAACCAAAGCAGAGTACAGGGGCACAATGACCTCCCTGCTCCTGCTGGCCGTACTATTCCTAATGCAGGCCAGGATGCGGTTGGCCCTCTTGGCTGCCTGGGCACACTGCTGGCTCATGTTCAGCTTCCCATCAACCAGCACCCCCAGGTCCCTCTCAGCCTGGCCGCTCTCCAGCCACTCTGACCCCAGCCTGTAGCACAGCATGGGGTTGTTGTGGCCAATGTGCAGAACCCGGCACTTGGATGTGTTAAATCTCATGCCATTGGACTCTGCCCATCTGTCCAGCCTGTCGAGGTCTCTCTGCAAAGCCTCTCTGCCCTCCAGCAGATCAACTCCTGCCCCCAGCTTGGTGTCATCTGCAAATTTACTGATGATGGACTCAATGCCCTCATCCAGATCATCAATAAAGATGTTGAAAAGCATGGGGCCCAGCACTGATCCCTGGGGCACACCACTAGTGACAGGCCGCCAGCTGGATGTGGCACCATTCACCACCACTCTCTGGGCTCGGCCCTCCAGCCAGTTCCTAACCCAACGCAGTGTGCTCCTGTCCAAGCCATGGGCTGCCAGCTTGGCCAGGAGTTTGCTGTGGGGGACGGTGTCAAAGGCCTTGATGAGGTCCAGGTAGACCACATCCACAGGCCTCCCCACGTCCACCAGGCGGGTCACCTGATCATAGAAGGAGATCAGGTTGGTCAGGCAGGACCTGCCCCTCCTAAATCCATGCTGGCTAGGCCTGAGCCCCTGGCCATCCTGTAAGTGCTGTGTGATCGCACTCGAGATGACCCGTTCCATAATCTTGCCTGGCACTGAGGTCAGGCTGACAGGCCTAGAATTCCCCGGCTCTTCCAACTGGCCCTTCTTATGGATGGGCACCACGTTGGCCAGCTTCCAGTCTTCTGGGACCTCTCCAGTGAGCCAGGACTGCTGAAAAATGATGGAGAGCGGCCTGGACAGCTCATCTGCCAGCTCCCTCAGCACCCTAGGATGGATCCCATCCGGTCCCATGGACTTGTGGGAGTCCAAGCGGCTGAGAAGATCTCTAACTCTCCCATCCTGGAACAGGGGAAAACTATGCTGCTCCCTGGCTCCTTCTGCCAGCTCTGCAGGCCAGCTGTCTGGAAGCCATTCTGTCCTGCTAGTAAAAATTGAGGTAAAGAAGGTGTTAAGCACCTCTGCCTTTTCCTCATCCTTTGTTACAATATTCCCCTCCATGCCCACCAAGGAGTGGAGCTTGTCCTTGCCCTTCCTCTTGCTATTAATATATTTATAGAAGGACTTTTTGTTGTCCTTCACAGCAGAGGCCAGTCTGAGCTCCAAATGTGCTTTTGCCTCCCTAATTTTCTTCCTACAAGACCTAGCAACATCCCTAAACATTCCATGGGTTGCCTCCCCTTTTTTCCAAAGATAATACACCCTCTTTTTTTCCCTTAGTTCCTTTAGAAGTTCATTACCCAACCAGGCTGGCCGTCTGCCCCGGCGGCTCATCTTCCGGCACACCGGCACAGCCTGTTCCTGCGCCTTCAAGAGTTCTTTCTTGAAGTAGGTCCAGCTCTCCTGAACCCCTTTGTTTTTAAGGGCTGTTTCCCAAGGAACCTTCTGAGTTAGTTCCTTGAGTAGCCTGAAGTCCGCCCTCCGGAAGTCCAGAGTGGAGGTCTTCTTGCTCCCCCTCTTGGCTTGGCTGAATACTGAAAACTCAATTATCTCATGGTCACTGGTGCCTAAACACCCTCCGACCACCACATCACCCACCAGCCCTTCCCTGTTGGTGAAGAGGAGGTCAAGCATAGCCTTACCCCTGGTAGGCTCACGCAGCACCTGGGATAAGAAGCTGTCCTCCATGCACTCTAAGAACCTCCTAGACTGCCTCCTCTCTGCTGTGTTGAGATCCCAGCAGATATCAGGCAGATTGAAGTCTCCCACGAGAACAAGGTTAGGCGATCTTGAGACAGCCTTAAGCTGCCTATAGAATGCTTCATCAAGATCATCCTCCTGGTTGGGTGGTCTATAACAGACTCCAACCAGGATGTCTGCCCTGCTGGTCTTCCCTCTAATTCTTACCCACACGCACTCAACCCGATCATCCCTGATCTCTAGCTCAATGGCATCAAGAGCCTCCCTGATGTACAGGGCCACCCCTCCACCCCTTCTTCCCTGCCTGTCTCTCCTGAATAGCCTGTAGCCGTCAATTGCAGCACTCCAGTCATGCGAGTCATCCCTCCACGTCTCCGTGATAGCAACTACATCATATCTTTCATGCTGCAACAAGGCTTCCAGCTCCTCATGTTTGTTGCCCATACTTCGTGCATTAGTGTACATGCACTTCAGCTGAGCTGCTGGTTTTGCCCCTGACTCCAGCTTACCACCCTCAGACTCCTGTCTGGGGGGACTGGTTTCAGCCCCTTCCCCCTTCGAAACTAGTTTAAAGCCCTGTCAATGAGACTTGCTAATTTCCTTCCCAGAATCTTTTTACCAGGCCTGACCATACGGCAGAACCTGGAAGTCAGTGGTGATTCTTGGTCCTCTTGCAAGGTGAGGCAGGAGCAAAAGAGAGGAAAAATGGTTGCCGTACCCTCCCTTTATAGTTTTGGTAGTCAGGAAGGGGGAGTGGAACAGACTAACTCAGTTTCCCAGGGAGGGAACCCCTTTGTGGGGGAAGGGAGAAACCAAGTCCATCTAGATCAGGTTCCTTTAATCCCTGGGGAGAGCAGGGCTCTCTCAATCCTCCCTCCCAGGATGGATTTCAATCCTAGCACAGTCCACCCCTCTGTTCCACTTCCACTCCCCTGTCATAGTCCCTTCACCCAATCATGACATGTGGTGTTAGAGTCCTCGATGCAAATCCTTCTTTATCCTGTCTCTCTCTCTCTCAGGGCAGTCTCTCCCTCACCAGTGCTGGTTGATGTAGGTGGTGTTTGAGCTGGGCAGGGATGTGGAGAAGAATCAGGAACCAGGAAACCATCCTGGTCTTTGAAAGGGGAAAAATAATCAGGAACAGTCCATTGCTGTAGGGAAACAGGAATGATCTTTTGCTGTGGAGCATCAGGAACAGGCGCAGGTGAGATGATGAAGGAGCCCTCTGGATTGGTGCTTGGGTGGGGTGTGTCCATTTTGAGGCCTGGACACTAGGCTGGTGCTAAACTTAGAACAACTTATAACTATTATACACTGACTATATTACACTTACCTGCATTGCTCCCTCTGAGTCCATCCCCTCTCAGCCAGAGTCATGTTCTGCTGTGGGATACAGTGAATGTCCCCATTTGTAACATGACCCAGTAGGTGTGACCAGGCCCCTCAGCAGAGACTACCCCTCAGGTTGGTTTGCCCCCACCTGCAGCAGGGAAAACCCACACCAACTTCCCCAGCAGGTTTTTCTCACAAATCACAAGAACTCCATCTCCATCCACCATTTGCAGCAGGTAGGACTGGGCGGGACCATGTCAATTTACAGATCCTCTGCTGTTCACTAACCAAGTGGCTTGAGCTAGGTGTTTTTCCCAGTTCTTAAAGGTTCCACACCCCATGGCTTTTAGGGTGGTCTTTAGCAAGCCATTGTAACGTTCAACCTTCCCTACAGCTGGTTCACGGTATTGGATATGGTAAATCCATTCACTACCATGTTCTTTTGCCCAGTCCCTTGTGACATAGTTCTTGAACTGGGTTCCATTGTCTGATTTAATCCTCGCTGGGGTGCTGTGTCTCCATAGGACATGTCTCTCCAGTGTGGCAAAAACTCCACAACTCAGAAGTTTTTAAGTAGGTATGTATTTATTCAGTGCTGAGGCACATGGGGATAACTCCTCCAAAGCATGCATAACTTCAGCAACATTATTTACTCTATTTATTCCCTGACCCATTACTTATGCATTGAGTTTCTCAATCCTCCTAAACATACTCATTTCCTAATCCAGCCTAGTCTTGCTTCATATTATAATGAGCTTGAAGTCCCTTTGCACTTGCTCAGCATTCTCTGGTGTTGTTTTTGGTGGTCTTTAGGATGAAGACAGTTGTCTTCCTCATGCTGATTTTGTGAGCACTTTCTTCCTTATCGCAGTAGCCATGTTTCCTGTCCTTCCTTTATCATGATGATAGCCTTGCCTCCTCACTTTTGCATGAGGTCTTACATCTCATATCCTCTCATCTTTTTTTCGCAAGCAATGAATGTCAAGGATATGTATTGCCCACTCAGCTACACCTAATCAATGATCCTTCCTTAGTTCCTAATTCCCTGCATCACACACACACCCTTTTCTACAAAGTTAGTTAATTCTTTTACTTAGTGTGAAAAGTTTCCTCTTCTTTTTCATTGCAATGCCTTACTATGTACTTTCAACAGAGAAGTCAATATCGCCACTCCTTTCAGCATCCTCCAATTCCAAATAAATATGACAACAGATAGTACTAAGCTCACACTAATATTGATAGAACAGTAATGGGGTGACACAATGTATTTAGAATACCAGTTGCAGTTGATGACCACCCAAAAAATACATCCCACCAGTGATGTCTTGTATCTTGTTTCACTCTTTGCAGAACTTTGTTTATTTCCTTTATATCATATTGGAGAGTAATTAGAGTCTTCTCTCCACTTTCTCGAATTTCCCTCAGAATCTTAATCAAATCTTGGTGTGTTATTAGCTGCTTTACTAATGTAAGGTTCATCCCAATAGGTGTGGGTGATAACCGGTGATATATTGTGTCATCAGACTTTATCAGCCGGTGGGATGTAACCAGTGCCAAATACAAAAAGTCACATGCTACAATCTTAATAAATAAACAATACAAAAGTTAGAATGATTATCTACAGGCAAGGTTACATTCTTATCATCTATTTCTACAAAGACCTGCAGCCTCAGCCTATGTATACAAGCACAGTTTTGTGGGTGACATTTGGATGGATCTTGTAGTGGCCAATGCCTTGCGCAGTGTCAAGATATACATCTTGAGCATCTATTGTATTACTTTCACAGATATACTCTTGTTGCTCCTGGGTAACACAAGACTCTAAATTTACAGTTTGTCATTTCCCATTCACCATTCAGACCCACAATCTATGTTCCAAAAGGTACATCACTGTGATTTAATCCAAGTGCAATAATAACGTATGTAATATAAGTTGTGGCTTTGTGTATGGTTAGCACAAAAGCAGTGACCATATTAGTAATAGGTGAAATTTACCAAAGTCCACCAATATTGAAATTTTCTTTCAAAATCTGTGGCACTGTCCCAAACAGCTTTTTGGATTTCAATCGGAAAAGCACCCTCACTTCCTTCCCTTATAATTAAAGTAGCCGTTGATTGCATCCACGACTGTGCTTGAATACATCTAAAAGCTAAAGATACATTATCTTGAGCCATACCAAGTGCATCTATTATTAGCCTATGGTCTTGGCCCTCAGCTTTTTTCCAATTTGGTAGCACCTTTGAAACCTGCCGTTCGCTAGTCCTTAGTGCTAACAGTGATGATTTTAGAGGTTGTTTTAGTTTTGTCAATTCACTGGTTGCAGTGACCAGTTTATTCATCAATATTTCTGAGTCAATACCATTTAAGACTCCAAATCCTGGTCCTAATATTCCAATTAGGTCTCTTCGATGTCTTCCCCTGAAGTGTGATTTCTTCTACAACCAAGCTATTCAGCCCTCAAAAGATGTCTTTAGGAAAGAAGTACAGGCTGGTTGAACTTCTTAGATGTTAATTTGCATTAGCAGTTCAACACACTTGAGAGACCACTCTGGATTAAGCATCAATTGTTGCTGACCTATGTTCCTATTACATTCAGCCCATCTCATAAATTTCAGGTTCATGCATAAGTGAAGTGGTTTGAGTTTGGGCCTGAAAGTTAAGCTGAGTGCTGATGTAGATGGTGAGTGTGGTGGGCCTAGGTATGGCATCTATTTTAAATTTAAATGAAAGCCCTACAGCACCTTGGTCCCACAGACACACCACCTTCACTATCTGTACTGGTGTAAAAATTACACCAGCAGTCTAATTTACTTGAACGATCACAACTCTCTTGGTGTTTATCTCTAGAGGTACTCAAGGAGACATTAATCTGCGTTGGTGACCTATAAGTAGTCCCATTAGTTATCCAGCATGATATTCTGATAGAATAGAATAGAATAGAATAGAATAGAATAGAATAGAATAGAATAGAATAGAATAGAATAGAATAGAATAGAATAGAATAGAATAGAATAGAATAGAATAGAATAGAATAGAATAGAATAGAATAGAATAGACCAGACCAGGCCAGGTTGGAAGAGACTTTCAAGATCATCGTTTTGCCATTCTTGTCTTTCATATACCTGGTTCCTGTGCATGACCACGGTTAATAGATTTAAATCTTTTATGTCATAGTAGTTTCCCATGGAACCAGCATACTGAATAAAGACTTGGGACCAAGGCCACTCGGTACTGTGCTAGCTAGGGGCATTTTCCAATTTTTGAGCTACAAGTACAATTAGAAGCAAAGCAGTTTTCTTGATTAAATTTCTACTAATTAGGTTGCTAAACGTTGCTAACCACAGTACGTTCATTTTGTTTGGATAAGTTTTAGTTTCAGTTCATTATCACCTGGTGTTACTTTCCAAGGAGTCTTTGGAGCTTTATTCACCCAGGTGTGGTGGATCCAGGCACTCTGTTCCTTGATTTTAATTGCAGTGGTGAGGAGTACTTGGAACATCCATCCCACTGCAGTTGCAAAGTTTTTTTCTGCAAGCAACTTGTAACAATACCTGGTTACCTCCCAGGTTTTAGCAGTCCAGGTGGGGAAGGCTTCTGGCCACCCTGAAAAGGTATCTGTTAACATCAACAAATATCAATAATTCCCTTTTCTTGGCAATTCTGTAAAGTCTATTTGCTATTGTTACCCAGGTCCATAGCCCTTCCCAATTTGGCCAAGTTGTGGTTTGGGGGTATTCTTTGGGTTAGTCTGGAGGCGAAGTTCACACTACTCACTACTTAAGTGATGGTCACATATAAATTAAATAGTTATACAAAGCATCTATTCCCCATTGTGTTTTCTCGTATTCCTCCCTCACTAGTGACCATAACAACTGGGAAGGGATGACCAGTTGCCCTTCTGCAGTAACAGCCCAACCCTCTAGATTATATATTCCTCTCTGATCCTTAATTAATTTTTCATCTTTTTTATTATATGCTGGCTTACCTTTAAGGGGAACCTGTCCATCCGGAATCAGGGCTCCCTCAGTTGTTATCTCACCTTTTGCTGCTTCTTTTGGCTCTTTGTCTGCCAGCTCATTTCCCTCCTCCAATTCTGAGCTCAACTTCTGGTGTGCCTTAATGTGCATGATTGCTACCTTCTCTGGCAGCTGGACTGCTTCCAATAGTCTCATTATCTTTTGTGCATGTTTGATGTTTTTGCCCCACGAGTTCAACAGTCCTCTTTCTTTCCAAATAGCTTCATGTGCATGTACAACTCCAAACACACATTTTGAGTCTGTATAAATGTTTATCTTCTTCCCTTTTGCTATTTCCAAGGCACGAGTAGAGCAATTATCTTGGTCTTTTGTGCAGAGGTATCTGTCAGTAAGGGTACAGATTCTACTACCTCTCTGCAAGTGGTAACTGCATACCCCACATGTTGTTTTCCACTGATGACGTAGCTACTCCCATCAGTGAACCAGGTTTCTGCATCCTCTAAAGGGGTGTCCTTCAGATCTGGGTGGCTGGAGTACATAGCTTCAATAGTCTCCAGGCAGCCATGGTACAGTGGCTCCCCTTGATTGCCACTGAGAAAGGAAGCTGGGTTGACAATATTAGTTACCACTATTTCTACATCATCTTGCTCTACCATAATGTCTTGGTATTTCAGGAACATTTGTGCAGAAAGCTAGTGCCTGCCCTTCACTTCCAGCATGGCAGACACTGTGTGAGACACTAGAATGGTCATCTTCTGGCCCAGGGTGAATTTGTATGTTGCTTGGATATTCAGTACAACTGCTGCAACAGCTCTGAGGCACCCCAACCATCCCTTAGCTGCAGCATCTAGCTGCTTGGGAAATAAGCAACTGCCCTTCGATATGGGCCCATGTCCTGGCCTAGTACAATACAATACAATACAATACAATACAATACAATACAATACAATACAATACACCAGGTTGGAAGAGACCTTCAAGATCATCGCATCCAACACATCAACCAATCCAACCCACCCAACAATAAACCATGCAGCCGAGCACCCCATCAAGTCTCCTCCTGAACACCTCCAATGAAGGTGACTCCACCACCTCCATGGGTAGCCCATTCCAATGGGCAATCACTCTCTCTGTATAGAACTTCTTCCTAACATCCAGCCTAAACCTTCCCTGGTGCAGCCTGAGACTGTGTCCTCTTGTTCTGGGACTGGCTGCCTGGGAGAAGAGACCAACCTCTGCCTGGCTACAGCCTCCCTTCAGGTAGCTGTAGAGAGCAATAAGGTCACCCCTCAGTCTCCTCTTCTCCAGGCTAAGCAATCCCAGCTCCCTCAGCCTTTCCTCACAGGGCTTGTGTTCCAAACCCCTCACCAGCTTTGTTGCCCTTCTCTGGACACGTTCCAGCAAGTCAACATCCTTCCAAACTGAGGGGCCCAGAACTGGACACAGGACTCAAGGTGTGGCCTAACCAGTGCAGTGTACAGGGGCAGAATGATCTCCCTGCTCCTGCTGGCCACACTGTTCCTGATGCAGGCCAGGATGCCACTGGCCTTCTTGGCTGCCTGGGCACACTGCAGGCTCATGTTCAGCCTACCATCAACCAGTATCCCCAGCTCCCTCTCTGCCTGGCCACTCTCCATCCACTCTGACCCCAGCCTGTAGCACTGCCTGGGGTTGTTGTGGCCAATGTGCAGAACCCGGTACTTGGATCTGCACCATCCCATCATCCCCAAAAGGCTTCACAGTCACTTTGCTCTCTGAGGTCTTGGAGTTTGGCATCCTCACATTCCTGTCCCAGGGTCCACTGTCAAGCGCTGACCACATAACCCAGGTAGATCACTTTCTGCTTCACCACCTGATTCTCTGTACCCCTGGAATCCCAGAAAATTTAAGAGGCTTACCATCCAGGCCACACACACCTCTCCTGTCTGGGTGGCTATTAGGATATTGTCTGCGTACTGCAACAGCTTCCCTTCTTCTCATGGAGCTTCCCAAGACTCTACGTCTTTCGCAAGTTGTTCTCCAAAGTAGGAGAATTTTTAAACCCCTGAGGCAACACCGTCCATGTGAGCTGAGTTCTACACCTACTCTTAGGGCTTTCCCATTCATATGCAAAAATTTTCTGGCTGGCTTCATGGAGAGGGAGGCAAAAGAAAGCATCTTTCAAATCTAAAACAGTGAACCAAGTTATCTCTGGTGTTAGGCACGTTAACAAAGTATATGGGTTGGCTACTACAAGATAAAGATCCTCAGTTATTTTGTTGACAGCTTGTTGACATTCTTTTAGTAACCCTAGCTGCAAAAGGTTCTCAAACACCAGACATTCCTTCTCTATCTTCCCTCTTCAAGGGGTACTGTTTTATCCTAACTAGTTGTTTTCCTTCCTTGAACTTAATCAATATAGGCTTGAATTTTTTGCCCATCCTGGTACATTAGAAGCCCATACTCCAGGAAACACTCGGTCTGTTATTTCTGCATTAATTCCCTCTTCAATTTCGGTGGTTGTTAGTATTAAGCTCAGTACTTCTATATATTGTTGGTCATTTACCTCCAGAGTAACTTCCCCATTTCTAAGTGTGATAATTGCTTGTAGTTGTTCCAGCAAATCTCTCCCTAAAAGTGCCTTTGGGGAATTAGGCGTATATGAGTTTTGGCTTGAGGTGAGGAGAAAGTTCTTCACAGAGAATGTTGCTAGCCTTTGGAATGTGCTGCCCAGGGAGCTGATGGAGTCACCATCCCTGGAGGTGTTCAAAAGGGGATTGGATGTGGCACTTGGTGCCATGGTTTAGTTAGTCATGAGGTCTTGGGTGACAGGTTGGACTTGATCTTTGATGTCTTTCCCAACCTTATTGATTCTATGATTCTATGATTCTATAAAAACTTGTGAATGCCCCACTGCTTCCCAAGCTTGTATTTTAATGTTTTACAAAAATATGAGTTTTCAGATTGGCCAGTTGCCCTTTATTTCCTTCCTTTTGTCTGTTTGTCTCTTCAAACGGTCACAAACACTTTACCCTGTTTGTTTTCTGGTGTTTTAAAATAAAATCTAAGGGGCACTCTTTCAATACTTCTCCTTGAAATTGGCCTGCCCCTAAATCCAATCATTAACCAATTTGGCAGAAAATAAACTGCCTTGTGTTGCAGCTTACCCTCAGATATCAGAGGGGTTGGGCTTAGATTCTGAGTGTTGTCCAATTCCATGTAGTTATAACTTTAACATTTAACATTTAATTAATACGCTCAGACAATAATCATTATCCAATAAACAGAATATCAAGGATACAGATTCTCAGAACCAACAGGAGCCACCAACCCCAGAACCAAAATAAAGCTTGTCTTCATACAACAACAACAACAACAAAACCCCTAGATCTCCACTTCAATTCACATTTCCTACAAAACTAAATTGTGTTACTTCTTTACACTCTCCAACTTATCAGCTTAAAACTGACATTGTTATTGCTACCATAAATTAGCACTCCCACAAATCCTAGATCACAGTATCACCAAGGTTGGAAGAGACCTCAAAGATCATCGCGTCCAACTTGTCACCACAGACCCCATGACTAGACCATAGCACCAAGTGTCACGTCCAATCCCCTCTTGAACACCTCCAGGGACAGTGACTCAACCACCCCCTGGGCAGCCCATTCCAATGGTGAACGACTCTCTCGGTGAAGAACTTTCTCCTCACCTCGAGCCTAAACTTCACCTGGTGCAGCTTGAAACTGTGTCCTGTTCTTATGGTGTTGGTTGCCTGAGAGAAGAGACCAACCCCTTCCTGGCTACAACCACCTTTCAGGTATTTATAGAGAACAATGAAGTCGCCCCTGAGCCTCCTCTTCTCCAGGCTAAACAATCCCAGCTCCCTCAGCCTCTCCTCCTAGGGCTTGTGCTCATGGCCTCTCATCAGCCTTGTTGCCCTTCTCTGGACACATTCAAGTTTCTCAATGTCCTTCTTAAACTGAGGGGCCCAGAACTGGACACAGTACTCAAGGTGTGGCCTAACCAATGCAGAGTACAGGGGCACAATGACTTCACTGCTCCTGCTGGCCACACTATTCCATGGTAGAGGGTAAGATAATTACAAACGGATCTTACAACCCTGCCCCTACAACCCTGATGTAAAGGCATTTGATGAACTCTTGTGGGTTTTTTTTGTTTTTTTTCCTCCTGTGCCCTGAGGCAATCCCCATCCTCAGGCATTCCCCCTCACTCACTCACACAACAAAGCTTCCGAGCTCGGCAATCACTCAGTCACAGTTCTAGCAGCAGTTTGCAGCCGCTCCCAAACTTCATCAAAAACTTCACCGAAACTTCACCAAAAGGTTCTGTGCTGCACACCAGAGATCTCTGTACGGCTTATCAGCAGCCCTGACCCCACGTAGAGCTTACAGTCTCTCTATACTGGATACATACCATTTATCTGCAGCACCAGCACGTAGTTGTCTGCCCTTGCAGTGAGCGAGCCAAAGTTTGAAGTACCTCCTGGGAAACTCCTGGAGTGCACCTAGGGAGTCTGTTCCTCAGCCAATTCTGCAGCTGGACAGAGAGTCTCCTGCCTGGCTCACCAAAATGATATGCGGCAAAAACTCCACAACTCGGAAGTTGTTAAGTAAGTATGTATTTATTCAGCGCTGAGGCACTTGGGGATAACTCCTCCAAAGCATGCACAACTTCAGCAACATTATTTACTCTATTTATTCCCTGACCCATTACATATGCATTGAGTTTCACAATCCTCCTAAACATACTCATTTCCTAACCCTGCCATGTCTTGCTTCATATTATAATGAGCTTGAAGTCCCTTTGCACTTGCTCAGCATTCTCTGGTGTTGTTTTTGGTGGTCTTTAGGATGAAGACAGTTGTCTTCCTCATGCTGATTTTGCGAGCACTTTCTTCCTTATCGCAGTAACCTTGTTTCCTGTCCTTCCTTTATCATGATGATAGCCTTGCCTCCTCACTTTCACAAGCAGTCATGCAATGAGTCCTTGCATCTCATATCCTCTCATCCTGTTTTCACAAGCAATGAATGTCAAGGATATGTACTGCCCACTCAGCTACACCTAATCAATGATCCTTCCTTAGTTCCTAATTCCCTGCACCACCAGGACCTAAATGGTGTCACAAGCTGTGGAATGAGGTGCTGGGTAACTTTCCAGCCACCCTGTACTTGCCTCCACCATGGTCAGTACATACTGTTTGCCACTGTGAGACTGAGGAAGGGTGATGTAGTCAATATGCCAGACCTCTCTGTACTTGTATTTTGACCATCTCTCCCATACCACAGAGGCTTCATGCGCTTAGCCTGTTTAATGGCAGCACAGATGTCACACTCATGGATAAACTGCGAGATGGCCTCCATAGAGATGTCCACTGATCTGTCCCGAGCCCACCGGTATGTGGCATCTCTCCCTTGGTGGCCAGAAGTGTCATAGGCCCAGTGAGCTAAAAACAGCTCACCCTTGTATTCACAGTCCAAGTCTATTTAGGAGATTTTAGCAGCCAGATCTGCTTGGTGGCTGTGCTTGTGTTTCTCAGTGGCTCTGCTCTTGGGGATGTGTGCATCGATGTGCCGTACCTTTATTGGCAGCCTGTCCAGGTGGGCAGCGATGTCTTGCCACAGGTCAGCGGCCCAAACAGGCTTCCCTTTTCTCTGCCATCTGTTCCTCCTCCATTCCTTCAGCCATTGCCACAAGGCATTGGCTACAATCCAGGAGTCAGTGTAGAGGTACAGCACTGGCCAGTTCTCTCATTCTGCCACATCCAGGGCCAGCTGGACACAGCTTTTACCTCTGCGTACTGACTGGATTCACCTTCTCCATCCCTTGCTTCCACCACTTGCCTTATTGGGCTCCAGACATCTGCCTTTCATCTCTGCTTGCTTCCCACAAGCCGGCAGGACCCATCTGTAAATTCAGCATAGCCCTTCTCATTGTCAGGGAGATCATTATATGGGGGAGCCTCCTCAGCACGGGTCACTGTCTGCTCTGCTGACATTCCAAAGTTAGCACCCTCTGGCCAGTTGCTGATCAATTCCACTATGCCAGGGCATTCAAACTCCCCATCCGAGCTCACTGAGTTATCAGGGCCATCCATTTACTCCAGGTGGCATCTGTGGCATGATGTGGGGCTGAGCCTCTACCTTTAAACATCCAGGTCAGGACTGGGAGCCTTGAAGCTAGAAAAAGTGGTGACTCAGTCTCAATTACCTCAGAGGCAGCCAGACATCCTCATAGGCAGCTAGGATTTCCTTCTCTGTCGCAGTGTAGTTGGCCTTTGAATAGAATAGAATAGAATAGAATAGAATAGAATAGAATAGAATAGACCAGGTTGGAAGAGACCTTCAAGATCATTGCGTCCAACCTATTATCCAACCCACCTAATCAACTAAACCATGCAACCAAGCACCCTATCAAGTCTCCTCCTGAACACCTCCAATGATGGTGACTCCACCACCTGCCCAGGCAGCCCATTCCAATGGGCAATCACTCTCTCTGTGTAGAAATTCTTCCTAATCTCCATCTTAAACCTCCCCTGGCGCAGTTTGAGACTGTGTCCTCTTATTCTGGTGCTGATTGCCTGGGAGAAGAGACCAACCTCCACCCCATTACTCCAGAAACCTAAGGGCTTGTCCCTCATTCACCAGGAGCTCCATGTAGGACCATTCTCACCAGCCCCAGTGTACAGCATATTCTTAATCTCTGATCCAGCTCAAACAAGTCCCAGAGCCATAACATGGACCACCGCTCATTTTATCTGGTCAAATGCTACCTGCTGCTCAGGTCACCACATGAAAGAAGTCACATGGAAGAAGTTTCACAGTTCGACTGTACCTGGGAATGTGCATTTTTCAGAAACCCACAAGCCCCAAAAAGGGACTGTGTCTCTTTCTTGTTCGTGGGCTGCACCATAGTGGCTACCCTGTTCACCACCTCCTGACAGCCATCTTGCCATCGGACACCCAGAAACTGTATCTTTCTGGCAGGCCCTTTTACCTTGCTTCTTTTTATGGCAAAGCCAGCCTCCAACAGGAATTATCTTCTTCTGGTAAATTTCCTCTGCTGTCTCACCCCATACAA
This sequence comes from Picus viridis, assembly GCA_033816785.1. Lineage (NCBI taxonomy): Eukaryota > Metazoa > Chordata > Aves > Piciformes > Picidae > Picus > Picus viridis. The sequence goes on from CM066606.1 coordinate 47,672,051, forward strand.
TGATGTCATTGATAAACTGCAGATGCTCAGGGGCTCCACCTTTCTCTAAGGCAGTTTGGATTACCTCAGGGCAGATGGTTGAGCTATGGACCCAGCCTTGAGGCAACTAATTCCAGTGGTACTGTACTCCCCTCCAGGTGAAAGCAAACTTTGTCCTGCATTCTTCTGCAATGGGAATGGAGAAAAAGACATTAGCAATGTCAGTTGCGGCACACCACTTGGATGCCCTCGATTCCAGTTTGTACTGGAGCTCCAACATGTCTGGCATGGTGTGACCGGTTTAGGCTGTGCCTTTAAAAAAGGGACACTTTCTGAACACTCTGGCTGAATGTTTTTGATATCTGAATAAAAACAAAGATATGCTAATCCAATTTCATTGGTGGAACCCGGCTGTAGGTTCTAGCTTGGTCTTTCAGTCAAGGGGGGCAGTCAGTCTTCTTCTTCGCCCTGTACTGTGAGCTGGCCTGCTTTTCCCTCTGAAGCAACAGCTTGCTACGCAGGGACGATTCTTGCTAACCAGATAAGAGAAAACTAACTTTTGCATTCACTTTGAGCCTTAACAAATTTTCACCCTCTTAATTACCTTCCTTTCTCTCTCTCTAACCCTTTTGGGAAAAAGGGGGAGGTAGGGAGGGAGAAGGGAGGGACAGGCCGAACCCCCCCCCCCTGGCCGCAGGGGTTGGGGAAAGGTTTCCTGTATTACATACATTGCTGTATGCTTCTGTATATATTGTAAATATTGTATGTTTTTGTACATATTCATTGCATTCCATTTTCCGCTTGTAAAATATAGCTTTCATCTGCTTCTCCAGCTGAGTTAGCTGTGGATTCTTTTTGTGTGTGTGGGGGAACCTTCCTACTCCACCACACATGGCAGCACTAATTGGAGGAGACACTTCATTCAGGCCACAGTAGTCCACAGTCAGTCTCCATTCCCCATTTGCTTTCTGCACTGGCCATATCAGGCTGTTGAAGGGTGAGTGAGTTTTACTGGTTACCTTCTGCCTCTCCAGTCATCAAATCAGTTGGTGTATGTGGTGCAGAGAGTCTCTGTTGGTCCTGTATTGCCTGTAATGTACTATGTGAGAGGCAATAGGTGACTTCAAATCCTGCACCTTATGGTTGCCCACTATGGAGAGGTTATCCAACAGTTCAGGCATGGTAGACAGCTGTTCTTTACCTGGAGCCCCTACAGCTGCTACCCCAAAAGCCCACTTGTGGGTTCCTTGAAACATGCCTCCCACAGAAAGTCAATGCCAAGAATACAAAGTGCACCTGGACCAGTCACTATGGTGTACTTTCCCCATTCATTTCTGGTCAGGCTTATCTCAGCTTGTGGTACAGTCAAATCTTGTGAGTCCCCCATGACTCCCTGAATGCTTATGGGCTCAGCCGCTTTGTACCTTGATGGCTCTGTGTCCACCAGAGAGTGGTACTTCAGGGCTTCTGAAGTGCCAAGCCATTTCACATAGACATCCCAGTACACTCTTGTCCCTGGCCACCCCCTAGCTGGAGGTAGAGCATTTGTAATGCTGGTGGCAATGCTTACACTTGTCACAGGGTCCTGTGTTACCAGGAGAGGGTCTCTTGAGCAAGAGTGATCCCTCCGGGAAACTGGGGCAGCCCTTCTCCTGGATGAGTTATCCCCATGGTGCCCACCTAGCAGTTCCTGCACTCTGTTCCAGAGGGCAGAGGTGGGTTGGCCATGCCAGGTGTCCATGCTCTCTCCGTGATCACAGAGGATCCTCCATAGAGACCCCCTTGACATCCCCTGATTGGCTTGGGGTGATCTCCCAGGCAAAGGTCGCCAATTCCTGATTGCTGAAACATGGACCCATTCTGAAGGAGAACGGGAAGGGGAAAAGGAGGTATGGTTTCCTTTTACAGTTCAGACTTAAGCTCTTTAGTCATAGCTTCTATGGCTAAGATTATGGGTTTATGCTTTACACTGGCCTCATATTCCCTCAAGTCAATAGCAAACTCACAGACAGTATTAGGAATTCCATCCTGTCCAGTCAGGAACATCCCTCCTAGTGTGTGTGCATGTTTTTGAGGGGCACCCTGGGTGAGTTTCTTTGCGAACGGCCATCTCATGGGCACCTCATCTGGGTCTGAAGGGAGCTGGCTGTCTCCATAAATTATTTCCAGCACAGCCATCTGTCTCAGATACCGAATGCCCTGTTCCATAGCTGCCCATCATTTTGAGTGGTACTGGCTTTATGGCATTGAGAATCTGTGCCCAGATAGTGTGTGTTCCATCGAGTTTGGCTAACTCCTTGTCCAGACCTGCATCACAAGTCAGGGAGTCTAAAAGCTTCACCTGCGTCTTACCCAGGTCCACAGTGTCCGCCCCTGATCTGAGTCACCCTCATCCACCAGTGAGTTCTGCAATGTGCTGGGTCCTGCCGAGGTGCCTTCCTCACCCTCCATGTTTGGAGATGACTTTTGCATCTTTTTCCTGCATGTGGTAATAGGTTCTAGAGAAACTGTGTGAGAAGGAGCATCAGAGGTTAACTGGGGAGCTGCTGGTGGTGAGGCAAACCTTTGTGTCTGGAGCTCAGGCTGAGATCTGGCACCCCTTTTCACTGGGCAGCACTCACTACAACACACCACCTCCCTCTTTGTGTTTACACAGTGCTTGCAGTGTTCACAGCACACTCCCCGTTGGTCATTAGAGCTTACAAAAGACTGCCTTGTCCCTCTGCAGAGTTCTTAATGGGTTAGTACTTCTCCCACCTGACATGGTCAGAGCAAATGCCATGTGATGAGTTATGCCCATCCTGAAAGCAGGGGGTGGGGGAGAGCTTGTGAGAGCCTTGGTCTCCCTGAGGAGCATTTTTCCCCCTGGGGAACTGAGTTAGTCTGTTCCACCCCCCCTCCCTGTCCAGCAAGCCTATAAAAAGGAAGACACTGCAGCCATTTGGCTTTTTTACTTCTGCCTTGCCGGGACAAGAGGACTGCTCCTGGCTTCCTCCTTCCCTGCTACGTGGTTAGGCCTGGTCCTTCTCCTCCCTGCTACACACCTCTTCAAAGGACTTCAAAGGACTGGATTTGCACACATATTTTTCGCCATCCATGCTTGTTCTTACCCTTGAGAACCCTTCCTGTTATTTATATATATATATGTTATTTAAAGAATATTTTTACCTCTCTACTTCCAAACCAACACCAAATTATTTCTTGGTAGATTTGCCCCTTCCCTTTATTTTTCTCTTGATCGGGAAAGAGGAGGAGGGGAAGTGGGGGAGGGATTCTTAGCCTTGCCCTCCATCTGAGCTCTTAAATCCCAGTTAAGGCTCAAACCACCACATGCCACTATAAGGGTTAAATACAAGCGTATAGAACATATCATTATGTGAAGCAATTTTCCATCAAAGGCATTTTTGTCTACACTGCTAGTTTCATAGTCTGATCAGAAAAATTTCCTATGTTGGAGAAATTACCACTGCTAGTAAAATTCAAAGAATTCAAGAGGTACATGCCCAGCTGCATTGGTAAAGTTTTTATCCAGTTGAGCAACATCTCTGTCATTAACCACACCACATGGTAAGTTATTAATTTGTAGGTGTGGGTCCAAAAGATCCAGCCAAACACCTATGCAAAAGTGTGGAACATCAGATTCTTTTAAATTAGCATATCTACTTCCAATCCTTTTTCTGTCAAATAAAGTATTACTTTCCAAATAAAATATTGATTTCCAAATCCCATGTTGAAGTGACAAAAAAACAAAGGGAGAAAGACCAGGCCTGACCATGTGGCAGAACCAGGAAGCCAGCAGTGTCTCTTGGTCCTCTCGCACAGGTGAGGCAGGAGCAAAAGAGAGGGAAAATGTTTGCCATACCCTTCCCTTTATAATTTTCCTAGACAGGAAGAGGGAGTGGAACAGACTACCTCAGTTTCCCAGGGGGGATCCCCCTCTGGGGGGGAAAGAAGGAACCAAATCCACCTGGATCAGGTTTCCTTAATCCCTGGGGAGAGCAGGGCTTTCTCAATCCTTCCCCTTCCAGAATGGGTGTCAGCCCCAGTGTAGTGGGTTAAAATTTCCCATTACATTAACTAAGTATGACTGATTCAGCTGGAGGCAAATGGAAGCTTTATTTACAAAGCAAGAACTGCATTCTACAGTAGAATGCAATGAATATGTACAAAATATACAGTATTTACAATATTATACAGATATTTACAATCAGAACATAGCACAGACACCCCCTGCACTCCCCCTGCACCCTCTCTGGGTTCCCAGAGAAGTAGGGAAGCTGCTCCACTCCCCCCTCAAAACCTCCTCCCCCTCCTGCAAACAGAAGAAAAGAGGAATTCCAGAGAAAGGAAAGTTAGTTCAAAGAAGCAATGTTAGCATTCTTATTTTTTCTTGAGGCCAGCCAGAAGTGATTATGTTCTACCCAGCAAAGCAGAACAGCCAAGACCACAGGAGAAAAGAAGAGGAATGAGAATGGAAGTGAAATGTGAAAGATGCTATAGAACAACTGTCCAATTAATCTGTTTAGAATAATCTTTTGTTGTCCTTTTTACACTCAATAGTGAATTATTTATATTTTTCTACTTTTCTGCTCAAAATCTGCAGCTTAATTCTAAAGGCATAGCCTAAAACTGCCACACCCAGCACAGGTGTATTAGAAGGGGTGTGTTCAGTAGGTCAAGAGATATTCTCCTCCACCCTCTACTCTGCCCTGGTGAGGCCACATCTGAAATATTGTGTCCAGTTCTGGGCCCCTCAGTTCAACAAGGACAGGCGTGGCTGTTTAGGCTGCATACCTCAAAAAAAGAAGCCACAGAGTTGAGACCTCCAGTGTCTAGAATGTCCAGCCCAGTTGGTGGGCAAAGACAATAGTGTATTTCTACCTATAAATCCTGTATCCCTGTAAATCTGGCTGTAAAGTCATTGTCTGTCTCTTTATTCCCTTTCTGATCCTGTGGGAGAGAGATGATCTCTTATGTGGTAATGATGGGGAAGTATCTGAGGCCTCTTTGGCCTAAGTAACTTTTTTGTTTTCCTGCTCAATCTTGGCCTGTTTAGTCCTAATGCCAAGGTAAAAATGGGGGAAGGGGGGCAGTTAAAGCCTGGCCAGCCTGAAACATGTCTAGCAATGTAGGGGAAGAAACAATCCTGGGGTTTTTGGTGAACCCTGGGTGGGGAGGAGAGTGTTGGGTTGTGTGTTAAGTTTAGACTGAGGATTTCTTTGAACTTTATATGTTTTTCTATGCTCAACACTATGCTTTGTAGTTTTTGTACTCTATGAATTGCTTTTCCGTTTCAACTATCCATTACTATCCAATCCACTTGTGTCAGTGTTATTCTTTTGCCCCTTTTGGAATAATAGAGCAATCTGTCCTGCACTAAACTGGGACAAGAGGGAACTGCTTGAAAGAGTCCAGTGCAGAGCCACAAAAATTGTTAAGGGTGTGGAACATCTTTCTTATGAGGAGAGATGGAGGGAGCTGGGTCTCTTTAGCTTGGAGGAGACCAAGGGGTGACCTCATTAATGTTTATAAATATGTAAAGGGTGAGTGCCCAGAGGACGGAGTCAGGGTCTTCTCGGTGATCCCTAATGTCACGGTGAGGGGCAGTGGGTGGAAGTTGAGATAAAGGAATGTCCATGAGAACGCGAGGAACTGTGAGGTGATGGAACACTGAAACAGGCTGTCCAGGGGGCTGTGTGAATATCTCTCTGGAGATACTCAGCACCCACCTGGAAGTGTTCCTGTGTGATCTGGTATAGGTGATCCTTCTCTGGTAGGGGGATTAGACCAGTTGGTTTTTTCAGGTCCCTTGCATACCCTAACATTCTGTGATTCTGAGATGCTGTGGTTTTCTGATCAATGGTGTCATAAACTCTTTCTATGATTTTTTTTTTGCCCCTTATGTCCACTCTAAACCTACCCTGTTGGACCTTGAGGCCTTTCCCTTTTTGTTCCATCACTAATTATGTGAGAGAGATCAAGACCAACCTCTCCACAGTGTCCTTTCAGTGCGAGAACAAATAAACTCCCGCACTTTCCCTCTTCCCCCTTCCACCTACTCCCTCTCCTCTTACCAAAAGAAAAAGGGAGGGGGAAAAAAAGGCTGAGAGAGAGTTTCTCAGTTGATTTACACATAATATTTTACTCCTCCACTATGAAAGCATCAGATAACATCAGTATATATATGAAACAGAAAGAATGGGAAAGGAAAAATGACATCTGGATCCTGAAACAAAGGTGCACCCACGTGCTTGAGACCTGGAAAGCAAGAGAGAGACCTAGAAAATACTGTCCAGAATGGTAATGCCCTACTGTCGTAAAGTGCCATAAATCATGATTTCTGGTAGTGGGGAATATTAGTGTGTTTCAAACCACTACAGAGGTCCCCTTTCAGCCACCTTTCTTTTAAAACTAAACATCCCCAACTGCCTCAGTTGCTTTTCGTAAGACATATTCTCCAGGCCAATCATCAGTTTCATTGCCCTCCTCTGCACTCACTCCAGCATCTCAATGTCTCTCTGGTATTGAGGTGCCCAAAACCAAACACAGTGCTTGAGATCTAGCCTTACGAATGCTGAGTATAAGGGGAGATGAAGTGCCTATACTGTTGTCAACAGAGCAGGGTCTGATGGTACATATAATACAATACAATAAACCAGATTGGAAGAGACCTTCAAGATTGTCACACCCAACCCATCAACCAATCAAACCCACCTAAACAACTAAACCATGCAACCAAGCACCCCATCAAGTCTCTTCCTGAACACCTCCAATGATGATGACTCCACCACCTCCACGGGCAATCACTCTCTCTGTATAGAACTTCTTCCTAACATCCAGTCTAAACCTCCCCTGGTGCAGCTTGAGACTGTGTCCTCTTGTTCTGGTGCTGGTTGCCTGGGAGAAGAGACCAACCTCCACCTGTCCACAACCTCCCTTCAGGTAGTTGTAGAGAGCAATAAGGTCACCCCTGAGTCTCCTCTTCTACAGGCTAAGCAATCCCAGTTCCCTCAGCCTCTCCTCATAGGGCTTGTGTTCCAGACCCCTCACCAACCTTGTTGCCCTTCTCTGGATACGTTCCAGCAAGACAACATCCTTCCTAAACTGAGGGGCCCAGAACTGGACACAGGACTCAAGGTGTGGCCTAACCAGTGCATTGTAGAGGGGCAGAATGACCTCCCTGCTCCTGCTGGCCACACTGTTCCTGATGCAGGCCAAGATGCCATTGGCCCTCTTGGCTGCCTGGGCACACTGCAGGCTCATGTTCAGCCTACCATCAACCAGTATCCCCAGGTCCCTCTCTGCCTGGCCGCTCTCCAGCCACTCTGACCCCAGCCTGTAGCACTGCATGGGGTTACTGTGGCCTATGTGCAGAACCCGGCACTTGGATGTGTTAAATCTCATGCCGTTGGATTCTGCCCATCTGTCCAGCCTGTCGAGGTCTCTCTGCAAAGCTTCTCTACACTCCAGCAGATCAACTCCTGCCCCCAGCTTGGTGTCGTCTGCAAATTTACTGATGATGGACTCAATGGCCTCATCGCCCTCATCCAGATCATCAATAAAGATGTTGAAGAGCATGGGGCCCAGCACTGATCCCTGGGGCATACCACTAGTGACTGGCCACCAGCTGGATGTGGCACCATTCACCACCACTCTCTGGGCTCGGCCCTCCAGCCACTTCCTAACCCAACGCAGTGTGCTCCTGTCCAAGCCATGGGCTGCCAGCTTGGCCAGGAGTTTGCTGTGGGGGACAGTGTCAAAAGCCTTGCTGAGGTCCAGGTAGACCACATCCACAGGCCTCCCCACATCCACCAGGCAGGTTACCTGATCATAGAAGGAAATCAAATTGGTCAGGCAGGACCTGCCCTTCCTAAATCCATGCTGGCTAGGCCTGATCCCTTGGCCATCCTGGAAGTGCTGTGTGATCGCACTCAAGATGACCTGTTCCATAATCTTGCCTGGCACTGAGGTCAGGCTAACAGGCCTAGAATTCCCTGGCTCATCCTACTGGCCCTTCTTGTGGATGGGTAGCACACTGGCCAGCTTCCAGTCTTCTGGGACCTCTCCAGTGAGCCAGCACTGCTGAAAAATGATGGAGAGTGGCTTAGACAGCTCATCTGCCATCTCTCTCAGCACCCTAGGATGGATGTCATCTGGTCCCACAGACTTGTGGGGGTCCAAGTGGCTGAGAAGATCTCTTAACTATCCCATCCTGGAACAGAGAAGAACTACGCTGCTCCCTGGCTCCTTCTGCCAGCTCTGCAGGCCAGCTGTCTGGAAGATGTTCTGTCCCGCTAGTAAAAATTGAGGCAAAGAAGGTGTTAAGTACCTCTGCCTTTTCTTCATCCTTTGTTACAACATTCCCCTCCGTGCCCACCAAGGAGTGGAGCTTGTCCTTGCCCTTCCTCTTGCTATTAATATATTTATAGAAGGACTTTTTGTTGTCCTTCACAGCAGAGGCCAGTCTGAGCTCCAAATGTGCTTTTGCCTCCCTAATTTTCTTCCTATATGTCCTAGCAACATCCCTAAACATTCCATGGGTTGCCTCACCTTTTTCCAAAGATGATACACCTTCTTTTTTTCCCTTAGTTCTATTAAAAGTTCATTACCCATCCAGGCTGGCCGTCTGCCCCGGCGGCTCATCTTCCGGCACATTGGCACAGCCTGTTCCTGCGCCTTCAAGGGTTCTTCCTTGAAGTAGGTCCAGCTCTCCTGGACCCCTTTGTTTTTAAGGGCTGATTCCCAAGGAACCTTCTGAATTAGTTCTTTGAGTAGCCTGAAGTCTGCCCTCCGGAATTCTAGAGTGGAGGTCTTCTTGCTGCCCCTCTTAACTTGACTGAATACTGAAAATTCAATTATCTCGTGGTCACTGGCGCCTAAACACCCTCTGACCACCACATCACCCACCATATTTCACGTTCCCTTTTTGCATATTTTTTCTCTCCATTAAAGGGAAACAGGGCTATGTGAGGAGAGAGGAAACAAATATTTGTGGTGCTTCACAGCACTCAGTAAGAAAGTTATGCCTCTACATCCAGAAACTGGGAAATGCCTCCAGGTTTTTCAGATTGGATTTGTACACCAGGTATAACACTAATGATGGAATGAATTGTAACCGCTGAAATAGTTTTCCCTGGGGCATGGTTTCAGAACCTTCCTGTGATACCTGATACAGCAATTCATGAGTCCATTTTCTGAGCTTTGAACTACCCCTGCTGAGTGCTTCTGTTCGCTGATAAGGAAGGGCACAAGGGTTTCTCCTGTTGCATTAGTCATGTGGTTTTCATGACCACATATGACTTGGGTCATGAAGGTGGGTGTCCCCCTCAGTCTTCTCAAGACTAAATAGCCCCAGGGATCTCAGTCTTTCTTCATAGGGGTGATGCTCAAGTCCCTTAATCATTCTCATGCCTCTATGTTGGATTCTCTCCAGCAGCTCTCTGTCTTTCTTGAATTGGGGAGCCCAAAACTGGATGCAGTATTCCAGATGTGGTCTCACCAGGGGAGAGTAGAGACATAGAAGAACCTCCCTAGACCTGCTGGACGCACCCTTCTCGATGCATCCTAGGATACCATTTCCTCTCTTGGCCACAAGAGCACATTGTTGTGCCATGGAGAACTTGCTGTCCACCAACACTCCAAGGTCTTTCTCCATGGAGCTGCTTTCCAGCAGGGTAGCCCCTAACCTGTACTGGTGCATGTTATTATTCCTTCCCAGATGTAGGACCCTGCACTTGTCCTTACCAAACTTAGCAGGTTTGCCTGCTATGAGGTCTCCCCAGAGCATTCTCTTCTCCAGGCTGAACAGCACAAATTTCCACAGACTGTCCCTATAGGGGTTGTGCTCCAGGCCTCTGATCATCTTCGTGGCCCTCCTCTGAACCCTCTCCAGCAGTTCAATGTTCTTTGGATTTAATTGTATTTATTTTCCTTTGTATTTATCAGAGTTGTGCCTGTCCAAGAAATTAGCTGCCAAATTCAATGCTTTCTAATTCCTTGTCACTACCACTATAATTTGAAATCACAACTGGAAAAGAATTTATTGGGTTTGTTGTGTGATCTTTTGTGTGTACATTCTTACACTTTTCCCTTTTGTGATGTCTCGTTGTGTCTTTATTCCTTAGTGTACTGTCTTCTCGCTTGGACCCCTAACATCTTTTGATCATTTTCTTACACATTGTGTCGCCACATGCTTGACTAAAAGGCTATCTTAATTTCTCTAGCAGTCACTGACTTTTGGCAGAGTTTTTTTGAGGTAATTTTTCCTTCCTAAAATGGTGATAACCTTGACTCCATTGTCCAGGTGCTGTGTTTTGTTTCCATCAAACTTTGCACTTTCAACTACATAAGTACTACAGAGAGTGTCCCTGACCTGTTGCTTGATTGACTTCTTGACCTGCAGCTTTCATAGTAACAATAATCTCTCTCATAGAAACAGCTACTGCTCTCTCCCTAGAGCTATGCAGACTTACCACCAAAAAACTGTATACTGTATTCTGGACTAGTAGCTAGCCTTAAATAGTGAACATTAGACTGAGTCCTCCACCTGCAAGAAGATTCATTGACATCTTAAACCATGTTTGAACTAGGAAAGCTAGAACCTTTGTGGTATCTACTTCAAAAATTGTCTCTCATATAATAATAATGTCTATCATTTAATCTTCTTTTGCTGGGACCTCTATTATGTGCTCATGATCTACTTACTTCTCTGAATTTTGTGGTTTCATGACTTAGAAATGCTGTCTGGCTTTCTTGAATTGTGCTGGTGCCAGGAGTTCTCTACATTCTCTTGTTTATTTATGTCCTGTGTATGCTGTCTCCAGTTCTTGATGATCTTCCAAGCTATCCTTTGCCACAATACATCTTCCTTGCACTACAGCCATGACTGCCTCACCTGTGCTATGAATAACATTGTGGACTCAGGGACTTTCCTTTTCTGCACTGTATGAGTTTACAATGAAAGCATACTTCAGCTTTTCCTAAAGAGAGGCTCCAGATTAAGTCCTATAGAAACAGATCATCTTTCTAGCACTCCTCTGGGAAGTGCTTCACCAATCTGTTAACATCTGGTGCATCTTTCTTGCGCCAAATAAGAGCAAAATATTACTATCCTCCACAAACTCATTAGCTGCTGAATTCATATTCTACAGAAGAGAGAGAAAGACCACTAATCTTTCAGAGAGAAAAAACAAAATATTACAAAGAAATCCATGACCATAGTCTTTAATAGGAAACAAATAAAATGCCAGCATTAGACAGCACTGTTAGAGTATAAACAGAGAAAACACAGGGGAATACGATACTGGACCTGGTAGTCATGTGAACTGTTATGAAAGGGCTGCACAAGAAAATTTCAAAGTTTCTTGCAAGAGTTGTTTCATAAAAAAAAAAAATAGAAGCAAGGGAAAGAGCAACGTGCCAGGCTGCAGAGACTCCCTTCCAGCACACCTCCAGTCTCTGAAAAAGGCACCTGATAATTACTATATTTTCTTTATATAGCCACATCATTTACATATGCATGCTTATGCTTAATAGAAGGCAGGGATATGATAATGAGTTCTAGCAAATTCCTGGGATTCTTGAGCATGTGTTTTCCTTGTCGTGAGGGTCTTTCTAGGGGTCATAGATGATGTGTCCTTTGAATAACCACATCTTCTCACACAGGCACAGCTGTTCAGGACTTATCTAAGGTAAACAGTCCGTGGTCCTGGGAAGATTCATACAAGGCTCTCCTTGAAACCAAAACAGTCTGAACATTTTACCATCCGTCCTCAAAACAAGCCACCTCTCCAACCTTGGTACCAAGCCACCCTGAAATTATATTTTGTAACACAAATCACAAACCACTATTGCATTTATAACAGAACTAATCGGTGATGTCAAGACTGGCAGCAGCCTGAGATGTAGTGTCCATGCACAGGTGCAGTTTGCAGTCCTAGGGATACGGGCAGGCAAGGAGGATAGTTAGGATTCTAAATTTTAGAAAGACGTAATTCCAGCTCCTTAAGGAGTTAGTCAATAGGACCCCATGGAAAATGATCCTCAGGGACAGAGCAGATATGGTAGATCTTTAAGAATATTATCCTTAAATGCAAGACCTCTTGATCCCCATATGTAAGAAATCAGTCAAGGAAGGGAAGAGACTGGCATGACTGAATAGATACCTGCTGGTCAAAATAAAGAGTAAGAGAGAACTACACAGACAACAGAAGCAAGGACAGGTAATGTGGGAGAAATAGAAGAATAATGCCCCATTGTGTAGAGATGAGGTGAGGAAGGCCAAGAAACAGCTAGACCTGAACCTGGCAAGGGACACAAAAAAATAACAAGAAGGACTTCTACAGAGTTACATTAACCAAAAAAGAAAGGTTAAGGAAAATGTTCCCCCTCTGAGAAGTGAGAATGGACAGCTGGTGTCAACAGAGAATGAGAAAGCTGAGGTACTCAATAACTTTTTTGCCTCAGTCTTCAGTGGTAGTTTTCCTTTGTTCCCTTCCTGAGTTGATTGACCACAAGGTGAGGACCAGTGAGGTAAAGTCCATAAGGAGAGATGAAGTTCAAGACTACCTGAGGAACCTCAACATACATAAATCTATGGGACCTGATGAGATGCATCACAGAGTTCTGAAGGAATTGGCTGATGTAGTTGTAGTGCCACTTTCCATGATCCCTAAAAGTCCTGGCAAACAGATGAAGTCCCTGGAGACTGCAAGCCAGAAAACATTGCACTCATTTTTAAAAAGGGTAAGAAGAAGGACCCTGTAAATTATGAACCTGTCAGCCTCACCCCTATGCCTTGGAATGTCATGGAACAGATCCTCCTAGAAGTTATACTAAAGCACATGGAAGACAGGAACATGATTTAAGACTTCCAGCATGGACAAGAGAAGACCAACTGTGGTAGTTGAAATTTCCCCCCCCCCCCCCAATATTAAATTTGACAGACCAGCTCACTTGGAAACAAATGAAAGCTGTATTTACAAGCAAAACTACAATCTAAAATGGAATTAAATGAATGTGTACAAAATATACAGTATTTACAATATTTACAGTTATTTATGATTAATAAACATCACAAGAACCACCCTTGTCAAAGACTAGGGAAGCTACTACTAGTGCCTCTCCCTTAGCCCCCTATACAGAAAGGAGAAGAGAAAGGAGTAAAGAAGCTAGACTTAGCCAAAACAATGCAGCCAAGGTAAAGCAGAGGCAAGTTAGTATTTCTCAGAGAGCGAAGAAACAAGAATAGAGGAAAGCTGTTTTGGGCAGATATCTCTCCAATGGCATTGTTTAGAACTATCTTTATTTTCCTTTTTACACCCAACAGTAATTTATTTACTTTCTACCACTTTCTGTTCAAGGTCTGTGAAAAATTTTAAAAGAATTGCCTAAAACTTCCACACCAACAAATATAATCTATCTGCATATTGTGAAGCCTTTCACATGGTCCCCCACAACATCCTTCTCTATAAACTGGAGATATCTGGATTTGATATGTGGACCATTTCATGCATAGGAATTGATTGGTTGGAAAGTCACATCCAAAAGATAATTAAGCTGTGGTGCAGATGGAGATGGGTGACAAATGGTGTCCCTCAAGGGTCTGTATAAGGACCAGTACTGTTCAGCACCTTCATCAATTATATAGACAGTGACATGAGTGCACCTTCAGCAAGTTTGGAGATGATACGAAGATGAGTTATGTGGTTGATAAGACTGAAGGATGGGATGCCATCCAGAGAGACCTAGACATCCTGGAGAAGTCAGCTAAGCAGAATCTCATGGGGTTCAATAAGGCAAAGTGCAAGGTTCTGCACCTAGGTTGGAGGAATTCTCAATATCAGTACAGGCTGGGATTTGAGGAGGTTGAGAGAAGCCTTGCAGAAAAGGACTTGGGGGTACTGGTGGACAAAAAGCTGGACTTGCAGCCCAGAAGGTAAATCACATCCTGGGCTGCATCAAAATTAGCATGATCAGCAGATGAGAGAGATAATTCTACTCCTCTGTTCTGGTAAGACAGAGTACTGTCGCCAGCTCTGGAGCCCCCAACACAAGAGGGTCACGGACCTGCTAAGGCAGGACCAGAGGAGGGCCATGAATGTGATCAGAGGGCTGGAGCACCTCTCCTATGAACACAGGCTGAAAGAATTGGGGCTGTTCAGCCTGGAGAAGAGAAGGCTCAGGAAAGACTTTATAGCTACATTTCAGGATCTAAGGGGACATAAATGAGAGCTGGGAAAGGACTGTTTAGACGGGCTTGTAGCAATAGGACAAGGGACAATGATTCTAAGCTGGAGCAGGGTATATTTCAGTCCTTCTTTACAAGGAGAGTGGTTAAATATTAGAACTGGTTGTTCAGAGAGGTGGTTGAGGCCCCATTCCTGAAGACATTAAAGATCAGAAACAGTGTGGTTCTGGATGGCCTGATTTAGTTGTAGTTGCTGTTTCTTAATGCAGGGGGATTTGGCCAAGATGACCTTTGAGGATCCCTTCTAACCTGATGCAATCTGTCAATCTATGAAAAAGAATAATTACTTTACTTACTTGATGTGTCTGCAGAACATTTGAGAAGTGTTGATGTCATGGGTAAATTTCATCCCAACACAGAAAGGAAGATTCTGGAAAACATCCAGGCTTAGGAACTACATTTCTAGAAAACCTATTACTACTTTTGTCAATGAAGTAATCTCAGCTGTCTTCACTAACAAAAACACAAATGTCTTTTCTCCTTCAGTTTTGAGTGGGAGTCCTCATATGCAACATCACTTCCTTCAGGGCAAACAGAGGAATCTGTAGGTTCATTAATTTATGAGAGTTCTGACACAGCTGTTCCCTTAAAAATGCTTATGTACCAGAAATACAGCAACAAACACCTCAGACTGAGAGCAAGTAACTACATGACATAAAACTCTGACATTATTATTGTTATTATTTTTAAAGTTTGTTTTCATTCCCTTATGTATAACTTTTCACCTCTGTTACTTGGCCTTTTAAGAGCCTTCTGATCCAATATTAATGCATTGTTGTGTCTTATGACTTTTATGCACTTGTCATTCAACAACAGCTTAGATTCATTGCTCTTATTTTTTATTTATTTTTTATTATGATTATTAATTTTTTTTTAGTCACTAATGGGTTTCCAGCTGACCCCATGGCTGACTTCAGTATCATTGACGTATGTACTGTGCTGATAAGTGCTGTGGTTCATTTTCCCCTTGAGTAAGCACAGTTTAAAAAATGAGGGGAGGGGGAGAGAGAAGAAAAATGTCTCAGACTAATAATTACCTTAGACTGAGACAGGGATGGCAAAACACACTCCATTGTTTTCTAACCTTCAGTGGTATGTAATGAAATATGGCTGCTTCACGACAAAACTCCTTTATGATAGCTTCTTGTTGTTTAAATGTTATTTCTGTGAATTCTTCAAAACTACTGTTGCAGTTTGGGCTGGGTGCCCCCTGCTTCCTGTGTCCAGAGGTCCAGCCCAGTGGGTGGACACAGGAAATTGGGTATTTCTACCAGAATCCTCTGCACCACTATGAGATCTAGTGCGAGGCCTAAGCACTTCCTCTTTCTTCCTCGCCGTCACCCGGTAATGGGGGAGTTGTTGTCTCCTGGCCATGGGCCTGGCTAGGCCCAAGGCCACGGGGGGATGGGCAGTCTCAGATCTGGCCAGCTGAGACTAGCCTAGCAGTGGGGAGGGGGAAGAAGGAGCCCAGGGGTCTTGGATGTACCCCCAGGTGGGGATGGGATCATCTTGGGACTGTTTTGGGATTTCTTTTGTCACTCTGCTTTTGGCTTTCTGTAACATTCACCGCTTTTCCTTTAAACTTTCCATCACTTTTGCAATCTGTTTTGTCTGAGTTGTTTTATTCTGCCCGTGGGGGGGAGGGGGCTGCCTCAACCCGTCACAACTGCATTTCAAAAATGCATTTCATTCAGCATTATACATGTGATAATATTCTAATAAAGGGGAAATCTTGTTTACTAATGAATTCTTTCCCCATATCAGAAAGACTGTCCCTTATATTGTCAGGGTTATAATTTCATATTATATTTTAATTTTTTACTTCATTGGTATGAACTCAGTATCCCAATATGTAAAGAATCATTTGCCATGATTCAGTGATCTACCAAAGCTTGTTGAAAGTCAAATTGATTATTAAAAATAAAAAGATTTCAACCTTATGGAGCATAATACAAACTTTACATGAAAGAGTATTTGCATCACACAGAAGTACAGGAAAGACTGCTCTTCTGATATGTATTATTCCTTATTACATACAAATTTACTTATTTCTTGGTCTGAAAATCACCAATTAACAAAAAAAAAACCAAAAAAATTTCTTGTTAGAGATATTTTAATTCAGGAATAGTGATTTGTGCTCCATGACAAGTAAAGACTTTGTGATTCTATTACATATTAATTATGAAGATCCAAGGCAGACACACCAAATAAATGGATAAACTGAGAAATTAAAAATTTTAAAAGGCTCCAGGAAATGCTTGTCTGTATATTATGTTTACACAGTTCTTGTCATTAGTATAATTCCTTTATCAAGACCTAAAAAGTTTAAAAAGGAAAATAAATCAGCCAAAATAGAGAAACATATTACAGAATTACAGAATCACACACAAACATTCAGGTTGGAAAAGATCCTTGTGATCACTAAGTCCAACTGATAACCCTACTCTGCAAGGTTCCCCCTACACCATATCCCCAAGCACCACATTCAAATATCCTTTAAACACATCCAGGGCTGGTGACTCAACCACCTCTCTGGGCAGCACATTCCAATGTCTGACTCTTTCCATGAAAATATTTTTCTGATGTCCAATCTAAATCTACAGAATCACAGCTTGAGTCCATTACTTCTTGTTCTACCACTACTTACCTGTGAGAAGAGTCCAGCATTGACCTCTCCCCTCAGCCACCTCTTTTTCAAACTAAACAGACCCAGTTCCTTCAGTTGCTCATCATAAGATTTATTCTCCAGGCCCTTCACCAGCTTTGTTTCTCTTTTCCGCACTTGTTCCAGCACCTCAACATCTATCTTGTATTGAGGTGCCAAAAAAAAGATACAATACTCAAGGTGTGTCCTCACCAGAGCTGAGTACAGGGGGATGGTCACCTCCCTACTCCTGCTGGACAGAGCATTGCTAATACAAGCCAGGATGCCATTGGCTTTCTTGGCCACCTGGGCACACTGCTTGCTCATGTTCAATTGCTTGTCGATTAGAACCTCCAGGTCCCTTTCTGCTGGACAGCTCTCCAGCCACACTTCCCCAAGCCTATAGCACTGCTTGGGGTTGCTGTGTCACAAGTGCAGGACCTGGCATTTGGCCTTGTTGAAGCGCATCCCATTAATACTGGCCCATTGATCCAACCTATTCAAGTCCCTCTGCAGAGCCCCCTACCCACTTGCAGGTCAACACTCCCACCTAATTGGGTGTCATCTGCAAACTTACTGATGACACATTCTATGTTTTCATCAAGATCATCACTAAAGATATTTAACAGAAATGGGCCCAATACTGAGCCCTGAGGAACACCACTTGGCTGACAGCTGCTTGTCTGATTAAAGCTGAAAAAGATATTTGAATCTAGATAATCATGCTATTTTTAATATTATTTGGTTTAAAGAAACACCTGTTTTTTTTTCCTTATCTTGCTACCAAACTCAAGTAGGCAACTCTAAAAATCCACGTATTGCTGGGGATTTGATGTATTATAAGCATTTGCTTTATCATGCCATTTGTTGGCATAACTCACAGTTTCTTTTATGTATGGTGTCATATATGGTGGTTTTTTTTGCACTGTATTCAGCTGAGCACTGAAGAAATAGCAGTTTCTAGAAAATTTGTTCTATTCTAGAAAATTTATTCTAAAATTCATTTCTAGAAAAATTATTTCCAGAGATGTCCAAGCATTGTGACCTTAGAATTAATGTCTCTCTAGGCATTTGGCTGTTCTTGTGGTCTGGTGAGAACAAGGAAAATTGCCTGTCGTCTTGGCTGCTTTAAATACTGTCCCAAGACAATTAATGCCCTTTGGTAACAGAGAAACCTTATGAATGAACCTATAGGGTGGGGCATATCCAGACAAGGCCATGGACACACACAGTTCACAGGTGTTTTACAAAGTTAATTACATGTTTATTTGGACCATATGGACCCTGGGAAGTGTCCAGGTTTGCACATTCACAAGTACTTACAAGGTTAATTACACATGCTATACATTTGCCTGGAACACCTGGACCCGAGGAAGTGTCCAGGTTTGCACATTCACAGGTGCTTAACCTGTTGTCTGTGTTAGAACATGTTTGGGTGTTTGACCCTTCAGGACAGACTGTCCACACTGACCAAGCTTTAGTTCAATTTTGTCCTGAAAATTGCATATCATCCAGATCAAAATGAAGTGGAAAATCTAGCTTCAAAAGTACACACAACAAGACCCAATTGTTAGTGGGCATTCATTGTTGCATAGCAGACAGGAGTTAATCTTAATTAAAAGCCTTGAATCACATATGCTTTGGATACTAAATTCAGGACTGGGGACTACCTCAGTCTTTTACCACTTGGTCATTAATAAACTCACATTGAACTACTTTTCAGTGAGTGAATTTGAATCTTGAATACTGACATCTGACTCCTGAATCTCTGAATCTCTTTAGGTCCTTCATACATTCATGTGGAGAGCTAAACAGTGACCTTCACAACTGATATACCAAGAAATTACTTATACCTGGACTATAAATAATAATAAGGACAAACATTTTTTACAACAGACTTTCTCCAATGTTTTACTATCTTTACAACTGATGCAGACAAGTGTCCTTCTCATCTTCAGATCTTTGCTCTGAGCTCTTTTCCAAAAATATCTGAGACCTTTCTCCTAGCTAAACTCAATCTTTTATACCAATACCTAACAATGATAATCACACTCCAGCTACAGCGATTCACTCATTATATGGCAAGACAGTCCTAATTCTCTGTTTCTTCTGATGGAACTCAGAAAGGTGGAGTGTGTGTGACTTCCTACTGCTTATGTCAGTAGACACAATCTCTGATTTTCAGAATCTTTCTGCAGCTTTGTGTTATACAGGACATGACTCTTTTTAACTATCTGAACATTTTCGGAGAAATTATACCTTCCCACAGAATCTAGGGTTTGTCTGTTTGCTTGATTGTTTGGTTGTTGTTGGTTGGGTATTGTTTGGTTTGTGTGTGTTTGTGGGTTTCTTGTTTGTTTGTTTCTTTGTTTGTTTTAATACAGACTGCGCTTTTAAAGTCACAATGCTGCTAATTGAAATCTCTGTTATAAAGCTCATTTCATTAAACACTAAAATGCAAGCACCTCCTGGGTGAAATGTGGCAGCTGTTAAATAGTGAACAACAATACTGCACAAGTGCTCAGGACAGTGAGAAAGAACTTTATGTCTAATTGAAACTTCAGGAGAACTGCTAGTAGGCAGAATGCAATTATCCAAACTGAAGTGTGTCCAAAATGCTAGGGCTAACATGCAAGCCTTAGCCTTATTTTTTTTAATGTTAAGGGAAAGGGAAAATGAGTCTGTTGTTGTCCTACATTAATGTGTGAATAATTAGAATTCCACATGTTTGTTTCAAACTAAAAGAAGATCCTCTTTGGAAGAAAGTCCATTACATTACAGGATCAAAATAAATTTAACGTTGCATAAAGTTACATCCATTTAACTCCTTCAACACAGTTTTCCTTGGTGTTGGTGGTTTGTGGGTTTGTTTGTTTGTTTGTGGTTTGGTTTTTGTTGTTGTTGTTGTTGTTGTTTTAACTTGGTCTTTTCTGCACAAATTCTGAACCCAAAGTGTATGTGCTGGCTCAGAAACACATGTCTTAAAGATTAGTTTTTACAGAATGATGTGACTTGAAAAGCATGCATTGATAAGAAACTACACTTATCACTCCAGTGTGGTTCTCTTAACATGGTGGTGTTAGAGGTGTTTTGGCAGTTCTGTTGTCCCCTTACCATATGCTTTTATCACCACATATACACTTCTTAAAATAAGCTTTCTGGTTACTTCTTTAAAGCATGGTCTTCCAAGTAAAAATGTTTCTTAAGAGATTTTCTTTTTAATGCCTTAACATAAAGAACATCCTTTATTTAATCTGCAAGGGGATTATCTCTGTACTTTGTATATACTGTGTCAAAAAAATATAAACTTCCTATCCCACTGATGTTAATGATACGTCAATATTCACTCAGATTGAGAAAAAAAACTTCATTTTAAAGTTATCACCTTCAATCTACAATTCTTCTAGAAGGAAAGCATTTGCAGACAAGAGATGAGCTGAATCATTCAATTTCCTTGTGGTGGGGTAGGAAGGTTCCCCACACACACACAAAAGAATCCACAGCTAACTCAGCCAGAGAAGCAGATGAAAGCTGTATTTTACAAGCAGATATGGAATGCAATGAATATGTACAAAAATATACAATATTTACAATATATATACAGAAATATACAGCAATGTATGTAATACAGGAGGCCTTTCCCCAACCCCCCCCTGCGGCCAGGGGTTTCGGCCTGTCCCTCCCTTCTCCCTCCCTACCTCCCCTTTTTCCCAAAAGGGTTAGAGAGAAAGGAGAAAGGAAGGTAATTAAAAGGGTGAAAATTTGTTAAGCTCAAAAAGCATTAGTTTTCTTATCTGGTTAGCTCTGCTAATCCAAGGTCATTCCTGCCATGCAAGCTGGTGCTTCAGAGAGAGAAAAACGGGCCAGCTCACAGTACAGGGGGAAGAAGCAGACTGCCCGCCCCAGACTGAATAGACTAAGCTAGAACTTACAGCTGCTTTCTACCAATTAAATTGGTTTAGCATATCTTTGTTTTCATTCTAATATCAAAACATTCAGCCAGAGTGTTCAGAAAGTGTCCTTTTCTTAAAGGGACAGCCTAAACCGGTCACATTCCTTTACAGGACTGACACTGCTGTTTCTGAAATACTTCAGAAGGAAATAACACCAAAACTAGAAACAGAAAAGATAACTATGCAGTGCAGAAAGCTTTTCATTTTGATACATTGCCAGGGGAGTTGCAAATAAAATGTCCAAACTAATTGAAGAGGTGAGTGGAAAAGGAGTAGATGTAAATAAGCCATCTTACAAAAAACACTAATACAAAAAAGGGCCATGCTTTCAAGGAGGAATATACTATATATTTTCATAGCTGTTTTGCTAATCTTGAGAGGATGGAGTGAGACTGAAAACTCAAGACTGTCTAGAGATCTGGAGCAGTGTAGGTGTGGATAAAAATAAAGATTTTACTGAACTTTTTTTGGGGGAGGAGAATATAGTGAAGTAAACACAAAGATGTACATAATAGAAATGTTTCGAGTAGATAGACCATCCCTAGGTGTGTAGAAAACAGTGAAACTTAAGAGATGAAAATGTTTACATACTGGTCATTGTCTTAATCTTTATTACTGATAAATTTTTGTAACAATAAAAAACTTTTCCTGGTGATGTCTTCCAGAAATAAAATAAAATTTAAAGAAAAGGTAGAAAATCTGTTCTGCAGATCTTCTTTGACATGTGTGATGACCTCAGATACACACTTATAAATAGAGATGCTTAAAGGCCTGAAAGGATGCTGTGAAGGTGTCTGAGTCAGTGTAGCAAAAGTTAGCACTGTGTTTACTATGGTGAAAGCCAGAGAACAAATTATACTACTTGATTTTTTTTTAGCCCAGTTTGAATTTGTTCATCTGGATGAGCAGTGCTGTATGCATGTGTTTGGTGTGATTTTTTGAGAATCTATACGTCATATTTACCTAAATTAAAAATATAAAATAATGTAATAGAGGAAAAAAAAACAAAGCAGATGCATAACTATTAGTATGGTAGAAATATTCTTTCTTTGGTATTTGTTACATGTCTTGAACAAAAAACATATTCTCTGTTAAAAATTAAAAAAAAACCAAAGGCAAATATTACCTTACCATCCATGTAATGGAATAGTGGTGTGACATTTTAGGGTCAGTGTTGTGGGCTGATGATATGGTACAGTTACCATGGTGCAATTCAGCTGCCAGAACTAATACAGACCACTTACACAGATGTTGATCCCCTACCCCTATCAGAGGTTCTGATATTCTTTTATGAACTAGTATGAGTCAGTGTGGCCATAATTTTGACATTGTTATCACTGCACATTGACATAACTACTCTTTTTGGCACTAACAAAGTCCTGTAGTGATTTCAAGAGAATAATATTAAGACATGCTTTTATGAATATGAAGTAATACATATAAGATGAAGAGCTATTGCATTTATTAAGTCATCATGAGTATAACTATTAAGAATTACTTTGTATCATATGACAGAATCACAAAATACATCTGGTTGGAAGAGATTTCAAAGATCATTCAGTCCAACCCAGCACTGAAGTGTCACCACTAAATCATGTCCTTAAGCACCAGGTCCACATGTTGATAGAACACCCCAAGGGATGGTGACCACCCTCATTAGGCAGACCATTCTAATGTTTGGGAACCTTTTCAGTGAAGCCTCCACTGGTACAGCTTGAAGCCATTTCCTCTAGTCCTGCACCTTGTCACCAAGGAGAAGAGGCTTGACCCCTTTTCTCTCCAACTTCCTTACAGGTAGTTGTAGAGAGCAATGAGGTCTCCCCTCAGCCTCCTAATCTCCAGACTGAACAACCCCAGCTCCTGCAGACTCTCCTAATAGGTCATGTACTCCAGACCCTTCACAAGCCTCATTGCCCTTCTGTAAACACACTCCAGCACCTTAATATTCTTCCTATGATGAGGGTCTGCCTTGATCCAGAGAGGGAAAGAGACTTAGTTCTTTTGAATATTCCTGTGTTATGAAATTAAGAGGCACAAACAAGGCTATAATATCAACAGCGAGGCTATTATGCTTTGGGATCTTTCTTTTGTCACTGTGCTTGTGGTTCTCTGTAGAATTTTCACTGCTTTTCCATTTAAACTTTCCAACAGTTTTGCAATCTGTTTGTCTGAGTCTCATTTTTTGCCCATGGTGGGAGAATTGGCCCTTCAACCCACCACAGGGAGGGAAAGATTCCAAAGTCCAAGTTCAAGTTCATGCCCTTGTCTGAGCAGCCTCTTCAGCTCCATGCATCGCAGCAGGAATAACTTAGGACACGGAGAGAGGGTTCCTCATGGACTGTTTCTTCAGGGCTACATGGTGATGTCACTGTCCTTTTCTCTCCTGGTATTTTCTTCATTTTTCTTCAATGCAGCATTGCCCAGGTCTTTTCCTTCTCCCAACCCAGTAGTTGGTCAGATCTTTTATACAGTTTTCCACAGACGTGTCCATGTGGTGAATATGCATATTCCAGAATGTATCAATAGCAGTGGCATCTTCCCATTATTTCCAGGGCAGCTGCAGTTGGGTGAGCAATCTTTATCCTTTGTGTCATCCTCCCTTTCTGTGGTAGCCGATGTTCTTGTCTACTCTTGCCTTCTACTCTTCCTGAGTTGCCTGCCCCTTCTTCCATAGTCAGCAGACTTTCTGTTTATTCCTCAGTGCCAATCAAAGCTGTCTAGGTAGCCAGACTGGTCTTCTGCCCCATTGGCTCATTTTTTGATGCACTGGGATAACTTGTTCTTGTGCCTTGAAGATTTCCTAGAATATGTGTAACTGCAGAATGGAAGTCAAGTATAGTATGATAATTCAGAAAATTTTACATTTTCTTTAAGAATATCTCTACTGAAGTTGAAGAACTCACTGTTGATTTAAGTTTGTGCATATTTATGGTTAAGAAATTGTTTACAAATATGAGAAGAGTAAATAAACTTAGTGATTGGGCCTGATCTGCATGCTCCAGTGAGCTTCTCACCTCTGGACTATCAAATTTAAGGCCTATGTGTTCAAATTAATACTGATATAACAAATCAGGATGAAATTTCTAGAAAATGTTAATAATTAAGACAGTGAATATTAGTAACCTTTTTATGGGCCTGACAATAATGGAAAATGTTAGAATTAGACAATGAACTGTTGGTCTGTGTTGCTTAGGTAGAAGACAAGGACTTAAAGCACTTCTTGGAGTTAAAGTCAAGACTAGAAGAATACAATGACATTCAACTGAACTTATGTCACTTCTTTATTTCATACAACAAAACTGCTATGCAAGTCTTGTCTGAGTGAGCCTCATGGCTTTTTTTGTATGTCCCTATGAATTTAAATCAGGGTATTGCTGAGATTTCCCTGTGTTTTTCTCTTTTTATTAGAGTGAGAATGGAGAAGAGTAAGTATTTGATCCAGCTTTCTTATTCTGATAGAAAGCTGAAGATGTGATACCTTTAACTCAGCATTAAATACTTGTTAGATAATACTTAAGTGAAAAGGAAGATTATTCATACTTCATGCTTTCAAAGATGCATTATTGTTTTCAGAATGTCATTTGGTAGTAACATAAAATTAATAGGATTTTGGCAATCGATATGCTGTGGCTAGAAGAAATTAATTTCAGTCCTAATTTTACACCCAGCTAGACAGTATTTAAGAAATTGAATTCTGCTTTTCTGTGTACTGTTTTCTATAAGGAAAGTCACAGACAGATATGAAATTAGCCATGCTACAATGAAGATTTCTGGATAGTATCCCAAGGGAGAATTTTGAATATATTTTCCTCTTTTCCCTCTGCTGTGGGATAAAAATGTGTTTATGGACCAAGTCTTGAAGAGTGCTTTTCTGTTTATTTGCAATATGTAAGTGTTTATAAGATGATAATTTTTTAGAATAGAATAGAATAAACCAGGTTGGAAGAAACCTTCAGGATCATCACGTCCAACCCATCAACCAATCCAACCCACCTAAACAACTAAACCATGAAACCAAGCACCCCATCAAGTCTCCCCCTGAACACCTCCAAGGAAGGTGACTCCACCACCTCCACAGGCAGCCCATTCCAATGAGCAATTACTCTCTCTGTGTAGAACTTCCTCCTAATGTCCAGCCTAAACCTCCCTTGGCACAGCCTGAGACTGTGTCCTCTTGTTCTGGTACTGGCTGCTGGGAGAAGAGACCAGCCTCCACCCGTGCACAACCTCCCTTCAGGTAGTTGTAGACAGCAATGAGGTTACCCCTGAGTCTCCTCTTCTCCAGGCTGAGCAACCCCAGCTCCCTCAGCCTCCCCTCACAGGGCTTGTGTTCCAAACCCCTAACCAACTTTGTTGCCCTTCTCTGGACACGTTCCAGAAAGTCAATATCCCTCCTGAACTGAGGGACGCAGAACTGGACAAGGTACTCAAGGTGTGGCCTAACCAGTGCATTGTAGAGGGGCAGAATGACCTCCCTGCTCCTGCTGGCCACACTGTTCCTGATGCAGGCCAAGATGCCATTGGCCCTCTTGGCTGCCTGGGCACACTGCAGGCTCATGTTAAGCCTACCATCAACCAGTATCCCCAGGTCCCTCTCTGCCTGGCTGCTCTCCAGCCACTCTGACCCCAGCCTGTAGCACTGCATGGGGTTACTGTGGCCTATGTGCAGAACCCGGCACTTGGATGTGTTAAATCTCATGCCGTTGGATTCTGCCCATCTGTCCAGCCTGTCGAGGTCTCTCTGCAAAGCTTCTCTACACTCCAGCAGATCAACTCCTGCCCCCAGCTTGGTGTCGTCTGCAAATTTACTGATGATGGACTCAATGCCCTGTCTCGGTCCTGAGAGGGAAAGAGACTCAGTTCTTTTGAATATTCCCGTGTTTTGAAATGAGAGACACAAATGAGGCCAAAATATCAACAGCTAGGCTATTTATTACATAAATAAAGTGGAAGGATCAGAAAGGGACAAAGAGAAAATAAAGAGAGAGAGAAGAGGAAAGGAATTATATTACCACACCCCTCAATCCCCCCAAGACAGTTTGAGTCTGTGGAGGAAAGGTGCTGCAAGAGATGTTGGGTTTGTAGAGAAACGGTGCTAAGGCTTTGGCTGTAGAAGAGATAAGGACCTCTGGGCAGCTTCTTCAGCTCCATGAGTTGCAGCAGGCAGAACTTAGAGCACAGAGAGAGGGTTTTCAGAGTCCAAGATCCGTTGTGTTGCCCCGTGATGTTTACAGCATGTGGTGCCGTCTTCTTTCTTCTGCATTTTTCTTCTTCTGAGCCAGTAGTTGCTCAAGTCTTTTGTACAGTTTTTTAGCCCTTAGTTATGTGTCAAGTATTGTCCCTCAGGAATTCAGGGGCCAGGAAATCCAGGTATCGTTCCCCAGGAAATCTTTCTGTGTATTCCTGTGAGTTTGGGCAGCCATCTGGATGGAGGGGGGGAGGCCTCCACCTCCTCCTTCTCCATCTTCCTGCCCACACACTACTTACACATGAGAAATAGGTGGTGAATCCATTGTCTCACCATCCTCCCTTTCTGGGGTATTTGATAGCTGGAAATGATCTTGTCCTGAAGTACTGATGGCTAGGCCCTTGGGCCAGTGTTGTAGGCCAGCTGCAGTCCAGTGAGCAATGTTATCTTTGCACCTTCCAAGAGCCCTTCCAGTGGCTCTGCCCAATGCACATCAGCTATTGTCTGGGCAAGCAGCAAGTGATTTTATCTTTGTTGAGTCACACCAGGAGAGACAAGCTTTAGTTTCTCACATGCCCTCATCCAGATCATCAACAAAGGTATTGAAGAACATGGGGCCCAGCAATACCACTTCATTCTCCCTTTGTAGAAAGGTGTTGGTATACTTAATAGCTCTTTAGTTTATTGCTGCCGTTCTGAACTCTGTTCTTTCCCAGTGTATGCATTTGCTTATAATTGACAAGACATTTCAAAGAATTAAGTATTCCCTGTCTGGCTTCCCTTAACAAAGAAGATCCTTAAAAGCAATCAACAAACTGAAAGAATTCACATTTTCTTATCTTGAAATTCCTAATAAATAAATGTGAGGCAAACAACATACTAAAGGTGAAATACTTCAAGTCTTTCAACAGTAATTAAGTGTATTTTAAAGAGAAAATTATTTTTTATATATTTTCTTTTAATTTCATCACAATTTGCCTCAGATACTAAGCATTTTATACTACTGGCTGACACTTCACAGTTAACGTAAGTAAATATACAATCATGAGATCTAGTTTAAAGGCCTTTGGCTGCAACTTTATTAAGAAGTATTCCATAAATATTTTGTCAGTGGATTTATAGCTGTGAAAGTAACATTTGCACACACATTATCAGAACTGCTATAACTGAGGTCACAAGTGTTCTATCAGCCCAAGTTAAATTAGATGCTCTTTGTTAAGATGACGCCATAACAAATCTCAGAATAACTGTTGATGTCATTAACATCTGTCCGGTCATGCCAATACACCTTTAATTTTGATCCCTGAGATAAGGTTGCAATACAGTATTTTCAAAAGAATTAGCAGCTTGGAAAAATATCAGAATACCTAACCCATACAGGTGTTTAGGTGACTTTGTAAATCATATTTATAAGAGTTACATGAGTAAGTGTTTTGGCAAATCTACATCTATCTTCAGCATACTGAAATATCTTTCAAAAATGTTATGTCTCTTTAATCTTGAAAAGGCATAAGACAAACCCAGATGAACCTGTGCCTGGGTACATCAATATGGTGTCCAGAATAGCTTTTTCCCTTTTCTATATTGTATATAGCATGGACATAAAATAAGTAAGGAATTTGGAGTATTACAAGTCTGCTATTGAAACATTTTTTCCTACCACAGAAAATCTTATCATCCTAAATACTGTGTTTTTTGAAGAATAAAGCTGCTATGGCTTTTTTCTGGTTCTACACATCATGAAAGCAGTGGAAGTATGAAATACTTCAAGCACAGTGTTGATCAAATGAAGTGGGTGAGCAGATTATTTTATGCTTAGGTATAAAGTAGTGGACAGCCTGCCTTAGCCTTCATTCACAAAGCTCCCCAAAAGTCAAGCAAATTAGATCAAAATTAATCAATTGGAGATTACCATAAATAATTTGAAGTATTGTAAAAAAATTAAGCTGGTTTTGTCCATTGGTATAGGATATATTAAGGCAAATTTTTATTTCTTCACTTGAATACATATAATGTTGAATACCCTTTGGACTTTTACGACTGAACCAAGTCATTTTACTATTTCAGTGTGAAAGCTTGTAATTTCTTTGTTTACTTTCATCTTTTGATCATATCGAATTCCATGACTGTTTTCAATTGATACTAATGTAAATAAAGTAAGAAGAAATTAATTCGCATTGGCCAGATATCGCATAGATTACTCATTTGTTTTCTTAAATGATCAATAAAAAGTCAAAACCCATCTTCAATCTCTATTTAGGTTCAGTGCATAGATCTATTTTATTTTTTTTTCAATTCCTGTCACTTTGCTTGACACTAATAATTTCGTCAGCAAGCCCCCTCACATTCCTGTAGAATCCCACAGGAGCAAAGTCAATGGGAATAGGTCTCTGCCAAACAAATGAAGTGGAACAAGCATGTTCCTTTAAAAACTGCACCTCCTGCAGTGGCCTTGCAGAACAGGTATGAGACTCTGCAGGAGGAACTGGCTGTCAGCAAGGATGAGAAAAGGCCAGAAGCATCACCAAAGCCGACTTGCCCCAGGCTGGCCATAAAAACTGACCCTCAAAAGAAAAATCAGTGAGTCATTGTAGTAGGAGACTCCTTACTGAGTGGAGCTAAAGGCCCGATGTACAGACATAAGCTGCTCCATAGGGAGGTCTGCTCTCTCCCTGGTGCCCAGGTGAAGGATGTCATAGGAAAACTTCCCATGCTTGTGAGGCCTTCAGATTATCACCTGCTTCTGGTCTTTCAGGTGAGTAGTGAGGATGTAGCAACAAGAGGCTCACAATCAATTAAAAGAGATTTCAGGGCCTTGGGGCAACTGGTAAAGAGATCAGGAGCTCAGATTGTGTTCTCTGTCCCCCTGACATCAGTGATGAATGAGGGAATGTATAGAAAGAGCCACAGATCAATTCACAGCTCCAGGTCTGGTGCCTTTGATAGGGCTTTGGATTTTACCATCACAGCTCTGTATACAGGGTTCCAGAGCTGCAAGTAACAAATGGGCTGCTTGTCCCAGGAGGGGATAAGGAATCTGTGGCAGGAGTTGTCATGGATCATTGATAGGGCTTTAAACTAAATTTGAAGGGGGAACAGATTCATAATCTCATGTCTGCCTGTGACACACAGTGGGGCAGCACAGCAGGGGCAGAGGGAACGAGTACTAGTAAGGGCTCTCACTTGTGGTCCTGAGGCAGGCCAGGAACAATGCACCAAGACACCCCAAGGGAATCAAGGGGGATAAGCCTGAAAGAGCGACATGGTCAGCCCAGCTGAAGTGCCTCTATGCAAATGAATGCAGCTTGGACAATAAACAGGATGAATTAAGGGCCACTGTGCTGATGGAAATTAGGGATAGATGGGTAAAGGCAGGGTAGGAGGGGGAAGACTTTGAAAACTTGCCTGGATGTATTCCTGCTTTTGGCAAGGTGTTTGAGCTCAATGATCTCTGGAGGACCCTTCCAACATCTAACATTCTATGATTCTATTATTCTGTAAGTGAAGATCAGGTTTGTGACCATCTGGAGAACGTGACAGTGTACAAGTCCATGTGACTTCATGGGATACACCCACAGGTTCTGAAGGAATTGACAGGTGAGGTCTCTAAACCACTCTCTATTATGTTCCAAAACCTATATCAGCCCAGTGAAGTCCCCACTGATTGGAAAAGAGGAAACACAATTTCTAATTTCCCATTTTCAAAAAGGGAAGAAGGATGATCTAGGCAACTATATATGATAATATAGATTTTATATTGATGGTAGATTTACCTTGAGCAATGCATCCAGGACAAGATGTAAGCAGGCAAAGACCTTTATTACATTATACAGCAAAGTTATATAGTCTATCAGAAGGCACATATGTCACATCTCAATTGGTCATTTTCTACTGGCATGTGTGCAATTAAGGCATACAATAGGTTAAAACAACAAAACATCATTTCAATGCATCCAACCAAATTCTGCCAAGTTTCTCTCCTTCAGTTACAAGGTGTTTACATTCCCCTCAGAGTCAAAGACAAAACATAGCTTTCTCTAGTTCGAGCAAAGCACAAACACAATCCTCAGCACTGTCCCCTACAATCTGCTTTAAAGGTATGTTACATTTTCATTTTTCTAAGATGCTCAAAAATCATAAAATTATTTAATGTCAGAAAGATTCTCCTTGATCCATAAAGGTAGATCTGGCCAGACTCTAGCTCCACAGATAAAGAAAGTACTTGCAGGTAAACAGTAAAAGTGAAAACACTCCTTTGCTAGGTCAGAGATGACATCTTGAATATTCATGGTTCTGCCCAATGTAAATTTGAACATAACACAATAATGCATTTTTACTCATCATAATAATACTGATTTCTTGATGCTCTGTTTTTGCTAAGGAAAGGTACTGAGTCCTATTGATCCTAACTTTGGCCTAATGTTCTTTGTTCTTATTTCTCCTAACTAAAACTTCCAGAATTCTTAAATCCTCCATAAATTTTGTTAAAAAATTTTATTTGAAACCACATATAAAATGAAAATTTGAGAACATAACACTCTTTAACTCTTCTTTTTTTGTGACATAATACCTGAATTCCCCCTTTTTTGTTTTTTATAACCTAAAATGAAAATGTTTTTTTGTTCTATAATTAAATTGGACTTTACCTTTAACTATTTAAAATTATGACAAACTGGTGAGCTACCATATAAATCCATGTGAACATATTCCCTAATCACACAACAATTAAGCAA
This sequence comes from Picus viridis, assembly GCA_033816785.1. NCBI lineage: Eukaryota > Metazoa > Chordata > Aves > Piciformes > Picidae > Picus > Picus viridis. The sequence goes on from CM066606.1 coordinate 47,702,796, forward strand.
TCATGATATTCAGTCCTAATTCAGATGTTTTGTGGTGCATTCTTCTGATTGATTCTTTTGATCTTAGATTACCATAACAGTTATTATGATCGGTGTTAGGCAGGTCTGCTGATTTTCAACTTCATGGGAAATGTTGTGTTATCATCTTCTTGATTCTTGTGCTGTCATTTGTTGAGATGATTGTAGTACTGCGTTGCAAAATTGGTGTTTCCAGGTGTTGACATGGGTTAGCTATTTCTTGCTGGTATCACTAAAGCCTTAGTTATAAAATATGCATCCCTCTTTTTTTCCTTTTATTTTTTTTTAAATATAATCCTTATCTAAAAGCTATTATGAATACAAAGAAAACACCCCAAAAAATTTCATTCTATAATATCTCTAGATGAAACTCTGAACTTATACTAATATCAAAAATCCCTAAAACACTTAAAGAACTATGTTAAAATTAAATTATCAAATCAGCGTCTAAAAAGGATTAGGTTCAAAAGCAGGAAAGTGATAATTTACATTAAGCTCATTGCTAGTTACAACTTTAACCTTGAAAAGTTTGAAAGGGTGAGTAACTCACAGGAGTGTAATTCAGCTTCTCAAGTAAATGAACTCAAAGCCTAACTTGCATGAACACAAATTGAAATAAACCTGTGCATTCTGATCTCTTGCTTATATCTGGTAATTATTTGTATGTATACTTGCTTGCATTCTTTCTTGTGAGGTTTTGGTGCCTTTTTATTTTCTTTTCAATTGGTGGGGGACCTGGAATTTCCAATAGCTGCACATACAGAGCAGCAATAAGCTATGTATTCAATTACATCATGAACTGACCATGTAGTATTTTCCATGTAAGTCCTGATAGTGGTTTTTACTTTTATGTGTCTTCTGCTCATTTGTCGGTATTTCCAATGTTATCTGAAACTCTTCCAATATCTGAAACTCTTCATCCCAAACCAATTTCAAGTATTCATTGTTTAGACAGTCAAAATTACTTGAGAAAAGTGTATTCTTCTTTATATGCATAAAGAAAAATATAGTTCCTGGAAGCAGTCTTCTTCTGTTTGGATACTTAAGATTCAGTATTTCTTACTATTCTAGGGCTAAATCTGAGACCTTTTTGCACTGCTATTGTAGATTTCAGCCTCCTAATTTCAGCCTCTGGTTTAGTATTTTAGGCTTTTCAGCCCTTAAAATTTCACACTTAAAAAAATTATAGGCTTTTCCAAGATATACCTGTAAGGGGTGAGCAAAATGGGTTTATAGAGCTTTTGAACTTTTTTTTTCTCCCTCAGTGCATGAAGATCTTAAAATGTGCACATTAAAATACTAGTACATATATTACCTACGGTCAAATCACTTGTTAAGAAAGTGACAATTCTCGAATCTGGTTAAATTTTCATCCTCTACTATGAAATTTTTCAGAATTCTGAAAAAACGTGCTGGAATTCTACATATAAGTAGCAGGGACTGAGGTACAGGAAAGCTGGACTCATTGTGTTAGCCTAATCTGGTTGTTATCTAATTATTATTACTTGAGTTCTACACTTTCACAGATTCAAAGAATTATTGAGACTGGAATAGACATCTGAGATCATCAAGTCCAGCCTATGGTCTAAAGCCACCATGTCACTAAGTGCCACATCCAATCTTTCCTTAAACACTTCCAGGGACAGTGACTACACCACCTCCCTGGGCAGTCCATTCCACTGGCTAATTAACACTTTCCATAAGGAACTGCTTCCTAACATCCAATCTAAACTTCCAACCTAATATCCAGCTTAAACCTTTGAGTTCTAGTCAAAAATAGATATAAAAAACCACTACTGACAAGTTTAAACATCTAATGATATGTTTTATACAGTCTTGCCAACAGTTAATTTAAGTGCATTAATTATTGAGATTTTAGTTGAATTGGCCTTTAAATGTCATTAAAATCTGGAAACTGATTCGAACCTGGAAAAAATGGTTTGAGAATTCAAAGGTATATATTTGGAAATTGTGACCCATAGTACAAATATGGGAGTTTGCAGCATTCCAAACTTTCATTTGTGACATCATTTCATAGAATCATAGAATGGTTTGGGTTGGAAGAGATATCCAGAGGTTGCCTAGTGCAACCTGCCTGCATTGAGCAGGGACATACTCCATTAGATTGAGTTGCCCAGAGCTCCATGGAGCCTGACCTTAAATGTCTCCAAGGATGGAGTCTCAACTACCTCCCTGGGCAACTTGTTGCAGTGTTCCACTGCTCTCATAGTAAAGAACTTGTTCTTAACATTCAACATAAATCTACTATTCTCTAATTTAAAACCATTGTCCCTTGACCTGTCACTACAGGCCTTAGTAAGCAGTCCTTTCCAGCCTTCCTGTAGGCCTGCTACAGGTACTGGAAGTCTGCTATTAGGCCGCCCTGGAGTCTTCCCTAAGCTGAACAACTGCAGCTCCTTCAACCTGTTGTTGAGAGATGTTCCCAGACCCTTGTTCATTTTTGTGGCTCTCCCCTGGACCCACTCCATCAGGTCCATGTCCTTCTTGTGATGAGGGCACCAGAGCTGAATGCACTAATCCAAGTGAAGTATTACCAGACCACAGCAAACATTTAAACAATCAATTATGAAAATTGTAATTAAAAATATTCTCTGATATGATATTAAATTCATTATAAGATTTGTAAAAAAACTCAGAAATATCAGATAGATATAAAAAGAGAAAAGAAAGAATCACTGAAGTACATTCCAACTTTTATTGCTAATTACTCTTTCCAATTGGGTATGGCAATGTTTATGAGGCATAATCCTTTTTGCCTATACTTATAAAAAATAGATAAATATGTACATGCATAAAAACAAGGTGTTTGACAAGGACTGCTACTAGCAGTAATTTTTAATTTTTAATTTTTAATTTTTTTAGATATCTGTCCTGAGACACAACAGGATGTGCTTTGGAGAAGAGTAAGTTAAAAAAATTCCTTATCCTTGATACTTCTGTTTTTCAATGCAATAATAGCAATTGGTACTATATCTTAAATTTCAGTGAAATGAATGTGTTATGCATGAATTTTAGTAACAATAAGCCACTCTTCCTGAGTCCTGTTTACCAAGTCCTACATTGTTTTTCCATACATGACCTTGTTTCCAGCAGGAGCTTCACCTAAGTAACATTCCTGTGTCTGCATTGAATTTGAATATTACTGGTTTTAGTAAATTAGCATCAAATATTTAAGCATCTATGTGATCTAGGTGAGATCATTACTTCAGTTAATTTTTCTCTAGATGTGAAAGAGGATGTATCTTTCTTACAAAAAAAAAAAAAAAAAAAAACATGCTTATCAATATCTTTTTATTAATGTATATCTTCCATATGTAAAGACCATATGGAAAATTGGGTTTGTGTCTTCAGCTACCTATAAATCACTGATTTTTTCTTTGTCTTTGCCTGAATTGTCTATCATCTCTGTAGTTCTTGGAAATTTGTTTTTTGTTGTATAAAAATATGCTTAAGGCAATTTATGTCTCTCCTATAGCAAGCATTTTTTGTTACCATGTGGTTTTGATATTGTTTTGCTCTATTTCAATAACAACAGATTAAAGTGTCAGCCTCTTGATGGAATAGCTTGAGCAGAAATTAACGGCGTCTGCTAACTGCTTTGTATTGAGGGAAAGCCTAGTGGTATTATCTTTGTTATGTCAAGTCTCTACTGAGTTGAAAAGTTGTCATGCTGTTTTTCCACAGTAAAATTAATGCAATGTAAATAGTATTGTTTTTCAAGTGGTATGATGTTACATTACAATGCTGGTCACTAATCCATATTTCTATATTTTAAAGATTCCACAAAGTGTCCTTGAATGGAAAAAGTAAAATTACTATAACCATGCAGTTATAAATGAAAACATGAGCACACTTGACATTTCACATGTGGTTTCATGAGTCTAAGATTTAGATTGTAGGTCAAAGACTAACCCCATTTACAGAAGCTCTCTATCCAGGAAAGTGAATCTTGATTCATTCCCACTGTGAATGAGTGATTTAAGTCACTTTAAAACTCACTGTGAAAAGTATTGATATATTTTAAGGTAAATTTACTAAAAAATGTGAGTTAACAAGGTTCAATGGCAAAGTTCACTCTATCACTTGCTACATGGAATAAACAATGGAAAATCAAATTAAAAATGAGCTGGAAGGATTCTCACAGAGTCTGGAGATTTAAAAGAGTAAGGAAGACCCTCCCACTGAGCCACAAGATTCAGAGTTGGCCCCCTTTCCCCTCCTGATGGAATTTAGATATGGCTAGATTGACTCTTAGTCCCAGATTGATCAATTGTTTATATACAATAGAAGGGATACTGAGAGTAAGGAACATCTGATGTTGAGTAACAAGGTTTAAAATACACATCCTTATTTTCTCAGAGAGAAGTCTAGGTGTGGTTGCACCCAGGCTTAATCATAGACCTGGTCAATGGTTTTTATTGGAATAATTTAGACACATAGATTTCTTTACTATTAAGTCAAAGTGTTATCAATCTTCCACACAGGATCTGTTGAAACAAGAGGTCCTTTTAGTATCATGTAAGGAATCTCAAACCTTGAAAAGCCTTCCTGCTCAATAGGAGAGTCTCCTGACACACAGTTTCATTGCTGTCCAGGAAAAAAGTCAAATTAGGCTCATTCAATGAGCTGCCATTAGTGAAAGATCTTATTGCTTCTTGAAGAGAAGTGTCTCAGTTCAAAGGAAGATCACCATCAATTAGGTACTGCCTAGCAAGGACATTTCAAAGGAGATTCACTTTAGTTGTCTTATATAAAGACATAAGGGATAAAGTGATTGCCTCACAGTCAAATTGCATGCAATCATAAATGTATACAAAACTCCTTGTACCTGCTACATTCTTTATTCCTTGATAAATGAGTCTTGGAGAAGCCATCTGTTATTCAAGCATTAATCGCAGGATTGGTGTTCCCAACTCATAGGCATTGATTCTCACTGGACCATTCTGGTCCTTTGTGGGATTTGTAGTCTACCAGGACTTCAGCAAGGCCTTTTACACTGTCCCCCACAGCAAACTCCTGGCCAAGCTGTCAGCCTGTGGCTTAGACAGCAGCACTCTGCACTGGGTTAGGAACTGGCTGGAGGGTCGAGCCCAGAGTGTGGTGGTGAATGGTGCCACATCCAGCTAGCAGCCAGTCACTAGTGGTGTGCCCCAAGGATCAGTGCTGGGCCCCATGCTCTTTAATCATAGAATCATAGAATCATAGAATCAGTCAGGGTTGGAAGGGACCACAAGGATCATCTAGTTCCAACCCCCTGACATGGGCAAGGACACCCCACACTAGATCAGGCTGGCCAGAGCCTCGTCCAGCCTGATCTTAAACACCTCCAGGGACGGGGCCTCATCCACCTCCCTGGATAACCCATTCCATGGCTTCACCACTCATTTATTGATGATCTGGATGAGGGCATTGAGTCCATCATCAGTAAATTTGTGGATGACATCAAGCTGGGGGTGGGTGTTGATCTCTTGGAGGGTAGAGAAGCTTTGCAGAGGGACCTCGATGGGCTGGACAGATGGGCAGAGTCCAACGGCATGAGATTGAACACATCCAAGTGCCGGGTTCTGCACATTGGCCACAGCAACCCCATGCAGTGCTATAGCCAGGCAGAGAGGGACCTGGGGGTACTGGTTGATTGTAGGCTGAACATGAGCCTGCAGTGTGCCCAGGCAGCCAAGAGGGCCAATGGCATCTTGGCCTGCATCAGGAATAGTGTGGCCAGCAGGAGCAGGGAGGTCATTGTGCCCTGTACTCTGCTTTGGTTAGGCTGCACCTTGAGTCCTGTGTCCAGTTCTGGGCCCCTCAGTTTAAGAAGGACATTGAGACACTTGAACGTGTCCAGAGAAGGGCAACAAGGCTAGTGAGAGGCCTTGAGCACAAGCCCTATGAGGAGAGGCTGAGGGAGCTGGGGCTGTTTAGCCTGGAGAAGAGGAGGCTCAGGGGCGACCTCATTGTTCTCTACAACTACCTGAAGGGTGGTTGTAGCCAGGAAGGGGTTGGCCTCTTCTCCATAGCAACCAGCACCAGAACAAGGGGACACAGTCTCAAGCTGCACCAGGGGAAGTTTAGGCTCGAGGTGAGGAGAAAGTTCTTCACCGAGAGAGTGATTTGTCATTGGAATGGGCTGCCCGGGGAGGTGGTTGAGTGGCCGTCCCTGGAGGCGTTCAAGAGGGGACTGGATGTGGCACTTGGTGCCATGGTCTAGTTGTGAGGTTGTGGTTACAGGTTGGACTTGATGATCTTCAAGGTCTCTTCCAACCTTGGTAATTCTATTCTATTCTATTCTATTCTATTCTATTCTATTCTATTCTATTCTATTCTATTCTATTCTATTCTATTCTATTCTATTCTTCTATTCTATTCTAGATGATCTGTGTCTAGTTCTTAGGGGAATATTTCATTTTCACTTTCCCCAAATATAAAAATAATCTCTTACAGCCACTGAACTCACTTGTGGTATACCTTCAATTCATTTCAATTGTCACAGTTTTGTTCCATTCTGCAGAGTGGTATTAGTTTTCATCACTCCACTGCTTGAATATAAATCTTTATTACCTCAATTAATGAGTTTCATTTTTCTCCTTTCTTTGATGTGTTTTGTGAGAATATACTATACTTCCAATCACATTTAAAGGGTACTTTAAGAGGCATTTACCATAAACTCCTCAATTTGGGAGGTATGCTGCTTACATGACTGTTAAGAAACTGAAGTTTTACTTGATTCACAAATGTTTTATTTTTGTTCTGAGGCTATTATTTGCGTTGGCACTTTTGTTTCCTGATAATGCCTTAAAATACCTTCACTAGATTTGCAGAGATAAAGTTTTAACAGGAGGAAGCAAGGCAAGAAGGGAAAATGCTGTTTTATTTCCTTAAAGTTATATTGCAAAGGGGACATCATTCATAAGCAAACTCTGAACCACTTGTTTAGTTGTTAGAAGGATTTCCTAGAGATATTTTTCAGACAGAAGACTGAATGGATGCAGTTTACTTCATATAGCTGTGAGTTAACACTAGCAAGACGTCACTGGCAAGCTAGGAGGGAAAGGAATCATTAACAGCAAGTGGATTATATGAAAACATTAGATATGTTGCTTTATAGAAACAACAAAACTTCTACACTTATTTTGCCTAATTACTGCTTTTACAATTTTAGAGTAAGACAAGGGAATAATGTCAATAACAAAAACTGCATTGTCTAATTCCAAATTATTTCCCCTTTTCTTTGAACATGGAAAATACCACACATATTTGGGTTATTTGCCTTACCCAGAATCAAAATTATCAGAAAATATTTCATAGAATGATATATGATAATTGCAAAATTGTGGTTCATCTAGTTAACCCTGGACTGACTTCACTTGAATGCAAAGCACCTTAACAAATAAAGGGTTTTTTAGTTAAAGTCTGAAAAGAGTCTTTATACTTAGAATGGATGCTTTAAAAAAGATCAGCTTTTCCAGAAAAATAAAAATATATACATCGATTTTTCATTGTGAATACGAATTTAGACCATCATTTCATATGATTTTCAACAAAATTCCATAAAACTTTGGCTTCAACTGATCAATTCTGAATTAAGGTTCACTTTTTGAGCAACAAAATAGAAATTTTAGTGATTGGGGCTGTAGAGGTTAGTATGCTTCAGTTCTGCCTGCTTAAAGCAGAAAGTACTCTACTAGTCTGTTAAAATTTTTTGTGGTTTTTGTGTTACATTTTGTATGATATAATTAAGACAATTTAGAGGCATTTCTAATACATTTTATTTATTACAGCTAAGTAGCTAGAAAGATGTTAGTGTGATTTCTAATTGTAAATGAAAGAAATAAGAGAACAGGTCACCCATATATGCGCTAAAATGTGTGAGTTGTTTATTGAAATATATCCACATCCCATGTAAATATCACAGGAAAAAAAAAACAACAAATGACACAGGTGTAAGGTGGGAATAACAATTATAGCCTCAAAAAAAAAAAAAAAAATCAGCATATGTATTAAATTAGAGTATCCAAAACTCTCATTTAGAGTACAATATCTGAGACCTGTTTCATTTTTAAACCACAGACCGAGATGGAGGAGGAATAGTTCTAACTCAAATCCAGAGATTTCTAGTGATGAGGAGATAGAGGAAACAATTAGACCTAAACAGGCTGTCCATAAAGCCTCTTTGAACAGGGCTATTGGGTGATTCTGGCAATCAGCCAGGAGCAGCAGTAGCTCCTAAAATGGTGGCGACCATGTCCTCAGCAGCCATTAGGGAGGCAAAATCATTTCCTTCTTCATTGGCAGGACCAGAAGTGTCCTCTGCAGCAGCTGCTTTGCCTCAAAACCTGTCAGCTTCTGTTAAGCCTGATGTAAATTCAAACATAGCTCCAATTAAGCAAGTAGCAGCTTTAGATGAGAGAGACAGGCAAAAAGCTGATGCAGGAGTTGATGGGGGAGAGCAGCAAGATTCTTCTGCTAGTGAGGGACCTTCTGTTAAAAAAGATCGGGAGGTTGTAGCCAGGCAGAGGTTGGCCTCTTCTCCCAGGCAGCCAGCACCAGAACAAGAGGACACAGTCTCAGGCTGCGCCAGGGCAGGTTTAGGCTGCATGTTAGGAAGAAGTTCTACATGGAGAGAGTGATTGCCCATTGGAATCGGCTACCTGTGGAGGTGGTGGAGTCACCTTCATTGGAGGTGTTCAGGAGAAAACTTGATGGGGTGCTTGGCTGTATGGTCTAGTTGTTGGATGGGTTGGATTGGTTGATGGGTTGGACGCGATGATCTTGAAGGTCTCTTCCAATCTGGTGTATTGTATTATTATTATTATTATGTATCCTGCTGAGGAAGAAGAGAAGGTTTGTCTTAAAGATATAGCTGAGTTATTGAGACCATCACTGGATATTGAAGATGCAGGACAGCAACTAATGGAGGTGCTTCTGAGCTTAAAGAGATCCTTAAGAGAGTAGCAGCAGAAGCATGGGGACGGCCACTTCAGCAAGATGACACAGATGAGGAGGACAAAATGCTAGTGCCCCCAAGCAAGAGATAAGACATGTGAGGAAGGTTTACATCAGAGCAGAGAATGAGCCAATTCTAACTTAGCTTGTCAGATGTTTGATACAGGTGCACCAGCTCTAGTAGTGGGAGACAAGTCAGCAGCTCAGCTAGAAACTCTCAATGGATAGTGGAATAGATAGACATCTAGGCAGGTGTCTTGGTAAGGTTTCTCTGTCGACACACCTTTTACTGGCTGCTCTTATGAGATACTCATCCAGAGATGACCTTCCATGGAATCCTAAACCCTTGAATACCATGGATGAGGGAATTAAGTGTCTGAAGAGTCTGCTGTGAGAGAAGTTCTCTATGGTGATCATGGCACTCTGAATCCTGATGAAATTCCTGTAGGAACTGGTCATGCTAAAAAACTCATCAAATTTGCTCCTCCTAACTATGTAACTATTTTGTCAAGCAGAATTGTGGCAAGAAATTATGGTGGAACTCTTCCTACAGTTGGCCATTTCACTGACAAAATGAGACAATTGGAGGATAGTAAAACACATGTTTCTTTGGTTTCAGCCATTGAAACTCTGTCTGGAAAAATTGAGAATTGCTTGAAAGAGCTATAAGATTCCACATCCAAAAGTGACACAAGGAGATAATTCCAATTCTTCCTCCAGATGGATACAAGTTTCAGCTGTTAGGAATAGACGTCATCCAAGGAGGCCATTCCAAAACAGATCAAACCAAAACAGACCACCAAGGCAATCACGTGCGAGTATTTGGATAACTCTGCGTGATCAGTTTGGTGAGAACTTGAACAGATGGGATGGTCAACCAACTTCTAATCTTTTTAGGAGATTGAGGGAACTGCAAAGTGGCAGGACCCGAGGCAGCAATACCAGAAGGGGAGCTGTTACTTCCATAGTTTCCCAGAACAACTCTAATAGCTCCAACAATTATTCCAGTTCTAACACTGGACCCAGTGCTAACTGCACATGTGGACATATTCTCCATAATTAGGGGTGCCCTGCCTCCTGCCAGGGGGAGGAGAGGGATAATAGAGATAACAGAATCTCTTGGGATGTGTACATCCAGTGGCCTGGCACTTCACAATTTCAGAAGTACAGGGCCTTGATTGACACAGGGGCTCAGTGCACTATAATGCCATCAAATTATCAGGGATCAGAGCCTATAACTATTTTGGGAGTCACTGGTGAATCTCAAGAGTTAACTAAGGTGGAGGTTGATATAAGTTTAACTGGTAAACAGTAGAAGAAGCATACAGTTGTGACTGGACCTGATGCATCTTGTATTTTGGGAATTGATTTTCTGAGAGAAGGGCATTTCAAAGACCCTAAGGGTTACAAATGGGCTTTTGGAGTAGCATCTGTAGAAACTGATGGACAAAAACTGAAGCTATCTATTAGACCTGTGCTCTCTGATGAATCTGCAGTTGTGGGACAACATGAGATAGAGGATATAAAGTTGCCACTTGCTTTTCAGACTGTGCATCACAGACAATACAGAACCAACCGTGACTCTTTGTTGCCCATTCAGAATCTGATTTGTCAGTTGGAAAGTTGGAAAGTCATCAGCAAAACTCATTCACCTTTCAACAGTCTCCAAAACAGTATTTACATCTATATTTTTTTTTCCTATGAACCACTTCACTCTTGCCTTGAGTATTTAAAGGTGACTATAAACCCCAAAACCCAAGTTACCTATTTCATTTCATGTGTACAAATCATTCACAACTGAAAAGAATAGAATTAATCAGGTTGGAAAAGACCTTTGAGATCTTTGAGTCCAACCCATCACCCAACACTATCGAATCAGCTAAATCATGGCATCAAGCACCCCATCCAGTCTCTTCTTAAACACCTCCAGTGATGGTGACTCTACCACCTCCTTGGCCAGTCTATTCCAATGGTCAATCACTCTTTCTCTGAAGAAATTCTAACTTCCAACTTCGAGCCTAATCCTCCCCTGCTGCAGCTTGATACTGTGTCCTCTTGCTGGTGCTGGTTCCCTGGGAGAAGAGACCAACCCCCACCTAGCTACAACCTCCCTTCACTTAGTTGTAGACAGCAGTGAGGTCTCCCCCTGAGCCTCCCCTGAGCAAAAATAAGGTTTGTTAGTCTACAAATTCTAAAGGTGATATGCCCTACATGACCACATCAGATAACCAAACCAACCAACCAACTCAACAAAAGCCACAAACAAAAACCCAAAAACACAAAAAGAGGAAATGCCATGGATATTATACTTGAAACCACCATCAGAAAATATTCATTTGAGATAGCAATTTGCAGATAATTCCAGACAAGCAAAATGTGATATTTTGTTGTTGCCAAAGAGATAAATATTTTGCATTAAGCAATTTAAACAACCATATTATTTTCATGGCAGAATTTTGCCTGTTTATTCTAATGTTGTGGATCAGGCAGCCGAATTATTTTCTTTCTTTTCCAGCCTCAGTATTTCTATGTTTACATATAAATCACTTTTAAATATATTGTTTTGCCAGGTTTGTAATGCTCAGGAAAATTTTTACAAAGACTTGACTCTCTGTGTGATTTGAAACTTGATCCCAAGAAAAAAGAGGAAGACCACTAATCAAATATTTAAAAAAAATAAAAAAGAAAATCTGAAATAATCTTCTCTATTTTATAATTATAACGTCAGGAAGTTCAATCTTTCTGCTCAAACATAAAGGCTGGTAGAAATATTTACCAAAGGCCTTATGATGTTTGCAGTCGACTTTGCTGAAGACAACATTTATAAAACCTTCACAGAGTCTGGCAGGTGCTGTGCATTCTCCTGGGTGTTATTCAGATACTGTCTTTCATTTGAACTTCAAACCTTTTTTCTCATTTTAGAGACAGCTTTTTAATAGGTTTTGCAAATTGAAACCATTTTTATTTATGTCATTATAATACCCACTACAAATTTACTTTTGGGAGATAAATGCCAGTAAAAGCTAATGAGTATTGCAATTTTTAAGAGTGGAAAAAAAACCAAAAAGTACAGAAGTAGGATGAATAACACAAAGAAATAAAACTTGTGGCCTGTGCCATATTCTTCTTCCCTATTTTTTTTTTTCTGAATAAAGCAAAGGCAGATATTTTTCAGTACTTCCATTTTCAGTACTTCCATTATGGGGCGCTGGAGATCGAGGGTGAGGTGATACTGATGCCGGAGGACACACCATCTGGGGTCTTCCCTGAGGCTAAACAGCCTAAGGTTAAACAGCCTAAGGCAATGCAGCCTAAGGCTAAACAGCCTTCCCCTGGCATCAGGACTTGCTCCCTAAAAGAGAAAAGGAGGGTAATTGTTATCGGTGATTCCCTCCTGAGGGGAACAGAAGGTCCCATATGTAGGCCGGACCCATCTCATAGGGAAGTTATTAGCCTAGCAGGAGTCCAAGTTGGAGATGTTACCAGAAGACTGCCCAGTCTGGTACAGCCCTATGATTATTATCCCTTATTGATTATGCAGTTAGGGAATGATGATGTTGGTACCAGGCCTCCCAGGGCTATCAAAAATGACCTCAGGGCCCTGGGAGATCTGGTTGAGGGGTCAGGTGCACAAATAATTTTTACATCAATACCGTTATTTGCAGGAGGGAACACAATAAGGAACAGGTCAGCCGCTGTAGTCAACAAGTGGCTTAGAGGCTGGTGCAGACGAAAGAATTTTGGGTTTTTTGATCTTGGGGAACTTTCTAATGCACCAGGTCAGCTGGTAACAGATGGAGTACATCTGTCCCAGAGGAGGGGAAAGGTCACAATACATGAGAATGGCCTGTCCCCCAAAGGTAAAAAGATTCTGGGAAGGGAATTAGCAAGTCTCATTGACAGGGCTTTAAACTAGCTTTGAAGGGGGAAGGGTTGGAAACCAGTCCCCTCAGGTAGGAGTCTGGGGGTGATAAGCTAGAGCTAGAGGTGAAACCAGCAGCCCAGCTGCAGTGCATGTACACTAATGCACGAAGCATGGGTAACAAACAAGAGGAGCTGGAAGCCTTGTTACAGTAAGAAAGTTATGATGTAGTTGCCATCACAGAGACGTGGTGGGATGACTTGCATGACTGGAGCGCTGCAATTGATGGCTACAGGCTCTTCAGGAGAGACAGGCAAGGAAGAAGGGGTGGAGGGGTGGCCTTGTATATCAGGGAGGCACTGGATGCCGTTGAGATGGAGATCAGGGATGATCGGGTTGAGTGCTTGTGGGTGAGAATTAGAGGGAAGACCAACAGGGCAGACATCCTGGTTGGCGTCTGTTATAGACCACCCAACCAGAAGGAGGATGTTGATGAGGCATTCTATAGGCAGCTAAAGGCTGTCTCAAGATCGCCTGACCTCATTCTCATGGGTGACTTCAACCTGCCTGATATCTGCTGGGATCTCAACACAGCAGAGAGGAGGCAGTCTAGGAGGTTCTTAGAGTGCATGGAGGACAGCTTCTTATCCCAGGTGCTGCGCGAGCCTACCAGGGGTAAGGCTATGCTTGACCTCCTCTTCACCAACAGGGAAGGGCTGGTGGGTGATGTGGTGGTCGGAGGGTGTTTAGGCACCAGTGACCATGAGATAATAGAGTTTTCAGTATGCAGCCAAGCCAAGAGGGGGAGCAAGAAGACCTCCACTCTGGACTTCAGGAGGGCAGACTTCAGGCTACTCAAGGAACTAATTCAGAAGGTTCCTTGGGAATCAGCCCTTAAAAACAAAGGGGTCCAGGAGAGCTGGACCTACTTCAAGGAAGAACTATTGAAGGTGCAAGAACAGGCTGTGCCAGTGTGCCGGAAGATGAGCCGCCGGGGCAGATGGCCAGCCTGGATGGGTAATGAACTTTTCATAGAACTAAGGGAAAAAAAGAGGGTGTATCATCTTTGGAAGAAAGGGGAGGCAACCTACGGACTGTTTAGGGATGTTGCTAGGACATGCAGGAAGAAAATTAGGGAGGCAAAAGTCCATTTAGAACTTAGACTGGCCTCTGCTGTGAAGGACAACAAAAAGTCCTTCTATAAATACATCAATAGCAAGAAGAAGGGCAAGGACAACCTCCACTCCTTGGTTGACACGGAGGGGAATGTTGTAACAAAGAATGAGGAAAAGGCAGAGGTACTTAACACCTTCTTTGCCTCAATCTTCACTAGCAGGGCAGAATGTCTTCCAGACAGCTGGCCTGCAGAGCTGGCAGAAAGAGCCAGGGAGCTGCATAGTTTCCCGCTGTTCCAAGAGGAAGTTAGAGATCTACTGAGCCGCTTGGACCCCCACAAGGCCATGGGACCGGATGGGATCCATCCTAGGGTGCTGAGAGAGCTGACAGATGAGCTGTCCAAGCCACTTTCCATCATTTTTCAGCAGTCCTGGCTCACTGGAGAGGTCCCAGAAGACTGGAAGCTGGCCAACATGGTGCCCATCCACAAGAAGGGCCGGTTGGATGAGCCAGGGAATTCTAGGCCTGTCAGCCTGACCTCAATGCCAGGCAAGATTATGGAGCAGGTCATCTTGTGTGCGATCGCACAGCACTTACAGGATGGCCAGGGCCTCAGGCCTAGCCATCATGGATTTAGGAAGGGCAGGTCCTGCCTGACCAACCTGATCTCCTTCTATGATCAGGTGACCTGCCTGGTGGATGTGGGGAGGCCTGTGGATGTGGTCTACCTGGACCTCAGCAAGGCCTTTGACACCGTCCTCCACAGCAAACTCCTGGCCAAGCTGGCAGCCCATGGCTTGGACAGGATCACACTGTGTTGGATTAGGAACTGGCTGGAGGGCCGAGCCCAGAGAGTGGTGGTGAATGGTGCCACATCCAGCTGGCGGCCTGTCACTAGTGGTGTGCCCCAGGGATCAGTACTGTGCCCCATGCTCTTCAATATCTTTATTGATGATCTGGATGAGGGCATTGAGTCCATCATCAGCACATTTGCAGCTGACACCAAACTGGGGGCAGCAGTTGATTTGCTGGAGGGCAGAGAGGCTTTGCAGAGGGACCTCGACAGGCTGGACAGATGGGCAGAGTCCAATGGCATGAGATTTAACACATCCAAGTGCCGGGTTCTGCACATTGGCCACAACAACCCCATGCTGTGCTACAGGCTGGGGTCAGAGTGGCTGGAGAGTGGCCAGGCAGAGAGGGACCTGGGGGTGCTGGTTGATGGGAGCCTGAACATGAACCTGCAGTGTGCCCAGGCAGCCAAGAAGGCCAATGGCATCCTGGCCTGCATCAGGAACAATGTGGCCATCAGGAGCAGGGAGGTCATTGTGCCCCTGTACACTGCACTGGTTAGGCCACACCTTGAGTACCGTGTCCAGTTCTGGGCCCCTCAGTCTGGAAGGATGTTGACTTGCTGGAACGTGTCCAGAGAAGGGCAACAAAGCTGGTGAGGGGTTTGGAATACAAGCCCTGTGAGGAAAGGCTGAGGGAGCTGGGGTTGCTTAGCCTGGAGAAGAGGAGACTCAGGGGTGACCTTATTGCTCTCTACAACTACCTGAAGGAGGTTGTAGCCAGGCAGAGGTTGGCCTCTTCTCCCTAGCATCCAGCACCAGAACAAGAGGACACAGTCTCAGGCTGCACCAGGGCAGGTTTAGGCTGGATGTTAGGAAGAAGTTCTACACGGAGAGAGTGATTGCCCATTGGAATCGGCTACCCGTGAAGGTGGTGGAGTCACCATCATTGGAGGTGTTCAGGAGAAGACTTGATGGGATGCTTGGCTGTATGGTCTAGTTGTTGGGCGGGTTGGATTGGTTGATGGGTTGGATGTGATGATCTTGTAGGTCTCTTCCAACCTGGTGTATTGTATTGTATTGTATTATTGTATCTTTCAATATCTAGTACCACAGAGACTTTATTGTGCTACAAGTAGGAAAAAATAAATATTGTGTTTAGTGAGAGTTAGTTTAGCAACAAAAATCAATTAAGAATTTAATTTTGAAAGTGAAAAAGAAGATCCAAAGATAAGAACCTTAATAAATTTTGCTTTAAAATTCCACAAGTAGGTGAAAAACATAGATTCCAGCTATCTAGGTTTGTAGTGTGTGTACACTTGGGGAAAAAAACCCCAGGGAATTTAGAAACTATATGAAAATAGTGTTCAGAAAGAGGATTATTAGACAGGTGTTTGTAAATTGCCTCTCTTTTGATGCTTTTGTATTTAAAGAATGTGTTTACTTCCATGGTACAACATAAAGTAAGCTCTAGGTAAAACAAAACAAAACAAAAAAGTCATTAGCAAAATGTAGGCTATCAAAAGATACCCAATGCTTTGGTAATGAGAATGATACAATTTTCTTAGTTTCTAAAGAAAAGTTTCCAAGGATCTTCCATCTTCCCTCTCTGGTTTACTACCGCTTTCTTGAAGGATGAATGAAAAGGAGTTCTAGCTTTGTTTTCCTGGAATAGATAGTTTCCTCACATCTCAGCCCCTCTGACAGGTGGATGGAAGTGTGTCCAACTTTTTGCTTGTTTGCCATTTACTCTAGAAATTCCTATTAAACAGAACTCCTTTCAGCAGGGCTTTTGGCTGTTTTCTGATGAACAATAGGCCTTCAGTTAAGTCCCACAGATTTCCATACTGGTAAAGTTTGCAGCTATGTCCTTCTCATCCAGAAGACCACTGTTGATGTTGTGCCTTGTGGACTCCTCTGTGAAAGTTCTGACAGCTTCTGCTTTAGAGTCCTAAGGACATTATTTTCATTGTCAACAAGCATTGCTGCCAAAGAAACTCTGAGGTATAGCTCCAAGAGGAAAAACAAACATTTTGATAAAGGCTACGTTTCTAACATCAGTTTTAGTTGTGTTTAAGGTAACACCAGTCTATAGATTTTGCTTGTCATTACTGCATATATTGGAGAGAAAGGACAGGTAAAGTCTGTGAGAAGTTACATTGTGGTTTCTGAAGAAATGGTACAATGAGAACAGGGCTTGCTGCAGATACAGAAAAGTTAGTGAAGAATAAGAGAAAGGTGAAAGTTGAACTAGAAAAGAGCTAGAAAAATGAGAATTACAGAATGACAGAATGATAGGGATTGAAAAGGACATCTGAAGATCATGTAGTCACAGAATCACAGAATCACAGAAAATGTCTGGTTGGAAGATCATCCAGTCCAACCTTCAACCCACCACTGCAAGATTGATACAGAATCATGTCCCTAAGCACCAGGTTATAAGCTGCTGAAACACCTCCAGGGACAGTGACTCTGCCACTGCCCTGGGCAGACCATTCCGATGTTTCATAACCTTCTCTGTGAAGAAGTATTTTCAAACATCTAGATTGAACCTCCTGTGGTGCAGCTTGTAAGCATTTCCTCTAGTCCTGTCACTTGCCACTATAAGAGGCTGCCCCACTCCTCACTCCAACCTCCCTTCAGGTAGTTGTAGAAAGCAATGAAGTCTTCCCTCAGCCTCCTTTTCTCTAGGCTGAACAATCCCAGCTCTCTGAGATACTTCTCATAGGCCATGTGTTTCAAGCCCTTCTGCAAACCTCTTGGCCTTTCTCTGAACACACTCCAGAACCTTGATGTCCTTTCCTGTAGTGAGTGGCCCAGAACTGAACATGATAGTTGAGGTGTGGCCTTACCAGTGTTGAGTACACGGGCATGATCACCAACCTGTTCCTGCTGGCCAGTGTTTCTAACACAAGCCAGGATGCCATTGGCTTTCTTGTCCACCTGGGCATAGAGGCAGGTTTTTTAGCCAGTATAGTGTGCACTTATCCAAGCTTTGTGCCATGAGTTTGTGGAGGAGGATGCTGTGGGAGACAGTGTCAAAGACTTTAGTAAAGTCTAGGTAGGAAATGTCCATGGAGCTTCCCTCATCCACTAGGTGTGTAATGTTATTGTAGAAGGAGATCAAAGCAAATTATTTTCTAGTTTAAAAGGTATTGTCTAGCTTTCTCCAAAAATCTGAAAAAACAGCCTAGAAGAACAACACATACTATTACTAGATTCTGCTATTTAATTGTTTTTTCCAAATGTAATTAGATCTCAGCATTTCTAATCTGATGGACAGTTCATACAGTTGGATGCAGATAGTGTTTTTGCAATTGCTTTATCTCAGTGCACACTCAGAGAGATAACTGTGGGTTATCCATCAGTGCTTTACATCTGAAATTAATTTATCTGACACTGAAGACTCCAGTAGAGCTCTCCTTTCAGGGAGATGTGGTCAAGAGGAAGGAAAAGAAAGCAAAAACCCTTAATTAAAAAAATAAAAAGTCCTTCACTGACTGACTAATAGAATCTGGATTTTAAAAAGTGCATTTTTGCCTCTTATGAAATTCTTTAGTTTCGCTTTTAAATTTCTATTCAACTTGTGTGAAACGTGAATCATCTTTATAGCTACGCTAGCATAATGAGGCATCATGACTTCTCTGCATTTTAATGGGTCATACTAATAATTGCCTCACTCAAAGGATCTTGAAGTCCTGTTAAAAGATTGAAATTCTTACTGTTGTAAAGGACAAAGGTCAGGTATTTAAAAGTAGGGAGGAAAACACTGTCCTAAGGCCAAATGAAAAGGTACATATATAATGTTTTGTGCTGCCACAAATAGTTAAAGCCTCCACTTATGAAGTAAACAACAGTTGTGCTGTATTCTATGCAAATACAGAAAAAGCAGTAACTCCTAATTTGGATTGTTCATAATCTGCACTGAATTTGAAGAACTAATTCTGAAAAGTATTACAGGCCAACATCACCATCCCTGGAGGTGTTCAAGAGGGGATTGGACATGGCACTTGGTGCCATAGTCTAGTCATGAGGTCTGTGGTGACACGTTGAACTCGATGATCTTTGAGGTCTCTTCCAACCTTGGTGATACTGTGATATAGTACTGCACTTGCATCTTTACTACAATAACCTGCATAAAATTGTAGTTACTAGAAAGATGGTTTACTGCTTTTATGGTTTACAGAAGTTTTGCAAACTCAGAAAAAATATATACAGGAGAGAATTTTTAACCAACAGATTAAGAAAATATAGAAAAAAAAGTTTATTTAAAGAAATGTGAACATACAAATCTTATGGAAATGGTTATTGCAGTGAGAGATTTTCTTAAATTTGACTACATATTTTTCAATCACAGCTTCCCAATTTCTGACTCGAATTTCTAATTAATATTCCCAGTAGACTGCTGAAGTAAAATTTGACATATTAAACAATGAAGAGTAGTGAAAATGAAGGAGTAGAAGAGGATGAATAAGTCCTTTCCTTCTCCTTCCCTTCCCTTCCCTTCCCTTCCCTTCCCTTCCCTTCCTTCCCTTCCCTTCCCTTCCCTTCCCTTCCCTTCCCTTCCCTTCCTTCCCTTCCTTCCTTCCCTTCCCTTCCCTTCCCTTCCCTTCCCTTCCCTTCCCTTCCCTTCCTTCCCTTCCCTTCCCTTCCCTTCCTTCCTTCCCTTCCCTTCCCTTCCCTTCCCTTCCCTTCCCTTCCCCCCCTTCCCTTCCCTTCCTTCCCTTCCCTTCCTTCCCTTCCCTTCCCTTCCCTTCCCTTCCCTTCCTTCCCTTCCCTTCCCTTCCCTTCCCTTCCCTTCCCTTCCCTTCCCTTCCCTTCCCTTCCCTTCCCTTCCCTTCCCTTCCTTCCCTTCCCTTCCCTTCCTTCCCTTCCTTCCCAAACCTTCCCAAACCTTCCCAAACCTTCCCAAACCTTCCCAAACCTTCCTTCCTTCCTTCCCAAACCTTCCCAAACCTTCCCTTCCCTTCCTTCCCTTCCCTTCCCAAACCTTCCCTTCCCAAACCTTCCCAAACCTTCCCTTCCCTTCCCTTCCCTTCCCTTCCCTTCCCTTCCTTCCTTCCCTTCCCAAACCTTCCCTTCCCTTCCCTTCCCTTCCCTTCCCTTCCCTTCCCTTCCCTTCCCTTCCCTTCCATTCCTTTCCCTTCCATTCCCTTCCCTTCCCTTCCTTCCCAAACCTTCCCTTCCCTTCCCAAACCTTCCCTTCCATTCCATTCCATTCCATTCCATTCCATTCCATTCCCTTCCTTCCCTTCCATTCCATTCCATTCCATTCCATTCATTCATTCCATTCCATTCCTTCCATTCCCAACCATTCCATTCCATTCCATTCCATTCCATTCCATTCCATTCCATTCCATTCCATTCCCAAACCATTCATTCCATTCCATTCCATTCCATTCCATTCCATTCCATTCCATTCCATTCCATTCCATTCATTCCATTCCATTCCATTCCATTCCATTCCATTCCATTCCATTCCATTCCATTCCATTCCATTCCATTCCATTCCATTCCATTCCATTCCATTCCATTCCATTCCATTCCATTCCATTCCATTCCATTCCATTCCATTCCATTCCATTCCATTCCATTCCATTCCATTCCATTCCATTCCATTCCATTCCATTCCATTCCATTCCATTCCATTCCATTCCATTCCATTCCATTCCATTCCATTCCATTCCATTCCATTCATTCCATTCCATTCCATTCCATTCCATTCCCCATTCCATTCCATTCCTTTCATTCCATTCCATTCCATTCCATTCCATTCCATTCCATTCCATTCCATTCCATTCCATTCCATTCCATTCCATTCCATTCCATTCCATTCCATTCCATTCCATTCCATTCCATTCCATTCCATTCCATTCCATTCCATTCCATTCCATTCCATTCCATTCCATTCCATTTCCATTCCATTCCATTCCATTCCATTCCATTCCATTCCATTCCATTCCATTCCATTCCATTCCATTCCATTCCATTCCATTCCATTCCATTCCATTCCATTCATTCCATTCCATTCCATTCATTCCATTCCATTCATTCCATTCCATTCCATTCCATTCCATTCCATTCCCTTCCCTTCCATTCCATTCCATTCCATTCCATTCCCTTCCATTCCATTCCATTCCATTCCTTCCATTCATTCATTCCATTCCATTCCATTCCATTCCATTCCATTCCATTCATTCCATTCATTCCATTCCCTTCCATTCCATTCCCTTCCATTCCATTCCATTCCATTCCATTCCATTCCCTTTCCATTCCATTCCATTCCATTCCCTTCCATTCCATTCCATTCCCTTCCATTCCATTCCATTCCATTCCATTCCATTCCATTCCATTCCATTCCATTCCATTCCCTTCCATTCCATTCCATTCCATTCCCATTCCATTCCATTCCATTCCATCCATTCCATTCCCTTCCATTCATTCCATTCCATTCCATTCCATTCCATTCCATTCCATTCCATTCCATTCCATTCCATTCCATTCCATTCCCATTCCATTCCATTCCATTCCATTCCATTCCATTCCATTCCATTCCATTCCATTCCATTCCATTCCATTCCCTTCCATTCCATTCCATTCCATTCCCATTCCATTCCATTCCATTCCATTCCATTCCATTCCTTCCATTCCATTCCATTCCATTTCCATTCCATTCCATTCCATTCCATTCCATTCCATTCCATTCCATTCATTATTCATTCCATTCCATTCCATTCCATTCCATTCCATTCCATTCCATTCCATTCCATTCCATTCCATTCCATTCCATTCCCTTCCATTCCATTCATTCCATTCCATTCCATTCCATTCCATTCATTCCATTCCATTCCATTCCATTCCATTCCATTCCATTCCATTCCATTCCATTCCATTCCATTCCATTCCATTCCATTCCATTCCCTTCCCTTCATTCCATTCCATTCCCTTCCATTCCATTCCATTCCATTCCATTCCATTCCCTTCCATTCCATTCCATTCCATTCCATTCCATTCCATTCCATTCCTTCCATTCCCAAACATTCCATTCCATTCCATTCCATTCCATTCCATTCCATTCCATTCATTCCATTCCATTCCATTCCATTCCATTCCATTCCATTCCATTCCATTCCATTCCATTCCATTCCATTCCATTCCATTCCATTCCATTCCATTCCATTCCATTCCATTCCATTCCATTCCATTCCATTCCATTCCATTCCATTCCATTCCATTCCATTCATTCCATTCCTTCCATTCCATTCCCTTCCATTCCTTTCCATTCCTTTCCTTTCCATTCCATTCCTTCCATTCCATTCCCTTCCCTTCCATTCCATTCCATTCATTCCATTCCATTCCATTCCCCTTCCATTCCATTCCATTCCATTCCTTTCCATTCCATTCCATTCCATTCCTTCCATTCCATTCCATTCCATTCCCTTCCATTCCCTTCCCATTCCTTCCATTCCATTCCTTTCCATTCCATTCCATTCCATTCCATTCCCTTCCATTCCATTTCCATCCTTTCCATTCCTTTCCCTTCCCATTCCTTCCATTCCATTCCTTTCCATTCCATTCCCTTCCATTCCATTCCATTCCATTCCATTCCCATTCCATTCCCTTCCTTCCATTCCATTCCATTCCATTCCCTTCCATTCCATTCCCTTCCATTCCATTCCATTCCATTCCTTCCCTTCCATTCCATTCCATTCCATTCCATTCCCTTCCCTTCCCTTCCATTCCATTCCCTTCATTTCCATTCCATTCCATTCCATTCCCTTCCATTCCATTCCTTCCATTCCATTCCATTCCCTTCCCTTCCCAAACATTCCCTTCCCTTCCTTCCCTTCCATTCCATTCCATCCATTCCATTCCTTTCCCTTCCCTTCCCTTCCATTCCCTTCCATTCCCTTCCCTTCCATTCCTTCCCTTCCATTCCCTTCCCTTCCATTCCATTCCCTTCCCTTCCATTCCCTTCCCTTCCATTCCATTCCCTTCCCTTCCCTTCCCTTCCTTCCTTCCCTTCCATTCCCTTCCATTCCATTCCATTCCCAAACCTTCCCTTCCCTTCCATTCCCTTCCCATTCCTTTCCATTCCTTCCCTTCCCAAACCTTCCCTTCCCTTCCCTTCCCTTCCCTTCCATTCCCATTCCATTCCATTCCATTCCATTCCATTCCATTCCTTTCCATTCCTTCCATTCCCATTCCTTCCCATTCCATCCCATTCCATTCCATTCCATTCCATTCCATTCCCTTCCCTTTCCATTCCATTCCATTCCATTCCATTCCATTCCATTCCATTCCATTCCATTCCATTCCATTCCATTCCATTCCATTCCATTCCCTTCCATTCCATTCCCTTCCCTTCCATTCCATTCCATTCCATTCCATTCCATTCCATTCCATTCCATTCCATTCCATTCCATTCCATTCCATTCCATTCCATTCCATTCCATTCCATTCCATTCCATTCCCATTCCATTCCATTCCATTCCATTCCTTCCCATTCCATTCCTTCCATTCATTCCTTCCATTCCATTCCATTCCATTCCATTCCCATTCCATTCCATTCCATTCCCATTCCTTCCATTCCATTCCATTCCATTCCATTCCATTCCATTCCATTCCATTCCATTCCATTCATTCCATTCCATTCCATTCCATTCCATTCCATTCCATTCCATTCCATTCCATTCCATTCCATTCCATTCCATTCCATTCCATTCCATTCCATTCCATTCCATTCCATTCCATTCCATTCCATTCCATTCCATTCCATTCCATTCCATTCCATTCCATTCCATTCCATTCCATTCCATTCCATTCCATTCCATTCATTCCATTCCATTCCATTCCATTCCATTCCATTCCATTCCATTCCATTCCATTCCATTCCATTCCATTCCATTCCTTTCATTCCATTCCATTCCATTCCATTCCATTCCATTCCATTCCATTCCATTCCATTCCATTCCATTCCATTCCATTCCATTCCATTCCATTCCATTCCATTCCATTCCATTCCATTCCATTCCATTCCATTCCATTCCATTCCATTCCATTCCATTCCATTCCATTCCCTTCCATTCCATTCCATTCCATTCCATTCCATTCCATTCCATTCCATTCCATTCCATTCCATTCCATTCCATTCATTCCATTCCATTCCATTCCATTCCATTCCATTCCATTCCATTCCATTCCATTCCATTCCATTCCCATTCCATTCCATTCCATTCCATTCCATTCCATTCCATTCCATTCCATTCCATTCATTCCATTCCATTCCATTCCATTCCCTTCCCTTCCCTTCCATTCCATTCCATTCCATTCCATTCCATTCCATTCCATTCCATTCCATTCCATTCCATTCCATTCCATTCCCTTCCATTCCCTTCCATTCCATTCCATTCCATTCCATTCCATTCCATTCCCTTCCATTCCATTCCATTCCATTCCCCTTCCATTCCATTCCATTCCCTTCCATTCCATTCCATTCCATTCCATTCCATTCCATTCCATTCCATTCCATTCCATTCCATTCCATTCCATTCCCTTCCATTCCATTCCCTTCCATTCCATTCCATTCCATTCCATTCCATTCCATTCCATTCCATTCCATTCCATTCCCTTCCATTCCATTCCATTCCATTCCATTCCATTCCATTCCATTCCATTCCATTCCCTTCCATTCCATTCCATTCCCTTCCATTCCATTCCATTCCTTCCATTCCCATTCCCTTCCATTCCATTCCATTCCATTCCATTCCATTCCATTCCATTCCATTCCATTCCATTCCATTCCATTCCATTCCATTCCATTCCATTCCATTCCATTCCCAAACCATTCCATTCCATTCCCTTCCATTCCTTTCCAAACCTTCCCTTTCCATTCCATTCCATTCCCATTCCATTCCATTCCATTCCATTCCATTCCCATTCCATTCCCTTCCCTTCCCTTCCATTCCATTCCATTCCATTCCATTCCATTCCCTTCCCTTCCATTCCATTCCATTCCATTCCATTCCATTCCATTCCATTCCATTCCATTCCCTTCCATTCCATTCCATTCCATTCCATTCCATTCCATTCCATTCCTTTCCATTCCATTCCATTCCCATTCCTTTCCATTCCATTCCCATTCCATTCCATTCCATTCCATTCCATTCCATTCCCCTTCCATTCCATTCCATTCCATTCCATTCCATTCCATTCCCTTCCATTCCCATTCCTTCCATTCCCTTCCATTCCATTCCATTCCATTCCCATTCCATTCCATTCCATTCCATTCCATTCCATTCCATTCCATTCCATTCCATTCCATGCCTTCATTCCATTCCATTCCATTCCATTCCATTCCATTCCCATTCCATTCCATTCCATCCATTCCATTCCATTCCATTCCATTCCATTCCATTCCATTCCATTCCATTCCATTCCATTCCATTCCATTCCATTCCATTCCATTCCATTCCATTCCATTCCATTCCCATTCCATTCCATTCCATTCATTCATTCCATTCCATTCCATTCCATTCCATTCCATTCCATTCCATTCCATTCCATTCCATTCATTCCATTCCATTCCATTCCATTCCATTCCATTCCATTCCATTCCATTCCATTCCATTCCATTCCATTCCATTCCATTCCATTCCATTCCATTCCATTCCATTCCATTCCATTCCATTCCATTCCATTCCATTCCATTCCATTCCATTCCATTCCATTCCATTCCATTCCATTCCATTCCATTCCCATTCCATTCCATTCCATTCCATTCCATTCCATTCCATTCCATTCCATTCCATTCCATTCCATTCCATTCCATTCCATTCCCATTCCATTCCATTCCATTCCATTCCATTCCATTCCATTCCATTCCATTCCATTCCATTCCATTCCATTCCATTCCATTCCATTCCATTCCATTCCATTCCATTCCATTCCATTCCATTCATTCCATTCCATTCCATTCCATTCCATTCCATTCCATCCATTCCATTCCATTCCATTCCATTCCATTCCATTCCATTCCATTCCATTCCATTCCATTCCATTCCATTCCATTCCATTCCATTCCATTCCATTCCATTCCATTCCATTCCATTCCATTCCATTCCATTCCATTCCATTCCATTCCATTCCATTCCATTCCATTCCATTCCATTCCATTCCATTCCATTCCATTCCATTCCCATTCCATTCCATTCCATTCCATTCCATTCCATTCCATTCCATTCCATTCCATTCCATTCCATTCCATTCATTCCATTCCATTCCATTCCATTCCATTCCATTCCATTCCATTCCATTCCATTCCATTCCATTCCATTCCATTCCATTCCATTCCATTCCATTCCATTCCATTCCATTCCATTCCATTCCATTCCATTCCATTCCATTCCATTCCATTCCATTCCATTCATTCCATTCCATTCCATTCCATTCCATTCCATTCCATTCCATTCCATTCCATTCCATTCCTTCCATTCCATTCCATTCCATTCCATTCCATTCCATTCCATTCCATTCCATTCCATTCCATTCCCATTCCATTCCATTCCATTCATTCCATTCCCATTCCATTCCATTCCATTCCATTCCATTCCATTCCATTCCATTCCATTCCATTCCATTCCATTCCATTCCATTCCATTCCATTCCATTCCATTCCATTCCATTCCATTCCATTCCATTCCATTCCATTCCATTCCATTCCATTCCATTCCATTCCATTTCCATTCCATTCCATTCCATTCCATTCCATTCCATTCCATTCCATTCCATTCCATTCCATTCCATTCCATTCCATTCCATTCCATTCCATTCCATTCCATTCCATTCCATTCCATTCCATTCCATTCCATTCCATTCATTCCATTCCATTCCATTCCATTTCATTCCATTCCATTCCATTCCATTCCATTCCATTCCATTCCATTCCATTCCATTCCATTCCATTCCATTCCATTCCATTCCATTCCATTCCATTCCATTCCATTCCATTCCATTCCATTCCATTCCATTCCATTCCATTCCATTTCCATTCCATTCCATTCCATTCCATTCCATTCCATTCCATTCCATTCCATTCCATTCCATTCCATTCCATTCCATTCCATTCCATTCCATTCCATTCCATTCCATTCCATTCCATTCCATTCCATTCCATTCCATTCCATTCCATTCCATTCCATTCCATTCCATTCCATTCCATTCCATTCCATTCCATTCCATTCCATTCCATTCCATTCCATTCCATTCCATTCCATTCCATTCCATTCCATTCCATTCCATTCCATTCCATTCCATTCCATTCCATTCCATTCCATTCCCATTCCATTCCATTCCATTCCATTCCATTCCATTCCATTCCATTCCATTCCATTCCATTCCATTCCATTCCATTCCATTCCATTCCATTCCATTCCATTCCATTCCATTCCATTCCATTCCATTCCATTCCATTCCATTCCCATTCCATTCCATTCCATTCCATTCCATTCCATTTCCATTCCATTCCATTCCATTCCATTCCATTCCATTCCATTCCATTCCATTCATTCCCATTCCATTCCATTCCATTCCATTCCATTCCATTCCATTCCATTCCATTCCATTCATTCCATTCCATTCATTCCATTCCATTCCATTCCATTCCATTCCATTCCATTCCATTCCATTCCATTCCATTCCATTCCATTCCATTCCATTCCATTCCATTCCATTCCATTCCATTCCATTCCATTCCATTCCATTCCATTCCATTCCATTCATTCCATTCCATTCCATTCCATTCCATTCCATTCCATTCCATTCCATTCCATTCCATTCCATCCATTCCATTCCATTCCATTCCATTCCATTCCATTCCATTCCATTCCATTCCATTCCATTCCATTCCATTCCATTCCATTCCATTCCATTCCATTCATTTCCATTCCATTCCATTCCATTCCATTCCATTCCATTCCATTCCATTCCATTCCATTCCATTCCATTCCATTCCATTCCATTCCATTCCATTCCATTCCATTCCATTCCATTCCATTCCATTCCATTCCATTCCATTCCATTTCCATTCCATTCCATTCCATTCCATTCCATTCCATTCCATTTCCATTCCATTCCATTCCATTCCATTCCATTCATTCATTCCATTCCATTCCATTCCATTCCATTCCATTCCATTCCATTCCATTCCATTCCATTCCATTCCATTCCATTCCATTCCATTCCATTCCATTCCATTCATTCCATTCCATTCCATTCCATTTCCATTCCATCCCATCCATTCCATTCCATTCCATTCCATTCCATTCCATTCCATTCCATTCCATTCCATTCCATTCCATTCCATTCCATTCCATTCATTCCATTCCCATTCCATTCCATTCCATTCCATTCCTTTCCATTCCATTCATTCCATTCCATTCCATTCCATTCCATTCCCATTCCATTCCATTCCATTCCATTCCATTCCATTCCATTCCATTCCATTCCATTCCATTCCATTCCATTCCATTCCATTCCATTCCATTCCATTCCATTCCATTCCATTCCATTCCATTCCATTCCATTCCATTCCATTCCATTCCATTTCCATTCCATCCCATTCCATTCCATTCCATTCCATTCCATTCCATTCCCATTCATTCCATTCCATTCCATTCCATTCCATTCCATTCCATTCCATTCCATTCCATTCCATTCCATTCCATTCCATTCCATTCCATTCCATTCCATTCCATTCCATTCCATTCCATTCCATTCCATTCCATTCCATTCCATTCCATTCCATTCCATTCCATTCCATTCCATTCCATTCCATTCCATTCCATTCCATTCCATTCCCATTCCATTCCATTCCATTCCATTCCATTCCATTCCATTCCATTCCATTCCATTCCATTCCATTCCATTCCATTCCATTCCATTCCATTCCATTCCATTCCATTCCATTCCATTCCATTCCATTCCATTCCATTCCATTCCATTCCATTCCATTCCATTCCATTCCATTCCATTCCATTCCATTCCATTCCATTCCATTCCATTCCATTCCATTCCATTCCATTCCATTCCATTCCATTCATTCCATTCCATTCCATTCCATTCCATTCCATTCCATTTCCATTCCATTCCCATTCCATTCCATTCCATTCCATTCCATTCCATTCCATTCCATTCCATTCCATTCATTCCATTCCATTCCATTCCATTCCATTCCATTCCCATTCCATTCCATTCCATTCCATTCCATTCCATTCCATTCCATTCCATTCCATTCCATTCCATTCCATTCCATTCCATTCCATTCCATTCCATTCCATTCCATTCCATTCATTCCATTCCATTCCATTCCATTCCATTCCATTCCATTCCATTCCATTCCATTCCATTCCATTCCATTCCATTCCATTCCATTCCATTCCATTCATTCCATTCCATTCCATTCCATTCCATTCCATTCCCATTCCATTCCATTCCATTCCATTCCATTCCATTCCATTCCATTCCATTCCATTCCATTCATTCATTCATTCCATTCCATTCCGTTCCATTCCATTCCATTCCATTCCATTCCATTCCATTCCATTCCATTCCATTCCATTCCATTCCATTCCATTCCATTCATTCCATTCCATTCCATTCCATTCCATTCCATTCCATTCCATTCCATTCCATTCCATTCCATTCCATTCCATTCCATTCCATTCCATTCCATTCCATTCCATTCCATTCCATTCCATTCCATTCCATTCCATTCATTCCATTCCATTCCATTCCATTCCATTCCATTCCATTCCATTCCATTCCATTCCATTCCATTCCATTCCATTCCATTCCATTCCATTCCATTCCATTCCATTCCATTCCATTCCATTCATTCATTCCTCATGGGAGCTCAGCGATGTTTTCTCACCAGAGCTCTTCCGAGGGTTCACAGATACATCACAGTCCCCCACACCAGAAGTGATTGAGTACCTCAGCCCTTTCCACTTTCATCCCCCTCTTAAATCCCCCCCTTAAATCCCATTTTCATCCCCCTCTTCTTGGGCCCAACTTAAGCTTTTTTTGAGGGTATGATAAGGAAAGCAGCACTAAACAAAAGAATTCATGCTCATGAAATCAGTACTAGATTCAAAAAGAAAAGCATGAACTCTATTCACTTTAGATCAGAATTCATTCTGAGTGTGCCCTTCAGTCTCATCTTAGAGAATAAGTTTTCTTTTCTATAGTTACAATGAACTCAAGCAAAATCACGCAACCTAAGAATTTCTGCCTGTAAAAGTATGACTTAATCTTCTTACTGTCCTCTCCAGTCATCATTCTTGCTGCCGTACTATGTCTTCATGAAGTAAATTAATGATAGTTAATAGCCACTCATGAGTAAAACAAAAGTAGAATATAGATTGATATAGATACATAGATAGGTATAGGTATAGGTGTAGAGAGGTGGGGACTGTCCTCTTTGTCAAGGTGAGAAGTGATAGGACCAGAGGAATTTGCCTTAAGTTGCACATGGGGAAGTTTAGATTGGAAATTAGGGAAAATTTTTTCACTGAAAGGGTCATCAAGCACTTTAACTGGCTGCTGGGGGCAGGGGTTGGAATCACCATCTATGGATGTGTTTAAAAGATGTTTGCATAAGCTGTTTAGGCACATGGTCTAACAGCAGTGCGTAGGGAGATGTTAGGTTATGGCTGGACTCGATGATCTGAAAGTCTCCTGCAAACAGGCAATTGTTTGATTCTATGATAGATAGATAGATAGGTAGATAGATAGATAGATAGATAGATAGATAGATAGATAGATAGATAGATAGATAGATAGATGGACAAATAGATAGATAGACAGACAGACAGAGAGCAACACATAATACAATAATAATAATAATACAATACACCAGGTTGGAAGAGACCTTCAAGATCATCGCATCCAACCCATCAAACAATCCAACCCACCCAACAACTAGACCATACAGCCAAGCACCCCATCAAGTCTTCTCCTGAACACCTCCTGTGAAGGTGACTCCACCACCTCCATGGGCAGCCGATTCCAATGGCCAATCACTCTCTCCGTGTAGAACTTCTTCCTAACATCCAACCTAAACCTGCCCTGGCGTAGCCTGAGACTGTGTCCTCTTGTTCTGGTGCTGGCTGCCTGGGAGAAGAGGCCAACCTCTGCCTGGCTACAACCTCCCTTCAGGTAGTTGTAGAGAGCAATAAGGTCACCCCTGAGTCTCCTCTTCTCCAGGCTAAGCAACCCCAGCTCCCTCAGCCTTTCCTCATAGGGCTTGTGTTCCAAACCCCTCACCAGCTTTGTTGCCCTTCTCTGGACACGTTCCAGCAAGTCAACATCCTTCCTAAACTGAGGGGCCCAGAACTGGACACAGTACTCAAGGTGCGGCCTAACCAGTGCAGTGTACAGGGGCAGAATGACCTCCCTGCTCCTGCTGGCCACACTGTTCCTGATGCAAGCCAGGATGCCATTGGCCTTCTTGGCTGCCTGGGCACACTGCAGGCTCATGTTCAGCCTACAATCAACCAGAACCCCCAGGTCCCTCTCTGCCTGGCCACTCTCCAGCCACTCTGACCCCAGCCTGTAGCACTGCCTGGGGTTGTTGTGGCCAATGTGCAGAATCCGGCACTTGGATGTGTTAAATCTCATGCCATTGGACTCTGCCCATCTGTCCAGCCTGTCGAGGTCCCTCTGCAAAGCCTCTCTGCCCTCCAGCAAATCAACTGCTGCCCCCAGTTTGGTGTCATCTGCAAATTTACTGATGATGGACTCAATGCCCTCATCCAGATCATCAATAAAGATGTTGAAGAGCATGGGGCCCAGCACTGATCCTTGGGGCACACCACTAGTGACAGGCCGCCAGCTGGATGTGGTGCCATTCACCATTACTCTCTGGGCTCGGCCCTCCAGCCAGTTCCTAACCCAACGCAGTGTGCTCCTGTCCAAGCCATGGGCTGCCAGCTTGGCCAGGAGTTTGCTGTGGGGGACGGTGTCAAAGGCCTTGCTGAGGTCCAGGTAGACCACATCCACAGGCCTCCCCACAACCACCAGGCGGGTCACCTGATCATAGAAGGAGATCAGGTTGGTCAGGCAGGACCTGCCCCTCCTAAATCCATGCTGGCTAGGCCTGAGCCCCTGGCCATCCTGTAAGTGCTGTGTGATCGCACTCAAGATGACCCATTCCATAATCTTGCCTGGCACTGAGGTCAGGCTGGCAGGCCTATCATTCCCTGGCTCATCCAACCGGCCCTTCTTGTGGATGGGCACCACGTTAGCCAGCTTCCAGTCTTCTGGGACCTCTCCAGTGAGCCAGGACTGCTGAAAAATGATGGAAAGTGGCTTGGACAGCTCATCTGTCAGCAATCTCAGCACCCTAGGATGGATCCCATCCGGTCCCATGGCCTTGTGGGGGTCCAAGCGGCTCAGTAGATCTCTAACTTCCTCTTGGAGCAGTGGGAAACTATGCAGCTCTCTGGCTCCTTCTGCCAGCTCTGCAGGCCAGCTGTCTGGAAGACGTTCTGCCCTGCTAGTGAAGACTGAGGCAAAGAAGGTGTTAAGTACCTCTGCCTTTTCCTCATTCTTTGTTACAACGTTCCCCTCTGTGTCAACCAAGGAGTGGAGGTTGTCCTTGCCCTTCTTCTTGCTATTGATGTATTTATAGAAGGACTTTTTGTTGTCCTTCACAGCAGAGGCCAGTCTAAGTTCTAAATGGGCTTTTGCCTCCCTAATTTTCTTCCTACACAACCTAGCAACATCCCTAAACATTCTGTAGGTTGCCTCCCCTTTCTTCCAAAGATGATACACCCTCTTTTTTTTCCCTTAGTTCTATTAAAAGTTCATTACCCATCCAGGCTGGCCGTCTGCCCCGGCGGTTCATCTTCCGGCACAACGGCACAGCCTGTTCTTGCGCCTTCAATAGTTCTTCCTTGAAGTAGGCCCAGCTCTCCTGGACCCCTTTGTTTTTAAGGGCTGATTCCCAAGGAACCTTCTGAATTAGTTCCTTGAGTAGCCTGAAGTCTGCCCTCCTGAAGTCCAGAGTGGAGGTCTTCTTGCTCCCCCTCTTGGCTTGGCTGCATACTGAAAACTCTATTATCTCATGGTCACTGGTGCCTAAACACCCTCCGACCACCACATCACCCACCAGCCCTTCCCTGTTGGTGAAGAGGAGGTCAAGCATAGCCTTACCCCTGGTAGGCTCACGCAGCACCTGGGATAAGAAGCTGTCCTCCATGCACTCTAAGAACCTCCTAGACTGCCTCCTCTCTGCTGTGTTGAGATCCCAACAGATATCAGGCAGGTTGAAGTCACCCATGAGAATGAGGTCAGGTGATCTTGAGACAGCCTTAAGCTGCCTATAGAACGCCTCATCGACATCCTCCTCCTGGTTGGGTGGTCTATAACAGATGCCAACCAGGATGTCTGCCCTGTTGGTCTTCCCTCTAATTCTCACCCACAAGCACTCAACCCTATCATCCCTGATCTCCATCTCAACAGCATCCAGTGCCTCCCTGACGTACAGGGCCACCCCTCCACCCCTTCTTCCTTGCCTGTCTCTTCTGAAGAGCCTGTAGCCATCAATTGCAGCGCTCCAGTCATGCGAGTCGTCCCACCACGTCTCTGTGATGGCAACTACATCATAACTTTCTTGCTGCAACAACATAGATGACTAAAACATAAATCACATCAGTTAGGTCTTCTTTTCTCACAAACTCTCAGAAAAAGAACAAACATTTTCATCATTGTATTTTCTTACATATTCATGCAAACTTTCGGAGAAACATGGAAAATGTTAACTATCCCATTTGCTACACTGAGCCTATGATGTCAAGGGTGATTGCTGCCTTGCAAGTCCAGCATATCCTTTGTCCCTATAAGCTGCTCTATCAACTCACTGGTTCTCAACTGGTACAAGAATCAGGTACAATTTATGTTAGCAGTTCAGTCATAGATCAGCCTTAAAGTGAGAAAATTTGCCAAGAGTGTAGCCATATGTCCTGACAAATACAGACAATGACTCATCTTAGATTGAGTGAAAATTGTATACTCTGAAATGAAGAAGCTCTTTACATGGTTTTATCAATAAACACAAAACCTCCATCTTCTAAAAGGCTGGTTTTTAACTATGCAAATGCACCTTATGAATTTCAAGGTTTTCTGATACAAAGAAACAGAACAAAAACAACCAACCACCACCACCAACAAAAAACAAACCAACCAAACAAAAAAGTTATAATTAAAATTTAGTATGAATTGTACCACAGAGGTAGTCACTTTGAAGTCTTAAAAAAAAAAAAAAAAAAAAAAAAAAAAAGGCTTTGCATTTTGAAGGTCAGGGGAACTATCAAGAAATATCCTTCAGTGACTTGTATACTTAATACAGGAAAATTTGAGAAGCAAAATGAAGTTTCTTGCTCTCTGCTTGTTCTTCTAAGCCTTTGTGTGTGATAGATTCTCTTTACTGCATGTTCTCCACTCTTGGTAATACATTGGGGGCACATCAAGCTTGTGAAGGCAGGGAAGGCAGTCAGCAGTAGTTCCAGAGGGAAGAGATTGATTACATTCTAATAATTACAGGAATGACTCAGACATCTGAAGTAATAATAACTGGAGGGATGATGCTTAGAATGTATGTAGGAGTGCCTCTCAATCAAAACTTTTGTTCCATAACTTCCTCATCCACCAATAAATAAGCTGAATAACTGTGTTAGCCTGGTAGAGTGGCTGTGGGAGCAACCAATGTAAAGCATTACAATAGTCACTGATTTTTAAAGGTAAAAGTAGGACACAGCCTTCTCCAGGTTTTGGACACAAGTTCTGGTATGGATTATACTAGAATTAATTTTAAATAAATCACATGTAAAGACTGTGAAGACTGTAAATAAAGCATGTGGAAGAGATGACTTCTTAAGTGGTTATACCTGCCAAAACTTGAGTATACTCCAATTTGGAGTAAAGCTTAATCTTGAAGTTTTGTTTCTAATAGAAAAGATAATATTTGCAGTTGAGAATTCGTGTCTTTTGTAACTAAAAACTGGATATATAAGGCTTCTTTTACTTTGATTCATGATCTTATGACTTTGTGGTAGTTTTAGGCTACAGGTAGTAAAATATAAATAAATCACTACTGGGCATAAAAAGGAAAACAATGATAGTTCTAAACAATTGCATTGGAAAGATAACAGACTTAAGATGGTAATGTAAAAATTTCTCTTCTCTTGTTTCTTCACTCTAGGAGAGATACTAACTCATTTCTGCTTGACCTTGTCTACAATGTTTTGGCTAGGTCTACTATCTCTCTGCTCCTTCCTCTTGTCCCTTTTATGTACAGGGAGGCAAGGACATTGTGGTAGTTTAGGCTGGGTGCCTCCTGCTACTGCCACATAAGATACGCTGATGGCCCAAGTGTCCAGCCCAGTGGGTGGACACAGAAAATAGTGTATTTCATTCCCATAATGTCCTGTTCCCTATAAATCTATCTGCAAACTCTCTCTCTTCCTCTTTTTTCCCTCACTGCTCCTGTGGGAGATGCTCCCTATCTGGTAATGGAAGGGGAGTTATCTCAAGGCCTCTTGGGCCAGGCTAGGCCTAATGCCAGGAGAAGGGGGAAGGGCAATCTCAGATAAGGCCAGCTGAGATTAGCCTAATGGGGGGTATGCTTTGGGATCTCTTTTGTCACTGTGCTTGTAGCTCTCTGTAAAACACTCACTGCTTTTCCATTTTAATTTCACAGTATCACAGTATCACCAAGGTTGGAAGACATCTCAAAGATCATCAAGTCCAACCTGTCGCCACAGACCTCATGACTAGACCATGGCATCAAGTGCCACATCCAATCCCTCACTTCTGCGGTCCATTTGTCTGAGTCTCAATTTTCTGCCCCAGTAGAAGGCAAAGAAGGATCTGCCTTCAAACTGAGACAGGAATGCAGGGAGGAAAAAGCTATTAGCTTCCCCTGGTCTTTGACCAGGTGATCCTTGTGCTGTTCATTAATTGTAAATACTGTACATTTGTACATACTCATTGTATTCCATTGTAGATTGTAGTTTTCCTTGTAAATACATGAGGTGGTTTGAGCCTTAACTGGAAATTAAGAGCTCAGATGGGGGCAAGGCTGAGAATCTCTTCCCCCACTTCCCACCCCCTCTTCTTCCTCCCAACAGAGAGGGGAGAAAAGGAAGGAGCAAATCCACCAAACAATAATTTGGAGTCAGCCTGGAAGTAGAGAGATAAAGAGTTGTCTTTAAGATATATAGATAGATAGATAGATAGATAGATAGATAGATAGATAGATAGATAGATAGATAAAACAATAACAGAAAAAATGTTCACAAGGGCAAGGAACAATGATGGATGGGAGGGAGAAAAAAAAACCAAGAGAGTAATACAAAACCGGCCTTTCTGAGGAAGTGTGGAGGCAGCAGACAGAAGGATCAGGTCCGACCACGTGGCAGAGGAGCTGGAGGGCAGCTGTAGTAGCTCTCATCCAGCAGAGGCAGGAGCCAAAAAGCCGTGCCAACAGCTACGATGGCCTGCTTTTTATACCCTAGCTGGGCAGGGAGGGGGAGTGGAACAGACTCAGCTTCCCAGGTGAAAAATGCTCTGCAGGGTGTGAAAAATACCTGCAATCCCTCCACCCTGCTTTGTACTTTTGCTTTCAGAATAGGGTGTTAACCCACCACAATACAGCTTTCATTTGTTTCCAGCTGATCTGGACTGGCAAATTTAATGCTGGGGGTGGAATTTCCAACCCACCACAGATTTTCTCTCCAGTAATTGCTGTAAAAAAAATTAAGCAAAACTCACTTTATAATATCTGTAAATTAAAGGTACATCAAAATAAGATTCTGACTCTTGTTTAAATGAACATTTGATTTAGTGTAATCAAATTTTCTTTTCAGAAGGTTCCCAGTATC
This sequence comes from Picus viridis, assembly GCA_033816785.1. Taxonomy (NCBI): domain Eukaryota; kingdom Metazoa; phylum Chordata; class Aves; order Piciformes; family Picidae; genus Picus; species Picus viridis. Next base: position 47,739,485 of record CM066606.1, read on the forward strand.
AGATGATTGTCATGATAATGGTTCATTGAACCTCTGTGCCAGAAGTCTAAATTCAGCATGAGTGTTTTTCTTACATTACAAGAACAGAAAATGTTACATTACAAGAGCAGAAAAATTTGGAAAGCCAAAATAGTCCTTCCCTCATTTTCTATGTTTTGTTTGTCATCCTGGAACATCCCACATGATATTCCTTTTTATTAGTCATATTTTTATTATTTTTGGGTTTGTTTTGGTTTTGGTTTTTCCCAAAGACTATATTTATGCAGTAAAAAAGTATTGAAAATACTGTTTTCTTCAATGACCCATATGCTAACTAGTGCAATCTCATTTATCTCCTGTGGTTTAATGAAAGGAAGAATTAGAATCTCTGTTCCTTAAAGTAGGATGATAAATGGACTTCAAAGAAATCTGAACAAACCATATACTTTCTATTTGTTGTGTTAGTTACTGTTTGTACTTTGCTGCAAGCTTTTTCAATCTCATCAGACTAAGTGAACCAGAAGATGTTTACACTTGGGAATGAATGGCGAAAATGGAGACGCAAAAGAAAAAATACAAATCTTGTCCAAAGTTAGCTCTCTCTTTGCTCATCCCACTTACATTAAAAATGTTCCACTTTATTGTAAATAGTGAAAAACAAAAATTGTCATCCTGAAAATACACATTCAGCATTTTCTGCAGTCTCAGGTGTGTGATAACAGTAACGTCAGGCCATAGTCACTTCAGCTTCTTTCTTTAGGCACATAACTAATCCCAATGAAACAAGTAGAACTACTCAAATAATTAATGCCTTATTGGCATACCTCCAGTATACAGTAGTCATTTTCATCATATGCTAGCTAAAGGAATATGCATACCACCTTAGCTCTACCTAAATTATAATGTTAAATTGATTAATCTAAAAAAAAAAAATTTTATGAGCAGTATGTAAAAAGACAGAGGAGTATTAGTGAAGACATGCATTGATACAAGGCCATATATGAAAATTTTCTATTTAAATATCTGCCTCTTTGTTTGATCCTCGAGTCCAATTATTCCACTTACCAAAAACCCAGAAAAAGCATTTGGCTTTTTAGTTTAATAAGTCTCCTGGTACCTCAGCATTCTAGACATGGAAAAAATGCATTTAAAATATATACAAGTTAGTTCAAGGTGGTTCAAGCTAAATATTAGTGTTTCAATGAGTTGTAATTATTTCAGTTTTGAAATGCATAGATATTCAAATTAAATAGCTCCAGTATATGTGCACAGTGCTTCCTTTATCAAAGATACTGAGCTTCCAAAGCAGGTTCTTTGGAGCAAAACTCATATATCTGCCCTTTGGAGTTTTGTCATGGGTTACAATAATACAATACAATACAATAAATCAGGTTGGAAGAGACCTTCAAGATCATTGCATCCAACCCATCAACCAATCCAACCCACCCAAATAACTAGGCCATGGCAACAAGCACCCCAACCAGTCTCTCCTGAACACCTCCAATGATGGTGACTCCACCACCTCCCTGGGCAGACCATTCCCATGGGCAGTCACTCTCTCTGTATAGAATTTCTTCCTAATATCCAACCTAAACCTCCCCTGGTGCAGCCTGAGACTGTGTCCTCTTCTTCTGGTGCTGGCTGCCTGGGAGAAGAGACCAACCGCTGCCTGTCCACAACCTCCCTTCAGGTAGTTGTAGAGAGCAATAAGGTCACCCCTCAGTCTCCTCTTCTCCAGGCTAAGCAACCCCAGCTCCCTCAGCCTCTCCTCATAGGGCTTGTGTTCCAAACCCCTCACCAACTTCATTGCCCCTCTCTGGACACATTCCAGCAAATCAACATCCTTCCTAAACTGAGGGGCCCAGAACTGGAGACAGCACTCAAGGTGTGGCCTAACCAGTGCAGTGTACAGGGGCCCAATGACTTCCCTGCTCCTGCTGGCCACACTCTTCCTGATGCAGGCCAGGATGCCATTGGGCCTCTTGGCTGCCTGGGCACACTGCAGGCTCATGTTCAGCCTACAATCAACCAGCACCCCCAGGTCCCTGTCTGCCTGGCCACTCTCCAGCTACTCTGACCCGAGCCTGTAGCACTGCATGGGGTTGTTATGGCCAATGTGCAGAACCCGGCACTTGGTTCTCTGGAGTTTCCTCAGCTATGCACTGTTCTGAAAGTATACCTATCATTTCTTCTAGAGGAAGTGAAGAATATCTCACAGATTCTTCAAATGGGCAACAATTCATTTCAAAATTGGCTGCGACAATTGACAAAGGGATTCTGCCAAAACTTGTGAGATTCCATGCATGTACAGGTAACCTGGAACTGTTTAGGTAGTTTGTGATTATTATTTGAGTCACTCTTCACTGTCAATGATATTCAACATTCCAGAAGATGCTGCTTTGAGAAACTGATGAGCATGTTGCAAGTGTTTTGCATAAAGCTGTACCAGCTTGTTCATGAAGAGTAACTACTCAGGATTCACACGCCTACTGAACCAGTTTAAGTATGACTCCTTGCTGTGTTTTTACAATAAATTTACATACTATAGCACACTACATTGTTATTAAAAAATACATTTGGAAACAAGTTTTGTCAATGAGGAAGGCTCTTCCTTATCCACCCTAAAACAAGTTAAAAAGATTTTTTTAAAAATTAGTGTCTAGAAGTTGCATCTCTGAACCATAGGTTTAATTTCAAATTGCAACAACAGCCTAAAAAAGTAATTCTGAAGACATTTTTCAGCATGACTCAGGAAATAAAATAGAGTAGTTTACTGGAGTCTATGAGCCTGAGCTAAGACATTAGAGAATACAGACCTCTGACAGCCCCCTGGGTCAGAACATACTAAAAGCTAACCAATTTACCATACTCTGAGCTCTTCTAACCCTGATTCATCTAACTCTATGCTATATTTAGACTATATACTAAAGAGCAGTGACAGTACATCAGGCATAGCCTTAGGAGCCCACTCATAGAAATACTCTGTAGAAGAAAGGAATGTTCCCCGTCATCTGCATTAAGAGAACATGATGGGAAGGAAGTTCTGAACCACAATACACTATTTAGAACCTATTAGGTGTAAAAAGTGCATGTGCCACAACAGGGTAATATAGTTGGTCTTTTCCTTATTTCTTGTCCAGTGATAAGACTAATCACTAAGCAATCACCAATAACTTGAACACGATGTTCTCAGTCACCTTCCTTTGAAACACTAAGCACAAAGCAGAGTTCTACGCAAAAAAATCATTGCTCCTGACATTAACCTATGAAAAATGTAAGTTCATTATTTTAATTGTGTTCAGCCTAGTCAGTAGCCAAGCAGCTCACAGAAACCAAACCAAACCAACCAAACCAAACCAAACCAAACCAAAACAAACCAAACCAAAACAAACCAAACCAAAACAAAACCGAAAAAAAAAGGAAAGAGAAGGCAACAAGATGGTTGAATAAATGAAGAAAAAGTCATGCCCAAAAGTAAAGCAAAATAAGGATTTAATTGCTACTTCCCAGTGGCAGGCCACTTCCTGGAAAACAGAGGGCATCACATCATTTGGGTAAACAAATGCTATAATCATGAACCTTTCTTACAGTTTCCACCACCTTTATTGCACAACACAGCTTCACATCATATGACATATCCCTTTGGTCACTTTGGGTCAACTCTTCCAAATGTGTCCTTTTCCAATATCTTGTGTATCCCCAACCTACTCACTGTCAGTCAGTGAGTGGGAGAAAGAGATTCTCAGTGTTTTGCAAACACTGATCAGCTACAGCCAAAACACTGCTATGTTATCAACTTTAGTTTACACACAGATCTAAAGCAGCACCATACCTATGGTCTGCTATGAAGAACATTAACGCCATCCCAGCCAGACTCAGCACGTATTGCAGCCACACTGTAGCAGTTAGGACAAAGAAGGGCTGAATTTGCTTTAGCACAAGATAGAATAATAAAACTTATGTAATTCATTTAAATGTGAAATGAGAGAGAGATGATGATGATTGGAGAGCTGAAAAATATAACAACTATACAGATTGATATTCTAATACCTTCATAACATTAAAATAAACCTGTTGGACAAAGCTAAGTTTGGGAGCTATTAGACATCCAAGGCACTGAGAAACAAAAGCAAGCAGGATACATTACTGAAGTCTCCAAACCCCAGAAGCCTGCTGCTTTTGGAAAATGCTTTCACAAGGTTTTCACACAAAAAAGGATGGTACTATGATTTGTATGACAAGTACTCAAAGAAATCATAATAAATTTAAGTTTATGAAAGCTTAAGACAGGCTTTTCAAAAAGAAAGATAAAAAATGTTCAATTAATTAAAAGATCTTTTAATTCTACATCTTAATCTTTCATCATCATAGTTATAGATTTAACTTGCTTTAGATGTGCATTTAAAATTATACCATATGCACATTTTCACCTTGTTCTAGCTGTTTTCTTCACTGCTGCTCCTTCTCTCCCTCCCTTGCAGCCAACAGGCTTCTCTGTAGTCAAACAGACATCCAGCATGGTGCTCTGGAAGACCCCCAGAGAGGAAATAGATGCTGTGTAATGCCTCAGGCAGCCAGCCAAGGTTCAAGGCTACTTGGGACAGAGCAGACATTTGAGGACTGAGAGGCACAATTTGCTGGAAATGGGTCATCTCAGGTCAGTTAAAGTTTTAGCCTTGTTTTGAACTGAAGCTCCTAGGGGAGAACTGAGAAGCAAGCTATGAACCAAGTTTTAATTCACAGTGCAGAAAGGCAAACAGAGAACTATTCCTAATTAAATAATAGGAACTCTTGTTAATGACCTGCCCATATGTTGCTGCATAGATCATCTATAAAAATGCTCTCTGGGATTTGAGCTTATAAACAACAGCAGGAACCTATTTATTAATGAAGACAAGTCAAACAGAACTTATGGAAGTCAGGTCATAGAAGGTGAAAACAATGATAATGTTTAGGCAACAATAGCATGAAAACACTTGTTATTTTTGTATATGTGGAGGGGATGAGCCCTAAGGATTCATCTGGAGTTACAAATACTAGGACACAGATGTTACAGGGCAAGAGTAGTGGGAAAAAAGTGCCATCTATTTCTGAAGAGCATGGTGTGTTTTTTTCAGTCTTTAACAGCTTTGTAGGTGTTTATCTGAGCACTAACACCACTCCAGTTTTTCTGAGAAAATCATAATTCTTTGTAAAGGAATCATCTGCAAAGCAGAGCCCCAGTTCCCAACTTCAGCTTGCTGCAGGACAACTGTAAACTCAGTTATGTGCTCATGATTAAGCTGAACATAATCACATGAAGGCAACGCAGACTTTTGAACTGTGCATCTGATGTCATAAGTTAAACCTAATTAACAACTACATGAAGGAAGAATGAGCTGAGTATTCACTTTCACATAGTCTTCACTTTCAATGGAAATTCTCACTGACCTTTCCTAATCCTCAGCACCTTGTGAAGAGGCCACATGTGCCCTCACATCCCTGTTTTTTGTCCCTCAGCTTTTCTCCCTTCTTCTCCAGGAACATTCTAACTTGCTGCCTTTGAGGAATATGCACTGATGTGTTATTGGCAAGTTCAAAATTAACATTTAGAAACACAAAACCCACTTTAAATAGAGTTTAATGTAGCAATACTGTTGGTTTTATGACTACTGGCAGGCTAAAGCTCTTCTTCGGCAAACCTAGTTCTGCTTTACAGATTTATACTGCAGCCAAAGCACAACTTCTGTGCAATTTCTCAGCCAGCAGTTGCAAGTTTACTATCCCTTTTACAGTAGTTCTAATTGCCTGGTGGCAATAACTGCGCACCTGCAGGATGGCCAAGGGATCAGGTCCAGCCAACATGGATTTAGGAAGGGCAGGTCCTGCCTCTCCAACCTGATCTCCTTCTATGATCAGGTGACCCGCCTGGTGGATGTGGGGAGGCCTGTGGATGTAGTCTACCTGGACCTCAGCAAGGCCTTTGACACTGTCCCCCACAGCAAACTGCTGGCTAAGTTGTCGGCTCGTAGCTTGGAGAGTAACACTCTGAGCTGGGTTAGGAACTGGCTGGAGGGATGAGCCCAGAGAGTGGTGGTCAATGGTGCTACCTCCAGCTGGAGGCCAGTCACCAATGGCGTCCCCCAGGGATCAGTGCTGGGCCCCATCCTCTTTAACATCTTCATTGATGATCTGGATGAGGGGATTGAGACAGTCATCAGCAAATTTGCAGATGACACCAAGTTGGGAGCAGATGTCGGTCAGTTAGAGGATGGAAGGGCTCTGCAGAGGGACCTCGACCGACTGGACAGATGGGCGGAGTCCAATGGGATGGCATTCAACAAGTCCAAGTGCCAGGTGCTACACTTTGGCCACAACAACCCCATGCAGAGCTACAGGCTGGGGTCGGAGTGGCTGGAGAGTGGCCGGACAGAGAGGGACCTGGGGGTGCTGATCGACAGCCGCCTGAACATGAGCCAGCAGTGTGCCCAGGTGGCCAAGAAGGCCAACGGCATCCTGGCCTGCATTAGGAATAGTGTAGCCAGCAGGAGCAGGGAGGTCATTGTGCCTTTGTACTCTGCTTTGGTTAGGCCACACCTTGAGTCCTGTGTCCAGTTCTGGGCCCCTCAGTTTAAGAAGGACACTGAGACACTTGAATGTGTCCAGAGAAGGGCAACAAGGCTGGTGAGAGACCTCGAGCACAAGCCCTGTGAGGAGAGGCTGAGGGATCTGGGGTTGTTTAGCCTGGAGAAGAGGAGGCTCAGGGGCGACCTCATTGCTCTCTACACCTACCTGAAAGGTGGTTGTAGCCAGGAAGGGGTTGGTCTCTTCTCTCCAGCAACCAGCACCAGAACAAGGGGACACAGTCTCAAGCTGTGCCAGGGGAAGTGCCCGTATTTCGTACCCTAAGGTGAATTCAGAACACCACCTCAGCCCTCTGCTGCTGCTGCCAGTAATGAGTGCTGTCACCTGCAGGCACACCTATCACACAGGTATTTATAATACCACAGCACAGCTAAGAGCTTAAAATAATTTTCCAGGTTTTATTGAAAACTTCACACATGTGGTAGATTGCCACACCATTAGCAGGGAGACAGCTAGCACTAGAAGTTTCTGCAACATCCTGCCATGTCAAGCAGGTGGCCTAGTCTGCTAATTTTTCTGTCAGAAAAATGAGGGTATTTCTGTAATAGCAACTGATGCAAAGAAGATTCTTGTATTTTCTGTCTTTTGTTATGCAGAAGGAAGTCTGTTGTGGTGGGTTGAAATTACCCCCCCAACATAAAACTGCCAGAGCAGCTCAGTAGAAGGAAAATTACAATCTAAATATGGAATGCAATGAATCATAGAATCATAGCATGTTAGAGGTGGGCAGGGATGTCTTAAGACCATCTAGTCCAGTCCTGTTGCCAAAGAAGGATCATCTAGTACAGGCCACAAAGGAACACATCCAAGTGGTTTTCAAAGTCTCCAGAGAAGGAGACTCCACAAATGCTCAGGGCAGCTGTGGTGGGTTGAAGTATCCCCCAGCATTGGCTTTTAAGCCAGACCAACTCAGTTAGAAGCAAATAAAGATGTATTTACAAGCAAAAACTACTCTGCAATGGAATGCAATGAATATGTACAAAATATACAGTATTTACAATATTATACATGTAAGTACAATTAGCAAATAACACGGAAACCCTTGTGGTCCAAAAGACCAAGGAAAGCGGCTCCACTGCCTCCAAACCTCTTCCCCGACCCCTGTACTAGAGAGAGAAAAGAAAGAAGAGAGAAAAGCAGGTTAGCTTATCTCAAAGCCAGCCAGAAGCACTATTATCTCCCAGCCAAGGTCAGAAAAGAAGCAGAAAGGAATGGGATAGAAGTGAAATGTGAAGAATTTTTATGATACAGCTACTCTTATCCCAGACATTCATCCAATGAATTTGTTTAGAAAATTCTTTTGTTTTCCTTTTTACACCTAATTGTGATTTATTTATATTTTTCTACTTTTCTGCTCAAAATCTGAAGCTAAATTTTAAAGGTATAGCCTAAAACTAACAATCCACCCCTTCCAAACAATTTCATTGGCTGTTAACCTTATCTATCTAATCTAAAATACTATCTACAATAATGAGTAAATAAAGTTCATAGTCCATTCTGGCTGTCCTCAGATGTAGATAATTCAGAAGTCCAAGAAAAATCAGGAAACAAGAAAACAGAAAACAGTTTGTCTCTCCACAGAGGAGGCGAAGAAAAGGAACATGGACTCTCAGTTGACTCAGAGCTCTCAGGGTTCTTAGGGAGCGTGCACCGTAGATTCCTCGTGGATTCTTCCTTTGGGCACAACACTCTGAATTTAAACTCTCTCAGCTAAAGTTAGATTTCTTTGTGGAATACACTGAATTTCACCATTCTCTTGCATTACCCAGGACCTTCAGCAGAAACCACCCCTTGGACAGGTTTAGCCTCTCCTGAAGGAGAAAACACCCAAAACAGTTTTGCCCAACAGATTCTTTTCTCTCACAACAGGAACTCTACCACCTTCTACTTTTCATAGCAAATCTGAGTGCGCAGGTCCAGCTCGATTCACTGAACCTCTACTATTTACCAGCCAGGTTGCTTGTGCTAAGTGTTTCTCCCAATTTTTCAAAGACCTACCCCCATGGCTTTGAGAGTGGTTTTCAGCAAACTGTTGTAGAGTTCAATCTTCCCTGCAGCTGGTGCATAGTAGGGAATGTGGAATATTGACTCTATGCCATGGCCTTTTGCCCTGTTTTTCACAGGATTTTTTTTTAAATGAGTTCCATTATCTGACTCAATCCTCTGTGGAGTTTTGTGTCTCCACAGGATTTGTCTCTTCAGACCAAGAATGGTGTTGAATGCAGTTGCATGTGGAACTGGATGAGTCTCCAACCATCCAGTGCTTGCCTCTACCATAGTAAGCACATATTGCTTACCAGATTGAGAACAAGGGAGAGTGATATACTCAATCTGCCAGGCCTCACTATACTTGTACTTGGACCATTGGTCACCACACTACAAGGGCTTGATTCTCTTTGCCTGCTTAATAGTAGCACAAATGTCACAGTCATGGATGACTTGCATGATAGCATCCATGGAAATGTCTATGGATCTGTCACAAACCCACTGGTAGGTTGCATCTCTGCCTTGATGTCCTAATGAATCATAAGCCCATCAAGCTAAAAACATCTCACCTCGGTGTTTCCAGTAAAGATTAAGACCAGAGTCCATGTCTACTTAAGAAATTCTTGCAGCTAGATCTGCCTGATGGTTGTGGAATTCACAGTATTCACAGGAATACTCTCAATTTGATCAGCAATGTCCTGCCACAGATCAGCTGCCCAAACAGACTTTCCTTTTCTCTGCCAACCATTCTTTTTCCAGTGCCTTTAGCCCACCTCACAGAGCATTGGCTACCATCCATAAAGCTTTGGCCATCTCTCATGTTCAGCTACATCAAGAGCTAGCTGGACAGCTTTTACCTCTGCAAATTGGCTGGATTCTCCTTCTCCATCCTTTGCTTCTGCAACTCAGTGTGTCGGACTCCACAGTGCAAACTTCCACCTTTACTTGTTCCTGATGACAGGAACCATCTGTGAACTCAAAAGATCATTATAAGAAGGAGCTTCCTCAGCACAAGTTACTCTCTCCTCTGGAGGTCTTGTGCAGTCAGTGCCTTCTGGCCAATCTGTGATCACCTCTAGGTGACCAGGTCTTTCAAGATTTCCCATTTAAACTCTTTGTGTTATTAGAGCCATTCACTTAGACCATGTGGGATCTGTCAAATGATGTGACTCAGTTCAAATTACTTCAGAAGCTGCTTTTACTCCTTCATAAGCAGCTAGTATCTCTTTCTCTGTTGGAGTATAATTTGCCTCTGAGCCTCTGTAGCCTTGGCTCCAGAAACAAGAGGCTGTCCACGTGCCTCACCTGGAGGTCTTTGCCATAAGCACCAGGTTGGACCATTGTCACTTGCAGCCGTGTACAAAATGTTCTTAATGTCTGGACCATCTCAGACAGATCCCAGACTCATTGCTTGAACTACTTCTTGCTTTATCTGGTCAAAAGCTGCTTGTTGTTCAGGTCCCCACTGGAAACTGTTTCTCTTTTGAGTCACATCATACAGAGGTTTCACAATCTGACTGTGTCCAGGAATGTGCAGCTTCCAAAATCCCACTATCCCCAAGAAACTTAGAGTTTCTTGCTTGTTCATGAGATTTGCCATGGTAGAGACTCTGTTTACCACATCCACTGGAATGTGTCAGCGACCATCCTGCCACCACAGTCCCAGAAACTAGATGTCTCTGGCAGGTCCTTTCACCTTGTCTCACTTAATGGTGGAACCTGCTTTCAAGAGAATGTCAATGACTTTGTTACCTTTCTCAAAGACTTCTTCAGCAGTTTTACCCCAGATGATGATGTCGTTGATGAACTGGATGCGTTCTGGATGCTTCCTCCAAAGCATCATGGATCACTGCATGACAGATGCTTGAGCTGTGAACTCAGCCTTGAGGCAGTCTGTTAAAAATGTACTGGACTCCTCTCCAGGTGAAGGCAAATTGACACCTGGATTCCTCTGCTATAGGAATAAAGAAGAAAGCATTAACAATGTCTGTGGTAGCATACCATTTGGCCTCTTTGGATTCCAGCTCATACTGGAGTTCCATCATGTCTGGCACTGCTGCACTCATAGGTGGAGTTACTTCATTCAGGGCACAGAAGTGAACTGTCAGACGCCACTCTCCATTCTGCTTTCGCACAGGCCACACTGGACTGGTGAAAGGTGAATGAGTTTTGCTGGTGACCTTCTGACTTTCCAGCTGATGAATCAGATTCTGAATGGGCAACGAAGAGTCACAGCTGGTTCTGTATTGTCTGTGATGCACAGTCTGAGAAGCAACCAGCAACTTTATGTCCTCTGTCTCATGTTGTCCCACAACCGCAGATTCACCAGAAACTTCAGGTCTAACAGACAGCTTCAATTTTCCTCCATCAACTTCTACAGATGCTGCTCCAAAAGCACATTTGTAACCCATAGGGTCTTTGAAATGCCCTTCTCTCAGTAAATCAATTCCCAAAATACAAGGTGCATCAGATCCGGTCACAACAGTATGATTTTTCCACTGTTTACCAGTTGAACTTATACCAACTTGTATCTTAGCTAACTTTTGAAATCCACCAGTGACTCCAAAAATAGTTATAGGCTCTGATCCCTGATAATTTACAATACAATACAATACAATACACCAGGTTGGAAGAGACCTTCAAGATCATCACGTCCAACCCATCAAACAATCCAACCCATCCAACAACTAGACCATACAGCCAAGCACCCCATCAAGTCTTCTCCTGAACACCTCCAGTGAAGGTGACTCCACCACCTCCATGGGTAGCCGATTCCAAAGGGCAACCACTTTCTCCGTGTAGAAATTCTTCCTAACATCCAGCCTAAACCTGCCCTGGCGCAGTCTGAGACTGTGTCCTCTTGTTCTGGTGCTGGCTGCCTGGGAGAAGAGGCCAACTGCTGCCTGGCTACAACCTCCCTTCAGGTAGTTGTAGAGAGCAATAAGGTCACCCCTCAGTCTCCTCTTCTCCAGGCTAAGCAACCCCAGCTCCCTCAGCCTTTCCTCATAGGGCTTGTGTTCCAAACCCCTCACCAGCTTTATTGCCCTTCTCTGGACACGTTCCAGCAAGTCAACATCCTTCCTAAACTGAGGGGCCCAGAACTGGACACAGTACTCAAGGTGTGGCCTAACCAGTGCAGTGTAGAGGGGCAGAATGAGCTCCCTGCTCCTGCTGGCCACACTGTTCCTGATGCAAGCCAGGATGCCATTGGCCTTCTTGGCTGCCTGGGCACACTGCAGGCTCATGTTCAGCCTACAATCAACCAGAACCCCCAGGTCCCTCTCTGCCTGGCCACTCTCCAGCCACTCTGACCCCAGCCTGTAGCACTGCATGGGGTTGTTGTGGCCAATGTACAGAACCCAGCACTTGGATGTGTTAAATCTCATGCCATTGGATTCTGCCCATCTGTCCAGCCTGTCAAGGTCCCTCTGCAAAGCCTCTCTGCCCTCCAGCAAATCAACTCCTGCCCCCAGCTTGGTGTCATCTGCAAATTTACTGACGATGGACTCAATGCCCTCATCCAGATCATCAATAAAGATGTTAAAGAGCATGGGGCCCAGCACTGATCCCTGGGGCACACCACTAGTGACTGGCCGCCAGCTGGATGTGGCACCATTCACCATCACTCTCTGGGCTCAGCCCTCCAGCCACTTCCTAACCCAACACAGTGTGCTCCTGTCCAAGCCATGGGCTGCCAGCTTGGCCAGGAGTTTACTGTGGGGGACTGTGTCAAAGGCCTTGCTGAAGTCCAGGTAGACTATATACACAGGCCTCCCCACATCCACCAGGCAGGTCATCTGATCATAGAAGGAGATCAGGTTGGTCAGGCAGGACCTGCCCTTCCTAAATCCATGATGGCTGGGCCTGATCCCTTCACCATCCTGTAAGTGCTGTGCGATCGCACTCAAGATGACCTGCTCCATAATCTTGCCTGGCACTGAGGTCAGGCTGACAGGCCTATCATTCCCTGGCTCATCCAACCGGCCCTTCTTCTGGATGGGCACCACGCTGGCCAGCTTCCAGTCTTCTGGGACCTCTCCAGTGAGCCAGGACTGCTGAAAAATGATGGAGAGTGGATTGGACAGCTCATCTGTCAGCTCTCTCAGCACCCTAGGATGGATCCCATCCGGTCCCATGGCCTTGTGGGGGTCCAAGCGGCTCAGTAGATCTCTAACTTCCTCTTGGAGCAGCGGGAAACTATGCAGCTCTCTGGCTCTTTCTGCCAGCTCTGCAGGCCAGCTGTCTGGAAGACGTTCTGCCCTGCTAGTGAAGATTGAGGCAAAGAAGGTGTTAAGTACCTCTGCCTTTTCCTCATCCTTTGTTACAACATTCCCCTCCGTGTCAACCAAGGAGTGGAGGTTGTCCTTGCCCTTCTTCTTGCTATTAATGTATTTATAGAAAGACTTTTTGTTGTCCTTCACAGCAGAGGCCAGTCTAAGTTCTAAATGGGCTTTTGCCTCCCTAATTTTCTTCCTACACAACCTAGCAACATCCCTAAACATTCCGTAGGTTGCCTCCCCTTTCTTCCAAAGATGATACACCCTCTTTTTTTCCCTTAGTTCTATTAAAAGTTCATTACCCATCCAGGCTGGCCGTCTGCCCCGGCAGCTCATCTTCCGGCACACTGGCACAGCCTGTTCTTGCACCTTCAATAGTTCTTCCTTGAAGTAGGTCCAGCTCTCCTGGACCCCTTTGTTTTTAAGGGCTGATTCCCAAGGAACCTTCTGAATTAGTTCCTTGAGTAGCCTGAAGTCTGCCCTCCGGAAGTCCAGAGTGGAGGTCTTCTTGCTCCCCTTCTTGGCTTGGCTGCATACCGAAAACTCTATTATCTCGTGGTCACTGGTGCCTAAACACCCTCCGACCACCACATCACCCACCAGCCCTTCCCTGTTAGTGAAGAGGAGGTCAAGCATAGCCTTACCCCTGGTAGGCTCACGCAGCACCTGGGATAAGAAGCTGTCCTCCATGCACTCTAAGAACCTCCTAGACTGCCTCCTCTCTGCTGTGTTGAGATCCCAGCAGATATCAGGCAGGTTGAAGTCACCCATGAGAACGAGGTCAGGTGATCTTGAGACAGCCTTAAGCTGCCTGTAGAATGCCTCATCAACATCCTCCTCCTGGTTGGGTGGTCTATAACAGACTCCAACCAGGATGTCTGCCCTGCTGGTCTTCCCTCTAATTCTCTTCCACAAGCACTCAACCCAATCGTCCCTGATCTCCATCTCAACAGCATCAAGAGCCTCCCTGATGTACAGGGCCACCCCTCCACCCCTTCTTCCTTGCCTGTCTCTCCTGAAGTGCCTGTAGCCATCAACTGCAGCACGCCAGTCATGCGAGTCGTCCCACCACGTCTCTGTGATGGCAACTACATCATAACTTTCTTGCTGTAACAAGGCTTCCAGCTCCTCTTGTTTGTTACCCATGCTTCGTGCATTAGTCTACATGCACTGCAGCTGGGCTGCTGGTTTCACCTCTAGCTCTAGCTTATCACCCCCAGACTCCTGCCTGAGGGCACTGGTTTCCGACCCTTCCCCCTTCGAAGCTAGTTTAAAGCCCTGTCAATGAGACTTGCCAATTCCCTTCCCAGACTCTTTTTACCTTTGGGGGATAGGCCATTCTCGTGTATTGTTACCTTTCCCCTCCTCTGGGACAGATGTACTCCATCTGTTACCAGCTGACCTGGTACAGTAGAAAGTTCACCAAGATCGAAAAACCCAAAATTCATTCGTCTGCACCAGCCCCTAAGCCACTTGTTGACTACAGCGGCTGACCTGTTCCTTATTGTGTTCCCTCCTGCAACTAACAGTATCGATGTAAAAATTATTTGTGCACCTGACCCCTCAACCAGATCTCCCAGGGCCCTGAGGTCATTTTTGATAGCCCTGGGAGTTCTGGTACCAACATCATCATTCCCTAACTGCATGACCAATAAGGGATAGTAATCAGAGGGCTGTACCAGACTGGGCAGCCTTCTGGTAACATCTCCAACTTGGACTCCTGCTAGGCTAATAACTTCCCTATGAGATGGGTCCGGCCTACATATGGGACCTTCTGTTCCCCTCAGGAGGGAATCACCAATAACAATTACCCTCCTTTTCTTTTTTTAGGGAGCAAGTCCTGATGCCAGGGGAAGGCTGTTTAACCTTAGGCTGCGTTGCCTTAGGCTGCTTTACCTTAAGCTGTTTAACCTTAGGCTGATTAACCTTATGCTGTTTAACCTTAGGCTGTTTAGCCTCAGGGAAGACCCCAGATGGTGTGTCCTCCGGCATCAGTATCACCTCACCCTCGATCTCCAGCGCCCCATACCTGTTTTCCAAGGGCAGTGAGGGAGGTGGGGGGAGGCAAGGAGGTTTTAATTTGTGTCTTTTGAGAGGAACCTGCTTCCATTCCCCTCTGCTTTTCGAACAACCAGTCTCTGCTGGGGGAGCCTGTGGAGCCTGCTTACTCGGGTTCATCTCTTTCCTCCTGTGGCTCATCTCTTTTCTACATTCCCATACATCTCTAAGACTAGCAACCTCACCCTTTAGTCTGGCCACCAGGTTGAGCAGATAGCCAATCTGCTCACACCTAATGCAAGAGATGCTTCCACTACCCTGCATCTCAAGAGCCAGGCCCCAGCACTCACTACAGCCAGATACCTGGACAGCTACCTGCTTGTGTTCTACCTCAGTCTGGGTCGACACTGATTTTTTAAAGGAGATTTTGCTGCGCGTTATAACCATGCTGCCCCTGGCCACGGCCGTGGCTGCCCCTGGACAAAAATTTAGAAAAAGAGCGGCGGCGTGCGAGAGCACAAGAGAGTACCAGAGCAGGAGGGCTGCTGCCGAGCGAAGCCACGCGAACCGCTGCCCGTTGTTTAAATTCCGCCGCCGAAGGCACTGGCCTCACGAGCCATAGGCACGTGAAGAGAGGGCCGCGCCGAGACTCGCTGCGTGTTCAGGAAGCATGTCGAGCCCAGCCGCCACCGCAGCCCGAAGAGGAGAAGCGCCAAAGCCCGCCCAAGCGGCCGCTGGTCCCGGTGCTGTTCCGAAGGGGCTGCTGCCAAGCGGAGCCGCGCGAGTCGCTGCCCGTTGTTTAAATTTGATGTCATTATGGTGCACTGAGCTCCTGTGTCAACCAAGGCCCTGTACTTCTGCAATTTTGAAGTGCCAGGCCAGTGCATGTACACATTGCAGTAGATTCTGTTATCTCCATTATCCTTCTCCTCCCCTTGGCAGGCGGGAGGGCACCCTAGTTATGTGGAATATATCCACATGTGCAGTTAGCACAGTGTCCAGTGTTAGAACCACTGTTGGAGCTATTAGAGTGTTCTGGGAAACTGTGGAAGTAACAGCTACCCTTCTGGTATTGCTACCTCAGGCTCTGCCACTCTGCAGTTCCATTAATCTCCTGAAAAGATCAGAACTTGGTTGACCATCCCATCTGTTCATGTTCTCACCAAACTGATCATGCAGGGTTATCCAAAAACTGCCACATGATTATGTTGTCTTTTGTTTTGACCTGTTTTGGAATGGCCTTCTTGGAGGACATCTGTTTCTAACAGCTGAAACTTGTATCCATCTGGAGGAAGAAGAATTGGAATTATCTCCTTGTGCCAGTTCCTCCTTCAGCTCTTTCATGCAATTCTTTATCATATCAGACAGAGTTTCAAAGGCTGAAACCAAAAAAACATGTGTGAGACTATCCTCCTGTTGTCTCATTTGGTTAGTGAAATGGCCAACCGTAGGAGGCACTCCACCACAATTTCTTGCCACAATTCTATTTGCCAGAATAGTAGCATAGTTAGGAAGAGAAAGTTTGATGAGCTTTTTGGCAAGACCTGTTCCCACAGGAATTTCATCAGGATTCAGAGTAACATGGTCTCCATACAACACCTCTCTCACAGCAAGCTCTCTCAGATGCTTAATTCCCTCATCCATGGTGTTCCACGGCTTAGGGTTCCATGGAAGATCATCTCTGGATCGGTACCTCCTAACAGCTGCCTGTAAAAGACGTGTCCACAGAGAAACCTTACCAAGACACCTGCCTAGATGTCTGTCTGTTCCGCTATCTTTTGAGACGGTTGCAAGCTGAGATGCTGGCTTGCCTCCCACTATTAAAGCTGGTGTACTTGTATTGAAACACCTGCTAAGACAGGCTAGAATTGGCTCATTCTCTCCTCTAATGTAATCCTTTCTCACATGCCTAATTTCCTGTCTGAGTGTGTTTGCTCTCTGGATGTCATTGTCTTCTTCATCAGACTCCTCTTCTTGAGGCTGCTGTCCCCATAATCCTGCTGCTACTCTCTTAAGGACCTCTTTAAATTCAGAAGCACCTCCATTAGTTCCTGACCTACCAGAATCTGTATCCTGTCCTGCATCTCCACTATCCAGTGATGGTCTCCATAAATCAGCTATATCTTAAAGATAGGCAGATCTTCTCTCCATTCTCAGAAAGATCCTTTTTAGCAGCAGAAGGCCACTCAACAGCAGAGGGATATTGCTGTTCCCCTGCCTCTGCTCCTGTATCTGCCTCCACTTGCCCCTTTTATCCAAAGCTGCAATTTGTTTAACTGGGGCTACATTTGAATTTACAGCAGGCTTTGCAGAAGGAAAGGTGGTTTGCAAGGAAGCAGCACTGGCAGGCAGGCTTTGAGACCCAGCAGCTGCAGAGCTCCCCCACCGGGTTCTGCTGCTGCAGGAGGAAATTATTTTACCTCTCTAATGGCTGCTGGTGAAGCTGTGGCCACCATCTTATTTGCTGCCGGTGCCCATGTTGCCACCATCTTAGGTACTGGCACTGCTGTTGTGGGCTGTGTCTGCCCCCCTGCCACTGACTGAACGCCAGAACTGCAGGTGGTCTCATTGAGAGCTGTTTTACCAATAACTCCTCCCTGCGTATTCCCAGCATTTGTCCTGTCTCTCTTGTTTGTCCTGTCCTTTCTTTGTCATTAGAAATCTCTGGGTTTGAGTTAGAACTGCCTCTTCTGAGCCTACATCTGCCCTGTCTAAATGTAGAACACCTAATTTGCTGCATGTCTCTCCCTGAGCAATGCCATTAACAAGAACACATTAATTATTACTGACAACAGAATCACATATAGCAAATAAATCACTCTGGAATCTCAACTGCTCATATAGCTCTCACCTACAGGAATGCTGAATTCATGTATTTCTGCCAGCAGGGTAGTGATCACATTACTGCACTTTTTAAGCCAAAGAAACCCTAAACAATGATCACGCTACATTTGCAGCTTGTATTTAAACCAAAGGAACAGTTTATATGCCAAATAACTTCCCAGTTTATCAAACATAATTCCCATGTACCACCATCAGAGCAGTATACATCAAATGTCACACAACCCAAGCCAGCTTAATTTAGCTTCCTTAATCTGAGCAGGAATTAATCAAGTAATTGTCCCACATTGAATAGGTGCCAATTATTTTTTTTGTAATGTGGTGGGTTGAAGTTTCCCCCAGAATTACCTTTTAAACCAGAGCAATTCAGTTAGAAGCAAATGAAGCTGTGTTTAGAAGCAAAACCTACACTTTACAATGGAATGCAATTAATATGTACAAAATATACAGTGTTCACAATATTATGCAGGTATTTATAATTAGCAAATAACACAGAAAACCTCCTGGTTCAAA
This sequence comes from Picus viridis, assembly GCA_033816785.1. NCBI lineage: Eukaryota > Metazoa > Chordata > Aves > Piciformes > Picidae > Picus > Picus viridis. The sequence continues at coordinate 47,757,703 of CM066606.1, forward strand.
AGACCAGGGAAAGCTTCTCCACTGCCCCTCCCCCACTCCCCAAACTTCTCCCTCTCCATACCAGAGAGAGAAAAGAGAGGAGGCCAGCCAGAAGCACAGTTATCTCCCAGACAAAGCAAAACAGCCAAGGTCAGAAGAGAAGCAGAAATAAATGAGAATGGAAGTGAAATGTGAAGAATTGTTATGGTACAGCTACTCTTATCCCAGACATTCATCCAATGAATTTGTTTAGAACAATCTTTTGTTTTCCTTTCTACACCCAATAGTGATTTATTTATATTTTTCTACTTTTCTGCTCAAAATCTGAAGCTAAATTTTAAAGGTATAGCCTAAAATTACCACAGCAAACTGTTCCAGTGCTACATCACCTTCACTGTAAAGAGATTTCTCATCATGTTGAGGTGGACCTTCCTTTGTTGCAGCTTAAACCTGTTGTTCCTTGTTCTATTACTAGGCATGGCCAAAAAGATATTATCCCCTTCATCCTGACACCGACCTCTCAGGTATTTATAGACATTGATAAGATTCCCTCCCAGTCTTCTCTTCTCAAGATTAAAGAGCTCTAGGTCTCTCAGTCTTTATTCACAAGAGAGATGCTCAAGTCCCTTAATCATCCTTGTAGCTCTCCATTGGACTATATCCAGTAGATCCCTGTCTCTCTTGAATTGGAGAGACCAAAACTGGACACAGTATTCCAGGTGTGGCCTCTCCAGGGCAGAGTAGAGAGAGAGGACAACATCCCTAGATCTACTGGACACAGTTTTCTTGATGCACACATGGATACTATGTTTAGACTGGACATTAGGAAAAAAAAATCACAGAACAAGTGGTCAGGCATTGAAATGTGCTGCCCAGGGAGGTAGTTGAGTTACCAGTCCTGGATGTGTTTAAAGGTTGCTTGGATGTGTTGCCTGGGGATATGGTTTAAGGGTGAACCTTGTAAAGTAGGGTTAGTGGTTGGACTTGGTGATCCTGAGGGTGTTTTCCAGCCTGAATGTTTCTGTGATTTTGTGATACCATTGGCCCTCTTGGCCACAAGGGCACATTGCTGTCCCATGGATAACATACAGTCCACTAGGATTCCGAGGTCTTTCTCCTTGGAGCTGCTTTACAGCAAGACAATCCCTAGTCTGTACTGATGCCTGGTGTTATTCCTCCCCACATACAGAACTCTGTACTTGTCCTTAATTAACTTTATGAAGTTCCCCTTAACCAAGCTGTCCAGCCTGTCCAGATGTCATTGAATGGCAGCACAGCCTTCCAGGTGTGTCAGCCCACATCCCTCCAGTTTTATATCATTCTCAGACTTGATGGGGGCACATTCTATTCCCTCATCCAGGTTCTTAATGAAGATTTACAGAGAATATTTCACCACCAGCATGTTGCCGCTATCCTCCTGGTAACAGTCGTGCTCAAGTCACAGAAGAAGGGAGTTTTCTATCATGCTAGGTGGGGTGTATGTGATGTACAGGTACTTATCTTAGCTTGTACTCAACAGAGAATGAACTATTCACTTTGACTCAATGTTTTTCAGTCATTAGAGAGAAGCGTGTATTTGCTTTCTTTGCCAAAGACTACTGTTTAAGATATGTTATGAAACAGTTGTTGCCTTGCTTGGAGACTGTAAGTTATTAAAAAGACAGGGTGCAAGTTAGTACTTCACAGAACAAGCTACACAATATATGAATGCTGTTGCCACTTCAGCTGTCAATGCAAAACACTAAGAATGCATTCTTAAAGTTCCTATATGCTAAAAAGCTGGGTGTACTTGTACAGAAAACAGGACATGGAGTGTGTACTCGCAGTTGTAGCAGGATGATTCATCTCATTCATTCTGAGTCTAGCTATCAAGTTGAGCTGGAAATGGCAGAAAAATAGATACAATTCTATATTAATTTATGTCTTTACTATTCAGGGGCTTTAAATCATGCTTTACACCTGTTGAAATTTCCTACTCTTTCTGCATCTCATGCTGAATACCAGTCCCAGCTCTTCTCAAATGCCTTTTCATTAGGTTACGCCACATAACTGTAAAAGGTCATTATTTTCAAGCTTAATTTCTATTATTTTTAAAAGAGGCCCATGATGCCCTCACAAAGGCAGAGAAAAGTTATAAAGAACTAACATTCAAAAAAATTGAAAAGCTCTTACTTCACCACACAGTATGAAAAATACTCTGCACATTTATTAAATACCAGGTTTTGCCCAGGGGAAATCTACAGGAAAAAAACAACAAAGTAAAAGAAGTTTTGCCATTCTGATTCTCAAAATAAATCTACATTAGCATTTATAAAACTAAAACATCTATTAACTTAATCTAGCATGGAAATTAGTCTCAAATATAGGCAGATTTTCACCCCTCTTCATACAGATTGCTCAACCACTGGGAACTAAAGCCTGGCAAACAAATGAGTGGACACAGTTGCAAGTTGTGCTAGGAGGTTCAGGCTGGATATTAGGAGGAAGTTCTTCACAGAAAGAGTGATTTGCCATTGGAATGGGCTGCTCAGGGAGTTGGTAGAGTTGCTGTCTTTGGAGATCTTCAAGGAAAGACTGGATGAGGCACTTAGTGCCATGGTCTAGTTGATTGGATAGGGCTGGGTAGATAGAAGGACAACTATGGAACAGGGCATTCGGTGTCTGAGACAGATGGCTGTACTGGAAATAATTTATGGGCATGGCCAGCTCCCTTCAGACCCAGATGAGGTGCCCATGAGACGGCCCTTTGTAAAGAAACTCACCCAGGGTTCTCCTCAAAAATATGCTCACACAGTAGGAGGGATACTCCTGACTGGACAGGATGGAAGTCCTAAAACTGTCTGTGAGTTTGCCAGTGATTTAAGGGAATATGAGGACAGTGTAAATCAGAAAACCCTAATCTCAGCCATAGAAACTATGGCTAAGGACATCATCAAAGAGATTAAGACCTCCCTGTCTGAACTGAAAAAGGGGAATGATACCTCTTTTCCCCCGTCTCCTTCAGAATGGGTCCAGGTTTCAGCAATCAGGAATAGGCAACCTTCCTCTAGGAGATCACCCCAAGCCAATCAGGGGATGTCAAGGGGGTCTCAGATCAATTATATCACCCTTCCTCAATATCACCGTGGCAAACAGTACATACCAACTGGGGTAGAGGCAAGTACAGGGTGGCTGGAAACCTACCCAGTACTTCATGCCACTGCCTGCAACACCATTCTGGGCCTGGAGAGACACGGCCTGTGGAGACATAGTACCCCAGAGAGAATCAAATCAGACAATGGAATCCATTTCAAGAACCATATAAGAAGGGACTGGGCAAAAGAACATGGGATTGAGTGGATTTACCACATCCCATACCATGCACCAGCTGCAGGGAAAGTGGAACACTACCATGGCTTGCTAAAGACCACCCTAAAAGCCAAGGGGGTGGAAGCTTTAAAAACTGGGAAAAGCACCTAGCTCAAGCCACTTGGTTAGTCAATAGTAGAGGGTCTAGAGCTGGTCCTGCCCAGTCCAACCTGCTGCAGACAGTAGATGGAGATGGAGTTCCTGTGATCTGCAAAAAGAATCAATCAGGGAAGTCAGTGTGGGTTTCTCTGGCTGCCAGTGAGTGCAAACCAACCTGTGGGGTGATCTCTGATGAGAGGCATTCCAACCCTAACAATTCTATGACTCTAAGGTCAAATGCCAGGTCCTGCACTTGGATCACAACCCCAAGCAATGCTACAGGCTTGGGGAAGTGTGGCTGGAAGGATGTCTAGCAGAAAAGGACCTGGGGATTCTAATCTACAAGCAGTTGAATATGAGCACTGTGCCCAGGTAGCCAAGAAAGCCAATGTCATCCTGGCGTGTATTCAAAATGCTGTGTCCAGCAGGAATAGAGAGGTGACTCCCCTGTTGTACTCAGTGCGGGTGAAGCCACATCTCAAGTATTGTGTTCAGTTTTGGGCACCTCAAAACAAGAGAGATGTGGAGGTGCTGGAGTGAGTGCAGAGGAAGGAAATGGGGCTGGTGAAGGGCCTGGAGAGTAAATCTTGAAGAGCAACTGAGGTTGCTGGATCTGTTTAGTTTGAAAAATAGGAGGCTGAGAGGACACCCCATCACCCTCTACAACTACCTGAATGGACACTGGGGAAAGGCTGGTGATGGTTTATTCTCACTGGTAATTAATGATAGAGCAAGAGAAAATGGTCTCAAGCTGGGTGGGTTTAGACTGGACATTAGGAAAAAAAAATCATAGAAAGAGTGGTCAGGCTTTGGAATGTGCTGCCCAGGGAGGTGGTTGAGTCGCCATCCCTGGATGTGTTCAAAGGTGGTTTGGATGTCGTGCCTGGGGGTATGGTTTAGGGGTGAACTTTGTAGAGCAGCGTTGTCAGTTGGACTTGATGATCCTGAGGGTCTTTTCCAACCTGAATATTTCTTTGATTCTACAATTTTGCGAAAGCTTACAATAATATATTACTTCTTTCTAGAACTGAGCTTGGCTTTAAACATCAGCTATCTTCCAGATTCTATGTTCCTTACTTTCAGTTTGCTTCATCTCTTATTTGAATGCCACAACATAATCTAAAGACAGCTTCCAGGGATAAATGAACTTTGCAACAGACACGTTGTCTTTCTTTATTTTGGTGGTGCTCCTGCTTAATCTCATGTGGGCTTTAGGGATCAAAATGCACAAGTTTGAATCTTTGGTGTATCTATAAGATACACAGTTTATTCTTGAGTCATAAAGCACACCTTTTCCCAGACTACCCATTGCCAGCAGAAATACCTAGGCAGGAAATATCTCAGCCTCTCTGAGCAATGATTCTAGAGCACCAGAAAGGCAATGCCAAGCCTCTCTGCAACTCTTAAGGCAGGATAACATACTGTGTGGCTCTTGGATTTTCCAACCAGACAACTTTGCTCGTCCTGGGTGACAGAGCACTGGAACAGACTGCCTAGAGAGGTTGTGGAGTCTCCTCCTCTGGAGACTTTCAAAGCCAACCTGGATGTGTTCCTGTGTGGGATGCCCTAGGTGATCCTGCTATGGCAGGGGGTTTGGACCAATGATCTCTGAAGGTCCCTTCCAATCCCTAACACTCTTTGATTCTGAGATTTTGCACTTGCTCAGGGGTGAAATTCCAAACCACCAGAGGTGACCACCATCGTAGGCACTCCTTCATATTCTCCAACACACCCTGCCACTGATAATTACCTAGCCTTGAGGCAGATCTATCTGTGTTTTTCTTGGAAGTGTCCTCTGTTGTTCTGAGTGAAAACTGGCATGCCAGTAAACAGCACAGCAACAACACAGCTCTAACATATTCCCCTAAGGTGATGGCCAGCACCACAGCAAGCACATGTGAGACCCTAGCACATTGGCTCCAGCCACCCCTGGAAAGCAAATAAACCAACATAGTGAACACGCACCAGGAAAAACAAATGTACATAAAACTCTCTTAACAACCCTCAAGCCTTAATTGAATCCTCTCATTATCTCAACCTTTTTTTACTTTGTTTTAGTTAAGACAGCTGCTTTCAAGTCCCATGTTGGGTTCCATAACCTGCCTAAAAGTTGTTTATACACACATGCACAGGAACACACAGAGAGCTTTTACATCTCTCTTGGCCTTTTCACATTTCAATTGCAAATTTGTGTGAGAGCAATGTCAATACGTTCTACTTTAAGAAAAATCTTTTATGTAACCCCCAAAAATGGCCCATTTCACTGTTCAGTATGTGCAGCCTTTTCAACAGGACATGATAAACATCAAGTTTGCTAGAACTTGTTTTCAAAGCACTTATGAAAGCAGCTTCTCTGTCACTGACACTTGGAGCAAAACAAGTCATAGAACAAACTCTGTATAATCTATTGCATTTGAAAATGAAGCACACCAGCAGTCTGGAAATGCTTAGTATGGGCCAAAAAGGTGCTGGAAGAATTTGTGGTACAATCATAGTATCATAGAATCAGTCAGGGTTGGAAGGGACCACAAGGATCATCTAGTTCCAACCCCCTGCCATGGGCATGGTCACCTCACTCTAGATCACGCTGGCCAGAGCCTCACCCAGCCTGGTCTTAAACACCTCCAGGGATGGGGCCTCAACCACCTCCCTGGACAATCCATTCCAGGGCTTCACCACTCTCACAGTGAAGAAATTCTTCTTCACGTCCAGCCTGAATCTTCCCACCTCCTTGCAGGTGAAGTCCCTCCCCATCCTTCTTGTAGGCCCCCTTCAAATACTGGAAGGCCACAATGAGGTCACCTCGGAGCCTTCTCTTCTCCAGACTGAGCAGCCCCAACTCTTTCAGTCTGTCCTCATAGGAGAGGTGCTCCAGCCCTCTGATCATCCTCATGGCCCTTCTCTGGTCATCTTCCAGCACCTCCATATCCCTCTTGTCATAGGGGCTCCAGAACTGGATGCAATACTCCAGGTGGGGTCTCACCAGAGCTGAGTAGAGGGGGAGAATCACCTCCCTTGACCTGCTGGCCACACTTCTCCTGATGCAGCCCAGGATCTGATTGGCCTTCTGGGCTGCAAGCGCACATTGAGAGCTCATGTTGACCTTGTCATGCACCAGCACCCCCAAGTCTCTCTCCTCAGGGCTGCTCTCCAGCCAGTCACTGCCCAGCCTGTATTTGTGCCTGGGATTGCCTCGACCCAGATGCAGGACCCTGCACTTGGTCTTGTTGAAGCTCATGAGGTTGGCTTGTGCCCACCTCTCCAGCCTGTCCAGGTTCCTCTGGATGGCATCCCTTCCCTCCAGCGTGTCTGCTGCACCACACAGCTTGGTGTCATCAGCAAACTTGCTGCGGGTGCACTCAATGCCACTGTCCATGGCACCCACAAAGATGTTGAACAAGACAGGTCCCAAGACTGATCCCTGAGGGACTCTGCTTGTCCCTGGCCTCCACTGGGACATGGACCCATTGACAGCCACTCTTTGGGTGCGGCCATCAAGCCAGTTCTTTATCCATCTAGTGGTCCACCCATCAAACCCATGTTTCACCAGTTTGGAGACCAGGATGTGGTGTGGGACAGTGTCGAAGGCTTTGCTCAGGTCCAGGAAAATGACATCAGTTGCTGACCCCTCATCTATTAATGTTGTCACCTGTTCATAGAAGGCCACCAGGTTTGTCAGGCAGGATTTGCCCTTGGCACAGCCATGCTGTCTGTTCCAAATCACCTCTTCACTATTCTTCTGAGTCAGTAGTGCCTCCAGGAGGATCTGCTCCATGATCTTTCCGGGCACAGAGGTGAGACTGACTGGCCTGTAGTTCCCTGGTTCTTCCTTCTTACACTTTTTGAAAATGGGAGCAATGTTTCCCCTTTTCCAGGCAGTGGGGACTTCCCAAGACTGCCATGACTTTTGGAATAGAATAGAGAGGGGCTTGTGTGAGAGACTAAAGCTTGTGTCTCCTGGTGACTCAACAAAGATAAAATCACTTGCTGTTTGTCCAGACAATAGCTGATGTGCTTTGGGCAGAGCCACTGGAAGGACTCTTGGAAGGTGCAAAGATAACACTGCTCTTGACTGCAGCTGGCCTACAACAATGGCCCAAGGGCCCAGCATTCACACCTTCAGGACAAGATCATTTCCAGCCATCAGATACCCCAGGAAAGGACAATGGTTCCTGATGTGAAAAGAGTGTGTCGGTAGCTAGATGGAGCAGGAGGAGGTGGAGGCCTTCCCCCTCCATCCAGTGGCTGCCCAAACTCACCTGAGTACACAGAAAGATTTCCTGGGGAACGATACCTGGACCTAAAGATGATTTCCCAGAACGATATCCTGGGGAGCAACACCTGGACACTTGCCTAAGGGCTAAAAAACTGTATAAAAGACTGGAGCAGCTACTGGCTTTTAGGAGGAGAAAATTGGAGAAGCAAGATGCAGAACAAAGCTGACGGCACCACTCGCTGGAAACATTCCGGGGCCAACACAATGGATCTTGGACTCTCCGTGCCCTAAGTTCCACCTGCTGCAACTCATGGAGCTGAAGAAGCTGCCCAGAGGACCTCGTCCCTTCTACAGCCAAAGCCTCAGCACCCTTCCTCTACAGACCCAACATCTCCTGCAGCACCGTTTCTCTACAGACCCAACATCTCCTGCAGCACCTTTCCTCCACAGACTCAAACTGTCTTGTGGGGTGAGGGGTGTGGTAATATAATTCTTTCCCTCTTCTCCCTTTCTTCTATTCTCTCTCTCTCTCCCCTCTGATCCCTCCACTTTATTTATGTCCATCCACTGTAGTTATGTAATAAATAGTCTAGCTGTTGATATTTTGGCCTCGTTTGTGCCTCTAATTTCACAGCACGGGAATATTCATTAAAAACCTCAATCTCTTTCCCTCTCCGGATCGAGACATTAAATTGGCGTAGTCGGCAGGATTCCCGTGCAGTGAAAGTATCACAGCAAAACTGTTGCATTTCTGAGAACCCCGAAATGTATGTGTGTGTGCGTATGAGACGTACTCTGAGTACGAAGTGAGTGCGGAGTCCAGATTCGTGTTTCCACTCTCCCGAGAGGGATGTGGCCGGAGACGGACGAAGCGAAAATTTTCAGAGAGACTGTGTGGGAGTTCTCAAAAGCTTTAAACGTGTGTGCTTTCTCGGGGATGATTATCTGGGGTACAAATGCTGATTTCATAGTGTGACCTCCTTGAGAATCCTCTGTACCCTGCTCTTAAATGTGTGTGCTTTCCCGGGGAATATTAACCGTAGTAGAAATGTTGATTTTATAGTGTGACTTCTCCGAGAATTCTCAGTACCCTGTTTTGTGAAACCCAGTGTTGGTATTTGTGAAGTGTGTATTGTCTCGGGGAAAGTGTGGCTTCCCCGAAAAGCCCGGTATTGCAGCAAAAATTGAGAAGTGTGTGTGTTCTCTTAAGGTAACAGAGTGACTCTTCCCTAAGAAACTTAAGGTTCTTGTCCTGTTGTAACAGAAAATTTGAGGAACAAAAGCGGAGAAGCTTTTGCAAGTGTGGGGTCTCTCAGGGAAATAGTGTGACTTTCTCTTGAGAAGCCCAGGCTTCTTGTTTTTTCTTGTGTGTGACCTCTCCCGAAAAATCTATTGTGCATTTTTCCTGGAGAAGATGATTGTGGAGTAAGCCTTTAAAAGTGTACGTTTTTCCAGGGAAGATTTTGTTGGTACAAACAGTGTTTTGATCTGAATTCCCCGTGAAACTTAGTGCTGTATTAAGAAATGCTTTGTGAAACAAAAGAGATGGCCGGGAGTGAGAGGCTTTTTAACCTTTTAGAAGCTCACGGTGCCCGCCCGTCTGTACAGGTACTTGACTGGGCCCGTGAAAACTGGACTAGTTTCCAGAGTGTGGCTGATCGCATTGTGGCCCTGCAGAAAGATGCAAGAGCCAGAGCCGGAAAAGGCAAAGCTTTTGTTTGTGCGGTTTTAGGTGCCTGTTTAGCCGCTTCAGTGAAGGAGAAAGAGGTATGGCATGAGCAGGAGAATAAAACTATTTCGTCTTTGCAGGACTTAGTTTTGTCGCTACAAAGCCATGTTGCCACTTTAAAAGACGTAGTGGCAGATCTTAAAATTCAATTGGAAAAGGAGAGGAGGCAAAATTCGTATGTGGACTCCAAACAGGGCGTGAATTACCTGGAGTCTGCCCCTATGTGCCCTCGGGCAGAATTGACAACAGCTAAGGAAGCTGCTGTGCATGTCAGACCTCTCATTAAAACCGAAATTTTATATGAGGATGGGAAAACTCCCCCACTATCACAACTAAAGATGCACCTTTCTCCTACACTGTGCTGGCCAAAATTCATAAAGAATTCGCACGCTCTGCTGGGGAATCAGAGGTGGAATATGTATGGCGAGTTTCAAAAATTGGGGGTGATCAGATTATGTTAACAGAAGCTGAAGCAATGGGCTATTGGGGTGATAATGTTTTTCTAACTACGAAAAACAGAAGCGGTCCCTGGAGCCTCACCCAGCGAGCCGCCTATTGGGCAGGGGGGTTTGATCCAAAGGAGAGAGGGGAACCTGTAGTTCTGCGGGGAGGGATGAATCAGATAATGGAGAATGTGCAAAAGGCTGCATGCCTGCAAATGATATATGAAAGAGAACTAAACCATCATTTTGAATCCCCCTTTCTCTCCTGGTAAATGCAAATAGAATGACTCCTTTGATCAGGGGTCTCCCTGACTTGCTTAAAATAAGAGGTATCCAGCTCCAAAAAGAAATAGCTGATACCCCACTTTCTTCCAGGATACAAGCTGCTCTAAGGGAATGTATAACACCCGGAGGGAGCCAGCCTGACTTGAAGCCATGGACATGGGAAGAAGTGGGAAGGGAGTTACTAGACTATGCCAGGCAGTATAGTATACCTGAGGAAATTAAAAACCCTCAAACTAGAGGCTTGAGACATGTAAAAATGATTCACCCACCAAGCCCCCAGGGCCAGTTGCGCCGTATTCCTAGTAGGCACCTGGCTAGGGGCAGGGAACACTTGAATACCCGGCAATATTGGTGGGGGGTGGGTCAGAAGAAAGGTATTCCAAAAGAAGTGGTTGATGGGGTATCCACGAGGCAATTAGAAATCATTGTGAAATGCTGGCCTGAGACTAAAAAGAGGGCTGAGGCCACTGCTCCCCTCTTGGTGGGACCATTTGGTGAGGCGAGAGGTATGCCCCCTAGGGCAACTAAGGGCTTCACTTCTCAGTGGTGAGTGGGGGTGAAGCGTGATTCAGGAGATCACCAAAAAGATTGTACATGGTTTGGGAAAAAGCTTTTGTTTGTGTTTAGCTTGGCTTTGAGAGAACCTGAAACAATCAACGGTACTTAACAGGCCCATTCAAAGCAATTAAGCCAACCTTTTCAGGGATATCAACCTGGAGGGTGGCTCAGAGAACCTCTGTGTGGGGAACCTGGAAATACCAGTTTTGTATGTTTTGAGGTTGTGTTTCTTATTTAAGTTCTAATGCTGAAGATTGCCTGATGTATTGTCGGAAGGACTTGTTACAATATAGAAGACCTCTCGAGTTTTGCATCACAGAAGACATCTCTTCAAGGACTGTACTTTCCATAGCCCCGCAGATGCGTTCAGATCTGGAAGGAAGCTCTCACTTCAATTCCAAACTGAAGGACTGACGGGGTGGGGGGTATGGGTCTGTTCTTCTGGCTTCCAGGAGGAACAAGGATGCTTTCAACTTGTGTAATTATCTGTTTTAATTTTGTCCTATTTTGTTAGTATTGTTACTCTTTCAACTTGTGTAAGTCCCTGTTGTATACAGTGATTCAACATGTAGTGTCTAATATGCAATTTGTGTCTAATGATGGTGTGCAGCAGATTTGTGCCATTAGCCAATCAAAACTTATGTCTATTGTAAAAATGGTTTAAAACTTCTTTCCTTTCCTTTCTTTCTTTTCTTTCTTTCTTGCTTTTATCTTTGATTGACGGGGTGGTGTGAGAGACTAAAGCTTGTGTCTCCTGGTGACTCAACAAAGATAAAATCACTTGCTGTTTGTCCAGACAATAGCTGATGTGCTTTGGGCAGAGCCACTGGAAGGACTCTTGGAAGGTGCAAAGATAACACTGCTCTTGACTGCAGCTGGCCTACAACAATGGCCCAAGGGCCCAGCATTCACACCTTCAGGACAAGATCGTTTCCAGCCATCAGATACCCCAGGAAAGGACAATGGTTCCTGATGTGAAAAGAGTGTGTCGGTAGCTAGATGGAGCAGGAGGAGGTGGAGGCCTTCCCCCCTCCATCCAGTGGCTGCCCAAACTCACCTGAGTACACAGAAAGATTTCCTGGGGAACGATACCTGGACCTAAAGATGATTTCCCAGAACGATATCCTGGGGAGCAACACCTGGACACTTGCCTAAGGGCTAAAAAACTGTATAAAAGACTGGAGCAGCTACTGGCTTTTAGGAGGAGAAAATTGGAGAAGCAAGATGCAGAACAAAGCTGACGGCACCACTCGCTGGAAACATTCCGGGGCCAACACAATGGATCTTGGACTCTCCGTGCCCTAAGTTCCACCTGCTGCAACTCATGGAGCTGAAGAAGCTGCCCAGAGGACCTCATCCCTTCTACAGCCAAAGCCTCAGCACCCTTCCTCTACAGACCCAACATCTCCTGCAGCACCGTTTCTCTACAGACCCAACATCTCCTGCAGCACCTTTCCTCCACAGACTCAAACTGTCTTGTGGGGTGAGGGGTGTGGTAATATAATTCTTTCCCTCTTCTCCCTTTCTTCTATTCTCTCTCTCTCTCCCTCTGATCCCTCCACTTTATTTATGTCCATCCACTGTAGTTATGTAATAAATAGTCTAGCTGTTGATATTTTGGCCTCGTTTGTGCCTCTAATTTCACAGCACGGGAATATTCATTAAAAACCTCAATCTCTTTCCCTCTCCGGATCGAGACAGCTTGGCAACCTCATCTGCCAGTTCTCTCAGCACCCATGGGTGTATCCTGTCGGGTCCCATGGACTTGAACACTTTCAGGTTCTTCAGGTGATCACCAACCTGATCTTCACTTACGATGGGCAGTTCTTCCTCCCCGTCCCTGGCATTGTCTTCCATGTCACCAGGAGTGTGGCTGGAGGCCCTTGCAGTGAAGACTGAGGTAAAGAAGTTATTGAGTACCTCAGCCTTTTCCACATCACTTGTGACCAATTTAGCAGTTTCCTTTCTGAGAGGCCCACACCTTCCCTAGGCTTCTTCTTGCCAATAATATACCTGTAGAAATTCTTAGTGTTCCCTTTAACCTCCCTGGCTAGATTCAATTCTGACTCTGCTTTGGCTTTCCTAACCAGGTCTCTTGCTGCTCAGGCAGCTTCCTTATATACCCCCTGTTCTAGCTGTCCATTCCTCCACTTCCTGTAGAGTTTCCTTTTAAGTGATAGTGTGTCCAGCATCTCCTTGCTCATCCAGGCATTACATTCTAGCTTACCTTTTGTAAATGTAAATTTCATTTTGCTTCCGAGTTCTAAGTTTGGGTGTTTTTTAAGAAATTACTCTGGGGCAAAATTCCAATTAACTGGGGTGTAATCCCAACCCACCACAGTAGTGTCCAAAAAAGGAGGCCAAGAAGAGACCTTATTGCTCTCTATAACTATGTGAAAGCAGGTTATAGAGAGGTAGGCACTGGTCTTTCTTCACAAGTAACTAATGATAGAATGAGAAGCAGTGGCCTCACACTGTACCATGGGAGGTTTAGGCTGGACATTAGGAAAGAATTTTTCATGGAAGGGGTTGTCAGGCACTGGAACAAGCTGCTGTATTAAATTATAATTTTGTATTTAATATTCTGGTGTTGGTATCTTCAGACACTGTCATAACTTATTTACAAAGTGCATTTACAGGTTCTATTATTAGGTTGTGGGTAATATTTTCCACATACAAGGAATAAAAAGACAGTTTAACAATTTAGGCAAAAGTTCTAGAATTTCCGATGCAGCAATTCAAATTTGAAATTGAGGTGCAGTTTCTCATAAGAGGGGTTCTATAGCCAATTAGCCCATCACTCACAGCTGGCTATTTTGTCTGGTATCCTTCCAGATGCTGTAACTATAATTCGAGCAGTTCTTAGCTCGGAGAGGGATAAGGGGCCTTTGTCCTCTCATGCATTCTGGTGCAGGGCTCTCAGAGCTTCAGCTGGCTCGTGGCCTGTGGCAGCCAGCTTCCCTTCTCTCAGGCACTCCAGTGCAGGGGCTCTCAGAACCATAATTCAACAAGCAGTTTCTTCCTGTTTCACAGACTGTGGCTTTTCCTTGGTTCAGAGAGGGATAAGGGGCCTCTCTTCTCTTGGGTAGTCCAGTGCTGTGGTGAAGGCACATTTTTGCCCAGATATTAGATCTTGCCACAGCTTGTGGACAAGTTTCCCCTCCTTCAGGAGGAAGACAAAAGCCAAGGCATTAGCCAGGCCAGCACACACTCAGCACATGCAGTGCTTGTGCAAACACCAAATATGGGCATAATTCTAGCTTCACACTTTCTATAGGCTGAAGCCAGTTGTTTATGAGAGTGCCCATTGGTCAAACCCAGCCTCGAGGAATCTATAAGTATCACCCCAGTTGGTAAACAAGTTGCCCCCTTTTTCACTTTGTCTCTGTACTTGCTCGAGAGAACAACTCTCGAGCCATAGCCTCTGCCATTGAGCCTATTGTTATTAACTTCTATCATATGTGCATGCATACTGAAAGCCTCTGCATTGTGAGAAGCACTCATGAGGATTATCTCCAGAAGGAGAATCTTTGCTGAGCCTGAGAAGCCAGCATCGTCACAGCCAGTCGTACCAACTGGGAGAGCCCACCGTGCTACCGGAGGACTGGACCAGTCCCCAAGGGTAAGATCTGCCCAGCTGTCGGGGAGAAGGGACATGATTAAGTCCGAGTCCACATATGCCTAGCCCTGCCATAGAGGGAGAGGACCCGCCACGTGTGCTGCTCTGAGCCCTGTAAACCTCAGGGAAGACTAAAACACTGTTCGTGCCTATACTGCATCGAACCTGGGACCACTCCCAACATCCTGCTATTCCTTTAAGGCCAGTAAATGAGAAGTCACTGCTCAGCGCAGCCGCATTTTCTCTCGGAGGCTGTTTACATCAGCCCCGAGACTCGTTGCAACCGGGCCAACCCCCATAGCTCTTGTTTGCTCTTGTTGTCCGACTGGAAACCTCCAAGTCCGCCTACCAGCAAACATTGCCCCACCCTGCCGTGCGAGCCGACTCCCAGGGCCAGCCCATGGGGCTGACTCTATCCCTGTTGTCTGGAGGGAATCAACTGAGCCCTGAGGGGAACCTGCTTCCCAGCTAAGCCCAGGTTCCATTGTTCCCTCTCCACTGCTGTGGAGAGAGGAGACAATAACCCAACACTAGGAACCAGTCCAGTGACTGGACCTCCACCTTGCTACAAACAACAGCTACAGAGTATCTTCCACGTGCTTTCCATCCACTAGCACTCAGTTTAAAGTATCCACGTGTAGCAGAGTAATTGCTGACGCATAGAAAGATTATAATATTGCTGTATATAGCCAGAAGCCGCCCGCGTTCCGCCGAGTCGCCATCTAGTGGCCAAGCGGTGGAACTGTACCCTTTGTTATATAAATACAGAAATAGTCTGTAGGTAGTTTAATTTCTAATCATAACACTAAGCCACGTATGGAATGTATTTCACGCACATGCACTAGAACATGTATATAAGTTTTTTATTCATTGGTTATTAATAATTTGATAATTAATAAAAATAATGTTTTCATAATTCATATTTCATATTATTAAGTTTAATAACCTCTTCACAACAAGTGCAGGACTCTTGGAGTATTGATGGCTTTCGCTGCAGCAGTACTGGGATTCAGTTCTCTCCGGGCTTTTCCCCTTTCTGCCTCCGGTGCAGGGCTCTCAGAGTGTTGGTTGCTTTGGTCCAGGTACCAGGCCCAGGTGTAGCTGCTTTCTCGATAAGAACAAGGCAAATTGCCTACCTTCTCACCTGCTTTAAATACTGTCCAAAGACAATAATTAACATTTATTGGTAACAGAGAAACTTAATAGATTAACCTATAGAATGGTGCATGTCCAAACACAGCCAGGAGCACACACAGTTCACACACAGGTGTGTTACAAGGTTAGTTACATGTTGCTACAGGTTTACATGGACCATCTGGACCCTATGAAGTGTCCAGGTTTGGAAATTCACAGGTACTTAGTCCATTGTCTGGGTTAGGGCATGTTTTGTCCCTTCAGGACAGGTGCCCAGGAAGCTCTCAAAGGTCCTTTCCAGCCTGGATGATCCAGTCTGTGATTCTGTGTAGGTAACAGCTTTGCACATCTGCCATCTGTACATTGCATTTGACTAGTAAAGGGTGCCAGAATCACACTGGAAGTCTGATTGAAAAACCTTACTCAGCCTTTTGTTCACACAATTGACTCTTAGCACTAAGAAACTTCAACCCTCCTAGCTCCAGATTATAGAGTGGCAGGTGGGAGAAACAGACAAATAACCTTCAGTGCTGTTAAAACTCTTACGTTGTTTAAATATATGCCTCTCGCATACTGATAGGCAAAGGTGAATTTCTGTGGAGAGATCATAGGTAATAATATTCTGGAAGTAGTCTAACTGTAAGCAAGCCTCAAAGACAGGCCACGCATCTCTTGACAACAGTCTGCTGTGAGCTCCTGAGAGCTGCTATCAATGATAGCCAAGCTAAGACGAAGTAGGCTTACAGTAAATAAGTCACAGTACAGTGGTGTGTTTCAATATGAATCTGTTTAATGTACTTCAGAAGCAAACCACAAGAGTCACATGCCCTGAGCAGGTTATGAATCTGTTCTTCAAGACAATTTAGGAGATATTACTCTAGCAGTTCAAGACTTTCAAACTCCTAATTTTAGAACCTTGCCAATAACTCTTAAGACATATTATCAAAGTATGACATGGCATTTTAGTATACAAACCCTGTTAATAAACAATAGAAAAAATACTGTGCAGTCAACTACACAGTATTTTGAAACCAGTCAGAAACATAGTTTTCAGAAGAGATCCTGCTTTGGAAGGAATCTTGGGAGGTTGGACTAGATGACCTTTTAAGACCCCTTCCAATCCCTAACATCCTGTGAATCTGTGTTACCCTGTGATTATCGAGTTTCTTATCGTACATGTTACCATGCATACCCACATATACTCAGAACTGTCAGAAAAATTGCCATGCATGTGCAGATCAGAAATACTTACATATGCTAATTATATGGTTGGCAGGAAAAGTGAAAAACACATGAAAATGAACAGGACAAGAAGGTAGTAACCCAAGCTTTTCTTCCAAGATGTTTTTGCATTTCCTAATCCCTTAGAAAAAAGTTCATCTATGGCTTCTTAAAAGTCCGTTAGTAAACAAGCACACCCTTACTGATTTACCCAGCAAAAATTAAAAACATTTGTTCTTAGATTAAATTAACAAGGCAGGGATTATAAAAATATAGTTATCTTTATTTTTTCTGAAAACCCTACCCCAAAATTACATACAAAATTGATTAAATTTTATTTTCATGTTCTATTCAGTCACAAATTCTACAAGGGTGCTCATGAGCAACTTTAGTACAATTAAGAGAATTCAGAAAATGGAAAATGCTAAGACACAAAATAGCTTTACCCCACTTATCCAAATACTCCCACTTTCTGCCTCTGTTGCCTATTTTGGTTTGGCCTAGTTTGAAATGGTCTCCTAAGAGGATGTCTGTTTCTAACAGCTGAAACTTGTATCCATTTGGAAGAGGAAGAATTGAGATCATCCCCCTTTGCCAATTTGGATATGGAGGTTTTAAATTCCTCCTTCAACTCTTTCATGCAATTCTCCATTCTTCCAGATAGAGTTTTAATGGATGAGACTAAAGAAACATGTGTGAGACTATCCTCCAGTGAAATAGCCAACAGTAGGAGGTGCTCCACCATAATTTCTTGCCACAATTCTGCTTGCCAGAATAGAAATGTAATTAGGAAGAGCAAGTTTAATGAGCTTCTTGGAAAGACCTGTTTCCACAGAAACATCATCAGGATTCAGGGTACCATGATTTCCATAAATTATTTCTCCCACAGCAAACTCTCTCAAATGCTTGATTCCCTCATCTATCATATCCCATTTCTGAGGGTTCTATGGGAGGTCATCCCTGGATAGATACTTCATTAGTACAGCCAATAGGAGATGTGCCCATGGAGAAACTTTACCAAGGCAACTGCCTAAATGCTTGTCAATTCCACTATCTTTTGCAAGGATCCCAGCTGAGCTGCTGACTTGTCACCTGCCATTAAAGCAGGAGCATCTGTGTCATAGCATCTTCCCAACCAGCTCATTATTGGCTCAGTGTCTCCTATAATGTAATCTTTTCTTACATGCCTAATTTCCTGCCTGGGTACATTACCTGACAGTATATCATCATCTTCCTCATCCTGCCATCCCTCTGTTGAAACCCTCTGTAGGATTTCTTTAAGTTCAAAAGCACCTCTGTGGTTCCCAAACTACTAGGACTCACACCCACTTTTGCATCTCCATCATCCATTGGTTGTTTTACTAATTTAGCTAGATCTTTAAGACAGACATTCTCTTCCTCATCACTTTCTGCTTGAATAATTTTCTTCACTTGACTTCTTGTCACCATTTGAGAAGTATCAAAGGGGCCATCTGAGACTGGTTTGGTTGTCTTTCCCTTTGCTTTACATGGAGAAAAACTTGGACCTGGACCACAAGAATGCTTTTTTTCACATGGAGGTGGGTTTGGATCTTGACCAGAAGGATCCTTGTCCATAGGCTTCTTGTTCAGAGTAGCAACCAGTTTTACTGGTGCTGCTTGGAAATTCACAGCAGGACTGGCAGAAGCAGAAGGGGCTGGCACAGAAACAGTGTCACCAGGCATTTTGTGGGACCCTGCTGCCACCACTGCTGGACACATGTCAGGTCCTGCTGCTGCAGCATTAGTCTCTCTGCCTCCTTAGACTCAGTAAAGGTTGCCACCTGTGAAGCTGTCTCTATCTCCATGACTGCCATTTAGGTAGGGGCTACAGGCAAAACTGCCACCACCACCACCTTTATAGGTGCTGGCACAGGGTCTGCTGCCAGTTGAGGAGGGCTTGCTGCCACTGGCACAGGGACTAGCAGCTGCCCCCACAGTGGCTCAGTGCCATTGGTGTCACAGCATTTGCTGTGCTTCAAAGCAGTTTTTCCATTAACTCCTTTTTGCCTTCTACTGCCTGTTGCTGGAGCTTCTTGTGCCTCTGTATCTTCCTCACTGCTAGAATTGCCTGGCGCCTCCACTTAGAGACAGAGCAATTACCTGCACATCTCTCTCAGTACAGTGCTATTAACAGACATCTTATTACCACCACAAGTAACAAAATCAGGGATAGTAAACAGACCACCTTAGGATTCAAATAACCTAGATAACTCTCAGTTACAGTAACACTAAATTCAAAGAACTCAGGAGGAACAGTCAAAGTTGCATTGTTATATGCTCCCAAACCAACAAATCCAGCACAGTAATCACTAAACCTCCTTAATTTGTATCTATACCAAAGGAATAGCTTATATACTATGTACCTGCCAACTTGGTCAATTAGAGCAGAAACAAACAATTTATAAAGCATCACACTAAAGACAGAGTATACCAAATGCCACAAAACCCAAAACAGCTTTATTTTGGCCTCCTTAATCTGAGCAGTAATTGATCAGTCGAGCAATGCCACACACTGCATAGGTGCCAATTAATTTTGTAATGTGGTGGGTTGAAATTTCCACCCAACATTAAATTAGCCAGACCATCCCATTTGGAAGCAAATTAAGCTGTATTTACAAGCAAAACCCCAATCAATAATGAAATACAAATAGAAATATTTACAGGTATAATTTATAAACAACACAACACCACCCCTGGTCAAAACCAGAGGAGCTGCAACAACTTCTCCCCCTCACTGCACTCCTCCTTAACCCCCAGTGGACACAAAAGGGACAAGAGACAGAGCAGAGAAGTTTTTGTTAATACCAGTCACAACAAAAGCAAAGCAGTCAAGGTCAGTAAAGCCAGTAGAAGCATCAGCCTGAAGAGGCGAAAAGAGAGATTGTTTTGTACTACTGGCTTAGGTCTATCATCTCTCCAATAGATTGTCTAGAACTTACCATTATTTTCCTTTTTGCACGCAGTAGTGATTTATTTACATTCTACCACCTTCTGTTCAAGATCTGTGGAAAATTTTAAAGGCATACCCTAAAACTACCACAACTACAGCCAGGATTCCTACACTTGGAGTTGCTTGGTTTCCCCAAGAGAGTTCTGAGTGACATTTTCCTTCTGTAATAAATAAAGGGATGAATTATTTGTTAACCATATAAATGATCAATGATGGAGTCGTGATCAAGTCAGACAATGCCACTCAATGATAAGAACATGTAACATCCTGTTTTGAACAGTATGTACTTAGTTTTAAGCTTGTTAGACAGAAATCTACAGATGTTGGGCAGCTGGGTCGACCCCCACTGAGCCTGCCAGAAATCAGGTTAAGATAAGGAAGACTATCAACATCCTCACAAGAAACTCCAGACCAGGAAGCTGATCCTTATCAGGCACTCACACTTGCACAGCCAGAAGGGTGTGTTCTATGCATGAGGAATTGGCTGTTACGGTTGCGACATACCTCCACCTTAAAAGAAGATAGTGGATCCTTTTGCTTATTTTACCCACAATAAAATTTCTTATACTTAAAACTCTCAATTGGTGTGGAGAGTGTTTGTAACACTTCACTACTTGTATTTGTATATAGTTATCAAACCCAACATGATGTATCTGGAACAATGATGGAGTCATTTTGTTCCAAGAATCTCAAAAGAATAGTAACTTATTAGTTCTTTCCTAGCACT
This sequence comes from Picus viridis, assembly GCA_033816785.1. Classification (NCBI taxonomy): domain Eukaryota; kingdom Metazoa; phylum Chordata; class Aves; order Piciformes; family Picidae; genus Picus; species Picus viridis. The sequence goes on from CM066606.1 coordinate 47,778,032, forward strand.
TTACACTTGGACACAAAGGATAAAATCCAGAAAAAAAAGAGCTGGTGTGGGCTTACTACAAAAGTATAACAAAAATAGAAACAGTATCACTTCCAAAAATCTTCTCGTCATGGTGTCAGTAACAAAGGTAATGCTTTTCCCACATGAAGATCTTTATCACGATCTGTTCTCAGTGTTTCCTGCCACAAATAGGAGTATCAGTGAACATTTACTTCTTTAACTATTAGGATTATATTGATATTTATGTAATTACAGTATCACAGTATTACCAAGGTTGGAAGAGACCTCGAAGATCATAGAGTCCAACCTGTAACCACAAACCTCATGACTAGACCATGGCACCAAGTGCCACATCCAGTCCCCTCTTGAACACCTCCAGGGACGGCGACTCAACCACCTCCCCGGGCAGCTCATGCCAATGATGAAACACTCTCTCGGTGAAGAACTTTCTCCTCACCTCAGGCCTAAACTTCCCCTGGCGCAGCTTGAGACTGTGTCCCCTTGTTCTGGTGCTGGTTGCTAGGGAGAAGAGGCCAACCCCTTCCTGGCTACAACCACCTTTCAGGTAGGTGTAGAGAGCAATGAGGTCGCCCCTGAGCCTCCTCTTCTCCAGGCTAAACAACCCCAGCTCCCTCAGCCTCTCCTCATAGGGCTTGTGCTCAAGGCCTCTCCCCAGCCTTGTTGCCCTTCTCTGGACACGTTCAAGTGTCTCGATGTCCTTCTTAAACTGAGGGGCCCAGAGCTGGACACAGTACTCAAGGTGCAGCCTAACCAAAGCAGAGTACAGGGGCACAATGACCTCCCTGCTCCTGCTGGCTACACTATTCCTAATGCAGGCCAGGATGCTGTTGGCCTTCTTGGCCACCTGGGCACACTGCTGGCTCATGTTCAGGGTGCTGTCGATCAGCACCCCCAGGTCCCTCTCTGTCCGGCCACTCTCCAGCCACTCTGACCCTAGCCTGTAGATCTGCATGGGGTTGTTGTGGCCAAAGTGCAGCACCCAGCACTTGGACTTGTTGAATGTCATCCCATTGGACTCCGCCCATCTGTCCAGCCGATCAAGGTCCCTCTGCAGAGCCCTTCCACCCTCTAACTGACCAACATCTGCTCCTAACTTGGTGTCATCTGCAAATTTGCTGATGACTGTCTCAATCCCCTCATCCAGATCGTCAATGACGACATTGAAGAGGATGGGGCCCAGCACTGATCCCTGGGGGATGCCACTGGTGACTGGCCTCCAGCTGGAGGTGGCATCATTGACCACCACTCTCTGGGCTCGGCCCTCCAGCCAGTTCCCAACCCAGCGCAGAGTGTTGCTGTCCAAGCCACGAGCTGACAGCTTAGCCAGCAGTTTGCTGTGGGGGACGTGTCTGTGATGGGTTAGGCAAGCCCCCCTCCAAACCCTCCCCACCACGGGCAGAATAAAACAACTCAAAACAAAACGGATTGCAAAAGTGATGGAAAGTTTAAAGGAAAAGCAGTGAATCTTTACAGAAAGCCAAAAGCAGAGTGACAAAAGAAATCCCAAAACAGTCCCAAGATAATCCCATCCCCACCTGGGGGTACATCCAAGACCCCCAGGGCTCCTTCTTCCCCCCCCTCCCCACTGCTAGGCTAGTCTCAGCTGGCCAGATCTGAGACTGCCCATCCCCCCGTGGCCTTGGGCCTAGCCAGGCCCATGGCCGGGAGACAACATCTCCCCCATTACCGGGCGACGGCGAGGAAGAAAGAGGAGGTGCTTAGACCTCGCATTAGATCTTATAGTGGTGCAGAGAATTATGGTAGAAATACCCAATTTCCTGTGTCCACCCACTGGGCTGGACCTCTGGACACAGGAAGCAGGGGGCACCCAGCCCAAACTGCAACAGTGTCAAAGGCCTTGCTGAAGTCCAGGTAGACCACATCCACAGGCCTCCCCACATCCACCAGGTGGGTCACCTGATCATAGAAGGAGATCAGATTGGAGAGGCAGGACCTGCCCTTCCTGAATCCATGTTGGCTCGACCTGATCCCTTGGCCATCCTGCAGGTGCGCAGTTCATTCACATGCAACATAGACCTTTCTACTCCCATCAGACATATTTACATTTAACATGGAATAACAAATATTTTTTTATTCCAAGATAAAACAAAACATGCCTGTTTTGGAGGGAAATAATCATTCCAAGAAAGACTCTCCCAGAGAATAACTCATTTCCTACTAACTACCCAAGATATTGCTCTGTTGTTGGTTTTTTGTTTGCCTTTTTTTTTTTTTTTTTTAATTGCCCAATAATGTGAAACTCTGATGTGTTTGATGCAGTAGCTATGGAATTCCTGTGATGAGAAGGTACTTGAAAGTTAGAACCCACAAAGACCTTCACTGTGCCTTATCCTAAGTGCTTGTGTGAGGGAACTCCAAACCTCCCTTCCTCCACCTCCATCTTCAGAAGTTTGAATGGGGTATGACAAAGGCCTGAAATTGCCTTCTCCTTCCCCTAGGGCCTTAAACGGGAAAGGTAAAAAAGGTGCCTTTCCTCCTGGTGGGAGCTGAAGTCCCTCGTGTATTTTGGATGACTATTCACCCATGCTGGGATTTGAAATTGTGATAGGCTGTGTTCTTCATGTCCAGTGTATATTGGCACTGGATGCATTGTCTAGGGAAGTCTTAAATAGAGTGACCAGAAAGCGGTCTCAGACTTGATTTGGACTCGGATTCCTGGGATTCATGCTGGGACTCACTAGATTTGCAGCAGCATTAGCCGGTAGCACCTGGACCTGGCATCTCCCCAGACCTGCTTACCCTGGGGTCCCGCTCCCTGCCGGCTCCCTGTGGCTGTTTGCTGGGAACATACCGGCAGTGCAGCTTCTCTTGCGCTGTTCTGTCAGCACTGCTCCCCAAGATTTGCTCATGGGAGCCATGTCTAAAGACACTTTATCTTTGGCGGGTCCCTGTTTCTTTTGGATTTGTGTCACATGATCCACAAATTGGATTATAAAGCTTGCAGTTCTAGACACTGCTGCAAGGAGGGATCCAGGGACCATCTCCAAATTCCTACTCTGCCCTTCTGAGTAAGAGCCAACTCATCAGCTTACCCTAGGGTCCAGGCTTTCCTCTGATTTTATAAGTGGAGTAAAGCTATTTTGTGGCTGTGTGTGGTGGGGTAGGAAGGTTCCACACACACACACAAAAGAATCCACAGCTAACTCAGCCGGAGAAGCAGATGAAAGCTATATTTACAAGCAGAAAATGGAATGCAATGAATATGTACAAAAACATACAATATTTACGATATATACAGAAATATACAGCAATGTATGTAATACAGGAGACCTTTCCCCAACCCCCTGCGGCCAGGGGGTTCGGCCTGTTCCCCCTTTCTCCCTCCCTACCTCCCCTTTTTCCCAAAAGGGTTAGAGAAAGAGAAAGGAAGGTAATTAAAAGGGTGAAAATTTGTTAAGCTCAAAAGCGAATGCAAGAGTTAGTTTTCTTATCTGGTTAGTCGTCCCTGCGTAGCAAGCCGTTGCTTCAGAGAGAGAAGGCAGGCCAGCTCACAGTACAGGGGGAAGAAGAGACTGACTGCCCTGGACTGAAAGACTAAGCTAAAGTTACAGCTGGATTCTACCAATGAAATCCCAAAACATTCAGCCAGAGTGTTCAGAAAGTGTCCTTTTCTTAAAGGCACAGCCTAAACCGGTCACACTTAGCCTTTTCCATTTTCTGAATTCACTAAATTGTACTAAAGTTGCCCACAAGCATCCTTGTAGAATTCACGACCAAATAGAACCTGTAAAAACAATTTAACCAGTTTTGTACATAATTTTGGTGCAGGGATTTCAGGAAAATAAAGATAACTATATTTTTATAATTCCTACCTCATTAATTTAGTCCCAATCTAAACAGATTAACAATAAGAAACTCAGGTTCCCTTATCTCTGAGTGTTTAGTAGTGCAAACCTGGTAAAACATCCTGAAAATGGATGCTACGATCCAAGCCCTCACAGTACTGGTATCCTGCAATCTTCTCTGGGTAACAGCAGTGAAGAGCTGCCATGAAAGGTAACCTATGCCCAGAATTATGCCCCAAATATTGCCAAAACTTGTCCCAGTATGTGTTGCTCACATGCCCCCTTTCCCCTCCTCTCTGGAGTGGGTACTCAGCCCAGAGCAGAGAAACAACAAAAGGCCAGGTATCAGCCAATCGGGGTAAACAACCCAACCTGCCTTCTTTAGGGTAAACAAGATCATACACCCACCTTATGGGATGCTCATGAGATAGGCTGAAAGGTATTTCTAAGGTTGACTACTGGCCCAATTCAAAGATGGAGTAGTGTAAAAGTATTCCGTAAATCGTAAACAAGTCACTCTTTGCTCTTTCCCTAAGGTCTTTGCTCCTTGCTCTTGCTTCTACTATTAAGCTTTGTCCACATGCACACACACTGCCAGCCTCTGCAGTCCGGAGAGGAGCCAGCAACTCAGGAAGTGCCACCATGCCTCAGTTTACCTGGAAGCCTGCAAAGAATCCTTTGCTTTGCTTCACCACAGCTTAGTGTCATTTCTCCCAGTCCTGCAGGTAGGAATAGCAGCCACTGCATCTTGAAGGGACTGAATCCTGCTGGAAAGCCTATCCAGTTGAAGGGAGGACTAGGCAAGTCCTAACATAGTCTGCTACAGCCATGAGCGGCAGACCTGCAAGCCAAAGCTCTTTGTGTGCCTGCTCGCAACAAAGTAACTTCCAGCTACAGCCCCCAGCACTGTGGGAGGGGAAAGCTGCCCCCATTGATGCCACATGGAAGGGAATGCCCCTGCGAGCTGGCCATGGCACCAGCCACAGCAGCCAGCCAGCATAGCAGCAGCTTAGCAACCAGCTTAGCTATAAGAGAAACTGCATCTTTTCAGTGTTCACATGTTTAGTACCAGATATGATTCTGTTTAAAATCCCCGAGCCTTAGCACACATGGTATTGCAATCTATGATTTACAAGCAGCCGCCCCAGCCGTGCTCAGTCACAATTTGTGATTGTAATTGATGTCTCTTGAAAGGTTCCTTAATTGTACATGTCTGACATCTAATAGTTTAGCTGTATAAGCAGCTGCCAAGTGTCTTGTCGAGTCGCCATCTGGTGGACAAGTGGCAGAATTGCAACCTCGGTTCTTAATTGGATAATTATTCTGTTTTTCTAATTGGGTTCAAATTGTTACACAGTTTATGGGATATTTTGCATGACCATAAACTAGAATCTGCATATAAATATTTATAAATGGTTATTAATGTGATTATTTAAAATATTTTTCATATTTCATGCTTTCATAATTCATAAATAACCATATTAATTACAGGACCATAAAAAAAAGTCTATGTACAGATAAAAAACTGTGGCACTCTGTTACTGGCCAGTGCTGAGAGTCTTAAAAAGGTATCCTACATCCCACAGAAATACTTGTGAACATTTATTCCCTTTCAGCTATAATGCCTACTTTGTTCTGTCAAAGCGCACTCTTAACTAAACTGTTCTACATCTATGGCCAGGCAGAAAGGGACCTGGGGGTATTGTTTGACAGCAGGCTGAACATGAGCCAGCAGTGTGCCCAGGTGGCCAAGAAGTGTAGTCTTCACTAATAAACTGCCAGATTAAAATACCAGAAAGGATTAAGAATAGTTGACAAATTTAAAGCCTCCCATCTTAGGCAAAAAACCTTCTTCATTTGTGTATGGATAAACTGGACAACTAGTTGCAAGCACTTAAAATACACAATGTAATTCTCAGCTAAGAACATCAGTATCATTTATTGTGATTCAAACACTACCTTTATGTAATAATAATAATAATAATAATAATAATAGTTATGGATGACTTCAAGTAATAATAATAATTTATGTATTTAAATTATCTGAAGATCACAGAATCACAAAGTACATCTGTTTGGAAGAGACCTCAAAGAGCTTCAAAGACAGGACTGGACATCTGAACAGGCAATAGTCTAGAGCCTCTAAAATGCTAGACCTGTCACGTCCAACTCTGTGAAGTCCCACAGTTAATGCAGTCACATGGTAAAAAAAAAGTAGTAAACATGGAAGACTTTGTTTTACAGGGGCCACAGTACATAGCACCTTATAGGACTATCTCCTGTGATATGAAAGTTGTGTTGATAACCAAACGATAAAGAAAACCAAACATCTGAAGCACTGAATTTATTACATCTCATGGTACACTGAATGGCAGCCTCTAAGTAGTAGTCATGCAGCAGCTTTTCTTGTGTGGTGCTCAGGGAAGATCCTGTGCTCTAAAGCAGCACCAAGGGTCACAGCTAAAAAACCCCAGGCTACATGACTCCTTGTGTTGATCTTCACAGAAAGTCTCATGCCTGAAGGAATGCTCTTTAAAGAGGCAGAATGATGATTAATAATGTCTGCTTCCACATACAAGGCAGATTCATATTAATTTCCAGATAGTTTTAGTATCTGGTCTTATGGATTTGGTAAGAGTTTACAAGCAAAGACAAAATCTTAAAATCCAAATACAGCAATTTTTAGTAGATGCTTTAAAGTACACATAAAGAGTAACATATTTTTTATTATTATTTATTATACCGCTTTCACAATAGAATGAACAATGCAAGTATGCCATTGTAAAGGAACCAGAAACAGACCTGCAACTTTATTTCTTCTTCATGACAATATGGAATTTATTCACTTAAATCTTCCATTTAGACACATCAGTTACAAAATAGCTGTACACTACTTCTGTTACAAATGTAAGTACTATTTAAAATGACTTTACATACTCTAAGGCATTTCTCACTCTGACTAAGAAACGGTACAGCAATTCAATAACAGCATCCAGTAATGGTACCATCTCTTCTTTTCCTCTGAAGTCTACCACAGTGTAACTTCTATAATAAACAGACAAAGAGGGAGGGTTTTAAAATTAATTCACTTAAACACAGCTATCAATTTGCTAATGCTATTTCACAGATGCTCCTAATACTGGTTTTGTGTCCCCTGAAGCAAATGCTAATCTTTTGTATCTTCCCCTAATAATGGTCTGACCACCGCCTGCATTTTCAGTTAATATTTCTCTTAAATAGCAACTGACATGGTGGCCTCTTTGATACAAGTCTGTTATTTTTGTTTTTTAAATTAACACAAAGGGTCTTGCTGCTAAGTAGCATGCTGATGAGCTAGGTATCTTTCTTCCTCAAAAGATGTGGTGAAACTTTTCTGCAGGAAGGTAAATGATGGGTAAAGTGCTCCTTATCTGCCAGATTCTTAAGAGTTCGTTTGGAGAAGCAGATGCAAAGGGCAAACTACAATCAGCTAAGGGCTTCAATGACTGTGGGTTTTGGATATAGTGAGAATCTCAACTCAGAAAACTGAGGATGTTTATACATTTATTGACCACAACGCTGACCAAAGAACTACATGGTTGCTTCATATTTACTGTCTTGTACTTAATGTCTCTGAAACTAAAAATCCCCCCAAAGTATTTGCATCCCTGAAATCTCCTCCTTAATTCTGATGTAGAAAGACCTTCACTGCTGTCTTACTACTCACCTCCACAAGGAGGGATTCTTGGCCTTTTACCCTTCCTCAACTTCTGGTTCTAGGCCTTATCAGTCCAAGGAGGACTCAAATTTTGCTGCTCCTGATAATGACAGCAACACTGTTAACTTCAACTTCTTTCACCTTGGCTTAACCACTATTCACAAGTCTATCTGTAGCTAACTTGCCCTGAGTGGTTTGTTTGTGGTTCTGATTCAAGCAGCTCACAGAAACATCCGCACTGGGTCTGTAATTAATGGAATAGAATTAACCGGGTTGGAAAAGGCCTTCAGGATCATCCAAGTCCAACCTATCATCCAACACTATCTAACCAACTAAACCACAGCACAAAGCGCCCCATCCAGTCTCTTCCTATTGGAAGAGGACAGCTTTTGCTTACACGTATTTCATATTGGGAAGGTTGCTCTCACATCCACAAAGTCTGGAAAACACTACTATTATAAAAGAAAAGTCTAGTTCTTCTGGCATTGCAGTTGCTGGGCCCTCTCATTCACCAGTAGTTTCCACTTGCAAATGGATTTTTCAGCCCTGATCAGAAGTCCTCTCCATTCAAAACAAAAACACATACCCTCTTTCTTTAAAAGAACCCACCTCTACTCCCTCACACCTGAGCCAAACTGAAACACCATTTTCTTTTTTTTTAATACATTAGGACTTCAGTAATTTAACTACAGAGAAAAGCAGAAATCCCCATACAAGTAATCCACACAGCTAAACCACCTAAAGCTATTAATCATCCCTCTCCAGGTTACATACTTTTCCTTCTTCCCTCAAAATTCCATTTTTTATTAATACTTTCTTTCTTCAGTAACCTCATTTCTGTTTTCTGACTACTGCTGCCCATGCCATCTCCCTGTTGACTTGGTGACTTTATCATTTTTCCAACATATTTCATATATCAAAAACCTCTTGGCAAAACACTCCAGTTATGTTGTGTTGTATGGTTACCAATGAAAACTCTTTTTTTTTCCTTAAGCTTTGGGTGCCTCACAAGCATTTATTATAATACTAATAGATAAAAATATCTATGTCTTTCCATAGCTCATGTAAGTCTATCCCCATGGTTTGACAGTAACAGAAATAATTCTACTGTATACAAAAATATGGTTAAACATTATTTTTCTTCATTGTTGTCACACGGTGCTGTGAAGCTGGAGGAGCAAGAAGGCTATATAAACATTTCCATTCTTTTTGCTATGCATAATGCAAATAACATAATCTTATTGACCCAACCACTTTGGGCAGTCAGTTCATGACAACACAGTCAAAGTGACGGTTCCTTTTGTCCTTTTCAGAATAGCAACTGCTTCCTCATGGGTCACCCCTTCTAAACTCTGCCCGTTCACAGCAATGATTTGATCCCCCGCTTCAGGCGTCCATCTTCTGCTGCTGCACCCTGAAACAACACAACACATAAATGCAGACTCATGCATTTCTTTTAAGCACCACCACATTGTCCTTACAGTCTGCATAAGATGGGCTTAGTGCACAAAACCCCATAACACTTTTTTGATTCTCAATGATTCAAATACAGTCAATCATTGTGCAGTCTGGTAGTGCTGCAGTATGCCCTGCCCTAAGTTTCACAACATTCAAAAGTTGGATATACAAAGTTTTTTCATATTTCCTTAACCCTGTTCATCTAGACAGCTTAACTTTTAAACTCTACTATCAATAGGAGTAAAATTTTAAAACTGAATATGTTTTTAGAAACTGGTATTAGAAAATCAGTAACAAAAACCCATCTATCTCTTTACTTTGATATACCATGAAAATTTGGGATTTTTTGATTCAATTTTTCTCTGACTTGGGGCTTTTTCCTGGGGCAGTCCAAACTACCAAATCTGGGTCAGTACCTGAACTTCTTCCAATATCCCTACTCAGTTAAATTATTTTACCTTGTCTACCCTTCAGACTCAGACAAAATAAATACAACTGTCCATTCTACTACCTGAACAAAATGGACTCTAAATGTAAGGAAGGGAGGCTTTTTTTTCTGAGTATGTGCAGAATTCCGGTTTTGAGAGCTGAAGATTCTAGCATATGCAGTCAAGTGCATTTGGAAATTCTGAATCTTACTGAGACCATACTCTTCAAATACTGCAATAATATTTTAACCAGCACGTGCACTGAGGAAGAAAAGCTGTGAGAAACTGTAACAATCCTTTGCCTTCAAACTCAGGCCATGACTTGAATAGCAGCAGCTGTAAATTAATGAACGAATTGACTAAATAAATTTACATTTACCTTTGCAAATACTGTCTTCACATAAATGGGTAAGTCTCCATGGGGACTACCATAACCCCCCACAATACTAAAGCCTAGGCCATCTGGTCCTCTGTCCAGAGTAATGGTCTTGTACTGAGGAGTTCTGAGAAAAGTGAAAAAAAAACCCACATGGTAATGTTGTCTGATTTAGCAAGTAGAATATTTAACAAAAAACATTTATTCTTTCAAGCTAAGCAATGTATCTCCCTTTCCACTGGTACTACAGATGCTTTTGCTGTAACATACTGACTGTTTTAATTCATGTAAAACACTATGATTGTCTAATGCCCTCACTATTACTGAAGGGTAGCTTCAGTAATACATCTTCATAAGTTTTATCTTTTGAAGCATATCTGTGTGGCTAAAAATGTCTATTTTCTCTTTCCCTATTCCTAAGTTGAAAATGCCTCAGATTTATGATACAGTTTGAAGCAAAACTTGTTTACATAGCTATACCTTACAGTATACCAGAAGCAATACACCTTGTTTAGCAGAAAAGCTAGATGCTCCTGATAGCCCAGTGTTAGAAAACACATTATGGAAATACAGCTAGCACTGTGAAAAGGACCTTGCTATTTAAGTCTGAGAAAAACCATTTTGGGCGTTACCAATTATCTCAGCTACCAAGGCTCAGTGAAACAAAGGAGCCTTGTATTTACAGAGAAGAAATAAAATCACACTGTAACTCTGTAGAGAGGCAAAATGAAGCAGAATGACAGATCACATTATGAAAAATGCAGAACACAGCCTGTGACCTACAGCTCCCATGTATAACAAATATATGTCAACTAAATCAGGCAGTGAATCCACTACTTGCTAGAATATGTGAGTTCTACCTCAAATAACAGGCTACAGGGGTTTTATATTCTATAGTCACTGACCCTAAGTCATCCTGAAAAATGCTGGTTGAAGTTAGTCCCGCAAATGAAAGATTTGATGTAGGGGTATCCTGATGCTGACCAGTTATGACACTCACTTCTCCTCCAGCTACCACCTGGGAACAGAGATCATAAACCAGTATAATGAGAATGATGACACCAAAATAATCCATTGTAGCACCTGGCAAAATAGTACGCAGAAAATATTTCAAATGTCACTTAAGACTTTTTACCTGCAACTCAATAGTGCCTGAAGCATTTTTTAAGAGACTAACAGCTTGCGAGTGAGTCATACCCTCAGTAGATGTTCCACAGATGCTAACAATCCTGTCCCCAACCTGCAGAAGAAATTGTAGAAAATCAAACTAACAGTAAGTTTAGTTACATAGAGTTATTTGTCACTTTCTTTCAACAATAACAGATCTGTGTATCTCCATTTAGCCAGTTTTTATCAGTGATACAGGTCAGGTAAAATTAAATTAGCAAGCAGGCACCACACATTTTCTCTCAAAGGCAAATCATCTTTGACCTACATAATGAGCCCTTACAGAGACAAAAAACTCCACATTACAACTAGCAAATTATACTTGTATAAAAAAGTAATGATGCTTTACAGAATTATCCTAATACTCTTGAAATACACAGCACGTGAAAAAAAAAGAGATGCATTTTACATGTCACTTGATGATAGGCAGACTGAGATAGTAAATTATCATCAGAGATTATGTCTTAATCCATCCTCAAATAATACTGTCCATTTTCCAAGAAGCACTGAGTCAAATTCAACCAGAGTGGTACAGACTGGATACAGTATGCATGTAAATGCTGTATCCCACTTAAACTCAGACCCTAAAAAGTATCACAGTATCACAGTATCGCTAAGGTTGGAAGAGACCTCGAAGATCATCGAGTCCAACCTGTCACTACAGACCCCACGACTAGACCATGGCACCAAGTGCCATGTCCAGTCCCCTCTTGAACACCTCCAGGGACGGCAACTCCACCACTTCCCCGGGCAGTCCATTCCAATGGCAAATCACTCTCTTGGTGAAGAACTTTCTCCTCACCTCGAGCCCAAACTTCCCCTGGTGCAGCTTGAGACTGTGTCCCCTTGTTCTAGTGCTGGTTGCTAGGGAGAAGAGGCCAACCCCTTCCTGGCTACAGCCACCCTTCAGGTAGTTGTAGAGAGCAATGAGGTCACCCCTGAGCCTCCTCTTCTCCAGGCTAAACAGCCCCAGCTCCCTCAGCCTCTCCTCCTAGGGCTTGTGCTCAAGGCCTCTCCCCAGCGTTGTTGCCCTTCTCTGGACACGTTCAAGTGTCTCGATGTCCTTCTTAAACTGAGGGGGTATTATCCCTATCCTAAAACACATAAGCACAGAAAACATGAGAAAGAAAACAGACTGAACACACACAGTTGCAGGAATGACCACCACGGTCATCAGTGGAACTCACCCACAGAATTCATCGTTCTGAACCACTCTTTTCATTTTCAGTTTTCACAAGCTAACTACCTTGATGATCTGAGATTGTTTTAGGACTTGTTTCCCAAAGTTACTATCTTTCAGCAATTACCTTTCACTGTGCTACCAATGTGAGCTGTTTCATCAATCTGACAGCAAAAATTGTTGTCACAACCGGAAGAATTTATAACTCTATCATTAAACTGCTAATTAATTGCCTGACTAGAGTATTTAGTCTGCATTACCTATTCAATCTTTACAACATTCTTTACAATTAACTTACTCTGAGTTTCTGAGTCTGAGCTGCAACTCCATTGGGATGCATCATGGCGATAAATATAGGAACATCTCCAAGAGGACTTCCTACACCTCCTGCAATGCTCACTCCTAGGGAATCTGCAGGACCCTGTCATTTTAATGAAAAAAGAGATTAGATCTTTCTGTAGAGAAAACACACACAGAGGATTGTAAGCTTATCTCAAAAAATAATAAAGCCCCTATCTTATGAAATTCTGAATTCCTATGTCTCAAGCCATTTTTTTAAAGTAGTACATTTTGCAGCATATCAATAAAGCACTGAGAGCACAATATGTGTTTCTTCCCATAAGAGCCAGGAGACAATTTGTGGATCTAGCTGCATGCTTTATCCTCACCACACTAAATACTTACAATATTCTGCACCAGACAGCTAATGTCAGCATAGAAAGGCTGGGCAAGAAAAGCTGGACAGATGGAATAGCTAGTTTTGAATATTGTCTGTACTGACCTACTTCTCTGAACCTGTTGTTAATCTTTATGCTCCCCTAGTGTCCTATTGTTGAAGAACAAGAAATCTTTTCACTACTGTACAATACCTAACTGCAAAAACTGCTATTGCAAATTGGCATTTGCAGACTGTACTGTAAAAAGAGAATGGCTAAATATAATCCATGTAATCAAGTGAACTAGATGCCAGCAAAAGTCAAATAAATACAAATATTCTAGACAATCAGAATTAGTCTGTGACTCAGATCTCATGCTCCTATTAATAAGGGTGTAGATTGTGAACTTCACAGTTGAAAACCTGGCAGATATCATGTAAAATGTGAAGAAATAAACCAGAAATATGAATCGATAGGCTTGCAGTTCCCCTACTTCACTAAAGCAGAATCTGGATTTAACTCACTCTGCTAACAATAAAACTTCGTTCCATTATCTCTTAGTAATGCTTCTTCCTTTTGCTTTCAAAAAGGGTCATAAAATGTGATAGCATAAATTGCACCAATTTTACATATAAATATAGGTAGTGAAGACCATGCAATTTTAACCTGAAAAGATAGGCAAGTTCATTAGTTATTGCTGTATCAGTTCCTCTCTCAAAATGATTCATAGGCCAGGTTACTTCTTTTCAGTAAACACAGGTACTGACAACATCTACAAAACCAGCTCCTGATATAATCCACTTCATGCTGCAGCTTACCTTTTTTATTTCTACGGTTCTTAGTCCCTGGATTTCTGAAGCTGCTGTCAAATAGATTTTAAAAAGGAAAAAAATAGCATTTTTAGGAAACTCTTCCATTAAAAGTCATCAAAACTACTATGATGATTCTAATGTTCTGCCAGTTTATTATAGTCACATCTTAAGCAGTGGCTTTCATTAAATTAATAGGATTGAAATACTTCTAGAATTGATGAAAAATCACTAATTCTCTCAATTTCAGTATCTTTTGGATTAAGACTGCTAAGCATATTCTAACAGAATACAGAAAAACCCCAAAACTATGACTTGCCAGCAGTATTTTGTTCAGAAGTAACTTTGTTCTAAATCTGAGCATGAGATCTATTCTAACTATACAGTGTCTAGGTTTCTATGCATGGGACAGCTTAACTGGACATATTTGGACTAAATAGAAAATGATGGGTCAACTTAGATTCTTAGTATTCTCAGTATCTAAATGACAGGTATCACCAGCTGCTGCTTTCTTTTATAAAAAGCTATTCATATATATATATATATGATGTACTTGTACCGTAACTACCCCTGCAGTGTTTCCATGGTTAAGGAATCACTTTCAGGACTACAGCACATCATGACAACATCTAGAGAAAGTGGAAGACCTCAGATACCAGTTCACATATATAAAATAATGAAAGCACCAAAGGAACCTTACCAGAATTCTTCTTTAGACTACTTTCAAAGACCTCAGGTGCAGTGGAACTGGAAACTGGGAAACTGAATGATGAGAGGCTGCCACTTCCTTCACTGACCTAAACACAGTATTAGACTGGGATTAGAGACATGCTTCAGACACCCAGTTGATAGAAACAAGCTTGTAAACCATGATATTCAGCAGATTTTGCTCTGTTTTAGTTTTTCAATGCCCAGACGAAGTTGGCACAGTGAATGTCGACTTATTCCTTGGTCACTCTAGAGGGCTGTGACCACATCACTAGACCAACAAAGATTATGTATCCACAACTCCATGCAATGCTTTGAAGTGCTGCTTCTGAAGTTGACACTGTGCTCTTGTATTTGTACTTCCTATCACCTCGCAAGAGATCTTCTGGTGCAAAAGTTAGCTGTGATTATCAAAGAAGGGACAGAAGACAAGGTTGATCTTTACAAATCCTCACGTGTACTCTCACATTCACCCACTGCATAACCTGAAAATTAGGCTCTCCACTCAGCTACATCTACACAATCTCCATTACCCATTTTGAAGCAAGCCTACCATCTTAGTCTGGTCCAGTCTTATCCTGCTTACGTGAAACTGCATAATTATGGTTTGTTTTAAAATTATTTATCTCAGTACTTCATAATTTGCACACTCAGTTTATGACAAGAAAAAGTTCCAAGGTTACTTGTGAGTTCTCATAAATACAGCTCCTCCTGGAGAGAATAATGATGTGAGCTACTATGACATGAAGGATGCATTCAAATGCAGGAATTGATGCAAATTTGAAAACTCCATCAATAGACTAAAAATAGAATAAAGAAACTCGAGAGAAGTCTGATGGAAAGGGGTCAGGTTATCTGCTTCTAATGACCACTATAAAGTATGAATTTGTAAGAAGTGGTGAAATTCACTTATTTCCTGAAACAACACTTCATTGAATGCCAAACACTCCTAAAGAAACAAAGGAGTTTTAAGTCCACTGCAACTTCTGATGTTGCAAAGAATCACACTTCTCTCTGCTTCCCAGGCTGTAGCCACAAAATCCAGACTAGACAACACAGGAAGGTTATTTCTGGATTACATTTTTGTCTGGACCATGTCTTTAGCAGATACAATATGCTAAAGTGAACCTATGAATAGAATAGAATAGAATAGAATAGAATAGAATAGAATAGAATAGAATAGAATAGAATAGAATAGAATAGAATAGAATAGAATAGAATAGAATAGAATTAGCATAGCAGAGAAGAGAAGAGAAGAGAAGAGAAGAGAAGAGAAGAGAAGAGAAGAGAAGAGAAGAGAAGAGAAGAGAAGAGAAGAGAAGAGAAGAGAAGAGAAGAGAAGAGAATTAACCAGGTTGGAAAAGACCTTTGAGATCATTGAGTATAACCTATCATCCAACACTAAGCAACTAAACCATGGCACCACGCACCCCATCAAGTCTCTTCCTAAACACCTCCAGTGATGGTGACTCCACCACCTCCCTGGGCAGCCCATTCCAATGGCCAAACACTCTTTCTGTATAGAACTTCTTCCTAACATCCTGCCTAAACCTCCCCTGGTGCAGCTTGAGACTCTGACCTCTTGTTCTGGTGCTGGTTGCATGGGAGAAGACACCAGCCCCCCATCTGGCTACAACCTCCCTTCAGGCAGTTGTAGAGAGCAGTAAGGTCTCCCCTGAGCTGCCTCCTCTCCAGGCTAAGCAACCCCAGCTCCCTCAGCCTCTCCTTATAGGGCTTGTGTTCCAAACCCCTCACCAGCTTTGTTGCCCTTCTATGGACACCTTGCAGCAAGTCAACATCTTTCCTAAACTAAGGGGCCCAGAACTGGACACAGGACTCAAAGTGTGGCCTAACCAGTGCAGTGTACAGGGGCAGAATGACCTCCCTGCTCCTGCTGGCCACAATGTTCCTGATATAGGCCAGGATGCCATTTGGCCTTCATGGTCTCCTGGGCACACTGCAGGCTCATGTTCAGCCTACAACCAACCAGTACCCCTAGGTCCCTTTCTGCTGGGCTGCTCTTCAGCCACTCTGACCCTAGCCTGTAGCACTGCATGGGGTGGTTGTGGCCAATGTCAAGAACTCGGCACTTGGATGTGTTGGACTCTGCACATCTGTCCAGTCTGTCAAGGTCCCTCTGCAGAGCTCTCCTACCCTGTAACACATCGACACCTGCCCCCACCTTGGTGCCATCTGCAAACTTATGGATGATGGACTCAATCCCATCATCCAGATCATTGATAAAGACATTAAAGAGCATGGGGCCCAGCACTGATCGTTGGGGCACGCCACTAGTGACTAGCCACCAGCTGGATGTGGCACCATTCACCACCACTCTCTGGGCTCGGCCCTCCAGCCAGTTCCTAACCTAGCACAGAGTGCTGCCGTTCAAGCCATAAGCTGACAGCTTGGCCAGGAGTTTGCTGTGGGGGACAGTGTCAAAGGCCTTGCTGAAGTCCAGGTAGACTACATCCACAGCCTTCCCCACATCCACCAAGCGGGTCACCTGATCCTAGAAAGAGATCAGGTTGGTCAGGCAGGACCTGCCCTTCCTGAATCTATGCTGGCTGGGCCTGATCCCTTCGCCATCCTGGAAGTGCTGTGTGATTGCACTCAAGATGACCTGTTCCATAAGCTTGCCTGGCACTGCAGTCAGGCTGACAGGCCTATCATTCCCTGGCTCGTCCAACTGGCCCTTCTTCTGGATGGGCACCATGTTGCCCAGCTTCCAGTCATCTGGGACCTCGACAGTGAGCCAGGACTGTTGAAAATGATCGAGAGCAGCTTGGCCAGCTATCTGCCAGCTCTCTCAGCACCCTAAGATGGATCTCATCTGGTCCCATGGACTTGTGGGGAACCAAGCAGCTGAGAAGATCTCTAACCGCTTCCTCCTGCATCACAGGGGAACGATACTGCTTCCTGCCTCCATCTGTCAGCTCTGCAGGCCAGCTGTCCAGCAGACAACCTTTCCCGCTATTAAAATTTGAAGCAAAAGAGGTGTTAAGTACCTCTGCCTTTTCTTCATCTTTCGTTACTATGTTCCCCTCTGTGTCCATTAAGGAGTGGAGGTTGTCCTTGCCCTTCTTCTTGCTATTAATATATTTATAGAAGGACTTTTTGTTGTCCCTCACAGCAGAGGCCAGTTTAAGCTCTAAATGGGCTTTTGCCTCCCTAATTTTCTTCCTACATGTCCTAGCAACATCCTTAAATACTCTATGGGTTGCCTCACCTTTCTTCCAAAGATGATACACCCTCTTTTTTTCCCTTCATTCATTCAGAAGTTCATTGCCCATCCAGGCCGGCCATCTGTCCCGGCGCCTCGTCTTCTGGCACATTGACATGGCCTGTTCCTGCGCCTTCAGGATTTCTTTCTTGAAGTAGGTCCAGCTCTCCTGGACCCTTTGTTTTTAAGGGCTGTTTCCCAAGGTACCTTCTGAGTTAGTTCCTTGAGTAACCTGAAGTCTGCCCTCCAGAAGTCCAGAGTGGAGGTTTTGTTGCTGCCCCTCTTAGCTTGACTGCCTATTGAACACTCAATTATTTCATGGTCACTGGACCCCAGACAGCCTCCAACCACCACATCTCCCTCCAGCCCTTCTCTGTTTGTAAAAAGGAGGTCAAGCAAAGCCTTACCCCTGGTAGGCTCATGCAGCAACTGGGATAAGAAGCTGTCCTCCATACACTGTAAGAACCTCCTAGACTGCCTCCTCTCTGCTGTGTTAATTTCCCAGCAGATATCAGGCAGGTTAAAATCACCCAAGAGAACAAGGTCTGGTGATCTGGGGAGAGCCTCTAGCTGCATATAGAATAATTCATCAGCCTCTTCATCCTGGTTGGATGGTCTAGAACAGACTCCAACCAGGATGTCAGCCTTGCTGGTCCTCCCTCTAATCTTCACCCACAGGCACTCAACCTGATCGTCTTTGATCTCTAGTTCCATGGCATCTAGAACCTCCCTGATGTACAGGCTCACCCCTCCATCCCTTCTCTCTCGCCTGTCTCTCCTGAAGAGCCTGTTGCCATCAATTACAATGCTCCAGTCATGTGAGTCATCCCACCACGTTTCTGTGATGGCAACTACATCATAACTTTCCTGCTGCAACAAGGCTTCCAGCTCCTCTTATTTGTTACCCATGCTTCATGCATTAGTGTACATGCACTTTCAGCTGGGCTGTTGGTTTCACCTCTGGCTCCAGCTTACTACCTGCAGACCCCTGCCTGGGGGGACTGGTTTCAGCCCCTTCCCGCTTAGAATCTAGTTTAAAGCCCTGTCAATATATAAAGGTTATCAAAATATAATTTTTTGCAATATATAAAGGTTAGCATAAAGATGAAATGTAGGTAAAACTCACTCTGAATCATCTTAGAAAAAAAGATTTTACAGTTACATACCTGGCTGCTCTGGGATGTTCTCCTCTCAGAGTGGAATGGACCAGCTTTTATTCTTCCAACCTCTAGTCTTACTGTACCTAGTGAACACTAAAGAAGCAGTCATTTATAAGACATCTCTTCTGTCTATCTCAATTATTTAAGTCACTTATTACATGGTAGAAGATGAAAAAAACATGGACAGAGAGATAAAGAACAACCACTGAGCAGATAGAGCTCATGGCAGGGTAAGAGTCACACAAACTAACTACACCATAATATTCAACACTGAGCAGTGATACAGATGTGAAAATTACCCAGTAAAACTAATTATTTTACCTTTTACTAAAAAGGGAGTGGCTTCTCAACTGCAACATCATCATCTATTTTCAAAGTGGCACTTTTGAAGGAGTAGCGAAATTGACTGTTTGCAGTAAGCACTGAAAATACTGAAACAACTCTAAGTATTAATCATTATTTCTGCTGATATGACTCTGAACATGGTACTTAAACTGGTATTTACTTGTCTCTCTCTTGCTCTTGAAATTACCTGTTGCTCTGGATCCATAGTAACATAATTAATGAAATTTCAGGCAAGAAGTTTGCCCAACATCTATTTGTAGTTTAAGTGACCTTTCAGCACCTGACTCCCAACAGGAAGCTGGGTGACACAGACACTGCACTTTAGAAAATACTTCCACTATTCTTTAAGGTTTTCATTATACCACTAAATATTTACATGCCTATGTAAGATTAGTATCTCAGGAGAAAATTCACCCTGCAATCAAACATTTAGAAACCAGGACACTAAGTTAAATTTGGAAACAGATAGAAAAGTTATAATAAAAACCAACATTTAGAAAACTGGATTTCCAAAATAATAACAATATTGTCAAAAAAAGACCACCCAGCTGCTATGCATTTAAATACGGACATTTAGATTTGTTATTATTTTGTCTTCTTAGTATGGATTCCCATACCCAAAGAAATTGACATTACATAAGTTGGCTTTTATTTATTGTGCTTTAGCTGTATTATCCTAAAAGAGTTTCATGCATTTGTCAGAAAATTCCCAGTAAGACACAGATCAAGTCATCAAATCAGCAACAGGACCTATCCATTCCAATAGGGTTGCTGTTCTGTTATGGTTGATACTAGAAGAGATTTGTTACTAAATTTTTTTTTTTTCATGCTGGTAACTTTACCCCCTGGGAGAGACTTGAACAAAGGTTAGGTCTCAAAATCTCATGTATGAATTGACAACACATACCCAAAAATGGAAAATAAAGGAAGTAATCTATGTATCTAAAATTACCACATCCTCACATAAAATGAAAATCCACAAATGACTTTTTTAAAGTTATAATGTGTAAAAGTGGGAAGTAATACTTTCCAACTGAATTTGTGAATAAAACAATCAACATTTAGCTTTACTATAGTTTTCTCTCTCTTCCTGAAATCCATTAAGTCGAATAAGGGGACAGAATTAGTAGCTTCTCACATGTTTTAGGGTTACTTAATAGAAACACTGCAAGAAAAGGCAGTATTCTCAGCCCAAGAATTCATTCTAGTGGTTTCATGCTACTTAAAACATATTGGGATTTTCCTTAGCAAAATAAATTTCAGGCAGTTCAACAATTCACTTCTACATCATACTCTTGTGAATGGTAACTGACATAAAATTGGTGACTGTCATTACAAGAGTGATTGTAACTGAACTGTTAACAATAATACATCTGAGTTATTTTAAACCTCTCATTTCTCAGGGCTAGGACAATTGTTTACAAGTGCTACTAAATAGGATGGAGCACATAAAGCATTGATGTAAAAATGATGAGTGGGGAATAAGAATCTTCAATTATATACTCCAAAATGCTTGCCAAAACATAAGAAACTTGACACATGAAAGGGCATTTAGAGGAGATGTAAGAAATTTAAGAAGAAACATACTATCTTTAGATCAAATAAAGTTATCAGGTAAGAATGGAAAACTATTATCAACCCAGAAGAGAATTCTAATCAGTTTGTTGTTAGAATACAGACCCAGTTCTGCCATTCTAACTTACAGACACATGCTGTAAATACAGAATAAAATACTCCTACCTCCCGTTTCTAATCTTTGTCCCCCAACCCCCATCTCAAGCCAAAAAATCCAAGCACTACAGCTTGAGGAACTGATAAAGACCTGAAAAAAGTGAGTGCAAAGAAGCCAGATCATGTGTCTATACATCCAGGAGTTAGCTGTGTAGTGGCTGTGCAGTGGCTGCTGAATTTTTTTTTTTTTTTTTTTATAGTGCAATGATTTTCCCTTAGAAAGTGATGACTTGTGGAATCCTTACCATGCTGCAGGAATGTCTCAAAACCCTGGGTGGAAAACAGACAAGCTGGACTTCCTGCCAGATTGCAGGAAATATGTGTCTGACTTCATTCTGATTTGGTAATGGGAAGAGGACATCTGAAGCATTATTAAGAACAGATAGGATTTTACTTCAGGTATCTTTGTGAGAAGCAATTTCTTAAACTAGAAGCCTTAGTCACTGGAAAATGGATTTAATGGATGTAAGGTGACACTAGACGTATGTAGAATAACAAAAATAAAGTTTAATGTTACTAAGCGAATACTTTATGGCATAACCTCTCTGTTGAACTCTCCATCATTTTAAGTCAGTTCTGCATACCTTTCTAAAGTGTGAGATATTTAATAAGTTACTAGCTAGTTGGAGAAAATAGAGTGTAAAGTTTTATGTTACTCTATGTAATGGTCATTTCAGTAAACATAGGACTCCACACCACCACTACATTCCCATCTTCATCAGTGAAAGTATAAAAATAAAAATGCTCCTGGTTTTTGGAAGCTTAGATCTGGATCCACTGTTGATTCTTAGTGACATCTATTAATGGTCTGAACTCAGTCTGAATAAAGCTTTCAAAAAATCTAGGTCTCAATTCTTCACCTTAGTATTCTTTCCACAATACCTTTAGCAAAGCTGCAACAGCCTCCTGGTTAGCATTTCGAACATCTTCTCCATTCACTGTCAATATCTGGTCTCCTTGCATTAATCTCCCATCTGCATCCGCTATTCCTCCTTTAACAATGTCTGACACGAACACCCCTGTATCACTTCTGCAAATACATAGATGGATTTTGCATTACAGTACGGTTTGAGGGCCATTTTTATGGCTTGCTATTGGGAACACAATAAACATTGTATCACTTTTCCATTGAGTAAAGGTTTGACTAGTCCCTCTAGGAACGGCCAATTAGCCTAGGCACTAAAAATAATATAATGACATGTATGGCCTTCAAGCTTCCAGGATCTCAGCACCAGAAACAAAAAGAAATATAAACATATCCAGCAAATGACACACATTGGCTCTCCAGGTACATTTATACCTTTTCCCAACAATACTCAGACCAAGGCCTCTTCCAGGCTTCTTTTGGAGCTCTATATTGAGTACATCGTACATGTCTTCCTCCTTGTACTGAGCTTCATCTCTGTACACAGTCAGGCGAACTTTTTGGGGAGTCTGTCGGAGGACATTTATTGCTTCATCGTGTGTGGCATTCCTAAGGTCAATCCCATTCACCTGCAATGAAAGCATACAAAATGAAAGCATATAACAATGAAGTGTGCAGGACCTTCCAGAAGACAAATAGGAGATGCCCAGATAGCAAATGACAACGAAAGTGAAAAAAAGAAACCACCACACCTCTAGTATCTGATCCCCAGCCCACAGCCTCCCATCTTTAGATGCTGCTCCTTCTTCATATACTTCATGGATAATGATTGCTCCCTGTGGACAAATAAAACAAAAATAAATTGCATGCTGAAATATCATGCCCCTACTTTGAACCAAGAGCAACTGAAAATTCCTACTCTAATTCATCAGCATATAGGAGTCCAGGAAGGCTGGACACACTTCAAAAGGAAAGTCTTAAAGGCATGTGTGTAGGCTGTCCCTATGTGCCATGATATGAATCTGTGGGGAAGGCATCCGGCCTGGCTGAATATGGCCTTTTGGATGGACCTCAGGAACAGAAAGAGAGTCTATGGCCTTTGAAGAGAGAACAGGTCTCTCACAAGGACTATAAAGGTCTAGTGAAGCTATGCAGTGAGAAAATTAGGAGAGCAAGCACAGCTACAATTCAACCTAGCTACAGCAATGAAGGATATTGGAAAATATTTCTATAAATTTATTAACAACAAAAGGAGGACTGGGGAAAATCATCCTTTATTGGATGAAGAGGAAAACGTAGAAAGACTGAGGTGCTCAATGCTGTAAGAGACTAAATCGTGTTTCTCTTGATGTGAATCAACAAAGATTAGCGAGAAGCCCTCTCAGAACTGTGCCAGGAGCAGCTGTGTCTCGGGGGGCATCAACTGCTCTGCTTTTCAGGCTACGGGAACCGCCAGGACCGCAGAGATTCCTGCACATGCTGCGAGGCTCGGAGCAGCCCTCTCTTCACATGCCTGTGGCTCGTGATCCCAGCGTCATTGGCGGCAGATTTTAAAAGAGGCAGCACGGCTCGCAGGGCTCCGCTCGGCAGCAGCCCGCCTGCTCTGGTACTCTCTCACACTCTCACACGCCGCCTCACTTTTTCCAAATCATTTGTCCAGTGGGTGCTGTGGCCAGGGGCAGCATGGCTGTAACTCGCAGCAAAAACTCCTTAAAAAAATCAGTGTCGACCCAGACTGAGGTAGAACACAAGCAGGTAGCTGTCCAGGTATCTGGCTGCAGTGAGTGCTGGAGCCTGGCTCTTGAGATGCAGGGTAGTGGGAGCAGCTCTTGCATTAGGTGTGAGCAGATCGACTATCTGCTCAACCTGGTGGCCAGGCTGAAGGATGAGGTTGCTAGTCTTAGAGATGTAAGGAAATGTAGAAAAGAGATGAGCCAGAGGAGGAAAGAGATGAACCAGAGTAAGCAGGCTCTGGGGCTCCCCCAGCAGAGACTGGTTATCCAAAAAGCAGAGGGGAATGGATGCAGGCTCCTATCAAAAGACAAAAAGTAAAACCTCCTTGCCTCCCCACATCTTCCTCGCTGTGCTTGGAAAACAGGTATGGGGCACTGGAGATCGAGGGTGAGGTGTTATTGAAACCAGTCCCCCCAGGCAGGAGTCTGGGGGTGATAAGCTGGAGCCAGAGGTGAAACCAGCAGCCCAGCTGAAAGTGCATGTACACTAATGCATGAAGCATGGGTAACAAATAAGAGGAGCTGGAAGCCTTGTTGCAGCAGGAAAGTTATGATGTAGTTGCCATCACAGAAACGTGGTGGGATGACTCACATGACTGGAGCATTGTAATTGATGGCAACAGGCTCTTCAGGAGAGACAGGCGAGAGAGAAGGGATGGAGGGGTGAGCCTGTACATCAGGGAGGTTCTAGATGCCATGGAACTAGAGATCAAAGACGATCAGGTTGAGTGCCTGTGGGTGAAGATTAGAGGGAGGACCAGCAAGGCTGACATCCTGGTTGGAGTCTGTTCTAGACCATCCAACCAGGATGAAGAGGCTGATGAATTATTCTATATGCAGCTAGAGGCTCTCCCCAGATCACCAGACCTTGTTCTCTTGGGTGATTTTAACCTGCCTGATATCTGCTGGGAAATTAACACAGCAGAGAGGAGGCAGTCTAGGAGGTTCTTACAGTGTATGGAGGACAGCTTCTTATCCCAGTTGCTGCATGAGCCTACCAGGGGTAAGGCTTTGCTTGACCTCCTTTTTACAAACAGAGAAGGGCTGGAGGGAGATGTGGTGGTTGGAGGCTGTCTGGGGTCCAGTGACCATGAAATAATTGAGTGTTCAATAGGCAGTCAAGCTAAGAGGGGCAGCAACAAAACCTCCACTCTGGACTTCTGGAGGGCAGACTTCAGGTTACTCAAGGAACTAACTCAGAAGGTACCTTGGGAAACAGCCCTTAAAAACAAAGGGTCCAGGAGAGCTGGACCTACTTCAAGAAAGAAATCCTGAAGGCGCAGGAACAGGCCATGTCAATGTGCCAGAAGACGAGGCGCCGGGACAGATGGCCGGCCTGGATGGGCAATGAACTTCTGAATGAATGAAGGGAAAAAAAGAGGGTGTATCATCTTTGGAAGAAAGGTGAGGCAACCCATAGAGTATTTAAGGATGTTGCTAGGACATGTAGGAAGAAAATTAGGGAGGCAAAAGCCCATTTAGAGCTTAAACTGGCCTCTGCTGTGAGGGACAACAAAAAGTCCTTCTATAAATACATTAATAGCAAGAAGAAGGGCAAGGACAGCCTCTACTCCTTGGTTGACATGGAGGTGAACATTGTAACAAAGGATGAAGAAAAGGCAGAGGTACTTAACAACTACTTTGCCTCAATTTTCACTAGCAGGGCAGAATGTCTTCCAGACAGCTGGCCTGCAGAGCTGGCAGAAGGAGCCAGAGAGCTGCATAGTTTCCTGCTGTTCCAGGATGGGAGAGTTAGAGATCTTCTCAGCTGCTTGGTTCCCCACAAGGCCATGGGACCAGATGGGATCCATCCTAGGATGCTGAGAGAGCTGGCAGATGAGATGGCCAAGACACTCTCCATCATTTTTCAACAGTCCTGGCACACTGGAGAGGTCCCAGAAGACTGGAAGCTGGGCAACATGGTGCCCATCCAGAAGAAGGGCCAGTTGGACGAGCCAGGGAATGATAGGCCTGTTAGCCTGACCTCAGTGCCAGGCAAGATTTTGGAACAGGTCATCTTGAGTGCAATCACACAGCACTTACAGGGTGGCCAAGGGATCAGGCCCAGCCAGCATGGATTCAGGAAGGGCAGGTCCTGCCTGACCAACCTGATCTCTTTCTAGGATCAGGTGACCTGCCTGGTGCATGTGGGAAGGC
The DNA here is from genome assembly GCA_033816785.1 of Picus viridis. Classification (NCBI taxonomy): domain Eukaryota; kingdom Metazoa; phylum Chordata; class Aves; order Piciformes; family Picidae; genus Picus; species Picus viridis. The sequence continues at coordinate 47,803,552 of CM066606.1, forward strand.
CTGTGGATGTAGTCTGCAAAGCCTTTGACACAGTCCCCCACAGCAAACTCCTGGCCAAGCTATCAGCCCATGGAGTCACCATCATTGGAGGTGTTCAGGAGGAGACTGGTTGGGTTAGGAACTGGCTGGAGGGCCGAGCCCAGAGAGTGGTGGTGAATGGTGCCACATCCAGCTGGCGGCCTGTCACTAGTGGTGTGCCCCAAGGATCAGTGCTGGGCCCCATGCTCTTTAATATCTTTATTGATGATCTGGATGAGGGCATTGAGTCCATCATCAGTAAATTTGTGGATGACACCAAGCTGGAGGAAGGAGTTGATCTGCTGGAGGGTAGAGAGGCTTTGCAGAGGGACTTCGACAGGCTGGACAGATGGACAGAATCCAACGGCATGAGATTGAACACATCCAAGTGTCAGGTTCTGCACATTGGCCGTAACAACCCCTTGCAGTGCTACAGGCTGGGGTCAGAGTGGCTGGAGAGCGGCCAGGCAGAGAGGGACCTGGGGGTACCAGTCAATGGTAGGCTGAACATGAGCCTGCAGTGTGCCCAGTTGGCCAAGAGGGCCAATGGCATCCTGGCCTGCATCAGGAACAGTGTGGTCAGCAGGAGCAGGGAGGTCATTCTTCCCCTGTACACTGCACTGGTTAGGCCACACCTTGAGTGCTGTGTCCAGTTTCTGGGCCCCTCAGTTTAGAAAGGATAATGTCTTGCTGGAACGTGTCCAGAGAAGGGCAATGAAGCTGGTGAGGGTTTTGGAGCACAAGCCCTATGAGGAGAGGCTGAGGGAGCTGGGGTTGCTTAGTCTGGAGAGGAGGCAGCTCAGGGGTGACCTTATTGCTCTCTACAACTACCTGAAGGGAGGTTGTGGACAGGCAGAGGTTGCTCTCTTCTCCCAGGCAGCCAGCACCAGAACAAGAGCACACAGTCTCAAGCTGCACCAAGGGAGGTTTAGACTGGATGTTAGGAAGAAGTTCTATACAGAGAGAGTGATTGCCCATTGGAATGGGCTGCCCAGGGATGTGGTGGAGTCACCATCATTGGAGGTGTTCAGGAGGAGACTGGTTGGGGTGCTTGTTGCCATGGCCTAGTTGTTTGGGTGGGTTGGATTGGTTGATGGGTTGGATGCGATGATCTTGAAGGTCTCTTCCAACCTGATTTATTGTATTGTATTGTATTGTAAAGATATAATCACCTTTGCTCCTTGACCAGACAATAGCTGATGTGTATTGGGCAGATGCCACTGGAGAATGACTTTCTGGAATGTGCATAGACAAGATCATCTCTACCCATCAGCTACCAGGGAAAAGGAGGATGGTGAAAAGGACAATGGTTTCACTACCTGGACACATACCTAAAAAACTGTATAAGAGACTGGAGAAATACTGGCTCAGAAGAAGTAAAAGACCTGGGCAATGCCACACTGAAGAAAAATGAAGAAAACACCAGGAAAGAAAAGGACAGACACATCATCATGTAGCCTGGAAGAAGCAGACTAGGCGGAACCCTCTCTCTGTGTCCTAAATTCTGCCTGCTGGAACTCATGGAGCAGTAGAGGCTTCTCATAGAAGGACTTGGACTTTGGGATCTCTCCCTCCCCTCCTCCAGTGAAGGACAGCACAGCTAACAAGGCATCATCCTTCCTCCACAGATCCAAATCATCTTGGGGGCTGGAGGGTGGTAATATAATTCCTTTCCTCTCCTCTCTCTCTCCTTCTGATCCATCCACTTTATTCTGTTAATAAATAGCCTCCCTGTTGATATTTTGGCCTCATTTGTGCATCTTAATTTCATAACATGCAAATATTTAAAAGAACTGAATCTCTTACCTTCTCTGGACCAAGACAAATGCCTACTGTGCCTCAGTTTTTAGCACTAGAACCAGCAGTTCCCTGGACACACAGCCTCATGAACTAGGGGAATCAGAATGAGATCATCACAATAAATGAGGCAGTGGTCAGGGATCTGCTACACCACTTCGATGCACACAAGTCTATGGGGCCGGATGGGCTACACCCAAGGGTGATGAGGGAGTTGGCAGATGTGCTCATCAAGCGGCTTTCCATTATTTACCTGCAGTCCTGCATAACTGGGGAGGTCCCAATGGACTGCAGGGTATCAAATGTAACACCTATCTACAAGAAAGGAAGAAAGGAAGATCTGGGAAATTACAGACCTGTCAGTGTGACCTCAGTACCAGGGAGGGTCATGGAGCAGGTCATCTCAAGCACTATTACATGACACAGAGAGGACACCCAGGGGATCAGGCCCAGTCAGCACAGATTTATGAAGGCCAGGTCCTGCCTGACCAATCTGATCTTCTATGACAAGATGACCTGACTGTGGGGTGAGGGAAAGGATACAGATATTGTCTATCTGGACTTTGGAAAAGCCTTTGACACTGTTTCCTACAGAATTCTCATGGACAAACTGGCTGCTTATGGCTTGGATGAGCACACACTCTGCTGGATAAAGCACTGGCTGGGCAAACAGGCCCAGAGTTTGGTGGTCAAATAAGTTAACACCAGCTTGTGGATGGTCATAAGTGGTGTTCCTCAGGGCTCAGTGTTGGGACCACTTCTGTTTAACATCTTTATTGATGACCTTAATGAAGACAGAGTGTGTCATCAGTAAGTTTGCAAATGACACCAAGTTAGGCGGGAGTATTGATCTGCTCAAGGGTAAGGAGACGTTAACAGGATGAGCTTCAACAAGGCCAAGTGCCAGGTCCTGCACTTGGGTCACAACAAGCCCAAGCAATGCTACAGGCTTGGGGAAGTGTGGCTGGAAAGCTCTCTAGCAGAAAAGGACCTGGGGGTTCAAACTGACAGGTAACTGAATATGAGCAAGCAGTGTGCCCAAGTGGGCAAAAAAAACAATAGCATCCTGGCTTGTATTAGAACTGCCTTGTCCAGCAGGAGTAGGGAGGTGGTTGTCCCTTGTACTTGGCATTGGTAATGCCACATCTCGAGTATTGTGTTCGGTTTTGGGCAGCCAGCTCTGTACAAGAAAGATATCAAGGTGCTGGATTGAGTACATAGAAGGGCAACAAAGCTGATGAAGGGCCTGGAGAATAAATCTTATGAAGAGTGACTGAAGGAGCTGGGGCTGTTTAGTTTGAAAAAGAGCAGGCTGAGGGGAGACCGCCTTGCTCTAGGTATAGACTGGACATTAGGAAGAATTTTTTCACAGAAAGAGGGGTGAGACATCAGAATGGGCTGCCCAGTGGAGTTATTGAGTCACCAATCCCATATGTGTTCAAAGGTTGTTCAGATGTGGTGCTTGGGAATATGGTTTAGGGGTGAACTTTGTAGAGGAGGGTTCTCGGTTGGACTTGATGATCCTGAGGGTCTTTTCCAACCTGAATACTTCTGTATTCTGTGATCAGTGCCAAAACAAAGAGCAGGATTAACAAAGTGCTACAAGATTCCTTTATACTCTCAATTTTAAAAGTGTACTTTCCCTTTCCCCACCCCTGTGTTTTTAATCTGGACTGGTATCTTTGGTATCTTCCTGTAAGTACTACAGGAAAAAATAAATTAAAAAATCTCTTCTATCAGGCATTTTAATGTAATTGTTGTTCTTTCACTGTAGTGACACATATTTTCAAAACCAACCAGCAAAGTGTCTGCTCCTCCAACAATGCTCAGACCAAGACCAGTTCGCCCTTTGGAGATATCAATGGTTGTTTCACATCCAGGGATGATGGGACAAGTAGCTGGGTCAGAGGCTAAAGTGGCTGGTGTTGAAGATCTGCTCGTGCCTAGAAAAACAATTAAACATCATGGTTACAGTATGAGGGCTCATTACTTAAAAAGTTACTTTAAAACACTACTTTGCTAACAGTTCTACCGGAAGAGCTAACCTACCAACAATGATGTTGTCAACTCTCCATTTCCCTCAGGTGAATACCACACTATAGTTTTAATCACAGTTGCCCCATTTTTGTACCATCAGTCACTTGTATCACTGTCTGGACAACCAAAAGAGCTATAGTAATAACAAAATCAGTTTAGAATAAAATGTAATTTAAACATCTATACCAGGAACTACGCAATGTATATCAGAGAAAAATGAAGTTTATACTAAATATATGGATTGAAGGATGTCAGCCCTCCATTCTTGCAACCGGTCAAGGCCCATCTAGCAAACCTTTCATCTATGTCTCATCTTTGTACCATGAGAAAGTGTTAAGTATCTTGAGTACTGTGTCCAGTTCTGGGCCCCTCAGTTTAGGAAAGGTGTTGACTTGCTGGAGCATGTCCAGAGAAGGGCAACAAAGCTGGTGAAGGGTTTGGAGCACAAGCCTTATGAGGAGAGTCTGAGGGAGCTGGGGTTGCTTAGACGGGAGAAGAGGAGGCTCAGGAGAGACCTTATTGCTGTCTACAACTACCTGAAGGGAGTTTGTAGCCAGGTGGGGATTGGTCTCTCCTCCCAGGCAACCTAGGACAGAACAAGAGGACACAATCTCAAACTGCACCAGGGCAGGTTTAGGCTTGAGTTGAGGAGAAAGTTCTTCACAGAGAGAGTCATTCACCATTGGAATGGGCTGCCCAGGAAGGTGGTGGAGTCACTGTCTCTGGAGGTGTTCAAGAGGGGACTGGACATGGCACTTGGTTTACTAGTCATGATGTCTTGGGTGACAGGTTAGACTTGATGATCTTTGAGGTCTTTTCCAACCTTATTGATTCTATGATTCTATGAATCAAACATAGTGGTGTGTCACAAGTCCAGCAATCTGTAGTCAGATACACATAAATACATTTAGTCACCCTCAAAAATAAGTTTTCTACATAGTCCAACTCCTAACTGGCTACTGACAACAGCTTTTTGAAGCAGTAACTTTCATAGCGTAAATATACATTTTTACAGTGGAAATATGTATGGTATCCTTATGTTGTAATTTTCTGTAAATTCAGTTATCTATGGTATATCACAAATGGATTTCTGCTTCAATATTTAAATGAGTTCTGTATCCTTCACAGAATAAGAAAGCTGAAAAGACTAAGGGGATATTGTCTAGCAACAAAGGGAAAGAATTAGCAATCTAAATGTCTTGGATGTTCTGGTCTCCTCTATCAGTGATGTCCTTTGTGCTTTGAAATAACACCAAAATAACATATTTTCTAACAGGTAAAAACAGGCTTCTTAATCATTTTGAGGCTCTTTCAAAGATCACTGATAGAAAGAGGTTCCACTGAAACTAACAGAGTATTTGACCATTCACAAATATGGATTTGTGTTAGCCAAAAACATAGATATAGTGTGAGCAATAGGTCCTGATGGAATGGTAAGCCTCAAAACTAGAAATCTTCATCTCTGAAGGGAACCAGAAGGGCAATCAAGACTTTTTAAGCACAAAGTTTCTGTGTTAATATAGAACAGGTTACTCTACTGTTCTGTTACACAAGTTCTTCATGTGTATGATGGTTGCTGATGCTTAATTTGAGCTAAGCTATCCAGAATGCATAAAATGTACAAGAAATAGATGAACTGAAGAACTGCAAGGGGGTCTTGAAATGCAAGGCTCACCTCACCTAGGTAGTTGCAACACTAGTGGGCTCAAAACTGCTTACTGACAGAAATTCCACTGATGGAAATACCAAAGTTGGGTAGGGAAATAGTATAAATCAGACCAATAAGGAAAAAATAGTTAGGGGTAAGTTGCTTATGGGGAAAGAGAGAGAAGAAACTGCAGGTGCAACAAAAAGTTGGGCTTGGTGTAAGAAAGTGGGGGAAAAAATTACAAAATCAGGTGGAGAACGGAGAGGAAGAAGATCTTTCAACACTAGCTTGTGGATTCCTGTAAATGGTATTGAAGTCAAGTCACAATCAAAAATCCCAAGATGCCAGAGGGACCACTGCTGAAGTCTCCATCATGTCTTTATCTCTAAGAGTTGCTGAGGCAGCGTAGAGACAGAAGGAACAGACTTTGAGAAAATAATAGATTTTACCCTGAAACTAAATGGTGAAGAGAAACCAACATAATTATTACCAAGTGGGTCTCCTGTGCATTTCTTAAGCTTTCTTTATTGTAGCATAATTGCACATCAATACTAGCACTAGTAATAATAAGCAATAGAAATGTGACTTAGTAATTCTTGCAGTGAAGTATATAAATGGTGATGTGCACTTAATGAAGTTATTATTAGCTTCTTATTAGTGTGTTGTTTAACCAATAGCCATCACCAAAAGTTACACATCAGTTCCCCACTCTAAAGTGCCCAGTTATAAACGACAGAACAGTCTGAACTATTCTACTGTTCTAGGAAAGATGACATTACTTTTCTCCCTTGTTTAAAGAAGTGCTTCCCATTTAGTTCTAGATAATCACGACAGAGGTATCTGCTGCACAGCCAATGGGAGGGAGGATGAGATCCATCCCTTCTCCTGACTCTGCAACATGCCGGTAGACAGGCAAGAGACCTCACTGTGGATCCCAATTGTCTCATTAGGTACATCTGCAATCTGTAAGTGCTAGAAAATACAGTTCAGAAGACAAGATGATTGCATGCTAAAACAGAAAACCTATTTATGAGCTGGGTCTTCATTTCTCTGTCACAAGTGCAGTGAAGATAGGTACTCAAGGAGATCCTTACTTTTGACAGCTTCTGGTTCTGATGAGCTGGAAAAGGGGACAGCTACTGATGGCTGTATATTCCTCCTCTCTGCTGGGGCTGTGCTGGAAGGGACTGGTGCTATAGCCAGGCTGTCCACCTCTGCTGAGTTGATTGTAAGTCTCACCATAGTTTTGGAGGTCTTCAGGAGACTAATAAACTGAGTGATCAAGAAAAAAGCTGGTGAAGTGTGTAACTGGACGGTTCAGTTGTAAAACAAAAATAAAGCAGAAGAACTGTTCTGCAAACTGGAGCTACAAGTCACAATCTTGCAGGGGTTTTGGTAATGAACAAAACCAATAGTGATCTTTATTTATAAGAAACAGCAGCAGAGTTAACTGTGGACCAGACCTGGCTGATGTTAATCAAGTGGCCTCCATGTAACTACATAAAACTATGCCAGAAGATAATGCGGCAGCCTCTCAATGGCTTCTCTTGACAAAACAAATTGTTACAAAAATCAGAAAATTAATATTGTCTTTTATTGCTCAGCTAAAGCTCAAGTCTGATTGCACAGAAACCAATCACAAAGCACCTAGTGATTCCATCCTAGTTCCTTAATCAAATGCACATCTGCAAAGAAATTCTGAAAACATTAACCATGTGAGGGAACACTAGGGTGTAACATGAAATCCAGTTTAAAAGAATACTGATAAACCTTCAAAATAATTTTCCTTCTCTCAAAAGAGACATCAGATCCTCCTGAGACTTTAGATTTCAGTAGATTTAGACATGTTCTCAGAATCTACTTGCTCGATCTCTTTTTTCAAAGCCTACCTACCTCCCTGCAGACAACTTCTTACATTTTTTACTGTTTCAGAAATAGCAGTGCATCAAACAGGAGGATCTCCTAATTGCCCTTTCACAAATAGAAAGCAATGTCATGCTTAATGAATCACTTTCCTTGTGAGCAAGGCAGTTGCTAGAAAAATGCCCTCCTTGATTTGTTACAGAACCCAAATTGAGTTTGCAGAGCTCGAGGTTAGTAATAAATCTTGTTATTTAGGAATGGAGACAGATTCTTCAAAGGGTTGAAATAACAGGCTTGGAATATAATAATGTAATTATTACAAACAGTCCCCAAGTATAAGCACAGTTCATGACCCATTTCATGACTAATACAACTAACTCATGTAAATTTACACATATTAATTTTCCTGATTCTAACACTTTTAAAGTGGAATGGCCATGAAAAAATATTATTGAGCAATAGTTCATGGCTTTTATTCACAACTAAGTGCCTCTCAGATCTAAGCCACACGAAAAAAAAATAAAATAAATTTTAAAAAAATCACATTTGTAGCACAGAGAGATGATTCATGGAGTGCACTGAAGTAAAATAGCAGCTGAGCTTTAAATTCAGCCTTTAGCTTATTCTGCAAGAGCTTCCTTACCCAGGCACACCCTGTGGATTTTTAGTTTTTTCAGACAGCTTTGAAACTTAAGTCAAAATATAGTCATAAAAACCTCACTGATGTATGACACAATCACTTCCTACATTAAGTTGTGTGATTACTGGAACATTCCTAACACTTTAGAAGCACCTTTTCTACTGGATAACCCACAACAATTTCATCATCCACTGCCAGGATCTGATCTCCAACTTTGATTCGTCCATCCTGGAAACAACATAGAATAAAAAAATATGAGCTACTAGAAAAGCCATTTTTCATTCTCTGTTTGTGTTCTAAATCTTTTCACACCTTTGCTGCTGCTCCATGATCTGTTAAGCTCTTAACAACTACACCATTAACTGTGTCATCTTCACTTATTGCAATTCCAAAGCCTCCTTGATCCTGGGGAAAACATAAAGAAAGCAAATGGTTAGGTATTGTGTTTATCAAATTGTTACAATACATTCACTAAAGACTCGTGAAACCTGAAGACATAACAAAAGACTAGTGAAACCTGAAGACATAACAAAAGTTTAGGTTTTCAAAATACATCAATTTGTTTCTTTTTAAACTAACCTATGTCTGAAATGGGTTTCAGAAATAAACAGTACATTGGCTAAAAAGATAAATGTGAAACACTTTTAAATTCAAATCCACTCCTGTGAAACTTAGAAGTTCAAATGTGATTCAGTTGTTAAATTCATAAATATGAGAAAGAAGCACAGAAAACCATAAAAACTGAGGTAAACAAAACTCCATAACAGAAGTTTCTTATTGAAACCACAGAAAAGGTAAATACAGGGCTAGAAAATACAGAGGATGGAAAAATGTATGCTCTTCCTGTGAAATTAGTGAACATTTGTGGAAGACTGAAATCTCCCTAATGATTTCACCTAGAAATAAATCATCTGGATACCATGGTCTGTAAGATGCTCTCTTGCATAATAATGAAAGGCTAGATGCCTTCCAAGGAGAAAACTTGCCAACAGTCTACAAGTCTCTATCATTATGTTCACCGAATGTAACTATTTTTTTCCATGCCTATAAGCAGGAGCTATTTTTCCACCCTCATTAAGAAGCTTTGTAGTTGCAGAATACTTGGGCATTTCCTCCCAGCTGCACAACTTCTACTAGATATGTATTTCATCTGGGGGGATATATTGCTTATAAATTTACTTTGAAAAACTAAGGCAATGATTTTACCTGAGGTACCACCAGTAGCTGGTTACCAGAAGGTTTGCAAATAGGATAGAAGACATGACTTCTTCCAGAAACACAGAGCTATTGGCAAATTTATGTCAGAGACTCATGAGGTGGCCAAAGACAGTCTGCCATTAGATCACAAAAACTGGGAGTTCATTCACAAGTAGGAAGAGAAGACCTCTTGAAACCTCTGTTCTGACTTCCAATAAGTAAGAGACAACATTTGAGGAACTCCATTACAAAAAAACCCCAAACCAAACCAAACAAACAAAAAATCCCACCAAGCTAGTGAATAGTAAATACAAATATTTCTGCTGTAAATTTAATTTTCAGTACATACCTTAGGGAGTTCCACATACTGAATGTTTTTACATGAACTGAAATCAGAACAAGCATTGGAGTTTGCAGCACTGTTATTAATCTAATAATAATAAAAAAGAAAATATAATTGAGTAACTATATGCAACATTTTTCATCAAAATAAAGTACCATGCACCATTTAAAGTGGGTTTGATCATTTTCTTCATTAATTTCAATGGCTATAAACCTATTCATAGGAATGTTAGATTTACTTCACAGTTTAGATGAATATAAAATAAAACTTAATTGACCAGAGCTGCATTACATTTAGCAGCTCTACTAAAATCTATTTTGTTTTTCCCCTGTATTTCCTCTTCTTTTGTATTTGTTAAGCACACACTTCCATCTGAGCAAAATTTTCACCTCAGTCAAATGAGAAAAACAGAAGTTTACTTTACCTCTTGATGTTGATGCGTCCCTGAAGTACACGGTGAAGCCTCTACTGATTTTGCAGGGCAAACAGCCATCTGATTTACTGCATCTTTATTTCTATAACATATTCAGTTAAAGAATGTAGTAAGAACGCACTAATACAGCACTGTATTTCTTAGAACAAGTTTAAGTTGCCCTTTCTTTTCCTGACATTCACAATGCAAATACTAAAACAGAAGGCACAAGATGTATTCAACAGCTACTCAGAACTAGGTTCAAAAGCTTATCTCTCTTACCAAAATTAAAAATAAACCAGAAATGCTCTGTGCAAAATTTGAGCACGTCAAAAAAGAAACCTTTTTAACAAAACCTTTGACCAGAACTCACCTGATAAAGATTATTTTTACTTTAGATGGTGCACATTTGATAATAGAGGAAGCATTCTGGTGAGTCTGTCCATAGAGTATTTGCCCATTTATCTATATAAAGGAAAGCAGTAATTATTTCTCAAAATATTTTAACTCCCTTAAACTTTTTAAGCCTTAAAAAAAATTTGTTGTCCCACATCACTAGCTAAAACAGCAACTGTATTAAAATAACAGTATGTTCGGTCCTGCTTTCACTCCCTCCTTCCAGTTTAATTTCAGACTAATGCTGTCACAGTGCTAAAAATGCCATTCTCTGAACTATACTCTTCATGTCATCTCATTCCACTTGCCACTGATCACCTCATGACTAATGCAGTGATAAAGCAGAGCCAAGTAAAATTTTAAACACAACAAGACTACTATTTGGGTTTTGAGTTTCAGCTCAAAAACAGGAGTCTGTGCACTGGTGTATTTATAATATTTTTATAAATTTATAACTTATAGCTGTCTTCATTTGGCAAAATAGACTCACTGAAACTCCTTGAAGGTCCTGTGATTCATACGTGAAGTATCAGAATAAGGCCATAATTTGCTCATATTTTATTAGTTGCATTTGTTCTTGGAAATGGAAAACTACAGTGCAGAAGTCCATTCTAAGAAAGCAGAAATGATTGGAAAAGGACAGCTTGGACCTACACAGAAGGAAAATAATGCAGCACACTGAGGCAGTACTAGCAGAAGCAGAGAAGCAGCAAAGAGTAAGCAACAGAAGCAAGATACTGAACTGCAGTTTGAATGTAATTGCAACCTCTCAGGTAGGCTGTGTCCACCAGGCATAATCACAATACTCTGCTTTATCATTTACACTGGATGTGACAATCCAGAAGCAATAAACACTACTTCCAGTGTTTCCTATGGGCTTGTGAAGAACCATGGTTTGGCTGTCAGATGGGGGACAGGACTGGCACATGACAGCTGATGAGAAGCTACTTGGGAACATTAGGAGCAAGGTCAGATGTCTCTTCTCAGAAAAGGCTGAGCATGGATAGTAAGCAAGAGACTACATCAATATTTGCAGGTTTTGAGCATGGATAGTAAGCAAGAGACTACATGAGAACAGACTCAGATGTTTCAACGTGTTCTGCAGATACTCAGCATCTGCAACATCAGTTTTAAAAACAACCATTTTAACTGGGTCAAGAGAGCCATCTATCAGGTAACATTAGACTGCACAACTAACAAAGTCAATGAGAGTAGGCCCACAGTGCTACAAATCACAGCTTCTCTTCTAGTCTGCAGCTGCCAACCTACATGATTTAGTTAGGCTGGCATTTGTCTGTCTCCCTCAAGTATTACTGTCTCCAAGATTTGTTCCTGTACTGTCTTCCCAGTGCATCCTCAAACACCACCATATACAAAGTTACTTTTCTGAGTAACCGTACCTACTGCTATAAGAAAGAATGGCAAAAGCTACAGCAAATTATACATCTGCAAGCATCATCAGGTCAGTGGTGGCAACACAAAAATCTACCCTATACACATTCTGGGAATGTTAGCTGCACATTCAACAGTTAGGTTGCTCTAGAAACCACTAGAAAACAGCCCAAATATACAATGAGATACAAGTTTGTAATACAAATGGATATGTTCCTGTTTCATCAATTTAAATTAATTTTTCTAACTTACACACCATAAAAATTATTCTGGTTTTATCACAATTCAAGTAGATAGAGAAATAATTATAAAGCCTGGAGAACTCAGAAGTCCACAGACAGATGGAGCAAAGGACCTCAGTATGTTTCATGGTCTGCAACACACTGCCCTTCAATGACACCTCCATAACCAAGAAACTGCAATCATCCCCCATTTTTATCCATTTTTAAATACACACATATCACTTTACTGAGCACTGCCATAATCATGAAGAAAGCCCCAGTTGCGACTACCTGGCACACACACGAATGAAAATATAGCATAGTGACGTCAGCTTGAATAACTTCAGGATTTCTAAGTCCACAGAAGAACATCTATATTGTAGCAACAATCTAGTATTTTAGGGCATTTTAAGTCAGTATAAATTGTAAAAACTCACCTCTAGTAACTCATCTGCAATCTGCAACCTGCCATCTTTGCCAGCTGCTCCATTTGGATCAATTCCCACTATAAATACACTCATCCTCGATCGGTCCTTGTTGCCAGCAAGACTAAGTCCCAGACCTGTCTTTCCTTTTTCCAGCACAATCATGTGTAGCTCCCCTGGTAGATCACCATAGCGCTGCATGATCTTTTCTAAACATAAAAGTATGGGCAGCAGAGTTTGGATTTACATTATAAAGTTTCACAAGTTACCTAAAGAGTCAGGATCAGTGACCACTGGGAAATAACTGACAGAAGAATCCCAAATTAGATGAGAAACTTTCAAGTATACACTACATTTCCTCAGGTGATTTATGACAATATTTCTAGTTCCTAGTTTTCCTTCTAACTTTGGGAAGAATTAAAACTTCTCTTAAAAAAAAGACTCTTTTGCATATAAAAGTAATAATCCCTCCAGTAACATCTTCAGGTACAAGAAGCTATTACATTAATCACTGCCATCAGTTACCAAGAGTACACTGAAATTCTTCAAGTAGTCCTACATGTAAAACAGTGAATTTGGATCATGGAAAAGAAAGAATGAAATGCAATAAAGAACAAAATAATTTTATATTTCACAGTGTGCACATGACCGAGAACAATTGAAAGATGACAGAAACACCTAGCACCCAAACCACACAGCACATGAGGAAAGAGTTCAAACTGGAACCCACCCTCCCCCTCACCCCCTAGTATCTTCGGTTACAGCAGTATTTCAACACTGAATATTTCAAATATTATCCTAAAGTATAAACTTACTCCAACTGTAACCAAACTCATCCTCCTTTTCCTCATCCTCTGACACTCTGCTAGAAGTTGTCTGTGCAACATCACAGCTCATTCCTGAAAATGCGGAAGGAGGGGGCAGAGGCAAATTACAAAGCGAAGTCTTTTCTGGCTCTGAATCAGACTGACCAAATGCCTGTGGAGAATAAGAAAAACACAGTTGCTAAGCAGATGCAAAAACCTTGTGTAGGGCAACCAGCACACAGAAATACCAAAAAGGCAATGACCACGGCTTTGAAGCTCAAATAGCAAGAAGCCATGATTTTAAATTAACAACATAGCACAGAAAGGCTGCAAGACATCAAAATAGAAACAAACAACAGGCAAAGTAGGAGATAATATCACTCAAAAATGTGTTCAGAAGCAAGCAGAATGCACAATAAAAGCCCAATTCAGTGAAGTTTTATGTGCTATTTTACATATCAGAAAAAGTATCTTATGAAGACTGAAGTGATTTTTTTATCACCCATTCTGTGAAAGACTTCTATTTAATTTTATTTTTAAAAGCCACAGCATATAATTTCTTTCTGCCATACACTTTGGAAGCCAAATAGGAGGAAAGGGAAATGAAACAAAGATTGCTTTCAAAAATTTTCCCAGAAAAAAAAGATAACAAATGTTATATTATCTGAAAGGACAATTTAAAACCAAAATGAAACATGGTAACTGTAGAAATCCACAGTAACAGGATTTTGCCAGTCCTTTTTTTTAACTCATTTACTATAAGCCATACAAGGGACATCAGATAAAGGAGGACAGAGATTAAATGACAAAAGAGACAAAAACTTTTGGTCTTGATGTACTTGGTCTATTCATATTTACAAAGTTAAAAAATATAATCACATCACTACTAAATGTTAAGCATCCAAATCCACAAACTGGCAAGCCTCCACTCAAGACAATTTCCCAGAGGAGTATGGACTCTGATCAGAGATTTGGCTTTTTTTTTTTTTTTTTTTTTTTTTTAATAATTTATGCAATTTTGCCTTGCTCAAAGTAAACATGAAGGCAAGAAACCCACGTCTGAGTATCATAATTCTGAAGATTATGCATGCCCAAGAGACTTAGACTTTGCTACTTGGCGTATCAGCTGTTGATGTGAACAACAAATGCTTCAGATGAAAACCAAGTATTTTAACACCAGGAGTTTCAGGTGTTCCTCTAAGTTCATAGCCCTGTTCTTGTAGATTCAACTTTCATCACCTCTATAGTCTGAACACATATCATGTCTCTGGGTGCCCAAATCACTGAGATAATTTCTTCATCACAATGTAGGCAACAATGTAGTGGGTAACAGCATATACCTTAGAAGACTTCAATCTGCTTTAAACTGAAAGCATTGAAAAGATTATACGGTTACCAATTTAACTATACTGAGATTTCAGGAAAGTTCCATCTCAGGGAAAATGAGTTACCTTCATCCTCAGTATACTCTAAAGATTAAAAGAAATTACAAGTGTCCTACTTCAGTTTCCCCATTCTGCTCCTGCTCAAAAGAGGTTTTTCTTCCATTCAGGAACTTATTCTAGTAGCTTAACTAAGAAGTCACTTCACTAAATGTCAAAATGTGGGAAGTTTTCATATGACACTCAAGTCAATGATTTTTATTTTAAAATGCATATAAATGCTATATAACTTTTATAGCATTATATCAGTCATATTGATCTGTACTTTGAATCTGAGACAGTGTCATCCTGCTGAATTGATACTTAGCACCACTAAGCTTCATGTAGGAATTCTTTACAGTTTATGCAAATTTTACTCTACAACATGGTAACAGTTCAGAGCAAACACAAACCTAAGCTGAAGCATCAACATTCTATCAAAGACATTTTTATCCACCAGAATCAGAGTAGAGTGGAAACTCTACTTAATAACATTCAAAGGAATTTGTCATAATAAAAA
This sequence comes from Picus viridis, assembly GCA_033816785.1. Lineage (NCBI taxonomy): Eukaryota > Metazoa > Chordata > Aves > Piciformes > Picidae > Picus > Picus viridis. The sequence continues at coordinate 47,818,688 of CM066606.1, forward strand.
ATTCATGTGTCCACCACAGAGGAAAGCTGGTGGAAGGGTCACACCTTTGAAGGGGTGAAGGGGAGAGTAAGTCTGGAAACACTGATTTTCCACTGTACTTGATGGAGTTGTAACTAGAAACATAACATACTGAAAATAAAGTGTTAGCAGACCACATCAGTGGATCTCACAGTAGTCTCTGTGTTTCAAAACCAAAATGAAAATTTCAAAACCAAAATGAAAATACCACTTGAGTGGTATTCTTGGTAAATGACAGCATCCAAGAACTCTGCAAAATTAAGAAAACGTGACCAAAAATAAAGAACATAAAATGTCTGTCACAGACCTCAGGAACATCTGTAACGTGTGGATGTATGGGTATATCCTGATAGATTAGTACTTAGGAACTGCAACCACCATAATCTGACTGACAAAAAATTGCTCTTTATTCACCTTTGTGCATGTACACATAAACCTGAACACATCTGACGCTGAAAAAAAATGATGAAAGTAAAAGCAAGGCTCCTTTGTGAGAAAGGTGGAAAGCATATTACAATGCCATTTGGGTGAAGCTCTACCTCCAGAACTCAGCCTGCCATGCATGCATCCCCAGCAGCAGAATCTGGACCCTGCAGTTTACACACACATAAGACTTTCACTCCCTGAATCGGGCCACACAAAAAATATAAAATGCTCTAACTCATGAAATACCTTCAGTGTGCCACAGAGCAGTATTTCATTTAAAATGCAAAGCATCAGACAGTGCATGAACCCATCTGGCTACCAAGACCACTCTGATCAAGCAAGTATTAAAAATGGCAGCAAGTTTGAAGCAGTATCACTTTCAACAAAGGAGGCACATGGATAGGAAGAAGCAGTACTCCAGAAGGTACCAGAGGCCATGTATGAATGTACAGCACACATACAGTAGGACCCACTCACTGGAATCAAGACAAACCTTGAATGGTGTGGGAGCAAAAGGGTTAGTTGGGGAACAACGGAAGGTAACCCTAATTGGATTCGATATCTCCTACAGTAACAGAAGACAGCAATCCATGTGTTACAGCATCTTTCACAATACACAGCATTGTTAATGAAGAACTCATTTTTAATTACAAATTCATTTTGCTAATCACAGCAACTTTATTAGCTCTATTTAGAAAAGGACAAAGTATCAGAGAGGTTATTGAGGACCCTAATTCAGCAAAGTTTCTTACCATACAAGAATGCTAGCTCAGGAAAAGCAGACAAAGATGACAAAAGGCCATTCTGTGTCAGTGTTAAAAACTGAACTATGCAGAAGCTGCCAAAACATTAAGTTTTGTCTAAAGATATTGGGAGTATTTTTCAGAAACACTTTTCAAGATATAGAAAACACAAGCTATCATTTACAGTACACTTCTAGTCCCTTTCCTCAGAACTGTAACGAACACAAAGACAGTTTTGAAAAACATACAGGCAATTGTACACCACATATCATACCATAAATATTTGCTGTACATTCAATATACTTGACAACATAGGAAAATACACAAACAGCACAATTATTTCCAAGATATAAAGCCAGCTAGAAATTATTTATTAAATCAGAAAAGCATGCACATAAGAATTAAGCCTTTACATATTGTGTTAGAAATTAACTCTGCTCCCGATACCAAAAGCATGCAGTAAGCACAAACAAAGAAACAAGATCTAACTATTTTCGTATTTCCAAACACGTCAGCACCCTGTTCATGTTGCATTAAAATAACTTTCAAGAAGTGGAGGGAGAATATTTTCAGCATTGTAAAACAAAAGCTGCTAACTGGTTGTTAGGGTTTTTTTCCACGCAAAAAAAAAAAAGATATTGAAGCTGGAAAGTTCTAACCACACACAAAGAAAATGAAGTATGCAGCAGCACAACAATTCACACTGATGAGAGATTAACACTCAGGTATTTTAGCATATACCACATGGACTAATTTTGTGATTGAGAACCTACACCTGATTAGATCCAATTTAGTTGTTACAATTAATGGAGCTGGCATTTTTTTAACCTTTTCCAAAACTCTTCTATGTGTCTGGGTGTCTGCCTTTTTAATTCACTATACACCATTCCCACTCTCATCAGCACATTTAGAGAAAATAATGGCAACCAAAAGCAGTGAGTCATTAACCAACCTTGTTAGTGTTGCACTGCAAAGAATCAGCAAACGGGTTAGTGATGCTGAAGACAGCTGGCCTACAGAAAAGACTGTTCTGTGGGAAAGGCAGAGAAGGGTTGTAAAAGGAAATTGTAATAGAAACCAATTAAGTAAAAGCATTTTTTAATTAATTCTTTATGACTCATGGAACAAAATATACTTATTTATCAGTTTGTGCTAACCAAACAAGGTCTGATTCATGCACTTTGCTATAGACGTGAAAGTAAGTAAAAGTGCTACATGCCCTGTGTCTGTATGAGCTATGTCAAGCAGAGAGCAGAGAAAAAGCACAGATCCTCATATGTGTTACGGCTAAGAAGTGCATGAAGTGCAGAGAAATTTACTTGCTGGGATATTTTTACAATTTGTAAAATTGTTCAAGTGTCTCAGCATATGGGATACTCTTACATATCAGTTAATTTAAAAAATTTAGATCTCTGTATGGCAATATAATTCTTTTTTAGTAGTTCCACAGGTTTACTTTATTTTTGAGAAACACAGACTAATCATCGTAATTTCATTTACTTCTTTGTGGCAACACTCTCGCTGTATATTTTGCAAAAGAGGTTTAGCAACATCAGGCATCTCTAAACAGACTTCAAGTCTAATGTGAACTTTTATGTACCACTTTGTATGTGTGTGCATGCATCTGTAATTTTCTGAATTTATAGTTTAATGAAACGAAATCCTCTGGTTCTCTCTAAACACAGAAATAGCTTTCATATTCAGACACAATTAAAGGATGTCACATTCCTTATACAGCTTTTGTCCTGTGTATTTTGAGAGCAGAACTTGCTTGTTTAATAAAGAGGGAACAGCTCTGATTTTGCATAGTATGTTGAAAATACTGTACAATGTACACTTAACAGTAATTTCTGCACTAGGTGTATCCATGTGGCAACTGCCTATATGTCTCAGGGCTGTGAATTTTACGCTGCTGCTCATACATGTATATCATAGCATATGTTGCTGTTTAAAGAAATGTTGAAATTTTTTTAATGTTTCTGAAAACAGAAAATGCATCCCTCAACATTTTTTCTTAAATATCATTTTACAAAATGAAAACAAATGTAATGTGGTAAGACTACAAACATATGTTCTACAATATCTCTAGCAATGAGAAAGCGTTGGGGGTGGAATTTCAACCCATCACAATGGGCAACACTTGTTCACTGGTGAGTCACACAGTCAGTACTGCAAGATTTTCTGTTAGCACATGCAATTCACATGGATTTTGCCTGGTGGTTTGTTTGTTTTGTTTTGCTTTGTTTTGGTTTTATCATTTTTTTTCCAAAACAATGACTAAAGTAATGGGGTTTATTTTAACTTTTATTCAACTAGCTTTTGTTCATCACTTTCTTAATGTGTCCAAGATGCTAAGGTATCAGAAATTAGATATCATTATAACAAGCTGAAAGCCTACAATTTATCTGTGACCGTAACTATGGCAGGAGGTTAATTCTTACTCAGAAATGCCCAGAGCAATATGAGTAAGAAACACAGTTTTGAAGGATAACTGCTTGCTAGCAAAACTATCAACTAGCTTTTCCCAGCCTATCTCAATTATTTGGGCCATTCTGGATCTCTTCAACTACTAGCAGGCTCTCCTAAGCCAGAACTCTTTAATCACTGTATCAGCCTGAATGCAAAACACAAATGGTAAGAAATTGATTCATTAGAAACATGTCACTTGGAACTGACTGTCTTGCTAAATAAACAGTGGCATGATATTAAATATAGATACCATGTACAGGCAGCTAGCTGTCTGGGTGACTGCACACGAATCAAGGCAGGAAATACCCTTCTAAGATCTTATTATGAAGATGCAAGTTTCAAAAGATGAGGGCAATGAAGATAATGCCATTTACAAAGATCACAATGCATGTGTACAGCAAGATCATTTGCAATGTTTCTGTTAACAGAAAAACAAGGTTTTGTTAAGAAATAACCAACAAGCTTAATAATTGCCAAATAAAGAGAACAAAGAGCAACAATGAAAAAGAGCAAAGGAGCATTCTCAAAATAAAAGTAGGTTGTGATGAAGTAATAGCACCATTCCCACACCAAACTGGCCTAAACATTAAGCAGTGCCAACTTTGTTCACATCACAGCAAATGCAAACGCCTTACTTTAGTAGCTTGAACATCAATAACCAAAAATCAATACAGCTTTTTCATGCAACTTTACCTTAGTAGACTGATGATAAAATGGGTTAGTAGTTTTTTGCCCACAGAGAGCAGAAGCTGAAGAAGGGCTATAAAGAGACTCTGGCTGGGGAACAAGAGTTACGAGATAGCTAGTAAATAAATATGCAGCTTACACAGACTCTACAATGAGGAAGTTTAGTTCCTAGTGATGCAAGCAACGTATATGAAACCCCTGTAGCTTTTGTCTGCAATGTCCATGCAGTTTAGTGACAGAACAGTTCCATGTACTTCTAGGTCCTTTCATTAATGTCCAAGGTGTTGTATTTCTGCATGCGTTCCTCAGACATGCTGTCAATCTCTAAGAGCTGGTTTTAGTTACACTCCTACTCTGCCCCCCAACAAATTATCTTTCTTGAGGCTTTTCAAAATAGTTTGAGGATGGCGTGCTGGAGGGTAATTCCAAATCCAAATCCATTTCATTCTAAATGGAAATAATACTTAAATCAAATCTTTGTTTCTAAAATAGCTGAGATGGAATTTCAGCATTAAATATCCCATTCCCAAACACCACTATGTGGAACATTTGTTTAATCTATTACTCTCTAGTCCATCTTTTTCTTGTTTAATCTATTACTCTCTATTCCATCTTTTTCCACATTCTTTATGCTTACCCTCGGTCTGCTTACAATGCTCTGTACCATAAAGACTACAGGATTGCCTGCCTTCCGTATGGCTTCCACAGCTTGTTCATGGCTGGCATCTCTGAGGTCAATTCCATCCACCTGTAAATGGAAGGCCTCATCTTAACATTGCAAGAAGTTACAAGAATCACAAGTCAGCTTTGGGCTTTGTTTAAGAAATTCTGACAAACCTACACCCAAGCCTCTGTTACTCATTGAAAGGCTTCTACTGATTTGGTCTGAGGTCTCTACGGGTTTGAGATTTCCAAGAGCAGTATAAAGACCTCAAATAAATACTCTCCATGGTTTTAAAAACCAGGTTTTTCAATATTCTTAATTTAAGCTCCATAACATGTTCCCACAGGAAACATAATAGGAGAGATAGGATAATATGAAGAGATGAGGCCATGCAAAGAAAGCGGTAGCATTTGCCAAATATCATTTCCTCTAATCCTCTTTCAGAATAACCTAACTCGTAGTAAGTGGAACTTGTTAGGTGCTGGAAGGTCTTTTGTTGTGGGGTGTTCTGTCTGTACCATCTACTTTTATACTTAAAAAAAAAAAAAAAAAGGCAAAACTAATTTGAGCTACTTGACACTTTTCTCAAAAATTAAATCTCGAAAGAGATGAAAAGCTTTCTTCTAGGAGAAAGCACTGAGAAAGGATGACTAAGGACAAATTTTTGTGTGGTTGCTTTTCTTCATGTCTTTGCATGCACTGGTGTATAAAACACTATGTCTTAAGATTTAAGCGAGAACCATGTTCTGGTGAGGTTAACATCAGTAAAGCACTCTTGCAATGACCATAACAAAATCTAAAGCTAACACAGAAAGTTATTTGTTAGTGGCAATTCCTGAACACAAATTTATGTAATGAAGATTATCCCTACGTTTATTGACTGTTTGACGCTACCTTAAACTTCACCATCCAGTGTAAATGGAGAACAAAACCACTCTGACAAAGAAAATTCTAAACCCATGAGGAACTGAACACCACCACAAAGGGTCTCCAACTTCCCACATTTGAAAGAATGTATGCTCTAGCAGGGAGAAAAACCTAGGTATGCTAGAACTTGAAAAACTGAAATTATCAATTCAGAAACTGTTACATTAACACAACATCAGCTACTTCTTTTCATTCATTCACTCCAACTTCTGCAAGTATTGTTTCATTCATAAAAAACCAGGTATTCAGATATACCAAGGGGTTTTTAATTTTGTGGTCATCAAGCAAAATTTTACCTCCACACTTGTTATACACTACAAATTCTTCAATCCTGTTGCAGAAAGTGCAACCTATATTAAGGTGTTATTTCAAGAGTCTTTATAGCATCAGAGTGTAAACTGCAGCTTAAGTGTCACCATATAAAGAAGTCTAATCTGATCCAGGGAAAGGTTACTGTGCCCCTGCTTATTATGTTCACATGGATGACACAGGCAGCTAAGGACATCATTCCTGGTTAAGAGAAGTGCAGTGCCTAATGGCCTAACACTGGAGACTGCTAACATCTGACTAACTGATAATCATCAAAAGAAAAACATATTCTTTTCAGGACATTCACTCTTAAGCTTCTTTAAGTGAGAAAGCAAAAGGGGATGCATGAGAACAGGATGGACTAAGTATAAGAGAAATCTAGATAAATACCTCTCTGTAAAACACCACTGGCTACCTTATCCTGAGAAGGGGACAATGCTCTTAAATTCCTTTGTAGCAAATTCAACCTCATGTCTTGAAAAAATTTGTGTCTTCCCTGATTCCTGCACAAGATGCACAAGAATGATGTGATCTTACTAGATTTAAGAGGGAATTAAGTTTGGCATTTGTTTTCATTACTTGCTTTTTACTGGCCATTTCTGTTGCTGTTTAATACGCAAAGCTACAATCTTTTAGCTTCACCAAACTGAACCTTTTTTCTACACACAGTGGCCTCAAAACAGTCAGGTAGAAGTGCTCACACTGACAGCCATCTATGTTTTCAGCTGTATATTGAACTTAAAGTCATATACACACAAACATCAGCAGATGGTACTGCACACTGTATGGCTCAAGTGATGCCAGCTGGAGCAATTACACAGCTGACAACCCAGGACCATTCATCCATCCCAGCAGCTCCTGTACTGCAAACAAAAGGCACTCAGCTGGTACCTCCACAATCCGATCTCCAGTTTTCAGTGTTCCTATTTTGCCAGCTGGGCTGTCTTCCAAGATGTGCTTGATGAAAATCCCTCTCATCATTTCTCCATTACTCAGGCGGCTCCCCATCCCTCGTCCTCCAACAATGCTGATTCCCAGTGACTTGCTAGGCTCTCTCCAGAGTTCAACTCTGTTGCGACAAAACAAGGACCAAAATAAATGAAAATCGGTAATGATTATGATGATGCTGCACACTGAAGACATCCGGATTTGCACAATGGTTTAAAAACACATCCAAGTGCCAGGTTCTACACATAGGCCACAACAACCCCATGCAGTGTTACAAGGTGGGGTCAGAGTGGCTGGAGAGCGGCCAAACAGAAAGGGACCTGGGGCTACTAGTCAATAGTAGGCTGAACATGAGCCAGCAGTGTGCCCAGGTGGCCAAGAAGACTAAAGGCATACTGGCCTGGATAAGGAACAGTGTGGCCAGCAGGAGCAGGAAGGTCATTCTCCCCCTGTACACCTCACTGGTTAGGCCACACCTTGAGTGCTGTGTCCAGTTCTGGACCCCTCAGTTTAGGAAGGATGTTGACTTGCTGGAGCATGTCCAGAAAAGGGCAATGAAGTTGGTGAGGAGTTTGGAGCACAAGCCTTATGAGGAGAGGCTGAGAGAGCTGGGATTGCTTAGACAGGAGAAGAGGAGGCTCAGGGGAAAGCTTATTGCTGTCTACAACTACCTGAAGGGAGGTTGTAGCCAGATGGGGGCTGGTCTCTTCTCCCAGGCAACCAGCACCAGAACAAGAGGACACAGTCTCAAACTGCACCAGAGGAGGTTCAGGAGAGATGTTAGGAAGAAGTTCTTCACAGAAAGAGTGATTTTCCATTGGAATGGGCTGCCCAGGGAGGTGTTGGAGTCACCATCATTGGAGGTGTTTAGGAACAGACTGGATGGGGCACTTGGTGCCATGGTTTAGTTGATTAGATAGTGCTGGATGACAGGTTGGACTCAATGATCTCAAAGGTCTTTTCCAACCTGGTTAATTCTATTCTATTCTATTCTATTCTATTCTATTCTATTCTATTCTATTCTATTCTGATTTAGAAACAACTCCTCCTTGGTAACATTGTCTTTGAGTGCGAATCATCTACCAAATTGTTCAGAACGTTTGTAATTTTGTCTACTGTTGTTCACTTTTTTTGGATCACAGGACATTAGGGGTTGGAAGGGACCTTCAAAGATCATTGAGTCCAAACCCCCTGCCAGAGTAGGACCACAGAATCTAGCAGAAGTTGTACAGGAACACATCCAGATGGGTCTTGAAACTGTCCACAGAAGGAGACTCCACAACCTCTCTGGGGAGCCTGTTCCAGTGCTCTGTCACCTTCATAGTGAAGTTCCTCCTCATGTTGAGATGGAACTTCCTGTGTTGTAGCTTGTATCCATTACCCCTTGTCTCTTGACTGTCCCCTCCTTCTTGACACACAGCCCTCAGATATTTATAAAGATTTATTAAATCCTCTCTCAGTCTTCTCTTCTCCAGACTAAAAAGCCCCAGGTCTCTCAGCCTCTCCTCATAGGGCACATGCTCCAGTCCCTCAATCATCCCAGCAGCTCTCCGTTGGACTCTCTCGAATAGATCCCTGTCCCTCAGACTAAACTGGGAGAGTAAACCTGGATGCAATATTACAGGTGAGGTCTCACCAGGGCAGAGTAGAAGGGGAGGAGAACCTCCCTTGATCTGCTAGACACTCTCCTCTTAATGCACCCAGGATACCATTGGCCTTCTTGGCCACAAGAGCATATTGCTGACACATAGGTAACTTATTATCCACCAGGACTCCCAGGTCCTTCTCCACAGGGCTGCTCTCTTGCAGTCCACCTCCTAACCTGTACTGGTGCAGTTTATTATTCCTTCCCAGATGCAGGACTCTGTACTTATCCTTGTTGGACATCATTAGGTTCCTCTTTGCCCAGCTCTCCTGGCTGATTCTAATCCAAACTTTGAAACCTTCTCTTCATCTCTTTTTACTGGCTGCCAGAAAATCAGCTTGTAAAGATAAATTACTAAAGCAATCAAGAAATTGTTGAATTGTAATGAACTAGTCCAATGGCAGTAAAAATCAAGTGAATTATTCTGCAATGCACAATATAAAAGAGTGCAGCAATTATGTTATTTTCATGCTCTTAAAATAACTTCAGGTGAGATTTTATACGTGCAACTGGATCTGCACTTACTTTCTGGGCTGGTTCCAGTTACTGAAAGCTGCATTTTGAAGTTCACTTTCTTCTCCCTCCCCCTCTTCACGCTCTGGAAGCTCTGGGAGTTCCCTGCTGATGAACAGGAACAGGCAATTCATTTTTGAAGAACCCAAACAATCACTAGATTTCACAGCAAAATTTGATGTATTGGATCATCCTGCCAGCAGTAGAATTTGCATGCAGGCTTCGCATAACGAACTTCTTTTTCAGGTGTCTTCTAGAATACATATTGTATTTGGGGATTCCCTGTCCTTTTGTCTCCCCACAATTTAGTTGCTATCAATTGACAACCATAAAAGACTGCATTTTGGAACTATTTTTTTCCAAAATGGAAGAAATTACAACAACATCATTCAAAACCAGCTACTACTTCTGGAGATTAACTTCAAGAAAACAAAAATTATTAGTTATTTTTACTATTTTTTGCCTGTAACTGTAATGAATTTTGGAAACTCAAGGCAGAGAACAACATAATTCATTCTTTCTAGTATACATTCTGGACAGACCATCATAACAAATGGTCACATTGAAAGCACTGAGTATTTGTGGTGACATATAAATTAGATTGCATGGTATTTAACAGAAGGTTAGGATGATGCAGAATTTTATCTCCATTTTAAGTAGATCAAACACTTACAAGACAGCCTTGCAAAAATATCAGAAACATTGGCTTGCTGAAGCCAAAATTGCATTCTGAAGAGCTTTTTATAGTAATGGTTGTAGTAATGTAGTCTCAGAAAAATCATCCACTTCTCAGCTTTACTGAAATAAAACTTATCTTCCTGAGCTGTGCAAAGTATATAGGAAATGTTACATGTGACAGCCCTACAGGAGAAAACATTAAGATTTTTCACTCACCTAACAGTATGTGACGGAAAAGTTCAAGTGGCAGAGCTCCCTCTGTCTGTAGTCCCAAACTGTCCCTGTACTCGTCTAAATTTTCTGCTGGCACATATGTAATACTGCAATAAAATGGGATATGATTAAAGTAGTATGAGAACTTCTGGTCTTACTTCTTCTGGTCTTACTTACTTCTGGTGTACAGAATGGATATGTAGAAGCCACTTCAGACTACTTCTGAATAGTCATTGACTTCAAAGCCACAATGCTGGTATGTTAGGAATAACAAGTTAGATGAATCCTTTGACTATGAAACACATACACGTTTATGACCAACTGAAGTAGCTGAAGAGCATGTAATTTCCCAAAATACTCCAATGGTGCTCAAACAGAGGCAAGAATGTTACAGAGACAATCCACCTTTAGTTAAAAGAGAGACTTCTCATGCAAAGACAAACACTGAAGGATATGTGAGGTGGGAAGCACCATTACCACACTAAATGCTGGCTGAAATTTTGTCTGGAAGTTGGCTTGCAGAAGGTTTTGTGTTTTCCTGGGCAGTGTTTATCTACTGTAGGTTTCTGTGATTTTGGTGAATAATAATGCACTGGTTTTGACATACAAATGCATCACAGCACACTACCTACACCACAGGGAGAAACCTGCTCAACTCCTTTCTCCACCTTTTCACGCACTTCTAGCCAGCATGGGGCTGTCAAGCAGTTGTTTCACCAGCCAAATGGCATGCAGACTCCTGAAGCACTAGGGTAACCTGATCACATTGGAATGCCAGAAACAGAAATGACCCAACAGACTGGGGAAGGGAAAACAATCAGAAGGATAAAAAATTTCTTAAGAAAACTTCCCTCTACAAACAAAAGGACATGACCATCTTAAAAGGGCTATACAGATAGCCCTCCTTCCTCCTTCAATGATGCTTTGTCTTCTTAAAAATCTTTATTTGTTGAGCCATCAGACTCAAGTCTGCCACAAACACACAAAAATGGCTATCCTCCCATCCATAACACAGTTAAAAGAAATATGCACAGAGGAGAGAAAGAAAAAATAATCTTACACAAGGATGCATAAGCACTGAGGAGATACTCCTTCAGCTGTGATTCTTTCACTTGATGCCCTCTTCTATTTGTCACTCCCTGACTCCCATTGATTCCCCTCTTCCTAATGCTTTTCTGATGAATACAGCACACAGCAGAAGGCAGAGCAAATAAACTTTTACACCTAATGCTGTCTGTCCAAACCACTCTACCGGAATGATCATAAAGACCACCTGTATTTGTTTTCTTCACCTGTACCCAAGCATTTTGCCTACCTCCTCTCTTATCTACTGTATCTGTAAAAGTCCAGAATATGGGCATTAACATGGCACTGGGGTGTTGAACCTGTGCTGGGACACGTTTGCAAGATACACAGCAGATGTTCTGCAAAGCCCCAGCAGCAAAATCTCTCCACTTCAAACAGGAAGGGGAAGAGTTTGTGAAAATAATCACTATTGCTTCTAAGCCATGTCCAACTTCAAATGAATTGAACTATAGCAAAGTGTTAGTATTAGAGTCACAAAACTGTCACAGGTGAAATGCTACTGCAGAAGCACCACCCACTAAGCCCAGAAGAATTAATACCTTGTCTATACAAAAGCTACATGAATGCGAAAGCTGCATTCCACTGAAAGAAAATGTAACTAAATTAATTTAGTTATATTCATCAGTTATATCCTAAATCCATCAATTTTCACCCCATAAAAATAAGTAGGAAATAATGCATTTATCTTTGAAAGACAGCTGCAGTAAAGAAACCAGAATTGCAAAGCAACTGTGGCAATTTTAGGCTATGCCTTTAAAATTTAGCTGCAGATTTTGAGCAGAAAAGTAGAAAAATATAAACAATTCACCACTGGGTATGAAAAGGAAAACAAAAGATTATTCTAAATGAATTTCATTAGCTAGAATGTGCGGGATGGAGGCAGATGTACCCTAACAATCTTACACATTCCACTTAATTCCTTCTTTTCTTCTCTGGTCTGGCTGTTCTGCTGGGGAGGATAACGCTTCTGACCTTGCAGATACGGATGCTAACATTGCTTCTTTGAACTAACATTTCTCCTAAAAGCTTCTCTTTTCTTCTAATTGTAGGGGGAAAGGAGGTGGTTTTGGGGGGAGTGGAGCAGCTTCCCTGGTCGTTTGACTGGGCGGGGGAATTGTGTTATTTTCTCATTGTAAACACCTCATAATATTGTAAATACTGTATATTTTGTACATATTAATTGTATTCCGTTGTAGATTGTAGTTTCTGCTTTGTAAATACAGCTTCCATTTGCTTGCAATTGAGCTGGTCATGCTTAGTTAATGTGAATGGGAGATTTTAACCCACCACATTACATAAAATGATTGGCGCCTCTTCAACGTGCATCAATTGCTTGATTTATTCCTGCTCATATTAAGGAATCAAAATTAAGATTTTTGGATTCTGTGGCATTTGATCTACTTTGCCCTGGCCGTGGTTGTTCACAAATACATTATTGGTTTAATGTTCGATAAGCTGGGAAGTTATCTGATACATAAATTGTACCTTTGGTTTAAGTACAAAGTGCATCTCTTGTATGATCGGTGTTCAGGGCTTCTTTGGCTTAAGAGATACAGAAATGTCACTAAGACCACTTTACCCACTGAAATATTTGAGTTCAGCATTCCTGTGGGTGAAAGCATCATGGGCAGTAGCAGCTGGAATTCCAAAGTGATTTATCTGCTGTGTGTAATCCTGCTGTCAGTAATATTTAATGTGTTCTTGTTAATGGCTCTGCTTCGGGAGAGACAAGCAGCAAAGACATGTTTCATTTCTAAATGCAGTAAGCATAGGCATAGGAGAGGCAGTTCTAATTCAAATTCAGAGATTTTTAGTGATGAGGAGACAGGAGAAGCAGGGAGGAGTCACTGGTGAGGCAGCTCTCAATGGGACCACTGGCAGCTCTGCCATTCAGCCAGCGGCAGCAGCAGCACCAAAAATGACTGTTTCATCGGCAGCCATTAGAGAGGCAAAATCATTTCCTCCTGCAGCAGCAGGATAAGAGGTGACCTCTCCAACAGCTGCTGGATCTCAAAACTTGTCTGCTGGCAGTGGTTCCTTCCAAACTCCCACTGCTTCTGCCAAACCTGCAGTAAATTCAAACACAGACCAAATTAAACAACAAATTGCAGCTTTGGATAGAAGGGGCATTCACAAGCCAGATATGGGAGAAGACGCCGGTGCAGGGGAACAGCAAGATCCTCCTACTGGTGAGGAACCCTCTGTTAAAAAAGATCCTTCTTAGGAGGGAGAGAAGGCTTGTCTTAAAGACATAGCTGAATTATTGAGACAATCAGTGGATAGTGGAGACGCAGGAGAGGATACAGGTTCTGGTAGGTCAGCAGTTAATGGAGGTCCTTCTGAACATAAAGAAGCACTTAAGAGAGTAAATAGTGGCAGGATTATGGGGACAGCCACTTCAAGAAGATGAGACAGAGGATGAATGGATGAAGACATCCAAACAGCGAACACACCAAGACAGGAAATTGGGCATGTGAGAAAGGATTACATCAGAGGAAAGAATGGCCAATTCTACCCTGGCTTGGCAGGTGTTTTGATACAGGTGCACCAGCTTTAATAGTGGGACACAAGTCAGCATCTCAGCTTGGAACCCTCTCAAAGGATAGTGGAATAGACGGACATCTAGGCAGGTGTCTTCGTAAAGTTTCTCTGTGGACATGCCTTTTACTGGCAGCTCTTATAACGTGCCCATACAAAGGTGACCTTCCATGAATCCTAAACTCCAGAACACTATAGATGAGGGAACTAAATGCTTCAGAGAGTTTGCTGCAAGAGAGGTCATATATGGAGACCATGGTACTCTGAATCCTGATGAAATTCCTGTGGGAAGAGGTCTTGCTAAAAAGCTCATCAAACTTGCTCCTCCTAATTATGCTACTACTCTGGCAAGCAGATTGTTGCTAGGAATTAGGTGGAGTGCCTCCTATGGCTTGCCAGTTCACTGGCCAAATGAGAGACAACTGGAGGATAGTCTCACAGGTGTTTCTTTGGTTTCAGCCATTGAAACTCTGCCTGGAGAGATAAAGAATTGCATAAAAGAGCCAAAGGAAGACTTTTAAAACTCCATATCAAAATTGGCACAGGGAGATAATTCCAATTCTTCTTTGTCCAGATGGATACAAGTTTCAGCTGTTAGAAATAGATGCCCTCCAAGGAGGCTATTCCAAAATAGGTCAAACCAGAACAGACAACAGAGGCAATAACATGGGAGTATTTGGATAACTCTGCATGATCAGTTTGGTGAGAACATGAACAGAAGGGATGGTCAACCAACTTCTGATCTTTTCAGGAGATTAAGGAAACTGCACAGTGGCAGAACCTGAGGTAGCAATACCAGAAGGGTAGCTGTTACTTCCTCAGTTTCCCAGAACAACTCTAATAGCTCCAATAGTGATTCCACCTCTGACCATAGACACTGTGCTAACTGCACATGTGGACATATTCCCCATAATAAGGGGTGCCCTGCCTCCTGCCAGGGGGAGGAGAGGCATAATGGAGATAACAGAATCTACTGGGATGTGTACATCCAGTGGCCTGACACTTCAAAATTGCAGAAGTACAGGGCCTTGGTTGATGCAGCTCAGTGCACCATAATACCATCAAATTACCAGGGATCAGACCCTACAACTATTCTAGGAGTCACTGGTGGATCTCAAGAGTTGACTAAGATACACCTAAATATAAGTTTAACTGGTAAACAGTTGAAGAAGCATACTGTTGTGACCGGATCTGATGCACCTTGTATTTTGGGAATTGATTTACTGAGAGAAGGGTGTTTCAAAGACCCTGAAGGTTACAAATGGGCTTTTGGAGTAGCAGCTGCAGAAACTGATGGACAAAAATTGAAGTTGTCCCTTAGACCTGAACTTTCTGATGAACCTGCACTTGTGGGACAACATGAGACCGAAGACATAAAGTTGCTGGTTGCTTCTCAGATTGTGCATCACACACAATACAGAACAAAGAGTGACTCTGGTGCCCATTCAGAATCTGATTTGTCAGTTGGAAAGTCAGAAAGTCATCAGCAAAACTTGTCCACCTTCAAACAGTCCAGTGTGGCCTGTGCAAAAGCAGAATGGAGACTGGCATCTGACAGTCAACTTCTGGGCCCTGAATGAAGTAACTCCACCTATGAATGCAGCAGTACCAGACATGATGGAACTCCAATATGAGCTGGAATCCAAAGAGGCCAAATGGTATGCTACCATAGACATTGCTAATGCTTTCTTCTTTATTCCTACAGCAGAGGAATGCAGGCCTCAGTTTGCTTTCACCTGGAGAGAAATCCAGTACACTTTCAACAGGTTGCCATGCCATCTGTCATGCAGTGATCCATGATGCTCTGGAGAAAGGTGGTGCTCCAGAACACATCCAGTTCATCAACGACATCATCATCTGGGGTAAAACTGCTGAAGAAGTCTTTGAGAAAGGTAACAAAATCATTGACATTCTCCTGAATGCAGGTTTTGCCATTAAGTGAGATAAGGTGAAAGGACCTGCCAGAGAGATCCAGTTTCTGGGAGTGCAGTGGCAGGATGGAAGACAACACATTACAGTAGATGTGGTAAACAGAGTCTCTACCATGGCAAATCCCATGAACAAGCAAGAAACTCTACGTTTCTTGGGTAGAGTGGGATTTTGGAGACTGCACATTCCTGGATACAGTCAGATTGTGAAACCTCTGTATGATGTGACTCGAAAGAGAAACAGTTTCCAGTGGGGACCTGAACAACAAGCAGCTTTTGACCAGATAAAGCAAGAAGTAGTCCAAGCAATGGGTCTGGGACCTGTCTGAGGTGGTCCAGACATTAAGAACATTTTGTACACAGCTGCAAGTGACAATGGTCCAACCTGGTGCTTGTGCAAAGAGCTCCAGGTGAGACATGTGGACGTCCTCTTGTTTTCTGGAGTCAAGCCTACAGAGGTTCAGAGGCAGATTATACTCCATGAGAAAAAGAGATTGTAGATGCCTATGAAGGAGCAAAAGCTGCTTCTGAAGTAACTGGAACTGAGTCACAACTTCTTATAGCTCCCAGATTACCAGTTTTGAATTGGATATTCAAAGGCAAAGGTTCTACACCACATCATGCCACAGATGCCACATGGTCTAAGTGGATGGCTCTGATAACACAGGGAGCTCAAATGGGAAATCTTGAAAGATTTTGTCTGATGGAGGTGATCACAAGTTGGCCTGAAGGCACCAAGTGTACTAAACCTCCAGAGGAAAGAGTAACTTGTGCTGAGGAAGCTCCTCCTTACAATGAACTTTCTGATGAGGAAAAGAAATATGCTTTGTTCACAGACGGTTCCTGTCATCTTGTTGGAAACAAACAAAGGTGGAAGTCTGCAGTGTGGAGTCCAACATGTCGAGTTGCAGAAGCAAAGAATGGGAGAAGGAGAATCCAGTCAGTTTGCAGAGGCAAAAGCTGTCCAGCTAGCTCTTGATGTAGCTGAACGTGAGAGATGGGCAAAGCTTTATCTCTACACCGACTCATGGATGGTAGCAAATGCTCTAGGGGGCAGGGGGGATAAAGGACTGGAAAAAGAATGGTTGGCAGAGAAAAAGGAAAGCCTATTTGGGCAGCTGACATGTGGCAGGACATTGCTAATGGAATCGAGATAATTCCAGTGAAGGTGAGACACATTGATGGTCACATTCCTAAGAGCGAAGCTACTGAGGAACAGCAACACAACCATCAGGCAGATCTAGCTGCTAGAGTTTCACAAGTATCACAGTATCACAGTATAACCAAGGTTGGAAGAGAACTCAGATCATAGAGTCCAACCTGACACAGCTGACACAGACTGTGACTTTGGTCTTGACTGGAAACACCGATGTGAGATGTTCTGAGCTTGGTAGGCTCACGATTCGTCAGGACATCAAGGCAGAGATACAACCCACTGGTGGGTTCGTGACAGATCCATAGACATTTCCATGGATGCTATCATGCAAGTCATCCATGACATGACATTTGTGCTGCTATTAAGCAGGCAACATGAATTAAGCCCTTGTGGTATGGTGACAGATGGCCCAAGTACAAGTATGGTGAGGCCTAGCAGATTGCCTATATCACAATACAATACAATACACCACACCAGGTTGGAAGAGACCTTCAAGATCATCACGTCCAACCCATCAACCAATCCAACCCACCCAAACAACTAAACCATGCAGCCAAGCACCCCATCAAGTCTCCTCCTGAACACCTCCAATGATGGTGATGCCACCACCTCCACGGGTAGCCGATTCCAATGGGCAACCACTCCCTCTGTATAGAACTTCTTCCTCACATCAAGCCTAAACCTGCCCTGGTGCACCCTGTGACTGTGTCCTCTTGTTCTAGTACTGGCTGCCTGGGAGAAGAGACCAACCGCTGCCTGGCTACAACCTCCCTTCAGGTACCTGAAGAGAGCAATAAGGTCACCCCTCAGTCTCCTCTTCTCCAGGCTAAGCAACCCCAGCTCCCTCAGCCTTTCCTCATAGGGCTTGTGTTCCAAACCCCTCACCAACTTCATTGCCCTTCTCTGGACACGTTCCAGCAGGACAACATCCTTCCTAAACTGAGGGGCCCAGAACTGGACACAGGACTCAAGGTGTGGCCTAACCAGCGTAGTGTACAGGGGCACAATGACCTCCCTGCTCCTGTTGGCCACACTGTACCTGATGGAGGCCAGGATGCCATTGGCCTTCTTGGCCACCTGGGCACACGGCAGGCTCATGTTCAGCCTACAATTGACCAGTGCCCCCAAGTCCCTCTCTGCCTGGCCACTCTCCAGCCACTCTGACCCCAGCCTGTAGCACTGCCTGGGGTTGTTGTGGCCAATGTGCAGAACCCGGTACTTGGATGTGTTCAGTCTCATGCCGTTGGACTCCGCCCATCTGTCCAGCCTGTCGAGGTCCCTCTGTAGAACCCTTCTTCCCTCCTGCACATCAACTCCTGCCTCCAGCTTGGTGTCGTCCGCAAATTTACTGATGATGGACTCAATGCCCTCATCCAGATCATCAATAAAGATATTAAAGAGCATGGGGCCCACCACTAATCCCTGGGCCACACCACTAGGGACTGGTCACCTAGTGGATGTGGCACCATTCACCACCACTCTCTGGGCTCAGCCCTCCAGCCAGTTCCTGACCCAACACAGTGTGCTCCTGTCCAAGCCATGGGCTGATAGCTTGGCCAGGAGTTTGTTGTGGAGGACGGTGTCAAAGGCCTTGCTGAGGTCCAGGTAGACCACATACACAGGCCTCCCCACATCCACTAGGCGTGTCACCTCATCATAGAAGGAGATCAGGTTGGTCAGGCAGGAGCTACCCTTCCTAAATCCATGCTGGCTAGGCCTGATCCCTTCACCATCCTGTAAGTGCTGTGTGATCGCACTCAAGGTGACCTGTTCCATAATCTTGCCTGGCACTGAGGTCAGGCTGACAGGCCTAGAATTCCCGGCTCATCCAACCGGCCCTTCTTGTAGATGGGCACCACGCTGGCCAGCTTCCAGTCTTCTGGGACCTCTCCAGTGAGCCACGACTGATGAAAAATGATGGAGGGCGGCTTGGACAGCTCATCTGCCAGCTCTCTCAGCACCCTTAGGATGGATCCCATCCGGTCCCATGGCCTTGTGGAGGTCCAAGCGGCTGAGAAGATCTCTAACTCTCCCCTCCTGGAGTAGCAGGAAACTATGCAGCTCTCTGGCTCCTTCTGCCAGCTCTGCAGACCAGCTGTCTGGAAGCCGTTCTGCCCTGCTAGTAAAAATTGAGGCAAAGAAGGTGTTAAGTACCTCTGCCTTTTCCTCATCCTTTGTTACAGCGTTCCCCTCCATGTCAACCAAGGAGTGGAGGCTGTCCTTGCCCTTCTTCTTGCTATTAATGTATTTATAGAATGACTTTTTGTTGTCCTTCACAGCAGAGACAAGTCTAAGTTCTAAATGGGCTTCTGCCTCCCTAATTTTCTTCCTGCATGTCCTAGCAACATCCTTAAACATTCCATGGGTTGCCTCACCTTCCTTCCAAAGATGATACACCCTCTTTTTTTCCCTTAGTTCTATTCCAGGTTCATTACCCATCCAGGCTGGCCGTCTGCCCCGACGGCTCATCTTCCGGCACACTGGCACAGCCTGTTCTTGCACCTTCAAGACTTCTTTCATGAAGTAGCTCCAGCTCTCCTGGACCCCTTTGTTTTTAAGGGCTGTATCCCAAGGAACCCTCTGAGTTAGTTCCTTGAGTAACCTGAAGTCTGCCCTCCTGAAGTCCAGAGTGGAGGTCCTCTTGCTACCCCTCTTGGCTTGGCTGAATACCAAAAACTCAATTATCTCGTGGTCACTGGTGCCTAAACACCCTCTGACCACCACATCACCCACCAGCCCTTCCCTGTTGGTGAAGAGGAGGTCAAGCATAGCCTCACCCCTGGTAGGCTCGCGCAGCACCTGGGATAAGAAGCTGTCCTCCATGCACTCGAAGAACCTCCTAGACTGCCTCCTCTCTGCTGTGATGAGATCCCAGCATCTATCAAGCTGGTTGAAGTCACCCATGAG
Organism: Picus viridis; assembly: GCA_033816785.1. NCBI lineage: Eukaryota > Metazoa > Chordata > Aves > Piciformes > Picidae > Picus > Picus viridis. Next base: position 47,838,543 of record CM066606.1, read on the forward strand.
AACGAGGTCAGGCAATCTTGAGACAGCCTTAAGCTGCCTATAGAGTGCTTCATCGACATCTTCCTCCTGGTTGGGTGGTCTATAACAGACTCCAACCAGGATGTCTGCCCTGCTGGTCTTCCCTCTAATTCTCACCCACAAGCACTCAACCCGATCATCCCTGATCTCCATCTCAACAGCATCTAGTGCCTGCCTGATGTACAGGGCCACCCCTCCACCCCTTCTTCCTTGCCTGTCTCTCCTGAAGAGCCTGTAGCCGTCAATTGCAGTGCTCCAGTCATGCGAGTCGTCCCACCACGTCGCTGTGATGGCAACTACATCATAACTTTCCTGCTGCAACAAGGCTTCCAGCTCCTCTTGTTTGTTACCCATGCTTCGTGCATTAGTCTACATGCACTGCAGCCGGGCTGCTGGTTTCACCTCTAGCTCTAGCTTATCACCCCCAGACTCCTGCCTGAGGGGACTGGTTTCAGCCCCTTCCCCCTTCGAAGCTAGTTTAAAGCCCTGTCAATGAGACCTGCCAATTCCCTTCCCAGAATCTTTTTCCCTTTGGGGGACAGGCCATTCTCATATACTGTGACCTTTACCCTCCTCTGGGACAGATGTACTTCCTCTGTTGCCAGCTGACCTGGTGCAGTAGAAAGTTATCCAAGATCGAAAAACCAAAATTCTTTCGACTGCACCAGCCCCTAAGCCACTTGTTGACCACAGCTGCTGACCTGTTCCTTATTGTGTTCCCTCCTGCAACTAATGGTATCGATGTAAAAATTATTTGTGCACCTGACCCCTCAACCAGATCTCCCAGGGCCCTGAAGTCATCTTTGATAGCCCTGGGAGTTCTGGTAGCAACATCATCATTCCCTAACTGCATAACCAGTAAGGGATAGTAGTCAGAGGGCTGCACCAGACTGGGCAGCCTTCTGGTACCATTTCCAACTTGGGCTCCTGCTAGGCTAATAACTTCCTTATGAGATGGGTCTGGCCGACATATAGGACCCTCTGTTTCCCTCAGGAGGGAATCACCAATAACAATTACCCTCCTCTTCTTTTGAGGGAGCAAGTCCTGATGCCAGGGGAAGGCTGTTTGACCTTAGACTGCTTTGCCTTAGGCTGTTTAAGCTTAGGCTGCTTTGCCTTAGGCTGTTTAACCTTAGGCTGTTTAGCCTCAGGGAAACCCCAGATGGTGTGTCCTCCGGCATCAGTATCACCTCAGCCTCGATCTCCAGTGCCCCATACCTGCTTTCCAAGGGCAGCGAGGAAGGTGGGGGGAGGCAAGGAGGTTTTAATTTGTGTCTTTTGAGAGGAACCTGTGTCCATTCCCCTCTGCTTTTTGGATAACCAGTCTCTGCTGGGGGAGCCCCCAGAGCCTGCTTAGTCTGGTTCATCTCTTTCCTGCTCTGGCTCATCTCTTTCTACATTCCCATACATCTCTAAGACTAGCAACCTCATCCTTTAGTCTGGCCACCAGGTTGAGCAGATAGTCGATCTGCTCACACCTAATGCAAGAGATGCTTCCACTACCCTGCATCTCAAGTGCCAGGTTCCAGCACTCACTACAGCCAGATACCTGGACAGCTACCTGCTTGTGTTCTACCTCAGTCTGGGTCGACACTGATTTTTTTAAGGAGTTTTTGCTGCGTGTTACAACCATGCTGCCCCTGGCCACAGCACCCACTGGACAAAAGATTTGGAAAAAGCGCGGCGGCGCGTGAGAGTGTGAGAGAGTACCAGAGCAGGCGGGCTGCTGCCAAGCGGAGCCCTGCGAGCCGTGCTGCGTCTGTTCAAATTCCGCCGCCGAAGGTGCTGGGTTCACGTGAAAACAGGGCCAATCCGAGCCTCGCAGTGTGTGCAGGAAGCGCCGCAGCCCCAGCCGCCACCGCAGCCCGAAGACCATGTTCTTGGTCTGGTAAGCAATATGTGCTTACTATGGTAGAGGCAAGCACTGGATGCTTGGAAACTTATCCAGTTCCACATGCAACTGCACGCAACACTATTCTTGGTCTGGACAGACAAATCCTGTGGAGACACGGAACTCCAGAGAGGATTGAGTCAGACAACAGAACTCATCTTGTGAAAAACTGAGCCAAAGAGCACAGCATCGAGTGGATATTCCACATTTCCTACTATGCACCAGCTGCAGGGAAGACTGAACGCTACAATGGTTTGCTGAAGACCACTCTCAAAGCCATAGGGGGTGCATCTTTGAAAAACTGGGAGAAACACCTAGCACAAGCAACCTGGCTGGTAAACAGTAGAGGTTCAATGAATTGAGCTGGACCTGCACACTCAGATTTGCTATGAAAAGCAGAATGATAGAGTTCCAGTTGTTAGGGAAAAGAATCTAGGCAAAACTGTTTGCTGTTTTCTTGTTTCCTGGGTTTAGGACTTCTGAATCATCTGCATCTGAGACAGCCAGAATGGACTGTGAACTTTGCTTACAAATTGTAGATATTGTTTTAGATTAGATGGATAGTACTAACAGCCAATGAAATTTTTTAGAAGGGGTGGATTGTTTTAGTTTTAGGCTATGCCTTTAAAATTTAGCTGCAGATTTTGAGCAAAAAAGTAAAAAAAACCAATTCACTACTGGGTATGAACAGGAAAAGAAAAGATCATTCTAAATGAATTTCATTGGCTAGAATGTGTGGGATGGAGGCAGATGTACCCTAACAATCTTACACATTCCACTTAATTCCTTCTTTTCTTCTCTGGTCTGGCTGTTCTGCTGGGGAGGATAACGCTTCTGACCTTGCAGATACAGACGCTAACATTATTTCTTAGAACTACCATTTCTCCTAACAGCTTCTCTTTTCTTCTAATTGTAGGGGGAAAGGAGGTGGTTTTCGAGGAGTGGAGCAGCTTCCCTGTTCGTTTGGACTGGGGGGTGGGGTCATGCTCTTTTCTGATTGTAAATACCTGTATAATATTATAAATACTGTATATTTTGTACATATTCATTGCATTCTGTTGCATATTTTCTGCTTTGTAAATACAGCTTCCATTTGCTTGCAATTGAGCTGGTCATGCTTAGTTAATGTGAATGGGAAATTTTAACCCACCACAGCAACGTTTCTGCTGGCTAGAGGGCTTGGCCAACCTCCTTTATGCTAAATTGCAGCTTGAAGCTAATTTTTTAAGCTTGGAAAGAGGATGGCAGGCTCCTAAAAAGGAAACAGATATACAGAGATTCAGCCTGGATGTAGACTGTCCTAGCGATAGCAGAGGGGTCCAGGATGGTTGGACCTATTTCAAGCAGGAGCTCTTGAAGGCAAAGGAACTGGCGGTTCCTATCTGCCGAAAGATGAGCCAGCGGGGAAGGCGACCAGCCTGGATGAGCAAGCAGCTCCTGGAGGAACTAAGGGAAAAAAGAGGCTGTATCACCTTTGGAAGGAGGGGAAGGCTTCTCGAGGTATGTTTAAGGAAGTTGTTAGGTATGTAGGAAAAAAATTCGAGAGGCAAAGGCCCAGTTGGAACTGAAGCTGGCCAGCTCTGTGCAGGACAACAAAAAGCATTTTTACAAATATGTTAATGCTAAAAAGAAGGGCAAGAAGAACCTGCAGTCCTTATTTGACCTGGAGGGGAACACAGTGACTGAAGATGAGGAAAAGGCTGAGGTCCTGAACACCTTCTTTGCCTCAATTTTTAACAGTAAGGCAGGAGGAGTTCAGGACAAGTGGCCTCCTGAGCTGGGTGATGGGGTCAGGGAGCAGTGTAATGCCTTGGATATCCATGAGGAATTAGCTTGGGACCTGCTGAGCCACTTGGACACTCACAAGTCCATGGGGCCGGATGGGATCCATCCTAGGGTCTTGAGAGAGCTGGCAGGTGAGCTGGCCAAGCCGCTCTCCATCATTTTTCTCAGTCCCGGCTGATCGGTGAGGTCCCAGATGACTGGAAACTGGCCAATGTGGTCCCCATGCACAACAAGGGTCAGATGGAGGAACCCGGAAACTATAGGCCAGTCAGCCTGAGCTCAGTGCCAGGGAAAATGATGGAGCAGATTATCCTGGCGGCAATAACTGCGCACCTGCAGGATGGCCAAGGGATGAGGTCCAGCCAGCATGGATTCAGGAAGGGCAGGTCCTGCCTCTCCAACCTGATCTCCTTCTATGATCAGGTGACCCACCTGGCGGATGTGGGGAGGCCTGTGGATGTGGTCTACCTGGACTTCAGCAAGGCCTTTGACACCGTCCCCCACAGCAAGCTGCTGGCTAAGCTGTCAGCTCGTGGCTTGGACAGCAACACTCTGCGCTGGATTAAGAACTGGCTGGAGGGCCGGGCCCAGAGAGTGGTGGTCAATGGTGCTACCTCCAGCTGGAGGCCAGTCACCAGTGGCATCCCCCAGGGATCAGTGCTGGGCCCCATCCTCTTCAATGTCTTCACTGACGATCTGGATGAGGGGATTGAGACAGTCATCAGCAAATTTGCAGATGACACCAAGGTAGGAGCAGATGTTGGTCAGTTAGAGGGTGGAAGGGCCCTGCAGAGGGACCTCGACCAACTGGACAGATGGGCGGAGTCCAATGGGATGACATTCAACAAGTCCAAGTGCCGGGTGCTGCACTTTGCCACAACAACCCCATGCAGAGCTACGGGCTGGGGTCGGAGTGGCTGGAGAGCGGCCAAACAGAGAGGGACCTGGGGGTGCTGATCGACAGCCGCCTGGACATGGGCCAGCAGTGTGCCCAGGTGGCCAAGAAGGTCAACCGCATCCTGGCCTGCATTAGGAATAGTGTAGCCAGCAGGAGCAGGGAGGTCATTGTGCCCCTGTACTCTGCTTTGGTTAGGCCGCACCTTGAGTACTGTGTCCAGTTCTGGGCCCCTCAGTTTAAGAAGGACATCGAGACACTTGAACGTGTCCAGAGAAGGGCAACAAGGCTGGGGAGAGGCCTTGAGCACAAGCCCTAGGAGGAGAGGCTGAGGGAGCTGGGGTTGTTTAGCCTGGAGAAGAGGAGGCTCAGGGGTGACCTCATTGCTCTCTACACCTACCTGAAAGGTGGTTGTAGCCAGGAAGGGGTTGGCCTCTTCTCCCTAGCAACCAGCACCAGAACAAGGGGACACAGTCTCAAGCTGCACCAGGGGAAGTTTAGGCTTGAGGTGAGGAGAAAGTTCTTCACCGAGAGAGTGATTCGCCATTGGAATGGGCTGCCCAGGGAGGTGGTGGAGTCACCGTCCCTGGAGGTGTTCAAGAGGGGATTGGACGTGGCACTTGGTGCCATGGCCTAGTCGTGGAGTCTGCAGTGACAGGTTGGACTCGATGATCTTCGAGGTCTCTTCCAACCTTAGCAATACTGTGATACTGTGATCTTTCAACACCTGTCCAGTTCCTTTTTGAAAGGAGCACATGGCAAACAAGCAGGCAAGGTCTCAAAGACCAAGGATAGTAGCAGTCCTTACCTCACAGTTGTGTGCAAGATTAGTGTTAGGAATCAGCTAACGGGGAGGCAAACCATGTGCATTCCAACTTCTGGGTACCCTGTTGTTTTTAAGTATTGAGTAACTGGCAGTGTGCTGGGCCATTCACAATGTATTGCTCAAAGGATGCTTTCAAAGAGCTTTATCTTTACTTACATCTCCAAAAAGCTCTTTAGGTAGACAAGCTTCCCTTTCTGTGTACACCACAGGAAGTGAGAAGAAAAGAGATTAACTCCACCATTTTAAAAAATGCATCTAATTTTAACCAAGGGAATTACCTAACTGATTTCTACAGACAGAGTAAAATTCAGGTAGTGAGAGAGAGCTCTTATACTTAATCTCTGAGGAAAATCCCATCATTTTTATTCTAGTGCTCAACTGTATTTGTAATTGTCTAATTTTAAGCACTCAAAGGAACAATCAATATGGTATTAACTGTTATTTTTATCTATATCTAAGCTTCAATAATGCTTCTGTTACTCCATAAATATAAACCAAACACTTGCATTTTCCAAAAAAGAAAAAATCATAGGAAAAAAACTTAAATAACATGGATCAAATGCACGGAAAGGTATAGTCTGTGTGCTCACCTATTTTTTGTTCATGATTTGTGAAGTTTTCTGAAGGTTTCCCTAGCTCTCTTACTAACTAAGCTCTGTTACTGATGTGACTGTCCTCATTCCTCTTATTCATTCATTATTGAAAAGTCATTGGAAAAAAATAGCAAATTATAGAGAACAGATGTATCAGGAAGTTATCTTTGAAAAGTGGCTGTCGGCCCTGCTGCTCTCTGTGGCACACAGCAAGGTCAGATTGTGTTAAAATCTTGGATTTATATGTCCTATGGATTTTCTGTGTGTTTAATACTTCCTGGGCAGATTCCTGACAGTAATCAAATCCAATTTTCAGAGGTCACAGTGAGGTCTGAGGACATCCAGCATCATCCTGAATGGCCCAACATGTGACTAGGATGATGAGGGGCCCAGAACATGAAGAGTGTTGTGTGGCCTTAAGAAACTCTGTTGACCCTTGGGCTGTGAGGTGGAAATAAAAATCGACCTAGGTACCTGGATGATCCATCTGCAGAATGGACTGATAATTACCTTAACAGGGTCACACTGAAGAAAGTAATAGAAACAAGTGCCATTAAAGAAGGGGAAAGACATTGAAAACAGGAAACAAGCAAATGGCTCTCTACTATTGTGTTGCATTTCTTATCTGCAAGAGAAGTTAAAGTTCAACAGCTTCAAGGGAAACCGATGTAGGGTTAAATAATTTCCCCGTTCATAGCTGTACTGATTGAAGGAGAAAGTGTTCTAGTTTCCTCTCTTGACAGCTACAACTACCCTCCTCCCTGCAGTGATATGGACTAGAAATGAAAGCAGTGACAATAGAAACACCAAAGAATGTGCACATGAAAATACCTTGTAAAAACAACACTGCATGCAGTATAGAGGAACATTTATCACGCTTCACTGAAAAGCCACACAAAATCTTGAAACACCAACAAACAAAATAACAAAGTATGGAAAGTGTTCAGGACAAATTACTGTCATGAACATTTAAGGTCTAATGCAAACCTTTTTTATACATAAAAGAAGTAAAATCTAAGTGCCACATATGACACTGAGAATAATCCAGATATCAGGACATTTTACTCATGCCAATTCTAGCAGTGAACCCTGTACACACACACATTCTGAGCAAATCTGGGGTGGCTGTCTTAGGTGAAATTTAAAACTGTTAACAATGGATCTTTAGAACACATGTTTTCATTCAAGTCTTGTGAAGTATGCACCATTCTTCAATTCTAAAGACATACATGTACATATGTACACATACTCTCATACCTTTGCAAAAAAATAAAAAATATATATACACATCCACATGTGCATGCACATACACATACAAAGAGAGAGACAATATGCACCTATATCTGGATATATCCCTGACATTACTATGGATGTCACAAAGGCATGGAATTATTTTACAGACAAGTTGCACACAGAGCCATAATGAGTTTCTGAATTGCCAATACTCACACATAACAGAGGGCCTGATCATCATCAGGTGCTGGAGAAGATCTAGAATGTGAAGCATATGATGCAGCATCTTTTTACAATGGTGTTAACAAATGTAAATATCTCATACTGAATGTGAGGCATACTTATACAGATGAAAGTGTGAGCTGCTTTTTCTATTTTCTTTCTCCTTCTTTTCTTTCCTTGTTCCACTTCTGCTTCATCTACACCTCCCCAGAAAGCATCTGCTCTTTATTGTTGTCTATAGCAATAATTATTAACAAGCATGAAAAACAGAATTGTAATCTATTTTTTATTTCTTCATAAGGAATTCATCCCCACACTTTAAGCAGGTGAATTTTGATGCAGCTCTGTAATTATCTCACAGATGTTACAGGCAGCTGCTGCTGAGCACAAAATCCTGGCTATTACTACAGAAACATAAGAGCTCCTGGCAACGTGGAAAAAGAAGTGAAGCACACTGCCTTCTGGTAAGACTACACATCTGGTACTCCACATAGAAAGCATAAAAAAGTTCAATACCTAAGGTTTAAATTCAGACTGCTAGTTCTTCAGCTATTCAAAATCACGTATGCTTTAATAAAATAAAACAAAGCCTTTATGTGTCAAATAAGAACAGCTCTATGTCTTATCAGTAAATCAGGTTTGACACTGAAATACAGCTTTGAAATTAAAATACTTCTGCCTAATCACTTTAAGGGGTAATTCTGTGCCATGGTTTCACTGAGATACAATCATAGGCTAGCCATGGTATGCACACCGTTAGCAATTTCAGTCAGCCAGGACACTAAGATGGGCAGGTTACAAGTTGGGGCAGCTGACCTAAGCTGGATAATATGTGTATCCTATAACACATATGTCACAATCATTATCAAGGGGGAAGTTTGCTGAGAACAAGGCACTCCTACTCCACTCAAGGGTTGTCATTTCTGGAAGGGCTCACTCATTATTCTGCTCCTAAGAACTGCTTTCCCATTTTTTGTGACTGCTCTATATTCACTGTAACCATTGCAGCCCTGTATAGATAAAAAGGAATTATATCTATGTGCAACATCTGAGCTCTTATGAACCCTTGTTTCCTGAGGAAGACACCAAAGAGATTCAACTTGGTTATTTAAAATTATGGCCCTCAAATGGCAACTCCTGTATCATGGTACACCTCATTAGCTCTGAAATGACATCTATACAGCTGTATCCCTTTCAGTAAACAGAAAGAACTATAGTGAGATAATGTTTCGTATCTCCATTTTTTTTTATTTGAGACATTACCCCAATTGTTGTATCATATTATTTTTCTGGGATCCTGTACTGTTCCTGAAATTACAAATTATGGAAAAGTTTAATTATGCTGAATTGTTTTGTATCAATTCTATTTAAGACCAAAAGCATTGTCTTTGTTATTGCAAGACTAGTTGAGAAGATACCAAAGGATTTGGTCTTTCAGTTTTTTGAAATGCAGAAATCAGCTTCACTAAAATCCCCTATCATAGGAATGCACCAAAAAACATGAATAAAACCAAAAGATAAATATCCTAGTTAAGAATATAAATAGCAGCTGTCCTTATTCTGTGAGATCTTCCAGAAAGGCGTTACCCTTTTCTCTGGAAAATCTGAACATTCACACCTAAGATGAGATTTTGATTTTTCCAACATATCTGCAGAAGACTAAGACTACAAAACAAAACTTGTAGTCACATAGTGTAAAATGCAGCAGCTATAAGAGTGTAAACAGAAATAATGAACACATTTGTGTTTGATCACAAATTATACATTTGATCACTACACTAATAAAAGCTTCCTCAGAGAAGAATGGTGCAATAGCATTTGTCTATGCAGGTGTACACACATGTGCATGCACACATACCAACTGATGTCAGATGTGGCAGTCATAATAATCAATGAGACCTTTTATCAGCCCTGGCTCATTCATATTCATGTCAATACTGCCAACAATGTAATTTGTTATATGGGTATATCCCATTATTTAAACAACTTTCCTTTAACTCACAAGCCTAAAAGCATGACAGCTATGGGGCAGACAATTAAATCTACCACCCACAGTGAAGATATTTTGACTTCCTGTTCCTACAATGCCAGGTCTTTTCAAAGCTAGAATACTGCTGGAGAAGAACAGAATGCACTGCGATCTACTTTGAACTGACAGATACCTCTGAAGTAGAGGCTTGTACTATTAGCACCTAACACTTCCAAGTCTGACCTAATCCATATTATCATGGATTTGAGAAAAGCAACTTCCTAGAATTTTGGAGCTGTAAACTCAGCATTGCTGTGTCTAGAACAGAACCCACAAGCTTAAGAACAGCCCCATTTCTAGATGGTACATTTGGGAAAAGTTAACTCTATAACAATGATGGCTAGAGAGAACTGTACATTAAGAGAAAGTCAAAATTCTGTCAATTCAGTAAACCTGTGAAGAAGCCTTCTCATCAAGCAAGCAAATTTTTTAGAGTTGCATTTATTGCTGCAAGCTTAAAACAGTACTCCCAAGAGGTGGTTATTTATATACTGGCACAATAGCTCCTTCATATGTACTAATAAAAACTTGGAAGGGAATTCACAAAACATGTTTCTACTGTTTGTTGTACCCAAAATGTTTTAAGTGTTACTTTTTTACATTAACATCATGTGTCCAAAACTGAAATCCATTACAAAGATCTTCATCAAATGAAATTACTTGTGCAATGGCCACAACAGTCCACCTTCATCAAACACAAACACCTTGAGAAAACCCTTACCTTCTGAAGTGTCACACTATGAATGCAAAACTGATTAATCCCATTCTTTCCATAAAACCAGGCAGGGCAGTAATGATGATGATTGCTAAAGATAGTAATAACTTTTCTAAGAACATTCACAGCCTCTTACACAACTGATTTTCATTTTGAAACCCATGAAACTGTAATCTGAAGGTGAATTATCCACCTTACCCACCTGAAGCTGTAATTTAAAGGTAAACTTAAGTTGTAAGAAGAAACATAATTTTAATTTGGAGTAACTGGCATACACAACCTAATTTTTGTTTATTAGCCTCTTCCTACCACAAATCATCATCTAGCGTTACCTACTTTATATCTGGTCCAATGAGTGAATGCCTCCTCAGCATAGCCCGGGCTTGTGCATTGGTTAAGTTTGTGGTTGACTCTTCATTAATGGACAGGATGCAGTCCCCTACACCAATCCGTCCATCACGACTTATTGAGCCTCCATGGATGATACTGCGGACTATCATTCCAGAGCCGTCCTTATTGGAACTTACTGTCATCCCTGCAGAGAAAAACACATAAAACAGTTATTAACACCATTGATCCCCAGCTCCGAGTGCCAAGAAATGGGCGCTTGGTGCCATGGTTTAGTTGATTAGGTAGTGCTGGATGATAGGTTGGACACGATAATCTCAAAAGGTCTTTTCCAACCTGGTTAATTCTACTCTATGCTATTCTATACTATTCTGTTCTATTCTAGCCTGTGAGAGAGGCCTTTCTCTGAACATGCAAATCACCTGGAGAGGTGATGATTATATCAGGAACTGAGGAGTGGCTCAACAAACATTAAGATAAGATGTGTCATCTCTGCCCACCAAGACAGCAGCTGCCCAGGGTGTGTGGTGGAAAGACCTCCTGGAACATGTAACAAAGACAAGCACATCCTTGGTTGTTCTCCTGGTAAGAGCGCTACTGTGGGTATGGTGAACAGGTGGGAGGCCTCATTACTACAACAAGTAGAGTTTAACTTCCTGACAACCAGCCCTCAGATTAGTAACACTACAACGTTGAGCACATCTCAGATGGTATTTACAGGTGGCATCCTGGGCTGGATGCACCAGAATTTACACTCACATGCTCCTTCTAATAATTGTCTCTTGACAGATCTGCTCACACAGGTTCAATAGACAGTGTGCACAGAAAAGCAGATGGCTAAGGTAACAGCTGAAATGTGGTTTGAGGTCTTGAGCCTAATTTTGCTGCTTGCTAAGCTGGTAACAACAGTATTACTGAGGATAGCAGAATAGCACTTTATAAAAAAACAGTTTCTATGCTGTCAGCCTCATTACAAGAGATCTTCAAAGCTGATGTCCTACTTTGTACAGCTACAGTTTCAGGTTAAAAATTAAAATGCTAGTGTCAAGTTGCCAAATGAATCACACAACAATGTCTCCTTAGCTCTTTTTGCATCTGGATGCTCCATCCTCTACCTTTCAAAAATCACAATCAAAACATCAGAGCTCCTGCTGTGGCAGGATTTGAGGAGCTGTTGCAAGCTTTGGGTGACACCATTTAAAAGCAAAACCAAAATCCAGTTCTCAACAGAAATAATTGGTGCAGCTGCAGCTTTCAACCTCACTCTCAGCTCTTGATTTAGCTCCTATTGTAAAAATTAAAAGCAATGTAATCATGTGTGCAAACTGGTCACTGCACCCAGGCAGCTTCCCAAGCCAGAGCACACACAGACTGGAAGAAAAAGACTACAGGCAAAAGCCAGGAGAAAGCACTATTCACATTCATACGTGTACACAAAAGACATGTTTTACTTTTCATGCATGTATTACCTGCCAATGTGCATCCTGCCCTGTGTTAGTATTTTTGAAGCCTGGCTGTACTGTGAAGGAGAAGGTGATATAAGGCAGACTGAGCATCCACACATCAGAGGGTAATTTACCCCAGTTGTTATAATATAGGTTTTATATAGATGGTAGATTCACCTAAGCAATGCTTCCAGGACAAGATGTAAGCAGGCGAAGATGATTATTGCATTATACAGCAAAGTTATATAGTCCATCAGAAGGCACATATGTCACATCTCAATTGGTCATTTTCTACTGGCATGTGTGTAATTAAGGCATACAATAGGTCAAAATAACAAAACAATATTTTAACACATCCAAACAAATTCTGCCAAATTTCTCTCCTCCAGTTACAAGGTGTTTATATTCTTTTCAGACTCAAAGACAAAACACTGTTTTTTCTAATTCGATCAAAGGCAAATCTTCCCTATTGCCTTCCAAAGTTAACAAAAAACCCCCTCTTCTCACACCCAGTGGCAGCACCCACTGAATTACAGCATCACAGAACCCAAATCACACCTGCACAGCAAGGGAGTCCTGAGTGGTGGCTATTTATGAGCAAGGGACCCACGAGCTGCTTTCAAGATGCTTTCTGTGGACAATCCATCTTAAAGTGTTTGCGGAATCACTGCCAACAGCCAGCATCCACAAAACACCAACTCAACAGTCTTCAATGACACACAGTTGACCAGAAGAAATGGCACCAGAAACCTAAACCAAAGCAAATAAACACACTTGCCACAAATGGGAGGGGAGCATCACTGCCTCCCACCTCAAAGCTTCCCCAGTGCTGGCTCTGGGCAACTGACTAGGAGGATGCTATCCTGACACTCCACCTCACACTGTCCAAGGAGACCTGGTCTCTGCACCAGAGACAGGAGAGGGCACTGAAAAATGCCTCCATTTGTTGTGGATGTGTTTGCTCCAAAACGTGCCTCCAGTCAGTATGCTCAGAAGTCAGACACTGCAGATTATTTAAAACTCTGAAATTCTCTACAAAATGGTAATATAATTGAGCTAAACATACTACCTATTAGAAGTATCAACTATGTGGTTTTCAGAAATACCAATTTAAATACAAATATGCAGCAGAGAAGAGAGTACTGTGTTTAGACCCTTTTGACTATCCTCAGGAAGGAAGGTAATTTCGTGCTTACATATATTTGAAATCCTAGTCTGCAGTTTTCTTACATGAGTGTTCTTCCAGAGCATTCCTTGGCAATATCACTATTTATATTTTACAAATGTACAGACACTAAAAAATAATGTATTGAAATTGTTAACATTTAGGAATGACTGAACTCGCTTATGGGAAAAATTCTTTTACTTTCACGTACACAGTGACAGTGAATGGATTTGGTGCCATCACAGCCAAACACAGCAAGAGCAACAAAGAACAAATACCCTGTTATGCTTTCTTCACTAAAAGGAAAATATTTAGTCTTTACTAATAAAATAGGGAACATATGAAAAAATTAAAAAACATGCTCCTGGACAGGTTATATAAAATGTTAGCTACCTTACCTAGACTTGAATTGCCTTTTGCAATAGTTATAGTCTTCTCATACATGTTTTTCACTGTATCCGGGGATATGGAACTTTGCTCTGAAGATACTGGGCATCTCTTTTCTGTTACAAGCACTTGATCCTAGCACAAGGGAAAACACTAGTTCAGAAAACCAAGACAAAAACACAATTGGATATACTGACCTCAACTCAGTTTATCCAAAAGCTAGGTGTGGAATTAATAGAGTCCTTTATACAGACACAACAACAATCAGGCTATCAAAGATCAAATTGACATACATGAGGTTTCTGCTTTCATTCTGGTATTACAGAAAATCTACCATAAAGTACGGTTTTAATAAAATTTAGGGCCATCTGTTACATTCTTAAAAGTTAATGGGATTAATTCAAGGGCTCTTAGATTCACTCACTAAAGATATCTGACCAACTGCCAGTGTAAAAGTAGCAGATCTAACAAATTGCAGTTCTTTAACAAATTTCTTCATAAAAATACTCATTGGAAGAAAAAAGAAACACATCACAGTGACTGTCATATAAAAGAATATTATATTTGCACACTGTGGTGTCACAGGCTATTTTGTGAGCTGAGCTACACAGGCTTTGCATGAACACCAGGACGCAAGACATTGATACCACTCCCCCTTTGATTCCTAGGATGGTTTCCAGATGTGAACCTCTTCTTTGTGCCCATACCTCTGCAGAGGCTAAGAGGAGCTAAGACAACTCTCCTGACATGCTCAGCAAGTACACTCTGGTCCAGCAGCGTCTTCTGCTGAGAGGTATGAGTATGCTTTTATATACCCCAATATCACCAGTCTCTGGGACACGACTATCTTGATGCCATAAACAGTCTCCTGTTTTGGGTAGATCTTAAGTCAAAAGTTTTGACAGCAACAATTTATGTAGAAGATTCTATGGTGGACTATGGCCTTTCCATAGATTATTATTATTGCTATTTTAAAATAATAATAAAATATATACTTTTTCAGTGGAATTGAGCTGTATGGTAGTAGCAAGGCTTGTATTTGGTGCAATTTCTGCAGTTGTCTGAGATCTAGTCCATATTGCAGTGTTTTCACTTGCATTTTGGTTGACCTCCAAAGCATCCAGAGGCAGAAGATCCTTTTTAGTAAAACCAGTTGTAGCTTCCAGGTTATTGCCCACTACAGACTTTTGCTCTCTGAATCTCTGATTCAGATCCATCTTGTACAGATCCTTGTTAGATACAGCTGTGGCATTTGAACATTCTTCTCCAACAGACTGTTAAACACAAGAAACACTGAATAATCATTCTTTTGAAGTATAATTTAAAAGACAGTATATGGTACAATTTTTAAGATTATAGTATAATTTTTAAGATAAAAAACAGATACTTGTATCACAGACTTTAAACTTATTTGTTATAACATCATTGTCTTCAGTAGATACTCACAGGCATTTTAGTACAAAATTAATTTCAGCAAAATAGTGTCTATTCACACATTCTCAAACCATACATAATGCCAACAAGTTATTAAAATTAAAGCATTCAACTTCTTCAGGTGGAAGAACTTTGCAAGACTAAGGTCTTTACTTTCAGAACAGTTGGCACACAAAAAACAATTTCAAACAGATGAAACAATAAACACACAATCTAAAAATCCATCTAAGTAAATAGAAACATTAAAGTATCCCTTTCAAACAAAAATGGAGAAAATGCAAACTCAGTCAAATATCAGCAAAAAATAAACATGGAGGTTCTGAAGTGTGACAGCAGTAAGATACAGTAATGCAGTTACCAGAGCTTAGCAGCTAGTACTCATTGCAGGTATACTAATTATGGCTGCAGTGCTAGGATTCTCTACACAAAATTTATTTAGACTTTCAAGATTTCCAGGTCTCAAATTTCAAGTATTTTAATGGATTTCAATAGTTTTCAAATACTCTCCAGCTCAGCTTTCAAAAAAAGCAATTTTATAAACATGTAGACCATTAGGTATTAGAAAGATTAATCAAGGACTCAAAGGGGGACACTGAGGCTCCGTATCAATAGTAGCAATTTTTTTCTGAAAGGCAGCAAACGTATTCACAAGAATGTCTACCTCTGTCTTAGCTGTTATCCACTGGTTCTATCATTTTTTCTATTCCTTTTCCAAAATGTGAGGAACATGTATTTCTTAAACATTTTTGCTATTTTGCCAGGTTTTGGATCAAGGCCCTTATCTTTCAAGTATGTGCATATACATTTGCCCTGTCCCCAGACAATCATCAAAAAAGGCTGACCGGAAATAAGTGGTTTAAGCAACATCTGAGAAGATAATTGAGCAAAGCCTAAATACAACTAATCTGCATGATGTAATCAATGAAGTAATTTCCTACCTTTTGGAGAACAGAACATCATGACTACATTTAAATTATCTCATAAGGTTTCAAAGACAGATATGAGACATAAGTTTAAGTCTGTTCTGTATTAATTTTCAAATCAGTGAAAACAAGACCCAGATTGTACTCAACATTTATTTCATATGCCATATATACATATTGGAGTTGCAGCATATGCCTGGCTTTATTTTTGTTTCACTTAAAGAAAAGCCAAATCTGTACTTTTTGAAGACAAAGAAAATTTCAGGACTTTTTAACTACACAGCAGCATATGGCCTCATTAGAGGACTCGCATAACTTCACCTTTTTTTTTATCACCAATTTTAAAAGCGATACTAAAGGCATTCAGAACCATGCAACTGCCTTCAGCCAGAAACTGAAATACCCCTGCATTTCTCGTAGCATTAAATGGCTTTTTTTCCTTCCTATTTAATGCATTTCACTTGCTTAAAAGTCACTTTTTAAACACACATTCTCCTGCTATGTTTACTTTGTGAAGTCACTCATAGCTACAGAGTTTAAAATGGTACTTGATGAAAACACTCAATTCACACTTGTGCACACAGGGGAATATGGTCAGAACCGTTCAGGTTTTTTTTTAAGTATGAACCATTTTTAAGTCCATGCTGAAAATAAATTAAAATTTTCTACAGCCTTAAGAAGACATATAATGGACATCCAGCCTCTATGTCATAAAATGCTTCTTAGTATGCAAAATGCATAATCCATTTAAGTAACAATTACAGAGTTAAATAATGCAATCTGTCTCACTAGCAAAACAGTTACGTGCTCTTCTGTGCATTAGGAAAACCATTAGAAGATGAATTTAGCTTTCTAAGCAGTGCCTCATATGGGCTGAATACATTCCAAAAGGAATGAGTTACTGTTGCTCAGGTGTAGAGGAAAGAACAGCAGGTACTCAAGACTACAGACTGATAACATTGGAAGAAATCCCTACAATGTTGCTTTCAAGGATGACTGCTACAAAAAGTGCCTTGGAAAGTGGGATTAGCATAATAAATCTATAGATTGCCAAGAGAAAAAAAAAGGAGCATGAAAAATGATGCAGAGAAACAAAACACCAACTCTGATACAAACGAGCAAGTCATTATGGGTATGTGACCAGCCATAAAAAAGATACTGATCTTTGTAATACTATTAAAGAACTTACTTGCTAAGTTTAAACAGAAATCACTAGCAATCAGGTTTATTATACATAGATTTACTTTTAATTACAGTGTCATTATGAAGATTTAATTCAAGAACATAGCCAGTGAACTAGCAAACACACTAACTACAAAGCATAAAAGCAAAGTTTAGAATAAAAATTTACTTGCTTTTTTCAGTTATTTCCTATTACCATTCTTTATTACAGTCTGAGGTAATAACGGTAATAACAAGTTTTTGTAGCAGACTGTGCACCACATCTTTAACACTACAAACATCCCACCATACTTTATCTGACTATACAAAACACAAATCCAAGCTTCCTAGCTCCTTCTCTCTTCAATACAAACAGCTGAATGACACCAATACAATCTTAAACAAAACTGCACTTTAATGTGGTAACAAATAGCACAGTTTGAATCAGGATGACATAAATGAGTCATATCTAATCAAGCAGCCTTTTCACACTCGAAGTCAGGGTTTCTCATCAATAAAACCAGCCTCCTTTTTACCTTAGGAGTTGACAATGGAAGAGAATAGCCGTAGTTCAGCTCACCGCTACAAGCACTGTCATGCAGAGCTATCATTGAAGCCTGGAAGACGTCACCCTCTAGAGAATACTGCGATTCAAAGGTGGACTCATCCGCTACATCTGCCTCGCTGGAGTCCACCTAACAACAAAAGCAATTCAATCAGCCAGGCTGTTACCTTCACACTACGTAAGCTGCAAACACATGCACCTCAGCTGCCACATACTGACTGTCGCTTTCCTTCTTTTGGGTTCAGTAGGTGCTTTTTTTCCCCTCCTTCATGTTTTAAACTGAAGTTAAATTTGTGCAACAGCAAAAATTTCTGCTTCCAGTTACAAAGAATACCTGAATTGAAGTGAGCCTAAAATGGAATGAGTTGCAAGGCTGTGGTGAGTTCCTGCCTGTTAACAAAAAGCATGAGGCTGAATTCTACTGTACTCCCCATTGTCAGCAATTTGATTTTTTTAAGGCTTTTTTTATTTCTTGTACAAGAATTAGCATGGAAAAAAATAGTGAGTTTCATTTAGTGCCAGCTGTCAGTAATGTTCCCTTCACCCAACTTCACAGGCTGTTTTAAAAAGCATAGAAAAAAATAAACTCTGGAAATAGCAAGGCTTTCCAGTGCATTTATGAAAAAAAAAAAAATCTGCTAAGATTTTTTTATTATTTCAGAAAACGGTAACATGTCACAACAAGATTCATATGGACCATTCTCCTGTCTTACACGAGAATTCTAATTTTTAAAAGAATTCCAGTCATGGAACACACATGGGCAGTATTTTTTCCCTTTTTCCTTTACTTAAATGTAGTATCATTTTTTCTAAGACACATATACTTTCAAATACTACAATAAAATTAAGTACTAAAAGACATGCTACATTCTAATTATACTTTCATCTCCCCTGCCAGAGCTCAAGAAAATAGTCTATGATAATATAAATGATCACAGTGAGTTCAGAGCCATGACCGTATCATAGATTGTATGAATCAAACAAGCGCAACCATCTGCAGAGATGGGACCTAATTCTTGTTTTCCTGCCTCTGTGGTTAATCATATCATAATTTCATTCTGTTGGATTTACAACAGCAATACCAAACTATTGTAATTCAACATATTTATTCTATTTAGGGGTGAAAATAATTAGTTTTATCTTTTTTCTTTGTCTCAACTTAAAAGCTAATTCAAACTGCTTTGGTGTAACTTACTCTCAGCCCATCCTCAGGAAAATGCAGACTAGTGCTACCAAAACTACACACAAAGAAAGGATTGTGGAAAAAAATGGGACAGGCCTGTAAAACCTGAGCGTAGATTTAGCTGTGAAGAACAGTATCTCATGAGTGCACTCTGCAAACACATCTTCAGCTGGGTGTCTGTACATTCAATTTCCTATTTTGTACTTTTGATTATTGACAGTATTGACAATTTAGTCATATTATCTGCCATGTATTTTCATTCCTCTTTCACAACTTTGATGTTTTTTGTATTAATCACAGATAGAAGTCAAATTTTAGACTGGACAGAAGTCAAATTTCTGGATCCTACACACTTCTTAACAAACAGAATAAGGCACATAAAGACCAACTACTGTATCAAGGTAACAAACTGCAGAAAAAAATGCAGGCAGTTTTGTGTTAAAGTAAGTTATTAAAACCAGGGTTGTCATTTGCATACATGGAAAAACAGTGAATGCACAGGAACCAGTAATCCAGAAATTCCTGTATTGAAAGGATTCATTCCAAGTTTTTATTTGTTTGGGGGTTTGGGAGGTGGGTGTGAAGGGGATTCTTAGTTGGTTTTGGGGTTTTTTTCAGTTTGTAGGTGTTTTTCCTACTGAATTAAGCTCTAGGGTTTAGTAGAAAATGTTTCCCTACTCATATCACCAGAAAATGAGGGTCTAATATCTTCAATATTTGGACCATGATGAGCACAAAAAAACATGAGAAAACACAGTCAGAATATATTTATATTCTGGATTTTTTTGTTTTATTTGTGGAGTCTATTTATTTTGTCTTTTTAATCTTTGTCTTACTGGCAACTTCTGGACTATGTAAGGCACCAAATGCTCAAGTAAACTGTATTGTTTGTACAAGTGAATGAATACCTTTTGACCTTGCAAATCTCATAATCACTGATTGATGGTGAAGTCTAAAGAATACCATTAGAAGGAAGCATTGGCAGCTTTTGAAGACAGACAGCATTCCTTGTAAGGCTGGCTTACATGCAAAAAGATGGTTTAAGAAACTTTTCAAGCTACAGATGTCATATATTATGATATATGGGTGAAAAGATTCCTTTTCAAAGTAAGTTCATGAACATCTCTCTACGTGAAGTGAGATTTTCAACGGGATAGTCAGTGCATGTAAGAAGTGGGTAGCCATGCACTTTTCAAAATTTCAGCAATTATTTTTTTTTTAAGCAGCTAACGTATCACAGACCAGATTCACCGCTCATGCAAACAGCCAAAACCTCCACACGACAATTTCCACCATGCTGGGATCCAGCCCAATTTTAGTGAATGATGGTGACAGTAAACACTAAAAATAAGCATAAACACTGACAAAGCAACCCTTTTCATTACAAAATGAGAACACTTAAATCTTTGTTAAGATGAGGCACTAACCAGAGCCAGCTCAGCATGGAAGAGGGCTACATCAGCTGGCCCCTCCTCCTCAAGTGAATGGGCAGTGTAGAAAAAGCAATCTTCCTTAGCAGAGACATAGCCCTCCTCTGGTGAAAGCTGCAGAAAGAATGGAGCTCTGAATTGGGTGAGTGGCCAGGACACAGAGTGTGCAAGTGCATTATGTGTATGGGTTTAGAGGAAAATTAATTCCAAATGCAGTGAAGATTTCATTTCAATCACAGTCACAGTGCGGGCAGGTAAAGAGACGTTTTGTTTTTTTTTTTTTTACTTGAACTGATTCAGCTTCACATCTCATTTAAATAATGAAAAAGTCTACACAGACATGCTACACTTTTGTCTAAAACTCATTTTCAATTCCTGCTCTTGCTAAGCATGTAGTAAACTACCACCAGAGCTCTCACAATGGGAAGAGCCTAATACCAGAGGCCTTTATAATGTTGCTAACCACATAGCAATCTTGTTAGCAGGCAGAAAGACTGTATTCACTGTCCGAGTTTTAAGATTTTACCTGCTAGGTGGAATGGACACTTAAGAGGACAAAATACAATTCTGACTCTAAAGCATCAGCTTTTTCCAGCATAATTTGATACCAGGGGCATTCATCCAATACTGCAAAGAGCCCAGTGATTATTTGCAATGTTTATCTGGCAAGCATAATATATAACACATTGAAGTGCAAATGCCAGGAAGATAAACTAAATCCTCATGTACTTTCTCCTTTACAGTGACATCTTCTTAAGTATAAAAATGTTGATCTGCAAGAACATTTCAGTGTGTAACACTGGTTCTTCACCACAAAAAATTAAACAAAGCAAGTAAAAGAAGTATCAAAGCTCTTAGTAACATAAATGTCAGTGGTTTTCACAGAATTTTCTCTCACCCTTTCTGAAAGATCTGCTAAGAATGAAAATTTGATATCCACATCTACAAGAATTAGAAAATTATCATTCCGTGAAAATAAAAAATTATCTCCAAGGACTGTATTCATGCTTACAAGTATAGTGAAAGGGATCATTGCGCTATGAACCAATGTCACCCTCCTGATTTGAATTCAGCATAACAGGGGGACAAGTCCACTAGCATCTTACTCATAAACACTGTCTTGGTCACCCTACATCTCCTTCAGTCTCATTCTTCTAATCCTTACAGACTACCTCCTAAAATCAAGGTTGAAATTATTTATGGCTACACTAAAATAACCAGTTTGAGGCATACGAACTGAAGACTACTCACTACTCTTTAAACATAGAGCACGCAGTCCGAATATAAAGACTGCTTAAGTCCTATACCTTGCAAAGCACAGGAAAAGGCAAATTCCAGTCAATACACATAAAGCTGATTTTATGTCCCCATGGCACATATTCAGAGTCCTGAATGTATGAAATTATGCCCAGCAACTTGCTACCCTGAAATACTGCACTCATTGCAAGGCACTTCAGTGTTTTCTCAACTGCCAGACAGGTGTGCTAGATCCTGTGGTCAGTACAGCAGTCATACACCTACACAAGCTGCTCCTACATGCAAGGACGTACTGGAATCTGTTAAAGGCAGTTTCTGGATGTTTTGAGCCACCTAGCTGTACCCCAAAGCACAAAAGGTACATGCCAAAGTCAGGATCATCATGGACCAAAACGACATGAAAAGCACTCATTGAATTCCCAAATCCTTACAGGCAGTGGTTTCGCAACTCCTATCTTAACTGTTCCTGTTGGGGCTCCTTTCAGTGCTTGTACTGCTTCTTCAAGACTGCCATTTTCCAAGCTAATGTCATTGACAAACATAAGCCGATCTCCAGGAAGAAGTCTGCCATCTTGCTCAGCCACACCCCAGGAACTAATGAGCGAATCACAATTACAGTGTTTGCTGGATCAACAGGATCCTAGAAAAATAAAAGGAAGAAAAATACTTCATTTTCTTTACTCTTCTAAGTCTTGAGAGGCTAATTTTTATGTATGAGCTTTAAATAACCCAAGGACATTGTTGGAAATAATTCTCACTATGTTAACACAGCCACTTGAGATGACACTGCATCAGTTTTTATGAAAAAATCACCTCTATAGTTTAAGTGTCCTTATCTTTCAGATTATTAGAATACACTAATGTCACATTTATCAGAGTGCAAATGGAAATGGATATTAAATTTTAGGGGAAGAGTGGACAGACAGTGGAATGGGCTGCCCAGTGAGGTGGTTGAGTCACCAACCCTGGATGCTTTTAAGGGTTGTTTGGTGCTTGGGGATATGGTTTTGGGGTGAACCTTGTAGACCAGGGTTATTGTTTGAACCTGGTGATCCTGAGAATCTTTTCCAACCTGAATGTTTCTGTGATTCTGTGAAATCACTACTGAGGCACAGGTTAATTCTAAGCAGTGCTCCATGGCCATAATTAGCACTTGGAAGTGACTGCCAGATGAAAACACATACACTATTACGAACAAGATTCAGCAGAGACCTGGGACAAGACTGGGTCCTGCAGCATCACATCTGACCAAAAGCCTATACTGACCTTTCTGAGGAGAAATAGTTTGAAGTCAGGTAAAAAGCTGTCCACTGTGATAACCAGGAACAGCAGGAACACTTTTTCTGGGGTCCTGACCAAAAACAGGCAGGAGACAGGCACTGAGCTGCTCACTGGCACACATTAAGAGACACTTTTTAAGATAACTTGAATTCTGAAGTCAAGCACTAAATGAACAGAGGAATTTAGGCACATCCTGGACAGACAGGAGCTAAAAAAAGGGATTTCAGAATTGGAGTTCTGGATTTTAGTAAATCCTGCTTTAAGCATTTAAGTCCTTGATTGGATCTTACCCTAAGTACCTCACTGGAGGTGCAAAATGCATGGCTAAATGCACGATATTCTGATGACATCATTCACTACCACCAGGGCACTAAAAGATGAGCTTTCTGAAGACCCCAGTATATAGCAGATTATATTTTTTTCCAGACCAGTCTTGACACAGAAAGAGAAATAAGTAATGTATTGAAGCCTTGATACAGAAAAAGGAATAAGTGGCATAACTACTATTAGTGACATTCCTTTAGCTTCACTATGTTGCTTGGTTTCCATTAACCCTTAAAAAATGTATTTATATATATGGATCTCATTTTGTAAGATCCACATAATACAAAGTATTTTGGCCTTTATTTAAAAAAAAAAAAAAAAAAAAGTGTGGAACTTACCTGGTAGTCCAATATGCTAAATCCAAGTCCCACACTCCCTTTCTCTAGCTCAATGTGCTGTACTTCTGTTTCCCACATCGCCAAAGATGAACTTTGAACCTCTTCCACACTCTGATGCTCTTCAGCTATTTCCAAAGCTGTTTCCTCTGTTTCTGAGGAGCCAATGAATCCAAGTTCTATGTGAGCCTGCAAGAAAGACTGAATGTTCACCAATACAATGCAATTGCATTTCAAATTGCAGACACAAAACTCTGTTCACAAAGAAAAAGATAAAAACTAAGTAACGTGTATCTAAACACTATCTTTGTAAGTGTGTCTGATAAACTTAGGACAGAATTCACACATCCTTGCAACAAAATAGCTATGTTGGAAGTATATGAAAGTGCTCACCGGAAAATGTATTTCTAAATGGAATTTCTGTCAAATTAAAAAACTTCAGAAAATTTCCATAGTATACGCATTCAAATGCACAGGAAGTAACTGTTAAACAGTATGTCTAAAAACATGCCTTAATCTAAACATAGTAGAACTGACAGGATTCAGACCATTTAGAAGAAGAAAACACACACAGATGCTTGCATGCAAGTATCTTCTTCAGTTTCCTAGTTTCATAGAAAAGCTTAGTACATATAAGCAGAATTTGGTGCCTTTCCAAAACCTCATGATTAAAAATGCATCCTTTTTTAGAATAGAATAGAACAGAACAGAACAGAACAGAACAGAACAGAACAGAACAGAACAGAACAGAACAATCTCCCTTCAGGTATTTCTAGAGAGCAATAAGGTCTCCCCTGAGCCTCCTCCTCCTCCTCAGGCTAAGCAACCCCAGCTCCCTCAGCCTCTCCTCATAGGGCTTTTGCTCCAAACCCCTCACCAACTTTGTTACCCTTCTCTGGACATGTTCCAGAAACTCAACATCCTTCCTAAATTGAGTGGCACAAAACTGGACACAGGACTCAAGGTGTGGCCCAACCAGTGCCGCTTCTGCTGGCCACACTATTCCTGATGCAGGCCAGGATGCCATTGGCCTTCTTGGCCAACTGGGCACACTGCAGGCTCATGTTCAGCCTACCATCAACCAGCACCCCCAGGTCCCTCTCTGCCTAGCCACTCTCCAGCCACTCTGACCCCAGCCTGTAGCACTACATGGGGTTTTTGTGGCCAATGTGCAGAACCCAGCACTTGAATGTGTTCAATCTCATGCCGTTGGTTTCTGCCCATCTGTCCAGCCTGTCGAGGTCCCTCTGTAGAGCCCTTCTTCCCTCCTGCAGATCAACTCCTGCCTCCAGCTTGGTGTCATCTGCAAATTTACTGATGATGGACTCAATGCCCTCAACCAGATCATCAATAAAGATACTAAAGAGCATGGGGCCCAGCACTGATCCCTGGGGCACACCACTAGGGACTGGTCGCCTAGTGGATGTGGCACCATTCACCAGCACTCTCTGGGCTCGGCCCTCCAGCCACTTCCTAACCCAGCACAGAGTGCTGCTGTCCAAGCCATGGGCTGACAGCTTGTCCAGGAGTTTGCTGTGGAGGACGGTGTCAAAGGCCTTGCTGAGGTCCAGGTAGACTACATCCACAGGCCTCCCCACATCCACCAGGTGGGTCACCTGACCACAGAAGGAGATCAGGTTGGTCAGGCAGGACCTGCCCTTCCTAAATCTATGCCTGCTGGGGCTGATCCCTTGGCCATCCTGTAAGTGCTGTGTGATTGCACTCAAGGTGACCCGTTCCATAATCTTGCCTGGCACTGCAGTCAGGCTGACAGGCCTAGAATTCCCTGGCTCTTCCAACTGGCCCTTCTTGTGGATGGGCACCACGCTGGCCAGCTTCCAGTCTTCTGGGACCTCTCCAGTGAGCCAGGACTGATGAAAAATGATGGAGAGTGGCTTGGAAGCTCATCTGCTAGCTCTCTCAGTACCCTAGGATGGATCCCATCCGGTCCCATGGACTTGTGGGGATTCAAGCGGCTAAGGAGATCTCTAAATAGTTCCTCCTGGAACACAGGGGAACTATGCAGCTCTCTTGCTCCTTCTGCCAGCTCAGGAGGCCAGCTGTCTGGAAGACATTCTGTCCTGCTATTAAAATTTGAGGCAAAGAAGGTGTTAAGTAGCTCAGCCTTTTCCTCATCTTTTGTTTACTGTGTCCCCCCTTGTGTCCACCAAGGAGTGGAGTTTGTCCTTGCCCCTCCTCTTGCTATTAATATATTTGTAGAAGAATTTTCTGTTGTCCTTCAGAGCAGTGGCCAGTCCAAGCTCTAACTGGGCTTCTGCCTCCCCAGTTTTTTTCCTACATGACCTAGCAACATCCTTAAACATTCCATGGGTTGCCTCACCTTTCTTCCAAAGATGATACACCCTCTTTTTTTCCCTTAGTTCTTTTAAAAGTTCATTGCCCATCCAGGCTGGATCTGCCCCGGCGGCTCGTCTTCTGGCACATTGGCACAGCCTGTTCCTGCACCTTCAGGAGTTCTTTCTTGAGGTAGGTCCAGCTCTCCTGGACTCCTTTGTTTTTAAGGGCTGTTTCCCAAGGCACCTTCTGAGTTAGTTCCTTGAGTAACCTGAAGTCTGCCCTCCGGAAGTCCAGAGTGGAGATTTTCTTGCTGCCCCTCTTAGATTCACTGAGTATTGAAAATTCAACTCTTTCATGGTTGCTGGACCCTAGACATCCTCCGACCACCACATCACCCACCAGCCCTTCACTATTCATGAACAGGAGGTCAAGCAGAGCCTTACCCCTGGTAGGCTCATGCAGTACCTGGGATAAGAAGCTGTCCTCCATACACTCTAAGAACATCCTAGACTGCCTCCTCTCTGCGGTGTTGAGATCCCAGCAGATATCAGGCAGGTTGAAGTCACCCACAAGAAGAAGGTCAGGAGATCCTGAGACAGCCTTTAGATGCCTATAGAATGATTCATCAACTTCTTCATCCTGTTTGTGTGGTTTATAACAGACTCCAACCAGGATCTCTGCCCTGCTGGTCTTCCCTCTAATTTTCACCCACAAGCACTCAACCCTATCATCCCTGATCTCCATCTCAATGGCATCTAGTGCCTCCCTTATATACAGGGACACCCTTCCACCCCTTCTTCCTTGCCTGTCTCTCCTGAAGAGCTTGCAGCCATCGATTGCAGCGCTCCAGTTAAATGAGTCGTCCCACCACGTCTCTGTGATGGCAACTATATCATAACTTTCCTGCTGCAACAAGGCTTCCAACTCCTCTTGTTTGTTGCCCATACTTTGTGCATTAGTGTACATGCACTTCAGCTGGGCTGCTGGTTTCACCCCTGGCTCCAGCTTATCACCCCCAGACTCCTGCCTGGGGGGACTGGTTTCAGCCCGTTCCCCCTTCAAATCTAGTTTAAAGCCCTGTCAATGAGACCTGCCAATTCCCTTCCTAGAATCGTTTTCCTTTTGAGGGATAGGCCATTCTTGTCCATGCTATACTGGAGGACACTCCTACATATTTAGTGCCTAGTGCTTTGCACTATCAAGTGACTGAAGTATCTCTGCTAGTGAATACGTGAAGAATTCTGCACTGTACAAACCCAGAAAGAACACTTCAAAATCAGAGTCACAGAATCACCAAGGCTGGAAGAGACCTCAAAGATCATCAAGTCCAACCTGTCACCACAGACCTCATGACTAAGCCATGGCACCAAGTGCCACCTCCAATCCCCTCTTGAATACCTCCAGGGATGGTGACTCCACCACCTCTCTGGGCAGCCCATTCCAATGGCGAATTACTCTCTCAGTGAAGAACTTTCTCACAGAATCACTGAGTCACCAAATATATTCAGGTTCTAAAGAAAATACAGTTCAGTTTGCCATACCACCACAGCTCACAGCCTTACCTTGGGTAGATAGGATTGACATACTGGTGACGTAAAGTACAGATGATGAGCATAATTTGCTGTTTTCTATTTATTAATTCAAAGTCCTGATATATTAAAACATACTTCCAATCTTGCACAACAACTTTAATTGTTGCGTTTTGTTGTGTTTTTTTTTTAAGGAAATAGTAATTTTTTAAGACAACATACCTTTTCTGTGAGCTGAATCTCAGATAGACTTATACTCTCCAATACTTCCGGTTGAGTGATGGGGGGAGCTACTAGACGACAGCACACCATTGTCACCTTAATAGGCAGTTCTTTCAAGATATTGACGACATCCTTGTGGTTTTCTCCAAGCAAAGAGATATCATTCACCTCAGTAAAAGAAGATACAATGTTTAGTAATACACAGCATTTAAAAGTACAATGAACAAAAACTGAGTCAAAAAACAGAAACTCACCACCTTTTTTTTTTAGAAAATGGAAAACACACAAACCAACCAACCACAACACTTTAATGTTCACGGTCAACCCATAATTTCTACTCAGTTTGGTGCTCAGAGTCAGCACTAAGATATGTTTTGGACTGAATGGATAATCCTATATATTGCATGACACCATTCTAGAAACCTCCACACTCTCCATTTGTATTTATTATATTAATGTCAATCAAATTAGCATTTTAATTCTAAGAAAACTATAGAAGTAAACAGGTCTTTAGTCTCATCACTGTGTAGGGATATTCTTATTAAATCTTAATGCTTTTGCTAGGTACTATTTTTGCTAACCTTGACCTGTATCTGAAAAATCAGCTATCAGCTGAGAAATGAATGTAAGCATCTGCATAAATCTAAGTACATACAAAGTGACTGCTCAAGCACTTCTGATTACAACTGGTACACAGATAGATATGCTGCACTCCCAAAGTCAAAACCTATGAGAAACAAGTCAGTGCTCATAAATCTTTCTGAATACAAACTAAGATCAAGTAGCATTTTTAACTTACTTCCAGCAGCTCATCTCCACTGAACAGCTTGCCACTTCGTCCAACTGGCCCCTCTGGTAAGATAGATCTGATGAAATGATGTCCCACTGTAGCTTCAAGGCTTATCCCTAACCCACTGCTTTCACTAAATTTGTTAACTACAGCCACCTAAAATGAGATTAAGAAATAGTTACTTTTGACATATTTACAGCCAAATCTGTTAATTTCCACTTCCATTTACAATGAGGTTAATACTAGAGAAGTGAAAAACTAGAAATGATGTGATGTGTAACACAAGTCAGGTAAAAATGAACAGCTGGTGAAAAAGAAACCTGCCAGGTAAAAAAACCTGACATCCAGGTGAAAATTGAAACTGATCACATACTACTTCAGGAGAAACAAGTGGGAACTGCTCAAATGCCCAATATGACGACAACAATACATCTAGAAATACATACTTTTGCAGGAACTCTAGCTCTGACTTATGACACTGAAGTAAGTCCCAAACTCAGATACTGATTTTTCAGATGTATCTGTAGTAAATGTACTATGCATTATTTAGATAATTACATCAAACAGTTCATTCAATATTCAGTATGGGTGGGCAGTTTCAACCAAAAACCTGAAGTTCTAGCTAACGAAAGGACCTTAACAAATTACAATTTTTTTTCCTTTAATATACATTTATTCTCTTTAAAGCTAGGAAATCTGTGAAACATTACCCATAGTCAGCGTGACTGTGACTATTTTACTAAAACCAACACAGAAAAATGTCTATGTAATTCAAAACTACAATCAAAATAAGCAGTACCCACAGATTAAGGAACACATGTGCAGTTTTTATAAACAAAGTAGCAAATACAATATAAACATATTAGGTGGACATTTAATAATAGTAATCGAAATTCACCTACCACTATTTCATAATTGGAACCCATGATCCTCTGCCATTTTGCCTTTGTAGCTGCTTCTTCTGTAGCAGTTATCTGGAAATCTAGAAGTTATGTCTGAGATTACCGTGACAGAAAATAAAACATTCTGTCTATTCCTACAACAGATAAAGTATGTGGACCATGCAAGACTACATCATCCACGATGCTGGAGCTCTCCTAAATATGACTGAAAATTTTGCATGCTTTATCTCACCAGAGGAAAAACTTGCAAATAGTATTAGATCCCACCCTACAAAACTAACTGTATATTTTGAAAGACACAAAGTTCAGTCAAAAAGTTTAGCGTGGCTGGGATGAAAAGACACAATTAGTCTCAATGTTGAGCGAACTAAATGTAACTTAGCAAGACAAGGAGCACTGAGCAAAAGAAATAAAGTTAACATGTATGTCCCAGGTATTTGTTAAACCAGATCAAACTGACTGAGGAGGATGGCCTAAATACTTATGCAACTGACAGTGCATCCTGATTCTTTCAGACAGACCATATTTTACAGCGTCCAGGGACAGATTTCAAACATAATCTGGAGGTTTTGTGTTTTTACAATTATAAGCACAACTGTAAAAGACTTTTTGGAAACTGTAGGCCCTATGCGGTAGTGAGAAAATGCAAGTCCAATTTATTTTGCTTCTTCCCCCTTGTTGTTTTTTTTTCCTTTTTGGTGGTGGGGGAGGGAGTGTTAGATTCACTTAATGTGCAAATATATGATGAGAAACAATTCTAACTCTAATATCAGCAATGACATTTGAAGGGAAGGAGAGGAGGAAAGTAATGATGCTGTGGAAAATAACCATGATAGGCTAGGCAGTAAACTGTAGCAACTCAACTTTGTAAGCTGAAAAAGAGAAACTCTTTTCTCCTGCTCATTTTCCTCTTGTTCAACATGTTTAAGGCAGGAAAAAATAAAAAGCTGTATTTAGATTCAACAGCCAGCAAACACAGGATATTTAACAACACTGTATTAAAGGTCCATGGGTCTGTGGTGTACTTGCAGTATGTATCAAGCTCTTCAGATCTGAGTATTGGTCACAGGCAAAGACTAGAAATTTGTTACAAGTTTAAGTTCTTGACTCTCACTGACATTCAGTATAGGAAAAGTCAGAGCATATCAGTGCACCCGAACTAACTGAATTTCAAAGATTATCAAAGAAAACAGATTAAAATTAATGCAAGCTGAAGAATTTGTGAAAAGGAAGTTTATCTGGAACTGCAGCTGGACTGCTGCAAGCAGTTGGGAAGATAAAGCATGTTGGGGAAGAAGGATGGAAATGTTAAATACACAGCTAGACTGAAAAGAGTAGAAATACAGAAACAGACTAAAACGAGGGATAAACATGTAATAAAAGCAGTTTTCTTTATGCGGCATCTTTGACACAACTGTACCCAGATACATACAGTACTTAACAATCATACAACACTCAGTAGTACATGCTTACACATACAATTACTTTCTAGCTGTACTCAGCTGGATAGCAAATGAGATGGAAAAGAACACAAACATCTGATCCTTGTGTAAGCACACCCAAGTGTATTTTCATAGAATAAAATACTAGATATTGAGAACCTGTTTCCTGTTGTTTCATGTTCTCTCCAGTATTTACCACACTGGCACTGCACGGCAATGATGGGTATCCCTGTTCTTTTTCATTGTTACCTGGCAAAAGAAGAAATCTTTTCAGCTATTTTATATGTTAAACTATTCACCAAGCTCACAGGTATGCCTTAGGGCACTGACAGTTTCTTTGACTGGACTTCACAGTGGACTTCATTTGGCAAACACAATCTGGCACATGAGGCCCAGGAGAAATGCCGTATTTTAAAGACATTTTATCTTCCTGCTTTGCCTTCTCCAGTGAATTTTTCTATGAAGTAACCACGAGTAACTGCATTTTATGATTCAAGGAAAAGCTACTGGAAAACATGTAACATTTTTTAGCAGCCTTGTACTGTCTCTTTTTTTGTCTTTTCTTTCCTCTGCGTAAATCAGGAAGCTGACACTGAAAAAGTAAAATGCTACAGACTTGGGAGACTGCATATCTGACAGATCTTTCACTTGTACAAAGCCTCTCATTCTACACAGTTCTGGTAGGTATGTTGCTGGACGGCAACTGTCTTGGTCACCTCTAGGCTGAAGAAAGGGTAATTTCTGAGGATTTCCTCTGTAATTTTTGCTAAAGGTGGACATGAGAAGATAGCATATAGGTTACATACTACTGAATCTTTCAAAATCTTGTGTGAGGTGGGGATTATCAATCTGTCTGTGAGTTGTTGTATACTTTTGCTGACATCAACTTATAACACACGTAGCCCCCAAAAAAATAAATCTGTTCACATATGCAGCCTCTGTGCAGGTATTTTTTTCAAACACAAAGACTTTCTACATCTGGCACAAATACTTGAAGATTTCCACAGTGTAACATTAAGCTTCATTGATCTCATCTCATCTCACCAACAATAAAATTAATATTGGTTATTGGCTTCTGAACTTTGTACATATATATTATTAATATCCTACCAGATTATTAGTAACTCCTAGATATGGGCTGCTCTTCTCATGCCTCTAGGTTTTGACCCTGACATACAAGAGCAAAAGCAACCACGAACTGCTTTTGACAATTGTGGTGGGCATCACTTTTATTGCTCTTGAATGCAGCTCTCACCCTTGAGCACAAATAAAATGTTCACTGCCTTACTATTTGGAGATTCACAGGATCAAAGCCTTAAAGTAACTCAGCCACAAATGCAATACAGCGCAGAGCTTTCATCACTTACTTTGAAAATACAGTAAATAATACTAGTGTGTCTAAAAGCTTAATCAAACCTCATGTATAACAACTCTGCCATGAGTAATAGCTACACAAAATTAATCTGGCCCATTTTATTTCCACTCTGCAACTAAGAAGAAAAATGTTTCAAGCCAACTTTAATGCAAAGGCAGTTTTAATTACCTTTAGCTGTGCTGCTATCTATTGTTTGGAACAGTAAGTCTTTTTCAACAACAGCACTGAAGTCCTCCTGGGGCTGAATACCACTTTCCTGCTTAAGCCCTCTTCTGATCAAAGTAAGCCGAACTGTTTGACCTGTGTGCCTCAAAACATCAACTGCTTGCTGGTTAGTAAACCCCTGAAGATTTGTTCCATCCACCTGCAAGATTAAGCAGCTTTTCAGCCCACAAGACACCACTTGGAACAAAAATAAAATAAACGTCCACTGCAAAAGAATATGGTGAGTTCTCAGCAGCTGTTAGCCTGAGGAGAAAGCAGGACAGTAACAAAACCATAGACAATTTAATGACAATAGATACACTAAGCCTTTCCACTGACTGGGTAACAACCAGTATTGCAGCTAATGGGAAGAAGTGCTTTGGGTGCCCAACACAGTGGGACCAGGCAGATTTGCTCTGCAATGTGTGACAGGATGCAGCACAGCCTGGCTGCTCAACAACCTGAGCCATCCCCACCTCCAAGAAGAAAACATTAGCTGAAGAAATCAACACAGTCAAGATCAGGAAGGTAAAGAGAGACACATTCTTCCACTGTGGTAGGGAGAACTACAGCACACAGCTGTTCTGAGGCCAAGTAACCTCAGACACAGTGAAGTCTACTACTGAACACAATGAAGTTCCATTTCCCAGTACAAAAATGTCCCAGCCAGCCAGGTGTTGTCCCTAGTCCCCTTTAGTATTTTCAAGAACAAGATTTTGGCCACTTCTGTTGGAAGCTAACCCATTACCTCACTACCTGAGGGGTTTGTCTGAAACTCAAGACTTTGGAAACACTATTTCATTCCATAATCCCTAGTACCTATCACTTTTTATTCTCCCTGTGAACTCCATATTATTCTATTCTTTCTCCATCTCATCTCTCAGGATCTGTTATTTCCAAAATATTCATAACAATATGATATTCCTTGGCTCCTGCAGTTGTTTCAGTTTATCTGTACAACACATATTTCATTATTTTAATTCCTCCTGAAACAGGAGTGACTCTCCCTGGGCCCTTAATCATTATGTTCCCTTCTCTGAACTTCTTCCAATTCTGGTGTTCTTCTAAATAGAAAGTTACCAAAAATGAGCTGGAGTTACTTAATTTTTCCTCCACACTTAAGCAAATTGAATTTTAAAAATGTTTTGATTTTGTGTTGTTTCATTTTTTTTCTCCAAAGTCACTTGAATTTTTTTCTCCTTATGCATATACAGTAAAGGGAAAAAGAATTAAACTTTGGAATAAATAACCTTAGGTATTTGTACTCAACATTTAAATCATTATAAAACCCACATGTATTTCCACATAACAAACATGCAAGCATATTTTACCTGGGGAGAGTCTACAACTTGCTCTTACTGCTGCCTTCACACAAATGCAAGGACAGAGCTATGACAGCCACAAAACTATGATTTTTGCATTCATGACTTAACTTTTACCACACAACCAACTTTTTATGCATGAAAATATATTCTTCTTTGTTTAAGCATTTAAAACTTTAAGGTGATACTTTTAAAAATAATTTGCCTTTACTAAGCAGTTCTGAAGCTCACATTGATAAGGTACACAAAAACAACATGGATTTTCTTACAATACACAAGTTAAGCAGAAGTAGCACAATCAGAAAGATAACACGATCAATTACTTAGCCAAAAAAGGACTCAGCATTTAAACCCTTAAATTTTTTAATCAACTACTACATAAGCATTTCTTGTAACTTAAAGATGTAGAGTTTTGCAGACAGGTATCTCTTCTTACTGTTTACTTACAACTATAATTTGATCTCCCACATGGATTCTGCCATCATGTTCAACAGCACTGCCTTTTGTAATGCTTTTCACAAAGATTCCAGAAGGTTCTGGGGTGAAGAAAGAGAAAAAAATAAACTAAGTTATTTATTAAAACCAATTCAAATAATACAATCTTCAACTAATCCCACCAGTCAAATGGAGAAAAAGAATGAAAACACTATCTCCCATGTAAGACAAGGAAAGAATCAAGAAAGCATATGCTTTAAGTAAAACATATGTTTGGGTTTTGGTTTTTTTTTTTTTTTTCCTAAAGGATGAGTCTAATTAATGTCAGGTTGCATTGGACCAGACTGCATACAAAATGTCACAATGTCAGTGTTTCCAATTCTGGCTTGCAAGAGACAAAGTAGTGTAACTTATTTTAATCTAAAAGTCATAACCAACATTGACAAAATAAAATGTATCTCCTAACTCTTGGTCAGATTTAAGACTGTAGGAAACAAAATTCAGTTTGAGTGTAGTAACCTGGTAAATTATGTATTTTCAATGTACTTAATAACTGCTTACAAAAACACATACTTGGATCCTAAAATGCAGAAAATTATAGGCAAGCAGGACTAATATTTGAACCAGTTTTTAACTAAAGCTGTCAGTAAAAACAAACAAAACAAAGACGCAAAATAATTTTAAAAAGCAAAACCCTTTAGACAGTTACCATTTTTGAATGAGAAGGGGATGTTGTACATTCAGAACACCTACAGAAAGGGCATTTTACAAGAGAAAACCCATTTCAGGAAAAACACACTGCAATTTGAAACACTCATTAAAGTGAAAACCTATGGAGTTCCTACATACACATTTTGAACTGTATAGACAAAAGCAAGAAAAATGCTAGCATGAACTGACAATGAATAAGGTCTGAAGGCGACAAGTCTGTAATACTGACACCAGAACTCCTAGCAGAATCTACCGTCTCTCAATGGAACATTCCAATTCCATTAAATGAATGAATTTGAGAGGAAATACTCCACTACAGAATGGGTTTTAACAGCTCTTAGACACTCTAGTGCCTTTGCAGATATGACACTCACCTTTTATGGTGCCACAATATAAAAAAAATTACCAGGAAAGAGATCTAAGTCTATGTTCTGCTCTAATGACTACACTGAGGCTTAGGAAGAATGAAACCTTTTGGGTTTACCTCATTTGTTGTTATTTCAGGTTTTGTGATTAACTAACTCCACCTGGAGTACTGCGTCCAGTTCTGGAGCCCCTATTACAAGAGGGATGTGGACGTGCTGAAGCGTGTCCAGAGAAGGGCCACGAGGATGATCAGAGGGCTGGAGCACCTCTCCTATGAGGACAGACTGAAGAAGTTGGGGCTGTTCAGTCTGGAGAAGAGAAGGCTCCGAGGTGACCTCATTATGGCCTTCCAGTATCTGAAGGGGGCCTACAGAAAGGCTGGGGAGGGACTT
The DNA here is from genome assembly GCA_033816785.1 of Picus viridis. Lineage (NCBI taxonomy): Eukaryota > Metazoa > Chordata > Aves > Piciformes > Picidae > Picus > Picus viridis. The sequence continues at coordinate 47,873,976 of CM066606.1, forward strand.
CTCAGGGTATCAGGTAGTGATAGGACTAGGGGGAATGGAATGAAACTGGAGGTGGGGAGATTCAGGCTAGATGTGAGGAAGAAGTTCTTCACCCTGAGAGTGGTGAAGCCATGGAATGGGTTATCCAGGGAGGTGGTTGAGGCCCCGTCCCTGGAGGTGTTTAAGCCCAGGCTGGATTAGGCTCTGGCCAGCCTGATCTAGTGTGGGGTGTCCCTGCCCATGGCAGGGGGTTGGAACTAGATGATCCTTGTGGTCCCTTCCAACCCTGACTGATTCTATGATTCTAAATGGCTACTCTTACTAAATTTCCATGGGTTTTTATATCCTGCAACTGCTATACAATAACATGACAATATGCTTTTTGTCATTTATGGAAGATACGGATGCAGATCAGGCCATTGTGCTACAGGGAAACTATGATACAGCACCCATCACAGAAACCTGGTGGAATGACTCCCACAGCTGGAGTGCTGCAATTGATGGGTATCAACTTTTCAGAAGGGACAGGCAAAGAAAAAGAGGTGGTGGAGTGGCCCTCTGTATTAGGGAAACATGAAACTATGCAAATTAATGAAGGGCATGATAGGGTTGAGTTCTTAAGAGTAAGAATCAGGAGTAAGTCCAGCAAAAGTGACATCGTGGTGGGAATCTGTTACAGATCACCCACCCAGGATGAAGAGGTAGGTGAAATTATTCATAAGCAGTTGAGAGAGGTTTCACAATTGCTTCCCCTTGTTCTTGTGGGAGATTTCAACTTCCCAGATGTCTCCTGGGAATACAATGCAGCAGGGAGACAACAGTCCTGGAGGTTTCTGGAGTGTGTGGAGGATAATTTCCTGACACAAATGGTGAGGGAGCCAAGCAGGGAAGGTGCCCTCCTGGACCTGCTTCTTGTCAACAGGGAAGAACTTGCGTGGGAAGTAAAAGTTGGAGCATCTAGGGCTCAGCGATCATGAGATGACTGAGCTCTCTACCCTTGGGGAAACAAGGAGAGGGGTTAGTACAACTGCCACCTTGAACTTCCATAGGGCAAACTTTGGCCTGTCCAGGAGACTGAGTGACAAAGTCCCTTGGGAGGCCACCCTGAAGGATATAGCAGTCCAGGAAGGCTGGGCATACCTCAAGAGGGAAGTCTTAAAGGCTCAGGAGCAGGCTGTCTCTGTGTGCCGAAAAACGAGTTGTCAGGGAAGGTGTCCAGCCTGGCTGCATAGGGACCTTTGGCTGGACCTCAAGAACAAAAGGAGAGTCTATGGCCTTTGGAACAGGGGACATGTCTCTCATCAGGACTATAGAGATGTAGTAAAGCTATGCAGGGAGAAAATGAGGAGAGCCAAAGCACAGCTAGAGCCCAACCTATCTACAGCCATAAAGGATAATAAAGAAACTTTCTATAAATTCATTAACAAAAGAAGGACTAGGGAAAATCTCCATCCTTTGTTGAAAGCAGAGAATCATAGAATAGAATCATATAATCAACAAGGCTGGGAAACACTCTGCTTGCCCAGGTCTCCCCTCAGCCTGGCTTGTATTAGAAACACTGTGTCCAGCAGGAGTAGGGAGGCAATTGTTCCCTGCTACTCAGTTCTGGTGAGGCCACATCTCGAGTATTGTGTCCAGCTGTGATGGGTCACACCCATCCTGAAAGCGGGTGGGAGGGGTTGTGAGAGCCCTGCTCTCCCCAGAGGGTGTTTTTCCCCTGGGAAACTGAGTTAACCTGTTCCACTCACCCTCACTGTCCAGCAAGCATTTAAAAAGGGAGACACTGCAGCCATTTGCTCTCTTTTATTTCTGCCTCGCAGAGACAAAAGGACTAAAAGAGTTGCTGCTGGCTTCCTGGTTCTCTGCCACATGGTCAGGCCTGGTCTTTCTTCCTGCTGCATCTTCAAAGGACTGTTGGTTTTGTATGTTCTTCCTATCTATCCTTGTTCCTTACCCTTGTGAACCCTTCCTAATATTGGGACTTATATATATATTTATATGAAGAAAAATTTACCTCTCTACTTCCAACCGACTCCAAATTATTTCTCAGTAGATTAACCTCCTCCCTTTTTTTTTCCTTATCCCCCTTTCTTTCCTTTTTTTTTTTTTTTTTTTTTTGGGGGGAAGCAGGGGAGTGATTCTCAGTCTTGCCCCCCCATCCAAGCTCTTAAATCCCAGTTAAGGCTCAAACCACCACACCAGTTGTGGGAACCTCAATACAAGAGAGATGTGGAGGTGCTGGAGCCAGTGCAGAGGAGGCAAACAAAGCTGGAGAAGGCCTGGGAGAATAAATCTTACGAGGAGCAACTGAGGGAGCTGGGGCTGTTTAGTTTGGAAAAGAAGAGGCTGAGGGGAGACCTCATTGCTCTGTACAACTACCTGAAAGGATATTGCAAAGAGGCTGGTGCTGGTCTCTTCTCATAGTTGATAGAACAAGAGGGAACGGCCTCAAGATGCAACTGGGTAGGTTTAGAATGGACATAAGGAAAAAAAAATGTATGGAAAAAGTGGTCAGGCATTGGAATGTGCTGCCCAGGGAGGTGGTTGAGTCACCAACCCTGCGTGTGTATAAAGGTCTTTTGGATGTGGTGCTTGAAGATACGGTTTAGGGGTGAGCTTTGTAGAGTAGGGTTATCGGTTGGACTGGATGAACCTGAGGGTCTTTTCCAACCGGAATGTTTCTGTGATTTCTGTGATTCTGTGATCTTGCTGTCCCGTAGTTTTATTGCTTTTTCTCTAACAGCAAAGTTGTTAAGTCACAAACCCGCATTAGTTCTATTACTGTTCTGTTACAAGAAGATTCAACAGGAAGCTGCTAAGGAGTGAACTTAGATGAACTGTGACCATCTTGTCCTACAGAAAAAATTTTTACAATTTAGACTAGCCTCCAAAAGCCAAAAAATATGTCTATGAACTGCCAATATTGTGGGATATATCTGTCCATACAGTTTTCTAACATAAACATGACTGAAAGTCAAACCAACTGCATTTTGAGAGGTTTCACAACACATTCAACAACTGTCCCTTCCCAGCAGTACTGCATTTACCAAATCTTCCCTAGGCAGACCAAACAGAGGTTTTGATCATTTTTCAGGAAATGTACTGAAAATTACAAAATAAAAATACACAACTGTACATAATTTATTTATTTGCTGCAATAGGCCAGAAGTGAACAAACATTCATGATGTCACTAAGGAAGACACTAAGGAATTCTTGATCTCGTGCAGTTGAGCAGTGCTACACAAATTGTTTAAAAAATAACACCTCCCTAAAGCTACTCAGAACACTAGTGTATTGTCTTGTAAGAGCATTCAAAAAATAAAAATGTCATTTTAAAAGCCCAGATAGCTCTCATGAAAATGACTCGATCTATTTTAGAATTGTTTTGAAAAAAACATAAAAGCACAAGCTTTAAAAAGAGTTAATATAAAGATTTATTTTAAAATGCTGAGATGGGATTTTATAATAAAACTGATTCCTTTAAAAATATCTTAGATGGCAGATGATTTTTAAGAGATGTAATACCAAAATTAAAATTCTTTGATGCTTATACACCATACACAACAGACTGTGTAGTAAACTGCAAGAATCAATCATTACCTGATGTTTTGTCTCCGATGTAACCAGCAATAGTTATTCCTAATCCCTGGTTGTTCTTAGTGAGTTCAACATTGAACTTCTCCCCATCTTCATAGCCATCAACAGAAGCATCTGCCTAAAAGGAAAAGCATAATTAGAAAGGATGCTTTTTATTCCTTAAAGATCCATGGCATTCTTTGATATCATAAACATGTAAAATTAGACATAAATGCAAAAATTAAATACCAGCTTTTCTTCTGCTCTCATTTGGTGTTCACCAGAAAAACTAAACATAGGTAATGTTCTTCACTGTAAAGAAATGTAGATCATGCCCTCCCTGCCCCTCAGGTATTACCCTCTAGCCTACAAAATCATTATTTGATTAACAAAGTAACAGGAAAAAATTGTATCAATTTAACAATGGACTTCTTGTACGGCAAGTTACACAAGCCATGAATGCTTATATACTAGAATATGTAGCTTGCTATCATTCTGAGATTTCCTAGGACTAGTTTTAGACTTCTGTGTTGCTAAAAAGAAATATCAAAAATTGTATTTTGTAGTCTATTAGTTTAAACTCCTGTTCAGTAATTACAGCTATTTTTTCATATGTATACCAAGCTTAAAGCTTAGTAAAAGCTATTACTAGTGAGGCAATTACATGTCTTGGTTTTTTAATGCTTCAAAACAATGGTATAGAAAGCAGCAATTACACTTCCAACTAGTTAAATAATAACAATCCCTACTAATATCTACTACAACTACTCTGCTTGATAATACAGGACTATTTTGGCCACTGGTAATACCACTAAAAATCTCCTCCAATTTCCATAACCTTAAGAAATTTTTCAAGATAGACATCTAAACAGGACATGATGAGAAGTACTCATTCTGGAAAGCTCACTAAAAGCTTTAAAAGCATCATGAATTCTTCATCCACGCTCTATCTGTCAGGGATAAATAGATAAATCAAGCCTTTTCCATCATCATCTTCACTCCAGATATGAATTATGAGTACCATTAAGACTGAATGCTTCCTCCAAGAAGGCAAAAATTGTTTAAAAATAGCCCACCTCCTTATAGAAGAGATGTACCACAAACAAGGTATTGAAAATTATGGAAATGGAGGGGTAGGTGGCAAGAAATTTTGTCACTGGGTGGCTTTAAGCCATGTCCTCATTACAAGAAATACCATGCATACTGCAGCAGCAGATACAGCCTTCAACATTCCTCCATATAACCTCTGAAAAGCAAATACTGAAGAAATATACAGATGAAATTATCAAATTCAGCTTGCCTTTTAAGACTGCTGATTTGCAGGTAATTAATATTCAGGCTAAATATTGATTGCTCTATCCAAAATACAGACAGGTTCTCTAAATACTGTAGAAACACCTAAGTACCAGTCTGTCTCTCCTATCAGATGCTCAGAAGATGCCATGTTAAGATTAATTTTCTTTCTCTCACAGCTACAAAAGATGGAATGAATGTTTGTTTTGCACAGATAGTACTGAAATTAACAGAGGCAAAATAATGGCAATCACGCACAAATTTTTATGTTTTTTGGGTTTTGATTGGTGTTTTTTGTTCATTTTTTTATTTTTGGTTTGGTTTTTTGTTTGTTTTTTTTGTTGTTGCTGTTGTTTTGTGGGGGTGTTTGGGGGTTTTTTTGGGGATTTTCTTTTGTTTGTTTGCTTGTTTTCCAGAATGACCTATCTGAAATAAAACACAACTGAAAAGTCTAGGGGAAGATAAAATAAAATTTAAAAAAATCACAGGAAAAGTAAATGAAAAATTCTTTGTAAGGCAAAAACTATATCCAGTTGCAGGCTTAAACACAACCACCTTCTCTCATTCACTTACTCCACATATTCACATTTAAATGTATCTGGTCATAATTATATGTGACAAAATACTACTGTTCCTGACTCCCATGAAACCAGGCTTTGCCACAAACATACAAATGACCTGTTTTTATAGAGCTTTTGAGCTGACAAGATAGAATAACGTTTACAGCATTTTTTAAGCTGCTCATATTTGTAAAGGAGTAACAGTACAGAGACTACAATCACATCAGGGGAATAAGGGTAGCAGCTGGCTGACTTTTTTGGAAGATATCTAGCAAATGAGCAATACCAGGTGATGCAGGAAAGCAGCATCTGTGTACTGGTTGGCACAGGGAGGAAGCATCTGATGGATCGCTGCTGTGATACAGAAATAAGGAATGTTCTTGGAGAGGAAAAGAACAGGCTGTCCCAGTTTGAGGCCAGGCAGATCCTCTCTTGCCCCTTGAGAGGGGCAAAAGAATGACACTCATACAAATGGATTGCAGAAGTGATGGAAAGCTTAAGTGGAAAAGCAATTAGTGTTTTACAGAAACTACAAGCATAGTGACAGAAGAAACCCAAAGCATACAGAGTCCACTACAGCATACCCAAAAGCCTCCCAACACTTCCCTTTTCCCCACCTGAGGGTTACACAACCCCTCCAGGGCTCTTTCTTCCCCCACACTGCTAGGCTAGTCTCAGCTGGCCAGGTCTGCTCTGTCTGATAGAAAAACCACTCGGCTTTACTTGTTTCCAACGTATTACTACACAATCCCAAGCAACTCAGAACCAGAATGATTTAGGTCATACTCAGCACTTCATAAGCCTTAATCCCAAAAGGCTTCCAGTACACAGTTCCTTGCACTGTGAACTCATGACATTTAAAATTCACCCAGACTACCAGATGAGAACACTGCTACTGGGAAAGAAAATTCTATCTTTGAGAACATAAAAGTGAGAGATATTCAAATAGTAGTTAAAAGAAATGGAAGTTTGAAATAAAAGTTTGCCATGAGTTAAATATATTTACTGTTGTTCACCTGCTTCTGTGCTGTGGAGATAGGTACTGGTGCATCTGGAGGGACTGCTGGTGGTGGTGGGTCCTCAACAGGACCTCTTGCAATTACCAGTTTCACTCTATTTCCACACTGCCTAAGAACTTGTGCCACCTGCTCACTGCTCATTCCAGTTAGGTCCGTATCACCAATTTTCAGGATGTGGTCCCCACTACACAATCTCCCATGCTGGAGGAACAGTAATGACAGAAAGCATCTATTAACACATTACCATTTTTTCCACATACCATACAATTAAGGGAAGACTACACAGCTGCAGTCACTTTTAGCTGCAGTCACTTTTAAGACTCACAAATAAGGTGAATTTTTGGGGTGTCAATCAATATCCTGGTAACATTAAAAAAAAAAAAAAAAAAACCACAAACCACAAAACCACCTCAATTGCCTAGTGACATTAATTCTACTAGAAATTTCCCCAGAAATACCCAGGACATTCTTTTTCAAGCAGTTAACTAAGCACAGGAGAAAAATGCATGTAGTTATGATTACTACCTACTAGTATTTAAGAAATGCATGTAGATTGGAGAACTTTAGGTTTCATTTCCAAACATACTTCCAAAGGACAACATACAAAAGTACACTCAGCTTTGCTCTTCTACTTAAAGAAGTTCCACAAGACTAATCATAACTTCAAAATAAAATTCCTTTCTCTCTTACTATTATGAAGTTCTTCATATTGCTTTACACTGTTTTGCTCTCGTAAGGCTTTACCTTTAATCTTCACAGGAATTTAGCCCATATGAAAAACATTAGAGACTGGTCTGTGCAAAGAAACCATCTACCTGCTTAGGGCAAGTGTGGTAGTAAATCCTGTCCATTCATATCCAGACCCTGTTGTCAGGCCACCACTTCTGTGGTTGAAATACCGACCAGTCTCTGTAACTATTCAATCCTTGAACATCATTAACACAGCCACAGATACTTGTCCAATGGACAGGCTTGAAATGAGATGTGATCTCCAAGTTCAATTCACAGGAACCCTTCAGGCAGGTGCAGAGCTTGTGTCCTGATGCAAATAAATGAAACCGCATGCCTACTCCAAGCTTTAGTAAGCCCAGTGGAGAAAAGCGGATGCTCTTCTCAGCAGAGAACTATAAAGTGTTTGGTGTATCTCTCACTCCTGGATTACAATAAGTATGTTCATGGAAAAATTACGAATCCAAACACATCCAGATCAAACATGTAAACTATATCAGGTTTGAAAATTTCATTTAAAGCCTAATCCATCTTTTACACTTAAATACACAGATTCCCTGTGCTAGGCACACCTTTATTGAGGACCATTTTATAAGAAAAAAAGTTGCCACTGCTTAGCACTATAAAAAGTAAAGAGTAAATTCACACCTTACGTAATGGAAAATGGAAGGGTAGGTTGGATTTACCTGATCAGCCACCCCTCCTGGAAGAATGGTTTTAACAATCACTCCAGTTGACTTTGCTCCCACTATCCCAAATCCAAGACCTGAGCCATCGTTCACCAACTCAATGGTCTCCACGTGCTGCCAGTGAATCTAAGGGGAATAAATACAAGCTTGCCAACTACTAAAATGATGTAAGTATGAAAACTTGCAAAATATTTTATCTTTTTTGGGGGGTATGTTTTTAATAAAGGAAGGTAGGAGAAAGAAATATGGGATCCTTCATTAGGTGTAAGACTACATAATATTTGAGCAATGAATTGCTCATTCCATAACAGTTGGAATTTCTCTGGTACAAACCAGAGCTGAGTAGTGAGGCCAGGCCTTTCAAGAACCTGCAGAATAAATTTAACCAGCAACCTAGGACTGTCCACCTCTATGCCCCACTGCAGTCAGTGACAGATACACAGCTGACAGGAAATCTCACAGGACTGGAAATCTTCAGATAAGTGCATGTTCACATCAGCAAAGGAGAAACCATAAACCCAGTTTAGAGGTTAATGCTGAAAGCAGCACCAGGTATTGTGAAGCAGATGCTAGCAAAATTTTCCCATGTATTAATTAATGGATTTCTGTGTTGTCCAGTGTTAACAGCAGCAGAATGAAATAGCTGTGATGGAAAGCTTCCTGTTCTGCACGACTGCAACTGCTCTGAAAGAAAGACACAAGGGTAGCTTGTGTTGGGTGGTACTGTATGAATGACTGGAAGCTCCTGTTATTGTTTGTCCTAAAGTACAAACCACACCATAAACTCATTTGAAATTTAAAATTGGAGCTGGTACCCAGCCAGGTAGGATTTTGGAAATAAGCAGTTATTTTGGAATAATCAAAGCTCTGTAGCACCTGTTTGGGAAGCTGCAGTCTTAACAGAAACCAATTATGGTCAAGCAAAGCCAGAGTCAAAAAGAATAGCTCCAGATAAGCTGCTTTCCCCAGCAAAGTGAAAGCAAAGAAAACACAAGGACTGGAAAATTCATGCATAAAAAACCCAACTCAAACAACACAACAAAACAGGAGAAGCAGTGGCAGGTTTGAAAGATTTTTTTTTTTTTTTTCAGCAAGGGAAACTGTTCAGAGAATATGGAGGCAATCACATAAGAGAAAAAAGTTGTGTCACAGGAATACTGGAAGACGGCAGGCCTCTCCTATGTGCTGACAGGCAAAATCATGACAGTCAGCACACAAAAGAGTAATTCTGAAACTCCCTGACTGAAGATTTTATGCTAGTGATTAAAATAAACACTAAAATAGCTGCTTCTTCCAGACTGATTCCTCCATATACCTCTGACCAATTCCCCTGAAGAAGGGCCACAGATGACTGAACAACAGAACCTACAGAAGCCAAAGACAGGCCATTTCATCCCAGGACATGCTATTACGTGAGTAATATACCAGGAAGAGAAGACACAGTTAATATCATCATGTCTCTGAGCTATGTTATTTACACTTTTATGTGCAAAAGCTTTCAGAAGAAGGAAATGTGATAGTGCCATTTTCTGGGGGTCCTAAAGTGACCACTGCACAATACATTTTCATGGCTCGCTCTTCTTGCTTTACTTTAGCCACATCACTAACAGACAGCAAAGAAACAGAGAAGCACCCATACAGCTGATGGTGCAGATCAGATTGCTAAGCTTCAAAAATTTCTCATTGCCCACATACAAGGCAAAGAGAAATAAAAAGTTCCTGGTTACTGCTACCTCATAGTAAAGCTTCTTAAAGTAAACATTGTATTTGCATTGCTGGATACATAGAATTTGGCAGATTGGAAAAAGGAATATATCCAAGATATGATTCTCCACAGCAAGCCTGCATATTTTCTGTTTTGTATGGGAACAGGTACAACAAAGATAAATAGAAGAAAACAATCAAAAACTGTGAGGGGAATGTGCCTACAAGTTACAAAAAAGTTATCGCAATATACTAACTGCAGTAAGTAGATACATGCCCAGAACTGAACACATAGACATTTGTGGTATACTCACTGGGTTGGAATGGGCTGAGACTGTGCTAGCAGCAGATGGAGACCGAGAAACTGCAGGACTGATGAGCTGAGGGCAAGTGCCCCTGGCTACAACTAGCTGGACATTATCTTTTGCTTTCTGTAGGATGCTGATTGCCTGTTGATGTGTAATTGTCTGATCAAGGGCTTGTCCATTAATAGCAAGGATCTGATCTGCTTCCTTCAGCTTTCCATCTCTGTCATGCATGTGTAAACAAGGAAGAGGGAAAACAAAATAAACAAACAAGAAAAAACAAACAAGTCTTGCCACAGAAATGACAGCATTTTGACAGTCCATATTTTTAATAATCTGGTCTCTGTTCTCCCTACATTTTAATCTCTCCCTGCAGTTTTTGTTGAAAGAAGCTGATGCATGGCTGGAAAGCTATCTAGCAGAAAGGGACCTGGGGGTTCTAACTGACAAGCAGCTGAATATGAGTAAGTAGTGTGCCCAGGTGTCCAAAAAAGCCAATAGCATCCTGGCTTGTATTAGAAATGCTGTGTCCAGCAGCAGTAGGGAAGTAATTGTCTCCTTGTACTCGGCATTGGTGAGGCCACACCCTGAGTACCGTGTTCAGTTTTGGCCACCTCAAGGTAATGGAGCAAGCGCAGAGGAGGGCAATGAAGCTGGTGAAGAGCCTGGAGAATAAATCTTATGAAGAGTGACTGAAGGAGCTGGGGCTGTTTAGTTTGAAAAAGAGGAGGTTGAGGGGAAACCTCCTTGCTCTCTACAACTAACTGAAAGGATGTTGTGGAGAGGTAGGTGTTGGTCTTTTCTCACAAGTAGTGATAGAACAGGAGGGAAAGGCCTCAAGCTGCAAGAGGGTAGGTTTAGACTTGACATTAGAGGAGTAATTTTTTCACAGAAAGAGTGGCCAAGTATTGGAATGGGCTTCCCAGGGAGGTGGCGCAGTCATCAACGCTGCATGCCTTTAAAGGTCACTTAGAGGTGGTGCCTGGGGATATGGTTTAGGTGTGACCTTTGTAAAGTAGGGTTATCGGTTGGACTTGATGATCCCAAGGGTCTTTTCCAACCTTAATGTATCTGTTACTCCATGATTCTGTAAGAATCCTCTAACAGCTATGTTTCTGTTCTTGCCAGGTGTGACTGTTTTAGGCTGTGCCTTTAAGAAAGGAACAGTTGCTGGAACACTCTGGCTGGATGTTTTGAAAAACATTCAGATATTCTAAACTAATTTCATTGGTAGATTGGTAGAATGCAACTTTAAGTTTTAGTTCAGTTTGAGTCTCAGTCAGCTCAGTCTGTTCTCTCTGTTCCTGTCAGCCTGTCTGTTTCTGTCTCTCTCTGAAGCAACAGCTGCTGGATGGAATCGACCTTGAATTAACAAAGCTAACCAGATAAGAAAACTAATTCTTGCACATGCTTTGAGCTAACAGAATTTCCTTCTTAATTACCTTTTTCTCTCTCTCTAACCCTTTTTGGGAAAAAAGGGAGGTAGGGAGGGAGAGGAGGGTACAGCTGGGGGAACCCTCCTGGCTGGAGGAGGGGAAAGGTCTTTTGTATTACGTTCATTACTGTGTATTTCTGTATATACTGTAAATACTGTATATTGTGTACATATTCACTGCATTTCATTCCTCCTTGTAAATACAGCTTATATTCATTTGCTTCTCCGACTGAGTTATCTGCGGTTTCTTTGTGTGTGGGGGGGGAGAACTTTCTGTCACCACTACACCAGGGAATCAACCAAGGCTTGATTAAGTAAAAACAGGTCTCAGCTCCATGGAATAAGAAAAGTGAAAGCACGGACTTCTTGAAGAAACTGTAATGACATAAAGCCTGCCACTTTATGTAACTGAATTAATTCTGTAAGCAACACTTTGGCTTCTGTTGAAATGACAGTGTATAAAGCACAAATAAACAGAAAATTTCTCCATACACCACAGAGAGAAATACCACTGAGATGACTCAGATGTCCCACACAACATACAGAGCACAGCACAAAGCATGATCCTGACCAGCAAATCCACACACAGTGATACATCCCACCAGTGTACAGTGAACCAGTGCTTCTGCCATTCATCACTAAGTTTGTTTACTCCCTTGGGTTGCTCACACAGGAAAAATCTTTTTCTCACAACACTACTTGTAGAATCAGGATTAAAATCTAAACCACATTTTCAGCACACTATTATGACTGCTGAGTTTCTGGTACATCAGCTGAAAATCTTTTTAGGAATCCAACAACTTTAAATCAAACTTTGTTTAAAGCTGACTTAAAAAGCTGTATTTCACATCTGCTCAGTGGTACCCTACCTAATAATATCTTTTTTTTTTTTTTTTTTTTTACCAGATTGCTTTTCAGGGCATTCAAGGATGGCAAAACCTGTATTTCAGCTTTAAAAGCTATGACCAGAACACTAACCTGCATTTTCCATGTGGTAAAGGAAGTATTATAAACAAATCACAGAGAAACTGCATCTGTAAATGTCTAGAAATTCAGAACAAATCATATGCTGCCCTGTTCCACATAAATTTCAGTGATAAATTTTGATATGTGCTCTGATTTATAGCTCAGAATATTGAGAAAAACACAGCCTTATACCACAAAAAATAGGAATAAACACAATCCAGTTGCAGTGTCATGGTAATTTTTGGTACAGTAAAACATTCCAATAGTAATCTTACCTATGTGCCACACTTCCTTCCTGGATTTCTTGTACAAATATTCCTAGTTCTCCCCTATTTTCACTCTTGAGTCCCACCACACTGAAGCCTAGACCACCACTTGAAGGTTTCATAAGGTCAATGGTCTCAACAAGACGACCCTGTTTGGCAGAAGGAAAGAAAGAGCACAAATGTTGTTAATGCTGCTTTTCAACACAACTAACTGTGCTAAGCAACCGGGAAATTAATTTCTAATTTGACAGCTACAGTTGGATGAAGCTACACTGGCTAACAACCAACAGTTAATAGTTCATTTCTGATTTCTCACTAACATACAGAAAAGTGACAATTATGAAATATTTGAGAAGATTATTACAACCCAGAAGAAACATCTAAATTTACTGTTTAGGTTCAGTAGTGACTGAACTAGCACATATGTGTCTATTAATATTTTATAAGGCTATGGGCTAACTCTCAAGCAGAACTAGAAAAGGGAATGAATTTCAGATGGAAAAAGCAGGACTATGCAAAAGCCTCTCCAGATGAACAAAGGAAAACTTGCACTGTCTGGCTGTATTATAGCCTGTTTAGAAAAATCCTAGAACATACACCTGACAGTTCTCACCTCCTGCCATGGACCAGGCTTGTACACTAGTTCTGCCTACCAGAGGAAAGCAGTGACATTACAGAATGATGCAAGGCCAAAAAAACCATCAATTTTATTTCCAAGCAAGTCACAGAACCAGCTTTTATTATACATACAAGAGCATGCTCTGAGAAAGCATCTCCTTCACACACACAGCAGCAGTCCTACAATGAATACAGAAAGATAAAATAGAATAGAATTACCAAGGTTGGAAGAGACCTTGAAGATCATCGAGTCCAACCTGTAACCACAACCTCACAACTAGACCATGGCACCAAGTGCCACATCCAGTCGCCTCTTGAACACCTCCAGGGACGGAGACTCCACCACCTCCCCGGGCAGCCCATTCCAATGACGAATCACTCTCTCGGTGAAGAACTTTCTCCTCACCTCCAGCCTAAACTTCCCCTGGTGCAGCTTGAGACTGTGTCCCCTTGTTCTGGTGCTGGATGCTAGGGAGAAGAGGCCAACCCATTCCTGGCTACAACCACCTTTCAGGTAGGTGTAGAGAGCAATGAGGTCGCCCCTGAGCCTCCTCTTCTCCAGGCTAAACAGCCCCAGCTCCCTCAGCCTCTCCTCATAGGGCTTGTGCTCAAGGCCTCTCCCCAGCGTTGTTGCCCTTCTCTGGACACGTTCAAGTGTCTCAATGTCCTTCTTAAACTGAGGGGCCCAGAACTGGACACAGGACTCAAGGTGCGGCCTAACCAAAGCAGAGTACAGGGGCAGAATGACCTCCCTGCTCCTGCTGGCCATACTATTCCTAATGCAGGCCAGGATGCGGTTGGCCCTCTTGGCTGCCTGGGCACACTGCAGGCTCATGTTCAGCTTCCCATCAACCAGCACCCCCAGGTCCCTCTCTGCCTGGCCGCTCTCCAGCCACTCTGACCCCAGCCTGTAGCGCTGCCTGGGGTTGTTGTGGCCAATGTGCAGAACCCGGCACTTGGATGTGTTAAATCTCATGCCATTGGACTCTGCCCATCTGTCCAGCCTGTCGAGGTCCCTCCGCAAAGCCTCTCTGACCTCCAGCAGATCAACTCCTGCCCCCAGCTTGGTGTCATCCGCAAATTTACTGATGATGGACTCAATGCCCTCATCCAGATCATCAATAAAGATGTTAAAGAGCATGGGGCCCAGCACTGATCCTTGGGGCACACCACTAGTGACTGGCCGCCAGCTGGATGTGGCACCATTCACCACCACTCTCTGGGCTCGGCCCTCCAGCCACTTCCTAACCCAACACAGTGTCCTCCTGTCCAAGCCATGGGCTGATAGCTTGGCCAGGAGTTTGCTGTGGGGGACAGTGTCAAAGGCCTTGCTGAGGTCCAGGTAGACCACATCCACAGGCCTCCCCACATCCACCAGGCGGGTCACCTGATCATAGAAGGAGATCAGGTTGGTCAGGCAGGACCTGCCCCTCCTAAATCCATGCTGGCTTTAGGCCTGATCCCCTGGCCATCCTGTAAGTGCTGTGTGATCGCACTCGAGATGACCCGTTCCATAATCTTGCCTGGCACTGAGGTCAGGCTGACAGGCCTATAATTCCCGGCTCATCCAACTGGCCCTTCTTGTGGATGGGCACCACGTTGGCCAGCTTCCAGTCTTCTGGGACCTCTCCAGTGAGCCAGGACTGCTGAAAAATGATGGAGAGCGGCCTGGACAGCTCATCCGCCAGCTCCCTCAGCACCCTAGGATGGATCCCATCCGGTCACATGGACTTGTAGGGGTCCAAGCGGCTGAGAAGATCTCTAACTCTCCCATCCTGGAACAGGGGAAAGCTATGCTGCTCCCTGGCTCCTTCTGCCAGCTCTGCAGGCCAGCTGTCTGGAAGACGTTCTGTCCTGCTAGTAAAAATTGAGGCAAAGAAGGCGTTAAGCACCTCTGCCTTTTCCTCATCCTTTGTTACAATATTCCCCTCCATGCCCACCAAGGAGTGGAGCTTCTCCTTGCCCTTCCTCTTGCTATTAATATATTTATAGAAGGACTTTTTGTTGTCCTTCACAGCAGAGGCCAGTCTGAGCTCTAAATGTGCTTTTGCCTCCCTAATTTTCTTCCTACAAGACCTAGTAACATCCCTAAACATTCCATGGGTTGCCTTACCTTCCTTCCAAAGATGATACACCCTCTTTTTTTCCCTTAGTTCTATTCAAAGTTCATTACCCATCCAGGCTGGCCGTCTGCCCCGGCGGCCCATCTTCCGGCACACTGGCACAGCCTGTTCCTGCACCTTCAAGAGTTCTTTCTTGAAGTAGGTCCAGCTCTCCTGGACCCCTTTATTTTTAAGGGCTGTTTCCCAAGGAACCTTCTGAGTTAGTTCCTTGAGTAGCCTGAAGTCCGCCCTCCGGAAGTCCAGAGTGGAGGTCTTCTTGCTCCCCCTCTTGGCTTGGCTGCATACCGAAAACTCAATTATCTCGTGGTCACTGGTGCCTAAACACCCTCCGACCACCACATCACCCACCAGCCCTTCCCTGTTGGTGAAGAGGAGGTCAAGCAGAGCCTTACCCCTGGTAGGCTCACGCAGCACCTGGGATAAGAAGCTGTCCTCCATGCACTCGAAGAACCTCTTAGATTGCCTCCTCTCTGCTATGTTGTGATCCCAGCAGATATCAGGCAGGTTGAAGTCACCCACGAAAACAAGGTTAGGCGATCCTGAGACAGCCTTAAGCTGCCTATAGAATGCTTCATCAAGATCATCCTCCTGGTTGGGTGGTCTATAACAGACTCCAACGAGGATGTCTGCCCTGATGGTCTTCCCTCTAATTCTTACCCACACGCACTCAACCCGATCATCCCTGATCTCTAGCTCAATGGCATCAAGAGCCTCCCTGATGTACAGGGCCACCCCTCCACCCCTTCTTCCTTGCCTGTCTCTCCTGAAGAGCCTGTAGCCGTCAATTGCAGCGCTCCAGTCATGTGAGTCATCCCACCACGTCTCCGTGATGGCAACTACATCATACCTTTCCTGCTGCAACAAGGCTTCCAGCTCCTCATGTTTGTTGCCCATACTTCGTGCATTAGTGTACATGCACTTCAGCTGGGCTGCTGGTTTTGCCCCTGACTCCAGCTTACCACCCTCAGACTCCTGTCTGGGGGGACTGGTTTCAACCCCTTACCCCTTCGAAGCTAGTTTAAAGCCCTGTCAATGAGACCTGCCAATTCCCTTCCCAGAATCTTTTTACCTTTGGGGGACAGGCCATTCTCATGTACTGTGACCTTTCCCCTCCTCTGGGACAGATGTACTCCATCTGTTACCAGCTGACCTGGTGCAGTAGAATGTTTTTCAAGATCAAAAAACCCAAAATTCTTCTGACTGCACCAACCTCTAAGCCACTTGTTGACTACAGCTGCTGCCCTATTCCTGCTCGTATTCCTTCCAGCAACTAAGGGTATAGACAAAAAAATTATTTGTGCACCTGAGTCCTCCACTAGATCCCCCAGGACCTTGAGGTCATTCTTGATAGCCCTGGGAGTTCTAGTTGCAACATCATCATTCCCTAACTGCATAATTATTAATGGATAGTAGTCAGAGGGCTGCACCAGACTAGGCAGCCTTCTGGTAACATCAGCAACTTGAGTTCCTGGGAGACAACAAAGTTCCCTGTGAGCAGGGTCTGGCCGACATATGGGGCCCTCTGTTCCCCTCAATAGGGAATCACCAATAACAATCACCCTCCTCTTTTTTTTTAAGGGAGCAAGTCTTGATGCCAGGGGAAGGCTGTTTAACCCCAGGCTGACTCACCCCAAGCTGACTCACCCCAGGCTTACCCACCCTAGGCTGACTCACCCCAGGCTGCCTCACCCCAGGCTGACCCACCCATGATAATGGCATGCTGATATTCAACAGGCATTCTGCCCAGCATGCTGCCCAGCTAAGGACAGTAACTCAGCAGTGACAATGTCAAGGTTACCTTCCCAACTATTTTCTCATTTACCAACTGTTCCTCAAATTAAAAGGTTCTTTTTGTTTTATAAGGCAAGTGAGCTCTGATTTGCATAATAACTCAATGGCATATATTTTAATCTTCCAGATAAGACAAGCCACATTTCATGGTTACCAGACTATATACTTACCTGGGACATATTTTTGATGAGCTGCTCAAAGTCATCACTAGAGGATTTCCCATTGATCTGAGGAGTAACAGATCTTATTGCTGCTTCTAGAACATTAGCTGGGCTGCCATTCTGCTGAGCCAACAAATATGACTCATTATGTGGCAAGGACCCCATCACACCGTGATGGAGAAGCTGGGGGAATTCACCAGTGGAATGTACGGAAGGTGTGATATTTACCTGCAAAGGATTAATGGCAAAACAGATTTATAGGCAAAGCAGAAACCTCCTCCTTATCCAAGAACATTATGACAGACCTACTGCTTATAAAAACACTTGAAATCACAATCTGCAGTTCTGAAAAGTGTATTTAATATTTTTAATGGCATAAAGTTATGAATTATCACCATGGAACATACAAGAAACTGATGAAAATGACCTTTTTTTTCATACTCCGAGTACATTTTTTTTGCTCTTTCAGCATAGCAGCTTGAAGTACTACAATACAATGGTAGAGGTAAACAGGTATGAACAAGTTTTTCTACAGTACCAGCAGTGTCAGAAACAAGTTTATCAATTATATGACAAGACTAACAAAGAAAAGTATGTAAATTTCAATAGAAAAAGAAAGAAACCTCCTCATCATTATAATCAAATTCTGCCCTTTTGTGAATGCAAGATTTTGCCTTAGGTTATATCCATGATTCTGAAAGTAACAGTCTATGTCATACTGTGTTTCAGATTGCTACAAGCCTATGTAATAGGTTCATTCACTTTCACCTTCACCTTCTCAATGTCATCCATTTCAACTTACTAAAGAAAATCACTGAACTTGGTCAATTATTGTGATTCACTTCTCGCTCAACCGCACTTTCAAAACTTCTTAGATATTCACTGTCACATTCCTTCCCATAAAAAATTGGCATGGGTCAAATTATTTGTAAGAGTACCTGACACTACTGTAACTAGCCATAGCTAGTCGTACACTGCTTCTGCTTCAAAACATTTTCACACTTCCACAGCAAGATAAAACAGCCTAAGACTACATGACATGCAAACCTAAACTATATCTCATGTGCACTCAAAGGCCCTAGTATATGGGGGTCTGATACCAGAAATGACAGTAAGTCACGGATATATGTTAATTTTCTAAATTGCAGAGTTCACTGTAGATAAACAGCACTGAACTACCTTTCCCGCTAAAGGTTACCATCTTCAGAGCTCCCTTGGTGAAAGAAGTCACTAGAAAACATTGTCTGCTCAAGCAAAGTCAGCAAGGTTAGCCTAAACAAGCAACAGCACATTATGAGCAATCTATTGATGCTGCCCAACACAGAACAGTGAAAGCTCATACAACCTCTTTGGTGCAGCCTTTGGAATGGTAGCTTCAAACTAAGCAGGAAAAGCTCAGCAATGAAGAGTGGTAAGGATGCTAGTCAGTACGATTAAATCTACAAAACTATACATGAAATGCCTTCAGCTTTATTTAGCACCATTCTAAGCACAGCATTACTCTGTCTTGGGACCCTTTTAACGGGCCAGGAGCATCCTGAGGCTTCATCCCTCTGGGTGGCAGAACTGGAAAGGGTTACCAATATAACTAGTAGTCCTAAAAACCCCAACTGTACATGAATTCTCCACTTCAAGTGGAATGTCCAGCCATCTTCTAAGCCACCAAAAAAAAAAAAAAAAAAAAAGGTAAATCCTACAAGAATGTAAGAGTAAAATTTGAGACTACATACAGAAATCTAGAAGTAGCAGCTTTCTTAACTTGCCACTGTTCCAATCCTTTTGCCAGCATGTCACCAAAGACTGTAGAGCTGTTTTTTATTTCTTAAGGGAGCACAGCTGAATTTTTCATCTGATTGTTGGGCTTTCCCATTCAAAAGCAAACAATTTCTGACTTTGTTTCTCCAATGCAATAAAAAAGAAATCATCTTTTAAATCCATGAACATAAAATAGACTTTAGAATCAATTATTGGGGTTAACAGTGCATAAGAACAAGGTATTACCAGGTGTGTATCCATCACCATCTCTAGATCTTGTACCAGTCTGTATTTCCAAGAATGCATCTTCTTGCAGGGCAGTATCAGAGTATTAGAGTCTGACTGTTACTTCTGTAATAACCCATATTTCAAGAACTGTGGACTGTGGGCTCCAATCCCACACAAGCTTATAATTGTAAAGGGCACTGTTTGTGTCTTACTTTGGCCCTGGTTTCAGGATCACAGGATGTTAGGGGCTGGAAGGGATCTCTGGAGATCTTCAGAGTCTGACACCCCAGCTAGAGTAGGACCACACAATCTAGCATAGGTCACAGAGGAACAATCCAGGTGGGACTTGAATGTCTCCAGAGGAGAATCCACAACCTCTTTGGGAAACCTGTCCCAGTGCACGGTGACCCATAGTCACATGAGGTGGATCTTCCTGTGCTGTAGTTTACACACATTGCCCCTTGTCCTGTTACAGGGCCCAAGTGAGAAGAGGTTGTCCCTTCCTTCCTGGCACCCAGCCCTCTTGTATTTATATACATTTGTTAGTTCACCTCTCAGTTTTCTCCTCTCCAGACTAAAATACCCCAGGTTTCTCAGCCTTGTTCACACATCATTACTCATCCCTGTGCTCAGCAGGCCAGGAGGTGATGTGCTCCATAGTCCTTCCACTGCCTCCCATTTCCAGGGTAGCTTCAGTCTTGATGGGTAGAGGTGATCTTATCTTTGTTGCACATTTCAAGTGTCTTCCACCACACCCCTCCTGGGATAGCTACTGTCTGGTGAGCAGATGTGATTTTATTTTTGTTGAGACATTCCTAAGGCAGATTTACATGTACAAGAGATGATTCTCAATGTTCTGACAACTTCTCTGCAGTTCTCCCACATGACAAGTCCCTTCGTCCATGAAATGTAATTTTCTACCTATATGAGATTTTTGTTCATAAGCTCCTTGCTTCAATTCTACTTTTTCTGGTTATACAAATTAGGCTTTTCCAAGTTTCTCAGCTCTCTACACAAAAGGAATCACCACATTCATTATTTTGGAAAGGATCTCCCTCCAAGCTTCCTTTTCAAATGACCCCTGTCTGAGATGTGTCCTACAATGTATATATTCATGCTCTCCAGATATTATCAGTTGGAATAGGTGCATAAATCTTATCTTGTTTAAAATTTCTTGCGCTCCTGATTTGTATAATTTAAAGTCTCTTCCCATCAGAGGTAATGGGCATTCTGGAATATATTGCAGCAGGGAATACTGAAAGGAACAGGTCAGCAGCTGTAATCAACAAGTGGCTCAGAGGCTGGTGCTACCAAAAGAATTTCGGATTTTTCGATCTTGGGGAACTTTCTATGGCACCAGGTCAGACAGCAACAAATGGAGTACATCTGTCCCAGAGAAGAAGAAAAATCTTTGCACATGAGAATGGCCTATCCCCCAAAGGGAAAAAGGTTCTAGGGAATTGGTAGGTTTCACTGAAAGGGCTATAAATTAGATTCAAAGGGGGAAGTAGCTGAAACCAGCAGTAAGCTGGAGTCAAGGGTGAAACCAGCAGCCCAGCTGAAGTGCGTGTACACTAATGCATGAAGCATGGGTAACAAACATGAGGAGCTTGTTACAGCAAACAAGAAGCCTTGTTACAGCAGGAAAGTTATGATGTAGTTGCCATCACAGAAACATGGTGGAATGACTCACATGACTAGAGCGCTGTAATTGATGGCTACATGCTCTTCAGGAGAGGCAGGCAAGGAAGAAGGGGTGGTGGAGGGGTGGCCCTGTACATCAGGGAGGCTCTAGATGCAATGGAACTAGAGATCAAGGATAATCAGGTTGAGTGCCTGTGGGTGAAAATTTGAGGGAAGACCAAAAGACAAACATCCTGGTTGGAGTCTGTTCTAGACCACCCAACCAGGATGAAGAGGCTGATGAATTATTCTATATGCAGCTAGAGGCTCTCCCCAGATCGCCAGACCTTGTTCTCTTGGGCGATTTTAACCTGCCTGATATCTGCTGGGAAATTAACACAGCAGAGAGGAGGCAGTCTAGAAGGTTCTTAGAGCGTATGGAGGACAGCTTCTTATCCCAGTTGCTGCATGAGCCTACCAGGGGTAAGGCTTTGCTTGACCTTCTTTTTACAAACAGAGAATGGCTGGTGGGAGATGTGGTGGTTGGAGGCTGTCTGGGGTCCAGTGACCATGAAATAATTGAGTGTTCAATAGGCAGTCAAGCTAAGAGGGGCAGCAACAAAACCTCCACTCTGCACTTCCAGAGGGCAGGCTTCAGGTTACTCGAGGAACTAATGCAGAAGGTACCTTGGGAAACAGCCCTTAAAAACAAAGGGTCCAGGAGAGCTGGACCTGCTTCAAGAAAGAAATCTTGAAGGTGCAGTAACAGGCTGTGCCAATGTGCCGGAAGATGAGCAGCCGGGGCAGACAGCCAACTTGGCTGGGCTTAACCTGGAGAAGAGGAGACTCAGGGGTGACCTTATTGCTCTCTACAACTACCTGAAGGGAGGTTGTAGGCAGGTAGAGGTTGGTCTCTTCTCCCAGGCAGCCAGCACCAGAACAAGAGGACACAGTCTCAGGCTGGAGGTTTAGGCTGGAGGTTAGGAAGAAGTTCTACACAGAGAGAGTGATTCCCAATTGGAATGGGCTGCCTGGGGAGGTGGTGGAGTCACCATCATTGGAGGTATTCAGGAGGAGACTTGATAGGGTGCTTGTTTGCATGGTTTAGTTGATTAGGTGGGTTGGATTAGTTGATAGGTTGGACACGATGATCTCAAAGGTCTCTTCCAACCTGGTTTATTTATTATATTCTATTCTAATGAACTTCTAAAGGAATTAAGGGAGGAAAAAAGAGGGTGTATCATCTTTGGAAGAAAGGTGAAGTAACCCATGGAATGTTTAAGGATGTTGCTAGGTCATGAAAGAAAAAAATTAGAGGCACAAAAGCCCTTTTAGAGGTTAGATTGGCCACTGCTGTGAAGGACAACAAAAAGTCCTTCCATAAATATATTAATAGCAAGAGGAGGGGCAAGGACAACCTCCACTCCTTGGTGGACACAGAGGGGAATATAGTAATAAAAGATGAAGAAAAGGCAGAGGTACTTGACTTCTTCTTTACCTCAAATTTTAATACCAGGATAGGCTGTCTTCCAGACAACTGGCCTCCTGAGCTGGCACATGGAGCCAGGGAGCAGTATAGTTCCCCTGTGATCCAGAAGGAAGCAGTTAGAGACCTTATCAGCCGCTTGGTTCCCCAGAAGTCCATGGGACCAGATGAGACCCATCTTAGGGTACTCAGATGAGCTGGCCAAGCCACTCTCCATCACTTTTCATCACTCCTGGCTCACTGGAGAGGTCCCTGATGACTGGAAGCTGGCCAATGTGGTGCCCATCCACAAGAAGGGCTGGTTGGATGAGCCAGGGAATTACAGGCCTGTCAGCCTGGTCTCAGCGCCAGGCATGATTATGGAACAGGTCATCTTGAGTGCAATCACACAGCACTTATAGGATGGCCAAGGGATCAGGTCCAGCCAGGATGGATTCAGGAAGAGCAGGTCCTGCCTGACCAACCTGATCTCTTTCTATGATCAGGTGACCCACCTGGTGGATGTGGGGAAAGTTGTGGATGTAGTCTACCTGGACTTCAGCAAGGCCTTTGACACAGTCCCCTGGCCAAGTTGTCAGCCCGCGCCTTGGACAGCAGCCCTCTGCGCTGGGTTAGGAACTGACTGGATGGCCAAACTCAGAGAGTGGTGGTGAATGGTGCCACATCCAGCTGGCAGACAGTCACTAGTGGTGTGCACCAAGGATCAGTGCTGGGCCCCATGCTCTTTAATATCTTTGTCAATGATCTGGATGAGGGGATTGAGTCCATTGTCATTAAGTTTGCAGATGACACCAAGCTGGGGGCAGGAGTTGATCTGCTAGAGGGAAGAGGGACTTTGCAGAGGGACCTCGACATGCTGGACAGATGGGCAGAATCCAACAGCATGAGATTGAACACATCCAAGTGCTAGGTACTGCACATTGGCCACAGCAACCCCATGCAGTGCTGGGGTCAGAGTGGCCGGAGAGCAGCTGAACAGAAAGGGACCTGGGGGTACTAGTCGATAGTAAGCTGAACATGAGCCAGCAGTGAGCACAGGTGGCCAAGAAGGCCAGTGGCATCCTGGTCTGTGTCATGCATAGTGTGGCCAGCAGGAGCAGGGAGGTCATTCTGCCGCTGTATTCAGCACTGGTTAGGCCACACCTGGAGTCCCGTGTCCAGTTCTGGGCCCTTCAGTTTAGGAAAGATGTTGAGTTGCTGGAACGTGTCCAGAGAAGGGCAACAATGCTGGTGAGGGGTTTGGAACACAAGCCCTATGAGGAAAGGCTGAGGGAGCTGGGGTTGCTTAGCCTGGAGAAGAGCAGGCTCAGGCAAGACCTCCTTGCTGTCTACAACTACCTGAAGGGAGGCTGTAGCCGGATGGGGGTTGGTGTCTTCTCCCAGGCAACCAGCATCAGAACAAGAAGACAGAGTCTCAAGCTGCACCAGGGTCGTTTAGGCTGGACGTTAGAAAGAAGTTCTTCACAGAAAGAGTTACTGGCCATTGGAATGGTTTGCCCAGGGAGGTGGTGGAATCAGCATCACTGGAGGTGTTTAGGAAGAGACTTGATAGGGGGCTTGGTGCCATGGTTTAGTTGATTAGATAGTGTTGGATGACATGTTGGACTTGATGATCCCTAAGGTCTCTTCCAACATGGTCTATTCTATTCTATTCTATTCTATTCTATTCTATTCTATTCTATTCTATTCTATTCTATTCTATTCTATAGAAACTCATGTATTAACTTAATGTCTCCAACTTAAAGTTCCATAGGCTGCGAACACAGCCTAGAATTCTCTCAACTGTGGCACCGACATTTTTTTTTTCCTATAAGTCACATAAAGATAATTATTATTAAATGAGTAGTTCTACTAGCAATCAAAATTTTCATTGTTTCACTTTCCAGCTCAGCTGGAACCAAAGGGTCATCTAGGGAGACTTTCACAGATTCCTCCAGTCCTTCTGTCTAATCTGATTTCTGCCACTACTCCAAATTGTTGAGAGAAAACCTCTAAGATCTTTAGGTCCAACCATCAACCTAACACCACCATGGGCATTAAAGCATGCTCCAAAGTGCCCTGTCCACACATTTTTTTAAACACCCCCAGAAATGGTGATTCAAACACCTCCCTGGGCAGCCAATTTCAATGCTGGACCACTCTTTCACTGAAAAAAAAAATTCCTAATATCCAATCTAAACCTCCCCTGGCACAGTTTGAGGCAATTTCCTCTTGTTCTATCACTAGATACTAGGGAGAAGAGACTATCCCCACCTCACTACAACCTCATTTCAGGTAGTTGTAGAGAGCTTTGATGTCTCCCCTCAGCGTTCTCCTCTCCAGACTAAACAATCCCAGTTCCCTCAGCCCCTCCTCATAAGAATTGTTCTCCAGACCTTCCACCAGCTTTGTTGACCTTCTCTGGACACACTTCAGGAACTTAAAGTCCTTGTTGTGAGGGGCCCAAAACTGAACACAGTATTCCAGGTGCTGCCTCACTAGTGCTATGTAGAGAGGCACAATCAGTTCCCTACTTCTGCTGGCCACGCTATTCCTGATACAGGCCAAGATCCTGCTGACCATATTGGCCACCTGAGCACAATGATGGCTCATGTTCAGTCAGCTGCCAATCAACACTCCCAGGACACACTCGCAACTCTACAGCCTTCCAGGCACTCTTCCCCAAGCCTGTAACACTGAAGGGGGTTGACATGACCCAATTGCAGGACCCAGCACTTGGCCTTGTTGAATTTCATACAACTGACTATGGCCCGTCAACCTAGCATGTCCAAATCCCTCTGTAGAGACCTCCTACCCTCAAAGCACATCAACACGCCCTCCCAATATAGTGTCATCTACACACCTATTTGACAAAGAATTAATTTCCCTCCATCCAGATCACTAATAAATATGTTAAAGAGAACTGGCCCCAAATACACAGTCCTGGGGAACACCACTAGTGACTGTCTGTCAACTGGATTTGTCTCCATTCACCACCACTCTTTGGGCCCATCCATTCTGGCAGGTTTTTATCCAATAAAGTGTCCACCTACCCAGTGAATGAGAAGCCAGTTTCTCCAGGAGCATGCTGTGCGAAGTGGTGTTAAAGGCTATACTAAAGTCCAAGTAAGCAAAACCCACAGCCTTCCCTCATCTACTAAGGGGGCCACCTTGTCATAGAAGGAAATGAGATTCATCTAGCAAGATCTGCCTTTTATAGACTCATGCTGTGACAGTTTAGGCTGTGCCTTTAAGAAAGATAGCTGCAAATTCTCTAGCTGAATAATTGGGTGTAAAAAGGAAAACAAGAGAGATAATTCTAAATTAATTTCATTGGCAGATGAGTGGGATGCAGTTTTACAATGTTAAAGTCTGTTGTCCTTCCATCTCTTTCTGCTGGCATGCATGCTGTCCTGGACAGAGAGAGGTCACTCATCAGCAAAACTCGAGATAAGCAAAACTAACTTCTTAACGATGCTTTGAGCTAACTAAGAAAAAAATCCCTCTAACATTTTCTACTTTTCTCTGTTTTTCTAATTAACTAGAGGGAAAAGAGAGGGAGAGAGGTTGGGGGGGAGGCAAGGTGGAATCCTCCTGCCCAAAGAGGACTTCTGTGCTGTTTGTTTTTCTGTAAATACCTGTACAATATTGCAAATACTGTATATTTTGTATATATATTCATTGCATTCCATTATTGCTTGTAAAATACAGCTCCATTTCGCTTCCCCAACTGGGTTCAGCTGAGCTTTTGTTAGTGTGTGGGTTAAACCACCACACATGCTGTTTGAGCCTATTCACCTGTTTGCCCTGAACATGCTCCACAAAGGCTCTATGACATTCTCTGGCACTGAAGTCAGACTGACAGGTCTGTAGCTCCCCAGGTCCTCCTTCTAGCCCTTCCTGTAAATAAGCATCACATTTACCCAACTTAAGTTAAAAAATCACATTATAGGTTAATGACCCCAATTATGGCCACTTCTCCTCAAACTCCACCTTGGATTTTGGCCACCACTGAGTACAAATACTCCTTTCTTTGAACCTCCCCTTCATTAAAGGGTCTCCTCCAAATTTATCCCAATGCTTAAGACAAAAAAAAAAATTTCTAAGTAACACCATGCATGATAAAACTTACTTTGCAGTGACAAAGTTAGACACTAAATGCAACTAAATAGTGCTTACATGCAGTCGCAAAATATTTTTAACAAAAAAGGAGCTATCCAAGCCTGTCCGCAGTGTATCAACACTTAAAGCACTGCAATTAAGATTATTAGGTCTCAGATTGGACCAAGATTATAAACCACAGTATTTCTGCACTCCAGCCACGGAGATCCCAAGAAGCACAGGGCAGTACTTCAACTGACTGAAGTGACCTGTGCTGCAAAAAACAGTAAGCTGCAAGAGTGACTGCATTAGAAGAGATGAAGCATGAGCAAGCCACCACACGAGTCCTGCAAGGAGGCAGCAGCAAGGGCAGTGCTGCCAGGCACCCCGTACTGCCAGGCACTCCCCTCAGGCATGATGCGTGTGCCACAGTCAAAGGCCCTGAGGCTTCCCAAGAAGCACTGGTCCAGCACTACCCTGCTGGTTTCTCCTTTGTATCTCCATCTTTGAGAAGGGCAAAGCAGACCCCAGGTTAGCATTTCTCATAAGTATTTAGGTTTCAAAACACACAGAAAGTGGTTCTGCTGCAGAAAAGCATTCAGGACAGAAACTCAAGATCTCCTTTAGTTATGTAAACCATATATTTAAGTGAGTGTTTACAGGCAATATAAAAAAGCAGTTTCTCCACTTCAGGTATCCCATGAAATCCACTACATGCTGTGCTGCAGGGAGACTCTTCCCCACTATTGCACTGTGAACAAAAAACAATGGTCAAGCTCATAAACAAACAAAAAAATCTGAGGAATGCAGCCCAGCCAAAGGAAAGGCATTTTGTTCAGGCAGAGGTCTGACTGGACTGGATGCAGGATGAGAAGTGGAGGAGGAGGTGGACAGGGAAGAGACAAAAGGGAAAGGAAGTGGGAAATGACTGCCAGCAGGGTTGGAGTATTTTATGTATTTTTTTTTAATTATGTATTTTTTTAATAAAGAAAAGCAATTATTATTATAAAGTTCAAAACATCATGGTATCAGTTTTCATTTTCTATCACTGTCTTATCTTCAAACAATGAGACTGCTCTATGGCATGAGAAAACAAGCCTTCACTGAAGAAAAATGACACAAAGGAAAAAAGATAGTTCCTTCTGTTGTCCTCATCTCAAGTGTCTACTGAAGTCAGGACAGTAATTCTTAATAAAACACCCCTCTGCCATCCCTAGAAAGGAAATTTTCCCACTCCAATTCTCAACTGTGCAATGATAGATTTGCAGTGTGAACAAATCTTGCCTGATCATTTAAGAACGACAAAAAAAAAAAAAAAAGGCAAAACAAAACCAAAAATACCCACACAACTTCAGAACATCTACCAATAAGAACCAAAGAATCAGATTTGCTGACTTTAGCATCATTCTTGATGAACATTCAGAGGAAGAAACATACCAGTAAGTCCACACCACAGCATGTAACACAAATACACATTACACAAATACAAATACACAGCATGTAACACAAATACAAATTCAAGAGTCTGTTGTTAAGCACACACCCACATGAGAGGGATCAATGTTTTAAGGAAACATGACAGCAAAACTGAAACATCTCCATGCATACAAAGACATATACTTCTTCACATCATTTTTGGTGGTTAAAAGATTGCTTACATGTAAGAAAAAAAAAAAAAAAGAGTCCACTATTTTAGACCTTAAAAATGGTAGTAACTCTCACTGGAATGCAAACAATATTCGTCTTTATGCTAAAATTCTATACTTGCATCCTACTATTTGCTAGGAAAATGTGACATTTTCCTTCTGCCAGCTCATACTGAAGACTCACTGCACAAACCAAAACCAGTGTTCTAACAATACTCTCTATGCCTTAGGCCAGCAAAATAAACTGCCATTATTGCTTCTCTGCTCCCTTCCCCTCTTTCAACTTGCACTTTCCTAGAAGTTTGCCTCCTCCTGAGAATTTTGCAATAGTCTTATAGCTGTTTAAAAACTCTTAACTAAGTGCAGATGTTTAACAAACTGTCACATGTCACCTTGAGAACAAACAGATCCCCATTCACTGCTAGAACATGAAACATCAAAAAAAAGATATTTGCTATCTTAGTCTCAGGTGGGTAGAGACTGCAAACCTAGACAATGTACAGCTCACCACCACTAGTCATCTGGTCTGAAACACAGGTCTGACTGCAACTACTTGTGAAACCACCACTAGGTAATTTACATTATTTCTGGGTGTCACTGTAAATTCTTCTTTTCATATAGTGATGTGGACAGGCTGGAGAGCTGAGTGCAGGCAAAACTCATGAAATTCAGTGAGAAGTGCAGGGTCCTGCATCTGGGGAGGAATAACAATAGGCACCAGTAGAGGTTAGGGGCTGTCCTGCTGGAAAGCAGCTCCAAGGAGAAAGACCTTGGAGTCCTAGTGGACAGCAAGTTCACCATGGAACAATAATGTGCCCTTGTGGCCAAGAGAGCCAATGGTATCACGGTATCACAGTATCACCAAGGTTGGAAGAGACCTCAAAGATCATCGAGTCCAACCTGTCACCACAGACCTCATGACTAGACCATGGCACCAAGTGCCATGTCCAATCCCCTCTTGAACACCTCCAGGGATGGTGACTCCACCACTTCCCTGGGCAGCCCATTCCAATGACGAATGACTCTCTCCGTGAAGAACTTTCTCCTCACCTCGAACCTGAACTTCCCCTGGCACAGGTTGAGACTGTGTCCCCTTATTCTGGTGCTGGGATGCACCAAGAAAAGTGTGTCCAGCAGGTCTAAGGAGGCTTCTTCTCCCTCTCTACTCTGCCCTGGTAAGACCACACCTAGAATACTGCATCCAGTTTTGGGCTCCTCAGTCCAAAAGAGACAAGGACCTGATGAAGAGAATCCAACAGAGAGCCATGAGGATGATTAGGGTACTTGAGCATCTCCCCTATGAAGAGAAACTGTGATCCCAGGGGCTGTTTAGTCTTGAGAAGAGAAGACTGAGAGGGGATCTCATCAATGTGTATAAATATCTGAGGAGTGGATGGGGCCAATCTCTTTTTTGTGGTGCCCAATATTAAGACAAGGAACAATAGGTACAAGCTTGAACATAGAGGATTTCACCTCAACATGAGGAGGAACTTCTTTACAGTGAGGGTGATGGAGCACTGGAACAGGCTGCCCAGAGAGGTTGTGGAGTCTCTTTAACTGGACACATTCAAAACCCATCTGGATGCATTCCTGTGCAGACTACCCCCTGTTTTGGCAGGGGGGTTGGACCCCATGATCTCTGCAGGTCCCTTTCAACCACTCATGTACTGTGATACTGTGACAGCAGAGCAAGCAAAGCCTCAGAAGACCTTTTTTTTTTCCTTTTTTTTTTTTCAATTCCCCCAATGTCACCTACTCTCTACACACTAAACATAAAAACCCTGAAAAATCTGGTCACATACAGCACTGTCAGCACTATTCTAACTTATTTCTTGTCTGTGCAAAATAACATCAAGACAATACTACACAAGAACATCTGGTCAGGGACCAGACGCAGCTCCATGCTGACAATGACATCAGCGTGTAAGGGCTATACCCTCCCACTCTGGCATTTCTGCATATCAGCCACAGAGCTGCCCATCTGGCCAGAATCAACAGGAACAACTATTCACAAAGCCAGATAACACAGTTTAGTCCTAAATCAGTT
This sequence comes from Picus viridis, assembly GCA_033816785.1. Classification (NCBI taxonomy): domain Eukaryota; kingdom Metazoa; phylum Chordata; class Aves; order Piciformes; family Picidae; genus Picus; species Picus viridis. The sequence continues at coordinate 47,904,056 of CM066606.1, forward strand.
ACTGAAGTAGTGTTTATATTCTTAAAGTTCTTATTCAGCTGACAAGGAAATTAAATAATAGTAATAAATAAATCAATACTGCCTAGTTGCTGTCCTTTTCCTCATCTGCATCAAAGATATGGAGAAGAGTAATACTTCTACTTAAAATTCTAAGCAAGATAAAAAGAAGGTAGGAGCTCTTGCTTCTCTTTTCTCTTTTACTCTTATACAAAAAAAAAATAGATGCCTGTGTCCTTTTGAAGTCTCATATATTCTCATTTTAGCAGAGTAAGACACAGGATAGTGGTAAGACTCCAAGGAAAAAATTCTAAGACCTCATAAAGAACATGTTCCTTGTGAGAGAATGTGACAGAAAGCCTTATGTTAACTCCTAACCCAGTAGCACTATTTCCTTCCCATGCATATTCATAAAGAACACATACATAAAATACAGACCTCAACAAAGCAAATAGAAGTCAATAAGTATGTTCATCTTAACCCCTGAAGCTTTGTATCAGACATTTAATTTATTTGATTTCACTGTTCAACAGCAGGAACAAACACACTTCTACATGTTCTTAGTAATTTTTCTCTTGTGCCTGAGAAGCTGCTTTTCCTACCTGATCTCTCAGTTGTTGAACAGAAGTCTGAAGGTTGAGAATTTGTTTAAAGAGAGGACTCTGCAGCACTGACTTTAATAAGCTCAGCTTCTCCTCATGTGCAATGTCACCTCGATCCCGGAGTTTTGCCTGTAAGCGCTCCATGGCCTGGAGGGCCCGATGTGTATCTGCAGTAATAATCATTGCCAGTCAGTAGCAGTTTGGAAGCAGCCACATACAAGCAGGTAAGAGGTGTAAATGTATCACACTCTACTGTTCAAACTACAGAAGCCTTCAATGGATTAGCTTTGAACAAAGAACTCAGCCCAATGCGTCTAATGAACCAGGAAAGCAGAGGCAGTGCACAAAACAGAAGCCAACAAAAATTACGTTTTTGTCTATGAAGAACTAGGTTACAAAAGTGAAAGAGCCTTCATTAAAATGCAGCTACAGGAACTGAGGCCACACACCACTGTAAATAAGCAACAATAAAAATAGCCATAATAGGAAAAAAATATGTCTTTCTCAAATGTATATTGTTAATTCTAGCAAAGATTAAAATAATGATGTCAAAACAACAAGTAAAAAATTAAATACACAAAACAAATGATGGTACACCTTTTGTTTCTAAATGCAAAATACAAAAATGCAAATATGTCATGCATTTCTAAGCACAATAGGTATCTTTTACAAAACTTCTCTCAGTAGTATATACCACTATCCTAAATCTATTTTGCACACAATATATAGTGATACAAATAAAAAGATTATCATTACCCATAGTTTCCAACATGTTTTTCTGCTTCTCAGCTTCTCTTTCAGTAATGATAAGAGGAAGCAAATACAGTACTTTCCTGAAAAATAACAGAAAGGGAAAATGGTCACATCTATAGAAGCACTAAGCTCTGAAGAAGGAAAGAGATTGACTTCTGAAAACAAGAAACAGCTCCACAAGATAACAAACCTTGTATCTCCTTGGATAATAAAAATAACCTGAGAGGTGACCACATTCTGAATTGCTTTGGACTTTTAAAAGCTTGTCTGAAAATTGCTTTCAGGAACACACTTTTTAACAGTTTTGCATTTTCATATCAAAGCTGCTGACTGCATATAGTTGAACATAATGTCCTGTATTGCTTTAATCAGAAGCTGAGTCATAGCCGCCATTAACAGTTTAGAGTTTCATTGCTTTCCTTCTCAGTTATTCATGAAAAACATTCCTTGAATAATCAGTTTTCAGGCTTCATGTTGACAATTTCAGGGGCATGATCCACAGTACATTTTATTAAGTTGCCTGTTAAAAAGAAAACTCACAGAAGTCACAAAGTTTTCATGCTACACCAGCTTGCAGGACTCTTACATTATAGTTTCTCAGACTATTGGAAAAGACTCAGACGTGCAGGATGGTTGAGTTTTCACTATCACGAGTTTCCAGTCTAGAAATTATACACCAGGAAGAAGAAATTCTGAAATGGTTTTGTTTATTCTTTTTTTGTTGCTGCTTAGATTTTTCTTTCAATGGTGCACCTGAAATTGCTCAGAAACTTGTAATGAGAGAATGTTTGATGGAAGACTGATAGAAGGGAGTTCAAGTACCATTGCAGGTATATGAACTGAGCTGTGCAGTCTACCATTTTTCACAATGGTGCCTTCATTTTCTTGATAAAAGCAAAGCACTTCAGCCTAGCATCCCAACTTGAATCTGGTGAGTTTATCAATATGCAGAGAGCTGTGATCTCTAAGCACTTAGGGGAAAAGAAACAACATTTTTTCTTGAAGCCTTGGAGAAAAATAGGGAAAGGATGGTGTTGACAGATCTCTGAGTAAGACAGCCTCACCAAAATTCAACAGTACCATTAGTTAAAGAACCTGAGCAGGACAAGCATGAAGCCACCCGCACAATAAAAGCAACAAAACAGCTGTTAACAGATACTCACTTAGAAGAAACACAAGCCAGGATAAACATTTTGACAAGCCTGCATTATTTGCGGTGTGTGCAGAAAATGCAAATCAGGTGGGTTTACAAAGATTTCAGGCTTCATCACCAAGAATTCCTTAGTTTCAATATGCCTCAGGCTTCATTTAATTTCATTTTACTGCATTTTGATTTGCCAATATAGGGATATAGAATTGATGATCTTCCTTTTTAGGACAGTGTACTCCTTAGAGACATTCAAATCCTTTGAATCTGATTTTGTCAAAGCAATCTTATTCCATGATCCAAATTATGCATATCAGTAATAAAGCCTTTATGAATTTACTTTCTCACTTGGTAAGGTGAATTCTAGTCTCAACCAGACCCATCAAACCAACCATGTATTTTGTACTTTCACCCTGTCACTCTACAAAAACAAGCAAAATAAAAATGGAGGGGATAAAAGTCTACTGTACATGGGAAAGGACGGATAAGATTATTTAAACATTAAGAAGGAAGTTGGCTTCCCCAAACTTTAAATCATTGATAGCTCTTCCTTCCAGACAAACAACTACCATTCCTTCTATTCACAGACTCTACTTATAAATTGTGTAATTTATGTCATTTTTATAGGTGTTTTTGTCAGTGGCAATGCCAACCACAGCAGTTCTTTCCTGTTTCACCATTCAAGCCCTTCCTCTACAGCTACCTTTGGGGCTGTGTTGTGGATGCAACCAGATGACTGTGCAGAAAAAAGAGCATGTGGATTATTTTTCAGTACCATGACCTTGTTTATAACAATACCATATGCACAAGGACATAACATTGAATGCCGAGCTCTCATCCTCTGAGGAAACTAATGAGGAAAAACATAGGGTTATTGTTCTGCTTTAGCTCCCCAAGAACATCAAGAAGAAAATGCAGCTGTACAAAGCCTGTATCTTTCAGAGTAGCTGTGGTGAAGGCACTATATGCCCAGAACTATGCCCCATACTGTAAAACATGTCCCAACATGTTTGGCCACATTCCTCCTTTCCAGAGTGGGTACTCAGCCCAGAGCTGAGGGGAACAAAGACCAGGGCAGCAGCCAGACGAACAATCCCACTTGCTTTCTAAGGGGTAAACTACATGCACCCATTGCATGTGATACTCGCGCTCCTGCCAAGTAAGGGCATAATCCTAGCTTCACACTGTCTATAGGATAAAGCTGTGTGTTTACAAGATTGCCCATTGGCCAAACCCAGCCTTGAGAAATTATTAAGCATTATCTCAAGTTGTAAACAAGTTGCTCTGTCGTTGCCCGAGCTTTCTAAGATGGTTGCTTTTGTGCTTAAGCCTTTGTTGCTAAGCTCCGCACCTATTGCTAGTAAGTCTTCTCACTCCGCTCGCAAGCGTACTAGCAGCCTCTGCAGTCCGGAGAGAAGCCAACACCCTAGGAAGGGCTGTCGAGTCTCAGTTTACCGGAAATCTGCAAAGGAAGAGAGCTCGCCGTGTCTTAAATAGGATTGGACCCCTGAGGGCAAGCCTCTAGCCCAGACGGGGAAGGACTAACCCAAGTTTCGGCAGTCCAAATGTCTGCCACAGCCTTAAAGCAGCAGACTGATGAGCCACAACCTTGTGTGTACCGGCCTGTGAAAGCAGGAACAGCGCGCGGCCGTATGCTGCATGATACCGCTCCGTTCGCGGGAAACGGAGCCGCCCGCTTAGCCGCTCCATAGCCCTGTAAACCCCAGGGCAACTGAAAGTCGGGACCTGTGAGACAGTCCCGCCTGCTTCTCTGAGCCAAGTAAGGGGACACCGACGCCGCTCTGCGCAGCCGCACCCAGACCCGGAGCCGCTTCCACGGGCCCCGGCCATCTACAGCGCGGGCTAGCACCGGCCGGCTCACCACACAAGGGACGACCCCGGCCGGGCCTGCCTCAGTGGAGGATCGGAGACGTTCAAGCTCGATTACAGGGAACGGTCGCCCCGCTGGGCCGACCCCGCCATGGCCGCTCCCCAGAAAGACAGCACCGGCCCTGCAATCCCCGAGCCTCCAGCAGGGAACCAGCCTCCGGCAGCCACAGTCGCGCTGTGGGACTGAGCCCTACATGGAAACGTGCCGACCGGCGAAAGTCTACTCCTCCCGCCGCAGGAGGAGAAGGGCTGCCCCCACCGCCAGGAGCCAGCCCCAAAGCAAGCCGGGCCGGCAGCAGCCAGCTAGCATAGCCTAGGAACTAGCTTCGCTACAAACAAAAGACACAGTGTATCTTTCACATACACCGTGACAATTCCTAGCTTAAGCCTCCGACACATTTTAACACTTCCCAGTATATACCTGCAGCTGCAGCGTCTTGGCGAGTCGCCATCTGGTGAACAAACGGCAGAACTGCACCCTTCATGCTTTAATCAAAATTCATTCTGTAAATATTCTAATTGGGTTCAAATCGTATATACGAGATCAGTTATGTAATATATCTAGTGCACAATAGTGCACTAGAATCTGTATATAAAACAATGGTTAATAGGTTATTAATAATTTTAATATTAATTTTTAAATTTATTTTCCTATTTGTTCCATATTCATAAATTAATAACCTCTCCATCACAGTAGATGAAAATTGTGCTGACCAAAATCTGACCAAAATCTCTTCCTGGTGTGCTGTGAAAGGTATGGTTTACAAATGCTAAAAAGGACAAGGTCAACACTTTGTGCACTTCTAGAAGTACATACACTTAATATTTATAATGGAAGCTTCCTAAAAGCAGACAAAAGTCTTAAATATATTCTATACATGGAGATTACACTAACAAATCCTACAGAGAAAAGAAATCTTATCTCTTAGATACTCATGATACACTATTTACCTCATGCATTAGCAGCAGAAATACTCCTCCAGAGCTATCTTTGCATCAACATTTTTAACCAAGTGTTTAATACTCCTTATTTTGTGTTTACATTAGTAAGGAATCTCTCCTCAGGTCACCCACCAGCTTAATGCTTTATGTGGATTGCAGCACTGATGAAGAAGAAAACTGAAACTGCCAGCAGGATGTTTTCCTTCAGGACACTTCCACTGACACAGAAGCAATGCACTGGGAGACATCAGTATTTCTACATGTTTCAAGATGACCCTTTCCACTCTGCCCACACTCTGAAAAGCCATATGACTGTGCTTCTGCTGCGCCATATCCATGCTGTCAGCACCAGCTCAGTGGTCCATTAGCATAGCCAAAGTACAGAGGAAGCAAGCACACTTCTGTCCAAAATGCACCAGAGACATAACCACAACCACTAACAACCTGACTCTAGGTGTTTTAACAATGATGCACTAAGAGAAATATGGTGGCATGCATGACTATTTTTTGAAAGACAAGTCTATCATCTGCTACAGTGAATATTTTTTATGCTATTGCAGACTTCTAAATACACAAAAGGGAAGTTTCTTTGATTCTCTCATTTTGCATACTCCCAGCAGCGTGTATTACAGGAGTCTGAAGTCAAAAGCAGACATTCTATATATGATACAACTACTGTGCACACCTTGAAGAGCTTACTTAGCTTAGCACAAAGCAGATTTAACTATTTTTGTATTTCCGTGCTAAAGTTCATTAATCTCTTCACCGTAATAACAACACTGAGTTAGGCAACCTGAAGAAATACTGTTAAACATGTAACAATTTAAAGTCAATTTCAAATGTTTAAAGGCACCAATATATGAAAATTTTGTTTTAAACTAAGAAGAAAAAAAAATAAACTTTCATTTTTCCTCCTGTTTTATAACAGAAAAGCAAAAAACAAAAATAACTTTAGACAGGTATATGGTATGAAATGTGCCACCTTCTACTCAGCATGCACAAAAGTTACAGATGATCCCTTTCCAACTTGCACTTGTGAGATCTGATTCTTCCCATATAACAGACAAAAATGTATTACTTGCACACTTCTCCACTCTTCTATAGCCTGTTGCCAGAAAAGAGTTGGCATGCTGCAGTGATGGCTTTCTAAAACATTGAAATCCACAGGTGTCACAATTAAAAACAAACCAAGAAAGACGTCACTAAATTTCTACTAATCACCTTTTTACCAATGCAACCACATAAGCCACTAACAGCCAAAAAATTCTTTAACAGGTGACCCATTCACAATGATTATTTTTTTTTTTCACATCTGATTATATAATTCCTACAAAGAAACTTACTCAATTTCACTGATGGTATTCCATCTACTATTTCTCAAAGCCATTTCAGGTAATACCTTCAAAACTAATGCTCATAGCACTGGATAAGCCCACATGCAATACCAAAGACAGAATCCAGCAATAGGCTCCTGCATTACCTGAAGTGGTCTGAGGATGCAAGAGGAAATGTCTAAGAGTGATCACTAGGCCCAATTTTTGGCTAGGAACTGCTTGAGATTAAAACTAAATCTATTTCGCCTAAGAAGACATGTAATCGTAATACTCATTTTATAGCTGCTAAACAAAAAAGAGCATTTCAGTTCCCAATCTAGATTTCAATACCTGATCCTGGATTTGGCTGGACTAAAGATATCCTTTTGTAATTGCTTTTATGCCATGTCATTTCCCTCCCATAATTTCTGGTTATCACTTGAACAGGCATGTTGTGTTAGCACTGCCAGGTGCAGGAATGGAAACCAAATCATACAGGAAAGAAAGATACTAATTAGTGCTAAATGTTCTGCTTTGCCTGCCATTTCCAGGAGCTCTCCTGTTTCAGCCAGTTAGCTCCCACATGCTGGCTGCTACTCCCCAGCAGAAAATTAAGGTGATGCTCAGACTCATTGGCAGGGAGTAGTGGGGGAAGTCTGGTCTGTATGAAGGCAGCAGAAACTATTCACAGCAAATTGCAGCACCTCACCCTTGTCTAAGAAACCTAACTCTTCCACCGTCACAAAGGTAATTTTGTTGTTGCATACGATACCTTCTAGGATTACCAGCAGTGTTACAAAGACTTAAAACTGTAGCCTGACTTGTATACCCTTCCACTAGGGGTTCTACACATTGGCCACAACCTCATCAATGCTACAGACTGAGGTCAGAGTGGCTGGAGAGCAGCCAGGCAGAAAGGGACGTGGGGGTACTGATTGATAGTAGGCTGAATATGAGCCAGCAGTGTGCACAGGTGGCCAAGAAGGTTAATGGCACCCTGGCCTGTATCAGGTATAGTGTGGCCAGCAGGAGCAGGGAGGTCATTCTGCCCCTGTACTCAGCACTGGTTAGGCCACTCCTTGAGTCCTGTGTCCAGTTCCGGGCCCCTCAGTTTAGGAAAGATGTTGAGTTGCTGGAACATGTCCAGAGAAGGGCAACAAAGCTGTTGAGGGGTTTGGAACACAAGCCCTCTGAGGAGAGGCTGAGAGAGCTGGGGTTGCTTAGCGTGGAGAAGAGGAGGCTCAGAGGAGACCTTATTGCTCCCTACAACTACCTGGAGGTCATAGACAGGTGAGGGTTGGTCTCTTCTTCCAGGCAACCAGCACCAGAACAAGATGACACAGTCTCAAGCTGTGCCAGGGGAGGTTTAGGCTGGATGTTATGAAGAAGTTCTTCACAGAAAGAGTAATTGTCCATTGGAATGGGCTGCCCAGGGAGGTGATGGAGTCACCATCACTGGAGGTTTTTAAGAAGGGACTGGATGAGGCACTTGTTGCCATGGTTTAGTTGATTAGATGGTGTTGGGTGATGGGTTGGACTTGATCTCAAAGGTCTTTGCCAGCCTGGTTGATTCTGTTCTATTCCTAACAAATTCTTGAGCATGAAGTGACAGGGTGTGGAAGTAAATGTGGGGGAACAGTGACCAACAGGGAAAGGATGATAAACACAGAAGTGGAAAGCAAGAAAGAAGGGCAAAGTAAGCCAGCCTACTGTTTCACTGACAGCATATGAGTCTGCCAAATTAACAGTAACCACTTGGTATCATCAAGCAAAAGAACCCATACTGCATGTTTTTGGATGATGGAAGAGATCTCAAATTAAAGATTTAATACAAGCAAAATTAATGTACACTGTTCCACCAGTAACAACGCAGATTTCCAACTACCTAAAATGTAGTAGGCAAGCATAAGAAGCTTGATATAACTTACATGTTATGCTGACGAAAATTGTTCTGAAATATTCAAAGCAAAAATAAGATAGTTCAGAAAGTAGCATGTAGACTATAAGCAGTTTTGTTTGAAAAGCGATTTTATTAGTCTCTTGAAATTTAGCACAATGTAGATTGCATGAAAAAGATGTAAAAAATATTAATGACTGTACTTTAGAAGACAGTACTGTGATAGAACTGGAAAAAAAAAAAGAATTTGAATATACAAGTTTTAAATTTCTGTACCCATCACACTATGTATTGAGGAAGTGACAATGCTTTTGGACAAACAAGGTATCTGTTCACTATGTTTAATTAATAAAGTTGTGTAACACTGTAAGGAGCCCTATATAAGTGTAATACTGCGTTCATGTCTGTTATAACTGCAACTAAGAAACAGGCATAAAAAGCACTGAAAAACCAACAACTTTGCAAGGAAAGTTTTCAATTGGTTCTTTTTTCAGGTAGAGGAAACTAACAGGTCATCTGTTTATAAAAAAATTAAAAAAACATCTTTCAGGAAATATTTTAAATTGAGATTAACTTCAATCACTTTGTTCTAACTTTTGAAGTATAGGATTAGCTTCAGATACTGAAAATCAACTGTTTGGTATATGCAGAATACATGCAACACCACATACACTGAAACAACATTTGGAACCCAGGCATGGTTAACACTGCTTCTTTATGTTTTCAGCACAGTCAACTGATTACCATGTTCATTAACTTCAGTTACACCTGATGAAACACAGTTCCTACAATAGTTGAAGCTCCTAACGTATACTGGATTCTTCATGAGGTGAAAACAGTATACATTTAAAAGTAAGAAGCCACGATAAACAGTTGACAGTAAGCTTCAATGATGAGTCACAATCTTCCTCAACTGAAACCACAAACCTCTCATTGTATATTACAGCAATAAAAGGTGTGTAATGCAGAAAATCATTACATCGTGAAACAAGACTACCATGCAAGGTGTCTCATGTGCAACAACAATATCTGAAAAACTTAAAGAAGAAATACTCCAGTACTGTCCAGGCAAAAATGACATATTTATATACTGACTTGATAGAAATGTCAACAGTGAAATAAAACTGTTCTTACCAATGATGATACAGTGCACTGCCAGGACGGCATTGTATTGGCTTAAACTACTTCAGCAGGGTGTTTTAAATAAATATTCAATTAATACACTCCAAAGAATTTTAAATTTTCATATAAGAAACACAGAGAAGATTTTAAACAGTTTTATAATGGTTCTCAACACACTGATATAAAGTGTTATCTATTAAAACAAAACCATTTACAGCAATCTGCATAACTGAGAATTTGTATGACATCCCTCTCTGAAGAATTCAGACACAGAGCCAGATGGAATATAAATATCATCCATTAGTATGTAAGTAGTGCAGCTCTCTTTCTGTAGTGGTGATACTGATCTAACTTTCCAAGTGCACTTTGGTGTGGAAAGGAGAGAAAGTATCCAGTTCCTTATGAAAAAGCTTCTTGAAAGCACAAAGGAAACCATTAGAAAGAACACTGCTAATTAGTAAATGTTATTTGAAAAGAAAGAAAAAAAAAAACAGGTTGCTAGTTAAAGTGAGTATGTCCATACATATTCTAATTCTACATTCTTTTATTCTAATGTGATGACTTTCCATGTCCACATAAGTATCAAATACCTTTTCCCTACAATATTTTACCACTTTCCCCTTTTCCAGTTTAGAATCTTCTTTCCCAATAAGTTCCTGTTATCTTAGAAATGCAGCTCTGATATGGAGACCACAAGTCTACAAAACAGGCTTTCACGACAGCAGAATTCAGATCTTTCACCCTGATTACAGTAAATAACTGCTCAGCTCCAGCAAGACCCTTGCTATCCTTCAAGGCACAAATAGCCAGTAAGGCCATTTTCTGTTCAACAGCTTACACTAACAAAATCTTCTGCACGTGTTCAGAGCCAAAAATATAATAGGATGATGCAGTGTTTATAATATCAAAAGAAAAGGGAAAATAAAATAATGGAACATTGTTCAGAAAAACGACAAGTCAAATGAGTTAAATGTGCTAGAGTTCAAACGGCCGTCTCGGAGCTTTTATCTTCCTTTCTTTCTTCCTATTACACTTTCCAGTAACATATGGAGTTACTGTCAGCAAGGGGGACACTACAGGAGAAACCACCCCAAGCAGCAGACCTTTTCCTTTGCATCACAAGACTCATCAAAGGGCAACAACTGACGCTTGCGGCTCAAGACTCCATTTCCACTCTGCCAAAACGGTCATGTTTAAATGCAGTCCCAGAGGCATGCTGGAAAGCTACAATGAGGTCTGGACCTGCGAGAAGCACCAACACCATCACTGCAACAGGTACCAGTACAGGCACCCGAAACTCGCGGCTATCACTACGCCAGGAGCCCGCACACCCGCCGGGGAAAACACAGCTAGCGAACTCGGGCCTCTGGGCCGGTAGCGGCTCCAAGCGAGTCTCAACGCCACCGGCCGCAAGAGCGAGGCACGGGCCTCGGCGCCGAGGAGCCCCTCCGGGCCGCGGCTGCCCGGAGAGCTGTGGCAGCAGCAGGCGAGACGTCCCTCGGCATTAAACATTCCCGTTGGGGTAAAACCGAGGGGCGGGGGAGACGGACGGACACGGAGGCTGTAAGACGACAACGCGCAGAAAAGCGCCCTGCAGCAGCCGGGAAAAACTCGGCTTTTGTTTACGTGAGGAAGCTCGATCCCACGGACTGTCCGCCTGCAGCAGGCCTGGCCCCCAGCGCCGTACCCCCCACCCCCGGCCAGCGGACAGCTCGGCCTTGGGCAGGGCGTGGTAACAACACGATCAGCTCCCTCGCGGCTCCACGGCCTCTGTCCCCCTTTGACTCCCAATCCCTGCCCGGGCAAAACCGGCAGATCAATTAAACAATAAAACTTCGCGATATAAGTAACATTTTAAAGGGCCGCTCAAAACTCCGGGAAATGGTGGGCTCCTCCCCCCGTCGTCCTGCCCGCATCCCCGCAATACGAGATCCCGCTTCGCGCCGCCCGGCTTAACGCACCGCTTACCCCGCCGGCTCAGCGGGCCCCGTGGCCCATCTCTGCTCTGTGCTTTCGCCCTTCCCGACTCCAAGTAACGGCGCCGACCCGCGCCGCGGGGAAAGCGCGCTCAGGCACGCCCCAGCGGCCTGAAACCTAATCCTGCACCTCCGCCCCGCACGGCCTGGCGTGCCCCCTCGCCCCCCGCCGGCGTGTCTGCCTGTAGGGCAGCGGCCGCTCGGAGCCCGCGGCGCGGAGTTGCCGCCACATTCGGACAGGGGGGATGGATGAGGTGGGTGTCAAAGGAGCCTGAAGGCACGTTTGAGGGTTTCTCGGCCCGCTTTGTCCCCGGCGTGTCGCGTTGCAGCCCTTCCAGCAAAGTTTATCCCACCCTTCGGCTCCCGGTAGGGCGCCGAGAGGCTGAGCGCGCCTTGCCAGGGATGACACCGGGGAATCGGGGACCTGGGTTGTCACCTCGCCAACTTCACCCGGACTAACAGTTCGCCGGTGAAATGGAGGGGGTGGCGGCAGGCTCACCCCTGCTTCTCAGGAGGTGCGGTGGCGCCTCGACCGAGCCTGGCTCTGCGGTGCGAGTAAGACATGACCTGCAGTCGCCGGCTTTAACTCCTCTGGTTCAGCAAGATGAGCTTGGGCTGAACGGAGGAAAATACGAAATATTTTGAAATGGGGGGAAGACACACACATACACCCAAAGGAAAAGAAAATTAAGTTAGACAAAATTATTAATAAGGTCATAGGGTTAATCATGGATGATTTTCCCTTTGCAACAGCTGGTTGGTATCTTTAAAGAAGATAATGTATGCCTTTTATGTGCCTTTTATGTTTGTGTATACGTTGTAAGGATAAAGCACGTAATGCGGGAGTGCTTGCAATGACAAGACAAAAAAATTTGCAGAAGATTGGAACTATTTTGCTGTTCCTTAACTTTGTTTCACCCAGCAAACGTTTTCAGGATCACGGTACCTCCTTTCCTCACCAGGTGGTAGGTAGTTCTTCGGTGTAGATGGGTGCAGACTGTCTGCAGGGCACCTGGGCCGTGGCTTTGCAGAGGCTCACAGCACTCGAGCACGCAGTGAAAATGTGTGGAAGTAATTGCAGGGGAGCAATGACCAACAGGGTAAAGGAGATGAACAAGTAAAACGGAAGTGGAAAGGAAGAAAGAAGGGCAAAGTAAACCATCCTACTGTTTTAGTGACAGCATGTGAGCCTGCCACATTAACAGCAACTACTTGGTTTCATCAGACAGGAGACACTGGGCTGCACACTTCTGGATGGCTGAAGAGATACCATTCAAATTAAGGATTTAATACAAGCAAAATTAATGTTCACTGTTCCACAAGTAGCAAAGCAAATTACCACTGACTACCTAGAATGTAACAGACAAGCAGAAGACTGATTTACACTTCAAAGTTATGCTAACAAAAAATTTTCCAAGACGTTCAAAGCAGAAATTTAGACATACATGCAAAAAAACCACCACCTATTCAGAAATTGTAGTTTATCTATAACTAATTTGGAGCTAATAACAGGTAAAAATTAGGTGCAGCGGTACTTTATTGCTGATGTATAGCAACATCAGATATAGAATAGCCCTTCCCGGTGCAATTTGTGTTTGTATGGGTTATACCTTTTCAATTTTTTTTTTAGCATGCAAACTGCTATTATCAAATCAAGTTGCATTTTCAATTATATTCAGATGTTGTCACATCCAATGAAGTATGTATTAGAAAGATTGTACCTACTGGTCTTCAAAACATCATGCTATCTTAGGTCTTGCCTATTGTGAGAAGGTTACTACCTATGAAGAACATTTGGCACAAGTCAGTATATTTCCCAACTAAAAAGATGCATTCACAACAGTGTCTGGTTTCTTCACTGTAGGTGTCATATTTTGGCTTGGCATTGGTCTTGCTTCTGTCACTGCATAACAAGTAGGATATATATTTTAAGGACTTAAAAGAATTCTGAGAGGAGGCACTCAAGAGATATTTATATGTTTTATATTTATGCACAAAAAATTACATCTCTGAATTTAGAATGAAACATAAGGGAAAAATATAAATTTCATAAGCACTACCTTAGTTAAAAATTAATACATTTCTGCTGTTATTACCTTAATCTATATAAAAGCATCGTTATGTAAATGTATGTTTGTTTGTGTCTTTCTGCATACATAGACAACAATTACATTTTTCCAAATTTTAGGTTGCACAAAACTAATAACAATCTTCCTTGTTAGAAAATTGTAATAATTGCTATAGATAAAATTTTGTTCCCAGATGTGTAAACCAGGAGTAATCAATTGAATTAAGTGGAATTAAACTGCAGAAAACCAATCCAAGATCAAAGCTAACTATGACCCTAATTGCTATAGCTGCTAATCTAAATACATTAAGTGTGTGGTTCTGCATTCTATCCTTCTCTGTCCAAATAAGGCTGGATCACCATCTTTCTTCTTTTTCATGGAGCTCTTTAGAATACAGTGCTTCTGTATTTCATTTTCCAGAAATTATTTTAGCAGAAACACACAGCTAAATTAAGCATAACATACTTCTCCATCACTCGAACATCAGAGTTATTCTTGAAAAGTCAGATGGCAAGAAGTAGCTAAGCAGTTGGAGGTAACGCCATATATGTTGATAGGCAGAGTTAAAATTAGGAACTTAACTTCGGTGCTTGGAATTTATTCAATTTTTTGATTATTATACTGGCAAGCAGAGGACATTAGTTTCACTTACTAGAGCATACATGTTGGCAAGAATGATGCATAGATTTACATTTTAAAGGTTTTTAGGAAAATTGTCTCCCTGGAAATATACTTTGTTATTATTGCTACTGGAGGTTACAGATGTGTGTACTGTTTAACCCTGTGAGGTAAAACAGTAAAAAATGTCATAAAAGATATGTAAATTAATTATAACTACAAAACAAAATACTTGAAATTACATCAAATTAAAAGGACATTCATTTACACACAAAGGATTGTTAAAAACCACAGGCCTTACCCATAGCAGAGAAATGAAGCCAGATAATTGGCAAAGCTTATTAACCTTACCATAGGTTTTTCAGACACATAATATCTAAAAGAATATCTTGTTTCATCAGATTAAAGCTTTTTTTTTTTTTCCTCAGTGTTCTGGTTTGAGGCCGGACAGATCCTCTATTGACCCTGAAAGGGGCAAAAGAATGACACACAGATTCCAAAAGTGATGGGAAGTTTAAATGGAAAATCAGTAAGTGTTGTACAGAAACTACAAAGCATAGTGGCAAAGAATCCCAAAGTGTATTGAGTCCCTTATAGCACACCCAAAGGTCTCCCAACACTTCCCCTCCCACCTGAGGGTGTACCCCAGACCCCCAGGGCTCTTTCTTCCCTGCCTCACTGCTAGGCTAGTTTCAGGCTGTCCAAGTCTGAGACTGGCCCCCCACCTTCTCCTCCTGGTATTAGGCCTAGACAGGCCTGAGAGGCTTTGAGATACACACCACACACCCCCATTACCCGATAGGGAGCATCTCCCACAGGAGCAGAGAGCGAAGAATGAAAAAGAGAAAGACCTTGCAGATGAATTTATGGGGTGCAGGAGTTATGGGTATGAAATACACTGTTTCCTGTGTCCACCTTATTGGGTTGGACACTCTGGAGGTGTAATTTATGTGGCAGTAATACAAGCAGAGGGGCAGCTCACCTGAGGTGGAGGGATGGAGAGACAGTAGGGGCTCTCAGCTTGCTGCCCTGAGGCAAGACACAAATGACACACCAGGACACCCTGTGGAAACCAAGGGGAGTTGGCACAGGAGAACGACAGGGCCAGCCCAGCTGAAGTGCTTCTATGCAAATGCACGCAGCTTGGGCAACAAACAAGATGAGTTAAGGGCCACCGTGCTGCTGGGATGCCATGACATAGTGGGCATCACCGAAACTTGGTGGGACGACTCCCATGACTGGAATGTAGGGATAGACGGGTATAAGCTTTTTAGGAAGGATAGGCAGGGAAGGAGAGGAGGAGGTGTTGCCCTCTATGTCAACAGCCAGCTGGAATCAGCAGAACTCCACCTGGGGAGGCATGATGAGTTGGTTGAGAGTTTATGGGTTAGAATTAAAGGCAAGACAGGGGAAGGAGATATTACTGTGGGGGTCTCCTACAGGCCACCTGACCAGCAGAACCAAGCAGATGAGGCTCTGCACAGGCAAATAGAAGCGGCTTCCAGGTCACAAGCCCTGGTCCTCATGGGGGATTTCAACCACCCTGACATCTGTTGGAGGGACAACACAGCAAGGCATCAGCAATCTAGGATGTTCCTGGACTGCATAGAAGACAACTTCCTCCTCCAAATGGTAGAGGAACCAACAAGAAAAGGTGCTACGCTGGACCTTGTTCTCACCAACAGGGAAGGGCTGGTAACAAATGTGAAGCTCAGAGATGGCCTTGGCTGCAGTGACCATGAAGCAGTTGAATTTAAGATCCTCAGGGCAATCAGGAGGACATATTCTAAGCTTAGGACCCTAGACTTTAGGCGTGCAGACTTCGATCGCTTCAGGGATCTGCTAGCCAAAGTGTCGTGGGATGAAGCCCTGAAGGGAAGAGGGACCCAGGACAGCTGGTCAGTATTCAAGGACCACCTCCTCTGTGTCCAGGAGCTATGTATACCTACAAGGAGAAAAGCAGGAAGGAATGCTAGGAAGCCTGCCTGGATGAACAAGGAGCTGCTGGACACACTATCACTTAAAAAGAAACTCTACAGGAAGTGGAGGGAAGGACAGATAGAACAGGGGGTATATAAGGAAGCTGCCCGAGCAGCAAGAGGCCTGGTTAGGAAAGCCAAAGCAGAGTTTGAACTGAATCTAGCCAGGGAGGTTAAAGGGAACACTAAGAATTTCTATAGGTATGTTAATGGCAAGAAGAAGACTAGGGAAGGTGTGGGCCCCCTCAGAAAGGAAAGTGGTGAATTAATCACTAGTGATGTGGAAAAGGCTGAGGTACTCAATCACTTCTTTACCTCAGTCTTCACTGCAAGGGCCTCCAGCCACACTCCTGGTGTCATGGCAGACGATGCCAAGGACGAGGAGGAAGAACTGCCCATCATAAGTGAAGCACAGGTTCGTAATCACCTGAAGAACCTGAAAGTGTTCAAGTCCATGGGACCCGACAGGATACACCCACGGGTGCTGAGAGAACTGGCAGATGAGGTTGCCAAGCCCCTCTCTATTATATTCCAGAAGTCATGGCAGACTGGGGAAGTCCCCACAGACTGGAAAAGGGGAAACATTATTCCCATTTTCAAAAAGGGCAAGAAGGAGGAACCGGGGAACTACAGGCCAGTCAGTCTCACCTCTGTGCCCGGAAAGATCATGGAGCAGATCCTCCTGGAGGCACTAATGACTCAGAAGAACAGTGAAGAGGTGATTGGGAATAGTCAGCATGGCTTTGCCAAGGGCAAATCCTGCCTGACAAACCTGGTGGTCTTCTATGAGCAGGTGACAGCATTAATAGATGAGGGGTGAGCAACTGATGTCGTTTACCTGGACTTGAGCAAAGCCTTTGACACTGTCCCGCACCACCTCCTGGTCTCCAAGCTGGCGACACATGGGTTTGATGGATGGACCACTAGATGGATAAAGAACTGGCTTGATGGCCGCACCCAAAGAGTGGCTGTCAACGGGTCCATGTCCCAATGGAGGCCAGTGACAAGCAGAGTCCCTCAGGGATCAGTCCTGGGACCTGTCTTGTTCAACATCTTTGTGGGTGACATGGACAGTGGCATCAAGTGCACCCTCAGCAAGTTTGCTGATCACACCAAGCTGTGTGGTGCAGTGGACACGCTGGAGGGAAGGGATGCCATCCAGAGGGACCGTGACAGGCTGGAGAGGTGGGCACAAGCCAACCTCATGAGCTTCAACAAGACCAAGTGCAGGGTCCTGCATCTGGGTCGAGGCAATCCCAGGCACAAATCCAGGCTGGGCAGGGACTGGCTGGAGAGCAGCCCTGAGGAGAGAGACTTGGGGGTGCTGGTGGACGAGAAGCTCAACATGAGCTCTCAATGTGCGCTTGCAGCCCGGAAAGCCAATCAGATCCTGGGCTGTATCAGGAGAAGTGTGACCAGCAGGTCAAGGGAGGTGCTTCTCCCCCTCTACTCAGCTCTGGTGAGACCCCACCTGGAGTACTGCGTCCAGTTCTGGAGCCCCTATTACAGGAGGGATGTGGACATGCTGGAGCGTGTCCAGAGAAGGGCCACGAGGATGATCAGAGGGCTGGAGCACCTCTCCTAGGAGGACAGACTGAAGGAGTTGGGGCTGTTCAGTCTGGAGAAGAGAAGGCTCTGAGGTGACCTCATTATGGCCTTCCAGTATCTGAAGGGGGCCTACAGGAAGGCTGGGGAGGGACTTCTCAGGATCTCAGGTAGTGATAGGACTAGGGGGAACGGAATGAAGCTGGAAATGGGGAGATTCAGGCTAGATGTGAGGAAGAAGTTCTTCCCCATGAGAGTGGTGAAGCCATGGAATGGGTTATCCAGGGAGGTGGTTGAGGCCCCGTCCCTGGAGGTGTTTAAGAGCAGGCTGGACGAGGCTCTGGCCAGCGTGATCTAGTATGGGGTGTCCCTGCCCATGGCAGGGGTTGGAACTAGATGATCCTTGTGGTCCCTTCCAACCCTGACTGATTCTATGATTCTATGATTCTATGAATAGGAGGCTCCCAGCCTAAACTGCAACATTCAAATGTTGTGTTTTGATGAAGATGACCACATATTTGACAGACCTCACTTTCAGAAAACCTAATTTGGGGTACTTGTTATTGCAACAGTTGTTCTAGTACTTGAAAAGACAATGCAATATTTTATTAATAAATTTTGCATTAGAAAAATAGGAGATTTCCTTGAGATTTTTGAAAAATTCAGAATGATAAGAAATTGCCTAACTAGTTCAGGAATTTGTATGCAGCTGACCATGTTAAAGTTATGTGTTGCAAATGATAGCACCACTTCTCTAAGTGCTGGGATATTAAAACAGCGACATAAATACACCTGAAAAATAATCATGTAATTAGCCAGACAAACTACAGTACATTAGATGGAAAGAAGCCATGCTTATTGGAATAAAAGGGTCTGTTTCTTTGGTAGGTTGAATTATTTTTAGAATAAATCCTCTTGAACATGAATTGATGAAACAAAAATAAAGCAAAGCAGTGTGCATAAATCACTTTGTCAAAAGGCTCTGCTGTTTATCACTGTCTTATTTTCCTCTGTATGCACTATTTAGTTAGTGTGTCTGAGATCCTGCCCTGTAATGTTTATGATGCAGATTAGAGTCAAGAGTATACATCATCTTCAATTCTTATGATCCAAATGAAAAATGGAGACATATATCTGTTTCAGTGGTTTTCAGAGTCAGAAGCTTAGGAAAAAGTATAGCTTTCATTTGCAGTGTCAAGCTTTTTGTTTCCAGAAACAGTCACGATATTACCCATTTGGGATAAACAGTTTCCTACCTACTGTAGGGAACCTATGCAGTCCGTGTGAGAGAGTAATGAAGTTTTACAGATCATTTTGCCAAGTTCTTGCAAATGACCCTCCTTTATGGTGTTCCACATGTACTTTTCAAAATGGGCTGTTTCCACATGGCTCTGCATGACCTCTCTCAATTTTATGTGAATAGAACAGGCCAGCATGTGCATCTGCATCCTTCTCTATCATTCAGCTGTACTTTAGGATTAAAACTGTAAGCATTACTACTATTATTAACTGTAGTTAATACCGTTAGTACATACTGAAGTTGAATATGATTATTCAAAACTAGGAATTACCAATACAGTGTTGGTATTAGTATAAGTATAGATGTTTTTAGTCTAATATCTAGACATGCCAAGTAGATATCACTGTGCATAGGAAATTGGGAACTACATATGGCTCATCCACATCAGCCCAATCATTTGTGGATGGCAGGTGATATCTCTAGGGGAAATAGCTCCGATCTCTTGAAGTGGCTGCCCAGAAAAGGCTTTATTAGCTATTATCCCTGTCATGCTGTTCCAGTGCTATTTTGTCTAGTGAGATCAGCAACTGTAAAAGCAGGAAGATGGAGGCAAACTTTTTCCATATTGATAATATATTGATAATATATTGAAATATTGAAATATTGAACAGCACCAGGACTAGCAAGCACCTGGGGGCTTTCGCTCTTCTCCTCTTCGGGCTGTGGTGGCAGCTAGGTGAGCACACAGACTATACCTTTCCATGCATTTGATCCATGTTATTTAAGTTTTTTTTCCTATGATTTTTTCTTTTTTGGAAAATGCAAGTGTTTGGTTTATATTTATGGAGTAACAGAAGCATTATTGAAGCTTAGATATAGATAAAAATAACAGTTAATACCATATTGATTGTTCCTTTGAGTGCTTAAAATTAGACAATTACAAATACAGTTGAGCACTAGAATAAAAATGATGGGATTTTCCTCAGAGATTAAGTATAAGAGCTCTCTCTCACTACCTGAATTTTACTCTGTCTGTAGAAATCAGTTAGGTAATTCCCTTGGTTAAAATTAGATGCATTTTTTAAAATGGTGGAGTTAATCTCTTTTCTTCTCACTTCCTGTGGTGTACACAGAAAGGGAAGCTTGTCTACCTAAAGAGCTTTTTGGAGATGTAAGTAAAGATAAAGCTCTTTGAAAGCATCCTTTGAGCAATACATTGTGAATGGCCCAGCACACTGCCAGTTACTCAATACTTAAAAACAACAGGGTACCCAGAAGTTGGAATGCACATGGTTTGCCTCCCGTTAGCTGATTCCTAACACTAATCTTGCACACAACTGTGAGGTAAGGACTGCTACTATCCTTGGTCTTTGAGACCTTGCCTGCTTGTTTGCCATGTGCTCCTTTCAAAAAGGAACTGGACAGGTGTTGAAAGATCACAGTATCACAGTATTGCTAAGGTTGGAAGAGACCTCGAAGATCATCGAGTCCAACCTGTCACTGCAGACTCCACGACTAGGCCATGGCACCAAGTGCCACGTCCAATCCCCTCTTGAACACCTCCAGGGACGGTGACTCCACCACCTCCCTGGGCAGCCCATTCCAATGGCGAATCACTCTCTCGGTGAAGAACTTTCTCCTCACCTCAAGCCTAAACTTCCCCTGGCGCAGCTTGAGACTGTGTCCCCTTGTTCTGGTGCTGGTTGCTAGGGAGAAGAGGCCAACCCCTTCCTGGCTACAACCACCTTTCAGGTAGGTGTAGAGAGCAATGAGGTCACCCCTGAGCCTCCTCTTCTCCAGGCTAAACAACCCCAGCTCCCTCAGCCTCTCCTCCTAGGGCTTGTGCTCAAGGCCTCTCCCCAGCCTTGTTGCCCTTCTCTGGACACGTTCAAGTGTCTCGATGTCCTTCTTAAACTGAGGGGCCCAGAACTGGACACAGTACTCAAGGTGCGGCCTAACCAAAGCAGAGTACAG
Source organism: Picus viridis (assembly GCA_033816785.1). Taxonomy (NCBI): domain Eukaryota; kingdom Metazoa; phylum Chordata; class Aves; order Piciformes; family Picidae; genus Picus; species Picus viridis. The sequence goes on from CM066606.1 coordinate 47,925,120, forward strand.
GGGCACAATGACCTCCCTGCTCCTGCTGGCTACACTATTCCTAATGCAGGCCAGGATGCGGTTGACCTTCTTGGCCACCTGGGCACACTGCTGGCCCATGTCCAGGCGGCTGTCGATCAGCACCCCCAGGTCCCTCTCTGTTTGGCCGCTCTCCAGCCACTCCGACCCCAGCCCGTAGCTCTGCATGGGGTTGTTGTGGCAAAGTGCAGCACCCGGCACTTGGACTTGTTGAATGTCATCCCATTGGACTCCGCCCATCTGTCCAGTTGGTCGAGGTCCCTCTGCAGGGCCCTTCCACCCTCTAACTGACCAACATCTGCTCCTACCTTGGTGTCATCTGCAAATTTGCTGATGACTGTCTCAATCCCCTCATCCAGATCGTCAGTGAAGACATTGAAGAGGATGGGGCCCAGCACTGATCCCTGGGGGATGCCACTGGTGACTGGCCTCCAGCTGGAGGTAGCACCATTGACCACCACTCTCTGGGCCCGGCCCTCCAGCCAGTTCTTAATCCAGTGCAGAGTGTTGCTGTCCAAGCCACGAGCTGACAGCTTAGCCAGCAGCTTGCTGTGGGGGACGGTGTCAAAGGCCTTGCTGAAGTCCAGGTAGACCACATCCACAGGCCTCCCCACATCCACCAGGTGGGTCACCTGATCATAGAAGGAGATCAGGTTGGAGAGGCAGGACCTGCCCTTCCTGAATCCATGCTGGCTGGACCTCATCCCTTGGCCATCCTGCAGGTGCGCAGTTATTGCCGCCAGGATAATCTGCTCCATCATTTTCCCTGGCACTGAGCTCAGGCTGACTGGCCTATAGTTTCCGGGTTCCTCCATCCGACCCTTGTTGTGCATGGGGACCACATTGGCCAGTTTCCAGTCATCTGGGACCTCACCGATCAGCTGGGACTGGAGAAAAATGATGGAGAGCGGCTTGGCCAGCTCACCTGCCAGCTCTCTCAAGACCCTAGGATGGATCCCATCCGGCCCCATGGACTTGTGAGTGTCCAAGTGGCTCAGCAGGTCCCAAGCTAATTCCTCATGGATATCCAAGGCATTACACTGCTCCCTGACCCCATCACCCAGCTCAGGAGGCCACTTGTCCTAGAAAGAAATAAGAAATGTCCAGAAAGGAAAATAAAAGTGTTCAGGGGTTTTCCCTTAAGTTCATTTTGGTGTTTGTTTTTTTTTCTTCCCCAATTAAACCTGGAATCCTTAACATAGAGGATGGGAAGCGAGCCTAGCTGACCTCCTCTCTCAATACTTTCAATAATACATACATACACCAGGTTGGAAGAGACCTTCAAGATCATCGCGTCCAACCCATCAAACAATCCAACCCACCCAACAACTAGACCATACAGCCAAGCACCCCATCAAGTCTTCTCCTGAACACCTCCAGTGAAGGTGACTCCACCACCTCCACGGGTAGCCGATTCCAATGGGCAATCACTCTCTCCGTGTAGAACTTCCTCCTAACATCCAGCCTAAACCTGCCCTGGCGCAGCCTGAGACTGTGTCCTCTTGTTCTGGTGCTGGATGCCTGGGAGAAGAGGCCAACCTCTGCCTGGCTACAACCTCCCTTCAGGTAGTTGTAGAGAGCAATAAGGTCACCCCTCAGTCTCCTCTTCTCCAGGCTAAGCAACCCCAGCTCCCTCAGCCTTTCCTCATAGGGCTTGTGTTCCAAACCCCTCACCAGCTTTGTTGCCCTTCTCTGGACACGTTCCAGCAAGTCAACATCCTTCCTAAACTGAGGGGCCCAGAACTGGACACAGTACTCAAGGTGCGGCCTAACCAGTGCAGTGTACAGGGGCACAATGACCTCCCTGCTCCTGCTGGCCACACTGTTCCTGATGCAGGCCAGGATGCCACTGGCCTTCTTGGCTGCCTGGGCACACTGCAGGCTCATGTTCAGCCTACAATCAACCAGCACCCCCAGGTCCCTCTCTGCCTGGCCACTCTCCAGCCACTCTGACCCCAGCCTGTAGCACTGCCTGGGGTTGTTGTGGCCAATGTGCAGAATCCGGCACTTGGATGTGTTAAATCTCATGCCATTGGACTCTGCCCATCTGTCCAGCCTGTCGAGGTCCCTCTGCAAAGCCTCTCTACCCTCCAGCAAATCAACTGCTGCCCCCAGCTTGGTGTCATCTGCAAATTTACTGATGATGGACTCAATGCCCTCATCCAGATCATCAATAAAGATGTTGAAGAGCATGGGGCCCAGTACTGATCCCTGGGGCACACCACTAGTGACAGGCCGCCAGCTGGATGTGGTGCCATTCACCATTACTCTCTGGGCTCGGCCCTCCAGCCAGTTCCTAACCCAACGCAGTGTGCTCCTGTCCAAGCCACGGGCTGCCAGCTTGGCCAGGAGTTTGCTGTGGGGAACGGTGTCAAAGGCCTTGCTGAGGTCCAGGTAGACCACATCCACAGGCCTCCCCACATCCACCAGGCGGGTCACCTGATCATAGAAGGAGATCAGGTTGGTCAGGCAGGACCTGCCCCTCCTAAATCCATGCTGGCTAGGCCTGAGCCCCTGGTCATCCTGTAAGTGCTGTGTGTCCTGAACTCCTCCTGCCTTACTGTTAAAAATTGAGGCAAAGAAGGTGTTCAGGACCTCAGCCTTTTCCTCATCTTCAGTCACTGTGTTCCCCTCCAGGTCAAATAAGGACTGCAGGTTCTTCTTGCCCTTCTTTTTAGCATTAACATATTTGTAAAAATGCTTTTTTGTTGTCCTGCACAGAGCTGGCCAGCTTCAGTTCCAACTGGGCCTTTGCCTCTCGAATTTTTTTCCTACATACTCTAACAACTTCCTTAAACATACCTCGAGAAGCCTTCCCCTCCTTCCAAAGGTGATACAGCCTCTTTTTTTCCCTTAGTTCCTCCAGGAGCTGCTTGCTCATCCAGGCTGGTCGCCTTCCCCGCTGGCTCATCTTTCGGCAGATAGGAACCGCCAGTTCCTGTGCCTTCAAGAGCTCCTGCTTGAAATAGGTCCAACCATCCTGGACCCCTCTGCTATCGCTAGGACAGTCTACATCCAGGCTGAATCTCTGTATATCTGTTTCCTTTTTAGGAGCCTGCCATCCTCTTTCCAAGCTTAAAAAAATTAGCTTCAAGCTGCAATTTAGCATAAAGGAGGTTGGCCAAGCCCTCTAGCCAGCAGAAACGTTGCTGTGGTGGGTTAAAATTTCCCATTCACATTAACTAAGCATGACCAGCTCAATTGCAAGCAAATGGAAGCTGTATTTACAAAGCAGAAAATATGCAACAGAATGCAATGAATATGTACAAAATATACAGTATTTATAATATTATACAGGTATTTACAATCAGAAAAGAGCATGACCCCACCCCCCAGTCCAAACGAACAGGGAAGCTGCTCCACTCCTCGAAAACCACCTCCTTTCCCCCTACAATTAGAAGAAAAGAGAAGCTGTTAGGAGAAATGGTAGTTCTAAGAAATAATGTTAGCGTCTGTATCTGCAAGGTCAGAAGCGTTATCCTCCCCAGCAGAACAGCCAGACCAGAGAAGAAAAGAAGGAATTAAGTGGAATGTGTAAGATTGTTAGGGTACATCTGCCTCCATCCCACACATTCTAGCCAATGAAATTCATTTAGAATGATCTTTTCTTTTCCTTTTCATACCCAGTAGTGAATTGGTTTTTTTTTACTTTTTTGCTCAAAATCTGCAGCTAAATTTTAAAGGCATAGCCTAAAACTAAAACAATCCACCCCTTCTAAAAAATTTCATTGGCTGTTAGTACTATCCATCTAATCTAAAACAATATCTACAATTTGTAAGCAAAGTTCACAGTCCATTCTGGCTGTCTCAGATGCAGATGATTCAGAAGTCCTAAACCCAGGAAACAAGAAAACAGCAAACAGTTTTGCCTAGATTCTTTTCCCTAACAACTGGAACTCTATCATTCTGCTTTTCATAGCAAATCTGAGTGTGCAGGTCCAGCTCAATTCATTGAACCTCTACTGTTTACCAGCCAGGTTGCTTGTGCTAGGTGTTTCTCCCAGTTTTTCAAAGATGCACCCCCTATGGCTTTGAGAGTGGTCTTCAGCAAACCATTGTAGCGTTCAGTCTTCCCTGCAGCTGGTGCATAGTAGGAAATGTGGAATATCCACTCGATGCTGTGCTCTTTGGCTCAGTTTTTCACAAGATGAGTTCTGTTGTCTGACTCAATCCTCTCTGGAGTTCCGTGTCTCCACAGGATTTGTCTGTCCAGACCAAGAATAGTGTTGCGTGCAGTTGCATGTGGAACTGGATAAGTTTCCAAGCATCCAGTGCTTGCCTCTACCATAGTAAGCACATATTGCTTACCAGACCAAGAACATGGTCTTCGGGCTGCGGTGGCGGCTGGGGCTGCGGCGCTTCCTGCACACACTGCGAGGCTCGGATTGGCCCTGTTTTCACGTGAACCCAGCACCTTCGGCGGCGGAATTTGAACAGACGCAGCACGGCTCGCAGGGCTCCGCTTGGCAGCAGCCCGCCTGCTCTGGTACTCTCTCACACTCTCATGCGCCGCCGCACTTTTTCCAAATCTTTTGTCCAGTGGGTGCTGTGGCCAGGGGCAGCATGGTTGTAACACGCAGCAAAAACTCCTTAAAAAAATCAGTGTCGACCCAGACTGAGGTAGAACACAAGCAGGTAGCTGTCCAGGTATCTGGCTGTAGTGAGTGCTGGAACCTGGCACTTGAGATGCAGGGTAGTGGAAGCATCTCTTGCATTAGGTGTGAGCAGATCGACTATCTGCTCAACCTGGTGGCCAGACTAAAGGATGAGGTTGCTAGTCTTAGAGATGTATGGGAATGTAAAAAGAGATGAGCCAGAGCAGGAAAGAGATGAACCAGACTAAGCAGGCTCTGGGGGCTCCCCCAGCAGAGACTGGTTATCCAAAAAGCAGAGGGGAATGGACACAGGTTCCTCTCAAAAGACACAAATTAAAACCTCCTTGCCTCCCCCCACCTTCCTCGCTGCCCTTGGAAAACAGGTATGGGGCACTGGAGATCGAGGGTGAGGTGATACTGATGCCGGAGGACACACCATCTGGGGTTTTCCCTGAGGCTAAACAGCCTAAGGTTAAACAGCCTAAGGCAAAGCAGCCTAAGCTTAAACAGCCTAAGGCAAAGCAGTCTAAGGTCAAACAGCCTTCCCCTGGCATCAGGACTTGCTCCCTCAAAAAGAAGAGGAGGGTAATTGTTATTGGTGATTCCCTCCTGAGGGAAACAGAGGGTCCTATATGTCGGCCAGACCCATCTCATAAGGAAGCTATTAGCCTAGCAGGAGCCCAAGTTGGAAATGGTACCAGAAGGCTGCTCAGTCTGGTGCAGCCCTCTGACTACTATCCCTTACTGGTTATGCAGTTAGGGAATGATGATGTTGCTACCAGAACTCCCAGGGCTATCAAAGATGACTTCAGGGCCCTGGGAGATCTGGTTGAGGGGTCAGGTGCACAAATAATTTTTACATCGATACCATTAGTTGCAGGAGGGAACACAATAAGGAACAGGTCAGCAGCTGTGGTCAACAAGTGGCTTAGAGGCTGGTGCAGTCGAAAGAATTTTGGTTTTTCGATCTTGGATAACTTTCTACTGCACCAGGTCAGCTGGCAACAGAGGGAGTACATCTGTCCCAGAGGAGGGTAAAGGTCACAGTATACGAGAATGGCCTGTCCCCCAAAGGGAAAAAGATTCTGGGAAGGGAATTGGCAGGTCTCATTGACAGGGCTTTAAACTACCTTCGAAGGGGGAAGGGGCTGAAACCAGTCCCCTCAGGCAGGAGTCTGGGGGTGATAAGCTAGAGCTAGAGGTGAAACCAGCAGCCCGGCTGCAGTGCATGTAGACTAATGCACGAAGCATGGGTAACAAACAAGAGGAGCTGGAAGCCTTGTTGCAGCAGGAAAGTTATGATGTAGTTGCCATCACAGCGACGTGGTGGGATGACTCGCATGACTGGAGCACTGCAATTGACGGCTACAGGCTCTTCAGGAGAGACAGGCAAGGAAGAAGGGGTGGAGGGGTGGCCCTGTACATCAGGCAGGCACTAGATGCCGTTGAGATGGAGATCAGGGATGATAGGGTTGAGTGCTTGTGGGTGAGAATTAGAGGGAAGACCAGCAGGGCAGACATCCTGGTTGGAGTCTGTTATAGACCACCCAACCAGGAGGAAGATGTCGATGAAGCACTCTATAGGCAGCTTAAGGCTGTCTCAAGATCGCCTGACCTCGTTCTCATGGGTGACTTCAACCTGCCTGATATCTGCTGGGATCTCATCACAACAGAGAGGAGGCAGTCTAGGAGGTTCTTCGAGTGCATGGAGGACAGCTTTTTATCCCAGGTGCTGCGCGAGCCTACCAGGGGTGAGGCTATGCTTGACCTCCTCTTCACCAACAGGGAAGGGCTGGTGGGTGATGTGGTGGTCGGAGGGTGTTTAGGCACCAGTGACCATGAGATAATTGAGTTTGAGTTTTCGGTATTCAGCCAAGCTAAGAGGGGTAGCAAGAGGACCTCCACTCTGGACTTCAGGAGGGCAGACTTCAGGTTACTCAAGGAACTAACTCAGAGGGTTCCTTGGGAAACAGCCCTTAAAAACAAAGGGGTCCAGAAGAGCTGGACCTACTTCAAGGAAGAAGTCTTGAAGGTGCAGGAACAGGCTGTGCCAGTGTGCCGGAAGATGAGCCGCCGGGGCAGACGGCCAGCCTGGATGGGTAATGAACTTTGAATAGAACTAAGGGAAAAAAAGAGGGTGTATCATCTTTGGAAGGAAGGTAAGGCAACCCATGGAATGTTTAAGGATATTACTAGGACATGCAGGAAGAAAATTAGGGAGACAAAACCCCATTTAGAGCTTGGACTGGCCTCTGCTGTGAAGGAGAACAAAAAGTCCTTCTATAAATACATTAATAGCACGAAGAAGGGCAAGGACAACCTCCACTCATTGGTTGATATGGAGGGGAATGTTGTAACAAAGGATGAGGGAAAGGCAGAGGTACTTAACACCTTCTTTGCCTCAATTTTGACTAGGAGGGCAGAATGTCTTCCAGACAGCTGGCCTGCAGAGCTGGCAGAAGGAGCCAGAGAGTTGAATACTTTCCTGCTGCTCCAGGAGGCAATTAGAGATCTTCTCAGCCACTTGGACCCCCATAAGGCCATGGGACCGGATGAGATCAATCCTAGGGTGCTGAGAGAGCTGGCGGATGAGCTGTTAAACTGCTCTCCATCATTTTTCAGCAGTCCTGGCTCACTGGAGAGGTCCCAGAAGACTGGAAGCTGGCCAGCATGGTGCCCATCCACAAGAAGGGCCGGTTGGATGAGCCAGGGAATTATAGGCCTGTCAGCCTGACCTCAGTACCAGGCAAGATTATGGAACAGGTCATCTTGAGTGCGATCACACAGCACTTACAGGATGGCCAAGGGATCAGGCCTAGCCAGCATGGATTTAGGAAGGGCAGGTCCTGCCTCTCCATCCTGATCTCCTTCTATGATCAGGTGACCCACCTGGTGGATGTGGGGAGGCCTGTGGATGTGGTCTACCTGGACCTCAGCAAGGCCTTTGACACTGTCCCCCACAGCAAACTCCTGGCCAAGTTATCAGCCCATGGCTTGGACAGGAGCACACTGTGTTGGGTTAGGAACTGGCTGGAGGGCCGAGCCCAGAGAGTGGTGGTGAATGGTGCCACATCCAGCTGGCGGCCAGTCACTAGTGGTGTGCCCCAAGGATCAGTGCTGGGCCCCATGCTCTTCAACATCTTTATTGATGATCTGGATGAAGACATTGAGTCCATCATCAGTAAATTTGTGGACAACCGCAATCTGGGGGCAGGAATTTATCTGCTGGAGGGTAGAGAAGTTTTGCAGAGGGACTTCGACAGGCTGGACAGAAGGGCAGAATCCAATGGCTTGCGATTGAATACATCCAAGTGCTGTGTTCTGCACATTGACCACAGCAACCCCATGCAGTGCTACAGGCTGCGGTCAGAGTGGCTGGAGAGTGGCCAGGCAGAGAGGGACCTGGGGGTACTGGTTGATGGTAGGCTGAACATGAGCTGCAGTGTGCCCAGGCAGCCAAGAAGGCCAATGGTATCCTGGCCTGCATCACAAACAATGTGGCCAGCAGCAGCAGAGAGGTCATTGTGCCCCTGTACACTGCACTGGTTAGGCCGCACCTTGAGTCCTGTGTCCAGTTCTGGGCCCCTCAGTTTAGGAAGGATGTTGACTGGCTGGCATGTGTCCAGAAGGGCAACAAAGTCGGTGAGGGGTTTGGAACACAAGCCCTATGAGGAGAGGCTGAGGGAGCTGGGGTTGCTTAGCCTGGAGAAGAGGAGACTCAGGGGTGACCTTATTGCTCTCTACAGCTACCTGAAGGGAGGTTGTATCCAGGGAGAGGTTGGTCTCTTCTCCCAGGCAGCCAGCACCAGAACAAGAGGACACAGTCTCAGGCTGCACCAGGGCAGGTTTAGGCTGGATGTTAGGAAGAAATTCTATACAGAGAGAGTGATTGCCCATTGGAATGGGCTGCCCGTGGAGGTGGTGGAGTCACCTTCATTGGAGGTGTTCAGGAGGAGACTTGATGGGGTGCTTGGCTGCATGGTTTATTTGTTGGGTGGGTTGAATTTGTTGATGGGTTGGACGCGATGATCTTGAAGGTCTCTTCCAACCTGGTGTATTGTATTGTATTGTATTGTATTGTATTGTATTGTATTGTAATGTATATTCTATCCAGTAAGCTGCATGGAAGGAGGATGCTTCTTTGTGCTACAGATTGTTGGTCTAGATGTTAATGAGCATGTCTGCAAGTGGTTGAGTTTTCAAGGTCTCAGGCAGGTTCACTGGTGTAAATATCCTTGTATTTTGTACTGATTGGTGTCAAGCTTGCTTTCCTCTCTACCTCCTCAGCATAGGAGTGCTCTAAGTGAACCCACTCTGGTGGGGGATGGGATGTGGACTAGATGATCTTCAGAGCTCCCTTCCAACCCCTACAATTTTGTGATTCTAGGAAAGAGGTTTGAACTGACTAAAAGACTTTAAAAGGTTGGTGCCACAGGAATAAGTACAAATGTATAACAAATATCTGACAACTCAAAAGTCCATTTTACTTTGTTCTTGAGTAGGAATTGACCAAAATGTCAAAAACACTTCAGTAAATGAAACAAATATTAATTCAATTGTACTCTTGCCAATATGTTAGGGCATGATGCTGATTCAGTGAATCCCTTTTTTTCCTATAAAGTGCACTTTGTTTTATGTCAGCTGCTTCTTTTATCTGTAAGGATTACTTTTCAGAGTGGTGTTGCCATGAGTATCTCTTAAAGACTTTGATACAATGTATGAAAATTTTCCCTTAGCTGTTGAGTGCCAGAAACTTACATCATAAATAAAATAAGTATTAATATTTAATATAAAACCACATAACTGCAGTAAGCTGAACCCCACACTTTCAGTAGTAAAAATGGTTACTTGTCTGTATTCAACAACTCTGTATGCAGAAAATAGTTCATTTTCTAGGTGTTACCACTGGCATTGGCTAAGTCTCTGTTTTTTCCTCCAGCGTTTTAAGAATTCATGCAGTGTGCTGAGCACAGGACACAATTTCAAGGCACTCATAAATTTCCTCCATTTTTCTGACTTAAGCCAACGTCATGTATAACCAGTCAGAATTTCAAATTGTGTTATGCAAAGACAGTCTCAGATGAGCTGCAATGTTTTTTTCTCTACATGCAGTTGCCTTTTAATTTTTGTTGCCAAGGGGACGAACCGAGAGGAAATGTATTAACAACTGTGAAGTGATACATTTTAAAGCTGCTGTTAATGACACTTGAACTCTGAATCCAATTTGTATGCAGGAGGAATCAGGAATAATGATGTCATTTCAGAAAGTAAAGAAAATCTAACTAAATAAAAATCATTCTCTTGCTCCCATGCTCTTTTATGTCCATATCATTTGGCAACTTGAGCTTTGAAAAACAGACCTTCACATGCCTAGGCAACTACAACTTTTGAAGTTAAAGGGCACCAAAGCATTTAACCTATTGTATCTTCTATCACAGAATAATAGAATGATAGGGATTGGAAGGGACCTCTGGAGATCATTTAATCTACCCCTGCTCCACAGTGGGTTCATCTAGAGTGGGTTGCATAGAGTGGCATCCAGGCAGGCTTTGAATGACTCCAGAGAGAGAGAATCCACCACCTCTCCTGGCAAGCCTGTTCCAGTGCTCCATCACCCTCAACATGAAGAAGTTCCTCCTCACTTTTATATGAAACTTCCTATATTATAATAATACAGGAACATTTCCTGCGTTACCTTAATACACACAGATGTTGCTGAATAGAATAGAATAGAATAGAATAGAATAGAATAGAATAGAATAGAATAGAATAGAATAGAATAGAATAGAATAGAATAACCAAGGTTGGAAGAGACCTTGAAGATCATCGAGTCCAACCTGTAACCACAACATCACAACTAGACCATGGCACCAAGTGCCACATCCAGTCCCCTCCTGAACACCTCCAGGGACGGTGACTCAACCACCTCCCGGGCAGCCCATTCCAATAACGAATCACTCTCTCGGTGAAGAACTTTCTCCTCACCTCGAGCCTAAACTTCCCCTGGTGCAGCTTGAGACTGTGTCCCCTTGTTCTGGTGCTGGATGCTAGGGAGAAGAGGCCAACCCCTTCCTGGCTACAACCACCTTTCAGGTAGGTGTAGAGAGCAATGAGGTCGCCCCTGAGCCTCCTCTTCTCCAGGCTGGGGCTAAACAGCCCCAGCTCCCTCAGCCTCTCCTCCTAGGGCTTGTGCTCAAGGCCTCTCCCCAGCCTTGTTGCCCTTCTCTGGACACGTTCAAGTGTCTCAATGTTCTTCTTAAACTGAGGGGCCCAGAACTGGACACAGTACTCAAGGTGCGGCCTAACCAAAGCAGAGTAGAGGGGCACAATGACCTCCCTGCTCCTGCTGGCCATACTATTCCTAATGCAGGCCAGGATGCCGTTGGCCCTCTTGGCTGCCTGGGCACACTGCAGGCTCATGTTTAGCTTCCCATCAACCAGCACCCCCAGGTCCCTCTCTGCCTGGCCGCTCTCCAGCCACTCTGACCCCAGCCTGTAGCGCTGCCTGGGGTTGTTGTGGCCAATGTGCAGAACCCGGCACTTGGATGTGTTAAATCTCATGCCATTGGACTCTGCCCATCTGTCCAGCCTGTCGAGGTCCCTCTGCAAAGCCTCTCTGACCTCCAGCAGATCAACTCCTGCCCCCAGCTTGGTGTCATCTGCAAATTTACTGATGATGGACTCAATGCCCTCATCCAGATCATCAATAAAGATGTTGAAAAGCATGGGGCCCAGCACTGATCCTTGGGGCACACCACTAGTGACAGGCCGCCAGCTGGATGTGGCACCATTCACCACCACTCTCTGGGCTCGGCCCTCCAGCCAGTTCCTAACCCAATACAGTGTGCTCCTGTCCAAGCCATGGGCTGCCAGCTTGGCCAGGAGTTTGCTGTGGGGGACTGTGTCAAAGGCCTTGCTGAGGTCCAGGTAGACCACATCCACAGGCCTCCCCACATCCACCAGGCAGGTCACCTGATCATAGAAGGAGATCAGGTTGGAGAGGCAGGACCTGCCCCTCCTAAATCCATGCTGGCTAGGCCTGAGCCCCTGGCCATCCTGTAAGTGCTGTGTGATCACACTCGAGATGACCTGTTCCATAATCTTGCCTGGCACTGAGGTCAGGCTGACAGGCCTATAATTCCCCGGCTCTTCCAACTGGCCCTTCTTATGGATGGGCACCATGCTGGCCAGCTTCCAGTGTTCTGGGACCTCTCCAGTGAGCCAGGACTGATGAAAAATGATGGAGAGCGGCCTGGACAGCTCATCCACCAGCTCCCTCAGCACCCTAGGATGGATCCCACCTGGTCCCATGGACTTGTGGGGGTCCAAGCGGCTGAGGAGATCTCTAACTCTCCCATCCTGGAACAGGGGAAAACTATGCTGCTCCCTGGCTCCTTCTGCCAGCTCTGCAGGCCAGCTGTCTGGAACATGAATAAGGTCGGAACATGAATAAGGTCCAAAATGCACATCTGCTTTGTAAAATGCTGCTCTTAAAGTAGAAAGGAGGTGCTGCAGACAGCAAGAGAGAAATTTCTACACCAGCACCACTAGAGTGCTTTTCAGTAGGAGCACTTGACAAGAGAGCTCCATGTGGTAATACAACTGTAAGGAAAGCCAACAGCAAGAGGAAAACCCTTGTCGTTTTTCAGATTGCTCTTTGCATAAACTATCTGGAATTAGCTGTATGCAAACTTAAATCACTAGTTTGCATACAACCCCCTGCCCAGCAGCACAGAGCCATCATCCCACTCATGGTTACAAGCTGCCTTTCTCCTTCCCTCTTTACTCTGTGTGCATGTATGTGTGTGTGTGTTTACCTTTTCTGGCCACTCACATGGGCTTCACTGAAGGAGCATTTCTGGTGCCTTTATACATCTGTGCCTGCAAGTTCACCCTCACTGCAGATATCTTCTGCAGATCCTTTGTCTAATGCCACTGTCCATTCCTCTGTAGTAAAATGCACACTGCACTTGTGTGTTGAAACTATGCTTGGAAAAGTTTGAGAGGTACAGTTCTCACAGAATTTACTCAAGTTACAGACATCAAAAAGGTTTTTTCCAGATCTATGTAAGTACATCAAGAAAGCTAGCACTATTCATAGCTACACGTAGCACACATCAAAGCTTCATCAGTGTGCTGCCTGTGTCCTACCTTCATATACACCTGCACTGTTTGTGACATTGAATTTACCTAAATGATTCCATCTTTGCTTCCTGATATACTTTTAGTCTATTCTTGGATAAACTCTGCTATAATTCATAAACCAGATGTATACCAGGCTGAATAAATCTTACCTTCTTTGAATTCATATTTGTTACCTTCTGGGTTTTTTTGTTTTTCTTTTTTTTCCATGGAAACATCCAAACAGGTCTCTTACTTTATATAATGCTTTTAACTTTGGAAACCACATTATTTCTTTCACAAAGTAAATACTAAAAATACTTTGAATAAGCAAATTTACCTTCCAAACAGTGTAATTAAAGGCATATTTTGTCTCCACAATTTTATTCAGGAACAGTCTGTTTATATTCAGCTGTAAAGGTGAAAATAATATGTATATACCCGTTTTGTCTTCTGACTTTCATCCACCTCAGACTTTGATTAAAGCATTGTAATAGTTTCAGGCTGTGCCTTTAAGAAAGATAGCTGCAAATTCCCTAGCTGAATAGTTGGGTGTAAAAAGGAAAATAAGAGAGATAATTCTAAACAAATTTCATTGGTCAGATGAGTGGGATGTAGTTTTACGATCTTACATTCTTCTCTCACTCCATCTTTCTGCTTGCATGCTGGTTGTTCTGGACTGAGAGACCACTTATTATCTAACAACCCTGAGATAAGCATTACTAGCTTTCTAACAACACTTTTGAACTAACTGAATTTCCCCTAACATATCTCTTTTTCTCTTTTCTTTCAATTAACCAGAAGGGAAAGGGAGGAAGAGGTTGGGGAGCGGGGCAGTGTCCTCCTGCCCAAGGAGGATATCTGTGCTGGGGTTTTTTGTAAATACCTGTATAATATTGTAAATACTGTATATTTTTGTACATATAATTGCATTCCATTATTGCTTGTAAAATACAACTTCATTTTCTTCTCCAGCTGACTTCAGCCAAGCTTTTGTTTGATGAGGGTGGGTTAAACCATCACAGGTATAAGCATCACAGTCTGATAGTACTGTAGTCACAGACATGCATTGCTTGCAAGTGTGGCAGGGGATAATGGTTTTCTAACCTTTGTGGAAATCATTTTCTGTGGGAGCATAAACAACTCTTAATGTAGAGGTACTGAAGGCACTTACTGAGACCATAAGAGAACTGCAAACTCTAGAAATTAAGACGTTTGAAATTCTGTTAAAACTTAGTTTTTCCAATGGTTGAAACAATAAATTTGATATTCTTTCAGCATAGAAGTTGGGGGAAAATCAACAAAAGACGCACATACATATAATTAATTTGGCAGATGGCTCAAGAAAAGAGTTTCTTCGTTTCTCTTCAAAATTGTAAGTAAAACAGCTTAGCACACAAGAGAAGCTAAGACAAATTTAAGGACTACATTTACCAAGCATCAAATGAAGAGAGGCATATAGCAGGGTCAAGTATGCATCATTGCAACTTGCTGAACCTATTAAGCAGGAAAGGCGTGAAGTCCCTACCTGTATCTCTGCAGAAATGGTCCCCAGTGTGTTTCAAGTTGCCACTAGGAGCAGTCCTGACTAGTTGCTACCTAGCACTTCAGCTGTGCACATGGCATGTTGCATTTCTGTTCAGAGACCAGCAACCTAGCTTCAGGTGTTCACAGACAGTTTAGGTACCAGAAACTTTAGATCCACATCAGTGCAGAACCTTGATTAGACTAATCAGTTCTGAGCAACAGAGGACACTGTGCTAATGTAACCATACTACTCCTTGCACCAGTTTGGTTCCATTGTGTAGGCACATGTAGTTAACAATTATAAACTACAGGGAATGAACAACCTACAATGCATCCAAAGAATTAACATACCATTACTATTAGCAATGCCATAAAACACAAGCAATGTTTTTAGCTAAAATGATTGAAACGATACATACAAATTTGTTGACTGCTGCAACATCAAACATTTTCCCCAATAGATGCCTGCTGTAGTCTTTCCTTACAGGATGCCAGCGCTGATTGAGGAACACTGCATAGCAGAAAATGGCCCCAAAAGAGAGAATAGGAAATAGTATGAGGAATAGCTCATAGAATTTCCAATGCAAGTACTAGGAGACCTCAAATTAAACTAAAGTTTACTGAATAAAACATAAAAGACAATACTTTGTGCAACATTTTGAGCTCCTTGCCACAGGACAGAAGTTTAATTTGGATCAGTACAAATTTTTTAAAAGTATGGAAGAAAACCTATTGGAGACTTAAATATGAAGACAAAAAAATGGTGAGACAGAAAGAAAATATTCATTACATTTATGACAATAATTTCCTCATATTCTTTATTAGAAACAGCCAGATGAGGCCTAGATGCCATACTGTGAGAAGTACAGTAGGAAAATAGAAAGTATATTCAATTAAAATAAATACCAATCATCTCCACAAAAACCCAGCCAAACAAACAAAACAAAACACCAACCCACTATGTAAAATTATAGAATCCTAGAATGGTTTGGCCCTTTGAAGATCACCTAGTCCAGCTCTTGTGCCATGGTCAAGTATATTTTGCACTAGATCACATAGCTTTCCATCCAGCCTGACCCTGAACACTTCCAGTGATGCATCCACAACTTCTTTAGGCAACTTGTTGCAGAGTGTTTCACCATCCTCATTGTAAATAATTTCTTATTTATATCCAATCTAAACTTAGCATTTTTCAGTTTAGAACTGTTGTCCATTTTCCAGTTACTCTTTATTTCTTGTGAATCTCACTTTATGTACCAGAATGCTGCAATAAGAGCCTTCTTCAGGCTGAAAAACCTCAACTCTCTTTGCCTTTCTTTTACAGAAGAGGCATTCTGGATCCCTGATTAATTGTGGGGTTCTGCTGTGGACCAGCTCTAAGAGGTCTAGAATCTGGTTCCCCAGACTACAGAGGAAATCATATTGGCTCACCAGGGATTACATTCATAGTCTCTGCATCAGTGAATTGATAGGTTCATGAAGGAGCCTTTATTTTGTTTAGTGACAAAACTGTAAATTCAAAGATAGCTGTCAAGTCTACTGTCATAAAGTACATGGTAGATTGAACTACAGGTGGCAAAACCTTACATAAGGCAAATGATGGAAAATCTATTATACAGGTGTGTGTCATATTCAATTATATATGAGAAGTTTCTAAAGCATCAGTAACAACTTACCAGTACAGAATCATAGAATGATAGAATAATAGAATGGTCTGTGTTGGAGGTGACGTCTGAAGCTCATCTTGTCCAACTGCCTCTGCAGTAAGCAGAGGCATCCTCAACTAGACCAGGGTGCCCAGAGCCTTGTTGTGCCTCCCTTTGAATATCTCCAATGGTGGGGCCCCAACCACCTCCCAGGCAACCTGTTCCAGTGTTCTATTACCTTCATAGTAAAGAACCTGTTCCTAACATCCAATCTAAATCTGCTCTTTGCAGAATCACAGGATCACAGAAACATTCAGGTTGGAAAAGACCCTCAGGATCACCAAGTTCAGCTGATAAACCTGCTTCGCAAATTTCACCCCCAAACCATATTCCCAAGCACCACATCCAAACAACCTTTAAATGCATCCAGGGTTGGCAACTCAACTATCTCCCTGAGCAGCCCATTGCAATGCCCAACCACCCTTTCTGTGAAAAAATCTTTGCTGATGTCTAGTCTAAGCCTACCCAGTCACAGCTTGAGGCAGTTCCCTATTGTTCTGTCACTAATTACTGGTGAGAAGAAACCAGCACTAGCATCTCCACAATGTCCTTTCAGGTACTTGTAGAGAGTAAGGAAATCTCCCCTCAGTCTCTTCTTTTCCAAACTAAACAGCCTTGGCTCCTTCAGTCGCTCTTCATAAGATTTATTCCCTAGGCCCTTCACCAGCTTCGTTGCCCTCCTCTGCACATGCTTCAGTACCTCCATATCACTCTTGTATTGAGATGCCCAAAACTGGACACAATACTTGAGGTGTGGCCACACCAGTGCCAAGTACAAGGGGACAATTACTTCCCTACTCTGTCTGGGCACAGCATTTCTAATACAAGCCAGCATATCATTGGCTTTCTTGGCTACTTGGGCACACTTCTGGCTCATATTCAGTTGCCCGTCAATTAGAATCCCAGGTCCCTTTCTTCTAAACAGCTTTCCAGCCATACTTCCCCAGGACTACAGCATTGCTTGGGGCTGTGACCCAAGTGTAGGACCTGACATTTGGCCTTGTTGCAGCTCATCCTGTTAATGTTGGCCTATCGATCCAATCTATCTAAGTCCCTCTGTAGAGCCTCCCTACCCTCATGCTCCCACCCAACCTGGTGTCATCTGTGAACTTACTGATGGCACACTCTGTCTTCATCAAGGTCATCAATAAAGATGTTAAACACAAGTGGTCCAAACATGGAGCCCTGAGAAACACCACTTGTGACTGACAACCAGCTGGATTTAACTATGTTGACCACCGCTCTTTGGGCCTGTTTGATGAGCCAGTGCTTTATCCAGCAGAGTGTGTGCTCATCCAAGCCATGAGCAGCCAGTTTGTCCATGAGAATTTTGTGGGAAACAGAGTCAGAGGCTTTTTGAAAGTTTAGGAAAACAATATCCACAGTCTTTCCCTCATCCAATAGTCAAGACATCTTCTCATAGAAGGAGATCAGGTTTGTCAGGCAGGAATTGACTTCTGTAGAGCCATGCTGACTGCACCTGATCCTCTGGGCGTCCTCTCAATGGCAGGTAATGGCACTCGAGATGACCTGCTCCATGACCTTCCCTGGTACCGAGGTCAGACTGACAGGTCTGTAGTTTTCCAGATTTTCCCTTCTTCCTTTCTTGTAGATAGGTGAAGGGAGGTTGTAGACAGGCAGAGGTTGGTCTCTTCTCCCAGGCAGCCAGTACCAGAACAAGAGGACACAGTCTCAGGCTGCGCCAGGGCAGGTTTAGTCTGGATGTTAGGAAGAAGTTCTATACAGAGAGAGTGGTTGCCCATTGGAATCGGCTACCTGTGGAGGTGGTGGAGTCACCTTCATTGGAGGTGTTCAGGAGGAGACTTGATGGGGTGCTTAGTGCAATGGTTTAGTTGTTTAGGTGGGTTGGATTGTTTGATGGGTTGGATGTGATGATCTTGAAGGTCTCTTCCAACCTGGTGTATTGTATTGTATTGTATTGTATTGTATTGTATTGTATTGTATTGTATTGTATTGTGTTAACACTTGCTACCCTCCAGTCCATTGGGACCTCCCCAGTTATGCAGAACTTCAGGTAAATAATGGAAAGCAGCTTGGCAAGCACATCTGCCAACTCCTTCATCACCCTTGGGTGTAGCCCATCGGGCCCCATAGACTTCTGTGCATCTAAGTGGCATAGCCACTTCTAGTTTGAAGCCATTGCCCCTTGTCCTGTCACTACAGGCCTTTGTAAACAGTCTCTCTCTATCCTTCTTGTAGGCTTCCTTCACATACTGAAAGGATGTTATTAGGTCTCCCTGGAGCCTCCTCTTTTCCAGGCTGGACAACCCCAGCTCCCTCAGCTTATTTTCATAGCAGAGGGACCTCCTGATCATTATCATGGCCCTTCTCAGGATATGCTCCATCAGCTCTGTGTCCTATATTGAGGGTTCAGACCTGGATGCAGTACTCCAGGTGAGGTCTCACCAGAGCACACTAAAGTGGCAGAATCACCACTCTGGATCTGCTGGCCACACATCTTTTGATGCAGCCCGGGAAGCAGTTTGCCTTCTGTACTGCAAGATCACACTGCTCATGTCCAGCTTCTTGTCCATCAGTACCCACAAGTCTTTTTCCACAGGGCTGCTTTCCATCACCTCATCCCTTAGTCTGTATTGAAAGTGAGGATTGTTCCAGTCCAGGTGCAGCACCCTGCACTTGCTCTTGCTGAACCTCACCTTTGTCTCATTTTACAAAGAGCAAACTCTTATTGCAGTATTTTAAGTTAGGAAGAAAATTAAAAAGAAAAAAAAAGAGAGGAAAAAAAGATAAGCTTCAAGCCTGTCTAGGAATACTACATTCACATTTTCAAATATTTAGATTTTTTAGTAACAGCAATATTTCTGTAATATCTTAAATAAATTCATTATTTTCAGCCCTGAATACAAGTTCAGGTTTTCCATTACCACATTCCTAAAGATATTGAATGATATCCAAGAATTATTTTGTCTTGAAAAATACAAAAGTAATGCAATTCTCACAAATTAACACTGCAAATGAACTGGTTTTTAACTATTACTTGTGCAGTATTCAGCTGGAGAACTCCAGCTAAAAGCTGCTTTTTGGATTGTTACTATCTGTTTGTCATGGTAGGGCCAAACAGCTCCAGCACAAACCCAGACAGGCACTAAGGTGTCTAGACACGGTACTCTTCTCCCCCTCCTTCCTGCAGAAAGCCAGGATAACATGGAAAAAGGAACAAAAGGGACAGGACTATGCATGTCTGGGAAACAACCCTGTATCTATGGTAAGGGCATGTGTTCTGGCCACAGCCTGGCAGAACCCCTTCTTATTGGGTTGGTTTCAGTGCCCTATTGGCCCAATCGGTCTCAGGCAAGATTTAAATACAGGCTGATTTCTAGTTGTCTGTGCCTTGCTCAAGCCTTTTTCAAGCCTTGTTCGAGCCTTGTTCAGCCTTGCTGAAGCCTTGCTTGTTTGAACCTGCTTGGACCTTGTCTGGCTTGAAACTGCCTCAAGTTCCATAGCCTTGAGTTGCCCGGTCCAGCGCCTGGGATAAAGCCATGAGCATAAACACCACAAGCTACAGGAGAAGCCACAAGCTTCAGAGTTGAAGCCAAGCATGCTTCCCCTTGCAACCATAGTCATGCCGTACCTCAGTTTCCCCAGGACAAAGCAAGTGCCCATTGCAATAGCATCATTAATAGCCTGCTGTCTGCTGAAGCCAGACCAGCTATCGATGACCGCGGGACATTCCTACCGGCAACCTGCTGTGCCTGGTACATGAGTGCCCCAAAGTCTCTTAATACACAGCAACAGCACTCCCTACCCAGATACAACCAGCTGTGAATAATTAACGGCAGGTCCTGCTTCACCAACCTGATCTCTTTCTATGATCAGGTGACCCATCTGGTGGATATGGAGAAGACTGTGTATGTAGTCTACCTGGACCTCAGCAAGGCCTTTGACACCGTCCCCCACAGCAAACTCCTGGCCAAGCTATCAGTCCATGGCTTGGACAGGAGCACACTGCGTTGGGTTAGGAAGTGGCTGGAGGGCCGAGCCCAGAGAGTGGTGGTGAATAGTGCCACATCCAGCTGGCAGCCAATCACTAGTGGTGTGCCCCAAGGATCAGTGCTGGGCCAAATGTTCTTCAACATCTTTGTTGATGATCTGGATGAGGGCATTGAGTCCATCATCAGTAAATTTGCAGATGACACCAAGCTGGAGGCAGGAGTTGATCTGCTGGGGGGTAGAGAGGCTTTGCAGAGGGACCTCGACAGGCTGGACAGATGGGCAGAATCCAATGGTATGAGATTGAACACATCCAAGTGCTGGGTTCTGCATATTGGCCACAACAACCCCATGTAGTGCTACAGGCTGAGTGGCTGGAGTGGCTGGAGAGTGGCCAGGCAGAGAGGGACCTGGGGGTACTGGTCGATGGTAGGCTGAACATGAGCTGCAGTGTGCCCAGGCAGCCAAGAAGGCCAATGGCATCCTGGCCTGCATCAGGAACAGTGCGGCCAACAGGAGCAGGGAGGTCATTCTGCCCCTGTACACTGCACTGGTTAGGCCACACCTTGAGTGCTGTGTCCAGTTCTGGGTCCCTCAGTTTAGGAAGGATGTTGACTGGCTGGCATGTGTCCAGAAAAGGGCAACGAAGTTGGTGAGGGGTTTGGAACACAAGCCCTATGAGGAGAGACTGAGAGAGCTGGGGCTGTTTAGCCTGGAGAAGAGGAGGCTCAGGGGAGACGTTATTGCTCTCTACAGCTACCTGAAGGTAGCTTGTAGCCAGGTAGGGCCTGGTCTCTTCTCCCAGGCAACCAGCACCAGAACAAGAGGCCACCATCTCAACTTGTGCCAGGGCAGGTTTAGGCTGGAGGATGGGAAGAAATTCTACACAGACAGCATGATTGCCCACTGGAATGGGCTGCCCTGGGAGGTGGTAGAGTCACCATCATTGGAGGTGTTTAGGAGGAGACTTGATAGGGTGCTTGGTTGCATGGTTTAGTTGATTAGGGGGTGTTGGATGATAGGTTGGACGTGATGATCTCGAAGGTCTCTTCCAACCTGGTTTATTCTGTTCTATTTGAAAATTTCTATTTTATTCTATTTGTAATTCACTGCCTCTTTGGTGTAATAGCTCATGTTGAGTCTTCCCTCCACGTGGTTGAGTGCCATTTCGCTCCTGGGATATTCTCTTTCTGTTATATTCCACCCAGTTTGCATAAAATTGTTAAATTGTTATAGTTGCCCAAATACTATACATTCCCATCGTAAACATATTCTAACCATGCATTGAACCTTTTGATACGTTTGGCAATTTTCATATTAATAAATTTGGCACATTAATAATGTCTTAATAATAATAATAATAATAATAATAATAATAATAATAATAATAATAATACAATCCACCAGGTTGGAAGAGACCTTCAAGATCATCGCGTCCAACCCATCAAACAATCCAACCCACCCAACAACTAGACCATGCAGCCAAGCACCCCATCAAGTCTTCTCCTGAACACCTCCAATGAAGGTGACTCCACCACCTCCACAGGTAGCCGATTCCAATGGGCAATCACTCTCTCTGTGTAGAACTTCTTCCTAACATCCAGCCTAAACCTGCCCTGGCGCAGCCTGAGACTGTGTCCTCTTGTTCTGGTGCTGGCTGCCTGGGAGAAGAGGCCAACCTCTGCCTGGCTACAACCTCCCTTCAGGTAGTTGTAGAGAGCAATAAGGTCACCCCTCAGTCTCCTCCACTCCAGGCTAAGCAACCCCAGCTCCCTCAGCCTTTCCTCATAGGGCTTGTGTTCCAAACCCCTCACCAACTTCATATAATTTATAATTAAAGGAAACATTATATCCCTTTCAACACTGTTGTAACAATAAATTGTTTTTTAAATACCTTTTCAAATGCTCTTGCAATTATTTTTTAAATATTAATCATTTATTATGAATTATTTATATTCCTAATGCCTTGCTTTAATGCCACACTGAGAAGATCTCATGTCACTGCGGTTAGATTGGGACAGATTGCCTCTGATTTGGTGTAGTTTTAGAAAGATTCAGTAAGAGAATGCATCTCACATGATTGGTCAGCAGATCCTCTGAGCAGAAGGAAAAGTTAAATAAGTACTTTCAAGGGGTGATATTTTCTTATACCACAGATAACCTCAAATATCACACACAAGAGTTTGATTTATTTTTAATGCCAGTACACCTCACTACAATCATTGAACTCAACCACACTATAGCAGAGCATATTCTTTGTATTCACTGCTACAGACAAATGAAAGTATGTGACCGGTTTAGGCTGTGCCTTTAAGAAATGGACACTTTCTGAACACTCTGGCTGAATGTTTTTGATATTGGAATGAAAACAAAGATATGCTAAACCAATTTCATTGGTAGAATCCAACTGTAAGTTTTTAGCTTAGTCTGTCAGTCTGGGCAGTCAGTCTCTTCTTCTCCCTGTCCTGTGAGCTGGCCTGTTTCTCTCTCTGAAGCAACAGCTTGCTACACAGGGACGACTTTGCTAACCAGATAAGAAAACTAACTCTTGCATTTGCTTTGAACTTAACAGAATTTTACCCTTTTAATTACCTTACCTTTCTCTCTCTCTAACCCTTTTGGGAAAAAGGGGAGGTAGGGAGGGAGAAGGGAGGAACAGGCCAAACCCCCCTGGCCACAGGGGGGTTGGGGAAAGGTCTCCTGTATTACATACATTGCTGTATATTTCTGTATATATTGTATATTTTTGTACATATTCATTGCATTCCATTTCTGCTTGTAAATATAGCTTTCATCTGCTTCTCTGGCTGAGTTAGCTGTGGATTCTTTTGTGTGTTGGGGGGAACCTTCCTACCCCACCACAAAGTATATCAATGAGAATTAATATATTGTGAAACATTTAGTCTGACAGTTTGGAAAAGACTAAAGCTGTACTATGAAAGTATCAAGAGCTGAAAGAGATTATCAGTGACAAAAATCTCAAAGGTACTTCCTAGGTGTGTCCTTTACTTTCTGGACAGTAATTCTGATTTTCTATTGTTTTTCCAAAAGCATTTCTTTGTACATTAATGAATCCATAGCATTTACAGAAATAGGCATTAGGATCTGGCTTTTTCCAACCAGAACCTGGGGTTAGAAATCTATCCAAAGTCATGGCTACAATTTATCAGAGAAAACTATTTTTCTCTGACCTTTCCAGGATGAGTCCAGACCACACAAATTCTGTTCCATTCAGTGTATATTACAAAATCTTCTCTGACTTAAAGTGAATGGAGAAGTTTGAACAAAGATTGGTATAGTCAATAGGAAGATACCCTGGAACTTGTTAACCCTCAAAGTAAAGAGGAAGTAGGACTGGCATGATAAAAGCCTTTATGAGTGTAGAACTGGACTGTTTCTGCATCATATCTATGCATAGGGGCATAGCAAACTGCCCTTTGAAATCATAAAATTATTGTGGTTAGAAACGTCCAACCATTAATTAGCCTCATTACTCTTCTCTGAACACCCTCCAAGACCTCAATATCCCTTTTCTATATTGTGGCAGCCAGAATTGAACACAATACTCAAGCTGTGGCCTCGCCGCAGCCAAAGGTCCAAGTACAGGGGCACAATCACTTCCCTACTCCTGCTGGACACACTGTTCTTGACACAAGCCAGGATGCTGTCAGCTTTCTTGGCCACCTGAGCACAAAACTGGGGCCATTCACCAGCACCCCCAGATCCTTTTCCACCAGGCTGCTTTCCAGCCACTCTTCCTCAAGTCAGTTGCATTCTGTGGGGTTGGTGTCACCAAACTGCAGCACCCAGCACTTGGTCTTCTTCATCCCTCTGGCCTCAGCACATAGATCTAACCTGTCCAGATACAATACAATACAATACAATACAATACAATACACCAGGTTGGAAGAGACCTTCAAGATCATCATGTCCAACCCATCAACCAATCCAACCCACCCAACAAATAAACCATGCAGCCAAGCACCCCATCAAGTCTCCTCTTGAACACCTACAAAGCAGGTGACTCCACCACCTCCACGGGCAGCCCATTCCAATGGGCAACCACTCTCTCTGTATAGAATTTCTTCCTAACATCCAGCCTAAACCTGCCCTGGCCCAGCCTGAGACTGTGTCCTCTTGTTCTGGTGCTGGTTGCCTGGGAGAAGAGGCCAACCTCTGCCTGGCTACAACCTCCCTTCAGGTAGTTGTAGAGAGCAATGAGGTCAGCCCTCAGTCTCCTCTTCTCCAGGCTAAGCAACCCCAGCTCCCTCAGCCTTTCCTCATAGGGCTTGTGTTCCAAACCCCTCACCAACTTTGTTGCCCTTCTCTGGACACATTCCAGCAAGACAACATCCTTCCTGAACTGAGGGGCCCAGAACTGGACACGGCGGCCTAACCAGTGCAGTGTACAGGGGCAGAATGACCTCCCTGCTCCTGCTGGCCACACTGTTCCTGATCTAGGCCAGGATGCCATTGGCCTTCTTGGCTGCCTGGGCACACTGCAGGCTCATGTTCAGCCTACCATCAACCAGTACCACCAGGTCCCTCTCTGTAGAGCCTTCCTACCTTCAAGCATATCAATGGTTCTGCTCAACTTAGTGTCTTCTGCAAAATTGCTGAGTGTGCCCTCAGTCCCCTCATTCAAATCACTGATAAAGATGTTAAAGAGAACTGGCCCCAGTACTGAGACCTGGGAGACACTGTTTGTGACCAGCCACCAGCTGGATTTAACTCCATTTACTGTAACTCTTTGGGCCCATACTGGCTAATCTAGCCAGTATTTAATCCAACAAACAGTCCACCTGCTAATGCCACAGGCCACAACTTTCTTGAGAAGAATGCTGTGGGAAACATTGTCAGAAGTGTTACTAAAGTCCAGGTAGACAATGTCCACAGTCTTTCCCTCTTCCATCATGTGGGTCACCTGGTTGTAGGAGATGAGGCTCGTCAAGCAGGATCTTCCTGTCATGAACCCATGCTGACTCAGCCTGATTTCACTGTTGTCCTGCACTTGCTCTGTGAGCTCACCCAAGATGAACTACTCCATAAACCACTCCAGCCCTGTAGTTCCCTGGATCCTCCTTTTGGCCCTTTTTGTAGGTTGATATCACACTGGCAAGTCTTCAGTCATCTGGCACCCTTGCTGTTGACCAGCACTGTTGATAGATGATGAATAGTGGCTTGACATGCTCCTCCAGCTGTCTCACTCAGCATTCTTGGGTGAATCCCATCTGCCCCCATACACTTGTGAGTGTCCAGGTGGCAGAACAGGTTTTTAACTACTTCCTTCTGGGTTATGGGCAGTTGATGCTGTTCTCCATCCCTGCTGGGAGGTAGAATACTCTGAGGATAACGGCTCAGACTATTAAAGACTGAGGCAAAGAAGGCATATAGTACCTCAGCCTTTTCCTCATCCTTGATAGTGATGTTACCCTAATAAAAGGTGGGCACTTTCTTTGACTTTCTTTTTGTTGTTACTGTATTGGTAAAAAACTTTGCTGTTATCCCTTACAGCAGTGGCTAGGTTGAGCTCTAGCTTAGATTTTGCCTTTTTGATGTTCTCTGTATGACCTAACTAGATCCCTGTACTCAAGTTGCTTGCCCTTCATTCTAAAGACGGTAAACTCTCCTTTTTTCCTAAGCCCCTGCAAAAGCTCCCTGTTCAGCCAGCTCAGTCGTTTTCCCTGAAAATTTGTTTTACAACACATAGGAAAAACCTGTCCCTGTGCCTTTATTCTTGGACATTGTAGTGGGTTGAGGCAGCCCTCTCCCCACCACAGGCAAAATAACAACTCTGACAAACAGATTGCAAAAAAGTGATGGAAAAAAGTTTAAATACAAAAGGGTGAATGTGCACAAAAAGAACCAGAAACAGTGACAGAAGAAACCCCAAAACAGACCCGGATACACCCCATCCCCACCTGAGGGTGGGCCCAAGACCCCCAGGGCTCGTTCTTCCCCCCACTGCTAGGCTAGTCTCAGCTGGCCAGGCCTGAGACCGCCCATCCCCCTGGCCTTGGGCCTAGCCAGGCCCAAGGCCGGGAGACATCTCCCCAGTTACCGGGTGCTGGTGAGGGAAGAAAGAGAAAGAGGTGGACCCCACGCAAGATCTTATAGCGGTGCAGGGGGTTGTGGTAGGAGATACCTGGCTTCCTGTGTCCACCCACTGGGCTGGACTTCTGGACACAGGAAGTACACCATGCAGCAGTTGGCACCCTGCCCAAACCACCACACGCCACCCCTTATCTCATACCAC
The DNA here is from genome assembly GCA_033816785.1 of Picus viridis. Taxonomy (NCBI): domain Eukaryota; kingdom Metazoa; phylum Chordata; class Aves; order Piciformes; family Picidae; genus Picus; species Picus viridis. The sequence goes on from CM066606.1 coordinate 47,951,315, forward strand.
AACCCCTGCACGCAAACACATCATCAAATTAGTAATCTCCTGATGACGCGTCCGGCAAGGTCCATATCTTCTTCTGGGTGTCCACCCAAACAGTCTCTCTCAGGCTCAAGCATCAGTCCAGTCCAGTTCTTCCTCTTTCATCCAGTGGAACCTCCCAGCGATGCAGAGCTCACTCTTCTGCAGTGCTATTTCTCCATGGATCTGTTGGACATCCTGGCCACCTGGAAAAACCTCACAACCTCTCAGCCAAGCTCTTCTTCTCACTCACATTTAACTCAGCGGCATATCCTCCACCCCTGGGGCAAGCCAGCTGGAACAACCTGGCTCCACGACTGCTTTTTCCGATCCAACCAGGGTGCCGCAAACTGACCACCTCCGACCACAGTCCAGACTACACAAATGCCTATCAAGGTACTTCACCCCCCACCGGGTGTTCACGTACCGAGGCGTAACAACATCCGGCTGCATACCCCGCCCCGGAAGAGGGAGGGGCTGCACCACAGCCCACTGAGAGGAAGAGAGGTGGAACCAGGTGCTTGGCGCCATTTTCAGTGCTCTTCTGATAAGATCGGGGGAGATTAGAGCCGGGCCCACTGCAGCCCGAGTGCCCAGCTGGCGTCCACTGCTGCCGCCACTCAGCATACAGCAGGGCCCGGCCGCCTCTACCGCCGTGGTACAGAATCAAAATCACCTCCACCCCTTGGGCACTCAAACAGCTTCCCCAGCGAAAGCCACAAGCGCGTTCTCAGAGCCTTTGAAAATGGCTTTCCAGCTGGGGTCCCCATTCATCCCTCTTGGGTTTTGGGAGCTGGCTCGCCTGCCCGCTGCGGCTGGCTCTATCCTCGCAGCAAAGCCAGACTGATTCTGACCTGCTTGCCACTGCCCCTCCCCCGCTTCACCCCCCACCGCTTCTACCACCCGCAGAGAGCAAAGGGTGGAGGAGGGGCAGGTCCCACATTCTTAAGCGGTACCCCCGATGCACCAGGTGTCCCCCTGCAATCCACAAGAACTCACACGATCGCCCCAGCAACAAAGCTTGAGCCCCACCTTCCCAAACTCGAACCGATGCCCAGAACTAAATTTAAACAGTCCATCTTTTGCAATCCAATCTGCAGTTCGCCACACCAACCAGCCCCATGCTGGCACGCCAAAAATGTAGTGGGTTGAGGCAGCCCCCTCCCCACCACAGGCAAAATAACAACTCTGACAAACAGATTGCAAAAAGTGATGGAAAAAAGTTTAAATACGAAAGGGTGAATGTGCACAAAAAGAACCAGAAACAGTGACAGAAGAAACCCCAAAACAGACCCGGATACACCCCATCCCCACCTGAGGGTGGGCCCAAAACCCCCAGGGCTCGTTCTTCCCCCCCCCACTGCTAGGCTAGTCTCAGCTGGCCAGGCCTGAGACCGCCCATTCCCCTGGCCTTGGGCCTAGCCAGGCCCAAGGCCGGGAGACATCTCCCCCAGTTACCGGGTGCTGGTGAGGGAAGAAAGAGAAAGAGGTGGACCCCACGCAAGATCTTATAGCGGTGCAGGGGGTTGTGGTAGGAGATACCTGGCTTCCTGTGTCCACCCACTGGGCTGGACTTCTGGACACAGGAAGTACGCCATGCAGCAGTGGGCACCCTGCCCAAACCACCACAGACATCTTTGCCTTTCAGGTCTGTCTCCCTATAGACACACTCAACCAGTGTCCTAAACAGTCAGAAGTGTGCTCTCCAGAAGTCCATGGCAGCACTTTTACTGACCCTACTATTTTATCTTTTCGTGGTTGCTAAACCCAAGATGGCCTCTGACCACATCAACCACCAGTCCCTCTCTGTTTGTAAACAGAAGGTCTAGCAAAGCACTGTCCCTGGTAGGCTCATTTACCAGCTGTTATCAGGAAGTTATCTTCCAGATGCTTCAGGAATATCTTAGATTGCTTCTTCTCTGCTGTTGTATTTCCATCACATGTCTGATAAATTGCAGTGCCCTATGAGAACAAGGACGGTGATTTGGAGACTTCTGCCTATTTTTCATAGAATGCTTCATGTGCCTTTTCTCGCTGGTTGGGTGGTCTGCAACAGACTCCCAACAGGATATCTGTCTTGTTGGCCTTCACCCTAATCCTTACTCATAAACACTTGGCCTTACTGTCATAGTCGTTGAGTTCTACACAGTCAGGACTCTAACATAATGTGAGAGACTAAATCGTATGTCCTTTGATGTGACTCAACAAAGATAAAGTCACCTTTGCTGCTTGCCCAGACAATAGCTGATGTGTATTGGGCAGACGCCACTGGATAAAGACTCTCTGGAAGGTGCATAAAGTTTGCTCACCAGATGGCAGCTGCCCTGGAAATAATGGGCAGAGGCCACTGCTATGATACTCTCTGAAATATACATACCTAAAAAACCTGTATAGAAGATCTGAGCAACTACTGGCTCGGGAGAAGGAAAACACGGGAGAAGGAAAACATAGAAGGAAAAGGCTGGGGCAATGCTGCTCTGAAGAAAAATGGAGAGAATACCAGGAGAGAAAAATGACAGAGACATCACCATGGAGCCTGGAAGAAGCAGACCAAGAGGAACCCTCTCTCCATGTCCTAAGTTCCACTTGCTACCACTCATGGAGCTGAAGAGGCTGCTCAGAGGACAGCACAGCCAACAAGGATGACCTCTCTACCATGCCAAAGCTGCAGCTCCCTTCCTCTACAGACCTAAACTGTCTTGCAGGGGTTAGGGGTGTGGTAATATAATTCCTTTCCTCTCCTCTCTCCCTCTTCTCTCTCTCTCTCACTCCCTATTTTCTCTCTCTCTCCTTCTGATCCATCCACTTTATTTGTGTAACAAATAGTCTAGCTGTTGATATTTTGGCCTTGTTTGTGCCTCAAATTTCATAACACGGGGATATTCAAAAGAACTGAGTCTCTTTCCCTTTCTGGACTGAGACAGGGGTAAAAGAGAACAAGAGGAGATTTTTCAAATTCATTACTGATAAAAGGAAGAGTGGGTAAAAGGTAAGCCCACTACTGAATGATAAGGGAGATACAGTAACTGATGATGCAGAGATGGCAGAGTTGCTGAATGCCTTCTTTGCATCAGCCTTTACTCTCAAGACCAGCCATCAGGAACCTCAATCTCTAGAAGCAAGGGAACAGAACTGGAGAGATGTGGACATTCTGCTGGTCAGTCAGGACCAGCTTAGCGATCTCTTACACCAACTGAAGACAAGTCCATGGGCCCTGATGGGGTCCATCCATAAGTGCTGAGAGAGCTGGCTGATGCTGTTGCTGAACCTCTCTCCACCATCTTTGGAAAACACCTGGGCAATGCCGCTCTGAAGAAAAATAAAGAAAATACCAGGAGAGGAAAGGACAGAGACATCACCATGTAGCCTGGAAGAAACAGACCAGGAGGAACTCTCTCTCCGTGTCCTAAGTTCTGCCTGCTGCAACTCATGGAGCTGAAGAGGCTGCTCAGAGAACGGCTTGGAACTGGACTTGGACATTGGAATCTCTCTCTCCCCTCCTCCAGTGGAGGACAGCGCAGCCAACAAGGGTGACCTCTCCTCCACACCAAAGCTGCAGCAGCCTTCCTCCACAGACCCAAACTATCTTGGGGGGTGAGGGGTGTGGTAATATAATCCCTTTCCTCTTCCCTCTCTCTCCTCTCTATTTTCTCTCTCTCTCCTTCTGACCCATCCACTTTATTCTGTGTAATAAATAGTCTAGCTATTGATATTTTGGCCTTGTTTGTGCCTCTCATTTCATAACATGGGAATATTCAAAAGAATGGAGTCTCTTACCCTCTTGGGACCGAAACACGCAATAGTGCCACCTCTCCTTCCCTGGCTGTCCCTTCTGAAGAGCTTATAGCCATTCATTGCATGACACAGGTTATGAGTATTATCCCACCACATTTCTGTGATGGCAAATGTGTCATTGCTGTCCTGCCATACAATGACTGCTAACTCCTCCTGTTAGTTGCCCATGCTGTGTCCATAGAGGCACTTCAGCTAGGCTAACAGCCATATCACCTTCTTAGAGGGGCACCCCTTTATACTCCCAAGGTGTTTCATGGATGCTACCCTACTGTCTCCCATTACCTCAGGAGCCCTTGACTCATCTCTGTAAGACTTTGCCTGTGCTGCAGTATCCACAACATGTCTCAGGGCAACAGGTTGAAGGGCCTTACTATTACCCCATCCTTCCAACCCTGATGTGTCATCCTGCTGCTTGTAACAGATAATCTTGATGAGACTTGGGGGTGCTGGTGGACAAGAAGCTCAACATGAGCTCTCAATGTGCACTTGCAGCCCAGAAAGCCAATCAGATCCTGGGCTGCATCAAGAGAAGTGTGGCCAGCAGGTCAAGGGAGGTGATTCTCCCCCTCTACTCAGCTCTGGTGAGACCCCACCTGGAGTACTGCATTCAGTTCTGGAGGCCCTATTACAAGAGGGATCTGGAGGTGCTGGAAGGTGTCCAGAGAAGGGCCACGAGGATGATCAGAGGGCTGGAGCACCTCTCCTGTGAGGGCAGACTGAAGGAGTTGGGGCTGTTCAGTCTGGAGAAGAGAAGGCTCTGAGGTGACCTAATTGTGGCCTTCCAGTATCTGAAGGGGGCCTAGAAGAAGTCTGGGGAGGGATTTCTCAGGCTATCAGGTAGTGATAGGACCTGGGGGAATGGAATGAAGCTGGAGGTGGGGAGATTCAGGCTGGACACGAGGAGGAAGTTCTTCACCATGAGAGTGGTGAAACCCTGGAATGGGTTGCCCAGGGAGGTGGTTGAGGCCCCATCCCTGGAGGTGTTTAAGCCCAGGCTGGTGGAGGCTCTGGCCAGCCTGAACTAGTGTAGGGTGTCCCTGCCCATGGCAGGGGTTGGAACTAGATGATCCTTGTGGTCCCTTCCAACCCTGACTGATACTATGATACTATGATACTATGTTCCTCCACCTTCACATCTGGTTTAAAGCCCTGTCAATCAGCCCTGCAGTCTCTTGGGCAAAGACCTCCTTCCGCCTTTGAGAAAAGTATCTCCCATTTGATGCCAGAATTCTCAGTGCCATATAACCCACCCCATTACCAAAAAACCTCAAACTGTGGTGGTCACACCAGCCATGGAGCCAGGTGTTTATAGAATATAACATAATGTGTAGGTACCCAGACAGAGCTGCTGCACAAGCAGGCAGGGGTCCAGGCTGCTAGCTGCCAAGAGTGCCTGAGCCTGGCACTTGGAATGGAGGGTGAAGGAGGCAACACCTGTGTGAGATGTGTCCAGGTGAATTATCTTCTCAATCTGTTGGCTGAGCTAAAGGATGAAGTATCAAGACTCAGGACTATAATGGAATGCAAAAGGGAGTTAGATATGTGGGAGCAGGCTTTACAGACCTCCCAAGTTGAGGGAGGCATCCCTGCAAACAGGGGGAATGGGTACAGGTCACTGTTAGGAGAAGCATGGGGAATCCATCCCAGCCCTCATTGCCTCCTCTGTTGCCCTTGCACAATAAGTATGAGGCCCTGCATGTTGAGGGCAAAGTGGATGAGAAGACAGAAGAGGAACCATCTGAGGGGATGCTTAAAGCAAATCAGTCCCTTCCAACCATCAGGACTAGTACCATAAAGAAAAAGAGGAGTGGAATTGTTGTTGGTGACTCTCACTTGAGGGGAAAGATGGGTCATCCTGACCCATCCCACAAGGAAGTCTGCTGCCTGCCTGGGGCCCGTGTTGTGAAGAGGTTATTAAATTTATTAATATGAAATATGAATTATGAAAATATTATTTTTTCTTAATTATCAAATTATTAATAACTGATGAATCAACAACTTATATACATGTTCTAGTGCACGTTCATGAAATACATTCCATAAATGGTTTAGTATTATGATTGGAACTTAATTAAACTATCTACAGACTATCTCTATGTTTTATATAATGAAGGGTGCAGTTCCGGTGCTTGGCCACTAGATGGTGACTCGGCGGAACGCAGGTGGCTTCTGGCTATATACAGCAATATTACATTCTTTCTGTGCGTCAGTGATTACTCTGCTAGACGCGAATACTTTGAACTGAGTGCTAATGGGTGGAAAGCACATGGAAGATACTCTGTAGCTGTTGTTTGTAGCAAGGTGGGGGTCCGGCTGACTACTGCCTCTGGACTGGTTCCTGGTCAGGTTCGGCCCCTGGGGTCGGCCCTGGGAGTCGGCTCACATGGCAGGGCGGGGCGACGGTTGCCGGTAGCCGGGATCAGAGCTTCCCGGTCAGACGATAGCTATGGGGTCAGCCCCGTGACAAACAGCCTCGGAGAGAGAATGCAGCTGCGCCGAGCTGCGGCTTCTCCACTACTGGGCTTAAAGGAACAATGGGACGCTCGGAATAGTCCTGGGGCTAGGTATATGTGGACTCGGTCTCTATCAAGTCCCTTCTCCCCGACAACTGGGCAGATCTTACTCTCGGGGGCTGGTCCAGTCCTCCGATAGCACGATGGGCTCTCCTGGAGGTACGACTGGCTGTAGCGATGCTGGCTTCTCGGGCTCAGCGAAGGTCCTTCTCTGGGCTGATCCTCACAATCAAAGTGCTTCTCACGATGCAGAGGCTTCAGTATGAGTGCATGTATAATAGAAGCTAACAACAACAAGCTCAATGGCAGAGGCTGTGACTCGAGAGCTGCTCTCTCGAGCAAGTACAGAGACAAAGTAAGAGAGGGGGCAACTTGTTTACCAACAGGGGTAATATTTATAAATTCCTCGAGCCTGGGTTTGACCAATGGGCACTCTGATAGACAACTGGCTTCAGCCTATAGAAAGCGCGAAGCTGGAATTATGCCCATACTTGGTAAGTGTCTTCCTCCTGAAGGAGGGGAAACCTGTCCACATGCTGGGACCAGATCTAGTATCTGGGCAGAATGTGCCTTCACCACAGCCCGGTTAAGGGACATCACCAGGAGACTTACCTGGGACTTACCTGACCTCCTGAGCCTAGATGTGGTGAATCTATCTAGAAAGGGGAAGAAGGCTCTAGCACTAGCATTGGCAGGGCTCATTGGGAGGGTTTTAAACTAGGTTTGAAGGGGGTGGGTGATGAAACCAGTCTCTCTCGAGCGGAGAGAGGGACATAAAGTAGAGTTAGTTGAGAAATTAGCATCCCAGATGAAGTGCATGTACACCAACACATGCAGTATGGGTAACAAACAAGTGGAACTGGAAGTCTTGGTTTACCAGGAAGACTATGATGTAGTTGCCATTACAGAAACATGGTAGGATGATTCACACAATTGGAGTACTGCACTGGATGGTTACAAGTTCTTTAGGCAAGACAGGAGAGGGAGAATTTGTTGATGGCATGGGCTCTCCTGTTCCTTTCAGTGTACACCCCTGCTACTGGAGGGAACTGAGCAGAACACCACTTGAGCTCCCGCCCCATCAATCAGTTGTCCAAGGGCCTCAAATTCCTTTTTGATTGTCCTGGTGCCCTTCTTATCAATCTCTTCACTTCCAGCTTGGATTACCAGCAATGGGTAACAGTCAGAGGGCTGGGTTAGCTTTGGTAGTCTCCTGGTGATGTCCCTTACCCAGGCCCCAGGCAGGCAGCAGACTTCCCTGTGGGATGGGTCAGGACAACATACAGGACCTTCTGTTCCCCTCAGGGAACATGCATTCCATTATAGTCCTGAGTCTTGATACTTCATCCTTTAGCTCGGCCACCAGATTGAGAAGATAATTCACTTGGTCACACCTCACACAGGTGATGTCTCTTTCACCCTCCATTCCAAGTGCCAGGCTCCAGCACTCTCTGCAGCTAGCAGCCTGGACACCTGCATGCTTGTGCACCAGCTCTGTCTGGGTACCTACCGTTTTTCTAGTAGCCTTTGACCAAGTCATTACCATGGCTGGATCTCTTCAGGTAGGTGAAATTAAATTTGGGGGGTTTATTGTTTGGTTTTAAATACATATATATTCTACCTGACTACTATATTTTGCCCAAGCTACCACAGAAGCTTCTGCTCTCTGTCAGCTAACCTGGCACACGCCACTAGCTACGATCAAGTGAGAAGACTAGCTCTCTTGCCAAATGGTGGTTGTGCAGCTTTGCTCTGCCTCATTTAAATTTCCTGTGGCTGACATCACTCTCTCGAGCAAGAACACGAGAAGATGACCCTGCTGATCCTCACTGTCTGCAGAGGTTCTCCCGCCCCAGAAAGTTTTAAACAGAAACCAAAATAGCACACCTGTCAGCTCGAGCACACCAGTCCCTGTGCTGGTCTCAAGCATCTCTCTTGGCAAATGGCGGTCATGCAGCTTTGCTCTGCCTTGTTTAAATTTCCTGCAGCTGACATCACCCTCCCAAGTAGGCACACGAGAAGATGACCCTGATGGTCCTCAGTGTCTGACAAGGTACTCCCACCCTGAAAAGCCCCACAAAGAAACCAAAACAGAGCACCTCTCAGCTCGAGCATGCTGGTCCAGGTTCCGGTCCCTAGCAGCCCTCTTGCCAAATGTCAGTCCTGCACAGTAGTATTGCAAAAAGTAGAGGAAGGGTGAACCAAGTAGCATAAGGACAGCAGTGGTTCATCACTATATTTTTTCCTTTTCTCCCCCTGAAGACTGCTAGACCACTCCTTTTGTTGACAGGCTTCTTTAATAGGGAGAATTATGAAAAAGATCCACAAGATACATAACAGTAGACTTCCATAAAAAAAAGCTCTTCATAGAAAGAGAAGTAAATATCAGTGGTTTTTCAATGGTTCATCTCAGTGGTACAGTGGCCATGTATGTCTCTTATAGCAGGGGCAATAGCCTCATGGTGTCAAGAGGAAGGCACTAAAGCTCAAATCCACAAGGCATTTAAGCACCCAACTCCTAGCCAAAAAATGTTTGGAGAATTGCATGTTCGGCCTTCAGTCAGGGCAACAGAAAAAACACATCATCTGAGAAAAGCACAAGGGCATACAAATCATAGCAAATGCCACAAGGAGTCTGCCCTCTTGCAGAGGGGCCTCTATACAGAGGGCTGTTACTAGACGGTACCAGGTACCCAGTTCATCAATACAAACACACTGAAGGATAGACAAGGTTAGCTTAGTAAAAGTTAATTTTGCTATCACACTACTCAGCAGCATCCTCAGAAATGTGTTACAATTGCCCCAACAGATTGGCATCAACAAATGGCTCATAATGCTTCTAAATACTTGGAACCATACATACTGAAAATATGTGTCATGAAAGTCATAGGATTGAATGAGTGTGCTTTGATGGAAGCAATAGGAGTTTAACTGCTGATGTTTGCAAGACCCATAAGGCAAATGAAAACAAAACAACAATAATCCATATCATCTGATTTGAAACACAGATTACAAAGTTCATGTCAACATTAGAGCCAAATCAATATTTTCATTCACAAAAGCACAAATAAATTGTATGATCTACTGGAGAACAAATTATTCACTAAATAAATTGGTCAAAAAGTATATTTAAAACATAGAAAAAAAGATTTTGTAGAATTTTTAGGAAAAGGAGGTGTTGTAACTACAGTGTATCTAACTGAAATCTGAAGAGGCAATTAATTATTGAAGGCATTTAGAAACCTAGCCCAGATGCAAATTTCATCATTGTATCTGCAATGATATAACCTAAAAGTGAGAAACAAATATCAGAGAATATGCAGTTGAGGTAGTAATAGAAATCTGGGTGTGAATTTTGTGATTTAGATGTGTGTCTTCATACACATACTACTTTTAAGGACATCACCATATTTATGTAAATGATGGGTTCCTAAAATGTGTACCATATGATTTTCAAAATGATAGTGCTCCAGTTTTGCATAAATCAAATAGCAGATCCTCATAACTAGGCTTTCCCATTTACATTATGCCTCTGTTCCAAATCCATGGGATATAAATGAGAGCAGCATATGGTCCAGAAATGGGAAAGCTGTGGGACTTTCATGTTTGCACCATGGGAGCAAATGGCTGTCCCACAGATGGTGGAGTATTTTGATTCATATCCTGCATGATGGATGTCAGTGTACAGGAGGATGAAGCCATGAGCAGCCTCTAGATGTCTCTGCTGGCTGGTATGCCTAGAACAGATGCTAGATCAACACAAAAGGTTTGCAAGGATAGCTTTTATATCTTGGCTTTATGTTTTCAGAGCTTGTCTGTAGGTGGAAATTTACAGCATAGCTGAATTATTTTTCCATTAAAGTTGTACTATAGTCAGAACTTACCTATGAAGAGCAGTATTGATAAGCATTATTTTATTTTGCGTTAATGGCTTCACTTTTTTTTTTCTTTTCTGTGAGCAATACAGGAAGCAAACACAGCTGTTGGGTTTTTTTGTTTGGTTGGTTGGTTTTTTTCTTTCCCTAAAGAAAGATCTGAGAAGCTACTTCCATGTCTTAGACTTCCATAGGTACAAGTTATATACACCACAACTAGTATTGACAAAGGCAAGCTTAAAGACACAGCCAACAGGGACAGTACCCTTGGAAGAAAAGTCAGAAAAAGATCTGTGTAGAATTAATCAGTCCACTGACATATTTAGAGATGCTGAGATCAATTATTTTGAAAATATTTTTAAGATATTGAACACAAAACAGAACCAGAAACAAAAGCTTTATTTCAAAAATTACTTTGTATTTACCTTGAATCCTTTGCTATCTGTAGCAATGAAGGAGTAGGGTATGAGGCCCCCATCACACTGTTGTAAATCCCATCAGCTATAGTCAAAACATGCATATAAGAGCAGTATAAAACTGTTGCAAGAAACAGATATAAAAATATTTGTGCTAAATGACAGTTCTGCATTAAAACAAGGTATACAAAGAGTGAGGATACAAAAATTCCTGTTCCTGTCCTTCCTCTTACATCTTCTTGAACCTACTCCCACTGCCATACACCAGCCATACAGCCATACACCTTTGCCTTTGGACACATTCATGAATATTTTATAGTATTACTGGCTCCAAACTTCTTGCTGTCCTTTTGACAATGCTTAGTTGAGCTGCAAGAGGAAGGTTCCCATATGAGTTCTGGAGGGAGCAAATATTGGGATCTAGGCCAGCAGTTGAAATGATTGATTCTTTTCTGATATCAGAATGGGGATTTTGGTAGAATGGAAAGCAGTGATGTGCAGGCATGGGTATAGGGAGGGCAAAGTAGCAGTATGCATAGGTGACTCCTTGTTGGGTGTATTGATCCTATTTCAAAATACCCTCTTGATGCTACTGGAGACTTCAAAAGGTCCTCCAGCACAGCACTGCAGGAAGTGATTTTTTTCACACACTTTCCTCATTAACCATTTTTCCTCTTGCCCTCCAAAGCACAGAGCGTTTTCTTCAGTAGCAGTTAAAAAGAGTCAGTACACTTCCTTGTATCATCTCAACCCTTTGTGGCAGTACATCCAAAACCCCTCCCTGAACACACACACACGCACACAGCAAAGATGGGATGGGGTGCAGTGGAAACAGGGAAGCTGGGATGAAGGGAGCCGGAGGAGACACCTCTGCCTCCCAGGCCTGTGGATCAGTGGATTCACCTGGGCCCTTCTGTCAAAAAAGGATATATAATTTTCCTTTACTACAAATAATATGGCAATATTAATAAAAATATTATTAACAATACAATACAATAAACCAGGTTGGAAGAGACCTTCAAGATCATCGCGTCCAACATATCAACCAATCCAACCCACCCAAACAACTAGGTCATGGCACCAAGCACCCCATCAAGTCTCCTCCTGAACACCTCCAATGATGGTGACTCCACCACCTCCCTGGGCAGACCATTCCAATGGGCAATCACTCTCTCTGTATAAAAGTTCTTCCTAACATCCAGTCTAAACCTGCCCATTTATTAATATGAAAATTGCCAAATGTGTCAAAAGGTTTGATGTATGGTTAGAATGTATTTACAATGGGAATGTACAGTATTTGGGCAACTACAACAATTTAAACAATTTTATGCAAACTGGGAGGAACTAACAGAAAGAAAATACCCTAGGAGTGAAATGGTGCTCAACCACGGTGCGGGGAGACTCAGCAAGAACAGTTATGCCAAAGAGGCAGTTAATTACTTACTCACAGACAGTTGTACCCAGGTAAGGAGTGCTGCTGCTGTGTATTTGGGGCACTCTCATGTACCAGGCATGGCAGGTTGCCAGCAGGAATGCCATGTGGTCCTCTATGGCTGGACTGGCTTCAGCAGACAGCGGGCTGTTAATGATGTTTCTCGTGATGGGCGCTTGCTTTGTCCTGGGTGAATTAAGGCATGGCAAAATCCTGGTTGCAGGGGAAAGCAGGCTTGCCTCCAACTCTGAAGCTTGTGGCTCCTCTGGTAGCTTGCAGTGTGTACGCTCATGGCTATATCCCAGGCACTGGACTGGGCAACTCAAGGCTATGCAACTCAAGGCAGTTATAAGCCACACAAGGTCCAAAGGGTTCAAACATGCAAGGCTTGAGCAAGGCAAAGGCAAGGCACAGGCAAGTAGAAATCAGCCTGTATATAAATCTTGCCTGAGATTTCTTGGACCAATAGGGCATGAAACCAGCACATACTTACCCAATGGAAAGGGGTTCTGCCAGGCTGTGGCCAGAACACATGCCCTTACCATAGATACAGGGTTATTTACCAGACATGCATGGTCCTGTCCCCTTTGTTCCTTTTCCTGCATTACCCTGGCTTTCTGCACGAAGGAGCGGGGAGAAGGGGACCATGTCTAGACACCTTAGTGTCTGTCTGGGTTTGTGCTGGGGCCCTACCATAACACCTTCCCACAGGCCATCTGTTCTGCCAGGCATAGACCCTATGCAGGGTCAAGTCTGGCTATGTTTTGGGCAAGTCTGGTCATATGTAATCAGAGAAATGATGCTTATTTGTTTCTGGCATTTTTCTGTCTTTTGGTCTCCTTGATGGTAACATGTGACAAAAGAATTAGCCTTGCTGGATTAAAACTGGTGAGCTGCAGAGCATGAGGCTCTTCTCTCTTAGGTTTTTTGTCCTCCACACATGTGGATTATAAGAAGCAGCAGCAGTTCAGGAGGATTTTATGATAAAAAAGAGACAAAAGAGTAGTTCCTACAACTGGCAAACAGCATTGTGAGTAATGGATATATTGCTGAGGTCTCTGGGAACCTCTTTCCATTTGATAGTGGGGTAACATACTGCTTTTGGATTTATCTTTTTCCAAATGCTGTTCTCAAACCATTTGTAATCATTCCTATCGCAAAGATAATTCTCAACCTGATACTGAACCTTTTATAACTTTTATATTTTTTGTATATAGTTATGTGGGAGGTGGGGCTAAGATAAATAAATAAATATTTTTATTAATTTCTTGCCTTATTACCCTTTATTCATAACACCCTTCAAAAACCTGTGCTAGCACTTTCTAGAAGTAAGGGGCAAGCAAAAGACAATTCGGGGGTTTTTGTTTCTTTTTACGTCTGTCCCCTTTACCCTTCTACATATCTAAAATGCCACTTCATCCTCAGGATACTAGCAATATAATAGGTAGACACAAAATTTTACAAAATCTTGATCTACTTAGGGTGTTATATCAGATGTAGGTGTCAGATCTCTCTAGCAGGTTCACCACACTTGCAGAATCCAAAAGGCAAAGCATTTTCTGTGTGGCCATTTTGTAAATCAACAGCAGTGTCTATGTATGTTATAATTAAGTAATCCTTAATTTGGGTGGGTTGGTTGGTTGGTTGGTTTTTTCCTCCCGTTGTCTTTTCTTTAGCTTTTCTCCAAAATCTTTGTTCAGTTTGCCCTTACAATTAGTTTTATTAAGAACCTTCTCCTTTATCTTATTTTTCTGTTTGAAATGTCTGGTTTTCTGAGTCGGCTTGTTTTTTCTCCTCCTAAATAGTGGTGAATAATTTTTCTTCCAAATCTTTCATCAGCCATTTCACCACAGTATTTTGAGATTTTGCAAAATTGTTTTTTTCTCTGAAGGCCTTTTCCTCATTTTAATTTTTTTTTTTTTTTCCAGAAAATAATTCAGTCACTCCAATTCTGCCTTCCACTGTTTTGTCCTCAAAATCTCACAGCTTTCACTATTAAAATGCCTTTCTAGAGATTACATATTGGAAACATTACATATACACAGGCTGAAATTACAAGTGAAAATCAATCCCTGTGTACAGAACTCAATAAGAAGCCTGTTTTTCAGAAGCAGATACCATAACCACCCATAGGTATACACCCCCCCACACACACGTATATGTATACACACACACACATGTATGAGACATTGTGTAACGTGTCATAGTGTATAACTGGAAACTTTACAGCTATATGTGGATGACTATGAAGTCCGCTCCCCTCCCTAACCCAAAGAAGTCCCACAGGAGATCAAATATATCACTCACGTAGCTTACATGACAGTCACTGAAGTAACACAAAAGCAAAATTTGGCACAGATTTTTCTGGTAGAGATCAAAGACTCATAAAATATCTACATTTGTAAGATATTAAAAATTAAGAAGTATTATATGCATAACTGGGTACTTTTTCCTAATTTCATTTGCATTTATATTACTGCATTTTATTGTTACATTTACGCAGTAGTATGTTCCAGTTATACAGTTTTACACTCAAGAGCCTGACAAGTTGGATTTTACAGACAGTACCATGACTTAATTCACTATACATTTAATCACGAAACCAATTTTAAATGTAAAAAAAAAAAAAAAAAAAAAAGAAAAAAAAATTGCTAGGCTCTCGAATTTCCAAATTAAAAATGTGTCATCTTCCCAGTTACAATAATATAGACCAAAATGATGAGCCTTTAGTTTTACAAATTTAAATGAAAAAAGAATTAATTTAAACTTTTTTTTTTTACCAGTCTTTTAGTTCCATGTAAGTTCACAAAAAGGTCCATAACTTAAGTAAAACCAGGATAAGCAACTAGTTTCTTAATATAGGAAGAATAGAATAGAATAGAATAGAATAGAATAGAATAGAATAGAATAGAATAGAATAGAATAGAATAGAATAGAATAGAATTACCAAGGTTGGAAGAGACCTTGAAGATCATCGAGTCCAACCTGTAACCATAACCTCACAACTAGACCATGGCACCAAGTGCCACATCCAGTCCCCTCCTGAACACCTCCAGGGACGGAGACTCAACCACCTCCCCGGGCAGCCCATTCCAATAATGAATCACTCTCTCGGTGAAGAACTTTCTCCTCACCCCCAGCCTAAACTTCCCCTGGTGCAGCTTGAGACTGTGTCCCCTTGTTCTGGTGCTGGTTGCTAGGGAGAAGAGGCCAACCCCTTCCTGGCTACAACCACCCTTCAGGTAGTTGTAGAGATCAATGAGGTCTCCCCTGAGCCTCCTCTTCTCCAGGCTAAACAGCCCCAGCTCCCTCAGCCTCTCCTCCTAGGGCTTGTGCTCAAGGCCTCTCACCAGCCTTGTTGCCCTTCTCTGGACACGTTCAAGTGTCTCAATGTCCTTCTTAAACTGAGGGGCCCAGAACTGGACACAGGACTCAAGGTGCGGCCTAACCAAAGCAGAGTACAGGGGCACAATGACCTCCCTGCTCCTGCTGGCCATACTATTCCTAATGCAGGCCAGGATGCGGTTGGCCCTCTTGGCTGCCTGGGCACACTGCTGGCTCATGTTCAGCTTCCCATCAACCAGCACCCCCAGGTCCCTCTCTGCCTGGCCGCTCTCCAGCCACTCTGACCCCAGCCTATAGCGCTGCCTGGGGTTGTTATGGCCAATGTGCAGAACCCGGCACTTGGATGTGTTAAATCTCATGCCATTGGACTCTGCCCATCTGTCCAGCCTGTCGAGGTCTCTCTGCAAAGCCTCTCTGCCCTCCAGCAGATCAACTCCTGCCCCCAGCTTGGTGTCATCTGCAAATTTACTGATGATGGACTCAATGCCCTCATCCAGATCATCAATAAAGATGTTGAAAAGCATGGGGCCCAGCACTGATCCTTGGGGCACACCACTAGTGACAGGCCGCCAGCTGGATGTGGCGCCATTCACCACCACTCTCTGGGCTCGGCCCTCCAGCCAGTTCCTAACCCAATGCAGTGTGCTCCTGTCCAAGCCATGGGCTGCCAGCTTGACCAGGAGTTTGCTGTGGGGGACTGTGTCAAAGGCCTTGCTGAGGTCCAGGTAGACCACATCCACAGGCCTCCCCACGTCCACCAGGCAGGTCACCTGATCATAGAAGGAGATCAGGTTGGTCAGGCAGGACCTGCCCCTCCTAAATCCATGCTGGCTAGGCCTGAGCCCCTGGCCATCCTGTAAGTGCTGTGTGATCGCACTCGAGATGACCCGTTCCATAATCTTGCCTGGCACTGAGGTCAGGCTGACAGGCCTATAATTCCCCGGCTCTTCCAACTGGCCCTTCTTATGGATGGGCACCACGTTGGCCAGCTTCCAGTCTTCTGGGACCTCTCCAGTGAGCCAGGACTGCTGAAAAATGATGGAGAGCGGCCTGGACAGCTCATCCACCAGCTCCCTCAGCACCCTAGGATGGATCCCATCCGGTCCCATGGACTTGTGGGGGTCCAAGCAGCTGAGAAGATCTCTAACTGTCCCATCCTGGAACAGGGGAAAACTATGCTGCTCCCTGGCTCCTTCTGCCAGCTCTGCAGGCCAGCTGTCTGGAAGCCGTTCTGTCCTGCTAGTAAAAATTGAGGTAAAGAAGGTGTTAAGTACCTCTGCCTTTTCCTCATCCTTTGTTACAATATTCCCCTCCATGCCCACCAAGGAGTGGAGCTTCTCCTTGCCCTTTCTCTTGCTATTAATATATTTATAGAAGGACTTTTTGTTGTCCTTCACAGCAGAGGCCAGTCTGAGCTCCAAATGTGCTTTTGCCTCCCTAATTTTCTTCCTACAAGACCTAGCAACTTCCCTAAACATTCCATGGGTTGCCTCCCCTTTTTTCCAAAGATAATACACCCTCTTTTTTCCCTTAGTTCCTTTAGAAGTTCATTACCCAACCAGGCTGGCCGTCTGCCCCGGCGGCTCATCTTCCGGCACACTGGCACAGCCTGTTCCTGCGCCTTCAAGAGTTCTTTCTTGAAGTAGGTCCAGCTCTCTTGAACCCCTTTGTTTTTAAGGGCTGTTTCCCAAGGAACCTTCTGAGTTAGTTCCTTGAGTAGCCTGAAGTCCGCCCTCCAGAAGTCCAGAGTGGAGGTCTTCTTGTTCCCCCTCTTGGCTTGGCTGAATACCGAAAACTCAATTATCCTGTGGTCACTGGTGCCTAAACACCCTCCGACCACCACATCACCCACCAGCCCTTCCCTGTTGGTGAAGAGGAGGTCAAGCATAGCCTTACCCCTGGTAGGCTCGCGCAGCACCTGGGATAAGAAGCTGTCCTCCATGCACTCTAAGAACCTCCTAGACTGCCTCCTCTCTGCTATGTTGTGATCCCAGCAGATATCAGGCAGGTTGAAGTCGCCCACGAGAACAAGGTTAGGCGATCTTGAGACAGCCTTAAGCTGCCTATAGAATGCTTCATCAAGATCATCCTCCTGGTTGGGTGGTCTATAACAGACTCCAACGAGGATGTCTGCCCTGCTGGTCTTCCCTCTAATTCTTACCCACACGCACTCAACCCGATCATCCCTGATCTCTAGCTCAATGGCATCAAGAGCCTCCCTGATGTACAGGGCCACCCCTCCACCCCTTCTTCCCTGCCTGTCTCTCCTGAATAGCCTGTAGCCGTCAATTGCAGCGCTCCAGTCATGCGAGTCATCCCACCATGTCTCCGTGATGGCAACTACATCATATCTTTCATGCTGCAACAAGGCTTCCAGCTCCTCATGTTTGTTGCCCATACTTCGTGCATTGGTGTACATGCACGAAGTATGTAAGTGTCCTCTGAGGAAGTGTCCTCTGAAACCCAAATGACCAAAGAAAAATGTAGCAAATAGAGTCTTGGTTTTCACTGAAGTTCCAAGGGAGGAAGGTCTTCACCATGAGAGTCGTGAAGCCATGGAATGGATTGTCCAGGGAGGTGGTTGAGGCCCCTTCCCTGGAGGTGTTTAAGCCCAGGCTGGATGAGGCTCTGGCCAGCGTGATCTAGTGTGGGGTGTCCCTGCCCATGGCAGGAGGGTTGGAACTCGATGATCCTTGTGGTCCCTTCCAATCCTGACTGATACTATGATACTATGACTTGCTTATTGCCACCCAATGGAAGGTTTTATCTGGAAATATTTTTGGAAAATTTTCAACCTATTTTTGCCATCATTAATTTCACTGTAAATTGAGTAGATTTTCACCATTCTTGAAGCATGTAACTTGCTGACATTAACTCAACTACCAGAGTCACATAATCCAGTTTTTAAACGTGCGAAGTGAACATTTGGGAAGAGTCACTAAAAAGACATACAGTATGTCTTCTGTTTTGGATGTACTATCTTTTTGGTCTCAAATGAAGAATATCAAAGCCTTAAGAAATACTCTCCATTGAATGAAAAGTTTTTGGGTTTTTTTTCACAAATGCAATAAGGAGTTATTGACCTTCAGAGCTGATCTTGCCATTTACTCACTGCCTCATATCTCACTGAAATTAACCTGTTAAGGAACAACTTCTGAAATAGAAAACAATGCCACCTCTTGTGTAACATTTCTTTCACACAGCTACTCCATTCTTCAAGCTCCATTTTCTTAGAAACTTAAAAATACTTACTTTTTGTTGGATTTAATTGTCACATAATCACAGAACCACAGTGTGGCTCTGACCAGAACCTCTACAGATTGTGCAGTCTTATCTCTGCTTAAAGCAGAGTCAGCTACAGCAAGTTGCTCGGGGACATGTCCAGTTGAGTTTGATTATCTCCAAGGACGGACATTCCACAGCCTCTCTAGGCTCTGTTCCAGCATTTGACTGCCACTGGAATAAGAAAGGGTTTTTTCTTGTGCTTAAATAGTATTTACTGCATTTCAGTTGTGTAACTATTGGTTTTCATCCAGTCACTGAGCACGACTGAGAAGATTGTCTTTGTCTACTTCAGATCCCACATCAGTTATTACACACATAGAAAAGATCCCCATGAATCTTCTCCAGGCTAAACAGTTCCAGCAGCCTCAGCCTGTCCTCGTATGGCAGATGCTTCAGTCCCTTTACATTATTTGTGCCCCTTCACTGGATGCAATCAAATATGTCCATGTCTCTCATGTACTGTAGAGCTTAACACTGGACCCAGCACTCCAGGTGTGGCCTCACCAGTGCTGAGTGGAGGTGAAGAATCACATCCTTTAACCTGCTGGCACCACTACTAATGCAGTCTTGAATATTGTTCTGGAGTTTTCTGTGGGAAGGGCACATTGCTGGCTCATGGTCAATTTGGTGTCCACCAGGACCACCAGGCTTCTTCTGCAAAGCTGCTTTCCAGCCAGTCCACCCATAGTCTGTGCTAGTGCATGGAGTTGTTTCTCACCAGGTGCAGACTTTGCATTTCCTCTTGTTAAATTTCATGGAATTCCCATTGTTGTTCTTCTAGTGTGTTCAGGCACCTCTGAATAGCAATACAGCTAGCTGACATAACAGCCAATGCTCCTGGTTTTGTAATATCAGAAAATTTGCTGACAGTGCACTCTGTCATGTCATTCAGATCAGTTGGGGGCCAGTTTCAAGTGGTGTTCCCCAAGGCTCAGTATTGAGGCCAGTTATCTTTAATATGTATATCAATAATCTAGATGAGGACATGGAATGCACCCTCAGTAAGTTTGACAGTGACACCAAATTGGGTGGTAGTGTTGATCTGCTTGAGGGTAGGAAGGCTCTGCAGAGAACAGGCTAGATCAATGTGCCAAGGTCAGTTGTATGAGGTTTAACAAGGCCAAGTGGTGGGTCCTGCACCTGAGTCACAACAACCCCATGCAACATACAGACTTGGGGCAGAGTAGCTGGAAAGCTGCTTGGCAGAAAAGAACTTGGGGGTGCAGATTGACAGCTGTCTGAACATAAGCCAGCAGTGTGCTCAGGTGGCCAAGAAGGCCAACAGCATCCTGGCCATTATCATCAAAAGCATGGCCATCAGGAATAGGGAAATGATTGTGCTGATGTAATCAGAACTGGTGAGGCTGCACTGAAATAGTGTGTTTAGTTTTAGGGCCCTCACTACAAAATGGACCTTCAGTTCCTGAAGCATACCCAGAGAAAGTCAACAAAGCTGGTGAGGGGTCTAGAGAACAAGTCTTATGAGGAATGACTCAGGGAACTGCGATTGTTTAGTCTGGAGAAGAGGAGGCTGAGGGGAATCCTCATTGCTCTTTGAAAAGGGGCTGTAGTAAGGTGGGGGTCAGTCTCTTCTCCCTAGTATCAAGTGATAAGAGGAAGTTACCTGAAATTGGATATTAGGAAAAATTTCTTTACCAAAGGAGTGGTCTGGCATTGAAATCAGCCATGCAGTGAGGTGGTGGAGTCATCATCCCTGGAGGTGTTCAAAAACCCTGTAGACAGGGTGCTTTAGGACATAGTTTAGTAGGCATGATGGGATTGGTTTGACAGGTGGACTTCATGCTCTTGGAGGTTTTTCCAACCAAAACAACTCTATGATCTTTTCTTATTTCTCTGAGGTAAGCAAAAAGCTCTTGTAAATGTCATCTCTGTTGAATATCAAGCTGCATTCAAAACAAGAATGAGCAAGGTATGGGGATGGAGTTCTTTCTGAGAGCTGTATGTCCAAGAACAGGTTAGTAGAGACTAGTGAATTTGTGAAGACCTGTATGAAATTCATGCTAGAACAGCTCTACTGGGAGAAAAGAATATGTGTTTGTGCTGTCATTGAAATGTTATCTTTTGCAAATATTAAGCTTTCAAACAGAAATAGGGTGGTTACTTTGCAAAGCAAATGTGTTTTAAATACTAGAAATTGAATAGGACAGGGCAAAATAAATAAGTACCCCAAGCTTGAAGAGTTATTAGAAAGACACATCCCAAGCAAAAAGAACAAAATATTCATGAGTTAATATGCAGACCAGGTAACAATAAAGTTGTCCATAAAAGAAAACTTATGTGAATTTGTTTATGCTGAAGGTATTTTTTTTATGTGCAAAAAAAGTCATCATACATATGCTAGACATGAAATTAGACTGGACAAAGCACTCTAAATAGACTGCTCTGCCAAAATATCTGCATGCTGAAGCATCATTTCTCCAGAGTTACCTGCTTTATCTGGGTGTTACCTGCCCAGAAAACAAATGTTCACCATCCAGAAGTGTACTTTACTTTGATACAGTTCAGGAAGGACTGTGCTTTAGGGAGAAGGCAAGCCAGAAATTATCTCAGGAAAAGTGATAAATGTTGAAATCAACCAGCAAATCTATGCACATATAAATATACTTGGGAGATCAGGAAACAGGAAATGTGCATCATGTTTATTTCCTTCACATAGAAGTGAGACCAGATGGCTTCATGTCCTGGAGTGGTCAGGATAATTCTGTAATTACCACTGCACTACAGTGAAGGGGAAAAAAAATAATCCTGATAGCCATCTCATACTTGAGGATGGAGGTGTGGAGGAAGAGGGCAGCGAACATCATTTCAAGACCGTCAAGAATTGTTAAAAATTTTTAAGAAACCAACTCCATGAAGGAAGTATTCCTGTGCACAAGCACATCCTTCAGCAGCCCAGAGATACTCTGGATATTCTGTTTCTGAACTGCAAAAATACAAGTCATATTTCTCTCAGAAGCCAAGAAATGCTACTGCAGAACTGTAACAGGAGACACGATTCAGCTGGTGCCTGGAGGCAACAGAGATATACAAGCAGATACCTACAAGCTTAAAAGCGTATTTGACTTGGCCCTGTCTGATAGCAGAAAGTAGGCAGGTCCCTGCAGCCTATCTTTTGGAGCTTCCCTCTACTCCCTCCATCTACTCCCACAGAAAACATCCATTTGATGTTTACCAGACCTCCTTGGTGCTGCATTTGTCTCAAAGTGTTCACAAAGAGAATATCAAAGCCACAACCAAGCACACAAATTCTCACTCAGTGATTTTTCACTTACATACCAACCTTTTGTAATGCTGTACTGTACTATGCTGTAGATGTCTGTTATTTTAGCAAGACACAAAGGCTTTAAAATTTTACCTTACCTTTTCAAAAGTACCAGTTTTGTTTTAATCTTAAAATAGCTTCTACTTAATCTGTGTTTCCCAAAAGGGAAAAACTCTTTGTCTGCAGCCCCACCTGCACAGACCAGAGCCTTCATTCTCCCAGCCAAGGCAAATGGGTTGCAATTCCCCTTGGATTTCATCCACAAATCTCTTTTAATCGGCAGGAGAGATTGCCACTGAGTGATATGAAGGACTCTCTCCTCCACAGGGGCTGATTGTGCTGACTCCACAGGACTACCCACACCTGCCAGTGAGTAAAGCAAGAAGCCAGCATTGGTCATCATCAGACATGAACCTCCTGCCTAGTTAGAATACAATGCTTTGAAGAGCACACTGGGAAGAATACATGGCGTGCACTTGAATGTAGCACTGTTTTTTGTATGGTTAGCATTACTGCATTTGGTTCTAAAAATGAGTCAACTCTTGCAGTACAATGTCCTCTTGCAATATCTTGATGGTTGTGGACTAAATAGTCAGTACTTAATGCTAGCTAGCCAGTTGTGTCATTGAGTTGTGTCATTGTGTCATTGTGTCATTGTGTCATTTCAGCTACAGGAAAAGGGCTCAACTAGTGATGAAGTATCAGAGATCAGCACTTTGCCTTCCATTGGTATTATCCATAACATCACCTTTTTTAGTTCTCCTATCTCCAGGATGATAACTACAGGAGAGAAGTTTTGTTCATAGAGATCAATCACTATGCGGGAAAGCCAGACAGGGGAAAATAGTAGCATCAAGTTCTTAACTTGAGGGTGCTTGCCAGCAGTGAATGTGGAGAGCCATGCTGGTTGTCAGAAGTAAATTCTTGTTCTCAGAACCATAATGTGCAATGCACAATAGCAAGTCTTTTCAAGCCAGTGCAGCTGTTCAGCTCCATCAAGCACCTACTGAGTTGAAGGGTAGCACTTCATTTGAACACTTTAGCTTCATTAAGGCAAATGAATTTTCTGAAATGTGCAAAAGTGTTGGCAAATCATGCAAATACACAAGCTGGTGATAGCAATTTGAACAGTTAATTTTACTACTACTACTGCTAAGTTTTTTAAAAGGCAGGGGATAAAAAACAACGCACAAAACAAAACACAAAAAAAAAGGAAAGAAAAAAAGAAAGCCCTGTGCTTTCTCTGTGTCAAACTACTTTGTCATTTTTAGTTTAGTTTAGTCTATTTGCAGGTCCATAATACCACCTGAGCTTGAAATGCAGGTGCAAAACTGACCAGTTTTGTAACACTACATAGAAACAAGCAAATATTGAATAAAAGGACATCTAACTGCAGATTTCTTATTTTAGCTGCAAATTACTTATTTTAGCCATTCATGTCATTCTGGGAAAGGTTTTTACACATTGTTCCTTTGTGCAACTCTTGTTTTGCACTTTACCTAACAGCATGTGGTTCCACTTCTGTAACTTCAGCAATGTAAATTTCAGACGGTCCTATTGAGCTTTTATCAAGTGAACAGGCTTGAAGGCTTGAACACTGAGTCAACACTAAGGAAAGTTAAAGCCAGCTCAACCCATCCTCCAAATTCCCTGTGTAAACATATCTGGGTAGAAGTGAAAACTAGGGCTTGCCATCTAGCAAAGAGTCTGCATGGTTTCTAGCATGTTCTCTTGCATAGTGCAATGCTCACGACCCACTTTTACCTGCTTTTCTAGTCATGATGTAGGAGTGCTGAGTCTAGCTCAGCTTTAAATCATAACAGAAAGGAGATCATACCTGGCAGTCAATACTGTTGCCAGAGGGCATGAAACAACACAAATGGCAAGTACTACTCAAAGCAACCTGCATACTGACATAAACTTTGCTGCAACAGTGCTGTATTTTAATATTCCTGCTTACACTGTAGAGATACCATTTTTGCATGTAGAACTTCCACGTTTTGCCACATGGCTGCTGCTGAATGTGATTAAATGCAGCTTTGTCACACCACAGCAGAAAAGATTTCACATTTTGAAGTTCAGCCTTTTTGATTAGCTGGAAGTATTTGTGTAAAATGTGTAGCTCTGTGTAGTAATCTGAGACAGAACATCCACAACAGGCAAACAATGAAATCCAGGAAAAGCACTGAATCGATGTAAGGTGTCCATGAGTCTCCATCATGATGATACAACACTCATTCTTGAAGCAGGAAATAAAGCTCTCACATCTCAGAAGATGGATTGATACAGTTTTTGATCAAATTGATATTCCAGAAATATGATAAAATATTAATTTTATTTATTAAATATATTAAAAAATTCAGACCCAGTTTGATCCAGGTTTATTTGCCTGGTTGTTGATAGGTTGCTTACACACAATAGGATGCTAATAAACAGTGGAATAACAGTCTAGAAAATCAGAACTTCAAATACAGAGGAACAAAATGGAAACTTCTTGTAAGTGTGAAAAAAAAAACAATGCCGCCTCTGGTGGCAAGATGGACCACCTCGACTTACAACAGAGTTAAGCAATAGGTAAACCGGCTATAAACCTTGGAAATAACCATGTATACTAGCATAAGTTACTCACAAACTGCCAAACTGTTAACTAGCAAAACCTTGGCTGAATGAAGTGATGCTCTGAGTTCGTGTTTGTAATCCAAAAGGCAGAAATAATCCAAAAGGTAGAATCAAAAATTAGTGGAAGTGAGAGAGAGGGAGAGCATACTGCTGTGGTGGAGATCTATGACTCAAACACTATGCTGCTAGGACAGAAGAAGCTAATTGCTCTGAAGACTGGAGCACAAAGTGGGTGCTTGTTGCTGCTCGAATCCCATTAATTAACCGGGGGGGGGGAGAGGGGAAAGAGAGACAAGAGAGAGAAGATGTGGGCTCTGAAATCATCTCCTATAAATTCCCTTTTTTGAAAACTCAATGGCCCAACGGCAGATTACCTATTCAAATCCCGCCAATCAGTTCAAAATGTTATATGGTGGGTAAAACTGCATACACATTCTCAAATAGCCTCTGACATGTGCAGTTGCCCCTTTGAAACATGAGACATGGGGTACAGCTTCCCCGCCTCCAGGCAGCCTTAATGGTGCCTTTCTATTGGTTCCTTGACTTCAAACCTGGACCCTGCAAAGGGGAGGGAGGAGAAAGGGCAGTGGACAAACAAGTTTAGCTGGCTTGTTAATGCCTCTTCCAGGACATAGATATTGAAGGTTTTTTTACTTCTTTGAGGAAGCAAGATCTCTCTAGGACAACTCGAGAATTATTAGAACCCTGGTGAAAGCTGTTGTGCTATTTGATCAATCACCCCAGAAGTATTATATAAAATGCAAGGTAAGATAGGATAACAAGCAGGCTCATTCCCGCAAAAGATTTTTATCCAAAGATAATAAAGGGTATGAATGCCTGTGAAAAAAAAAGCAACACTGACAGTATAGTTTGCTTTCTGGACTGGAAGTAATTCTATAGAAATGTAGCAGTCTGGCCAAGAGAAAAATTATGGAAATTAATTTTGGTGGAATATGAGATTTTTTTGTTTTGTTTAGGTTTTTTTTTTTTTTTTTTTTTTTAAACCAGAGAGCATTGTATCTTTGCAAATGAATTATTCGGACAAGAAATTCAGATGAGTAAGAAAGAGGATCTAGTCACAAAATCTCCTTTTCAGCATGTCCAGTGGTATAACTTACAGCTCCAATCATGGAGAAACTTGGTCTCACCCCAGCTGTATAGTTTCAGTGGAACTAGTCACAGTGCATACAATTTATATTGGTGCTTGAAGACCTGTTGCTATGTTATATATATACCATCATGGGGAATTAGCCGTTAAGGAGTTAAAAACAAGGCAAAAACCTAGACAATAGAAAGGAGGGGGAGATTTAGAAGTGCAGCAATGTTACAGCAAAGGGCAGAAGTCTTTTGTTAGTTGGCCAACCCTCTCATGTCAGTTGTAGTTAAAACTCACAGGAAGTTCACTCTAATACACCTGGTTAAGAAATTATTTAATGTGACAACACAATTGAAAGGCATGGGTAATACAATAAACCAGTACAGTAAAGTTCAGTTAAACTCCCATTTTAATGTTCCCATCACCTCCATCTTCTCTTAGCACTGAGTTACCAACTCAACTCAACCTATGATACCACATCCATGCAAAGATGTCTCATGTGTTCTTGATTCACAGTGCTACGGGCCAATGCTCTAGTCAGTGCTTTCTTAATTCTCCTGGATAGGTAGCTTGAGATGAAAAGATTCATATTACAGAGCATTACCATGGCTTCCTCGCACTTTTGGGAAAAATATGCTGCACTTTGAGAAAAGTGTACTTGCCACTAGTTTCAATAAAGCAGTTTGTCAGGCTGTCATTTTTAATGTAACATTTTCAGGCAATGCCAAAATACTTTGCAACTCCAGCTCCAAACACTACTGAAGATCTTTATTTATATATGCAGTTACCTCTCTAATCTCATTACTAATGTGTCCCAAAGGGACAAAAAGCCTCAAAAATACTCTGAACCAGACAATGAGGCAGGAGCTAATAGGCGTGGTTTTTCAGGTTTTTCAGGTCTGGTTTTTCACTGCTCAGGCTTGTCTGAACGTGTCCTGAAGCCCAAGTGGGCCAGGTGGGTATGCTTTTGGCCACATTTGGAGAAAACCCTTTCTATAGGTTACAGTGTCAGGGTTTTCCCTCAGTCTGTGTTGTCACTGGCCATTATTATCTCGGGAAATCTATAAGTACCACCCTGAAGAGCCAGAGCCTTGCCTTGCAATTGTTCACGCTCTGGAATGAATCACAAGCCTTGCTTGGAAGCTGAATTGTGTTTCAGTTTATCCAGAGCAGGACTGCAAAGACCCCTTGCTATCTTAACATTGTAAAGCCCAGGAGCAGACAGATGCGTCTTGCCGGGCCGAGAAGTGAACCCCAGAGGAACTGAGTCCCCGGGACAGTTTCATTTTATTGGAAGAGGCGATGAGTGCTGCTGCAAATAATTGCAGCAGAAGAACCTCTTTTCTACAAAGGTTTCAGCTACAAAGCCTTCAGGAGAAAATCCTGTCTCAGCAACAAGCTGCAGACACCAACAGAAAGTGAAACTGTGCTCCTGCAGCTTCCATGTGGTCGATGCCATTTTGGTTTTGTTTAAATCCCACACGTGCTTTGGGGTGCCAGGACCAGTAAGTAATTATGAAATCAGATTTTTATAAGCGTCTATTGAAGGTCTGTTGCCTTAGGGAATTCTGGAGTTCCCCCCATTGTGGGCAATCGCCGGCTTCATTGCCGATGTTCCTGTTTTTTCTTTACAGTTTAAAGCGCTGTTTGTTGTTTCTGGATTTTTGTACATACTGCTTAAATTGTTACTTGTTCCTGCTGGTGAGGTATCTGTTCCACAACCAAACATTTTGAACCACTAAATAGGTTTTATTAATATTTTTCATGGGATTTTTAAGATTAATAAAATTATTAATATTTTTATTAATGGCTTCACTTATTGAATATTAAATAGCTTTTACCCATCTCAACAAAATGTATGTGCAGATATCCAGGTATGAAGACTGAATAACCTGGATAAATTTCACATTTGGATACACCTTTTCAAGTTTAGTAACAATAATTTTATGTAATTGTATTTAGTGTCAGTTGGAACATCCAAGATTCAGCCATTAACACATTAATATATGCAAATTATGTTACAATAAAAAACACTCAAGTGCATCAAAGTCTGCATTTGATAACAATCAGTTTAAGATTTTCTCTATTCCTTTACTACAATTTTCAAAATAACTGAAAGAAATTCTACGCTTAAATGTGAAGATAAACATCGTAAGCATTACAGCTTTGAACAAATGACTAAAGGTGAGAGACAGATAGATTAGAAATTACTCCTCTTCCTTTCCCAGTACCAAATTCCAATTCAACAAATCAAAACAATGTGTTTGTCTTGCTAAGTGATTTCTCCACTTATAAGAATGTTGTTCAGTACATAAAATACTTATTAAATAAAGGATACCCTGATCCACAAGGGCATCTGGAAACCTCTGACTGTTAAGGAAGGGGGAAAAAAAAAAGGGGAAAAAAAAAGCAGGCAGTCAAGAATTAAAAATAATTTAATTTGTAATTAAACTCTTTAATTTAAAATCCCTCTGCTAATATCATCTAGGAAAAATGTGAGTACTTGTGTTGTCATGCCAGACTCTGTGGGTGGTTAATCCTTATTTAAATTCTGATTTAGTTTTAAATGAGTTTAGGGATGGTGAAATATTGGACTAGAACCTTTTATAATGAAATAAAAATTCTGGAACAGCCTTCCTGCAAGGACTTTTGCAAGTGCCTTTCTTTAACTGCAAAAACCCTTTTATTCTTATAAAATATTTTATTTATTTACTCTTTTTTCACTACATATGGTGATTATTCTAGAAAGGCACAGTAGCCTAAATACATTAGTTCTTAAAAGAAACATCTATGCTATGAGTAGTCAGTGTCAAGACAAAAGTGTTTGGAGCCATTAAGCACATTTTATATTTCTCTCTTTTGTTACTGCTTTGTGGGGGGATTGACAACAGATGCATAGCTGCAATTCCATGTTTAAAAAAAAACACAAAACCATAAAAAAGAAAGAAAAATTGCTTTGAGTTCAATGCCTTAGTATTGTAAGAAGGAACAGCATTAGCCTTAGCCAGTGTGGTATCAAATTTCTTACTGAATTTTGATGAATATAAAATTTTTACTACATACATATAACATTCTGATGGTCTCCAAAACATAGTAAACATAACAGTGCAGTTCACAAACTGCCTGAGATGTTAGTGATCTTTCCTAAGCACTGCCCAACCTGACTCTGCTCAGCAGACACTCACTTGCTTCAGCAAGTTATTCCAATAATTTTATAAAATTGTATCCTATTTCTTCTTATTCTATACTAGAATCTTATTCTTTAGCCACATTGTTTTTTAAGTAACATGGTAGTAATACAGGAACCACCAATCAAGTGAAAAAATAACATAAATATGGAGCATTTTAAATCTGGCAGAGCTCTTTTGAAAATGAACTCTGCAAACAGCAGTATCATCACATCTTTTGGTGTGCTATGGTCAGACTGTAAAAACAAATCAACCAACACAATCTGCTAATTGTATGTTTCTGTTTGTAAAGTAAATAAATGTGTGGACAAAAACCTCTGAGAGGAGTCAGCATACACTTGGTCATGTGCATGCAGCCTAGCTGAGAGGGCCACTACTTGTCCCATTGAAACCTGCTGCCATTGATTTGAAAGGTGTCCAACCCCTGTAGTCATCTGGGCTTGCAACACAGTCCCATTGTTCAGCACTTACTGGAAAGCATTCTCCAGGTAGACCGTTCATTAGGATAACAGGCAGCTCAGCCTTACAATGAAGATCTCTTTTGCTTAGGAAGATTCCACAGCAGCTTGTTACATCACGCATGCACTCATTAGGCTCAGTGTTACAAGATAGACAGTGCAAAGCAGAAGCTGCATCTCAAGTGACGTGCATAATGAGCATGATGTTAGGAAGCACACAACCTGAAAAGAAATTAATTTACTACTTCTTTTCTTTAAAAAAAACTCATTTAATCATGACAAAAATATTTATTCTTCACTTTCTGGCACACATGCTCCTGGACCCTCTGACATAATTGCATTGTGCAACACCCCAAGTACACCCCAGGAAGCATGTCCTTGCCTTCGAGGTGCTTTCACAGCGTGGCCGTAGATAAACCTACTGCACAGCAATAGTTTTATGTAAGGCAGGAGTATCCTGTCAGGGACATACGACCTACCCAAGCCAAAGACAAAACTTGGCAGTGCCAGAACATGGTCCTGTAGGCAGACTGGCAAACTGATCCGTCATGATCGTAAGGAGGTTACTAATATTCAATAGGTAGAAGATTAATAATAATATTAATTACTTTATTTTAAAAAAATCCCACAGAAAATACTAATGAAACTTATTTACTGGTTCAAAATATTTGATTGTGGAACAGATACCTCACCAGCAGGAACATGTAACAATTTAAACAATATGAGCAAAATCCAGAAACAGCAAACAACAATTTAAACTGTGAAGAAAAAAGAGAACAACATCCAGAGATTGCCCACAAAGGGATGGGGGGGAACTCTAGAATTCTCTATGGCAGTAGACCTTTAACAGATGCTTATAAAAATCAGATTTTGTAATTACTCACTGATGGTGGCACCACTCAGCACACGTGGGGATTTAAACAAAACCAAAATGGCATCAACCACGTGACAACGGCAGGAACATGCAGCAAGGAGTCTTGCGGTTTGTCTGGGTAAACTGAAGCACAGCTCAGATTCCAAGCAAGACTTGTGACTTCTCCCAGAGCTTGGACAATGGCAAGGCAAGACACTGGCCCTTTGGGCTGTTAATTATAGATTTCCTGAGACAATGGTGGCCAGTAACAACAAAAATTGAGAGATTAAAAACCTGACATTTCAACCTGTAGAATGAGTTTTCTCCAAACGTGGGCAAAGGCACACACACCTGGCCCACTCGGACTCCAGGGCATGTTCAGACAAGCCTGGGCAATATGGCCATTTTCCTGAAGAAACAGATCTGCTGGTTCCTGCCCCATTGTCTGATTCAAAGCATTTTTGAGGCCTTTTGTCCCTTCAGGACATCTCACCCCTTTTCCTATGGCCATTGGTTGTCGAGGGTACGAACTGTCCTTAACACTTAGCTAAAGAATACTTATTATCTTTCAATATAAAACATGGTGTCTAAAACAGAGTGTAGCAACCCCTATAGCATGCCTGTAACACAACATTGTACATATTATACATAACCATATATAAACAGTATAATAAAGCATTATACTAGATGGAGTGTAATGTAAAGCAGCACTTGATCTCAGATCAGTTCTTGGTACTCTTTTAATTGTGCCATCACTCCCCCTGAGCATGATGCATTTCTGCTGCTGTACTGGCTTTCCTCTATGATCCGTACTATGGACTTAATTTGCCACGTTTCCCATCACTTTACGTGGGGTTTGTCGCAATCCAGAGCAGTGGCACGTCGCATCTAACTTTCTCGCACCCAATCCCTTCTGTCACCATACTGTTCCTTCTCCCTATGTATTGCTTTCTCTGTGTCTAGCACTCGGGTCTTGATCAGCTGCGCTGGCCATCGTTTCACATGGTGTTCGCAAAAACCCAGAGAAACAACATAGCGCATCCAGCTCTCACACCATGAAATCCCGGTGCTCCAGGTGCCACGTGGGTTTGGTTCGGGGTCGGAATGCTAGTTTGAAGATGCTGTGGTAGTAGGGGGTGCCTTTGCGTGGCATGCTTCCTGCTCCTTGCCACATGGCGCTGCCATGCGGGCCCCTCTGTGGGACCTGCAATGGCGGCGTTCCCTGGAGTTACAGTCACCGTGTCCGCGGTCAGGAGGATCTCTCTCCGAGCCAAAATTCGTGGCTCTTTCCCAAGATCTGTCTCTCGGGTTGCTTTTTCACAGTTTCTTCGCTTTGTTGATGCATGCGCACAGGCTGGAGCTGCGGCGGGCTGGGGGCTGTCTCGCCGCCACTGCTGCCTGCCTTGCTGCTGGCATGCCTGGTAAAGATGTTAAAAGCACTCTCCACGCCAATCAAGAGTTTTAAGTATAAGAAATTTTATTGCAGGTAAAATAAGCAAAAGCAGTGCACTGGACGGCTGGGAGTCTCCTGCTCCACAACAGCACACCCCAAATAAGGATCCACTCTCTTCTTTTTAAGGTGGAGGTATGTCGCAACTGTAACAGCCAATTCCTCATGCATAGAACACACCCTTCTGGCTGTGCAAGTGTGAGTTCCTGATAAGGATCAGCATCCCAGTCCGGAGTCTCTTGTGAGGATGTTGATAGTCTTCCTTATCTTAACCTGGTTTCTGGCAGGCTCAGTGGGGGTCGACCCAGCTGCCCAACTTCTGTAGATTTCTGCCTAACAAGCTTAAAACTAAGTACGTACTGTTCAAAACAGGATGTTACATGTTCTTCTCATTGAGTGGCATTGTCTGACTTGATCACAACTCCATCATTGATCATTTATATGGTTAACAAATAATTCATCCCTTTATTTATTACAGAGCTGAATTTTCGCAGCGAAGTTGTAGGCTTGAAGGAACTCTCGGCGATCTGTTTAGGCAGGACTGCAGGACTTTGCGAGTGATTCCGAGTATGATTGGTGGCTGCTTTCTCCTGCGGCTCCGGCAAGTCCTGTGCAATGACCAGATGAGCAGCACCTCTCTCTGCACCTGCCAGTGATTTAAAATCTTTTGCCACGGTAAAGTCTCTTGGGCACGAACGCGATTCAAAAATAAACGGCTGTGAGGATCGGGTCCCTGCCGATTGGGCTTCTCCGGGAACCCTTCCAGGACCACATGGTCGGGAGCTTTTTTGCAGATGGGGGACAGAAAGGTTTACTGCTTGCACAAGTGATCTTAAAGAGACATTTGACTCAATATGCAGTGTAAATAAATCACATAGCATCAGGTTCTGTGCCTTTGAATTTTCTAGTTCTTTTTCCAAATTAAAAAATCATCAAGAATTTAATATTTTCCAATTTACTTTTAAGTGCTTTCAGCGCCTGCACAATGCAGGACCGCATAATCACTTCGGGTTCGCCGTTAGCTTTTGCACAGCTCTCGGCCAGTTTCTTAATAAAATGATCTGGACTTTTGCCTTGGAATAAATTGATGATTGCAGCAGATATTGCTGTGTTAGGATAAAACTCTGGCTCATCTTATAAAGTAAAAGGAACCCATAAAATTGTAGAATGTTAATTGACAAGAGTATCTTTCTGAAATTAAATATGGCAGAGAACCACAAGAGAAAGCAGAGATAATGCCATAGCTTCTAAACTCAGTGTTTTGTGACCACCATGCAATCAGTTAATAGCATCTGTGTACCGCTATCTCATAGCTGACTTTCCAGGGCATAGTGTGGGGCAGCAGGATAGAGTTGTGCAATTAAAATGCAAACACCTATGCTGACTTTTAAAGACCAGGTGTGCTTCTATTAAGCAAGCCCTGAGGTTTGCTTAATACTAGCACTTGCTTTGCAGTTACATTGTCACCTATGTTTCTGTGTTTCAGTGTATTTTAAATTTTTAATGTCTTTACTTCTCTTTGCACAGGAAATGCCTGTATTTAGACATTTATTACAAGCAAAGCAAATTACCTTTTTGTATGGTATGTTCCAAATTTCATTTGCACTCTACAGCTTCCTCTTGAGATTCTCTCCTGAATGTTGTAAAATAGCCAAGAGCTAACAGCTACCCCTTGTGCTGTCCTTCAGTGCTTAGTTATTTTGATGCTTTTATCTACTATGAGCAATGACAAAAAAAAATTGAAGCAAACCTCTAATGAGCCAGCACAGCCAATTAAACTACAGTGTCCCTTAGGCCACAGCAAAAATCACAAGTTGAGTAAGTACCTGTGCTTTAGTTGCTTTTGGCATCCTGCGGACACATTCATGACCTCTGCTTGGCAACTTCCTGCTTTATAATACACATTTGACTTTGGGGCTGAGCACATATGCATGCTCTGACTAGGGACTCCCTCATGCCATCTGTTGTGCTCCAGCTGTACTGCCCTAGCATGCACCAAAAAAACCCACATGATTTGAGACTTGCAGGTAAGACAGTGCCAACAGCTGCCTCCTGGTGAGCAGATTTATAATTAGATGAACATTACTGATCCACAGATTGACCTAGTGGTTGAACAGAATGAATGACTCTATTGTTCATATTAAGAACTCTCAGGGTCTGCATTCATACTGTACCTAGGAATATATTTATAATTTTTGGCAGCTAAGAAATTAGTATTTTAGTCAACATCTCTTTCAGGTATTCAAAGAAATTATGATTATGCTGTAAGTCACAACCTGCCTGTATTCCTGTTAGCCTTTGTCAGTGACAGCTGATCTAGAAAACAAACAATTGTTTTAAACCACTTTTTTACTCAAGGGTCTCAGGTACAAAAGGGAGCTGCTTGATTTTTGTCTGTTTTTAATGCCTAGTGGGATTTAGAATGTGGGAATAAGGCAAGGAAACAGGACATTTTTTTCAGCAGTGTTACCTCATCAATGCTAATCACTGCAATCTGCAAGCATCACAAATCAGCTGGCCTAACAAGTGATCAGAGCTGAAATACCCTACCTCAGTGAGAGAGCACTTCACAGGGTCTGCCCAGTAGCAGATGGATAATTGGAAAATAAAGCTGCAGCTGTAATCAGTAAGCGAGGACAATCTGTTGCACAGAAGCAACTTGCTAGAGCCTTTCAAAGTGATGAGTCAAAAGTAATAACTTACAACAGAAGAAGCAACCAGCTTCTCCTCAAGGTTCTTGTCTCCGACTGTTAAGAATTGTGTCACTGTCTAGGTCCATTGCAGTCCTCAAACTTCTTTTCCTAACTCCTTTTTTCATAGTTCTGTACAAACAAGCAAAACAAAACCAAAAGTAATAAAAAACAATCCCCCTGACACACCCCAAAAAAATGAAACAAGCAACCAAACCAACCAAACCCCCCCCCCAAAAAAAACAAACACAAAAGAAACAAACAAAAGTGAAAACAAACAAACAATACCCCCAAACAAACACACACACACACCCAAATGCAAAAGCTGTGTGAACACAGCCTACGACCAAATAACTTCTGTAGGAGCTATTGTATCTCCAAGCCAGCAAAACAGGAGGAGCAGCAAAGTAGCTTGTGACTGTTTTTGTCCCAGTGCCTCTGGTGAAAACCAGTATTTGATGATTTGTCTGGAGCACCAGAGTTCTTAGGATCAGCTTCAAAAGTGTTATATACACAGAGAATGGAATTGAGGTGTTCAAGATGTGGTTGACTGTCCTTTTGCAGTGTCTGATGGAGCTTATGGGGGAATGGGTCATTCAACTCATCCAGAGATGTTCAGCTTACAGGAGCATGTAGCAGCCCTTGACTGAGCACAGGCAAAAAAAATTAAATCTTAGTCTACTGTAGTTGCAGAAAGACTGCATTCACAGCTATTGGACTTCTCTGAAATGGAAGGGCTTTACACATTTGTTGTGTAGCAATGAAATTATTTACCTCAGTAGCATTTAGGTAATTGGTTTTGCTAGTATGAAAAATGCATGGGCATATACACATGGTATTTACATGCATTTTTACACACCCAAACATACAGAGACAAACGTGAGAAAAAATGTGGAGCTAATAATGAGTTTAATTCAGCTGCTGAGGTTCTCTGGTATGAGCATGGTAAACCTCAGAAATATAGTATACATTAAAGGAACAAGAGGAGGCATTTTGTTGGTATTTTGATATTGTAAATCATAGTAATATGTCTGAAAGAATCCTGTATTGTCCTAGCATGAAAACATTTTTTTTTTCTCCCTAAGTAATCTGAAGCTGTAATAGAGCACTGTGCTATTCATTTGGGTTAAGTGCCCTTCATTGCTATGTCTTGTTTTGTGATCTTCAGTTTGCAAATTTAGGGAACAAGGATTCAGATTGTCCTTTGTTATGCAAGTGCCTGAGGAAGCAGAGAGAACTTACCTTGTCTCTAGCAGCAGGAGCCGTGGTGCCAGGCCCAGAATTAGACAATATCGGCTAGAACCCTTTTCCGACGACATTTTCCTTCAGCCTGCTCCTGAGAGCTTGTTGCAGCTTGATAAACAGCATGTGTCCTCTCCAATGGGCAGGGCACTGCAAACCGCCAGTGATGTACACTGCTCCTTCCTGCAGCCTCGAAAGGCATAAAGGGATGAGAAGGGACACAGTTGAAGAAGGAACTCAGAGAGGCAGCATAGCCCAGTATTACACAAAAGGAGAAAACAGTCACGTGGAGAAGTTGCTCACTTGCAGAAAGCAAATTAATTCCAGAGATGCAAGTAGGATTTGGTGCTGGAAACTATTACGTGAATGCAGAAATCACCTGAGAGAGGCCAGGTTCTCCAAGATATTGAGGCAGCTAGATGCAGATAGATGTGTGGGTTTGGAGAGGTTTAAGGCCCTTCTCAGTTTCCTTAGGTACCTGCATACCTTTACAGATCTGTCCTCACATGCCTAAGTAAAGATGTGACACACAATCAATGCTATTATTTCACTTCCTCTAACCTGTGTCAGCAAATATTTTCATGACAGTTTAAACCCAAAACCTACATAAGTGTAATGTAAATGCTGACTGAATTGCTGGTAGGCTGGTCCTTTTCAACCTCCATATATAAATTGGTTCTTATATAGAGTTAATGGCACAAATCCATATTTTTCCTTCTGGAACTCATTTCCCTCAGTAATACTCCTTCATCTCTTAGTTTTGCATGCAGTATTCAGGTCAGGACTGGATAATCTTAATTTATTTTTTTAAATTAACCATTTATTGCATATTTTTAAAAGCCAACAAACATAAAACACATTCAGACATCTGGGCCTGACAAAAAAGCCAGTGCTGCCTTTTGGTCACGCAACAGCACATTTTCTAGCATTCAGCATGCCCTCCAGAATTCATCAGCAGTTTAGCAACATTTTATCCTTGCCATCAGAGCTGCACACAACACCATTCCTACATAGCTCTAGCTGTTCTTGTATCATTTCCATAATAAGTTCAGCTCTCCATTCCTCCGTGATTGCATTCAATGATCCACTTTGCCTTTTCTTTTTTAACTGCTGCCAAAAATGGTATTTTGACAGCTTTGGACTGATTTTGAACCAGGGACCTGGAAATGAAAGGCAGAATTTTAACCTCTTGAGACATTCAGTGCACCTGTCTTATAGTGTCTGCTTTTCACTAAATACTGTTAAAAATCTTCATTCATTTCCTTCCTCTTTCAGTATTTGGCTTGTTCTGCTTGAACTAGAATTTAGGCTTCATAACAGCCCAGACTCACATATTCCAGGATCTCTGTTACAACTATTGAGTTCTTCTCTCTGTTATTGATGCCACAAGCCTTTCCAAGGACAGAAAGAGCTCTGTGTCTTTTGTGTCCTCTGCATACACACTCTTAAAATAGAAGATCCTGTAATAACAGTGGTTTTGGTGTTAATGGGTATTGTTTCTTGTTTCTGAGTCTGTTTGACAATGATAATAAACTTTCTGACCATGGGAAATGGTTAGATTATATTTTCTTTGTCTTTCTTGAAATACATGTCATAAAATTAAATATTTCTTGTGTCAGCAATACATTATTTTAATGACATGATCAGCTATACTGAACTTACAGCAGCTTGAGCTAAATTTGTACCCATCATAATGGTGTGGCACTGAATTCTTTAAACAAAGTTCTCTCCATTGTGTTTTTCTAGAAACTCTCCAAATATCAGGAAACAGCTTCTAAAATCTGCTAGCTTTACATTTTTGCTGTATACAAGAACACCACCAGCAGACAAGACCCCATTAAACACCTCATTCCAAGTTAAATGACAGTATTAACGTTTTTCTCTACTAGTTATAACTTGAAAAAAATAACCAAATCAGCAATGTATTTCAATGTATTCAACCCATTAAAACCAATTAGTACTCCTTCAGTCACATAGCTACAGTACAGTGTGTTAAATATGCATGTGTGAGTCCTAAACCCTCATAATCACAGTGACCTATTACAAGCCGTTAAAACCAAGAACTGTGATAGGGTGTCAGAGGGCTCTTAGCAATTGAAAATCAAAACCCATGTCATCTGTCTGAACATAGTGTCCTTCCAGTGAAGATAATTTATGTTTGGTGGGTTTGTTTGTTTGGTTTGGTGGTTGGTTTTGTTTTGGTTGGTTGGTTTTTTCGTCACAGAACTGCCATGATCTAACCTTTCTGACCTCTCATTTATGGGATTTGTGGTACTTCTAATCACCATATATATTCATAAATGTTCCCACAATTAATGAAGTAGAGCAACTCTACAGGAATTTATTGAGGTGTAGCAGTTTGGGCTGGGTGCCCTCTGCTGTGTTCATACAAGGGGTGCTTCCTGTGTCCAGAAGTCCAGCGCAGTGGGTGGACACAGGAAGCCAGGTATTTCATCCCATAATACCCTGCTCTCTTATAAGATCTCATCAGGGGGTCTGGCACTTTCTCTTTCTTCCCTTGCCGCCACCCGGTAACTTGGAGGAGGTGTCTCCT
The DNA here is from genome assembly GCA_033816785.1 of Picus viridis. Taxonomy (NCBI): domain Eukaryota; kingdom Metazoa; phylum Chordata; class Aves; order Piciformes; family Picidae; genus Picus; species Picus viridis. The sequence continues at coordinate 47,989,424 of CM066606.1, forward strand.
GGCCTTTTGGGCCTGGCTAGGCCCAAGGCTGGGGGGGATGGGCAGTCTCAGATCTGGTCAGCTGAGACTACCCTAGCAGTGGAGTGGGGGAGGGGGGGGAAGAAGGAGCCGTAGGGGTCTTGGGTGTACCCTCAAATGGAGATGGGCTATTTCTGGCTGTGCTTTGGGTTTTCTTTTGTCACTGCACTTCTGGCTTTCTGTAAACATTCACCGCTTTCCATTTAAACTTTCCACCACTTTTGCAATCTGTTTGTCTGAGTCATCATTTTTGCCTGTGGTGGGGAGGGGGTCTGCCTCAACCCGTCACATGAGGAACTTTCATTAAAACTGAATCCTGAAGATGTGACTGGACTGACCTCCACAATGTTTTATTTGAGAGGCAAATTTTCTTGAATCCTAAGGTTTCTAATATTTTCCAAAGAATTACCACATTAAAAAGTTTATTGGTCCCTCAAATTTAAGAACTGTTCACTTACAGACATTATTTTATTTTAATGCATGATTCCAGGTTAGCACAAAATACTTCTGCAGTAATTTTCTTGTAGAGTTTTTATCTTCTTTGAGATTTTCCTTTGAGATATATGTAGAATGTGTTTATGTACTGTTACATGAATCATGTTTAATTATTCCCTTTTAAAATATTATGCACATACTACAAACAAAAGGTATGTTGGATATTAAAAAGTAACAATTATTGTCTGCAGACTATTATAATTATTTTACCTCTGGAACACCTGACAAAGGATTTATTAATTATTAGAGACCCACAATAAATTTTCATTTGTAAGGAGGCAAACTGTTCCATATCAATGTGAATTGGTATTATGGAAGGATGTAGAGAAGTTTTCCGGTATTATCTTTTCAAAGAAGGATAGAAAATGCATCTTAAAATATGATATTTTTTATAGATATAATAGAGTTCTGTCTTCTGTCTTAGTTGCTTTCTTCCCATCTAACATTGAAGATCTAGTATTTGTGTTGTCTTAAATTACTTCCAATCTATTAACATACTGCATTGATCTACCATTCATCTAAATGTTGAGAGGCGGTCATTATTAGTTTCCATTAGCCCGTTTTCTAATTTCCACATCTTCTAATGATAGTAAATCTTTGATTCATCCATTTGCAAGGAGCAGCCGGTAGAATAGGCTGCATTGCAGATGACAGCAGTTTCTAGAAGGAGAAGAAAAGCAAGGAGCAATGGTTGTTTCTGTGAGAGGGAGAATGGTCCATCACAGAGTCTGCTCATTAGAAAGATGTACAGGCAGGCAAGGAGGCTCAAGCTACAGTATGTGACTGAAAATCTGAGGCCAGCATCAGTCTTGTAAAATCATAGAGCAGGGTATGAGTGATGAAGGTGTCGGGGCTCAGCAATGCAGCTCCCAGATGAGAAACAGATTGAATCTAGGTCACTCCTGCTGCCAATAGTGTCTATTCATCTGCCTGAAAACTAAATCCCAAGGAGCATGACTGTGATTACAAATACATCTCCATATGAGATGTATTTGAACTGCATTATTCTCTGAATAACACAACTGCACCATTTTTTTGGATTTTCTGAATAATTGTAGGAGAAGAAGAGTGAACATGAAGTCAAACTAAACATACAAAGATGGTGTGAGTTTCATGGGCTGAAGAAATAATCTTGTGTATATTCACAGATATGCACAGCACTGATACCATTAATAAATCGTCTCTGCTTTTCCTGTCCTTCCAGCTAGGTAACTTGCCTTCCCTGACAACACCATTGCAAAAGCACTTGTTACATGTCACTGTTCAGAATTCTTCATTTTCATTCTGAAACATTATCCTGAAAGAAAGCATTATTTTCTGGGGCACAGAGCAGAAGCTTTGAAACTTCCTGTGAAGGAAAAGATCTAGACAGAAAAGTCATTTTCAAACAAGGTAAACATTTTGTTCTGGAAGAAAATGGAGCTGGCAGACAGAGCAGTAAAGGTCTTGCTTCTGCCATCTACCCTTTTGCCCTAAGAGAAGAACCAGCTGCCCAGGAGCCCCCAGAGGCATCAGGCAGCCTCTCTGTCATGATTCCTTGTTGCTACAGACTCCTTGCCATTACTCTTAGCAGGAGCAGAGACATTATCATTTTTCTGTACCCAGCACTGGTGAGGCTGCATCTCAAATAATGTGTTCAATTTCACAACAGGAAGAACATTTTGTTACTGAAGTGCATCCAGAGAAGGTCAACAAGGCTGGTGATGGGTCTGTAGAACAAGTCTGTGAGGAGCAGCTTGGAGAACTGGAATTGTTTAGTCTGGAGAAAAGGAGGCTGAAGGGAGACCTCATTACTCTTTGCAAGTACCTGAAAAGAGGCTGTAGTGAGGTGGGGGTCAGTCTCTTCTCCCTAGTATCAAGAAGAATAAATGGCCTGAAATTGTACCAGGGCACTTTTAGGTTGGATAGTTGTCATGATCCAAACAATGGACTTATGATGGTTCGTTACTGTGATCTCAAAGTGCAAACACCTCAGGTGACTCACTCCAGGGGATTCACTTCAATCAGCAGCAGAAATTTATATTTTGCTCATAGGAGGTAGAGAAAAGTGAGGGGAGAAAGGGGAAAAGTGGAGTGAAGTGAAGTGAAGAGGGGAAAGGGAAAGAGGTCTATAGCTGCCAATAATGCAAGGGTCCAAAGATGTCTCTCTGGTCCCAGGTCCAGTCCTGTTGGTCTTTCTTCTTGGGGCAAGGGGGTCCCAATTCCTGATGACAATGATGAGACAGATGAGGCTCTTCAGATCCCTCCTTACACCACCCTGTGGCTCAGAGTTGTCGCTGGAATCACATGATGGTAGCGTAAGACAGAAAGAGAGAGAGAGAAAGAGAGAGAAATAGAGGTATAAGTAATAGGAAGGGTATAGTATCATTACAAATCAAAATAAAATAAAATTCTGATTATTACAACAATTTATAAAAATAATTAGTTTTAAACATACATCAAAAGAGAAAATGTTATCTTAAATAATTTTCCAACTCAATCTTGGTATCAATAAATTTGGGGATGTTAACATTAGATGGGACATTGAGCAGGTTATGTGTGTCAAGCACAGATGTCAGACGTATTATCTGATTCATCATTCTCCAATTCATGATGTACGATACCACTGACAAACCAAAAGAGATCAGAACCAATATCAAGAGAACAATGATAGGGTGACAGAACTTGTTCAGGATGCCTGTAGTAGTAGGTGACCATCCAAAAAGTTTGTCCCACCATCTATGCTCTCCATCCTTTTCAACTTACATCAAAAAACGAGGTAGTCCTTCCACATTGGGATGAGCAGCTATCAAGGTTTTCTGTCCATTACCTCTGTTTCCAAAATTCTGATCAAATCATGGTGTTGTAACAACTGCCTCACTAAAGTGAGATTCATCCCAGTGGTAACTGGAAGCAGTTCATGAATGACTGTGTAATTAGACTGCAGGAGTTGGTGGGACATGACTGGGGTTAGATAGGAGTCGTCACATCCTGTAATCTCAGTGAAATTACAAGCACAAAAGTTTGAATTATTCTTAGTATTTACAACCACATTGTCTACAGATACAAAATCACAAGCAATCCTGAAACATGCACCACCTTTGCCAATATACACTAGCACTGTTTTAGGGTTTTCATCAGGATGACCCTCAAAATGACAAATACTCTGTTCAGTGTCCAAACAAATGTCATGAGCTTTGATTGCATTACTCTCACAGATGAAAACTTGTTGTTCTCATACAACACAAGATTCTAAATCCAGTTTGCCATTTCTCATCCATCTTTCGGGCCCATACTCTGTGCTTGAAAGAATAGAGTAGATCTCCATTGTGGTACACTTCAGTGTCATGCATTACCATTTTAGCCAAGTGTGTGAGACAGTCCTTGGGGTAATGACCTAGAGAGTAAGTGTAACTGACAGTGGCCTCAGACCAAGGCCATTCAGCATTCTTAAGGATATGGGTTAGAGCTAAGATGCAGAAAAATATTACCAGTCCAATTAGATGGTTGATCATTTTAGAATTTAGGCCTCTACTTCTTCATTCATGTGTTGTCTGTGCAGTTTTCAGGGTTCATTGGGGTTCTCCTACAAAAGAAAAACAATAGACCTTGCCTCCCTGAGGCAAAATTAAAATGATGGAATTTTCTAGTGGGTATTTATCAAATGCTCCCTGGCCAGGGCATTGGAAGCTACCCATGCAATTGCATTAAGTGGGGTCTTTAGTAACAGTGGCACACTTCCCATGGTGGGAAGTTCCACCAGAACAGGCTGTCCAGGGAAGTAAAGTAGATTCTTAGAATCATCTGGTCCCTTTAGTGAGGAAACTAAAGTAGGAGCATTTGGGCAGAAAGCAGTGATTTTGGGGCATCCACTTACTCCTCATCTGTTATTTACACCTTTTGCAGCTATAGAATACAATAGAATAGAATAGAATAGAATAGAATAGAATAGAATAGAATAGAATAGAATAGAATAGAATAGAATAGAATAGAATAGAATAGAATAGAATAGAACAGAACAGGTTGGAAGAGACCTTCAAGATCATCGCATCCAACCCATCATCCAACACCACCTAATCAACTAAACCAAGCAGGAATCCCAATTACCCTCATGTAGTTTCAGAAGCTGCTCTAAGACACCATTGGTACTTTCTGCAATCCCATTAGCTTGAGGATAATATGGGGTGTGAAAGGTCCATTTAATTGCTTTGCTTCTTGCCCAGTCCTGTACAATTCTGGCTGTGAAGTGAGAACCATTATCAGACTGTATTTCTTCTGGCTTTGGAAAAGTTCCAAACCCTTTTTGCAGCACTTTCAATGTTTTCTCTTGTAGCACTTTAAAAAGCTCCTGCTTGGAGTAGCTCTGATGTTATTTCCACTCCTAGCAGCACAAAATGTTTACCTCCTGATCTCTTAAAGGGGCCAATATAGTCCACTTGCCAGGCCTCCCACAAGCCTTTGCCCTCTCTTAAATGCAGAGGGTCATCCTCTAAAGGATGTATTTCAAGCTGTGTATGGCACTGTTCACAGGCTGATAAGCATGTTTTGCACATTTCTCTAGTGACATGCCATCCCCAGGCATGGGCTTCACAATAAAAATCCATGGCCCTTGTGTGTTTGTACTTTGCATGCAATCACTCTAACAGGTGTTCTGAATCCTCTGTGATTTGTCTCTTTTGCAGAGGTGCTAGCCTTGCTAACACATCACCCTGTTATTCCAGTTGCCTGCTGAGCCACTATCAACCTGATAAGAAGCTGAACATCCTGATGCAAAGTTTCCTTGGCTAGCAATATTTAAGATTTCTTGCAATTTTTCCTTTTGCCACACTGGAATTCTGTTAACCTTCCATCCCTTTTTCTCTCAGAAAGGGAGCTATTCAGTACATCTCTTTAACACAACATAGGAATCAGTGTAAATATGGACAGGAGTAGTGGCTTCTGCTTCACACTTGAAAACATTCCATACTACAGTTAATTTACCTACCTGGGCACTACCCTCCCCCTCTGTTATGATCTGCTCATTGGAAGAGGTATGAAATGCTGCTGCCCTAGATTTCCATGTTTCCCCTTCTCTCTTGGCAGAAGCTAAATAAACCAGGCACTGACAGACTGATCCTGAGAAAAAGGAGGGGCTACCTGAATGACTGAGGCAGGTTTGTCTTGGCTGCTGTCCAGGCTCTCCATCTCTTGTATTGCTAGTTTTTTCAAAGGTTCTTCAGTTACTGAGAAAATGTTACAATAATGTTCTATCTGGACGTACCACTTTCCTATGGAGGCTCTCTGGGCCACCCCATCAGGAGGAGTGGTCCCAGTGGTGACTGCTTTTATTGCTTTAAATGTGCCTCTTAGTACGATTGGTTGCTGCCATACAATTTTCTCCTTTTCTGTGAGAGCCCAACTGACCACAAAAAACCACTTCTCCCAAGCTGTATATCTCTTCTCAGCATCCTTAAACCCATGAGAATAAAATCCCACAGGCCATGTGGACCCCTCTGGTCCCTGTTGCTAAATGTGTACTGACAGTCTTGATAAGACAAATCCTCATTCCACCTGAAAGGGATCTGTAGGGTGATACGGCCAGGAATTTGGTGAGCTGTTGTTTCAAAAATCAGCAATTGCATAGCTTCTTCTTGGGAAGCATCTGTTCCCATTTGACCCCTTTCCTCTGCAAATCATAAAGAGGTCGAGCAATGTTATGTTTCCTCCAAAACACCAATAATCTTAAAGCATGCTGCAAATCCTTTTTGACTCAGGCATTTTAATCTGATCTAAGAAAGTGAGGGTATCTGGTGGGATGCATGTCATTCCCCTCTTCCACCAAATTCCCAATAATTTAACTTCTTGTGAGGGTTTTCGGACCCTTTCTGGGGGAATTTGCAGTTCATTTACTTCTACTTATGTGACCGTTTTAGGCTGTGCCTTTAAGAAAGGGACAGTTGCTGGAACACTCTGGCTGGATGTTTTGGAATAATAATGAAAACAAGATATTCTAAATGAATTTCATTGGTAGATTGGTAGTACGCAACTTTAAGTTTTAGTTCTGTTTGAGTCTCAGTTCTGTCTGTTCCAGTCTGTTTTCAGTCTCTCTGTGAGCAACAGCTGCTGGACAGAGTTAACCTTGAACTAACAGATAAGAATAATTCTTGCATACGCTTTGAGCTAACAGAATTTCCTCCTTAATAATTACCTTTTCTCTCTCTTTAACCCTTTTTGGGAAAAAAGGGAGGGAGGGGGAGAGAGGGGGTACAGGATGGGCGGAACCCTCCTGGCTGGAGGAGGGAGTTTTGTTCTGTATTACGTTCTTTGCTGTATATTTCTGTATATATTGTAAATACTGTATATTGTGTATATATCCATCTGCATTTCATTCTGCTTGTAAATATAGCTCATATTCATCTGCTTCTCTGACTGAGTTAGACGTGGTTTCTTTGTGTGTGTGGGATAACTTTCTCTCACCACCACATAATTTATTGGCGCCTGTGGTAGGGTGAGAAAGTTCCCCACACACACACAAAGATGCCACAGCTAACTCAGCTGGAGAAGCAGATGAAAGCTATATTTACAAGCAGAAATGGAATGTAATGAATATGTACAAAAATATACAATATTTACAATATATACAGAAATATACAGCAATGTATGTAATACAGGAGACCTTTTTCCCCCCCGGAAGCCAGGGGGTTCCCCCTGTATCCCCCTTCTCCCTCCCTACCTCCCCTTTTTTACCAAAAAGGGTTAGAGAGAGAAAGGCAATTAAGGAGAAAATTCTGTTAGCTCAAAGCAAATGCAAGAGTTAGTTTTCTTATCTGGTTAGCTCTGTTAATCCAAGGTCACTCTGTTGCTTCAGCGAGAGAGAAGCTGACAGACCCACAGGAACAGAGAAGAACAGACTGACTCCAAACAGACTGAACCCAAAACTTCAAATTACATTCTACCTATCCATCAATGAAATTAGTTTAGCATATCTTTGTTTTTCAATACATTCAGCCAGAGTGTTCAGAGTGTCCATTTCTTAAAGGCACAGCCTAAACCAGTCACAGCGCCCAACGTGGGGCTTGTGAATAATTGCTGTCCAGAAGGAGGGCAAAATTTGCTTGATTTATTGTCTGCTTCTGTGGTGGTGAGAGGAAGTTCTCTCCCCCACAACTTCTTACTTTTTCCTCAAAAGTTCTTACAGGATCATATTGCCTATTATAGTCAATCAGCTCCTGTGCCACTTCCCCCGACGTCCAAAATTTTTTATTACTTGACTGGGAGGGAGCAGGACTATGATTAAAGGTAGGATTCAAGGAAGTACTGGCATCATTCCCCTTTCTTCTCATGAAGCCCTCAAGCCTTTCTACGAGACCCATTGATGCTATTGTTCTTTGAAGATTAGTCGCTGTAGCTTTAAGTGCCTCTGGAAGACCCCATATAAGGGGGTCGTGATTTCAGAGTTCACTGGTAACATCATTGGCAATTCACATCCAGGAATTAATTTTCTCTCATAAATCATTTGCAAGCAGGCTGCTTTGTGTACACTTTCTAGACTTTGATCAGGGCTTCCCCCAGTCTAAAGAGTTTAGTCCTCCAGGCCACTACGCTGCTCTGTGTCAGTGACCACAGCACTCAGTTATCACCTGTTGTTAAGAAAATGCTGTGCCCCCAGTATTCATTTGCTTCCTTTTCACTTAATATAATTTGACCACGCCCCTTCAGGAATATATGCCACACATACTCTGTTTCAGATTCTTTAGGAGGCATCCATACTCCCTTTTTAGTTTGGCAACATGCACCGCTCTGTAAGTCACAATTATCCTGTCTGTGACACCAATTTAATGTCATAGTCAAAACAATGGACTTGTGATGGTTTGTTACTGTGATCTCAAAGTGCAAAAAACTCAGGTGACTCATGCCAGGGGGTTCATTTCAATCAGCAGCAAAACTTTATATTTTACCCATAGGAGGTAGAGAAAAGTGAGGGGAGAAAGGAGAAAAGTAGAGTGAAGAGGGGAAAGGGAAAGTGGTCTATACTAATAATGCAAGGGTCCAAAGATGTATCTCTGGTTCTGGGTCCAGTCCTGTTGGTCCTTCTCCTTGGGGCAAGGGAGTCCTAATTCCTGATGACAGTGATGACATAGATGAAGCTTTTTGGACCACTCCTTACAATATCAGAAACATATCTTTCCTTCAAGAGTGGTCATGCATTGGAATAGGTTGCCCTGAGAGGAAGTGGAGTCTCTGTCCCTGGAAGTGTTCAAAAATTGTGCAGACATGGGATTTTAGGACATGGTTTAATGGCCACCACAATGGTGTTAGGTTGGTAGCTGGACTCAATTATCTTAGAGGTCTTTTCTAACCAAAATAATTCTATGATTCTATGACTCCATGAGGTTCTGGATTCACAAGTGAGCCATACTGGTTCCACCTCACAACATGACTGCCAGAAGCCTAAGCACCCAAACTCTTCAACTCATTGCCTATTGTCAGGAGCACCTTGAAATGCAGACATCTTTGTAAAAGATGAATGTATTATTTTAAGATCTCTTTAGATATTTCTGGGGAAAAAAAAGAGTGGGAAAAAAGCTTAATAATTTTTTATATTCTCATGTGGCAATGAGATCTGGTTCATTTTAATGTAAACACTATAAATAACTGAACTTTGTACAGAACAAACTTATTGTAGCATCTTGAGATGAAGCACCTGTGCAATTTACTTTTCTTTTATAAAAATCACTTACTAAACATAACACAGAGCTCAGCAGTGGGTCAGGACTATGCCTGTTTTCCTCATGTTGTTCAGAACAAATATTGCATATCACAGAGTGAAAAACTAATAGCTATTGAAGCACTGAAGTTGTTACTTCTAACCAAACTTCTGCATTTTCTAAAGAGTCCTTCCTCCAACCTGATCTAACCTGTATTTAAAAGGCAAAATTCCACCTATGCTTCATCTGTTTTCACAGTGTAAAACCCGTGGCAGCAGTAAGTAAAGGTGAGTAGAAGACCTTAGATGTAGTACCTGTGGAGATACCATTCCTCCTCTAGGAACAGACAATAAAATAGTTTTCCTTGTTGGGATTTCAAGTACAAGTCTGTAAAGTACAGCTTCAATGGTCTTGAGTTGGCAAATCACCCTTCAAAGCTTTGCATGCTCACACATATTGAACTGCATCTGTTGAACACAGGGTACACAGCTTTGTCAAGATACATTTTGGAATAATTAGTTGATCCATAGAATTGTGCATAGTGCTCTAACATATTTTAAAATTTAATCTATCTTTGAATTGGGTAAGTGGAACCCCGATGATCCCATCCAAGAAAATGTGGTCATGAATAAGTTTTCTACCCTCTTCCTAAATACTGTAAGAAATTATTGACAGATTCTCAGACTCTTGAGGACTGCGTCTCAGTGAGGAAGCCATAAGAGAAATAATAAAAAATCTGTCTCTCAAGGAAAACAAAAGCAAACCCATAAACATTAAATATTTAGCAGCATACTGCCTCCCAAGACAGCAGACAGCCTGTGGACTGGACTGCACTTACTGAGATTAAATTCTTCAGTTTTGCTGAGCTTTATATATGAGTGCTTAGGCTTGCTTGTCACCATGTGCATTGGAGCTCCTTGCAAGCACATGGAACCTGACTGAAACTTTGGGAAGAAGTCCTGCCAAACTGTATGTGCAAGGTGGGTAAGTGCTTCTAAATCAGTCCTTTCAATCTGATGAAAATTATGCCCTTCACCAGATAATTCTGTGTGATAGTGACAAAATAACTATAGAAAATATCTCTCCTGAATGTTGTTGTGACCGGTTTAGGCTGTGCCTTTAAGAAAGAGACACTTTCTGAACACTCTGGGCGAATATTTTGGTATATGAATGAAAACAACGATATGCTAATCCAATTTCATTGGTGGAACCCGGCTGTAGATTTTTGTTTAGTCTTTCAGTCGGGGGAGTCAGTAGTCGTCTTCTTCTTCCCCTTGTGCTGTGAGCTGGCTCGTTTCTCTCTCCGATTCTTGCTAACCAGATAAGAAAACTAACTTTTTGCATTTGTTTTGAGCTTTAACAAAGTTTTCCCCTTTTAATTACCTTCCTTTCTCTTTCTCTAACCCTTTTGGGAAAAAGGGGAGGTAGGGAGGGAGAAGGGAGCAGCAGGCCAAACCCCCCTGGCTGCAGGGGGGTTGGGGAAAGGTTTCCTGTATTACATACATTCCTGTATACTTCTGTATATATTGTAAATATTGTATATTTTTGTACATATTCATTGCATTCCATATCTGCTTGTAAAATACAGCTTTCATCTGCTTCTCCGGCTGAGTTAGCTGTGGAATTCTTTTGTGTGTGGGGGGGAACCTTCCTACTCCACCACATATTTTTAATTGGCGGTCCAACGTGCGGCTTGTGGATAATTGCTGTCCAGAAGCTGGGCTAAAAGGTTGCTTGATTTATTGCCTGCTCGAGTCGGAGTTGCAAACATGAAAGTGTTTTGGCTTTTGGAGCGTCTGTTCTTTTCAATTTTTGGGGTCCTTATCTATAAGCATGTTCTGGGATTGATTTTCAATCGCTTAGGCAGATACTTGATGTATAGATTGTATTTATGGTTTAAGTATAAGATTCAGCTTCTTTACGACCGGTGCCTGGGATTCTTCTGGCTTAACAGATACGGGAATGTGACCTCCAGCACTCTGCCCATAGAGATAAAGGAGTTTAAGATCCCGGTAGGCGAAAAGGTTGTTTTAAGTGATGGCTGGGATCCAAAGGTGATTTATTTGATGTGTGCAATCCTGCTGTTGGTGATAAGTAATGTGTTCTTGTTATATGCTCTGTATCGGGAGAAAAGTTTCTAAAGCGTGCTTTGTAATTAAGCGTAGATCGAAACGCAGAAAGCACAGCTCTAACTCTACCCCAGAGGTATCTAGTGATAAGGAAAATGCAGAATCTGTATCAGTTAACAACAAGGCTAAAAAGTCCATCGGAAAGGCTGCTCTGAACGGTGCTGTTGGTGGCTCTGGCAATCAGCCAGCGGCAGCGGCAGCTCCTAACATGGCTTCCACGCTCTCGGCAGCCATTAATGGGGCAAAGCCATTTCCTCCTTCTTCTTCGGCAGGACCGGAAGTGTCCTCCACAGCAGCTGATTCGTCTCAAAACCTGTCAGCTTCTATTAAGCCAGCTGTAAATCCAAACACAGCTCCAGTTAAGCAGGTAGCTGTTTTAAGTACGAGAGGAAAAAAGGGCAAAGCTGATCCAGATGCTGATGGGGAAGAGCAGCAGGATCCTGGTGAGGGAACTTCTGCTCAAAGAGACCCTGGTGAGATGGAGGAAAAGGTTTGTCTTAAAGATATAGCTGAGTTATTGAGATCATCACTGGATGGAGATGCAGGGCAAATTGCTGATAGCAGAACAACTAAAGGTGGTACTCCTGACCTTAAGCAGATTCTTAGGAGAGTGACAGTAAGATTATTGGGACAAAAACTTCAGGAAGATGAGGCAGAGGAGGAGTCAGATGACATTGAGAGCTGTTCGTCACTGAGGGAGGAATTGAGGTATGTGCGTAAGGATTATATCAGAGCAGATAAGGAGCCAATCCTAGCTTGTCTTGGTAGATGCTATGATACAGGTGCTCCAGCTCTGGTGGTTGGAGACAAGTCAGCAGCTCAACTAGGAACTCTCTCAAAGGATAATGGAATAGATAGACATCTAGGCAGGACTCTCGGTAAGGTTACTCTCTGGATTCGCCTTTTAATGGCAACTCTCATGAGATATCCTTCCCGAGATGATCTTCCATGGAATGCTAAACCCTGGACTACCATAGATGAGGGAATTAAGCGTCTGAGAGAATTTGCTGTTAGAGAGGTACTCTATGGTGGCCATGAGACTCTGAATCCTGATGAAATTCCTGTAGGAACTGGTCTTGCTAAGAAGCTCATCAAACTTGCTCCTCCTAATTATGCAAATATTCTGGCAAGCAGAATTGTGGCAAGAAATTATGGTGGAGCTTCTCCTACGGTTGGCCAATTCACTGATCAGATGAGACAATTGGAGGACAGCATGACACGTGTTTCTTTGGTTTCAGCCATTGAAACTCTGTCTGGAAAAATTGAGAATTGCATGAAAGAGCTGAAGGATGAATTTAAAAATACGTTCTCCCAATTGGCACAAAGAGATAATTCCAATTCTTCCTCCAGATGGATACAGGTTTCCTCTGTGAGGAATAGATGTCCTCCAAGGATGTCATTCCAAAACAGGTCATTCCAAAACAGGTCATTCCAAAACAGACCACCAAGGCAATCACGTGCGAGTATTTGGATAACTCTGCGTGATCAGTTTGGTGAGAACATGAACAGATGGGATGGTCAACCAACTGCTAATCTTTTCAGGAGACTGAGGGAACTGCAAAGTGGCAGAACCCGAGGTAGCAATACCAGAAGGGTAGCTGTTACTTCCACAGTTCCCCAGGACAACTCTAATAGCTCCAACAGTGGCTCCAATTCTAACACTGCGCCATGTGCTCATTGCACATGTGGGCATGTTCCCCATAACTAGGGGTGCCCTGCCTCCCGCCAGGGGGAGGAGAGGGGTAACAGAGATAACAGAATCTATTGGGATGTGTACATCCAGTGGCCTGGCACTTCAGAATTTCAGAAGTACAGGGCCTTGGTTGACACAGGGGCTCAGTGCACCATAATGCCATCAAATTATCAGGGATCAGAAGCTATAACTATTCTGGGAGTCACTGGTGGATCTCAAGAGTTAACTAAGGTGGAGGTTGACATAAGTTTAACTGGTAAACAGTGGAGGAAGCATACAGTTGTGACTGGACCTGACGCACCTTGTATTTTGGGAATTGATTTTCTGAGAGAAGGGCGTTTCAAAGACCCTAGAGGTTATAAATGGGCTTTTGGAATAGCATCTGTAGAAATTGATGGACAAAACCTGAAGCTGTCTGTTAGACCTGAGCTTTCTGATGAATCTGCAGTTGTGGGACAACACAAGATTCAGGACATTAAATTGACGGTTGCTTCTCAGACTGTGCATCACAGACAATACAGAACCAACCGTGACTCTTTGTTGCCCATTCAGAATCTGATTCGTCAGTTGGAGAGTCAAAAAGTCATCAGCAAAACTCATTCACCTTTCAACAGTCCAGTGTGGCCTGTGCGAAAGCCGAATGGAGATTGGCGTCTGAAAGTCGACTATCGAGCCCTGAATGAAGTAACTCCGCCTATGAGTGCAGCAGTACCAGACATGATGGAACTCCAGTATGAGCTGGAATCCAAAGAGGCCAAATGGTATGCCACCATAGACATTGCTAATGCCTTCTTCTCTATTCCCATAGCAGAGGAATGCAGGCCTCAGTTTGCTTTCACCTGGAGAGGAATCCAGTACACTATCAACAGATTGCCCATGGGCTGGATCCACAGCTCCAGCATCTGTCACGCAGTGATCCACGATGCTCTGGAGGGAGGTGGTGCTCCAGAACACATCCAGTTCATCGATGACATCATCGTCTGGGGTAAAGCTGCTGAGGAAGTCTTCGAGAAAGGTAACAAAATCATTGACATTCTTCTGAATGCAGGTTTTGCCATCAAGCGAGACAAGGTGAAAGGACCTACCAGAGAGATCCAGTTTCTGGGAGTGCGGTGGCAGGATGGACGCCGACACATTCCAGTGGATGTGGTAAATAGAGTCTCTACCATGGCAAATCCCATGAACAAGCAAGAAACTCTACGTTTCTTGGGGATAGTGGGATTTTGGAGACTGCACATCCCCGGATACAGTCAGATTGTGAAACCTCTGTATGATGTGACTCAAAAGAGAAACAGTTTCCACTGGGGACCTGAACAACAAGCAGCCTTTGACCAGATAAAGCAAGAGGTAGTGCAAGCAATGGGTCTGGGACCTGTCCGGGATGGTCCAGACATTAAGAACATTTTGTACACGGCTGCAAGTGACAATGGTCCAACCTGGTGCTTGTGGCAAAGAGCTCCAGGTGAAACACGTGGACGACCTCTTGGTTTCTGGAGTCGAGGTTACAGAGGTTCAGAGGCTAATTATACTCCAACAGAGAAAGAGATTCTAGCTGCCTATGAAGGAGTAAAAGCAGCTTCTGAAGTAATTGGAACTGAATCACAACTTCTCCTAGCTCCCAGATTACCAGTTTTGAATTGGATGTTCAAAGGCAAAGGTTCCACACCACATCATGCAACAGATTCCACCTGGTCTAAGTGGATGGCTCTGATAACACAGAGAGCTCGAATGGGAAATCTTGAAAGACCTGGTCTAGTGGAGGTGATCTCAAGTTGGCCTGAAGGTACCAACTGTAGTAAACCTCCAGAGGAGAGAGTAACTCGTGCTGAGGAAGCTCCTCCTTACAATGACCTTTCTGATGAGGAAAAGAAATATGCTTTGTTCACAGACGGTTCCTGTCGTCTTGTCGGGAACAAGCGAAGGTGGAAGTCTGCAGTGTGGAGTCCAACACGCCGAGTTGCAGAAGCAAAGGATGGAGAAGGAGAATCCAGTCAGTTCGCAGAGGTAAAAGCTGTCCAGCTAGCTCTTGACGTAGCTGAACGTGAGAGATGGCCAAAGCTTTATCTCTACACCAACTCATGGATGGTAGCCAGTGCTCTGTGGGGTTGGCTAAAGAACTGGAAAAAGAGTGGTTGGCAGAGAAAAAGAAAGCCCATTTGGGCAGCTGACCTGTGGCAGGACATTGCTGATCGAATTGAGAGAATTCCAGTGAAGGTGAGACACATTGATGCTCACATTCCTAAGAGCAGAGCTACTGAGGAACAGCAACACAACCATCAGGCAGATTTAGCTGCAAGAGTTTCTCCAGTAGACATGGACTCTGATCTTGATCTCGACTGGAAACACCGAGGTGAGATATTCTTAGCTCGGTGGGCTCACGATTCATCAGGACATCAAGGTAGAGACGCAACCTACCAGTGGGCTCGTGACAGATCCATAGACATTTCCATGGATGCTATCACACAAGTCATCTATGACTGTGACATTTGTGCTGCTATTAAGCAGGCAAAACAACTTAAGCCCTTATGGTATGGTGACAGATGGTCCAAGTACAAGTATGGTGAAGCTTGGCAAGTTGACTACATCACTCTACCACGTTCTCGTTCTGGTAAGCAGTATGTGCTTACTATGGTAGAGGCGAACACTGGATGGTTGGAAACTTATCCAGTACCACATGCAACTGCACGCAACACCATTCTTGGTCTAGAGAGACAAGTCCTGTGGAGACACGGAACTCCAGAGAGGATTGAGTCAGACAATGGAACTCACTTCAAAAACAACCTTGTAAAGAGTTGGGCCAAAGAGCACGGCATCGAGTGGATATTCCACATTCCCTACTATGCACCAGCTGCAGGGAAGATTGAACGCTACAACGGTTTGTTGAAGACCACTCTTAAAGCCATGGGGGGTGGATCTTTGAAAAACTGGGAAAAACATTTAGCACAAGCAACCTGGCTGGTAAATAGTAGAGGTTCAGTGAACCGAGCTGGACCTGCACATTCAGATCTGCTACAGGAAGTAGAAGGTGATAGAGTTCCTGTTGTTAGAGAAAAGAATCTGTTAGGTAAAACTGTTTGGATATTTTCTCCTCAGGAGAGGCTAAACCTGTCCGAGGGGTGGTTTCAGCTGAAGGTCCTGGTCACACTTATTGGGTAATGCAAGAGAATGGTGAAATTCGGTGTATTCCACAAAGAAATTTAACTTTAGCTGAAAGAGTTTAATTTCAGAGTGTTATACAGATACATCACGCCCAAAGAAAGAATCCATGAGGAATCCACGGTGCACGAACCCTGAGAACCCTGAGTCAACTGAGAGTCCCTGTTTCCCTGTTTTCCTGTTTTCCCTTTTCTTCGCTTCGTCTGCAAAGAGACAAACTGTTTTCCATTTTTCTTGTTTCTTGGACTTCTGAATCATCTACACCTGAGGATAGCCGGAATGGACTATGAACTTTACTTACAAACTGTGGATATTGTTTTAGATTGGATGGACAGTATGAACAGCCAATGAAATTGTTTAGCAGGGGTGGATTGTGACCGGTTTAGGCTGTGCCTTTAAGAAAGAGACACTTTCTGAACACTCTGGGTGAATATTTTGGTATATGAATGAAAACAATGATATGCTAATCCAATTTCATTGGTGGAACCCGGCTGTAGATTTTTGTTTAGTCTTTCAGTCGGGGGAGTCAGTAGTCGTCTTCTTCTTCCCCCTGTGCTGTGAGCTGGCTCGTTTCTCTCTCCGATTCTTGCTAACCAGATAAGAAAACTAACTTTTTTGCATTCGCTTTGAGCTTTAACAAAGTTTTCCCCTTTAATTACCTTCCTTTCTCTCTCTCTCTAACCCTTTTGGGAAAAAGGGGAGGTAGGGAGGGAGAAGGGAGCGGCAGGCCAAACCCCCTGGCCGCAGGGGGGGGGTTGGGGAAAGGTTTCCTGTATTACATACATTCCTGTATACTTCTGTATATATTGTAAATATTGTATATTTTTGTACATATTCATTGCATTCCATATCTGCTTGTAAAATACAGCTTTCATCTGCTTCTCCGGCTGAGTTAGCTGTGGAATTCTTTTGTGTGTGGGGGGGAACCTTCCTACTCCACCACAGTTGTAGTTAATCTGTTCGAACAGAAACAGGAGAACAGTAATTGCAGGACAAAGGAGAAGAATAGTTGAGAAACATGAGGCAGCAGACTGGTGGAGATCTTCCTGCTGCTAAGGTACAAAAAGGAATTTGCTCTTCTCTGCTGTTAGAAATCTTCATAAAGCTGAATAAAGTTAAAAGAACTTGATTATGTCAATAGTTCTCATTTAATTTAAGGTTAATTAAGTCTATAGGATGTTTCTTATGATCTTCTGCTGTTTCTTTTAGCTTGGAGTTGATTTGTGGTGGAACTACATTCCATGCTTACCAGACCTGACCTTGAAAGGAAGTGGATAAGATTCGCTCTGCCAAACTGGCAGAAGAGTGTGTAGCTCTGCACGCAGCTGATCCAGGTGAGCTACTGAACTAAAATAGCACGTTACAGATTAGATCATTGCACGATTGTCTTACTTTGAGAAGGGGTTCTGTATGTGTGGCATGGAGTAGCTTACCTGTCCAGTCCAGTGGCTTCACCAAAAAAAAGTGGAGGAAGGGGTAGGGGAGAATGTGAGGTAGGTAAAGGCAAAGGAAGGGGGATGCTGAAAAAAAAAAATAATTAAAAAATGGTGAGAATTGCACTGGAAAGCAAGATTCTTCAAACAGCAATTGCAGCACAAAGAAAAAAACAAACATGCTTCCTGACATCTGTTAAAGTGCAGGAGCCTGGGGAAGGAACAAATGATAGCAGCTTCCCTCTACATGAGCAGGACATGGGATTACTTTCTTCACACTATATCTCCAAGCCAAAAATTAACCTCACTAGATCTAGAGAAACTTGCTTGCTAGCCATGCTGAGCTGGGTGGTGGTTTTGTGGAGCAACAGGATGGAAACATTTAATTCCTTTATTTTCATATTAGAAGCCACATTCTAACCCCAGGCACACTTGCAATGCAACCAGCAGCAGAGCTGCACCACACATCTGGCTTCCAAAATGCCTCATGTTTTGGGGTAGGAGTGGAAAGGTTTCCACACTGTGATGCCACAAAACCATCCTAATGCTCAAGATTTGCCAGAGACAGAAATGTAACTCTGGCTCTCCTAATTGCTGATGCTAGCCATGGGAGGTGCTTGGGTTGCTCTGCCCACCTGGCTGCTTGTGGTAAGTATCTTGTGAGGTGAAGAGCTGAGCAGAGCCACTGCTGTGAGCTGATGTGGGAAGAGGTTGTTTTCGGATAGATTTAGAAGACTATAGGGAAGATTTGCCTTTGCTCAACATAGAGAAAGCTATGTTGCGTCTTTGACTCTGAGAGTAATCTAAACACCTTGTAACTGAAGGAGAGAAGGTAGGCAGAATTTGGTTGGATGTGTTAAAATATTGGTTAGTTATTTTGACCTATTGTATGCCTTAATTATACGTATGCCATTAGAAAATCACTAATTAAGATGTGACATATGTGACTTCTATAGACTATAAAACTTGGCTGTATAACGTAAAAAAGTGACACTTTGCTTGCATCAAGATGTGTCCCGTCTCTCAATCACAGTAAGCTGAGAGATCATCAGTACTGGGAATCCAGCAGCACAAAAACATGCAGGTATCCTCTTGTAGTAGGGTGGTAAAGGTCCCACACACACACAAAAGAATCCACAGCTAACTCAGCCGGAGAAGCAGATGAAAGCTATATTTACAAGCAGAAATGGAATGCAATGAATATGTACAAAAAACATACAATATTTACAATATATACAGAAATATACAGCAATGTATGTAATACAGGAGGGTTCGGCCTGTCCCCCCTTCTCCCTTCCTACCTCCCCTTTTTCCCAAAAGGAGAGAGAGAGAAAGGTAATTAAGGAGAAAAATTCTGTTAAGCTCAAAAGCGAATGCAAGAGTTAGTTTTCTTATCTGGTTAGCTCTGTTAATCCAAGGTCATTCCTGCCCGGCAAGCTGTTGCTTCAGAGAAAGAAAACAGGCCAGCTCACAGGACAGAGAGAAGAAGAACAGACTGAACAGATTAAGCTAAAATTTACAGTTGAATTCTACCAATGAAATCAGTTTAGCATATCTTTGTTTTCATTCAAATATCAAAAACATTCAGCCAGAGTGTTCAGAAAGTGTCCATTTCTTAAACGCACAGCCTAAACCGGTCACACCTCTATAAGCAGTTCTAAACCCCACCTTTATGTACACAGCCTGAAGGGGGAGTGGACCAAAACACCTGCATAAATCCAGATTTACCCCTTTCCATGAAGTGATTAAGAGGAGAAAAGGTGGCTCCTACCTCTGAGTAGCTAAATTCAGATTCTGGGGCAACTGAAATAGGACAACGATTTGATCGTGTCCCAGGTCATTATGTGTTTCAGTCCGAAAATTGGGGAGGAAATCCAGCAGAACAAGCTTTACATCAGAATTAGTACTTCTGATGCCTGCTCTCTTACACATAACCAAGAAAACATGGTTCAAGCCTTGAATTATACTTAAGAGGAATGTAGGGGTTCTTTATTCTATCTCTTTATTTGTTAATATCTCTGTATCACAGTATATTAGAGATTGGAAGGGACCTCCAGAGGTCCAACTCCCCTGCCAAAACAGGATCACTTAGGGTGGCCCAAACAGGAATGCATCCAGGTGGGTTTTGAAAGTCTCCAGAGAAGGAGACTCCACAACTTCTCTGGGCAGCCTGTACCAGTGTTCTGTCACCCTCACTGTAAAGAAGTTTCTCCTCATGCTGAGGTGAAATCTTCTAAGTTTAAACACATTGTTCCTTGTCTTATTACTGTGCACCACCAGAAAGAGTTTGGCCCCATCCATTTGACACCCACCCCTCAGATATTTTTACACATTGATCAGATCCCCTCAGTTTTCTCTTCTCAAGACTAAATAGCCCCAGAGATCTCAGTCTCTTTGCATAGGAGAGGTACTCAAGTGCCCTAATCATCCTTGTGGCTCTCTGGTGGATTTTCTCCAGCAGTTCTCTGTCTTTCTTGAACTGGGGAGCCCTAAACTGGAAGCCCGTGTGGTCTCACCAGGGCAGAGCAGAGAGTTAGAAGAGCTTCCCTAGACCTGCTGGACACACCCTTCTTGATGCATCCCAGGATGCCATTGGCTCTCTTGGCCACAAGGGCACATTGTTGTTCCATGATGTAATGGTTTGAGCCTTAACTAGGAGTTAAGAGCTCAGATGGGGACAAGGCTGAGAATCTCTCCCCTGCTCCCCCCTCCTTCCTCCCAACAGGGAGGGAAAAAAAGGCAAAGGAGCAAATCCGCCAAGCAATAATTTGGAGTCAGCTTGGAAGTAGAGAAGTAAAGAGTTTTCTCATATATATATACCAATAACAGGTAAGGTTCACAAGGGCAAGGAACAAGAATACAAAACCAGTCTCCCTCTCTGAAGAAGCGCAGAGGTAGCAGAAAGAAGGATCAGGCTCAACTACATGACAGAAGAGCAGGAAGGCAGCTGCAGTAGCTCTCATCCAGGAGAGGCAGGAGCCAAAAAGGAGAGCTAATGGCTGCAATGTCCTGCCTTTTTTACCCTAGCTGAGCACAGAGAGGGGAGTGGAACAGACTCAGTTTCCCAGGGGAAAATGCCCTGCAGGGAGGGCATAGCACTCGCAAGCCCTCCACCCTGTTTTTTTTCAGGATGGGCATTAACCTACCACACATGGAAACTTGATGTCTACTAGGATTCCAAGGTCTTTCTCCAAGGAGCTACTTTCTAGCAGGGCAACCCCTAACCTGTACTGGTGCATGTTGTTATTCCTCCCCAGATGTAGGGCCCTGTGCTTGTCCTTATTAAACTTCATAAGTTTTTTTTCTACAGCCAGCTCTCCAGCCTGTCCAGATCTCATTGGATGGCAGCACAGCCTGACGGGATGTCAGCCAAGCCCCACAGTCTTGTATCATGAGCAAACCTGCTGAGGGTACTCTCAATCCCCTCATCCAGGTCGTTGATAAAGATACTGAACAAAACTACAGCCAGTACTGATCCTTGGGGAACACCACTGACCACAGGCCTCCAAGTTGTCTCTGTGCCACTGATGACAACCCTCTGAACTCTCTTGTCAAGCTGGTTTTCAATCCACCTTACTGACCAGCCGCCTATGCCGCATTTTCTGAGCTTTTCTATGAGAATGTTATGGGAGACAGTATCAAAAGCTTTACTGAAGTCAAGGTATATGACAACCACTGCTCTTCCCTCATCTACCCATTTGGTCATAATTTCCTAGAAGGCTATCAGATTAGTCAGACAGGATCTCCCCTTGCTAAATCCATGTTAGCTACTCCTGATGATCTTCTTGTCTTCCATGTGGTTAGACATGACTCCCAGGATGAGCTGCTCTGTCATCTTTCCAGGGATGGAAGTGAGGCTGACTGGTTGCCTGGGTCTTCCTTCTCGCCTTTTAAGAAGACTGGAGTGATATTTGCTTTCTTCCAGTCATCAGGCACCTCTCCTGTTCTTCATGACTTTCCAAAGATGATGGAGAGAGCCCTAGCCCACTGGATATTTGTTGGAGAGTGGCTTAAATCTAAGGGACATGATTCTGTGGAACAGCTACTTGAGCAGAATGTTTACTGCCCATAGTTAGCTGGCATGCTGAGGCTGCAAGGTCACTGTGGCCTTGTAGCTGTTCTCGCAGCTGTGTGTTTGTAAGATAACTGGATGGGAAAGGAAGAGCTAGTTAGAAGGGAGTTTTCTGAGATTGTACACAGAGCTTTTGATATTGTACACAGACCTAATTGCAAGTGTAGGCTGAACATGAGCCTGCAGTGTGCCCAGGCAGCCAAGAAGGCCAATGGCATCCTGGCTTGCATCAGGAACAGTGTGGCCAGCAGGAGCAGGGAGGTCATTGTGCCCCTGTACACTGCACTGGTTAGGCCGCACCTTGAGTACTGTGTCCAGTTCTGGGCCCCTCAGTTCAGGAAGGATGTTGACTTGCTGGAACGTGTCCAGAGAAGGGCAACAAAGCTGGTGAGGGGTTTGGAACACAAGCCCTATGAGGAAAGGCTGAGGGAGCTGGGGTTGCTTAGCCTGGAGAAGAGGAGACTGAGGGGTGACCTTATTGCTCTCTACAACTACCTGAAGGGAGGTTGTAGCCAGGCAGAGGTTGGCCTCTTCTCCCAGGCATCCAGCACCAGAACAAGAGGACACAGTCTCAGGCTGCGCCAGGGCAGGTTTAGGCTGGATGTTAGGAAGAAGTTCTACACGGAGAGAGTGATTGCCCATTGGAATCGGCTACCCGTGGAGGTGGTGGAGTCACCTTCACTGGAGGTGTTCAGGAGAAGACTTGATGGGGTGCTTGGCTGTATGGTCTAGTTGTTGGGTGGGTTGGATTGTTTGATGGGTTGGACGCGATGATCTTGAAGGTCTCTTCCAACCTGGTGTATTGTATTGTATTGTATTGTATTGTATTGTATTGTATTGGGCTGGATATTATAATGTTGCCTTCAGTCAAAGACCAATAGAATAATGACACTTATGAATATTTAGCTGAGATGCTATATAAGCTGTGTATCTGGGCAATAAATTGAAGTGTGCTTATCAATCACATTGATTGTTGCTGTCTTCCCTCGCCACTCCCAACAGATATTTCTAAGTAGAGTCTTGAAGAGGGGAAAGTTTGCCCTCTTAATATCCTGGGTTGAAATTTTATCTATCACCCTGCTTCCCTGTCTATTGATATTAAACTCTAACATGTCATGGTCACTGCAACCAAGCTTACTCCCAGCCTTAACATTTACAACCCGTCCTTCTTTTTTTTGTTAATACAAGGTCCAGCATTGCACTCCTCCCTGTTGGTTCTTCAAGTACTTGCAGGAGAAAGTTGTCATCAATGCACTGCAGGAACCTTTGGGACTGTTTGTGCTTGGCTGTGGGATCTTTTGAGCTAATATCTGAGTGGTTGAAGTCACCCATGGGCACCAAGGCACCTGATCTTGTGGCTACTTCCATCTGCCTGTAGAGGCCTCATCAGTAGCTTCTTCCTGGTTTGGTGGTCTGTAGTAAACACTCATAACCCTATCATCCATGTTTCTATGTCTCTTCACTCTTATCCATAAGCTTTCAACACTTTTATCATCTCCCCCTGGGTTAAGCTCAACACATTCTAGTTGCTTATTCACATAGAAAGCAACTTTACCACCTCACCTTGTCAGTCTGTCCTTCCTGAATGGTACATAGTAATCCATAACCACATTCCAGTCATGGGAACTGTCCCACCATGTCTCTGTAACTGCAACAAGATCACAGCCCTGAGACTGCACCCAAATTTCTAGTTCATCCTGTTTATTTCCCATGTTTCTCATGTTGGTATACAGACACTTCAAAGGCTTAGCAGAGGAGTTATTTGTTACCATTGTGGGTGTTGCATAAGCCACTATCCCCTACTGCCCCTGGGATAGCAGTGGAGCTGGTACCCTGCCTCACAATTGTTCCAGGAATGTCCTCAGTAAGGCTCATTTTTCCCTCTTCCCCCTTCAGAATCAATTTAAAGACTTGTCAGTCAGCAATGGCAGTTCTTGTCCCAGGATTCTTTTTCCTCTTAGAAACAAGCAAGGTTTTTTTCTATAGTCAGCAGGTCTGGAATCTTGTAGTGTAGCCCATGATCAAAGAAGTCAAAATCCTGCCATTGACAGCAGTCCCACAGGCAGTCATTAATCTGATGGATTTTCATATTTATTCTATTAGGCACAGCTAGTGGGGAAACAGAAGTAAATACTACTTGTGCCCCTAATAGTCTTTTTCCTTCATATTTTTATTAGTATTAATTTAGTCCAACAATAAATTCTGTCTCTAACATTTTAGAATGTGAGGCTCTAACAGTATTTTTCCAGATACCATAAGTCTTAATGTACTGCATCTCCCTGAATGCCTAAAAACCTAAACCAATAGATATACCCTGTACCCACTCATTTGACCATGACCAGGCTTTAATTTTGTTTAAACCATGTTTACAAAGCTGAGGGGACAGATAGAAATGCTTCATTTATAATATTTAAATTTAGAAGTTCAATAAATAAATAAAAATTAAAAATAAAAATATTTAAAATCCAGTGAAACATGAACAATGGTGAAGTCAAGAGCAGTGAAGTAAAGAGGAAAGGTCAGAGAAGTTTTTATAGGTTAGTTGGTGTTATAAAACATTGATGGATAGCTATTGAGCTGTACCTCTGCATGACTAGCATAAACAGAACAGGAAAGTATAGAGGTAATTGGAACAAAGTTAATTGAAGGCCACTGGACTGCCTATGGCCATCAGGGCCCCTGGGCAGAATAAGTCTCCAGCGAAGTGTTCTGCTCAGGAGAATGTCCTACAGGCCAGTTTGTCCTCACAGAGCAGCAGAAGCCTATTTAGATAGGCCACAATATGCCCTTGCAACAATATAGTTTTTGTTTATCCTTTTGTTTATCCATCTGTATTGATTGTGTTCTGATTTTATTTAGACAACAATGGAGATCCACTCAAAAGACAGATATAAATCGCAGCATGTTCTTCAGTGTATAGTGAGAATTCAGTGATTGAAAATGCACTTAGAGCAATGTAAACAAAATTAATGATGTAAACAGATCAGTGTTCTGTGAATCAGATTATATGGACTTTATTCTACATACAGCTACACTCAAATTCAGCATCTTCTTGTGCTGTAGTTTGTCCTTCTCTCATGGCTAATTGTTCATCTTGCTTTGCAGGCAAACTTCAAAGCTTAGTGCTGTTATTTTATCCACTACTACTGAATATTCTTCAAACTCCAAAGTGAATGGTACTACAAGAACTGTGCTAAACTAGGAAAAAAAAAAAAGGAAAAAAATGCAAAAAATACCAACCAAAACATTCAGCCTCCATTAATTTTAAAATAATGAATGGTGATTAAGAGGTTATTAAATTTATTAATATGAAATATGAATTATGATTTTAGTAATTTTATTAATTGTAAAAAATATTTAAAAGCAATGAGTCACTAACTTATACACATGTTCTAGTGCACGTTCATGAAATACATCCCATAAGTGGCTTAGTATTATAATTAGAACTCGATTGAACTATTTACGTAATTATTTCTGTACTTCTATGACAGAGGGTGCAGTTCTGCCACTTGGCCACTAGATGGCGACTCGCTGGAGCACGGGCGGCTTCTCGCTATATACAACGCTATTACAATGTTTCTATGCATCAGCGATTACTCGGCTAGACACAGATGCTATGAACTGGGGGTTAGCGGATGGAAGGCACGTGGAAGATACTTTGTAGCTGTTGTTTGTAGCAAGATGGGGGTCCGGAGACTACTGTCGCTGGACTGGTTCCTAGGTAGGTCTGGATGGTGGCGCTGGGTGGCTGTCTCCTCTCTCCACAGCAGTGGAGCGGGAAATGGAACCTGGCTTAGCTTGCAAGCAGATTCCTTTCAGGACTCGGCCTGCTCCCTCCAGAAGATAGAGAGCGGTCCTGGTCGGGGAGACCTGAGGGGCCAGCAAGACTGGTAGGGCTGGTCCGGGAACGGGGTTGGCCCTTGGAGTCAGCTTGTACGGCAGAGTGGGGTGAGAGTTGCCGATAGGTGGGGTTGGAAGTTTCCGATCAGGCACGGCAGCAGACGTGGCTGCGATGGGCTCCAGGGTTGGCATGAACAGCCTCCCGGAAAGAATGTGGCTGCGTCGAGTGGTGACTTCCCGTTTACTTGTCTTAAAGGGACAGCGGGACTCTCAGAGCGGTCCCAGATTGCACGGACAGTGCTCTAGGTCTCCTCTGAGGTTTACAGGGCTCGGAGTGGCACAGGTGGCAGCTCCTCTCCCACAATAGAGGGGAGAGTGCAGTGGCACTCCCTCAGTGGCAGGGGAGTACACTGAGAGGAACGGGAGAACCCACACCATCAACAATTGGCTCAGGGGATGGTGCCAGCAGCGAAATTTTGGGTTCTTCGATCACGGGGCAACTTTTACTGCACCCGACCTGCTGGGACCTGATGGGGGGCAGTTATCTAGAAAAGGTAAGAGAGTCCTAGCGCTTGAGTTGGCAGGGCTCATTAAGAGGGCTTTAAACTAGGCCTGAAGGGGGTGGGTGAGGAAGTCAGTCCCTCTGCAGATGAAGGAGTGGGGCACAGACTAGGGTCAACAGAGAAGTCGAGAGCCCAGCTGAAGTGCATGTACACCAATGCACGCAGCATGGGCAATAAGCAAGAGGAGCTGGAAGCCCTGGTCCACCAGGGTGACTATGATATAGTCGCCATCTCAGAAACATGGTAGGATGATACACATGATTGGAGTGCTGCACTGGGGGTTTACAGGCTCTTCAGGAGGGACAGGCAAGGGAGAAGAGGAGGAGGGGTGGCTCTGTATATCAGGGAGTCACTCTCTGCCACACAACCTGAGGTGGAAAATGAAGGGAATGAGAGCCTGTGGGTTAAAATCAGGGGGCAGACCAACAAAACTGATATCCTGGTTGGAGTCTGTTATAGACCACCCAACCAGGATGAGGAGGCAGATGAAACATTCTATAAGCAACTGGAGGCTGTCTCAAGGTCATCAGATGTTGTCCTTGTGGGTGACTTTGACCTGCCAGATATCTGCTGGGAACTTAACTCAGCAGAGAGGAGGCAGTCCAGAAGATTCCTGGAGTGCATGGAGGACAACTTCCTGATGCAGCTGTTGAGTGAGCCTACCAGGGGTCAAGCTCTGCTTGACCTGCTGTTCTCCAATAGAGAAGGGCTGGTAGGAGAAGTGACCATGGGAGGCTACCTGGGATGCAGCGACCATGAGATGGTGAAGTTTTCAATATGCAGGGAGATAGGGAGGAGCACCAACAGAACCTTCACCTTGGACTTCCGGAGGGCGAACTTCAGCCTGTTTAGGAAACTTATCTGCAAAGTTCCCTGGGTATCAGCCCTCAAGAACCAAGGGGTCCAGGAGGGTTGGACCTATTTTAAACAGGAGCTCTTGAAGGCACAGGAACTGGCGGTTCCCATCTGCCAAAAGATGAGCCGGCGGGGAAGACGACCAGCCTGGATGAGCAAGCAGCTCCTGGAGGAACTAAGGGAAAAAAGAGGCTGTATCACCTTTGGAAGGAGGGGAAGGCTTCTTGAGGTATGTTTAAGGAAGTTGTTAGATTATGTAGAAAAAAATTAGAGTGGCAAAGGCCCAGTTGGAGCTGAGGCTGGCCACCTCAGTGAAGGACAATGAAAAGCACTTTTACAAATATGTTAATGGCAAAAAGAAGGGCAGGAAGAACCTGCACTCGTATTGGACCTGGAGGGGAACACGGTGACTAAAGATGAGGAAAAGGCTGAGGTCCTGAACACCTTCTTTGCCTCAATTTTTAACAGTGAGGCAGGAGGAGTTCAAGACGAGTGGCCTCCTGAGCTGGGTGATGGGGTTAGGGAGCAGTGTAATGCCCTGGATATCCATGACAAATTAGTTCGGGACCTGCTGAGCCACTTGGACACTCACAAGTCCATGGGGCCAGATGGGATCCATCCTAGGGTCCTGAGAGAGCTGGCAGGTGAGCTGGCCAAGACGCTCTCCATCATTTTCCTCCAGTCCTGGCTGACCAGTGAGGTCCCAGATGACGGGAAACTGGCCAATGTGGTCCCCATCCACAAAAAGGGATGGATGGAGGAACCTGGAAACTATAGGCCAGTCAGCCTGAGCTCAGTGCCAGGGAAAATGATGGAGCAGATTATCCTGGCGGCAATAACTGCACACCTGCAGGATGGCCAAGGGATCAGGTCCAGCCAACATGGATTCAGGAATGGCAGGTCCTGCCTCTCCAACCTGATCTCCTTCTATGATCAGGTGACCCGCCTGGTGGATGTGGGGAGGCCTGTGGATGTGGTCTACCTGGACTTCAGCAAGGCCTTTGACACTGTCCCCCACAGCAAACTGCTGGCTAAGCTGTCAGCTTGTGGCTTGGACAGCAACACTGTGCTGGGTTGGGAACTGGATGGAGGACCAAGCCCAGAGAGTGGTGGTGAATGGTGCCACCTCCAGCTGGCGGCCAGTCACCAGTGATGTCCCCCAGGGATCAGTGCTGGGGCCCATGCTCTTCAATGTCTTCATTGATGATCTGGATGAGGGCATTGAGACAGTCATCAGCAAATTTGCAGATGACACCAAGTTGGGAGCAGATGTTGGCCAGTTAGAGGGTGGAAGGGCTCTGCAGAGGGACCTTGACAGGCTGGACTGATGGGCAGAGTCCAATGGGATGACATTCAACAAGTCCAAGTGCCGGGAGCTGCACTTTGGCCACAACAACCCCATGCAGAGCTACAGGCTGGGGTCGGAGTGGCTGGAGAGCGGCCAAACAGAGAGGGACCTGGGGGTGCTGATCGACAGCCGCCTGAACATGAGCCAGCAGTGTGCCCAGATGGCCAAGAAGGCCAACAGCATCCTGGCCTGCATCAAGAATAGTGTGGCCAGCATGAGCAGGGAGGACATTGTGCCCCTGTACTCTGCACTGGTTAGGCCGCACCTTGAGTACTGTGTCCAGTTCTGGGCCCCTCAGTTTAAGAAGGACATCGAGACACTTGAACGTGTCCAGAGGAGGGCAACAAGGCTGGGGAGAGGCCTTGAGCACAAGCCCTAGGAGGAGAGGCTGAGGGAGCTGGGGCTGTTTACCCTGGAGAAGAGGAGACTCCGGGGCGACCTCATTGCTCTCTACAACTACCTGAAGGGTGGTTGTAGCCAGGAAGGGGTTGGCCTCTTCTCTCTAGCAACCAGCACCAGAACAAGGGGACACAGTCTCAAGCTGCGCCAGGGGAAGTTTAGGCTGGAGGTGAGGAGAAAGTTCTTCACCGAGAGAGATTCGCCATTGGAATGGGCTGCCTGGGGAGGTGATTGAGTCGCCGTCCCTGGAGGCGTTCAAGAGGGGCCTGGATGTGGCACTTGGTGCCATGGTCTAGTTGTGAGTTTTGTGGTTACAGGTTGGACTCGATGATCTTTGAGGTCTCTTCCAACCTTGGTAATACTGTGATACTGTGATACTGTGACTATGCAGATATGTGGACTTGGTCTCAGTCAAGTCCCTTCTCCCCAGTAACTGGGCAGATCTTACCCTCGGGGGTTCCAGTCCTCCAGTGGCACGGTGGGCTCTCCTGGTCAGTGTCACTGGCTGTAATGACACTGAGCTTCTCAGGCTCAGTGAAGGTTCTCCCTCTAGAGATAATTCCCAGGTCTGCTTGTCGCAATGCAGAGGCTTTCAGTATGTGCGCATGTATGAATGAGAGAAGCTAATAACGAGCTCAATGGCAGAGGCTGTAGTGTTGTCCTCTCAAGCAAGTAGAGAGACAAAGTGAAAGAGGGGGCAACTTGTTTAACAACTGGGATGATACTTATAGAGTCCTTGAGGCTGGGTTTGACCAATGGGCATTCTTGTAGACAACTGGCTTCAGACTATAGAAAGCGTGAAGCTGGAATTATGCCCATACTTGGTATTTGCACGAGCACTGCATGTGCTGTGTGCGTGCTGGCCTGGCTAATGCCTTGGCTTATGTCTTCCTCTTGAAGGAGGGGAAACTTGTCCACATGCTGGGACAGGATTCGATATCTGGGCGTAACGTGCCTTCACCACAGGAAAAAACAGGTTTCTGATAAATGAAAAAAGAAAGAAGCATGCTTAGAATTGGTGAAGCTTCTGAAAAGGAAGTCGGAAAATATTTATTTGTAGGGTTAGTAATAAAATACTTGACAGGAACTGACTTTCAAATTAAAGGTATCCTGCTCTTGTGCATACAGTATTACAGTATTACAGTATGACCAAGGTTGGAAGAGACCTCGAAGATCATCGAGTCCAACCTGCACCCACAAACCTCACGACTAGACCATGGCACCAAGTGCCACATCCAGTCCCCTCTTGAACCCCTCCAGGGATGGCGACTCAACCACCTCCCCAGGCAGCCCATTCCAGTGACGAAACACTCTCTCGGTGAAGAACTTTCTCCTCACCTCGAGCCTAAACTTCCCCTGGCACAGCTTGAGACTGTGTCCCCTTGTTCTGGTGCTGGCTGCCAGGGAGAAGAGGCCAACCCCTTCCTGGCTACAACCACCTTTCAGGTAGTTGTAGAGAGCAATGAGGTCACCCCTGAGCCTCCTCTTCTCCAGGCTAAGCAATCCCAGCTCCCTCAGCCTCTCCTCATAGGGCATGTGCTCAAGGCCTCTCCCCAGCCTTGTTGCCCTTCTCTGGACACGTTCAAGTGTCTCAATGTCCTTCTTAAACTAGAGGGGCCCAGAACTGGACACAGTACTCAAGGTGCGGCCTAACCAGTGCAGAGTACAGGGGCACAATGTCCTCCCTGCTCCTGCTGGCCACACTGTTCCTAATGCAGGCCAGGATGCCGTTGGCCTTCTTGGCCATCTGGGCACACGGCAGGCTCATGTTCAGCCTCCCATCAACCAGCACCCCGAGACTCTCTGTTTGGCCGCTCTCCAGCCACTCTGACCCCAGCCTGTAGCACTGCATGGGGTTGTTGTGGCCAGTGTGCAGAACCCGGCACTTGGATGTGTTCAATCTCATGTCATTGGACTCTGCCCATCTGTCCAGCCTGTTGAGGTCCCTCTGCAAAGCCTCTCTACCCTCCAGCAGATCCACTCCTCCCCTCAGCTTGGTGTCGTCCGCAAATTTACTGATGATGGACTCAATGCCCTCATCCAGATCATCAATGAAGACATTGAAGAGCATGGGGCCCAGCACTGATCCTTGGGGCACACCACTAGTGACAGGCCGCCAGCTGGATGTGGCACCATTCACCACCACTCTCTGGGCTCAGCCCTCCAGCCACTTCCTAACCCAATACAGTGTGCTCCTGTCCAAGCCATGGGCTGCCAGCTTGGCCAGGAGTTTTCTGTGGGGGACTGTGTCAAAGGCCTTGCTGAGGTCAAGGTAGACCACATCCACAGGCCTCCCCACATCCACCAGACGGGTCACCTGATCCTAGAAGGAGATCAGGTTGGTCAGGCAGGACCTGCCCCTCCTAAATCCATGCTGGCTAGGCCTGATCCCCTGGCCATCCTGTAAGTGCTGTGTGATTGCACTCAAGATGACCCATTCCATAATCTTGCCTGGTACTGAGGTCAGGCTGACAGGCTTATAATTCCCTGGCTCTTCCAACTGGCCCTTCTTGTGGATGGGCACCATGTTGGCCAGCTTCCAGTCTTCTGGGACCTCTCCACTGAGCCAGGACTGCTGAAAAATGATGGAGAGCGGCTTGGACATCTCATCTGCCAGCTCTCTCAGCACCCTAGGATGGATCCCATCCGGTCCCATGGACTTACAATACAATACAATACAATACAATACAATACAATACAATACACCAGGTTGGAAGAGACCTTCAAGATCATCGTGTCCAACCCATCAAACAATCCAACCCACCCAACAACTAAGCCATGCAGCCAAGCACCCCATCAAGTCTTCTCCTGAACACCTCCAGTGAAGGTGACTCCACCACCTCCACGGGCAGCCCATTCCAATGGGCAATCACTCTCTCTGTATAGAACTTCTTCCTAACATCCAGCCTAAACCTGCCCTGGCACAGCCTGAGACTGTGCCCTCTTGTTCTGGTGCTGGCTGCCTGGGAGAAGAGGCCAACCTCTGCCTGGCTACAACCTCCCTTCAGGTAGTTGTAGAGAGCAATAAGGTCACCCCTGAGTCTCCTCTTCTCCAGGCTAAGCAACCCCAGCTCCCTCAGCCTTTCCTCATAGGGCTTGTGTTCCAAACCCGTCACCGACTTCATTGGCCTTCTCTGGACATGCTCCTGCAAGTCAACATCCTTCCTAAACTGAGGTGCCCAGAACTGGACACAGGACTCAAGGTGTGGCCTAACCAGTGCAGTGTACAGGAGCAGAATGACCTCCCTGCTCCTGCTGGCCACACTGTTCCTGATGCAGGCCAGGATGCCAATGGCCTTCTTGGCTGCCTGGGCACACTGCAGGCTCATGTTCAGCCTACAATCAACCAGCACCCCCAGGTCCCTCTCTGCATGGCCACTCTCCAGCCACTCTGACCCCAGCCTGTAGCACTGCCTGCGGTTGTTGCGGCCAATGACTTGTGGGGGTCCAAGCAGCTGAGAAGATCTCTAATTTTCCCATCCTGGAACAGAGGAAAACTATGCTGCTCCCTGGCTCCTTCTGCCAGCTCTGCAGGCCAGCTGTCTGGAAGACGTTCTGTCCTGCTAGTAAAAATTAAGGTAAAGAAGGTGTTAAGTACCTCTGCCTTTTCCTCATCCTTTGTTACAATATTCCTCTCCGTGTCCACAAAGGAGTGGAGCTTGTCCTTGCCCTTCTTCTTGCTATTAATATATTTATAGAAGGACTTTTTGTTGTCCTTCACAGCAGAGGCCAGTCTGAGCTCCAAATGTGCTTTTTCCTCCCCAATTTTCTTCCTGCAAGACCTAGCAACATCCCTAAACATTCCATGGGTTGCCTCCCCTTTCTTCCAAAGATGATACACCCTCTTTTTTTCCCTTAGTTCCTTTAGAAGTTCATTACCCATCCAGGCTGGCCGTCTGCCCCAGCGGCTCATCTTCCGGCACACTGGCACAGCCTGTTCCTGCGCCTTCAAGACTTCTTTCTTGAAGTAGGTCCAGCTCTTCTGGACCCCTGTATTTTTAAGTGCTGTTTCCCAAGGAACCTTCTGAGTTAGTTCCTTGAGTAGCCTGAAATCTGCCCTCTGGAAATCCAGAGTGGAGGTCTTCTTGCTCCCCCTCATGGCTTGGATGAATACCGAAAATTCAATTATCCTGTGGTCACTGGTGCCTAAACACCCTCCGACCACCACATCACCCATCAGCCCTTCCCTGTTGGTGAAGAGGAGGTCAAGCATAGCCTTACCCCTGGTAGGCTCGCGCAGCACCTGGGATAAGAAGCTGTCCTCCATGCACTCTAAGAACCTCCTAGACTGCCTCCTCTCCTCTCAACATCCTCCTCCTGGTTGGGTGGTCTATAACAGACTCCAACCAGGATGTCTGCCCTGCTGGTCTTCCCTCTAATTCCCACCCACAAGCTCTCAACCCGATCGTCCCTGATCTCTAGCTCAATGGCATCAAGAGCCTCCCTGATGTACAGGGCCACCCCTCCACCCCTTCTTCCTTGCCTGTCTCTCCTGAAGAGCCTGTAGCCATCAATTGCAGTACTCCAGTCATGCGAGTCATCCCACCACGTCTCTGTGATGGCAACTACATCATATCTTTCCTGCTGCAACAAGGCTTCCAGCTCCTCGTGTTTGTTGCCCATACTTCGTGCATTAGTGTCTCGATCCGGAGAGGGAAAGAGATTGAGGTTTTTAATGAATATTCCCGTGCTGTGAAATTAGAGGCACAAATGAGGCCAAAATATCAACAGCTAGACTATTTATTACACAAATACAGAGGATGGATTAGAAACAGAGGGAGAGAGAGAGGAAAAATAGAGAGGGAGAAAGAGAAGGAATAGGGAGAAGAAGGAGAAAATAGGAAAGGGGTTATATTACCAAAGGTCAGAGGTGGAGAGAGGGTTTTCAGAGTCCAAGGTCCGTGGGGTTGGTCCGTGGTGTTGCTCCGTGATGTTTCCCACGTGTGGTGCCGTCTGCTTTCTTCTAACTTGACAGTGTTGCTCAGGTCTTTTTATACAGTTTTTTAGTCCTTAGGCAAGATGTCCAGGTGTTGTTCCCCAGGACATCGTTCTGGGAGATCATCCTTAGTTAAGTGTCCCAGTATTGTTCACCAGGAAATCGGTCCGGGAAATCATCTTTAGGTAAATATCCAGATATCGTTCCCCAGGAAATCTTTCTGTGTACTCAGGTGAGTTTGGGCAGGGTCTGGATGAAGAGGGGGAAGAGGCCTCCGCCTCCTCCTTCTCCATCTGCCTACCCACACACTCACTACACAGGTGGTGCATCCATTGTCTCACCATCCTCCCTCCCTGGGTTATCTGATAGCTGGAAATGATCTTGTCCTAAAGGTGTGATGGCTGAGTCTTTGGGCCATTATTGTAGGCCAGCTGCAGTCTGGTTATCCGTTGTTGAGGGCACATCTCGATTCATGATCTAATCACAAGGTGATTTGCATCCAGGATTGGTAGACAGGATTCCTACAATTAGTCTACATGCACTGCAGCTGGGCTGCTGGTTTTGCCCCTGACTCCAGCTTACCACCCTCAGACTCCTGTCTGGGGGACTGGTTTCAGCCCCTTCCCCCTTTGAAGCTAGTTTAAAGCCCTGTCAATGAGACTTGCTAATTCCCTTCCCAGAATCTTTTTGCCTTTGGGGGACAGGCTATTCTCGTGTACTGTGACCTTTCCCCTCCTCTGGGACAGATGTACTCCATCTGTTACCAGCTGACCTGGTGCAGTAGAAAGTTTTTCAAGATCAAAAAACCCAAAATTCTTCTGACTGCACCAACCTCTAAGCCACTTGTTGACTACAGCTGCTGACCTGTTCCTTCTTGTGTTCCCTCCTGCAACTAAGGGTATAGACAAAAAAATTATTTGTGCACCTGAGTCCTCCACTAGATCCCCCAGGGCCTTGAGGTCATTCTTGATAGCCCTGGGAGTTCTAGTTGCAACATCGTCATTCCCTAACTGCATAATTATTAATGGATAGTAGTCACAGGGCTGCACCAAACTAGGCAGCCTTCTGGTAACATCACCAACCTGAGCTCCTGGGAGCTCCATAAAGGCTGCTTATAGGCCTTCAGGAAAGACATGCATCTGAAAAGAGGCTACAATAAGGAGAATTAGGATGAATTAATTTAAGTCATTGTAGCAGTAATCTTGAGGAAAGAACTTGTAGAAATGTTAGAAAATTTCAGCTTAGTGGGAAACAGCAGTAATACAACCAATACAAAGGAGTGTAATAAAAGTCCACTTGATGTAGATAGGTGATCAACAGAACCTCTAAGGCAGTTTATTCCTCACAGTAAAGAAATGTCTCTTAATGTTGCTAAAGGAAGAAAGGAAATTAAGAGCATGTGCCATGCAAAGGCATGTTGCATTAAACAAGAGCATGTCTAGTAATTGCATGAGTATGTTCTCTTTCAGTTCACAAGAATAGGATGCCATGGACACAAATTAAAGTGTGGAAATAATACAAACTGCAGAATTGCAACAAAAAATAACCAAACCAAACCAAACAAACCCCCCACACCCCACAGCTGTTCTCTGCAAACTTTTATTTAAAGGAAGAATATAAATTAATATCACACAGATTAATACAAGAATATAAATAAATATTGCACAAAATTGCTTATGAGAACAAACTCCTCAAAACACAAATACAAGCTCATACACCATATGGAAAATCATCCTTCACTGAGTGTGTCAAGTCAGTCTTGAAACTGTCTGGATGTGTCCTGGGGTATTCCAGTACAGTCTGCTGATTGTGTGTGAAAGATGGTGAGTTAGCTATTGTTCACATGGAGATTGGTTCAGAACTAGGTTAACACTCTTATTTCTCATGAAACTTGAGGCAGTGTTTTGAGTATTTTCCAAAGACTAAAAGGTAGAGTACCTTGTAAATTACTCATATGGGACCGTAGTACCTCCTTTCCTTCACATTCACCTTTATTCTAACAAGGCGACCCACATAGTAGATGAAGGAAGAGCTGTAGGTATTTGAAGGGTTAAATCTTGGAGAGCTGAGCTCCAAGCACTGCTGGCCTGATAAGAGGGGATAGTGTTGGCCTTGATGGCTTGTGAATTACGGTCCAGCAGTGTGGTTGGAGGAGGGCATATATTTGATGATGAATGGTTGTTATGACTGGAGTGTATAAGACTTGAGACATACCAGATTGTTGTAACAGGGTCCCTGTTCCAGCAGTAGGCTGCTTTTTTGTATTGTATAAGCTTTTATAAAGAAGGATTTTGTGTAATAAACTGGACACCTAGCCTGCATCAGGCTGCGTCCCGTCTCTTAATCGCAGCAGGTATTGTCAACTTAGACAGAAGTGAACACTTTGACACTATTTTCCCAGCATTCCCCTGGAGAAAGTGTCTGCTCATCACTTTGATGCCTGTATGCTTTGCTAGATAAAAAACTGTCTGGATGGCCAAGGCCAAAGAGTTGTGGTGAATGGAGTTAAATCCATCTGGTAGATGATCAACAGTGGTGTTCCCCAGGGCTCAATATTGGGTCCAGTTCTTTTTAATATCTTTATTAATATCGACATGAGGGGACTGTGTGAACCCTTGTATCAGAAATACAGTGGCTAGAAGACTACAAAAGTGATTTTCCTTCTGTACTTAGAGTTTATGAGGCCACATCTCAATCTCAAATACTGTGTTCAGTTTTGTGCTGCTCACTACATGAAGGAAATGGAGATGCTGGATCACTGTCCAAGGAAGGGCAGTGAATCTGGTGAGGGGCCTGGAGAGCAAGTCTTATGAGACCCTAGTCTGAGGGAACTAAGGTTATTTAGCCTGGAGCAAAGAAGTTTGAGGGGACACTTTATTGCTTTCTGCAACTACCTCAAAGGATGTTGTAGCAAGGTGAGTGTTGGTCTGTTCTCCCTAGTAATAAGTGATAGAACAAGAGAAAAAGGCTTCAGATTGCACCAGAGAGGGTTTAGATAGGGTATTACCTAAATACGCAAGAAGATGCATTGTTAGACGTGTTGGTCACAAATGCAAGTGAAGTCATCAGTTCTGGAGGAAATTTTACCACGGCGGAACAAGCGACCAACTCAATATGAGTGATAAAACAAGTTCAACTTTATTGGGTTTGCAACAGACTTTTATAACCAGACAGCAACATATGCCTGCTCGGCGCAATCTTATTGGTTCTAACCTAAAGGGTCCTGTTTACATACTCCTCCCACCTGTGGTCTTTCACAGTGGCTACACTTTCTTTTCTACCCGTCTCTCAGTGCAGTTTAAGTTGTTTACCAAGTTCTCAAGGACAGACTGTCCTTGAAAGCTTGCTGGCTGACATCCAACTCAGCCTATACTTATGCTAACAGACTAAACATACCAACTTACTTACATACTTATTTACTCGATCACCATCAAAGCCTGGATTGTGCAGTGCTTTTAGGGGTCCATGTCCTCTCTCTTTAAGCCATTCTTCAACACTCAGTGATGTCAAAGATGAAGGTAGCCTGGGCTGAAGTGCAGTTCACTATCCTAAGATGTATGTGCTAGTGCAGTTCACAGTCCTAAGGAGTATGAAGCTCACAAGAAGCACAGTTAGGACTCTAAATTTTAGAAAAGCAAAATTCCTGCTCTTCAAGGACTTAGTAAATAGGACTAAATGGGAAATGGCTCTCAGGGACAAGGGAGCGGAATAGAGCTGGCATCTTTAAAGTTGCTCTCTATAGAGCACAAAAGGTCTCAATCCCCACATGCAAGAAATTGTGCAAGAAGGGCAAGAGAGCACCATGGCTGTGACCCGTTACCTGCTGGTCAAACTAAGGGGCAAGTTGTGGCTTCACAGGAAGTCAAAGAAGGGACAGGCATCCTGAGAAGAGTATAGGGATGCTGCCTGGCTATGCAGGGACAAGGTCAGGAAGACCAAGGCACAGATCACAGTATCACACAGTATCACAGTATCGCCAAGGTTGGAAGAGACCTCAAAGATCATCGAGTCCAACCTGTCACCACAGACCTCATGACTAGACCGTGGTACCAAGTGCCACATCCAGTCCCCTCTTGAACACCTCCAGGGATGGTGACTTCACCACCTCCCCGGGCAGCCCATTCCAATGACGAATGACTCTCT
This sequence comes from Picus viridis, assembly GCA_033816785.1. Lineage (NCBI taxonomy): Eukaryota > Metazoa > Chordata > Aves > Piciformes > Picidae > Picus > Picus viridis. The sequence goes on from CM066606.1 coordinate 48,027,170, forward strand.
CAGTGAAGAACTTTCTCCTCACCTCAAGCCTAAACTTCCCCTGGTGCAGCTTGAGACTGTGTCCTCTTGTTCTGGTGCTGGTTCCTAGAGAGACAAGACCAACCCCTTCCTGGCTACAACCACCTTTCAGGTAGTTGTAGAGAGCAATGAGGTCACCCCTGAGCCTCCTCTTCTCCAAGCTAAACACCCCAGCTCCCTCAGCCTCTCCTCATAGGGCTTGTGCTCAAGGCCTCTCACCAGCCTTGTTGCCCTTCTCTGGACACGTTCAAGTATTTCGATGTCCTTCCTAAACTGAAGGGCCCAGAACTGGACACAGTATTCAAGGTGTGGCCTAACCAATGCAGAGTACAGGGGCACAATGACTTCCCTGCTCCTGCTGGCCACACTATTCCTAATGAAGGCCAGGATGCCATTGGCCTTCAGATGATACTGAACTTGGCAAGGTATGTAAAGAAAAACAAGAAAGTCTTCTGCAGGTACATTAACCAAAAAGGAGAGTTAAAGAAAGTGTGTTTCCCCTGATGAGCAACAGTGAGGAACTTGTATCAACACATGAGGAGAAGGCTGAGATTCTCAAAAACATATTTTGCTTCAGCCTTCACTGGAAACCCCGCTCCTCATGGCTCTCGTGTTGATGGACCACAAGTTGGAGACCAGGGTGACATGGTTCCTCCTACTGCAAGTGAAGACAAGGTGTGTGATCAACTGAGGAACCTGAAGATATACAAGTCCATGGGATCTGATTAAATGCATCCCAGAGTCCCAAGGGAATTAGCTGATGTGGTTGCCAAGCCACTCTCTATGACATTTGAAAAGCCATGGCAGTCAGGTGAAGTCCCTGGAGACTGGAAGAAAGGAAACATTACACCCATTTTTAAAAAAGATAGAAAGGAGGACCCTGGGAACTACTGACCTGTCAGCCTCACCTGGGTGCCTGGGAAGATCATGGAACAGATCTTCCTAGATGCCATGCTAAGGCACATAGAGGACAGGAAGGTGATTCAAGACAGTCAGCATGGCTTTACTAGGGGCAGGTCCAGCCTGACTAACCTTGTGGCTTTCTATGACAAGGCGACTATATCAGCAGATAAGGGACGACCTATGGATGTCATCTATTTGGATTTCTGCAAGGCCTTTGACACAGTCCTCCACAACCTCCTCCTCACCAAGTTGGAGAGATACGGATTTCATGGGTGGACTGTTCAGTGGATAAGGAATTGTCTGGATGGGAGGTGCTCGATGAAGTCCAGATGGAAAGCAGTGACAAGTGGTGTCCCTTAGAGGTCTGTACTGGGGCCTGTACTATTTAATATTTTTGTCAGTCACCTAGACAGTGGGATCAAGTGCACCATCAGCAAGTTTGTAGACGACACCAAGCTGTGTGGTGGTGCTGATATACCAGAGCAGCAGAATGTCATCCAGAGGGACCTGGACAAGCTGGAGAGGTGGGCCTTGGTGAACCTCATGAGGTTCAACAAGAGCAAGTGCAAGGTTCTACACCTGGGCCAGAACAATCCTCACTGTCAATACAGTGGGGGATGAGGGACAGCCTGTTCCTGTGCCTTCAAGACTTCCTGTTTGAAGTAGGTCCAACTGTCCTGGACCCCTTGGTTCTTAAGGGCTGCTTCCCAGGGTACTCTCCGAATTAGTTGCTTCAATAAGCTGAAGTCTGCCCTCTGAAAGTCCAAAGTAAGGGATCTGTTATTGGTCTTCCTTATTTCCCTGCATATTGAAACCTCCACTGCACCCTAGACAGCCTCCTACCATCCCACCAGACCTTCTCTATTTGAGAACAGCAGGTCAAGCAGGGACTGACCCCTGGTAGGCTCACTTAACATCTGCATAAGGAAGCTGTCCTCCATACACTCCAAGAACCTTCTGGACTGCCTCCTCTCTGATAAGTTCCCAGCAGATGTCTGGCAGGTTAAAGTCACCCACAAGGACAAGGTCTGATGATCTTGAGACAGCCTGCAGCTGCTTATAGAATATTTCATCTGCCTCTTCATCCTGGTTGGGTGGTATAGCAGACTCCAACCAGGATGTCAGTTTTGTTAGCCCTCCCTCTAATTTTAACCCACAGACACTCAATCCTTTCATTCTCAACCTCAAGTTTTGTGGCATCGAGATATTCCCTAATGTACAGGGCCACCCCTCCTCTTCTTCTCCCTTACTTGTCTCTCCTAAAGAGCTTGTAACTACCCAGTGCAGTACTCCAATTGTGTGAGTTTACCCACCGTCTTTCTGTAATGGCAGCTAAATAATAGAATTCCAGTTCCTCTTATTTGTTACCCATACTGTGTGCGTACATGCACTTCAGCTGGGCTGCTGATTTCTCAACTAACTCTGTCACTCTCTCTCCTCCCCAGAGAGACTGGTTTCATCACCCACCCCTTCAAAACTAGTTTAAAACCCTCCCAATGAGCCCTGCCAACTCCAGTGCTAAAGCCTTCTTGCCCTTTCTAGATAGATTCACCCTATCTGGGTCCAGCAGGTCAGATGCAGTAAAAGTTGCTCCTTGATCAAAGAACCCAAAATTCTGCTGCTGGCACCATCCCTTGAGCCATTTGTTGTAGACATGGGCTCTCTATTCCTTTCAGTGTACACCCTTGTCACTGAGGGAACTGAGCAGAACACCACTTGAGCTCCCACCTCATCAATCTGTTGTCCAAGGACCTTGAATTCCTTTCTGATTGTCCTGGTGTCCTTCTTATCAATCTCATCACTTCCAGCTTGGATTACCAGCAGCGGGTAACAGTCAGAGGGCTGGGTTAGCTTTGGTAGTCTCCTGGTGATGTCCCTTACCCAGGCCCCAGGCAGGCAGCAGACTTATTGTGGGATGGGTCAGGATGACATACAGGACCCTTCTTTCCCCTCAAGAGAGAGTCACCAACAACAGTTTCCCTCCTTTTTTTCTTTATGGTACTAGTCCTGATGGTTGGAGGAGTCTGATTTACTACTGGCATCCCCTCAGATGGTTCCTCTTCTGTCTTCTCATCCACTTTCCCCCTCAACATGCAGGGCCTCATACTTATTGTGCAAGGGCAACAGGGGAGGCAATGAGGGCTGGGATGGATTCCCCATGCTACTCCTAGCAGTGACTTGTACCCATCCCCCCTGTTTCCAGGGATGCCTCCCTCAACTTGGGAAGTCTGTAAAGCCTGTTCCCACATATATAACTCCCTTTTGCATTCCCTTATAGTCCTGAGTCTTGATACTTCATCCTTTAGCTCGGGCCACCAGACTGAGATGGTAATTCACTTGGTCACACCTTACACAAGTGTTGCCTCCTTCACCCTCCATTAAAAGTGCCAGGCTCTAGAACTCTCTGCAGCTAGCAGCCTGGACACCTGCATGCTTCTGCGCTGGCTCTGTCTACTAGAAAAACCCAACATTTTTGGCCAAGTCATTACCATGGCTGGATCTCTTCAGGCAGGGAGTTTTTATTGTTTGTTGTTAAATATATATATTCTACCTGACTACTATATTTTGCCCAAGCTACCACAGAAGCTTCTGCTCTCTGTCAGCTAACCTGGCACACGCCACTAGCTACGATCAAGTGAGAAGACTAGCTCTCTTGCTAAATGGTGGTTGTGCAGCTTTGCTCTGCCTCGTTTAAATTTCCTGTGGCTGACATCACTCTCTCAAGCAGGAACACGAGAAGATGACCCTGCTGGTCCTCACTGTCTGCAGAGGTCCTCCTGCCTCGAAAAGTTTCAAACAGAAACCAAAATAGAGCATCTCTCAGATTGAGCATGCTGGTCTTGTTGCCAGTCCTGAGCAGCTCTCTTGACAAATGGCCAGAACTTGTGCTATGTCCATCACTGGAGGTTTTCAAGACCCAGCTTGACAAAGTCCCAAGAAACCTGACCTGAATTCAGCGTGTACCTCCCGCTTGAAGTAGGAGGTTGGACTAGAGACTCTTAAGGTTCCTTTCACATAGATGGACAGTGGAAGTCTGTAGAAACTTAAGGTTGGGATGAAGTCTGGCTCAGCAATTTGCTGTAAGTAAGAATTAGTTGCATCATCTAGTGCAGACCAGTGTGCGTAATGGTCCCACATTTCTGGTCTTTGGCTCCTTTGCTCTGTCTGTCACCACTTTATACAGCTTTACAATAATACAATAAACCAGGTTGGAAGAGACCTTCAAGATCATCACGTCCAACCTATCAACCAATCCAACCCACACAAACAACTAGTCCATGGCAGCAAGCACCCCATCAAGTCTCCTCCTGAGCACCTCCAATGATGGTGACTCCACCACCTCCCTGGGCAGACCATTCCAATGGCAAATCACTCTCTCTGTGTAGAACTGCTTCCTAACATCCAGCCTAAACCTCCCCTTGTGCAGCTTGAGACTGTGTCCTCTTGTTCTGGTGCTGGCTGCCTGGGAGAAGAGACCAACCCTCAACTGGCTACAACCTCCCTTCAGGAAGTTGTAGAGAGCTATAAGGTCGCCCCTGAGTCTCCTCTTCTGCAGGCTAAGCAACCCCAGCTCTCTCAGCCTCTCTTCATAGGGCTTGTGTTCCAAACCCCTCACCAACCTTGTTGCCCTTCTCTGGACACGTTCCAGCAAGTTAACATCCTTCCTAAACTAGAGGGGCCCAGAACTGGACACAGGACTCAAGGTGTGGCCTAACCAGTGCAGTGTACAGGGGCAGAATGACCTCTCTGCTCCTGCTGGCCACACTGTTCCTGATGCAGGCCAGGATGCCATTGGCCTTCTTGGCCAACTGGGCACACTGCAGGCTCATGTTCAGCCTCCCATCAACCAGCACCCCCAGGTCCCTCTCTGCCTGGCTGCTCTCCAGTCACTCTGACCCCAGCCTGTAGCACTGCATGGGGTTGTTGTGGCCAATGTGCAGAACCCGGCACTTGGATGTACTCAATCTCATGCTGTTGGATTCTGCCCTTCTGTCCAGCCTGTTGAGGTCCTTCTGTAAAGCCTCTCTACCCTCCAGCAGATCAACACCTGCCCCAGCTTGGTGTCGTCCGCAAATTTACTGATGATGGACTCAATGCCCTCATCCAGATCATCAATAAAGATGTTGAAGAGCATGGGGCCCAGCACTGATCCTTGGGGCACACCACTAGTGACAGGCTGCCAGCTGGATGTGGCACCATTCACCACCACTCTCTGGGCTCGGCCCTCCAGCCACTTCCTAACCCAATGCAGTGTGCTCCTGTCTAAGCCATGGGCTGCCAGCTTGGCCAGGAGTTTGCTGTGGGGGACAGTGTCAAAGGCCTTGCTGAGGTCCAGGTAGACTACATCCACAGGCCTCCCCACATCCTTCAGGCGGGTCATCTGATCCTAGAAGGAGATCAGGTTGGTCAGGCAGGACCTGCCCTTCCTAAATCCATGCTGGCTGGGTCTGAGCCCCTGGCCATCCTGCAAGTGCTGTGTGATTGCACTCAGGATGACCTGTTCCATAATCTTGCCTGGCACTGAGGTCAGGCTGACAGGCCTAGAATTCCCTGGCTCTTCCAACCAACCCTTCTTGTGGATGGGCACCACGTTGGCCAGCTTCCAGTCTTCTGGGACCTCTCCATTGAGCCAGAACTGTTGAAAAATGATGGAGAATGTCTTGGCCATCTCATCTGCCAGCTCTCTCTCAGCACCCTAGGATGGATCCCATCTGGTCCCATCGACTTGTGGGGGTCCAAGTGGCTGAGAAGATCTCTAACTCTCCCATCCTGGAACAGAGAAAAACTATGCTGCTCCCTGGCTCCTTCTGCCAGCTCTGCAGGCCAGCTGTCTGGAAGCCATTCTGTCCTGCTAGTAAAAATTGAGGCAAAGAAGGTGTTAAGTACTTCTGCCTTTTCCTTATCCTTTTTTACAATGTTCCCCTCCATGCCCACCAAGGAGTGGAGGTTGTCCTTGCCCTTCCTCTTGCTATTAATGTATTTTTAGAAGGACATTTTTGGTACTTCACAGCAGAGGCCAGTCTGAGCTCCAAATATGCTTTTGCCTCCCTAATTTTCTTCCTAGAAGACCTAGCAACATCCCTACACATTCCATGGGTTCCCTCCCCTTTCTTCCAAAGATGATACACCCTCTATTTTTCCCTTAGTTCCTTTAGAAGTTCATTACCCATCCAGGCTGGCCGTCTGCCCCTACAGCTCATCTTCTGGCACTTTCTTCTGCCCTCCACTTTCTTTGGCTGTAAAAAAGAGATTCAGAGTATTACAGAAGTCAGTTATTGTCACATACAGAATATCAAGTAACTGTACAGGAAGCCAAGCATTGTCAAATTGTTCACATTTAGGACACAGACATGTGTGAATTTTGACACTATATGAGACTCATAGTGGCTTTAACCAAGCTAGAGTCTAATACTCTTAACACAAAGGTCATTCAACAATAAGAAAAGCACTTCTATTCTAGTCCAGAGATTAATTTTGAAAAGTAGGCTGATAAGAATTGTTGTGATTTAAACAGTGGATCATTTAGACCATTTTCTTCTTTTTGAAAGCAGGAAGTACTGCATGCTTTAGAGGTGGTTACGAAGAGCTGACCCAGGAGGTGTATTTTTCTGGCTGCAACAGCTGGAACTCCCGTTAATGTAAACAGGATATGTATGTATATGACTTTCGAATTAACTCTCCTTTCAGTAGGGAGTTATAAATCACAAGTGCTCTTATCTTCATTAGGTCTTGTTACATTTACATAATTTTAGACTACTCTTAAAACAAGGCTCATAACATTTAGAAGGTGGATTCACATGTTTCAGTGAGTAAGAGGGCCTTTCAAATGAGAAGTGAATGTTCCAGTCCTGATGATCTCAGCAGAACTTATGTGATTTCAGCTCCTGTGAAGATTTACCTACATCTATTTATGCATCAAGGAGAAAAGTAGAAGTGTATGCTTATCTACCCAAGTTCAACATTTTTACTTTATGTCTCCAATACCTGCTGAAACTAGAAATCATCATCTGTAAACCTTTTGCTTTTATAATAGGTAGAGATATTTTTTCCACCAAATCAATCTAACTCTTTTAAAATCATGATCACTACCCCAGCATCTAATTACCCAACAATGAAAAGCTAATCCACCAACTCATGCAACCATCTGGAAGAAGTGATCGTACTAGTTTTTTTTCCCCCATTGCTGTTAACCTCTCTCTCTTCCTCCCTGCATTTATAGTGTGGTAGCCATGCAAGCTAAGGCATGCTGCAGCTAATTTGTTTGATCATTTATAGCTCTGTCATAGCAACTTATAGTTCTGTCATGGCAAGTTTGCCCTCTAAGGCTGCCACTCCATTGTATGCAATTCTTTAGTCTTTCATATCTTTACAGCTGGCTACCTCACTCCCACTCTCCACCTCCCTCTCTCCACCTCCCCATGTAAAACTCTGTGGGTGTAAATAAGGGCAACTGCAATGCACTCGCTTTGAGGTGAGAAATGGCAGTCTGTACACTAATAGTCTCCCTATTTTCTACCAGTTCGTTGGAGCTCTTTAGAATTAATTTCTAAAGCTAAAAAAAGGGGGGGGGGAGAGAGGAGGGAGGAAAAGGTAGAATAAAAATAAAGCTAAGAAAAATGTTTCATTTAATTGTGCATTTAAATGAAATCTTTAACATCTTTTACATTATTTTGTCACATTGAACTTGTCAAGTCACACTCATTTGAATGAGTGAGGTTTGAAAACTTCTGAGTGTTATGTTACATTTTCCATTGATATATGCTGTATGAAAATGAAGTCAAAAGTGAGAGAAGACAGCTCACTTCAAATAAGTGAGACCGGATAAGTCTGTCATATGCTATTTCAGGTGCTCAGTGGATAGCAATTCTAAGCAGAGATGGGTGATTCAGTTGACATGTTTGCATGGGTTTAGATAAAGAAGGAAATCCTGATTGCAGAGAGGGAAACAAAAGAATGTGACTCGAACAGAAGATCTGTCCTCTTTGCAAACAAAATTGAGCCTCATTCAATACTCAAAAGAGATAAAATGCCACAGCTGAGAGTCCTTCTGATGATATTTAAGTTCCTGCAATGACACAGGTCACTCTTGATTGGATGAGGGAACTATGATCCTATAGCCACTCTCTCCCTGTACAGTGTCTGCTGTCACAGATGGTACTAGGGAGAAGATACCAGTTTGGCAGAAAGACTTTGCACATTTGTTCAAAACCCAAAAACAGACAGGTCATGTTGCTAATTATCAAGAATACTTATGTTGGATTTCTGTATGCAAAAGTTGACTTTATACTCCCATCTCTATATTTTAGCTGCCAACAGGCTTCTGAAAGTTTCTTAAGATGTTCAACAATGCATGATTCTAGCAAAAAGACTCCTATGAAAGATGTAAAAGGGAAGTGCTCCCATTTAGTGGCTTTACTCCTGCAGTGAGTGAACTTGAGCCAATGGCTGGTTGCACAAGAATATCTGAATGGTCATCACTGTCAAGATGCCCTGGGGTGAAACCCCCAGGTGTCCCCTTCAGAACGCCAAGGCACTGCTTTTCCCCACGACCAACAGTAGAGGGAGATGTTGGCATACCTTTTGGTAGCAGGTTTGACTCCTTCGGGTTTTGCCACTTTATTAATCCCATGTTTGAAATTAAAACAGTATTAAAAATGCACTGATATTAACAAGCAAGGGTAGACAAGTAACTTGGAGAATTTCCACTGGATTTTCTACACAGCAGCAAATTTTGGGTACTTGTAGGATGTTTTTTGTAAGTCAGAGCAGCAGAAATTTTGGCTCTTACAGCAAAATCTTCTCAGGAAAAGTTCATGAACTGAGTCATTTGTTCATTGTTTCTGAGACTGAAATAAAATCAAATGTGATAATTTTTAGGAAGGCAGAATCAAACCTAAAAATGTGGTTTTGTTGGCTTAGGCATGTGACACACTAACCATTTTAAAGGAGGAGGGACATAAGGACAAACATTTTTGAGTGAAATTAACATACACAGGATAAACATAGGGGTATACTTTGATGCCATGGTTGTGGTGAGATCAAACTTAACCAGTTTTATCTTAAAAAGCAGCAGTAGTAATTATTTTAAAAAATCTTGTTTAGTTCAGCATACTCAAGGGTCCATAGAAGGTGTCAGTTTTTTATCAGCCAAGAATTTTCTTTGTGTTCAGGATTCATTATGAGGGAAAGAAAATCTAGTGTTTTTATTTACTTTTTTTTGTTTGGGAAGAGTATCTACTAACTCTGAATGCTGGCATCAAAGCAAGCACTAGCTCCTACTTTTGTGAATTGAGTGAATGTTAGATTTGGATTTAGACATCAGGTAGAAGGAAACACATAGGGAACCTGTTTCTATTTTGTCTGGAAACAGGCTTCTGAAGGAAGGGCTCCTGTTACTTGACAGTGAGGTTGATGTGATTTGGTGGCATCTCTGCTGCTCCAGAGGGGACAAAATGTCTTATGCTGATGGCACCCCTTTCCCATTCTCTCAGCATATCTACTTAGCACTTTTGGACTCAATTAAGGTAAAATAAGGACATGAATTGTGAAAAAATAAATCAGACAGTTTGTCTGAAAATTATTTTACTCCTACAGTTCATAATTGATTTCACAGACACAGTATTTCATTGTTGTTTGTTTGTTTGTTTTGATTTTTTGATCTTATTTACCACTTTGAAGACCTTGAATTTCCTCTGGGTGTAAAAGAGCTGAAAGGGTGTGACATTTTTTTCCCACTAGAAGTTATTGAAATGCAAATCCTAGATGTTACCTGAATATACTTACAGTGACACCACCTATCACTGACACAAGAGAAACATGTTATTAATATCCAGCTCCTCAAAGTGATGATCTGTGACGTACTTACAGAATCATAGAATGGTTTTGGTTGGGAAAAAACTCTGGTATCATTGAGTCGAACCATCCACCCAACACCACCATGGCCATTAAACCATGTCCTCAAGTCCCATGTCTACAGGTTTTTAGAACTCCTTCAGGGACAGTGACTACCAACAATGTGGGCAACCTATTCCAATGCCTGACAACTCTTCCAATAAAAAATGCCTCCTAATATCCAATCTAAAGCTCCCTTGACACAATTTCTGGCCATTTCTTCTCATTCTGTTACTTCATATTAGGGAGAAGAGACCAATGCCCATCTCACTACAGCCCCCTTTCAGGTAGTTGTACAGAGCAATGAGGTCTCCCCGCAGGCTCCTCTTCTCCAGACTAAGCAATCCCAGATCCCTTGGCAAGTCCTCATAAAATTTGCTTTTCAGACCCTTCACCAGCTTTGTTACCCTTTTCTGGACACTTGTCAAGAACTTATACATAGGCTCAAAGCTGGTGTCAGTCAAATTCTCCCTGCTTCTTCTAGGAGACAGGTTAGGCAGAAAAGTGCAGACACATTAAACCAGATTCCCTCAGCTACTGACACTCATGCCATCAGGCCATTGTAAGTACTGACACTGAAGGTTAATAGCCAGTTTCTCAGTGGGTGCTGCAGTTGCAGAATGAATAAAGAGCAGCTAGAATGGCAGGCAAAATCATGTCCCTCTTTCCCCCATCCTATGTCATGATAGTTGCTGTTTCTGTTCTATTGAGATCATCTTTTCTCAGCCCACAGAGTTTTGCATTTTTCTCCCTTTTTCTCCTTGCCATCCTACCAAAGGGAGAAGGCAGATGGGGCAGTTGTGTAAGCAGGCACTTGGGGCTTGACTGAGACTGGGCTTAAAACCACTACAGTCCTATTTTGGTGGGGTCCAAAGGGTTGAGCTAATGAAACATTTGACAAAAGCTTGTTCAAACAATTTTGTTATACACATCTTTATACGAGTTAAATCATCATGTTAACAATGTGGGTTCATCTGCTTGCATGGTGGCATTATCTAAATTCTTACATCCTCTATGTATTCCCTGGGGGGACGTTTTTATCATCTCAGTGAAACAGATCAGGTTTATCATATTGCTGTACTGGATATTGTCAATTTATATTATGATTATAGCTTTGGTCACGGGGATAAACTGGTATTTGTATGCAGCATTCTCATTTGTTAGTAATCTTGCCCCATTTATGGATAAGACAGGAGAGGAGACTTTTTCAGCTTTATTTTTTTCCCCAAGAGTGCTACCTGGAGATCTGGCCCAAGGGTTGATAGCTTGCTACATGTGAAAGAGTATTGACAAGTGCCTAAGACAGTGGTCACCTTCCGTGTTTTGGAATTTCACCCCTGAACGGGTACAGAATCCTGATCAATAAAGTATTGAGAAAAATTATGTTGTAAACCTGCAATTATCACCTGGATGCTCCCATGCTGGGATAAGAGAGGCAGTAATTTGGAATTAAAGGCTGGGAAAACCAAGTGGCTGGGAAAACCAAGCACCTGGGAACCCTGTCTAGGGAAGAAGTCATTGACAAGGCAATTGAAAAACAGATGCAGGCCCTTAGCCTCTGGAGGTGGCTTCTGGGAGGCATGAAAGAAAGGTCCTGTAAGAGACTAAATCTTGTCTCTCCTGATGTGACTCAACAAAGATAAAATCACCTTTGCTCCTTGCCCAGACAATAGCTGATGTGTATTGGGCAGAGCCACTGGAACAACTCTTGGGAAGATGCAAAGATAGCTATTGCTCACTGGACCACAGCTGGCCTGACAACAATGGACCGAGGCCACTGTTATCAATGCGTTTGGGAATATGCATAAGACAAGATCATCTCCACCCATCAGGTACCCTGGAAAGGGAGGATGGTGAGACAATAGATTCACCACCAGGCCCCTGATTTCCTGGGGGACAATACTTGGACACATACCTAAGGACTAAAAACTGTATAAAAGATTTGAGCAACTACTGGCTCAGGAGAAGGAAAACACAGAAGAAAAACACAGGAGAAGGACAATGCTTCTGAGGAGGAAAACAGGAGAGAAGGAAAACCTTGGGGCAGTGGTGCTCTGAAGAAAAACGGAGAGAATACCAGGAGAAGAAAAATGACAGAGACATCACCATGGAGCCTGGAAGAAGCAGACCAAGAGGAACTCTCTCTCCATGTCCTAAGTTCCACCTGCTGCAGCTCATGGAGCTGAAGAGACTGCCCAGAGGACAACATCTCTTCTACAGCCAAAACTGCAGCACCCTTCCTCTACAGACCCAACATCTCCTGCAGCACCTTTCCGCCACAGACTCAAACTGTCTTGGGGGATGAGGGGTGTGGTAATATAATTCCTTTCCTCTTCTCTGTCTCCTCTCTCACTCTCTATTTTCTCTCTCTCCCCTTCTGATCCATCCACTTTATTTATGTAATAAATAGTCTAGCTGCTGATATTTTGGCCTCATTTGTGCCTTTAATTTCATAACACAGGAATATTCAAAAGAACTGAGTTTCTTTCGCTCTCTGGACTGAGACAGGTACCTCTTCAAGGAAGATGTTACATGTCACCTAGGCAAGTGGACCACTATGGAGAAAGACGTGCAGTACTTGTGGGAGTTAGCAGTGCTGGAGGTGATTTATAATTATCAGAATGATGAGCAGTCAGCTATAGATCCAGATGAAATGCAACACACACAATCCATGTGGCAGAAATTCCTACAAAATGCACCACCATCGTGACAACTCATTGGCAGTAGTGTCCTGGACAGGCAGACAAAGACAAGTTCTGTATGAATTGGCTGGTCAGCCCCCGCAATAAGAGAGAAGCCTCCCTTGCTTCATCTGGGCCTGCATTTTGGCTGTGGAGGAACTGCTGCAGGGCTTCCAACAGCTCATAGAGAGGACATGTCCTAGTCCCCCACCTTTATGGTCCTACATCTCAGCTATTAGGAGCAAACACTACCTTGCCTAAGACAGAGAATCTGGGCCCTATGCACCACAAGGCACTCTGTGGTTTTAACCAAATGACATGTGGAAATGGGATGGAAAAATATGGGTATATGAGCTGCGAGGGACAATAATCACAAAAGGAGATTCCTCTGTGAAAAATGTTTCATGAGTTTCCAGTGGAAAATTATCTAATGAGAACAGAAGGTCTGATCTTATTCCCAACCCTCTTGAAAGAGCCTGTAAGTAATTTTCACAAGTGAGAGATTCTGATGGCAATTAGAGGAACATCTAGTACACCTGGAACTGACTGCTCCAGGGATGGAAACAGCTCCACCCTTTGCCACGTACTGATCTAGGCTGCACTGGAACAGAGTGAAGCTCTGGAACACCTGCAATATTTTGATGACATCATTGTATGGGGCTACACAGAAGAAAAAGTTTTTAAGAAAGAGAAGAAAATCATTCAGATCCTTCTGATACCCAGTTTTGCCATCAAACCTCCATAGGCGATCTAGGGGTAAAATGGTGTGATGGTTTAAGCCTTATTTGGGAGTTAAGAGTTCAGGTGGGGGCAAGGCTGAGAATCGCTCCCCCACTCACACCTCCTCCCTCCTAACAGAGAGGGAAAAAAGGAAGGAGCAAATCCACCAAAGAATAATTTGGAGTTGACTTGGAAGTAGTTTTTGGAAGAGTTTTCTTTAAACAATATATATATAACAATAACAGGTAAGGTTTACAAGGGCAAGGAACAAGGATGGATGGGAGGGGGATTAAAAAAGAGTAATACAAAACCAGTCTCTCCCTGAAGAGGCATGGAGGCAGCAGGGAGAAGGATCAGGTCCAATCACGTGGCAGAGGAGCAGGAGGGCAGCTGCAGTAGCTCTCATCCAGGGGAGGCAGGAGCCAAAAGGAGAACTAACAGCTGCAATGCCCTGCTTTTTATACCCTAGCTGGGCAGGGAGGGAGAGTGGAACAGACTCAGCTTCCCAGGGGGGAAAATGCCCTGCAGAGAGGGCAAAGTACCCACAAGCCCTCCACCCTGCTTTGTTTTTTGTTTTCAGAATGGGTGTTAACCCACCACAAATGGCAAGATGGGCGTTGCTGGATACTAATGGATGTGACTATCAAGATAGCAGCTATGTCCTCACTCAGCAGTAAAAAGGAAACCCAGGCTTTCTTGGGCATGGTGGATTTCTAAGGGATGCATATCTCAAACTACAGTCTTATTGTGAGGCCTCTCTGCCAAGTGACCTCAAAGAAGACTGATTTCTGAGGGTGCCCTGGGCAGCAACAAGTCTTTGAACAAATTAAACAGGAGATTGTGCATGAAGGAGCATTCAGGCCAGTACAGGCAAGACAAGCTGTGTAGTGTATACCACAGCTTGGAAGAATGGGAGCCTCTGGCAGAGAGATCCCAAGACCAACCCCCAGGATTTTGAAGCCAAAGACACAAAGGATCTGAGACCATGTACACTACAACTGAAAAAGAGGCATTGGCATCATACAAAGGAATTCAAGCCACCTCAGAAATTATTGGTACTGAAGCACAGCGCCTTGTGTCACCCAGACTGGTGATGATGGGCTGAATGTTCAAAGGGAGGTTTTCCTCTGCACACCATGTAACTGATGCCACCTGGAGTAAGTGCATTGCAGTGATAACACAATGTGCTCAAACACGGATCCCGAGTCTTCCAGGAGTCTTGGAAAGTGATTGCAAACTGATCAGAGTGAAAAGAGTCCTGCATGATGAGTTGCCAAAGCTGCTGGGGAAAAAGGATGAATGGAGTCAGTTTGCAGAGGTGAAAGCTGTCAAACTGGCTTTCGATATTGCTGAGCTGGAAAGGTGGCCAGTTGTCTATATCTATAAAGAATCATGGATGGCAGCAAACAGCTTGTGGGAATGGTTGCATCAATGGAAGAGAAAGAACTGGCAGCACAGTGGTGAACTTACCTGGACTGCTGAATTATGGCAAGATATTATTGTGTGGTTGTAGAAACTGATGATGAAAATACGTCACATGGATGCCCATGTACCCGTGAGCTGGGCCACTGAAGAACATCAAGACATTCAGCAGGTGGATCAGGCTGCTAAGACTGAAGTGGCTCAGTGGGATTTTGACTGACAATGTAATGATGAATTTTTTATAGCTCAGGGGCTTATGACACTTCATGTTGCATATGGAAGAGATGCCACATATAGATGGGTCCAAGACTGAGCAGTGGACATAACTATGGACGTACTTGTGCAGGTTATCCATGAGTGTGAAATGTGCTGCAATCAAGCAAGCCAATCAGTTAAAGCTGCTGTGGTGTGGATGACCATGACTGAAATATAAATATGTGGAGGTCTGGAGAATGCTTGTATCACACTGCTACAAACCTACCAAGGCAAGTTCTGTGTGCTCACAGTGGTGGAATCAGCCACTGGGTGGCTGGAAACCTATCCTGTCCTCCATGCCACAACCTGGAACACCATCCTGGGCCTTGAAAAACAAGTCATGGCAACATGACATCCCTGTGTCAGACAACAGGACTAATTTTTGGAACAGCCTCATAGACACGTGCACTGAAGAGCACAACTCTGAGTGGGTGTTTCATGTATAAGGTGCCTGAAAAATTGAAATGAAAACATTGGGGGCAAGCATTTAGCACCAGCCACTTGGTTAGTTAAACACTAGAGTATCTGCTGATTGAGCTGGACCTGCCCAATCAAAACTCCCATGCACTGTAGAAGAGGATAAAGTCCTCCTAGTGCACATGAAGAATGCATTAGAAAAGACAGTCTGGTCTAGTTCTGCTTCAGGCAATGGAGAACCCACCCATGGGACTGCTTTTGCCCAAGCACATGGGTGCATATGGTGGGTGATGTGGAGGCATGGAGAAGTCATCTGTGTATCACAACGCGATATAATGTTGGGTGAGAACAGCCAGTGAATTATTCATAGATTCACAGAATGTTTTCAGTTGGAAGAGACCTTAAAGATAGGCTAGTTCCAACACTTGTGTCATGGACAGTGACACATTTTGCTAGACCAGGTTGCTCAAAGCCTCATCCAACCTGGACTTGAATATCTCAGGAGAGGGGACATCCATGACCTCCCTGGGCAATCTGTTCCAGTGTCTCACCACCCTCACTGTAGATAATCTCTTCCTAATATCTAGTCTAATCTGCTGCCCTGGTTTGATGCCAGGCACATCCTCTCTTGCCCCTGAGAGGGGTAAAAGAATGACACTCCCACAAATGGATTGCAGAAGTGATGGAAAGTCTAAATGGAAAAACAATTAGTGTTTCTATTTTCTATTGTTTCTATTAAAGTGTCCTTATCTTAATTCGTAGTGTTTTGCATTTTGCTCTCCAAATTGGTCCTTCCCATCCTACTGGGATGCCCTGGTGGGGAGGCAATTTTGTGCATGGCCATGCAGAACTTCACTGTGACCAAGCCTAGAACCATGGCACTGTTATTTCACTGATAAGAACAAGAGATCTAATTACTTTTCCACTTTATCAACACAAAACTGCAGCATGTCCTCCAAAGTGTATGGAATTTCTTGAAATTTAATTGCAGTGCAAACAAAAGCCATGGTAGGCCCTGAATCCCTGCCCAGACAAAAAGAATTTGGTTTTCACTCTGCCATGCTACAAAGTTTGGTAACAACACGCTACACACAGTGTATGGGACATAATGTGAAGTGACACAAGTACTAATGTCTAGAAGAAATGTGATGAATACAGCTTGCAGATTTTAAAAAATATACGTAAAAAGGAAAATCACTGGAAGAGAAAAAACAAGGAAGCCACAGTTGTAATGAGAAAATTCTTTGTTTTTGCTGGACCATGTCTTTAATGGGAGAACTCTAATCAGATAATATTTAGGTAAACTTAGTATCACATATAATATTGATTTTATTAAAAGCTTTTTATTTATTTTATATTTTGAATAATAATGCCAAATGAAATTTAAATTGTAAATAATATCCAGATACTGCTAGTTCCCTAGCTTAAATTCATCAGCACATATGGCAGAAGCTTGTGCCAGTGTGCCCACTTCGGGTAATTTTGCATGCAAAGTCCCTATAATGAAGTGATGGAATGTGCTTAGTATACTTGAAAATGTTTGTATTGCATAGGGACAGTTAATCTCCTGAGGAAAATCAAATTGATATTTTGTATTAAGGGACTACTTTGGACATTGTATGGCACTACTATATGGAAAATTATGTTTATGCTACAGCTAGAATTTTTAATTGACCTTCATGACAGAAGGACTCACTGCCGCTTTGCCAAATTCATAAGCTATTGGAAGAGTCTCTGGTTGTCATTCTCACAATGCTTCTTTGCTAGTCCTGAATATTTTCTCTGATAATTTCATTGCTTTGATAAAACTACTCCCCATAAACAAGTTTAGCAGTGATTGCATTTTTTAATAAGTGCTCAGGAGGCAGATTGGGTGGAAAGAAGAAACAGCAGTTATTAATGGAATGAATAATTAGCACAGCTGGGTCTGCTCTACCTTCTGGAAACGTCTATTGCACTTTGGACATGCTTAGAGACTCAACTTGTAGCTACTTCTTGGCCTTGCTTCCCACCCATAGCAATGCAAATATACCCATTCCCATACCAGTAAGCCAGTAGTCCAGCTTGAATATCCAAACTTCCTCTCACAACTACATATTTTTTTTTTCCCTATTTAAATTAAGCTCTGACAACATTAATCTTTGAAACACCATGTAGCTGGTGAGTCAGCATCTAATGCATTACTGGTTCATTTACTTAGCCTATGCTGTTTTCATTCTGTTGCTGTTGTATCTGCACGGCTGTCTCACAACACTGGACAAGCATGACTCCAGTTTAATTGTGTTAAACAGCTTCTGTCAGTGGATGTAATAAAGCATAAAGTTTTATATATTTTATATTTAATATTTTGGGCAGTGGTATCTTCAAACACTGCCGTAACTGATTTACCAAGTATATTTATAGGTTGTTGTTTGGTTTTGAGTGATACATTTGACTTGTGAAGACAGTTAAGTGATTTAAGCACAAATCTGACGATTTCCAATAGAGCCATTCAAACTGGACATAAAGGTGCCACGATCTGTTTTTTTTTCCCACAAACAGGATTCTGTAGCAGATTAGCTGTGTACCCACAACTTATCCTCTGTCTGGTATCTTCCCAGATGCTGTGACTACAATTTGAGTTGCCCTTGGCTCTGAGAGGGCTAGGGGCCTCCTCTCATGCCTAGTTCACAGTCTGGAGCTTGCCCTTAGCTTGGAGAGGGCTAGGGCAGCCTCTCTCTTGTGTGCTTTGTTACCAGGCTGTAGCCTTTCCGTGGCTCTTCTGGGATTCAGTTCTCCTGGAATTTCCCCTTTTTGCCTTGGTCCAGGTGCACAGACTCCGTGTAGTTGCTGCCTGTTGGGACAAGATCTTTAGCTGCTACTCAGGCACCATTTGGCTCTTGTTGCTGTTTGTTGAGAAAAAGACAAGTTGCCTAACATGCTGGTTGAAATACTGTCCCAAGACAATTAATGTCCTTTGGTAACAGAGAAACCTGATAACTGGACCTATAGGATGGGGCATAGCCAAACATGGGCAGGGGCACACACAGTTCACAGGTGTGTCTCAGAGTTAATTATGCATGCTACATGTTTGTTGGGACCATCTGGATCACAAAGTGTCCAGGTTTGCACGTTCACAGGTGCTTAACCTATTGTCTGGGTTTGACCCTTCAGGATAATGGGGTACTGTGCCTGGAGTCAGCAGTGACGTGATGCTTCTTCTGATACAAGACTTTCATGACACTGGAGACATATCTGGATTCCAATATATGAGAACCCAAAAAGGGAATAATAATGGAATGTTTAGATGGCATTCTTGTCTGTGAGGCTCTGGAGGTGATAAGAGATGTTTTACCTCTAAACTGTGTGAGAAAAGGTTGGAAGTGAAAAATAACAAAGTGTTGCGTCTTTAAAACAGATGGAAAGGCAACTGGGAAGAAGGGCACCTGGTAAAATGAAGATAATTCCATAGGCTTAATGAGGCGGGCTTTGGGAAAGTTGAACTGTAACATTCACATATGTCTCAATAAATAGACACAGGCTTTGCAGATCTGGGCCACTTTGCCCACCCTGTGGTGAGTGGTCATTTCCTCACAACAGACTATTGGTTGTATTTCTGCTCTCTGTGTTGAGATGGGTGGGCCCAGGAAAAACATATTGCTTGATATGCTCAGGAAAGCCCACAGGATATATTTTGTGTACCACAAAATATGTGCTTTTTGTCAAGATGGCTTTTGAATTATTTTTTTTTTCAGTTATTTTGTTTTGTTTTGAAAAGTGTAGCTTTAAGTTCTGACACATTTCTACAGTTCATCACTGGGTATAGGATAGTGGAAAATTAAACGATTTTCATAATGGTTTCTGGGGAGATGTAAGTTCTGAAATTATTTCCAGTTAGTTCATACAGTTGTATTATTCATGGAGCTATTGTATTGTGTTCAGTCTGAACACAGATTTTCTTAGTCTTGTTCGCTGAGCTTCATGCAAATAGAGATTAATGCCTTTGTTGCAGGATACCTCATGTGGGGCCTAACAGAATGCTGCTTTATATAGTTGCCATTAACACTCAAGAAAAAAGGTGTAAGAGCCTTGGGAATTTCCTGAAGCAGTAGCCCTTGATGTGGGAGATAGCCTGTGTCAAAGCAGAAAGGTGATGAATTGTGTAACTGGCTGAGCATTGGGGTAGCAGACTTCGGGGCATTTTGCAATGTAGTTGTAAGGTGAAGCAGAATTTCTTTGTGGTGACTCCTTTTCAAGCAGGTTCCATTAGAACCTGTTGACTTTCAACATATGGAGAAAAAAAAATAAACTGAACACAAAAGATCATGCAGATGCACTCTACACTCCACAAGGAATATTTCAGTTGTTGCCTATGTTTAATTTGAAATAGTAATTATATTTTTTAGAGTATGTTAAATAGACGTAGTGGCTACTAAACTGATCTTTAGACTGTTTAAAATGCAAAGATTTCATTATCTTTGTAAAAAAGTTCCATGGGTTCTTTTCTTTTCTTTTCTTTTCTTTTCTTTTCTTTTCTTTTCTTTTCTTTTCTTTTCTTTTCTTTTCTTTTCTTTTCTTTTCTTTTCTTTTCTTTTCTTTTCTTTTCTTTTCTTTTCTTTTCTTTTCTTTTCTTTTCTTTTCTTTTCTTTTCTTTTCTTTTCTTTTTTTTAAATTTTGTATCATTCAAAATGCAGAGTAAATCATCATTCATTACGATGTTACACCCTGTAGTCCTCTGAAAATCTGTGAAGATAGTCTATGAAATACTCCAGTTAGAGAAAAAATAACAAATGTCAATTTGTGGGTCTTCAAAACTTCAAAGGAAGTCATCTAACTTACTTCATCTGATTTGCCTAAATGCAAACTAAATATAAAATTTAAAATATTATAATTTTATAACATATTAAATATTAGCTCATAACTTTGCATTGAATAATACTTAGATCTTTGTTATTATATAATTATTTGTCTTGTATGCAACTATACAGCCAATTCTTTATCCACCAAGCAGTTTACCCATCAAATCCATATCTCTCCAACTTGGAGAGAAGGTTGTTATGGTGGACCATGCAAAAGGCCTTGTAAAAGTCTAGATAGATGACATCCATTGTTTTCCACTTGTCCATTGGTCTAGTCAATCCTTCGTAGAGAGCCATTAGGCTGGTGAGGCAGGACTTGTCCTTATTTAAAGTCATGCTGGCTGCCTCAAATCACCTTCCAGTCCTTCATGTGCCTTAGCAGAGCTTCTAGGAGGATCTTTTCCAAGATTTTCCCAGGCACAGAAGTGAAGCTAGCAGTTTGGTAGATCCTGGGGTCCTCCTTTCTGCCGTCTTAAAAAATGGGTATAATGCTCCCCTTCTTCCAGTCACCAGGGACTTCAGCTCACTGCCAGGGCTTTTCAAATATTATGGAAAGTGGCTGTGAAACTACATCAGCAAATTCCCACAGGACTCTGGGATCCATCTCATCAAGGTGGATCAGGAGACAAGCAGTATTTGTTGTTGCACCTCAAATTCTCTCTTTTTATATTTTCCTGTCTGCCTTTCTTTTGTTTTCTCTAGTCAGGTAGTCACATATTGTCCTTTGTTTAAGCTGGAGCCAAGTGCAAATACAAATTTATAGATAGCTATATATTTCTTAGAAAGAGATAACTACCCTTTTTGTTTCTTTTTTTGTTGTTGTTGTTGTTCTTGTTTGGTTTGGTTTTTTTTGGGAGTGATATATATGTATATAAAGATGGGTATTGGTTTTTCTGTGAGTCTAAGGACAAAGATTTACAAGAGGCTCTCACAATTAAATTTTCGTACAGTTTCCTCACTGTTAGGTAATACCACAAGCATGGCAGAGCTCATAGCTTTAGAAATGACAGGCTACAAACCTACCACAACACCTTTAGGATCACCTCCTTTTCCAGATAGAATATATGTATTGCAGCCGTTGTCAACAGACGTCTTTTGAACTTGTTCTTAAAACAGAGTATGTTTTACAGTGTCTGTATGTACCCAGTTTTGGTCATGTCTTCATATTTAAGGAAGCTGGTAAGAGCCTTATGTAAAAGCTTGTCAGTGTATTTCAGCTTTGTCTCAGGCTTCCAAACCAAATTAAACAAATTTCTTCAACCTTTTCACTCACTTTTCATTCCAGGTACTGTATTTGGACAGGTACCATATCATCCTTTTCTTCTGATCAACAAATCATAGAATCATAGAATCAGGGTTGGAAGGGACCACAAGGATCATCTAGTTCCAACCCCCCTGCCATGGGCAGGGACACCCCACACTAGATCACGCTGGCCAGAGCCTCATCCAGCCTGGGCTTAAACACCTCCAGGGATGGGGCCTCAACCTCCTCCCTGGATAACCCATTCCAGGGCTTCACCACTCTCAGGGTGAAGAACTTCTTCCTCACATCTAGCCTGAATCTCCCCATTTCCAGCTTCATTCCATTCCCCCTAGTCCTATCACTACCTGATATCCTGAGAAGTCCCTCCCCAGCCTTCCTGTAGGCCCCCTTCAGATACTGGAAGGCCACAATGAGGTCACCTCAGAGCCTTCTCTTCTCCAGACTGAACAGCCCCAACTCCTTCAGTCTGTCCTCCTAGGAGAGGTGCTCCAGCTCTCTGATCATCCTCGTGGCCCTTCTCTGGACACACTCCAGCACGTCCACATCCCTCCTGTAACAGGGGCTCAACAACTGGACACAGTACTCCAGGTGGGGTCTCACCAGAGCT
The DNA here is from genome assembly GCA_033816785.1 of Picus viridis. Taxonomy (NCBI): domain Eukaryota; kingdom Metazoa; phylum Chordata; class Aves; order Piciformes; family Picidae; genus Picus; species Picus viridis. Next base: position 48,049,187 of record CM066606.1, read on the forward strand.
GAGTAGAGGGGGAGAAGCACCTCCCTTGACCTGCTGGTCACACTTCTCCTGATGCAGCCCAGGATCTGATTGGCTTTCTGGGCTGCAAGTGCACATTGAGAGCTCATGTTGAGCTTCTTGTCCACCAGCACCCCCAAGTCTCTCTCCTCAGGGCTGCTCTCCAGCCAGTCACTGCCCAGCCTGGATTTGTGCCTGGGATTGCCTCAACCCAGACGCAGGACCCTGCACTTGGTCTTGTTGAACCTCATGAGCTTGGCTTGTGCCCACCTCTCTAGCCTCTCAAGGTCCCTCTGGATGGCATCCCTTCCCTCCAGTGTGTCCACTGCACCACACAGCTTGGTGTGATAAGCAACCTTGCTGAGGGTGCACTCAATGCCACTGGCCATGTCACCCACAAAGATGTTGAACAAGACTGGTCCCAGGACTGATCCCTGAGGGACTCCGCTTGTCACTGGCTGCACATCTGGCTGCACATAACCATTACTTTTATTGTTCATTTGGTCCATTTGGTTCATTTGGTTCATTTGGTTGAACTCAATGATCTTTGAGGTCTCTTCCAACCTCGGTGATACTGTGATACTGTCATTGTGAAGTCATTGTGAAGTCATTGTGCCCCTGTACTCTGCATTGGTTAGGCCACACCTTGAGTACTGTGTCCAGTTCTGGGCACCTCAGTTTATGAAGGGCCCCTCAGTTTATGAACGTGTCCATTGAAGGACAACAAGGCTGGTGAGAGGCCTTGAGCACAAGCCCTATGAGGAGAGGCTGAGGGAGCTGGGATTGTTTAGCCCGGAGAAGAGGAGGCTCAGAGGAGACCTCATTGCTCCCTACAACTACCTGAAGGGTGGTTGTAGCCAGGAAGAGGTTGGTCTCTTCTCTCTAGGAACCAGCACCAGAACAAGGGGACACAGTCTCAAGCTGCGCCAGGGGAAGTTTAGGCTTGAGGTGAGGAGAAAGTTCTTCACTGAGAGAGTGATTCGTCATTGGAATGGGCTTCCTGGGGAGGTGGTGGAGTCACCATCCCTGGAGGTGTTCAAGAGGGGATTGGATGTGGCACTTGGTGCCATGGTCTAGTCATGAGGTCTGTGGTGACAGGTTGGACTCGATGATCTTTGAGGTCTCTTCCAACCTTGGTAATACTGTGTGATATAAAAGAGCACACTGGAATCAAATTGTGGAATCATAGAATCATAGAATTGTTAGGGTTGGAAGGGACATCAAGGATCATCTAGTTCCAAACACCCTGCTATGGGCAGGAACACCTCACACTGGATCAGTTTGCTCAGAGCCACAACATCCTGGCCTTAAAAACCTCCAGGGATGGGGCTTCCAACACCTTCCTGGGCAACCTGTTCCAGTGTCTCACCACCCTCACAGTGAAAAACCTCTTCCTAACATCCAATCTAAATCTACCCATTTCTGTTTTTCTTTCCATTCCCCCTAGGCCTATTATTACCTGACACCCTAAAAAGTCCTTCCCCAGCTTTCTTGTAGGACCCCTTAAGGTACTGGAAGGCCACAATAAGGTCTCCTTTGAGTCTTCTCCAGAGTGAACAGCCCCAATTCCCTCAGTCTGTCCTCATAGGAGAGGTGCTCTAGCCTTCTGATCCTCCTCGTGGCCCTTCTCTGGACATGCTCCAGCACATCCAGATCCTTCCTGAAATAGGGGCTCCAGAACTGGACGCAGTACTCCAGGTAGGGTCTCACTAGAGCAGAGTAGAGGGGGAGAATCACCTCCCTTGACCTGCTCACTGTGCTTCTCTTGATGCAGCCCAGGATGTGATTGGCTTTCTGGGCTGCAAGTGCACACAGGTGGCTCATAGAATCACAGAATCACCAAGGTTGGAAGAGACCTAGAAGATCATCAGATCTAACCTGTCACCACAGACCTCAGGACTAAACCATGGCACCAAGTGCCACGTCCAATCCCCTCTTGAACACCTCCAGGGACGGTGATTCCACCACCTCCCTGGGCAGCCCATTCCAATGGTGAGCGACTCTCTCGGTGAAGAACTTTCTCCTCACCTCGAGCCTAAACTTCCCCTGGCGCAGTTTGAGACTGTGTCCTCTTGTTCTGGTGCTGATTGCCTGGGAGAAGAGACCAACCCCCTCCTGGCTACAACCACCCTTCATATTGAGCTTAGAATTATAGAATCAACCAGGCTGGAAAAGACCTGAGAGATCATCAAGTCCAACCTATTACCTAATACCTAACACCTCCTGACAACTAAACCGTGGCTCCAAGTGCCACATCCAGGCCTTTTATGGACACCTGCAGGGATGGGGATTCCACCACCTCCTTGGGCAGCACATACCAATGGGCAATGGTAATCTGTCTTTCTGTGAAGAAATTTCTCCTCACCTTGAGCCTAAACTTCCCCTGGCACAGCTTGAGATGGTGTCCTCTTGTTCTGGTGCTGGTTGCCTGGAAGAAGAGATCAACCCCTACATTTGCAGCACAAAAGCAATGGTCCAGATGGGCATTCCTGAGAAGAAGCCAGTAGTGGCTCAAAACCACTACTGCTCCATCCTCTAGTAGGAGGCACCTAACTGTGGGGGAAGTGGTGGGGTGGAGATGTCCAAAATCGAATTTTGGAGCTGCCTGCTGCTTGCTACATGTAACCAATACAGGCAGGTTGCAATGGCCCAAACTAAGCCAAAGTGTCCTGCCTTAATCCTCCAGTTAATAAAGAGACTTTAGACTGCACCAACACTTGCACAACTGATAACATGCTGTGCTTCAGTACACAGCCTGGTTAAACTGGGAAAGTTTGTCATCTGGGGGCCCAGAAAGAAGAGGGAATGAAAATAAATATTCCTAAAAAAGATTTCTCAGAAAGAAGGGAGGTGGGAATAAAAATGTGAAAAAGTTGCCTGGAGAAAAGGTGCCAGCAGAGGGGTACAGTCCTGGGCACCAGGGAGTACATGGAGACGGAAGCCAAGGGACAGCCAGACACTTAAAAGATAGAATAGACAAGACTAGACTAGACTAGACTAGACTAGACTAGACTAGACTAGACTAGAATAGACCAGGTTGGAAGAGACCTCCAAGATCATCGCGTCCAACCCATCAACCAATCCAACCCACCCAACAACTAAACCATGCAGCCAAGCACCCCAGCAAGTCTCCTCCTGAACACCTCCAATGAAGGTGACTCTACCACCTCCACGGGTAGCCGATTCCAATGGGAAATCAATCTCTCTGTGTGGAACTTCTTCCTCACATCCAGCCTAAACCTGCCCTGGTGCAGCCTGAGACTGTATCCTCTTGTTCTGGTACTGGCTGCCTGGGAGAAGAGACCAAACTCTGCCTGGCTACAACCTCCCTTCAGGTGGTTGTAGAGAGCAATAAGGTCACCCCTGAATCTCCTCTTCTCCAGGCTAAGCAACCAAATCCCTCAGCCTCTCCTACCAGGGCTTGTGTTCCAAACCCTTCACCAAATTTGTTGCCCTTCTCTGAACATGTTCAAGCAAGTCAACATCCTTCCTAAACTGAGGGGCCCAGAACTGGACACAGTACTTGAGGTGTGGCCTAAGCAGTGCAGCGTACCGGGGGATGCTGATGATGGACTCAATGCCCTCATCCAGATCATCAATAAAGATGTTGAAGAGCATGGGGCCCAGCACTGATCCCAGGGGCACACCACTAGTGACTGGCCGCCAGCTGGATGTGGCACCATTCACCACCACTCTCTGGGCTCGGCCCTCCATCCAGTTCCTAACCCAACGCAGTGTGCTCCTGTCTAAGCCATGGGCTGCCAGCTTGGCCAGGAGTTTGCTGTGGGGGACAGTGTCAAAGGCCTTGCTGAGGTCCAGGTAGACCACATCCACAGGCCTCCCCACATCCACCAGATGGGTCACCTGATCATTGAAGGAGATCAGGTTGGTCAGGCAGGACCTGCCCTTCCTGAATCCATGCTGGCTGGGTCTGATCCCCTGGCCATCCTGTAAGTGCTGTGTGATTGCACTCAAGATGACTTGTTCCATAATCTTGCCTGGCACTGAGGTCAGGCTGACAGGCCTATAGTTCCCTGGCTCTTCCAACTGGCCCTTCTTGTGGTTGGGCACCACGCTGGCCAGCTTCCAGTCTTCTGGGACCTCTCCACTGAGCCAGGACTGATGAAAAATGATGGAGAGTGGCTTGGCCAGCTCATCTGCCAGCTCTCTCTCAGCACCCTAGGATGGATCCCATCTGGTCCCATGGACTAGTGGGGATCCTAGTGTCTGAGGAGATCTCTAACTCTCCCCCTGCAGCAGTGGGAAACTATGCTGCTCCCTGGCTCCTTCTGCCAGCTCTGCAGGCCAGCTGTCTGGAAGCCATTCTGTCCTGCTAGTAAAAATTGAGGCAAAGAAGGTGTTAAGTACCTCTGCCTTTTCCTCATCCTTTGTTACTATGTTCCGCTCCATGCCCACCAAGGAGTGGAGGCTGTCCTTGCCCTTCTTCTTGATATGAATGTATTTATAGAAGGACTTTTTGTTGTCCTTCACAGCAGAGGCCAGTCTAAGCTCTAAATGGGCTTTTGCCTCCCTAATTTTTTTCCTACATGTCCTAGAAACATCCCTAAACATTCCATGGGTTGCCTCCCCTTTCTTCCAAAGATGATACATCCCTCTTTTTTTCCCTTAGTTCCTTTAGAAGTTCATTACCCATCCAGGCTGGCCGTCTGCCCTGGCGGCTCATCTTCCGGCACACTGGCACAGCCTGTTCCTGCGCCTTCAAGAGTTCTTCCTTGGAGCAGGTCCATCTCTCCTGGACCCCTTTATTTTTAAGGGCTGTATCCCAAGGAACCTTCTGAGTTAGTTCCTTGAGTAACCTGAATTCTGCCCTCCTGAAGTCTAGAGAGGAGGTCTTTTGCTCCCCCTCTTAGCTTGACTGAATGCTGAAAATTCAATTATCTCGTGGTCACTGGACCCTAAACACCCTCCGACCACCACATCACCCACCAGCCCTTCCCTATTGGTGAAGAAGAGGTCAAGCATAGCCTTACCCCTGGTAGGCTCGCGCAGCACCTGGGATAAGAAGCTGTCCTCCATGCACTCTAAGAACCTCCTAGACTGCCTCCTCTCTGCTATGTTGTGATCCCAGCAGATATCAGGCAGGTTGAAGTCACCCATGAGAACAAGGTCAGGCGATCTTGAGACAGCCTTAAGCTGCCTATAGAATGCTTCATCGACATCTTCCTCCTGGTTGGGAGGTCTATAACAGACGCCAACCAGGATGTCTGCCCTGCTGATCTTCCCCCTAATTTTCACCCACAAGCACTCAACCCGATCGTCCCTGATCTCCATCTCAATGGCATCTAGTGAAGATGATGTGGACCTCAGCAGCCTGATCTTGTTGGAGGTGTTTTGCTAACGATGATAATTATGAAATTATTTTTCCCAAAAGCCCTGTCTCAAAAGTCTGTACAAATTAGTTAAATTTTATTTACAGGTTCCAGAGAAGGGCAACAAAGTTGGTGAGGGTTTTGGAACACAAGCCCTATGAGAAAAGACTGAGGGAGCTGGGGTTGCTTAGCCTGGAGAAGAGGAGACTCAGCGGTGACCTTATTGGTCTCTACAACTACCTGAAGGGAGGTTGTAGACAGGTGGAGGTTGGACTCTTCTCCCAGGCAACCAGCACCAGAACAAGAGGACACAGTCTCAAGCTGCACCAGGGGAGGTTTAGGCTGGATGTTAGGAAGAAGTTCTACACAGAGACGGTGATTTCCCATTGGAATGGGATGCCCGGGGAGGTGGTGGAGTCACCATCATTGGAGGTGTTCAGGCGGAGACTTGATAGGGTGCTTGGTTGCATGGTTTAGTTGATTAGGTGGATTGGATGATAGGTTGGATGCGATGACCTTGAAGGTCTCTTTCAACCTGGTCTATTCTATTCTATTCTATTCTATTCTATTCTATTCTATTCTATTCTATTCTATTCTATTCTATTCTATTCTGTCGGGAATTCCACAAGGATGTTAATGGGCAGTTTTGGTTGAATTTATAGAATTCAGAAAATGGAAAAGGCTAAGCCACAAAATAGCCTTACCCGACTTAGAAGTCAAAGGCAAAACAGGATCGTAGGGAAAAGGTGAGAGTGCCAGATTTTACTCATGAGGTGAAGTAGGAATTTGGAAATGATTCCTGGATCTCACCTTACTGGCAATATTTGGAACTGCAAGTTTATAATCCAATTCATGAGTCACATGACATAAATCCAAAGAAAATCTACTCTGTCAAAATTAAAATGTCTCCAGACACAGCTCCCACAAGGCAAATCTTGTGGAGCAGCACTGCCTTAGTAGTGCAAGATAAGCCATACTGTTTGCATGTTTCCAGCAAACAGCCACAGTCTATGGCAGAGGCAGGGTTGCTCCAGCAGGGTTGCTCTAGCAGGGTAGGGTGCAGGACCCCAAGGCACGCAGGTCTGTGGAGAAGCCAGCTCCAAATGCTCCAATTTCAAATGAAACACTGTGAATCTAATGAATCCCAAAATGTGTCCAAGGCCCTGTGCACTCTCTGGTCACTATTTAAGATCTTCACTAGACAACATATCCAGTGTCAATATACACTGGGTGCAAAGAACCCAGGCAGTCACAATTCCAGCTCCCAGTGTGGGCTTTCCCACAAGTGAATGCACATGCAGGACTTCAGCTCCCAGGGAAGGGAGGTGGGGAGGAATGGTGCCTTTCCCCATTCAATCCTGCAGTGCGAGGGGAAAGGAATTTCACTCCTTTGTCTTCCCCCATTTAAACCTCTGGAGATGGAAGGAGAGGAGGAAAGGGGGTTTTGGAGTACTCTATGTCACTGTAGGGGGATTGGACAAGATAGCCTTTGAGGACCCCTTCCAACCTGTGACCAGTTTAGACTGTGCCTTTAAGAAAGAGACACTTTCTGAGCACTCTGGGCGAATATTTTGGTATATAAATGAAAACAACGATATGCTAATCCAATTTCATTGGTGGAACCCGGCTGAAGGTTCTTGTTTAGTCTTTCAGTCGGGGGGGGCAGTCAGTCGTCTTCTTCTTCCCCCTGTACTGTGAGCTGGCTCGTTTCTCTCTACGATTCTTGCTAACCAGATAAGAAAACTAACTTTTTGCATCCGCTTTGAGCTTTAACAAAGTTTTCCCCTTTTAATTACCTTCCTTTCTCTCTCTCTCTCTAACCCTTTTGGGAAAAAGGGGAGGTAGGGAGGGAGAAGGGAGGGAAAGGCCGAACCCCCTGGCCGCAGGGGGATTGGGGAAAGGTTTCCTGTATTACATACTTTGCTGTATACTTCTGTATATATTGTAAATATTGTATGTTTTTGTACATATTCATTGCATTCCATATCTGCTCGTAAAATACAGCTTTCATCTGCTTCTCCGGCTGAGTTAGCTGTGGAATTCTTTTGTGTGTGTGGGGGAACCTTCCTACTCCACCACACAACCCAATGCAGTTTGTGAATATGTAAAAGAATGCCTTCATTGGGCACTATTACAATACAGACATATGTATAAAGGACACTCTTCAACTTTATAAACCATAGTAAAGGTGAAAAAACACTCTCGGAATTAAACAGATAGAATTTGTTTTATACCACTCTGGCTAGCAAGTGCAAGAAAGATTTCCGCAGTTTTCCTTTTATAAGACAGGGAATGCAGTGGGGTTTATACCTTTGTCCCTGAGCAATTTATAGCACAGAATTTCTACTTCTGATGTTGAATTGTTTTAGTTACTTTTTTTAAATTCATGCTGTCTCCTCAAGAAGATAATTACTACTGAATCTACAAAGGCTGCCCAGTGGAGAATGATGACTCTTAGGAGATGATGTAGCCCTTTACTTGTTATTTGCAAAGCAAAAACCCATTCTTGAGTGGATGGAACAGGAGTCTTTAATTTTTTCTTAGTTACTTCTAGTAAACAGGTGTTTTATTTTCTTTGAAAAGACCACTGTGAATTCCTGTTACATGAGAGTAGGATGGAAAGAATTGTAGTTCTAAGATATGCATCTTTAGCTAAGAGATACAAATTCTTCTGCAAGGTATGGGACAGGAAGAGAGAAGGACAATCTTTCTTCCTCAACTTCCCTTAACCATGAGGTATTGCTTAATATGTGTACTACACTTCTGTTTGAAAAAAAATAACAAATTGCAATGGACCCACTATAAACATAAAAAACAAAGCATCTGCCTTGAGAGGCATTTCCCACTACCTTTAACACTTTTCCTTTCTTCTATGGAGAAACTTTTGCTATATAACAGACATTACACAGGCACAGTATGTTCTAAAGAGGACAGACTGAAAAGCACTGTATTTTTGCCAGTGGATTGTGATGTCTAACTTAAAGCCTTTTTCTCAAGGTCTGTGAAGGGGTATTTTGTTTTGGAAGTCAACAATTTCCTCGTGATGAACATAACACAGTAATTCTATGTACTCTAGAGAAGCTGATGCAGTATCAGTGAATGCTGGCATCATCACAGCAAAGCACACTGGCTTATATGTTTAAACCAGGTATATATTTTTAAACATTATTATTTAAGCAAAATCATAATAAAAATATGGAAATTTTACACAGTAGAAGCAAACAAAAGTAAAGGGAGAGATGAGTCTTCCATTTACATGATAACTTTTACAATGCCATAAATTTGCACTTTGTCACCCACAATGACATAAAGCTTAAGGTCTGATAGGGACCAATCCAACAGCCTTTAAAGGAGAATATTTGAATAAAGAGGAAAACAGATTTGCCAGATGCTCAGAGAAGCTTCCTATCCTTTGTAGAGGTCTCAGAAACATATCGTAATTATAGTAGGAATAATTGTAGTAGTAAGACATAATCAGACTAACAGCCCAGGTATTCTCCTGCAGCTTGTAAAAAAAAACAAACCTGTTTTTTTTTCTTTCCCTTGCATACATCTGGACTTCAGACATTATGCCAAGCTGAAGGCAAGTCAATAACTAGGTGCATAGCTTATCAGCTGTATTAGAATTTTTGTCCTGTAGTGCAGTTTTAGTTTCATATCTGGTTTATTTCTTCCAAGCATTTGAATCTGGAGAAAAACAGTAACAAAAAGTAAATCTTATTTTCAGAAGATTAAGGACTTCTGAACCAGTACTCTGCAGAATAATATAAACACACCTGTACTGAGCATCTGTACTGCTCACATTATTCTTCCTAGTCCAATTATTGTCTCAGATACTTGGATCAAAACACAGCACAATAGAAAAGAAGATCATTGTAAAGAGCCTTTAAGATCTGTTCAGCTTCTCCCCAGATTATTTGCTGTACATGTACTTTTAAACAAAGTAGAAGTCCTTCCAAGAAGTAGACACCAAGATTAACTTCTCCCAGCTTGTGGAAATCATGCATATTTATACTAATTTACAGAAATTTATGCTAGATGAATTTCATATGTTTGTTGTTCATCTCATAATGCATCTGAAAATTTCAGGATAAACTGGAAAAAATTTGCTCAAGATGTGAGTGAATAAAGAAAGCAGGGATAAGCAGAAAGATGATTTGAAAGCCATCTTTATCTAAAAATATTTATTCTTTCCCACATCTCTACTCCATCCATTCTATACCCCTTTTTTTCACAAGTCATTTTACCTACCTGCTCTTCCTTGACTAATGAACTGGATGAAATGTACAGTTAACCCTTGGCTTCCTTGTTAATCACATCCTGACTGTGTTGTTCAGAATATTATTTGTGAACAAAAAATACCAGTTTGGTAAATTCTCTGTGTGCAATTTACAGACTCTTTATATAGAAATGGTAAATGTCCTTGGGCCTTTTTTCATTCTCTTCTTCTGTCCTTCCACAAAAGTAGGCCAGCCATTCCTTCCTTTCAGATGATTCCCTATGAGGAACAAACCAGTATTTCATACTCCAGTTTTGGCATGAGCTTTACTCACATACACTTGAATATCTGTATCCTGTGATGACATATGAACTGCATCATAGAGCCTCCAGCCCAGGAAATTCTCTTCTCTTGCACATCTAAAGGCATTTGCAAGTGTCCCACAAAAGGGAAGAAACTCTGGATGTTATACTTTTCACTGTAAAAATGCTGACTTCAAAAGTCAAATTACTCCAATTTTCCATCCTGTGTATCCTTGTGAGAGATTTGAAAGCATGTAATATCAAAATTTGTACAGCCTTACTCACCAGTCAATTTAGGCACAATTTCAGGAAATAAGAAACAGGGAGAAATTTGTCAATCTCAGCATAGTCAGTGTTCTGTCCTCCAACCTGGAATACCATCAGAGCAGAGAAAGGTGGGAGGAAAGACACTGGTAAACTGAAGGTTCCACTATGTCAATCAAAATAATTTTGACTGTAGTCTTGCATTGCAATAATCCACCTGGATCTCATTCCCATATTCAGTCATCATGGACACTTCCAGCAGAATAAGGCTGTGGGCCCCCTGGTTTCCTCCCTCCCACACACAGGGAGGTGGACTTTGTTTGCTTCCCCTGTAGCCAGAAGACAGAGAGGAATGGGAAGGCCACTAGTAAAAGCTGACTGCAGACAGCACCATGCTCCTGCCCACCTGCTTACCCCATCCCTTGTCAGAAGAATGGGCTTCCAGTGCAATCAACAGCAAGAATTCCATGGATCTACTGGGATTCAGGAAGAGGCCCAAACAAAAGGTGGACTTCCTGTACTTAAAATGGCATCAGCAGGAGGCACATAGTAGTTTGTAATAACAGTTCTTAATGGAGGGTATGCAAATAATAAAACCAAGGGGATTGCTCCGGTTTGGGTGAGTGGAGGTGGACTCTTTTGTTATTATTATTTGTTCAGATATTGGGTGGCATGCTAAATCCTGGAGAGAACAGAGATCTTCAGGAGTAAATGAGGAGTGTGAATGTGGTTATCAAATTTCTCAATTTTTCTCTGTAACTGTTCTTAACCAAGTTGGGTTTGTGGTTGTTTTATATATTTTTAGAAGAAAATAAATGAAACCCTTCACCAACGGCCTTCCTGTACATTCTCAAAGACTTTTAATCTGTGTATACAGAATACAGAATTAACCAGGTTGGAAAAGACCTTTTTGATCATCAAGTCCAACCTATCACCCAACACCGTCTAATCAGCTAAACTCATCCATGATGTTTGCACTAAATAATATATTTTATTATTTATTTTATGATTCTAACAGGCATAGTATACTAACAGGACTATTGTCACAGTGCTGCTTGAGGTCCTCAAACAAACTGAGCTGAATTAACACCAGCATCTTTCCTTACTTGCATTTAGCAAAAATGTACTATTAAAAAGTGAATGAATGAATGGAGTAAATAACTAAACACTCTTATTTTGCAGAGCACCCATGTATTAGATTTGATTTGACTTTATTGTTTCAATTCCAACATTATCCAATATATGTTATGTGTTTTTCCTCAAGGAAAATCTACAGAAAATATATCACAACCCTCCCTCCTCCTCAAAAGCTGTTTTAGAACTTTTTATTGTTCCATTTCCATTACTATTTAGAATAAAAGCTCATTAAAATACCAGGAAGCTCACAGCAGAATTATGTGTCAGCACTTGACAGTGCAAGAACGTGCATGTGCATTTATATTGCAGTAAACTTAGACTTTTAACTTTTTTTTTCCCCCTACATTGCCTCTGTTTTGTCTGAAGCAAATCACTGTGCAGATGTATAAACCACACAGGCTATAGTGTAGCCATTGCCATCTAGTGCAGTGCCGTATATAATGTCATCATTAGACCATGGTTCACATCAGAGTAAAATCCTTTGTGTTAGATGTTTGTAAAAAGTTATTTGCTCTTTTTGTTATATGTTATTTTAATCCTGTGTGTGCTGAGATTATATTCCTTTTTCTATGTCTGTTTTTGGTGTTGCTGTCTCTATATATTGTATCCTAAGCCAAACTACAGTTGGAAAATCAGCACAGAGACTAGACAATATGTGCTGCCCTCTCTCAGTCTGTCTCTTACATTACACAAAAATGAAGTCCTCATGTAAAGAAAAATTTGTAATAACAACAGGCAGTGCAGTTCCTAGGTACTTGGGTAAGCATACTGTGTCATTTCTGTTTGGCTGCTTTTAGTTGTGGAATTGGGTTAACTGTAACATGATCACACAAAAAGAGAAGGAAAGCAAGATGTTCTTCTGTTAAAACATAAAGAAAAATCCTTGTAGCATAAGAGAGAGAATTACCACAATCTGTGCTGGAGACAATAGAGAACACAAAGTCTTCTGAGTAAAGCATAATGACCTAGGCAGTCTATGTAACACGTGAAGCCTTTGAAAATTGTATACATTTTTTTTTTTTTAAGACAGTATAGAGACATACCAAAAATGCTTAGAAGAATATCTGTGACTGGAGTTTTGTGGTACTAAGGTCTTTTCAGGACTACATTCCTCCTTCCCTCCCTGACACCACCCAAGAGCTGCAGTTCTGATTTTTTGCCAAGAATCTAAAGTACACCTACACCCCAAAGTTGTCAGTTCTTGTAAACAACACAAATTTCTAAGAGTTTCAATCCTAGAGCAACATAGCAGATCTTACAAAGGCTGAGACTATAGTGTGTGCCTTTCATTTTCCCATGCTAATCTTCCTGTTGTTGAAAATACTGTCCTTTGGGAATGTTCTTGGAGCCTTCACTGTTCTCAGTTTTTCCCTCCTTTCTGTGCCGGTTGTTTCCAGATCAAAATAATTTTGCTAGACAATTACAACCATATGCAGTAAGAAACATACATTTTCTTGAATTAACTATAAAAACTATCAGAAATAAAGATAGCCTTTAGGAAAGTTTGCATGTCCTCATAAAATATGTCTCACAAACTCTATTAAGCAGGAAGAAAAAGCATTATTATATGTTTATGAGCACTGAAACTTACAGCTCTGACCTAATATTTCTGGTATTTTTTGACCAAACTCATATCAGACTGTGCACTGCAGAAGTCCTACCACCCAATTTTTTGAAAAATCATCACTACCATTTTCTGAATCCCACCTAGACTCTCTCTCTCTCAGCTTCAGGTGACCCTTTTTTCCATTATTACTATCATGCATGTAGATTATGATCCTGTTCAGGATGAAAGAATGAAACTGGGGAGGTCTCTCTTCTAGATGTAGAAACTTGGCAGGCAAAAAGTACTAAGAACACATAGAAAATTAATCTCATAGAGCTGTGCACAGAAAGAAAAACATTAATTTGCTGTTTGTGGGCCTTTGAGAATTAATTGGTAAGAGAATCAAACTGTAGTTCTATTTCCTGATACTTTAATCTTCCGCTAGGGCATGGGGGCAGAGTTTGGAGCTTGTGAATCGAGTGGGAAAGCTCTTTTGTACGTAAGAAGAACTGTCTTTCCTTAAAGGTGCCCTTGTACCAAATCAAAAATGCTAACTTTCCCTCCCTGCTATTACCTAGTAGACACACTGTACTTAAAAAAATAGTGAAGTAAAGACACAACAACCCCTTGTAAGCCACATACTGGGGAATGTGTGGTTGGTAACCTGCAACTTGAAGAGGGATCTGGGGGTATTGGTTGATAGTTGATTGAATATGAATCAGCAGTGTGCCCAGGAAAGCAAATGGCATCCTGGCTTGTATTAGAAACACCTTGGCTGACAGTAGCAGGTAGGTGGTCATCCCCCTCTACTCAGCACTGGTTAGGCCACACCTCAAGCATTGTGTTCAGTTCTGGGCCCCTCATTACAAGGACACTGAGGTTCTGGAGTGTGTCCAGAGAAGCGCAAAAAGCACATGAGCTACGAGGAGCATCTGAAGGAGATGGCGTTGTTCACTCTACAGAAGAGGAGGCCGAGGGGAGACCTCATTGCCCTCTACAACTACCTGAAGTGAAGTTGGAGAGAGGAGGGCTCCAGCCTCTTTTCCTTGGTGTCAAGGACTAGAGGAAATGGTTACAAGCTGCACCAGGGGAGGTTTAGGCCAGATATTATGAAATATTTCTTCACAGAGAGGGTTATCAAACATCAGAATGGTCTGCCCAGGGCAGTGCTGGAGTCATCATCCTTGGAGGTGTTTAAGCAGCATGTAGACCTGACGCTCAGGGACATGGTTTAATGCTGACTCTTAACTGGTGGATCAAAGGTTGGACTCGATTATATTTGAGGCCTCTCCCAACCAGATGTTTTCTGTGGTAACGTAAGTACCAGCAGATAGAATAGAATAGAATAGAATAGAATAGAATAGAATAGAATAGAATAGAATAGAATAGAATAGAATAGAATAGAATAGAATAGAATTACCAAGGTTGGAAGAGACCTTGAAGATCACCGAATCCAACCTGTAACCAATGTCTCAGGCCTATTGGTCATACAAAGTATAATTCATTGTCTTAGGTTGCCTCATAGGATATCCTATATGTTTCATACTAATATGAATAATTTAGGCCTGTTAATGCTCCTGATGAATTGTTATATTGCATCTTGTAAAGGCTGACTAAAGATACATCATAAGATTTTGTGGTGTTTAAAATAAGAATACAAAACTAAATACAAAAGACCACAAAATAGATCGCTGATAACTTATTTGGGGGCAGAAAAGGGTTAACCAGGAGCAAAGTAAACAAATCTTTCATGCATCCCTCCTCCACTCTTTTAAAATTACTGAAGATTTTAAAACAACATTGTATCTATTTGTTTCTTTCCTTCTTTTTTTAATTTTTTTTTTTTTTTTTTTTCTCATTCAGCACCCTGTACCTTCAAAATGTGCAGTATTGCCAGAGCTATATAACTTTGACCTGTGCCAGCTTGGAAATAATTCTAATGGAAAAGCCTGGTTAGGTTCTTTCACACACCTCATTTTCATAACAAGTTTACAACTAGAACTGGGAAAAAAAAATTAATTTTGGACATGCCACTTGATCTTTTTTCCTGGAATGTAGTTCAAGCAATTAAAGAAAGCTACATACTAAAATTCAATTTAAAAAGCCTTTCCTAAGCTTTTGGTCTTCAACAGTTGCAAATGAATGTTGCTGCAAAATGTGAGCACAGCATGATATGGACCCAAACCTTTGCAGAATTGGGAATCTGTGGATTTATGTCAAGCACAAAGACTTAAGATAAATACAAAAAAAGAAAAATAGTAAATGAAGATTGTAACAACCAAATGGAGAGGGACTTGGAGGTGTTGGCTGATACTTGACTGAACATGAGGAGCAGTGAGCCCAGGTGGCCCAGAAAGCCAGTGGCATCCTGGCTTGTATTAGAAACATGGTGTCCATCAGGAACAGAAAGGTGATCATCCTCCTGTACTCAGAACTAGTGAGGCCACATCTCAAGTATTGTGTTCCATTTCTGGGTCCCTCACTATAGGAAGGACATGGAGGTGGATGAACATGTCCAGAGAAGGGCAGGGAGGCTTGTGGAGGGCCTGGAGTGCACGACCTATGAAAACCATTTGAAGGAGCTGGGGTTGTTCAATCTGCAGAAGAGGAGGCTAAGGGGAAACGTCATAACTTTCTGCAACCACCTGAAAGGAGGTTGGAGCAAGGAGGGGGCCAGATTCTTGAAGACAAGTGACAGGACTAGAGGAAATGGTTACAAGCTGTACCAGGGGATGTTTATTTCTTAAGTGAAAGGGTTCTTAAATGTTGGAATAGCCTGCTGTGACCATTTTAGGCTGTGCCTTGAAGAAAGGGACAGTTGCTGGAACACTCTGGCTGAATGTTTTGAAAACAAAGATAAAGTCTAAACGAATTTCATTGGCAGATTGGTAGAATGCAACTTTAAGTTTTAGTTCTGTTTGAGTCTCAGTTCTGTCTGTTCCAGTCTTTCCGTTTTCAGTCTCTCTCTGAGCAACAGCTGCTGGATGGAGTTAACTTTGAACTGACAGATAAGAATAATTCTTGCATACGCTTTGAGATAGCAAAATTTCCTCCTTAATAATTACCTTTTCTCTCTCTCTAACCCTTTTTGGGAAAAAGGGAGGTAGGAGGAGAGAGGGAGTACAAGGGTGGGGGCAGACCCTCCTGGCTGGAGGAGGGAGTTTTGTTCTGTATTACTTTCTTTGCTGTATATTTCTGTATATATTGTAAATACTGTATATTGTGTATATATCCATCTGCATTTCATTCTGCTTGTAAATATAGCTCATATTCATCTGCTTCTCCAATGGAATTAGCCGTGGTTTCTTGTGTGTGTCGAGGGAGAACTTACTCTTGCCACCACATCGGCCGAGGGCATTGGTGGAGTCACCATTCCTGGAGGAATTCAAGTCGTGTGTGGACCTGATGGATATGGACATGGTTTAGTGTTGACTCTTTAGTACTGGGTTGAAGGTCAGACTGGATGATGTTGGAGGTCTGCTGTGAAGAGGTTATTAAATTTATGAATATGAATGATGAAAATATTATTTTTCATTAATTATAGAATTATTATAACCGATGAATCAACAGCTTACATACATGGTCTAGTCCACGTTCGTGAAATGCATTCCATAAGTGGCTCAGTGTTATGATTAGAACGTAATTAAACTATCTACAGGCTATTCTATATTTTATATAATGAAGGCTGCAGTTCTGCCCCTTGGCCACTAGATGGTGACTCAGAGGAAGGCAGGCAGCTTCTGGCTATATACTGCAATATTGCAATCCCCATACATCAGTGATTACTCTGCTACATGCAGATACTTTGAACTGAGTGCTAGTGGATGGAAAGCACGTGGAAGATATTCTTTAGCTGTTGTTTGTAGCAAGGTGGGGAGTCCGGCAGACTACTGCCGCTGGACCGGTTCCTAATCAAGTTGGACGGCGGTATTGGGTTACTGTCTCCTCTCTCCACAGCAGTGGAGAGGGAATACTGGAACCTGGGCTTAGCTGGGAAGCAGGTTCCCTTCAGGACTTGGTTGGTTCCCTCCAGACAATAGGGGTCCTGGTCAGGTTCGGCCCCACGGGCTTGCCCTGGGAGTCGTCTCACAAGGCAGGGCGGGGCAACGGTTGCTGGTAGGCAGGTTCAGAGGTTCCCGGTCGGACAACATCAGCAAACAATAGCTATGAGGTCGGCCCTGTGGCGAGGAGTCTCGGGGCTTATGTAAACAGCCTCGGAGAGAAAATGCGGCTGCGCTGAGCTGTGGCTTCTCAGTTACTGGGCTTAAAGGAACAGCAGGATGCTCGGAATGGTCCCAGATTCGATGCAGTACAGGCACAAACAATGCTTTAGTCTTCCGCGAGGTTTACAGGGGTCAGAGCAGCACACGTGGCGGGTCCTCTCCCGCACTAGTGGGGCTAGGCATATGCGGACTCAGTCTCTATCAAGTCCCTTCTCCCCGACAGCTGGGCAGATCTTACCCTTGGGGGTTAATCCAGTCCTCTGGTAGCACGGTGGGCTCTCCTGGTTGGTATGACGGGCTGTAACGACGCTGGCTTCTCAGGCTCAGTGAAGGTCCTCCCTCTGGGGTGATCCTCATGATCAGAGCGCTTCTCACGATGCAGAGGCTTCAGTATGCGTGCATGTATGATAGAAGCTAACAACAAGAAGTTCAATGGCAGAGGTTGTGGCTTGAGAGCTGCTCTCTCGAGCAAGTACAGAGACAAAGTGAAAGAGGGGGCAACTTGTTTACCAACAGGGGTAGTACCTATAGATTCCTCGAGGCTGGGTTTGACCAATGAGCACTCTCATAGACAACTGGCTTCAGCCTATAAAAAGCGCAAAGCTGGAATTATGCCCATACTTGGTATTTGCAGAAGCACTGCATGTGCTGAGTGCATGCTGGCCTGGCTAATGCCTTGGCTTTTGTCTTCCTCCTGAGGGAGGGGAATCCTGTCCACATGCTGGGACAAGATCTAGTATCTGGGCAGAATGTGCCTTCACCACAAAGTCTCTTCCAACCAGATATATTCTGTGATTCTATGAAAATGACCATTCACTATTTCCCAAAAAGTCCTTTGAGACACTAGAGCAGTATTTCAGATCTATGTAACAAAGCTACTGATCTGCTCTTTCCTTTTATTAGCACACTGTGTGTTACAGGATGTGAAGATGTGGGTAACAAAAAAGAGGAACTGGAAGTCTTGGTCCACCAGGAAGACTATGATACAATTCCCATTACAGAAACATGGTGGGATGATTCACATAAGTGGAGTACTGCACTGGGGCGTTACAAGCTCTTTAGAAGAGGCAGGTGAAGGAGAAGAGGAGGAGGGCTGGCACTGTACGTTAAGGAGTCTCTTGATGCCGCAGAACTTGACGTTGCAGATGAAAGGATTGAGTGCCTGTGGGTTAAAATCAGAGAGACATTTAACAAATCTGACATCCTGGTTGGAGTCTGTTATAGACCACCCAACCAGGATGAGGAGGCAGATGAAATATTCTACAGGCAGCTGGAGGCTGTCTCAAGATCTTCAGATCTTGTACTAGTAGGTGACTTTAGCCTGCCAGACATGTGCTGGGAACTTAATTCAGCAGAGAGGAGGCAGTCCAGAAAGTTCTTAGAGCGTATGGAGGACAGCTTCCTGATGCAGCTGTTATGTGAGCCTAACAGGGGTCAGGCCCTGCTTCTCAAATAGAGAAGGGCTGGTGGGAGATGTGATGGTAAGAGGCTGTCTAGGGTGCAGTGATCATGAGATAGTGGAGTTTTCAATATGTAGGGAGGAGCAGTAACAGAACCCTCACTTTGGACTTCCGGAGGGCAAACTTCAGCTTATTTAAGCAACTTACTGGGAAAGTACCCTGGGTATCAGCCTTTAAGAACCAAGGGGTCCAGGACAGTTGGACCTACTTTAAACAGGAACTCTTGAAGGCACAGGAACTCTTGAAGGCACAGGAACTGGCAGTTCCCATGTGTCTAAAGATGAGCCAGCTGGGGAGGAGACTGGCCTGGATGGGCAAGCAGCTCTTGAAGGAATTAAAGGGAAAAAAAGAAGGTGTATCACCTTTGGAAAGGGGAGAAGCAACTCGTGATATATTTAAGGATGTTGTTAGATTATGCTGGAGAAAACTTAGAGAGGCTGTCTCAATCCGGAGAGGGAAAGAGATTGAGGTTTTTAATGAATATTCCCGTGCTGTGAAATTAGAGGCACAAACGAGGCCAAAATATCAACAGCTAGACTATTTATTACATAAATAAATTGGAGGGATCAGAATAGGAAGAGAGAGAAGAAAGGGAGAAGAGGGAAAGAATTATATTACCACACCCCTCACCCCCAAGACAGTTTGAGTCTGTGGAGGAAAGGTGCTGCAGGAGATGTTGGGTCTGTAGAGAAACGGTGCTGCAGGAGATGTTGGGTCTGTAGAGGAAGGGTGCTGAGGCTTTGGCTGTAGAAGGGATGAGGTCCTCTGAACAGCTTCTTCAGCTCCATGAGTTGCAGCAGGTGGAACTTAGGGCACGGAGAGTCCAAGATCCATTGTGTTGGTCCGTGGGGTTGCTCCGTGATGTTTCCCACGTGTGGTGCCATCTGCTTTCTTCTGCATCTTGCTTCTCCAATTTTCTCCTCCCCAAAAAGCCAGTAGCTGCTCCAGTCTTTTATACAGTTTTTTAGCCCTTAGGCAAGTGTCCAGGTGTTGTTCCCCAGGATATCGTTCTGGGAAATCATCTTTAGGTCCAGGTATAGTTCCCCAGGAAATCTTTCTGTGTACTCAGGTGAGTTTGGGCAGCCACTGGATGGAGGGGGAAGGCCTCCGCCTCCTCCTGCTCCATCTAGCTACCCACACACTCTTTTCACATCAGGAACCATTGTCCTTTCCTGGGGTATCTGATGGCTGGAAATGATCTTGTCCTGAAGGTGTGAATGCTGGGCCCTTGGGCCATTGTTGTAGGCCAGCTGCAGTCCTGTGAGCAATGTTATCTTTGCACCTTCCAAGAGTCCTTCCAGTGGCTCTGCCCAACGCACATCAGCTATTGTCTGGACAAACAGCAAGTGATTTTATCTTTGTTGAGTCACCAGGAGAGATAAGCTTTAGTCTCTCACAGAGGCAAAAGCCCAGTTAGAATTGAAGCTTGCCACTTCTGTGAAAGACAATAAAAAGCATTTTTATAAATATATTAATGCTAAAAATGGAGGAAAGAAGAAACTTCACTCTTTATTGGACCTGGAGGGGAACATTGTAACTAAAGATGAGGAAAAGTCTGAGGTTCTAAGTACCATCTTTGCCTTCATTTTCAAGAGTAAGGCAGGAGGACTTCAGGATAACTGGCCTCCTGAACTGGTAGATGGGGTCAGGGACTAGACCATGGCACCAAGTGCCACATCAAGTCCCCTCTTGAACACCTCCAGGGACGGTGACTTCACCGCCTCCCTGGGCAGCACATTCCAATGGCAAACGACTCTCTCGGTGAAGAACATTCTCCTCACCTTGAGCCTAAACTTTCCCTGGTGCAGCTTGAGACTGTGTCCCCTTGTTCTGGTGCTGGTTGCTAGAGAGAAGAGGCCAACCCTTTCCTGGCTGCAACCACCTTCAGGTAGTTGTAGAGAGCAATGAGGTCACCCCTGAGCCTCCTCTTCTCCAGGCTAAACAACCCCAACTCCCCCAGCCTCTCCTCATAGGGCTTGTGCTCAAGGCCTCTCAGCAGCCTTGTTGCCCTTCTCTGGACACGTTCAAGTGTCTTGATGTCCTTCTTAAACTGAGGGGCCCAGAACTGGACACAGGACTCAAGGTGTGTGTGGTGGGTTAACACCCTTTTCTGAAAACAAAAGAACAAAGCAGGGTGGAGGGCTTGCAGGTATTTTTCACACCCTGCAGAGCATTTTTCACCTGGGAAGCTGAGTCTGTTCCACTCCCCCTCCCTGCCCAGCTAGGGTATAAAAAGCAGGCCATTGTAGCTGTTGGCACAGCTTTTTGGCTCCTGCCTCTGCTGGATGAGAGCTACTACAGCTGCCCTCCAGCTCCTCTGCCACACGGTCGGACCTGATCCTTCGCTCTGCTGCCTCCACACTTCCTCAGAAAGGCTGGTTTTGTATTACTCTCTTGTCTTTGTCCCCCTCCCATCCATCATTGTTCCTCGCCCTTGTGAACATTTCTTCTGTTATTGTTATACATATATATATATTGCTTAAAGACAACTCTTTACCTCTCTACTTCCAAGCCGACTCCAAATTATTGTTTGGTGAATTTGCTCCTTCTTTTTCTCCCCTCTCTGTTGGGAGGAAGGAGGCAGGGGAAGTAGGGGAAGAGATTCTCAGCCTTCCCCCCATCTGAGCTCTTAACTTCCTGTGAAGGCTCAAGCCACCACAGTGTGGCCTAACCAATGCAGAGTACAGGCTCAAGGTGAGGAGAAAGTTCTTCACAGAGAGTTGATAGCTGTTGGAATGTGCTGCCCAGGGAGATGGTGGAGTCACCATCTCTGGAGATGTTCAAGAGGGGATTGGATATGGCACTTGGTGCCACGATTTAGTAGTCATGATGTCTTTTCCAACCTTATTGATTCTGTGATTGTATGATTCTATGATTGGTATGATGCACAGCACAATTAAGTCATGTTTGAAAAGGGAACACGGTAATGGGTTCATTGGTTCATGGTAATGGAATGAAGCTGGAGATGGGGAGATTCAGGCTAGATGTGAGGAACAAGTTCTTCACCATGAGAGTGGTGAAGCCCTGGAATGGGTTATCCAGGGAGGTGGTTGAGGCCCTATCGCTGGAATTGTTTAAGCCCAGGCTGGACAAGGCTCTGGCCAGCCTGATCTAGTGTGGGGTGTCCCTGCCCATGGCAGGGGGTTGGAACTAGATGATCCTTGTGGTCCCTTCCAACCCTAACTGATACTATGATACTATGATACTATGAACTGCTGCTAATAGAGTTTCATTCCAAGAGGTGCACATCTGGATCTTGGAGCTGCCAAACTCATAGTGACTGACTACTATCAATCCTAGAGAAATCAGAGGTGAAATAATAGAAACAGCACCATTCTTGTAAAATAAGCAATATGGAAAAGATACAAATATTACTTTTCTATGGAGAGCTATTGCATCTGTTTTCTCAGTGTTCCTAAGATGCAAATGTGTTTACTAACATATTAATATCTAAATGTCTAGAACTGAGAATGATGAAGAATGTTTTTTCAAGGGCAATTTTCTAAAATACCATGCTTGCCACTAGCACAACATTATGTATGATCATGCTTTCCAGTTAGAGTAAAACATGAATCCTTATTCTCTGCTTGACTGGCGTAACTCCATTGTTAAAACCAGCCTCAACATTTTTACCTTCCTTTCTCTTCATTTCTGCATTTTCTTATGTCCTCAAATGTTGTAATATGGGTGTAGGTGTTTGATCACCTTAGAGCACAGCTTCCAGGACAAGATGTTAGCAGGTGAAGACATCTATTATGTTACACAGCAAAGTTATATACTCTCTTAGAAAGAATGTGTCACATCTTAGTTGGTTATTTTCTACTGGCATGAACATAATTAAGGCATACAACAGGTTAAAATAACAAAACACATTCAACCAAATTCTGCCAGGTTTCTCCCTTCAGTTATAAAATGCTTACATTCTTTTTTAAGTCAGAGACCAAATATAAATGTTCCAAAGCTATTCAAAACCAACCTTTCTCCTACACTGTAAACCTATATATATAGAATAGAATAGAATAGAATAGAATAGAATAGAATAGAATAGAATAGAATAGAATAGAATAGAATAGAATAGAATAGAATAGAATAGAATAGAGTTAACCAGGTTGGAAAAGACCTTTGAGAACATGGAGCCCAACCTATCACCCAACACTATCTAATCAACTAAACCATGGCACCAAGCATCTCATCCAGTCTCCTCTTGAACACCTCCAGTGATGGTGACTCCACCACCTCCACGGGCTGCCCATTCACTCTTTCTATGAGGAACTTCTTCCTAACACCCAGCCTAAACCTCCTCTGGTGCAGCTTGAGACTCTGTCCTCTTGTTCTGGTGCTGGCCACCTGGGAGAAATTAGAAACAGACTATCGATTTCTGTTTCAACAGAGATGATTATCTAAAATACAAGTAAAATTTTAAAAAATAATTTAATCAATAACTAAAGCAAAAGAAACAAAAACATCTTCCTGAAAACTGTTAAGTTGTAAGTATATTCAGAATTATTTGTAATCTGTACTGCTTTCAATTCTGAATCAGACCATAAGAATTATTTTATGAGGGTTTTTTTGCAAGTGTTTCTAGCCCACACTGCTATTTCAGAGGAATTAGAGACATGCTATGCAAGATTATTGAAATCTTAATTTCTTTTCTATGTCAGAGCAGTTAGCTACAAATATACATTCATTGCATCTGCTAATTATAATCATATTTTTATTAGAGATGTGCTTCTGCAAACTAAGTATGCACTCTCTTTATTTTTTTCCCCAAATGGATAACAGACAAGTGTTCTCAGTGCTACTGAAACACACTCATACCAGTGCATCATTAGTCTGAGAGCTACATGCATGCTTTGAAATGAGGGTATAGCTTTCAGTAATATCCTGAACAATCAGAAGTCTTATCTAGGAATCAATAAGATTGCGAGATAGATAAAGGTAATTGTGAATTCTATCTTTGAACATCAGTAATTCTCAGACTTTGTTTAAGTGATGTTAGCAGCTGCAAGATCCTGTGGACAGTGGCAAGGGTATGGAAACATGTATGAAAAATGAGGTTGATAACTTTAGCTAGGAAGCAGTACACTGTCCTGACCTGACTTTGCACTGAATCAGTGGTGGAACTGTGACAGGCTGTAGCGGTTTGAAACACACTAATGGAATATTATGCATTATCAGAATCAAGAATTTATGACAGCGCATGACTGCAGGGCTTTGCCATCCTGGACAGGAGAACCTTGGTTGCTCTCTCACTTTCCGTGTCTTGAGTGTGAGGGTGCATCGTTGCTTGTTTTCAGGATCTGGGTGGTATTTTTCTTTTCCCTTTCTTTATGTTTCATATAAATATTGATGTAATCTGATACTTTTGTAGTGGAGCAGTAAAATATTCTGTGTAAATCAACTAAGGAAATTCTGTCTGCCTTTTTGTCCTTCCCTTTCTTCTCTCTTGGTAAGAGGGCAGGGAGAAGGTGGGAGGGGGAAGGGGAGAAGTGGGGAGTTTTTTTGTTGCTGTGCTAAAATCATAAGACAGGTTATATAAGCAAAGATTGAGAAACATTATCAGACTAGTTTACATATTTGCGCAGTTTTTATTTTACCTTAGTTCTTTCACTTTCTCTGGTTTCTCTGATTCACAAGATTCAAGATGGTAGTACTCATTAATCACTTTTATCCTCATTACATGCAGTTGAGATTAACATCTTTTCTCCCTTTTATCTGTATTATGTTTTCTCCTTCTACTTCTTCCTCCTGAAAGTTGTGTCAGTATCCCCACTACTACAGACAAATGAGAAAAAGAGGGATTATTCTGAAGAAGTGATCATTGAGAAAGAAAGTTATTAACTCACATGGTCTTTTGACAATCACCTGGTTTCTGTTATCATATGAAGGTCATGTCCAGTCTTCTAAAAAAAGGGGTCCAGGAGAGCTGGACCTGCTCCAAGGAAGAAGTCTTGAAGGCGCAGGAACAGGCTGTGCTAATGTGCCAGAAGATGAGCCGCCGGGGCAGACGGCCAGCCTGGATGGGTAACGAACTTCTAAAGGAACTAAGGGAAAAAAAGAGGGTGCATCGTCTTTGGAAAAAGGGGAGGCAACCCGTGGAATGTTTAGGGATGTTGCTAGGTCTTGCAGGAAGAAAATTAGGGAGGCAAAAGCCCATTTAGAGCTCAGACTGGTCTGTGCTGTGAAGGACAACAAAAAGTCCTTCTATAAATATATTAATAGCAAGAGGAGGGGCAAGGACAACCTCCACTCCTTGGTGGGCATGGAGGGGAACATTGTAACAAAGGATGAGGAAAAGGCAGAGGTACTTAACACCTTCTTTGCCTCAATTTTTACTAGCAGGACAGAATGGCTTCCAGACAGCTGGCCTGCAGAGCTGGCAGAAGGAGCCAGGGAGCGGCATAGTACTGCCCTGTTCCAGGATGGGAGAGTTAGAGATCTCCTCAGACACTAGGATCCCCACTAGTCCATGGGACCAGATGGGATCCATCCTAGGGTGCTGAGAGAGAGCTGGCAGATGAGCTGGCCAAGCCACTCTCCATCATTTTTCATCAGTCGTGGCTCAGTGGAGAGGTCCCAGAAGACTGGAAGCTGGCCAACATGGTGCCCATCCACAAGAAGGGCCAGTTGGAAGAGCCAGGGAATTATAGGCCTGTCAGCCTGACCTCAGTACCAGGCAAGATTATGGAACAAGTCATCTTGAGTGCAATCACACAGCTCTTCCAGGATGGCCAGGGGCTCAGGCCTAGCCAGCATGGATTTAGGAAGGGCAGGTCCTGCGTCACCAACCTGATCTCCTCTTATGATCAGGTGACCCACCTGGTGGATGTGGGGAAGGCTGTGGATGTGGTCTACCTGGACTTCAGTAAGGCCGTTGACACCGTCCCCCACAGCAAACTCCTGGCCAAGCTGTCAGCCCATGGCTTCTAAAGCAGCACTCTGCACTGGGTTAGGAGCTGGCTGGAGTGCCGAGCCCAGAGAGTGGTGGTGAATGGTGCCACATCCAGCTGGCAGCCAGTCACTAGTGGTGTGCCCCTGGGATCAGTGCTGGGCCCCATGCACTTCAACATCTTTATTGATGATCTGGATGAGGGCATTGAGTCCATCATCAGTAAATTTGCAGATGACACCAAGCTGGGGGCAGGTGTTGGTCTGCTGGAGGGCAGAGAGGCTTTGCAGACGGACCTTGACAGGCTGGACAGATGGGCAGAATCCAATGGCATGAGATTTAACACATCCAAGTGCCGGATTCTGCACATTGGCCACAACAACCCCAGGCAGTGCTACAGGCTGGGGTCAGAGTGGCTGGAGAGTGGCCAGGCAGAGAGGGACCTGGGGGTACTGGTTGATTGTAGGCTGAACATGAGCCTGCAGTGTGCCCAGGCAGCCAAGAAGGCTAATGGCATCCTGGCTTGCATCAGGAACAGTGTGGCCAGCAGGTGCAGGGAGGTCATTGTGCCCCTGTACACTGCACTGGTTAGGCCGCACCTTGAGTACTGTGTCCAGTTCTGGGCCCCTCAGTTTAGGAAGGATGTTGACTTGCTGGAACGTGTCCAGAGAAGGGCAACAAAGCTGGTGAGGGGTTTGGAACACAAGCCCTATGAGGAAAGGCTGAGGGAGCTGGGGTTGCTTAGCCTGGAGAAGAGGAGGCTCAGGGAGACCTCATTGCTCTCTACAACTACCTGAAGGGAGGTTGTAGCCAGGCAGAGGTTGGCCTCTTCTCCCAGGCATCCAGCACCAGAACAAGAGGACACAGTCTCAGGCTGCGCCAGGGCAGGTTTAGGCTGGATGTTAGGAAGAAGTTCTACACGGAGAGAGTGATTGGCCATTGGAATCGGCTACCCGTGGAGGTGGTGGAGTCACCTTCACAGGAGGTGTTCAGGAGAAGACTTGATGGGGTGCTTGGCTGTATGGTCTAGTTGTTGGGTGGGTTGGATTGGTTGATGGGTTGGACGCGATGATCTTGAAGGTCTCTTCCAACCTGGTGTATTGTATTGTATTGTATTGTATTGTATTGTATTGTAATGATCAGGTCACCCACCTGGTGGATGTGGGGAGGCCTCTGGATGTGGTCTACCTGGACCTCTGAAAGACCTTTGACACTGTCCCCCACAGCAAACTCCTGGCCAAGCTGGCAGCCCATGGCTTCTAAAGCAGCACACTGTGCTGGGTTAGGAAGTGGCTGGAGGGCCGAGCCCAGAGAGTGGTGGTGAATGGTGCCACATCCAGCTGGCGGCCTGTCACTAGTGGTGTGCCCCAAGGATCAGTGCTGGGCCCCATGCTCTTCAACATCTTTATTGATGATCTGGATGAGGGCATCGAGTCCATCATCAGTAAACTTGAGGACGACACCAAGCTGGGGGCAGGAGCTGATCTGCTGGAGGGCAGAGAAGTTTTGCAGAGGGACCTCGACAGATGGGCAGAATCCAACGGCATGAGACTGAACACATCCAAGTGCCGGGTTCTTCACATTGGCCTCAACCACCCCAGGCAGTGCTACAGGCTGGGGTCAGAGTGGCTGGAGAGCGGCCAGGCAGAGAGGGACCTGGGGATACTGGTTGATGGGAGGCTGAACATGAGCCTGCAGTGTGCCCAGGCAGCCAAGAAGGCCAATGGCATCCTGGCCTGCATCAGGAACAGTGTGGCCAGCAGGAGCAGGGAGGTCATTCTGCCCCTGTACACTGCACTGGTTAGGCCACACCTCGAGTACTGTGTCAATTCTGGGCCCCTCAGTTTAGGAAGGATATTGTCTTGCTGGAACGTGTCCAGAGAAGGGCAACAAAGTTGGTGAGGGGTTTGGAACACAAGCCCTATGAAGAGAGGCTGAGGGAGCTGGGGTTGCTTAGCCTGGAGAAGAGGAGACTCAGGGGTGACCTTATTGCTCTCTACAATTACTTGAAGGGAGGTTGTAGACAGGTGGAGGTTGGTCTCTTCTCCTAGGCAGCCAGCACCAGAACAAGAGTACACAGTCTCAGGCTGCGCCAGGGCAGATTTAGGCTGGATGTTAGGAAGAAGTTCTACACAGAGAGAGTGATTGCCCATTGGAATGGTCTGCCCAGGGAGGTGGTGGAGTCACCATCATTGGAGGTGTTCAGGAGGAGACTTGATGGGGTGCTTGGTGCCATGGTTTAGTTGTTTGGGTGGGTTGGATTGGTTGATGGGTTGGACGCGATGATCTTGAAGGTCTCTTCCAACCTGTTTTTTTTATTGTCTTAGAATCATAGAATCATAGAATCATAGAATCAGTCAGGGTTGGAAGGGACCACAAGGATCATCTAGTTCCAACCCCCCTGCCATGGGCAGGGACACCCTACACTAGATCACGCTGGCCAGAGCCTCGTCCAGCCTGGTCTTAAACACCTCCAGGGACTGGGCCTCAACCACCTCCCTGGACAACCCATTCCAGGGCTTCACCACTCTCATGGTAAAGAACCTCTTCCTCACATCTAGCCTGAATCTCCCCATTTCCAGCTTCATTCCATTCCCCCTAGTCCTATCACTACCTGATATCCTGAGAAGTCCCTCCCCAGCCTTCCTGTAGGCCCCCTTCAGATACTGGAAAGCCACAATGAGGTCACCTCAGAGCCTTCTCTTCTCCAGACTGAACAGCCCCAACTCCTTCAGTCTGTCCTCATAGGAGAGGTGCTCCAGCCCTCTGATCATCCTCGTGGCCCTTCTCTGGACACGCTCCAGCACGTCCACATCTCTCCTGTAATATGGGCTCCAGAACTGGACGCAGTACTCCAGGTGGGGTCTCACCAGAGCTGAGTAGAGGGGGAGAAGCACCTCCCTTGACCTGCTGGTCACATTGGTATTATTGTGGTATTCACAAATTCACATTGGTATTATTGTATTGTATTCACAAATGGTGAAGCAGCTTCATTGTACATATATATCAGAGCAGAATTTGGCTTAGTGACCTTAACAAAAAGTATTGATCTGCCTTCTATGTTTCATTTATTACTTGGTGGAATTTACCACTTTTGTTCCCATAAATTACATCTTAAATTATATTTGTGGTCATAAGAATGACAATAAAAATGGTTCATATGCAGCAGAACTGCTTTATATTTGCACTGAGTTGCTTTTTTAAATTATTTATTTCTTTCACAGAAACTAATCCAGCTAGGGGACAATAGGCTTATTTCTTCCATGAATCATGCATTTTCAACACAATTGTTAATTAAGTGTTTACAGTTGCAGAGATATATTTAATATAGAAATAAAGGAACTAGATTAGTCAGGAAAAAAGGGCAAAAGCAAACATCTTATAATTGTATTTTTTTCTCAAGTACAGAGGGTTGGGATTTTGGGGGGGGGGTTGGAGTTTTTTTGTGTTTGTTTTTATGTTTTTTGGTTGGTTGGTGGGTTGATTGGTGGGTTGGGTTTTTTTGAGTCTTGCCTTTTTTCACTGGCTACAAATCACATACACATTATGTAGTAAAATCTTACCTTATGGTCAATGACGAAAGTGTAGATTCAGCTGATTTCAGAGAGAGAACTGATTTAATTTAGAAAAATAGAGGGACAGTGTAGAAGAAAGGTTGTTTTTGGATAGCTTTGGGACAGACCTGTTTTGTCTTGAGTCTTGGAATGTACACCTTATCAGTAAGTGAGAGAAAGACCAGACAGGATTTGGCTGGATATGTTGAGAAGCGTTTGAAAAGATTGTTGGCTAGCATTAACCGATTGTACGCTTCGCTTAAGCACATGTCAGTAGAAAGGTAGCCAGTTAGAGTGTGACAACACCGCATTAGAAAAATATATAAGTGAACTGTGTAACATAATAAACATCTTCACTTGTAACATCTTCGCTTGAAACATCTTGGCTTGGAACTGTGTATGTGGAGACCGTGCTCACATCACCACAGGACAGTTTTCACTGTCTATTGCTATTCAGAGCCACCTCTGGTTTTAGAAAGATTTGATAACAATTATTTAGGATATTCTTGTTATCCTTTGAAATCTCTTGGACTAAGATTTGTGGTCATGGTGAACAAAGAGGATATCTTTGTAGTTCAAACACATTCATTACTTAAATCCACTTCTAGAGATTTTAATTTCTTTTTCTTGTTACCCATCAGTGTCTTCAATACACAGAACAAAAATTTGTTGTGTAAAGTCAGTCAGTCCTCAAGGTACTGTTCAAAATTCATATCCTATTTCTTTGACAGGGAAGGGAGTTGAGACTGGTTGGAAAGAACACCTAATATGAAACAGATTTCCTTTCTGTTCAACATTCACAGAATGATCTCACATGAAAAATCTAATACCACTCAATTACTCATTAGTTCCAGAAATATTCTTTCATATTTATTTCTGTTTCTAGTCATCTTCATGTTGTTACTCCCTGTAGCAAGCTTGGAACAGAGCATCACATGGCCGACCAATCAGGACTATAGTGAAACACATCATCAATGCCAACCATAGCAAGTGCCATAAAGCTCTCACAAAGTTCTGAATACCAACAGTACCTTAGACAATCAGCGCTCATTATGTTGTTTATTCATTTGCATTTTCTCAAAGCTCATTTAAAAATTAGGAAAAATTCATTCCTCTTCAATTTTTGTTGTCTCAGTCCTAACTCCAAATGCAGATTCAGGAAAGCATTTGTTCTTTGAAGCATATACATTAAACTGCGTAAAATATTCTACAAAACATCACAATACAAATCAAGATACTGGTAGCTTGAGGACTGTCCAGAACAATCTATCTCATGCAATGCTTCAAACGCATTTTTGTTTCAACGCCTGTCCAAAAAGAACATGAGCTTTTTACTGCTAATTACTAAGTGTCCATAATAGTTATTTTGCTTTGTCTAAAAGAGGACTCTTCCAAAATCATTGATTACTCTGGACAATTTCTAGGTCTTAAAAGTCTCCAGCATATGGTGCAGGTGGTGTGATTTTTTTGTTTGATTAGGTAAGGCTTTACCTTTCAGCAAAACTCTTTAGGTGTGCATTATTACATTTACCTCAAGGCATACAACTATCACACCCAGATCCATTATAACCTGAGCCTTACCTGAAAAAGAAATAAACTGTCCTTCAAGGAGGAAGAGAACTGGATGTTTACATGAAAGTAATCTTTTCAAGGAACTCTGCCAACAAGTAACTTTCCATTCTTAAAGAAGGTACTGTCTCACTTTGCCTATATGTGGATAAAAACAATTTTGAATCAAAGTAGTCACTAGATTTGGGGCTTCTTAAATTCATTGCAAAATAAGCATGATGGTATAAGTAAGCACCTTGATTTTAACTTTTCTAAATATACTTGTGAAGCATTTTGATCAATCAACTTTCTTCACACACATCTAATCCCAGCACTTCTGCATGCATCTAGTCTTGAATCCAGTATTTGACCTGGTCAGATGGTAAGAGGTGTGGCTTCTGTTTGCCAGATAAGGGACTTTCATCTCATAGGCAGAAATAGGGGCAAAAAAGGTCCCAAACAGCCTCTACAAGGGAAGGGAGATGACAAACCACTTTAGAGTGAGAAGAGAGTCAATGAACCAGTCCAGCAAATTTTCAATACCTGAAATATTTTTCCTGCATGTTTTCAAACTGGAAACAATTTTGTATTTGCCTGTACACAAGAATGTCAGATTGAAAAATACTTGATTTCTATCCAAAAGGGAAAGGTGCAAGCCAGATTTATTAACTGGCAAATAGACATTATAATTTTTTTTTTATCACATTCCAACCCAATAATCATGTGTATGAAGAATACGTATAATTAGAGACTTCATCAAAACCAACAGAAAGTGCCTGCATTTGCCTTTTCTTCAAACATTTTCACGAACAGGAATAGTTTAATGAACACTCAAAATCTGCTAGAAAGGAGGGTAAAACTAAGTTCTCTGAAGCACAGATTTGGTTTAGAAATCCTATTTAGAAGTTTGTTTTCTATTCACTCAGCATTACAGACAATAACAGAACTTGATTGTTTTGTTTGGTGGTTGTTGGGGTTTTCTTAATAGGAGGTTTCTAATGTAGTTTTTTTGGGCAGTGAAGTAAGCAGCATGACTTTAGATGCTGTGAATACCTAAAATTTCTGGTGAAATACTTTAATTCTCTGTGCACACAGAAAAATTCTCAGAGGTTAATTTTAAATATCCCCAATTAAAAATGATGACCATAGTTTCTAGGTGACAGGTTTAAAGACAATGTCAGTCTCATGTTCATAAAATACATGCTAACAGCTAAATATTAATTAAATGTATATATTTAATTGACTAAATAAACACACTAAATTAATTTTGTAGATTTTTTAGCAATCTTAAAGCTTCTTAACTTTCTCAACATATGACTATTACAAAAAAGCCAGAAATGTAGAAGCCATAAATAGTGTATGACAATACTTATGAAGGTACAATCTTTTCTTGAGGGCTTGAATGTGTGAAAAATAGAAACATGGAAGAAAACAGCTGGACTGCCAGCTTCAGTCCAAATAAATCAAATCCCCCTATCACTAGAAGTAATGGAGATGGCTTAATTATCTGAAGAACAAATAGTACATTTATGTAATAATTTATATTTGTTTTAATAATGCTTTGCACATGCCTATATTTTTTATTAGTTTATTGCATTAAGTTATGCTTTAATTTTTCATTTAGGAGGGCTGAAAAGTAATTTTAGCAAAAGTCAAATCATGGCTTTTCATTTGTCTTATAGGGTTATGGTGTAAAAATCAACAAGTTAAAAATTCTGTTCTAGTGCTAATATTCTTAATAATGTCACTACATTTTAATGGTCCTAAATCTGAAGCTCCTGAAAGAAAAGATATCTTTAGTTTAATTTTTGAGAATTAATGTTTGTACAGGGTATTACAGTGGCACATTATATCTATGTATCTATTTCAGAAATGTGTTTCTAACAAATGATGCTTTGGAAAAGAAAAGTTAAAGGAAAGCTGGGCTGAGATTTTATTATTTATAATATAATGGCAAGGGTCATTTTTTAAAGTAATAACTCTTGATTATGTAGATTAAGCTGAAGCAGTTGTTAGAATAGAATAGAATTTATCAGGTTGGAAAAGACCTTTAGGATCATCAAGTCCAAATCATCACCCAACACCATAAAATCAACTAAACCATGTCACCAGATGCCTCATCCAGTTTCTTCTTACACACATCCACTGACGGTGACTTCACCACCCCACCAGGCAGACCATTCCAATGGCAAATCACTTTCTATGACGAACTTCTTCCTAACATCCAGCCTAAACCTCCGCTGGTGCAGCTTGAGACTGTGTCGTCTTGTTCTGATGCTGGCTATCTGGGAGAAGAGACCAACCCCCACCTGGCTACAACCTCCCTTCAGGTAGTTGTAGAGAGCATAAGATCTCCCCTGAGCCTACTCCTCTCCAGGCTAAACAACCCCAGTTCCCTCAGCTTCTCATCATAGAGCTTGTGCTCAAGACCTCTCACCAGCTTTGTTGCCCTTCTCTGGACACGTTCCAGCAACTCAACATCTTCCCTAAACTGAGGGGCCCAGAACTGGACACAGGACTAAAGGTATGGCCTTACCAGTGCTGAGTACAGTGGCAGAAGGACCTCCCTGCTCCTGCTGGCCGCACTATTCCTGATACAGGCCAGGATGCCATTGGCCTTCTTGGCTACCTGGGCATACTGCAGGCGTATGTTCAGCCAACCATCAACCAGTACCCCAGGTCCCTCTCTGCCTGGCCACTCTCCAGCCACTCTGACCCCAGCCTGTAGCACTGCATGAGGTTGTTGTGGCCAATGTGCAGAACACGGCACTTGGATGTGTTAAATCGCAGGCCTCTGGATTCTGTCCATCTGTCCACCCTGTCGAGGTCCCTCTGCAGAGTTTTCCTACCCTCTAACAGATCAACACCCACCCCCAGCTTGGTGTCAACTGCAAACTTACTAATGATGGACTCAATGCCCTCATCCAGATCATCAACAAAGATGTTAAAGAGCATGGGGCCCAGCACTGATCCCAGGGGCACACCACTAGTGACTGGCTGCCAGCTGGATGTGGCATCATTCACCGCCACTCTCTGGGCTCGGCCCTCCAGCCAGTTCCTAACCTAATGCAGTGTGCTGCTTTAGAAGCCATGGGCTGCCAGCTTGGACAGGAGTTTGCTGTGGAGAACAATGTCAAAGGCCTTGCTGAAGTCCAGGTAGACTACATCCACAGCCTTCCCCACATCCACCAGGTGGGTCACCTGATCATAGAAGGAGATCAGGCTGGTGAGGCATGACCTGCCCTTCCTAAATCCATGCTGGCTGGGCCTGATCCCTTAGCCATCCTGGAAGTGTTGTGTGATTGCACTCAAGAAGACCTGTTCCATAATCTTGCCTGGCACTGAGGTCAGGCTGACAGGCCTGTAGTTTCCAGGCTCCTCTACCTGGCCCTTCTTGTGGATGGGTATCACACTGGCCAACTTCCAGTCATCTGGGACCTCTCCAGTGAGCCAGGACTGGTGGAAAATGATGGAAAGCAAATTGGCCAGCTCATCTGCCAGCTCTCTCAGCATCCTAGGATGGATTCCATGGACTTGTGGGTATCCAAGTGGCTGAGCAGGTCTCTAACTACTTCCTCCTGCATTACTGCTCCCTGACTCCATCTGCCAGCTCTGAAGGCCAGCTGTCTGGAAGACATTCTGTCCTGCTATTAAAAATTGAGGCAAAGAAGGTGTTAAGTACCTCTGCCTTTTCCTCATCTTTTGTTACAATATTCCCCTCCATGTCCACTAAATACTGAAGGTTGTCCTTGCCTCTCCTTTTGCCATTAATGTATTTATAAACGTATTTTTTTTGTCTTTCACAGCAGTTTCCAGTCTAAATATGCTTTTGGCTCTCCATTTTTTTTTCCTCATGACCTAGCAACATCCTTAAACATTTCCTGGGTGTCTCGGTCCAGAGAAGGAAAGAGACTCAGTTCATTTGAATATTCCCATGTTGTGAAATGAGAGACATGAACGAGGCCAAAATATCAACAGCTAGAGTATTTATTACACAAATAAAATGGATGGATCAGAAGGGGATAGAGACAAAATAGAGAGAAGAGAGAGAGAAGAGGAAAATAATTATTTTACCACACCCCTCATCCCCCAAGACAGTTTGAATCTGTGGAGGAAAGGTGCTGCAGGAGATGTTGGGTCTGTAGGGAAAGGTTGCTGAGGCTTTGGCTGTAGAAGAGATGTTGTCCTCTGGGCAGACTCTTCAGCTCCATGAGTTACAGCAGGCTGAACTTAGGGCACGGAGGGAGGGTTCTGCTTCTTCCAGGCTCCATGGTCATGTCTCTGTCATTTTTCCTCTCCTGGTATTCTCTCCATTTTCCTTCTCAGCGGCATTGTCCTTCTCCTGTGTTTTTCTTCATCCATGTTTTCCTTCTGTGTTTTTCTTCTCCTGAGCCAGTAGTTGCTCAAGTCTTTTATACAGCTTTTAGTCCTTAGGTGTGTGTCCAAGTATTGTCCCTCAGGAAATCAGGTGCCAGGTGGTGAATCTATTGTCTCACCATCCTCTCTTTCCGGGGTACCTGACGGGAGGAGATCTTGTCATGCATATTCCTGAAGGTGGCCTTGGTCCATTGTTGTCAGGCCAGATGTGGTCCAGTGAGCAATGTTATCTTTGCACCTTCCCAAGAGTCGTTTCAGTGTCTCTGCCCAATGCACATCAGCTATTGTCTGGGCAAGCAGCAAAGGTGATTTTATCTTTGTTGAGTCACATCAGGAGAGACAAGCTTTAGTCTCTCACACTGAGCTAGCTCTCCTTCCTTCCAAAGGTGATACACCCTCTTTTTTTCCCTTAATTTGTTCAGAAGTTCATTGCCCAACCAGGCTGGTCATCTACCCCGGCGGCTCATCTTCTGGCACATTGCCACAGCCTGCTCCTGTGCCTTCAAGATTTCTTTCTTGAAGTAGGTCCAGCCTTCCTGGACCCCTTTTTTTGAGGGCTGTTTCTGGCTCTGCAGAGGGACCTTGACCAACTGGGCAGATGGGCAGAGTCCAATAGGATGGCATTCAAGAAATCCAAGTGCCAGGTGCTGCACTTTGGCCACAACAACCCCATGCAGAGCTACAGGCTGGGGTTGGAGTGGCTGGAGAGCTGCAAAACAGAAAGGGACCTGGGGGTGCTCACTGACAGCTGCCTAAACATGAGCCAGCAGTGTGCCCAGGTGGCCAAAAAGGCCAATGGCATCCTGGCCTGCATTAGGAATAGTGTGGCCAGCAGGAGTAAGGAAGTCATTGTGCCCGTGTACTCTGCACTGGTTAGGCCACACCTTGAGTCCTGTGTCCAGTTCTGGGCACCTCAGTTTAAGAAGGACATTGAGACCCTTGAATATGACCAGAGAAGGGCAGCGAAGCTGGTGAGAGGCCTCAAGAACCAGCCCTACGAGGAGAGGCTGAGGGAGTTGGGATTGTTTAGCCTGGAGAAGAGGAAGCTCAGGGGAGACATTATTGCTGTCTACAACTACCTGAAGGGTGGTTGTAGCCAGGAGGGGGTTCGCCTCTTCTCCCAAGCAACCATCACCAGAACAAGGGGACACAGTCTGAAGCTGAGCCAGGGGAAGTTTAGGCTTGAGGTGAGGAGAAAGTTCTTCACTGAGAGAGTCATTCGCCATTGGAATGGGCTGCCCAGGGAGGTGGTGGAATCACCATCCCTGGAGGTGTTCAAGAGGGGGATTGGACATGGCACTTGGTACCATGGTTTAGTTATGAGGTCTGTGGTGACAGATTGGACTTGATGACCTTTAAGGTCTCTTCCAACCTTGGTGATTCTGTGATTTTGTGATTCCCAAGGTATATTCTGAGTTAGTTCCTTAAGTAACCTGAAGTCCGCCCTCCAGAAATCCAGAGTGGAGGTTTTGTTGCTGCCCCTCTTACCCTGATTGTATATTGAAAACTCAATTATCTCATAGTCACTGGACCCCAGACATTCTCCAACCACCACATCTCCCACCAGCCCTTCTCTATTAGTAAAAATGAGGTCAAGCAAACCCTTACCCCTGGTAGGCTGACAGAGCAGCTGGGATGAGAAGCTATCCTCCATACACTCTATGAACCTTCTGGACTGCCTCCCTTCTCTGCTGTGCTGAGTTCTCAGCAGGTATCAGGTGGGTTAAAATCACCCATAAGAACAAGGTCTGGCGATCTTGAGACAGCCTCTAGCTGCCTATAAAATAATTATTCAACCTCTTCATCCTGGTTGGGGAGTCTATAGCAGACTCCAACCATGATGTCAGTCTTAGCCTTCCCTCTAATTCTCACCCACAGGCACTCAACCTCATCATCCTTAATCTCTAGTTCCATGGTGCCTAGTGCCTTCCTGATGTACAAGGCCACCCCTCCACCCCTTCTGCCTCGCTTGTCTCTCCTGAACAGCCTGTAGCCATCGATTACAGTGTTCCAGTCATGTGAGTCATCCCACCATGTTTCTGTGATGGCAACTACATAATAACTTTCCTGCTGTAACAAGGCTTCCAGCTCCTCTTGTTTGTTACTTATGCTGCATGCACTAGTGTACATGCACTTCATCTGGGCTGCTGGTTTCACCCCTGACTCCAGCTTACCACCCTCAGACTCCTGTCTGAGGGGACTGGTTTCAGCCCCTCCCCCTTCAAATATAGTTTAAAGCCCTGTCAACGAGACCTGCCAACTCCCTTCCTAGAATTCTTTTCTCTCTGTGGTGTAGGCTGTTCTCATGCATTCTGTCATAGTTCAGGGATTTGATACATAAAAACAGGTATACAAGTTTGTGATAACAAATATCATATATACACATTTTGAGAGTTCTTGTGATGGTGGTTTATTTGCTTATGTGATGTTCAATTAGAAGAGTTAAATACTTCGTGGAAAAGTATTATACCCAGAGTTTGTCTCAAGCTGACTGTAGATCTATGTGCTGGAATCCTAAATCAAGCAGTTCTTTTTATTACATTCTCCTTTAAGTACTTGAGATCCACTGAACTTGAAAGAAAATAGCAATATTAAGCTAGCAAGCAGGCACAAGTTTCTTTTCTTTTCTTTTCTTTTCTTTTCTTTTCTTTTCTTTTCTTTTCTTTTCTTTTCTTTTCTTTTCTTTTCTTTTCTTTTCTTTTCTTTTCTTTTCTTTTCTTTTCTTTTCTTTTCTTTTCTTTTCTTTTCTTTTCTTTTCTTTTCTTTTCTTTTCTTTTTTTCTTTTCTTTTCTATTAAGTAGTCAGACTTACTTCAAAAGTAGGACAAATACACAAGTCAATTTTATGATTTATAGCTTCAGACTCAAACACTTTTATTTTTGGTTTTCATGGAGAATCCACTATTTCTGCTTACACTGTTTTCAACAACTTTAACTGTATTTGAAATCAATGAGCTTTTTCAAATTAAGGAGAGAGTGATTGCCCATTTTCACGGAGAGAGTGATTGCCCATTGGAATCGGCTACCCGTGGAGGTGGTGGAGTCACCTTCACAGGAGGTGTTCAGGAGAAGACTTGATGGGGTGCTTGGCTGTATGGTCTAGTTGTTGGGTGGGTTGGATTGGTTGATGGGTTGGACGCGATGATCTTGAAGGTCTCTTCCAACCTGGTGTATTGTATTATTGTAAGGCTTTAGATATTTAGCCTTTGGATAATATTTAGATGAACCAGGGTGTATCTAATTATGTTGGGTGAATTCTTAAGAGGCTCTGCATATACTTCTTTCATGACAAGCATATTTTATCTGGTGGGCACGTACAGGACTTCATTCTAGGCTGAATACAAGTCACCCTTGTGAAAACAGCATGACCGATAGTTCTGTGAGTTCAAGGAATTCACACTAGCAAATGCCCTTGAGAGCATGTACAACATCAACCATTCTGAGTGGCAGAGAAATCAGGACTACTATTATGGTAAAAAATAAATGAGGAAGAGTAGGCTGGATAAAAGTACAAGAACATTATCTAAATTGGTCAAAACATGCCAGAACAGAATATTGAAATCTTGCCGCTGGATTATTGAAACTCTCAGTGAAATCAACAAAGAGATTAAATTGAAAAACCCCACCACTTTGACATGAGAAAGAGGCGGGGGGGGGTAGGGGTAGCTTGCGTCATTTTCAAATTGCAGTATTTTTGTCCAGATGTAGATGTGGAGGAAAGATTGCTGTACACACTAACTTCCCTGGGAACTGATATATCTTTTGCTTTCCTCTGGGTAGTCATTTGTTTCTGATATATCTACTAGACTTCTGAGGTGCAGAAGTCACCACAAAAGATAGACTGGCTAACCCAGAAAAAAAGTCACATCAGGTCATTTGTTCACTTGCATTCAGGGCAGAAATTTTAATCTGTGTCATGTGAGTTTTGTACAACCTTAAGAACATCACTTTCACTGTTCTGTTTCTGAGGCACACTGAAAATGGAGGATGACATTAAATCCCTATTAAAAAAAGCAATTCTGAGAATATTTTCTGGAGCAAAGGGTGGACTATGAGGAAAGACAAATACCTATATAGGTAATAATAATTAGTATTAAACTAGAAAGTTCATCTCCAGAATGAGTTTTTAAACATTTTAAACCTGTGGACCTGCTGAGCACAAACCCATGAATACAGCTCCATAAAGAAGCATAAAGGCTTTTGAAGGTAAAATCTGAGTTCGGTTTCAGTTACTTCCTAATATAGGGCTTTCCAGTTGTATAGTGTAGAAATATCTTCAGAGAACAACTTTACAAAAACATTTCTACAATCCTGTGTTTTATATTCACAAATACACATCTCCCAATATCCCTTATTTGGGTTGGGTTTGTTGGGGGGGGGGGTTGGTTTGTTGTGTTTTTGGTTTGTTTGTTTTTTTCCCTTTGGGGTTTTGTTTTGGTTTTGATGTTTCACATGCACACTTTTCTCAGCTTTGTTCTGCATCTGTTTTGAGATTGGTTAGCCAGGCTTCGCACCTACTATAAAAGATTGAAGGTAGTCTCTGACTTTACTTCTTGATTTCTTGATGGGGTGTCAGCTCAATGCAGAAAGGGGACCAAATGATAATTGCTTATCCTTCAGATTTAAGATTTTCATTCTGTCTTCCCCCTTCAGTCACAAAGGCTGATGAAGACATTATTCACCTCGCTCAGATTTTCTTAAACTCACCACTCACTTCAAAACTGTTAGATGTGATGGCAGAGTCAGGACAACAAGCAGAACAACATGATTGTGGAGGGTTTTCTTCCCAATCAGTCCTGATAAAAAAAAATTCAAAGGCAGGAAAGCAATTTCAAAATCTATTAACTGTAGGTTTGGCTGAGAAGACTTACATTAAAGTAAGGTGTCTCACTTCTCTCCTGCCCCCAAACCTGAATCAAGCAATACATTAACAAGAAACTGTGGAAGAATACAGTCCTTAAGTCGACAGCTTTTTGGTACTATACTGCCATGAATAAAACAAATTACAAGTAAGAAAACAAACTGCTCTTTGACAGGATCCTAAATCTAAACTAGAACAAAATGTTGCAGTTTGGGCTGGGTGCCCCCTGCTTCCTGTGTCCAGAGGTCCAGCCCAGTGGGTGGACACAGGAAATTGGGTATTTCTACCATAATTCTCTGCACCACTATAAGATCTAGTGCGAGGTCTAAGCACCTTCTCTTTCTTCCTCGCCGTCGCCCGGTAATGGGGGAGTTGTTGTCTCCCGGCCATGGGCCTGGCTAGGCCCAAGGCCACGGGGGATGGGCAGTCTCAGATCTGGCCAGCTGAGACTAGCCTGGCAGTGGGGAGGGGGGGGAAGAAGGAGCCCTGGGGGTCTTGGATGTACCCCCAGGTGGGGATGGGATTATCTTGGGACTGTTTGGGATTTCCTTTGTCACTCTGCTTTTGGCTTTCTGTAAAGATTCACTGCTTTTCCTTAAACTTTCCATCACTTTTGCAATCCGTTTTGTTTTGAGTTGTTTTATTCTGCCCGTGATGGGGAGGGTTTGGAGGGGGGCTGCCTAACCCATCACACAAAACAAAGATGAGAGCTATTTCTTTGATATTATTGGAGATTATTCTGAGGATGTATCTGGTCCAAAAGAAAATGTCACCTTTATCCTCTGTGAATACATCGTTAAAGGACAAGTGGCAAAATTCCAACCAGAACTTGCAAAAACTGTCAATCTGAAGGTATTTGCCTTAGGAAGAAAAATATCCACCATGTTCTCAGCACAGAAGTATAAAATGGCTGTTTTCTTTTCACCCAAACTTCTTGTGCTTTTTATTAAAAATAATGTAGCAAAAACACATATAAAATGCAATTTAATATTATTTGTGTTTTAAGAATTAAATAATCCAAACCTGATCTTGCACTTCACTGAACCTTTCATACTTTCTATCTTCAGAATAACAGAGACAATGCCATTACAGATGACTTCTCATTTGCCAGGTAACAAAGGCATTTTTCTCTTTGCAGGCCTGACTATCAAAAAGTCATCCTCAGGCAAAGCCCTGATGTATAGGTGATGGATATGTTGGGCAAATCATGCCCCTGACCAGTTAAGATGCAGCACAATGTGAACAATGGGTAATAGACTGGGTTTAGTTGTCAGGAGGAAATTCCTCACACAACTACTTTTGACAGGCCACAGACTTCATGTCTATCTTTAGTCATAATCACCGATTGACTTTTGGAAATGTTTTGTGTAACTTATTTAGTAGCTATCTCTGACTGCTACAGGCACTGGAAACAGAAATACATTAAATCAGCAAACACAGTTGGAGCTACAACAAATTGAAAAAAAAGGTGCTTTAAGAAGTTGCCAAGATATCTTTGTTGCTCTTTTTTGGGGGCTCCTGTCCCAATGACTTCAGCTTGAAAGCATTAAAATTAGTTCCTTATACATGCTTTGCAGGTGAGGGGTTTTTTGAGCTTTAATTTGCTGTTTGATTTGCCCCAGGATTTGCAGGTGTTGCATGAGAGAGTAAAGAACAGAAAGTACCTCAGTTCTTGGTTGTCAGCCATTGGATGATGGCCACAGCATTATTAAACCATCCAAGCATGCTGGGTCTCAACCACAAAATTTAATTTTCCTTACTGCAGGGACTAATCAACCACCAGAGGTACTAAGTCCTGAGGAGATTGTTTTTATCTGTATTCTTTTCTTTCAAACTCTGAAGCACAATTTTACAATTTTGTCTATCCTCGGGCTTACAAACAATGACAGAAATGCAGTTTGATGAGAAACAGATAAAATGTGGAATTTATGTTTGGGCTGTGACATAAACTAAGGAAAGATTAAAGGTTTAGCTAATGAACAGAACCTCCATAAGTTAGCTAGAAAGATCCTAAATTCCCCTAAGGGGAAAAAAAACACTCAAAGGGAAATAGAATATATTGAATAGTATCAGCAACTACCTCCTGCTTTGTGTGAAACTGAGAAAGTTGGTTCTTACTGCAATTGCTCATTTCCACAAAAACACCTCCACTGACAAACTAAATTCACATTTCTGAGTCTTCACAAGGCATTCACACTACACACACTTGTATCTTCTTTTCATGGATTTGCTGCATTACAATCCTTTAGCTTCTTAAGCAGTTGCTAGAGTATTGTTTTTTCAGGAACACTGTGTGTTCTCCACCCTAGAAATCTGGCTAGGCAATTGAACCATTTATATTTAATTTACTGAGGAGTGTAGAATTTCATGCTAAGAAGGGAAAGCTGGGAGAGGAGACAGCAAGGAAAGGAAAGGAAAAAAAAAAAAAAGTAATGCTGCAGCTCACGATCACTGTAATATTAATCTATATTGTTTTGAATAACAGAAACAGTTTCTTGGAGTTTTTCCAAGAAAGACTAGGGGTGCAACAGGGTAACTCCAGAATGAAGTAATGATACCTTATAAATGTACAAACACTGAAGATAAAGGCTGCACCATGCACATGTTAACTTTATCAGGAAGAGATGGTTGTGAGCAGAAGTTCTCATGACTAAGACAGAATTTTTTCAAAATGACGGCTGTTCAGGCTTTATAGGAAACATTAGCTTAAAAGAAATCTGGAAATAGAAGAAAGTTCCAACCAAAGAAAAAAATCATAAATATTCTTAATTACCTGGAAATAAATTGGCATACAAATTGGACCGAGATACATTTATACAAAACCTTCACACACATTTAAATTGTAATGCCTTTTAGGGGAGCAGCATGTTTTTGCATCATGTTCCAATAATACATTAAAGAAAAGGATATGACTTTCACTTTTATCTTCTGCCTCCCTTCCTCACTCCATTCTCTCCTCAACTTTTTTTCACTTCATTTTTTTCTTTTCCTTTTTTTTTTTTTTTTTTTTTTTTTTTTCTAGGGCAGGGTGGGAGAGTAAAATATCTAGAAGACTCATTAACTGCTACTCAGGGTATTTTATTATTTGAGGAATTCATTCCAAGCTGAGCTGCAATTGCATTTGAAACTGGAGGATAAAAGGCTATTGACATGTATATGGTTTTAGAAATACAAGACCTCATTTTCTCAGCTGGAATTTCCCCACAATGTGCATTTGCATTACTTTAGAGATGTCCTTTTTAAAAAGAGCATAGCCTTCATTCAGACATTTTGACATTATCTGGGTCAGAAGCAACATTTTAAAACAAAACCCCTATATCTACTGTGAACCCTCTTACAAACACACAAAAACATTAGCAAAAATTAGGGAAACACTGAGAGGTTATTTATATTAAGCTATAATTTATAACATACCTGCCTGCATCAGACATTAATCTACAGGAGACAGATTGCCATGACCATGGTCCCCTGCTCTACTCCACCTGTCTGTGCATAAGCTAAATTGAAATCTGCACTTCTTCACACCCTGTACAGTTTGCTGTGACTAGAAATGGTAGGATCCACAAACTAGGAGGTTTTATGATGAATATAATGATCTCCATTTCCCCTGAATTTAGGTAAACACATAGCAGCTGCAAGTTTTCCTTCTGGATTAACAATGAAGACTTTATTCTCCCTCAGTTGATCTGAGGTCTGACAAGCTTGTCAGGCTCTAAATTGCATGGCACTGGTTAGGTATGTAAGGATCTCAGTAGCTTTATTGTTCCCGGAAGTGCCTAAGACATAATGAAAAAGGAACGCAGATGTTTTTCACCTGTTATAATTGTTTTATGAAGCCCTGTACAAAGAATTCTTTGTCTTCTTTCAAGAATGAGTTTTTTGTGAATGGTAATGCTTATACAAGTATGTTTTATGAATAGAAATATTTGTGTAATTGGTGTGGTATTGCAAGTGAAACCCCATGGAAGTTGCACAAGATGTATTTAACTTTTTAACTGACCACTTGCAAGATGTTCAGATAACAAATGTTTAATTTATCCTTCACTGACATACTCCATTCTAAATTGAAAGGTCTCCAAATTAGTACCATATCACTATAATTACTGAGAAATTAAAGCCACTGTAGAGTATGGGGGTTTCTTCCTTCCTCTTTTTATATCTGATCTCTAACATTTCTCCAGACTTCCACTTCCTACCACCATCAAAGATTTCTCTCTTTCAGAGTCATCTATTTTAATGCTTGTCCTCTCCTTCCTTCTCACAAATCTGACACTACCTTTATTGCTCCCTTGTCTCTTGACTTTTTCTGACTCAGGCCGGTCTCTCTTACACAATACATCTCTCCTATCACTTTTCCTGCTATGCTCAGTTTCTTTTAAAAGCTTCTGCTCTTTTCCTCTTTTCCTGGTCATTCTGCTCTATCCTATTTCAACCATCAGATCACATTTTCCAGTTCCTTTCCTTTCACTGAACTGGGGATTTACTTTGATAAACCATCCATGTTTGACCTCTCCTCCTTTAGCTGACAGATACTTCTTTTGTATTCCTATGCTTGAATTTCTATCCTCACTAGAGTTACTGGTCCAATAACCATCACAAAAGTATCTGCTTATTAGAACTGCACAATGTGTCCAATAACAGTCCTTTGACCTTTGGGAAAAAAAACACCACCACCACCCCCACCAAAAACACCAAACCACAACAAAAAAAATAAAATCAGAAAACTCATAATAAAGCTATTAACATCCTGTAAGGAGGACATCCCAGAAGACTGAACTGTCATTATTACAGTTAGGTAATAAGGGTAGGTAGGACCAGAAGAAAGAAGAATTTGATATCTCCTCTGCCCTGCCTAAATGCTAGAAACTTTCATTCTTTTTCCGACCCCTGATCCAAAGTTTC
The DNA here is from genome assembly GCA_033816785.1 of Picus viridis. Taxonomy (NCBI): domain Eukaryota; kingdom Metazoa; phylum Chordata; class Aves; order Piciformes; family Picidae; genus Picus; species Picus viridis. Next base: position 48,093,795 of record CM066606.1, read on the forward strand.
CTCACTGCTCCTTGGGATTTGGATTGGCCCTGATGTCTTAGCCAAAGGTATGTATTTTCCCTGTTGTGAGAGAAGAAGGTACTACCTCCTAGTGCTGCAGAGAGGCAAGAAATGCCTACCTACTGACCCATCAAAACATATGAGACTATCACAGTTTTCTTCCCCTGAGACAGAGCAATTTTCCCAGAACTCTCTTGCCCAAGTGGAAAAGGTGTTGGGAAGTGGAAATAAATGGGATGGTATTATTTTTCCACAGAAAGTATGTAGTTTCTGTTCTTTCCTTGCCCCAAACACAATCTAGCTGGCTGGCAACAAATCTGCTTGTGCCAACCATTCCTACCTAATACCTTTTTGTTCTTGTATTGTGTTCCATCAGACAAGATGGAGTAGTTTCAATTCACCATGAAATATCAACACTTGTGCTGCAATGTAGCCCCTTTACTGTTTGTACAAGGCAGGAGTGTGGGGGTTAAGGAGGAAGGGAGTAGGGAAGGGGAAGCTATTAGTAGCTCCCATGGTTTCATCCAGGGGGTTCTTGTACTGTTTATAAGTTGTATATTTTGTACATATTCATTTAATTTCATTTTAGATTGTGGGTTTGTAAATACAGCTTCATTTACCCCACCACACCTGCCCTGGGCTTGACTGATTTTGCAAGCAGCAAATGAGTTGACATTTCATTCTTTCATTCAAGAAAAGCAAACTTTTGAGGCTATATGTAGAGATATACAAACTTACATATGCATATTAACATATCTAAATATCTGTATCTATGTCTGTACACACGTATATGCTCACACAGAAACATGAGCACACAGAATGAGTAGTACAGCTTCTGCTTTGGAAAACATTCTGTGTCTTTTAGTATTTGCATAAGATTCCACAACAATAACAGCTCCTAAAATTGCAAGGAGTAATTGTTACTGAAGGTAAGAGCCACACCGTTAAATCCTACTTGTAAAACTTCCTATGAAAATAGTGGTGAAATCATCTTTAATCACTTTTTCTCTAATTTACAAAGGTTGCAACAAACCATCTATCATGTTATTTATATGCTATTTCTCATAGAAACCTACAAAAAAAATCCTTGAGCTTTGCAAAAGTTGACCAAATATGAGTAAAAAATGTAGGAAGGCAGTAATATAATATTTGGTACTTGTAGTCTTAATTGCTGAAAAGCCCCAGTTGTGAATTGCAAGTAGTAACTGTTAACACTTTTAAAAAAATATCTAAAATTAATTTTACTGATGTGTTTAAATAATTAAACTGTGAAAATTTAAGAGTGTGAGAGTGTTCAGACAAGTTAACCTGAAATTCCTGTTTCAAAAACTACTGTGATTTACCTTACACCCCTGCTGGTGCAAGAAATCGATTTGATTTCCACTCATCTGCTTCAATGTCAACTTGATCACTACAACAACACCAAAAAGGAACAAACAAGAATCCTAAATATCCCTATGTGTATCTCAGTGCACTTTTACAAAGAGGTCAGATCTCTTTGGGGAAACTGGAGATTTGGACCTGAATGTAAAAGAGGTGACAATGTATCAGCCACATTACAGTGGAGTCATAAACTTGATCTCTATACTTAGGAGTGTTGGGTTTATATATTAAATGAGACCAAGCATAAAGCATATAAGCTATTATTTCACAGTAAGTGTAATATGTCCCTTCATTAACAGTAAAATAGTTTAAGGAGGAGAAAAAAGGAGTGATATCAGCTAGACACTGCCTTAAATAGTGCGACACCAGAAATCGGAACAGAATAACATGCTACAATACCCTGGAACAACTGTTCCATCCCTTTAGGAACCTGTCTTTATACAGGACTTTGTGGTCATCTTAAAGGTACTTGAGCCTCAAAATCACCACAGTGAGGCACAGAGCCCTGTGCCAGGGCAAGCCTGGGCAAGCCTTTTGAGCAGAGAACTCATGGTAATCATTTGGATGTTTAAAATGGGTGAGCTGCAGAGCACTCTCTCTCTCCTGGGTTTTTATCCACAAAATGTTGATTATAAGCAGCAGCAGTTCCAGGAGGACTTTCTGATAAAAAGAGACACTAAATAATTTCCCACAATTGGAAAGCAGCGTGGTGAGTAAATTGGAGTATTCCTACAGTCTCCGGGAAATATCTGCCTTTTGTTAGTAGGGGTAACATACTACTTTCAAATTTATCTTTTCCAAATACTATTTTTTCAAACTATTTGTAACTGTTCCTATATTCTGAAGATATTCTCAACAGAACATATGAACCTATATAATATTTCATAACTTTCGTGTATAGTTGTTTTCATCTATAAAAGGATATATTAATGTTCAATAAGCGGAGCAATTAATAAAATATTAATAATTTTATTAATCACAAATATTCCACAAAAATATTAAATTAAACCTATTTACAGGTTTGAGGTGTTTGGTCGTGGAACAGATACCTCACCAGCATGAACAAGTAACAATTTAAACAATATGTACAAAAATCCAGAAACAACAAACAGCACTGTAAACTGTAAAGAAAAGGAACCTCAGCAATGAAGCCGGTGGTTGCCCACAACGGGGGGGACACCCCAGAATTCCCCAGGGCAACACACCTTCAATAGATGCTTATAAAAATCAGGTATTGTAATTACTCACTGATCCTGATACCTTGTGGCACACGTTAAGATCTAGGCAAACCAAAATGGCGCTGACCACGTGGAAGCTGCAGGAGCAGAGTTTCACTTTCTGTTGGTGTCTGCAGCTTATTGCTGAGGCAGGATTTGCTCCCAAAGGGTTTGTAGTTAAAAGCTTTGTAGAGAGGAGGTTTCTCGGCTGTGATCCTTTTGCAGCAGCTCTCGCTCCTTGCTCCAATCAAACAAAACTATCCCGGGGACTCAGCTCCTCTGGGGTTTCACCTCTCAACCCGGCAAGAGACGTATCTGTCCTTTGGGCTTTACAACGCTGAAAATTGTGAGGGGTCTTTGCTGTCTTGTCTGGGTAAACTGAAACACAGTTCCAGCTTGTGGTTCCTTCCAGAGCGTGGACAATGGCAAGACAATGCTCTGGCCCTTTGGGCTGGTACTTACAGATTTCCTGAGACAATAATGGCCAGTAGCAACACAAGTCTAGGGGTAAAACCCTGGTATTGCAACCTATAGAAAGCCTTCTTTCAAACGTGGCCAAAAGCACACCCACCTGGCTCATTCTGACTCTGAAACATGTCCAGGCAAGCCTAAAGAAGCAGATCTACTAGCTTCTGCCTCATTGTCTGGTTCAGAGCCATTTTGAGGCTTTTTATGTCCATTCAGGACAATAGTTACATGGATAGCAGAGCTAAAATAATAAATAACTGCCTACCTTACCCCTCTTTATTTGTAACACCTGTATGTACCATATGATGACATTAAAAATTATTTGCTCCTGTAACAGGTTAACATACTGTAACAGATTAATGTGCCTGCTTCTCCCCAACACAGAAGTGAGGGAAAAGTAACACACACAAAAAAACTCTGGGTTGAGATAAAGAGTTGAGAATTTAATATAAATGAGATAACACAATTACCTTAGCTTAACTTATTTTGCAGGGAAAATAAATGAAAGCAGCATAAAGGGGAAAATAGAGACCTAACCAATTCCCACCCATCTTGCTGCCATCCCTGGGGACAAAAGCCAGCACCCAAAATTCAGAATCCACAAGCAGCAACTGAAACAGGAAGCCTCTCATATTACAATCTGAACTTCAAGCCACATAATACTTTGCTCCAGCCACTTTCCTTTTGAAACTGGAACAAGCCAGGTTGGTTTTGAATAACAGAAGCAAATATTCAGGTTGACAGTTCCACAGCCTTCCATGGCTACAAGATCAACCTGACAGGCCTGCAGCTCCCTAGATCCTCCTTTCAAACATTCTTCTAGATGTGTGTCACATTTGCTAACCTCTAGTCAACTGGTTCTTCCCCATTTAGCCAGGATGGCTAATAAACATTGAAAGTGGTTTGGAGAGCATTCCCACTAATCCCTCAGTACCCTTGGGACAATTCCATCCAGCCCTATAGACTTGTGTACATCAAAGTGGTCTAGTAGGTCACTGACCATTTCCCCTTGGCCTATGGGGGCTTCATTCTGCTCCCTGTTATCTAGCTTCAGAGAATAACCAGTGTCACTATTAAAGACTGGGGCAAAGGAAGTATTAGGACCCCAGACTTTAGGCGTGCAGACTTCGATCGCTTCAGGGATCTGCTAGCCAAAGTGTCGTGGGATGAAGCCCTGGAGGGAAGAGGGACCCAGGACAGCTGGTCAGTATTCAAGGACCACCTCCTCTGTGTCCAGGAGCTATGTATACCTACAAGGAGAAAAGCAGGAAGGAATGCTAGGAGGCCTGCCTGGATGAACAAGGAGCTACTGGACACACTATCTCTTAAAAAGAAACTCTACAGGAAGTGGAGGGAAGGACAGATAGAACAGGGGGATATAAGGAAGCTGCCCGAGCAGCAAGAGGCCTGGTTAGGAAAGCCAAAGCAGAGTTTGAACTGAATCTAGCCAGGGGGGTTAAAGGGAGCACTAAGAATTTCTATAGGTATGTTAATGGCAAAAAGAAGACTAGGGAAGGTGTGGGCCCCCGCAGAAAGGAAAGTGGTGAATTAATCACTAGTGATGTGGAAAAGGCTGAGGTACTCAATCACTTCTTTACCTCAGTCTTCACTGCAAGGGCCTCCAGCCACACTCCTGGTGTCATGGCAGACGATGCCAGGGACGGGGAGGAAGAACTGCCCATCATAAGTGAAGCACAGGTTCATGATCACCTGAAGAACCTGAAAATGTTCAAGTCCATGGGACCCGACGGGATACACCCACGGGTGCTGAGAGAACTGGCAGATGAGGTTGCCAAGCCCCTCTCTATTATATTCCAGAAGTCATGGCAGACTGGGGAAGTCCCCACAGACTGGAAAAGGGGAAACATTATTCCCATTTTCAAAAAGGGCAAGAAGGAGGAACCGGGGAACTACAGGCCAGTCAGTCTCACCTCTGTGCCCAGAAAGATCATGGAGCAGATCCTCCTGGAGGCACTAATGACTCAGAAGAATAGTGAAGAGGTGATTGGGAATAGTCAGCATGGCTTTGCCAAGGGCAAATCCTGCCTGACAAACCTGGTGGTCTTCTATGATCAGGTGACAGCATTAATAGATGAGGGGCGAGCAACTGATGTCGTTTACCTGGACTTGAGCAAAGCCTTCGACACTGTCCCGCACCACCTCCTGGTCTCCAAGCTGGCGACACATGGGTTTGATGGATGGACCACTAGATGGATAAAGAATTGGCTTGATGGCCGCACCCAAAGAGTGGCTGTCAATGGGTCCATGTCCCAGTGGAGGCCAGGGACAAGCGGAGTCCCTCAGGGATCAGTCCTGGGACCTGTCTTGTTCAACATCTTTGTGGGTGACATGGACAGTGGCATTGAGTGCACCCTCAGCAAGTTTGCTGATGACACCAAGCTGTGTGGTGCAGTGGACACGCTGGAGGGAAGGGATGCCATCCAGAGGGACCTGGACAGGCTGGAGAGGTGGGCACAAGCCAACCTCATGAGGTTCAACAAGACCAAGGGCAGGGTCCTGCATCTGGGTCGAGGCAATCCCAGGCACAAATCCAGGCTGGGCAGGGACTGGCTGGAGAGCAGCCCTGAGGAGAGAGACTTGGGGGTGCTGGTGGACGAGAAGCTCAACATGAGCTCTCAATGTGCGCTTGCAGCCCGGAAAGCCAATCAGATCCTGGGCTGCATCAGGAGAAGTGTGACCATCAGGTCAAGGGAGGTGCTTCTCCCCCTCTACTCAGCTCTGGTGAGACCCCACCTTGAGTACTGCGTCCAGTTCTGGAGCCCCTATTACAGGAGGGATGTGGACGTGCTGGAGCGTGTCCAGAGAAGGGCCACGAGGATGATCAGAGGGCTGGAGCACCTCTCCTATGAGGACAGACTGAAGGAGTTGGGGCTGTTCAGTCTGGAGAAGAGAAGGCTCTGAGGTGACCTCATTGTGGCCTTCCAGTATCTGAAGGAGGGCTACAGGAAGGCTGGGGAGGGACTTCTCAGGCTATCAGGTAGTGATATGACTAGGGGGAATGGAATGAAGCTGGAAATGGGGAGATTCAGGCTAGATGTGAGGAAGAAGTTCTTCCCCATGAGAGTGGTGAAGCCCTGGAATGGGTTGTCCAGGGAGGTGGTTGAGGCCCCGTCCCTGGAGGTGTTTAAGCCCAGGCTGGACGAGGCTCTGGCCAGCATGATCTAGTGTAGGGTGTCCCTGCCCATGGCAGGGGGTTGGAACTAGATGATCCTTGTGGTCCCTTCCAACCCTGACTGATTCTATGATTCTATGATGATTAGATACCTCAGCTTTGGTGACTATTTTCCCCTTTTCATTAAATATAGGATGGAGATTCTCCTTAGTCTTCCTTTTGTTGTGAATGTATTTATAGAAATATTTTTTATTGTCTTTTGCGGTAGTAGCCAGATTGATCTCTATTTGGGCTTTGTTTTTTATTTTTTTTTCCTGCATAGGGCAGGGAGAATGCCTTAAATCAAGGATGAAGTTTCAGCTAGTGATCTTGGAAGACACCTGCATCCATGCTGTAGCAGCAACCTCAGAATAGGCTGATAAACTACAGCAGGAATTGTATCAGATTGAGGATGCCAGGCTGCTGTTAAGAGAGAGAGCCAGAGACAAGTGCAGTTCAGGTGTGGGTTTGTTAGATATAGAATCATGGTGGGATTTTGTCTATGAAGTTGAGTCAATACTCAGGAGGAGTTAGCATCTGGAGTTTGCTTGTTTAAGTAGAGCAAGAATAGGAATTGAAAATGCTATGGTCCAGGCTAGGATTAGTCTGGATTTTACAGGCATTATCGAGAGGGCTATTGCCTCAGCATTCACAGTGTTTCTGATTGCAAAAAATCTGTGCAGAAAATATGAAACAATTGCATATGAGTACACCAAAGAACTCTCACTGGTCTTAAAATGATACATAGACTGTACTTACTTTAAACCTATAAAGAATCAATCTAACTTATAACTTGCTCTTTTTTAAAATGGAAGGAAGTTGAAACAAAAATTGAATAGAGTAGATATGCTGGGCATATACTAATATATGTATCCTAGTAGCCAAAATAGGAAAATTCACAGCTACTACTGGTTTTGATACCAGCATTTGTCTGTCTGGGTGTATTAGCAATCTTACTTGCCTGACAGTAGAGATAGAGTGTGTATCTTGGGTAATGGCCATGTAGGTGTTGCCTGTGAGCATTCTGAAAATAAAAAAAACCACAGAAGCAGCAGGTCTCTTAAGCCTTTCTCTGTGAGGTCCTGGCAGTTCTGTGTCTCATTCTTTCCCTTCCATGATGTATGTCAAAGAACTTGCTATCTCAGTTATCTCCTGGAGGACACATCCCCACATATTTTCACATTTTTCTCTCCTCATGCACTGTATTTTCTTATTTAAAAAAAAAAAAAAAACCAACAAAGTATTTGTGATGTGTCGTGAAGCTCTGCTTGCATCCGTTTCCCCAAAGCAGAACTCCATTTTCATAAGTAAATAAACACACCATTTAAATTCAGACACAATTTTGTTGAGGATATACAAAGGGAAGGTGGGTCAGGGGATAAAGTGCCAAAAGCTGATTTTCCTTTTTGAGAAACATGTGGGAAACTAGCCTTTACTGCGGGGCAGAGTTGTTTCAAAGAAGGACAGTGTGTTTGTAATCAAAGACTAGGAGAACTGCAACCCCAATCACATCTTCAAAGTCTTAGGGAGTCTGACAAAAAGAAAAAGAAGTAGGGATAGCTAGAGACAGCAAAAGTCCTTACAGTCAGTAACTCTTGAGTGAAACAAAGGAAACACTAAGCAGAAAGTGACAGAATAAATTTCACTGAGAAGTACACAGTGCTGCACTTTGTAGAAAGATGTTGCCATGTGGGATAGGAAGGAAGAGGTAACACACTAATGAGGCCAGGCTAGAGTGATACCAACTCAGCAAGACATATTTTTATTTCTGAAGTAGTTGTAAACTATTAGCTTATCTATTATCTATTTATCTATCTATAGCACTATAGGCTAGATCAATGCAAAATGGTAGGTCATCCAGAAATTAATAGATTTTTTTTCTATTCTTTTCCAAAAGACCAAAATCTCACTCTAGTGCAATGAATATATCCTCTTTTAGTCAGCATTCTATTTCAGTTGTGGGTTTGGAATAATTCATTGTTTGTGTTTTGTCTGGAAATTACTTTTAGTTTGCCAGCTGAATTGCAGCTATTGCTACTGTCGCTCTACACCTTTGATGTTGCTCTGTTGTGAAGACCTTTTAATTTATCAGTTTTCTCCTGGGCCCATCTATTTGCTATCTTTGATCCACACATCATAGAACAGTGTTTCCCTAGTGGACTGATTTCTTAATATATAAGAACTACTTTTCAAGCTCTCTGTGTGTCCAGCTTGACTTCGGTGGGAATCTGAGTAGATCATAAGTCTTCACTTATGCCAACGCTCTCAGAGAGATCTAGCTCTGGCTTATAAATTCTATACAGAGAGAGTGGTTGCCCATTGGAATCGGCTACCCGTGGAGGTGGTGGAGTCACCTTCATTGGAGGAGACTTGATGGGGTGCTTGGCTGCATGGTTTAGTTGTTGGGTGGGTTGGATTGGTTGATGGGTTGGACGCGATGATCTTGAAGGTCTCTTCCAACCTGGTGTATTGTATTATTATTATTATTGTATTATTATATAATTTTTTTTGTAATAATTTTGATTTGGATGAAGTTCATATATTTAATTAATTATTAGCTAACTTTAAAATCAATATCTTCACAGCCTCATCAAGAAATAGGGATTACTATGCAATTACAGAAGCTATCACAGAGAAGACATGTTATTTAACAATTGACACCTCCTCAGATATTTTTCCCACCATTTTTTTCAGTGATACTAGGTACTGACACTGTGTAACTCACAGTCAGTAATTCCTTAGGAACAAATACTCCTCCTTTTCTATAAGCTAGGTGACCAATGAAGGAGTTAACAGTAAACAGCACAGAATTGCTCCATTAGGGAATGACTGTAAACGTTGAGGACTTCCATATCTTTCACTCCTGTGGTTACTGTGTTTTTCAAGTGAGTGGTTTGGCAACCCTGAAACTTCAGCATTTATTTCTAGATATAAATCAGACAACCAGCCCTTATGTTGGCAGTTGCTATATAAAGCCTGATTCTTTCAAGTTTTTAAGTGGTCCAATCTAGGAAATTTTAGAAATTACAGAATACATAAATCTAAGGTTTTTATATTCAAGTCAGTGACTTTCTTTCAACATTATGCTGACAGGATACTGAAGTGCCACGTTTGAGGATGAAGGTAACAGATCTACAGTACAAATTATTGCCATTTTTCTCTTCAGTCTGCTTAAGGACAGTCATGCAGAGGTGTATGCAGCTACTGCAATAGAAACTTTATAAAGCTAATTAAAAGATCAGAAATAAACCATACAGAAATTATGTTTCCGTATGGATTTGCAAATGGGATATCAGTGACTAGCACTCACTATGTTGCTAAAAAAGGATTCAGGTTCTATATGAGCTTTCGGTGAGTATCCTCATTGGTGCCACTTTCTCAAATGGGAACCCACCACACTGGGACAATGGCATACGAGATTTCAGGCAGAGTCTGTCCCTACAATGTTGCTGTGAGTAGAGACATTAAGAGAGTGCAGGCTAGGATAATCTGTCCATGAAAATAAAAAGCATTTATGTGGTGGGTTAACACCCATTCTGAAAAGAAACAAAACAGGGTGGAGGGCTTGCGGGTGCTTTGTCTTCCCTGCAGGGCATTTTCCCCCTGGGAAACTGAGTTTGTTCCACTCCCCTCCTCCCTGCCCAGCTAGGGTATAAAAAGCAGGGCATTGCAGCTATTTAGGTCTCCTTTTGGCTCCTGCCTCTCCTGGATGAGAGCTACTGCGGCTGCTTTCCTGCTCCTCTGCCACGTGGTTAGGCCTGATCCTTCTCCCTGCTGCCTCTGTGCCTCTTCAGAGAGAGACTGGTTTTTTATTATTCTTCCTTGCCCCCTCCCATCCAACCTTATTACTTGCCCTTGTGAATCTTACCTGTTATTATATATTTTTTTTGTTCCTTTGTTTAAAGAAAACTCTTTACCTCTTTACTTCCAAGCTGACTCCAAATTATTGCTTGGTAGATATGCTCCTTCCTGGTTGTGGTGTGGGTTGTTGTGGGGTTTTTTTTGTTTGTTTGCTTGTTTTTTTTCTCAGCTTGCCCCCATCTGAGCTCATAATTTCCAGTTAAGGCTCAAACCACCACAATTTACTTCCAGGAGAGGTAGTGGAGTTTGCTTGAGATGTAATCTCTCATAGGCAGCAAGCATTTTAGTGCTTGTTTATTAGTCAGGTGAGTAAATGTCTGGCCTGCATAACCAACATTAACCCATCCTCAGCAGTCATTTCCTAGCCCTCCAGGATGGTCTAGCTAGGAATCCCCCTGGCAGAGAGCAACATCCCTGGCCTTAGGCCCTGTGCTCTCATTTCCCTGCACTGGGGCAGCATTTTGGAAACAGAGATCCTACAGCCATAGTTGAGGCTGCCTTGCTTTAGCTCTAGTGATGCAGTCGGTTTGCTACCAACAGAACCATCCAGTTCATTGATATGGCTGTGGGTACTGGCTAGAAGTAAGTCTTTGTAGGGCAATATATGTGAATGCTGACCTAGTCCCTCAATGATGAGATGGCCAGGGTGGAGCCATGTAGTCTGAGACTGCTGTGAGACCCAGATGTCACTTTGGAGATGTGCCTGGTGGCACTCAGATAAGGAAAACTGTGCAACCAGGGCAGTCATAGACTCCTGTGTACCCTACTCTATCCTGATATCCTCAGGCTGTTGCAATCCTGTCACTGGCTGCTGGCCAAGATCCTTGTGTTGTGTTGTCACCACCCATACCCAGCTCATCTTTCCAGATGGTGTCAAGCCAGTCTTGTTGTTTTCTGACTCAGAAACTTTTCTTTGACTTCTGAGCTTTGGATTTAAAACCCATTCAGTGGAAAGAACAACTGAAATTAGATAATTGTCACTTCAATATCACTAAAAAAAAAAAAAAAGTTTTGTCCACTTCCCAAAGGATAATTGTCTGGTTACAACTTCAAATGTCACTCTTTTTCAAACGTCTTCTTCAAGTAGCAGTCTTCTCACTAAAATGTCACAACTGAAAGACCCTAGTGAGTGAGGTACTCTGTCATTGTAAATGGTCCATAAAACCCGATCTTCATAAAAGATGTGACAGTGTGCTAACATTGTAGTACTTCTGCTATACTCACTGTTTCAGTTTCCGTCTTTTTCCAAGAATAAGAAATATTTTTAAATTCTTCCCCATAGTTTTGTGCTTAATAATTGAGGTCACAGAGCTTGTATATACTTTTTCTTCATTTCCACACAAAGGTAAGTGGATAGGTTTTATCTTGTTTTAGTATTGCATAATGACCACAGCACAGCCTAGTCTTGGCCCAGCATGTGCGTACTATCTGAATGTAGTACTTCATTGCCCTGACACACAATTCCTGCAGACTGAACCATGTTTATAAATCCTAGATAGACAACATTTATGGAGCTGTGTTCAAGTTGGGTTTTTTTGTTTGTGTTTTTGTGGTTTGTTTTGTTTTGTTTTTTGGGTTTTTTTTGGTAAAGAACCTTCAGAAGGAAGAAACAAAACTCCCAGAGTAGTTTCCACTACAGTGATAATGCAGAATATTTGAGTTGAATATTAACATGAACCAGGGGCTTCTGCCACCTCCCTGGGCAGCCTGCTCCAGTGTCTTACCACCCTTATGTTGAAGAATTTCTTCCTAACATCTAATCTAAATCTACCCTCCTCTAGCTTGGATCCATTCCCCCTAGTCCTATCTCTACCTGACACCCTAAATAGTCCCTCACCAGCTTTCTTGTAAACCCTCTTCAGATAGTGGAAAGCCACAATAAGGTCTCCTCAGAGCCTTCTCTTATCCAAACTGAACCCCAATTTTCTCAGTCTGTCCTCACAGGAGAGGAGCTCCAGCGTTCTGATCATCCTCATGGCCGTTTTCTGGACACATTCCAGGATGTACATATCTTTCTTGTAATAGGGGCTCCAGAACTGGAGGCAGTACTCCAGGTGGGGTCTCACCAGAGCAGAACAGAGGGGGAAAATCATGTCCCTCAACCTGCTGTCTATGCTTCTCTTGATGCAGCCCAAGATGTGATTTGTTTTCTGGGCTGCAAGTGGCTCATGTTAAGCTTCTTATCCACCAGCACCCACAAGTCCTTCTCTGACCATGTTCCAGCACATCTACATCTTTCTTGTAATAGGGGTTTATAATGGTTTAGTGCGAGGGCTAGCCTGCAGGCTGCCCCAACACCAAAGTGAGGAGAAGAGTAACACACAGAACTCAGGGTTGGGATAAAGAGATAAGAGTTTAACATCAGATGAGATGTCATAAGAGCAATGCATAATTACCTTAGCTAATAATCTAATTAATCTAATAATCTATAATACAATGCTTGTCTAATAATCTAATGATTACCTTAGCTTAGCCTATTAGCAGAAGAAGCAGAGTGAAATACAGGAAAAAAACAGCACAAAAACAGAAAGACAAACCCAGCATCTCTACTGACTCCCACAAACCTTGCTGTCATTTGTGCAGAAAAAAAGACAGCATGTCTAGGACCTCCTTGCTTATCCAAGCAGGTCTCCTAACATTCTTTCCACCATTCCTCTTTGTTGGAACACTTTGCTCCTGGTCAGAGAAGGTGATCCTTGAATATCCACCTGTCCTGGGCTCCCCTTCCTTCCAGGGCTTTGTCCCATGATACTTTGGCCAGCAGATCCCTGAAGCCATCAGAGTCTGAATACCTGAAGTCCAGGGCCTTAAGCTTGAGATGCATTCTCCTGGATGGCCTGAGGAACTTAAATTCTGGCTCATCATGGTCACTGCAACCAAGGGTATCCCTGAGCCTCACATTCCTCTTCAGCCTTTCCCTGTTAGTGAGAGTAAGACCTTTTCTTGTTGGGTCCTCCACTCTTTGGAGGAGGAAGTTGTCATCTGTGCATTCCAGGAACATCCTGGATAGCTGATGCCTTGCTGTGTTGTCCATTCAGCAGATGTCAGGGTGATTGAAATCCCCCATGAGGAACAGGGCCTGCAAATTCGAAGCCAATTCTATCTGCTTATATAGAATAGAATAGAATAGAATAGAATAGAATAGAATAGAATAGAATAGAATAGAATAGAATAGAATAGAATAGAACAATAGAATAGAACAATAGAATAGGAGAAACCAGGTTGGAAGAGACCTTTGAGATCATCAAGTCCAACCTATCACCCAACACTATCCAATCAACTAAACCATGGCAACAAGCACCCCATCAAGTCTCTTCCTAAACACCTCCAATGATGGTGACTCCACCACCTCCCCAAGCAGTCCATTCCAATGGCCAATCACTCTTTCTATGAAGAACTTCTTCCTAACCTCCAGCCTAAACCTCCCCTGGCGCAGCCTGAGACTGTGTCCTCTTGTTCTGATGCTGCTTGTCTGGGAGAAGAGACCAACCCCCACCTGGCTGCAACCTCCCTTCAGGTAGTTGTAGAGATCAAGAAGGTCTCCCCTGAGCCTCCTCTTCTCCAGGCTAAACAACCCCAGCTCCCTCAGCCTCTCCTCACAGGGCTTGTGCTCCAAACCCCTCACCAACTTTGTCGCCCTTCTCTGGATGCAGTCTAGCAACTCAACATCTTTCCTAAACTGAGGGGCCCAGAACTGGACACAGGACTCAAGGTGCAGCCTAACCAGTGCTGAGTACAGCGGCAGAATGACCTCCCTGCTCCTGCTGGCCACACTGTTCCTGATGCAGGCCAGTAGGGTCTCATCTGCTTGGTTATGATGGTCAGGTGGGTTGTACAGATCCCTACTGTAACATCACCTTCCCCTGTCTTCCCTTTAATCTTTACCCATGTGCTCTCAACTAGCTCATCATCCTTCTCCGGGGTGAGCTCCACCAATTCCAGCAGGTCGCTGATGTAGAGGGCAAAAGCTTCTTCTGTCCTACCTTGCCTGTCCTTCCTACAGAACTTGCACCTGTCTATCCCTACATTCCAGTCACTGAAATCATCCCACCAAGTTTCAGCAATAGCCACTATATCATGGCTTTCCAGAAGTACAGTGGCCCTTAATTCATCCTGTTTATTGCCCAAGCTGTGTGAATTTGTTGGCCATGTCACCCTCCTAGGCAAATCTCCTTTGATTTCCTTGGGTTGTCTTGGAGCGTTGTCCCTGGCTTGACTCAGAGCAACAAGTTGAGAGCCCTTATTAGTACTGTCTCCCTCTGCCCTTGCTGTGCTGCCCCACTCTGTGTCACAGACAGGAAGGACATTGTTAACCCCTGACATTATTAACCCTTTTGCCCTTCAAATCTAGTTTAAAGTCCTATTAATGAGCCCTGCCAATTCCTGCCCCAGATTTCTTATCTCCATCTGAGACAGGTGCAATTAATTTGTTACTCACAGATCTGGAGTCCTATATGCTGAGCTGTGACTGTAAAACCCAAAACCCTGTCAACAGCACCAGTCCCAGAGCCATGAACTGACCCCTTGGCTCTTCCTATACATTCTCCCATCCATCACTGATTTCAGGAGGATGGAGGAAAACACAGCCTGAGCTTCTGATCACTGTACCAGATGTCCCGAGGCCCTGAAATCTCTTTCAATTCTAAGCCTTTCACTGCTTCATCATCACTACCCACCTGAAAGACCAAGAGCAGGAAATAATCCAATGGCCACACAAAGATGAGTTTTCCTATGATGTCCTTTAGCTGGGCACCAGGAAGGCAGCAGACTCCCCTGTAGAGTGGTTAGGTCTGCATATCAGGTTTTCTGCCTCCCTCATCAGGGAGTCTCCTACTACAATGTTAATTTTTCTTTTGAGGGTCAGTTTTTATGGCTGACCTGGGGCAAGTTTGCCTTGGCTGTACTTCTGGCCTTCCCCCATCCTTGTTCATAACCAGTTCCTCCTGCAGAGCCTCATTCATGTTCTACAAGGCCAGAGTCACCCCCACTTTTCTTCCTCTTTGAAGAAGTCCTAAGGTGTGGGCATGAATGACAAGCCCTGGGTGACTTACTGTATGGATCCTTGTCTCCATCTTCATTCCTCTCTACCTCCAGAGCCTCATACGTACTATGTACATGTGTATGAGGGGAGGTGGGATGTAGGAAGGAGAGGGGGATGCCTGCAACTCCAAGCAGGAACATGCTTCTACCTTCTCTCATCTTTTTTGTTATTGCTAGTCTGGTGGCAGGAGGGCCAGGGACTCTCTCTTCATGTGTCTCCCAATGCACCTGCTTCAGGGACGGTACAGGGGTTCCTTGCTCCTGGGTGCCATGTGGTCTTTTCCAACCTGAATGATTTCAACCTGTGATTAATATGAGAAGGTAAAATCTCCTTGAAATTACACATTCCCCACCCAGTTCAAGTTTGACACTTTCTTGTGGAAGTATGAATTCATTGAACAGATGTGAGTATTTACAAGACAAACTGATTCTACCTATCATGATTTTGAAAAATCATTACTTTTGCTAGGAAACACAGATACTGAAACAGAGAATATATGTGAAGAGTGACCAAGAATATTTTTCAGCCTGCTTTTGTTCTTCTTCTGTGTTAAAATGCTTGTGAATAAACAGCAGTTTTGTTTCTAAAAGGAACCTGTGGTTCATGATAAAATAGACCTTTATGGCTACAACATCATTCATGCAAATGGTTTCACTGAAATGAAAAACATCTGTTTAGCATGGAGATAATTAATAAGTAGTAAAGTCATTGCTTTTTTCATGTCAACTTGCTACTACTATAAGTCTGCTCTCTTGCAGGTATGGCATATGAAATATCACCTCTTTGGTTAAAGAGAATGCCATTGTAATCCCCCAAACCATTTCACTTACTGATTATCTGAAACAGTTACCATTTTAAATTACTATACATCAATTACAGCACATCAAGAGCAATAGAAATGTTTTGTAAGTGCATTTAGAAAACAACATTTCTGAGAAAACTGGGCAATACATAGAATGATATTGTTGAATACCTCCATTGAAGTCTCTTCTTAAGGAAATAAATGGTCATTTGTCTTCATTGCAGCAGTAAAATTAGAAAGGTTAAGAAAAAATGATCATTTGGAGAAAATAAAAAATATTCTGGTTAGCAATGCACTAGCAGCACTAGAAAAGCCTTTCCCTTAGGAAAATATTTATTTTAGGTAAAATTTTAATATGAAGAATATGTGAGACCGGTTCAGGCTGTGCCTTTAAGAAAGCAACTGTTGCTGGACACTCTGGCTGAATGTTTTTGATATTTGAATGAAAACAAAGATATGCTAAACTAATTTCATTGGTGGATAGGTATAATGCAACTTTGAGTTTTGGGCTCAGTCTGTTTAGAGTCAGTCTGTTCTTCTCTGTCCTGTGAGCTGGTCTGTCTTCTCTCTCGCTGAAGCAACTGCTGTGGAGCAGAGTGACCTTGGATTAACAGAGCTAACCAGATAAGAAAACTAACTCTTGCATTCGCTTTGAGCTAACAGAATTTTCTCCTTAATTACCTTTATCTCTCTCTCTAACTCTTTTTGGAAAAAAAAAGGGGAGGTAGGGAGGGAGAAGGGCAATAGCGGCTGGGGGTGGGCACCCCTCGTCCAGCTGTGGGTCTCCTGTATTACATACATTGCTGTATATTTCTGTATATATTGTAAATATTGTATATTTTTGTACATATTCATTGCATTCCATTTCTGCTTGTAAATATAGCTTTCATCTGCTTCTCCGGCTGAGTTAGCTGTGGAATCTTTTGTGTGTGGGGGGGGAACTTTCTCACCCTACCACAATATGTGTCAAGAAAAACCTGAATGACAACAAGGCTCATGAATTGCCTGGAACACATGACCTACACAAAGCATCTGAAGGAACTGGGCTTGCTCAGTCTAGAGAAGAGGAGGCTGAGAGGAGACCTCATTGCTGTTTATAACTACCCGAAGGGAGGTTGGAGAGAGGAGGGGTCTAGACCCTTCTCCTTGATGATGAGCAATAGGACTTGAGAAAAGGGGTTACAAGCTGTGCCAGGGGATGTTTAGGCTGGATATTAGGAAATATTTCTTCACTGAAAGGGTTATCAAACATTGCAATGGTCTGCCCAGTGCAGTGGTGGATTCATCTATGAGGTATTCAAGTGCAGTGTGGACCTGTTGCATAGGGACATGGTTTACTGTTGACCCTTCAGTGATGGGTCAAGGGTGGTACTGAGTTATGCTTGAGATGTCTTCCAACTGGATTTACTCTATGATTGTGTGATTCTGAGAAATGTATCAATTTTACCATGAATATGATTTGCCTCTTCTGTATGAAGGAAGTTGTTTTTTCCCCTACTCAGAAAACAGACAGAAAAAAAATGTGTTCATATAATAGCTGAAAATGTCTTAAGCAGTTCATTGAATTTCAATCTAAAGATTTGAAAAAAGAAACTGTACACCAAGATGAAACATACTGTTGTGTTGCCAAGAAGTGAATAAATCCGGGTAGCGAAGAAAGGAGGTGAAAGGTAAACTGAGAATGATGAGAGTACAGTGTCTGGGGTGTGGGGGAAGGAATGAGTTCCCAAATGATGTGCGTCGGGGAGGAATGTGTTTCTAAAAGATTCAGTTTACTCTGAGATAGAGATCCAGTAGCCAATCTGAAAATAATTCTGGCTTGTTTGAGCCTTTCTTTCATAAGTTTATAGCAAAGAATGTGTGTGTGATTTTAACAAACTTTAAGAATTAATTTTTTTTTCTTTAGGCATCCACATTTCATTCCTCTTGGCTACAACATCTATTAAAAAAAATGCCAAAACCCATCCATGCTTGAGAACAGATTCACCTCACCATGACAAGGGTATGCAGTATTGTCCTGGTTGGGCATGACCAGACCCAAAACAGGTTTCAGTAAGAGCCCTAAGAAGTCGGGGGAGATAGACAAAAGAAAACATTGTGGTGAAGGCACATTCTGACCAGATACTAGATCTGGCCCCCAGCATGTGGATAGGTCTCCCCTCCTTTAGGAGGAGGACCATTACCAAGCATGGGCATAATTCCAGCTTCACGCTTTCTATAGGCTGAAACCAGTTGTCTATCAGAGTGCCCATTGGTCAAACCCAGCCTCGAGGAATCTATAAATATTAACCCTGTTGGTAAACAAGTTGCCTCCTCTTCACTTTGCCTTTGTACTTGCTCGAGAGAGCAGCTATCGAGTCACCGCCTCTGCCGTTGAGCTTGTTGTTAGCTTCTATCATACATGCACGCATACCGAAGCCTCTGCATCATGAGAAGCACTTTGATCGTGAGGATCAGCCCAGAGGAGGACCTTCGCTGAGCCCGAGAAGCCAGCATTGCTACAGCCGGTCATATCTCCAGGAGAGCCCACTGTGCTATCGGAGGACTGGACCAGCCCCCGAAGGTAAGATCTGCCCAGTTGTCGGGGAGAAGGGACTTGACAGAGATCGAGTCCGCATATACCTAGCCCGGGACTATCTCAAGCGTCCCGCGGTTCCTTTAAGCCCAGGAACGGAGAGGCTGCACTCTCTCTCTAAGACTGTCTGCCGCAGGACCGATCGGGAACCTCCGAGCCCGCCTATCGGCAATTGTCACCTCGCCCTGCTCTGCGAGCCGACTCCCTGGGCCGACCCCAGGGGCCTAACGCGACCAGGAACCAGTCCAGCCGCAGTAGCCAGCTGGACCCCCACCTTGCTACAAACAACAGCTACAGAATATCTTCCACGTGCTTCCCACCCACTAGCACTCAGTTCAAAGTCTCCGCGTGTGGCAGAGTCATCGCTGATGCACACAAAGATTGCAGTATTGCTGTATATTAGCCAGAAGCCGCCCGCGTTCCGCCGAGTTGCCGTCTAGTGGCCAAGCGGCGGAACTGCACCCCTGGTTACATAAAACACAGAGATAGTCTGTAGATAGTTTAATTAAGTTCTAATCATAATACTAAGCCATTTATGGAATGTATTTCACGAACGTGCACTAGAACATGTATATAAGTTGTTGATTCATCGGTTATTAATAATTTGATAATTAATAAAATTTCATATTTTCATAATTCATATTTCATATTCATAAATTTAATAACCTCTTCACAACAAACATGTACCAGCAAAAAGCCAGCCAAACCTGTTTGACAGGTATCCTGACCACTCACCGCTGTGCTGATGCCCAGAAGGTGATTGGCTAAGTTTCAAATCACTTTTTTGCCAGTGGTGAGTTTTGTTTCAGAAAAGCAGTTCAATAGAGAGGTTCTTCAGGAACCTGGCCCTTTTTTTTCCTTTGGTTCTGGCTGTCTCCAGCCTTTGAGGTGTGTGCTACTCACCCATCCCCCTCCTCCAGCACCCACCACGTGTACTCCAGTTTTGCTTTCAATGTTGGGCAACATGCTTGGATCCTATTTTTACTTTTCTTTGGCTTTACAAAAGTATACTGAGAACAGAATTCTGGATTATAACCTTTCCTGACCGCTGCTCTCAACACCACGTCTCGGACTGATTCAGAATCTCCAGACTGAATATTGCTTTGTAAGTGATTCTGATTATTGACTTCATAAAGTGTATTGGACATTAATTTCCTTCTCACCCTCTGCCTTGGCTCCACCAGGGAGCAAAGGAGACCCACCTTGTTATTGAATCAGGAATTGCAGCTCCTCGCTCTCCCTTCAACTTTGAGTTTGATATCAGGAGTGTAGTTACTCTAGATAGAATCCTTCCTCTACCTAAAGTGTTCACATCATTAGTATTACCAACGTTTTGTGTAAGTGATTCCCCATCGGATACCCGAACCTAAACAAATTGTAAATGAGTTTATTAATGCCAAGAGAACATACAAGCCAGAGACATCACAGTATCACAGTACATTTGAGGCTGGTTTGCCAGTACGATGGCAAAAGTTGCTCCCTCAAAGAACAAATTACAATTAAAAAGATACTTGCTGGAAAAAACATTGAAAAGGGAATTTAAATAAATGGTTTGATAATGGAAGTAGAGTAATTTTTCTATGACAGAGCAACAGTCTTACCAGAATATAAAACAAGAAAAACTTAAAGTAAGGCTTTGATTTCATGTATTCAAAACACTCCAGAAAATAATACTAACCTAATGTTATGTTTTATTGTAGAAAATGGGTTCTAAATACTTGAAATTCCCATCCCGGAAGGTGCTGAGTGTTTCTAGAGTATTGATGGCACTCTAACAGTACAATATACACAGCAATAAAGATGCTCATTTCTAATGAGAGTGATTTTTCCTTATTCTGAATTATTATTTATGGTATTGTCATAGCCAAGCTATCCTAACATTCAGAAGTATGTATTTCCTCTCATATTACATATATTTTCTTATGTTTGTAAACACACACAACATTTAGAGCCTGTCTAAGCAGCATTTTAAATACAAAGATCATGAAGTGCAGCAGCATGCTAAACAAAAAATCATGTAATTCAGAGACTAAGCAGCCACAGTCATACAATTCTAAGGGTGCATTGAATTTCATTATTTGCATATATAGACCATGGTGTATATGGATAATGTAAAATAATTTCCTCTAAATCAGAGATAACATAATTTTCTGTAGAATAAAATGGAAAGGGCAAAATTAAAGCCCTGGTTTAGCACCAGACTTTACAGACTTTGTTGGATGCAATGATCTCAAAGGTGTTGTCCAACCAAAATGATTTGGCGATTTGATGATTTTGCAAAGAACTAATCTTCAGGAAAAGGGCTAGAAATTAAAATAAAAGCAATAATACTTTTGAATAAGCAACAAGATACCACATCTGGTATATTTAGGATATGAACTTTTTGAGCCTGTACATTTGTAATGGAGAGATCATTTCTCCATCTCCACTGATGTATTTTTTCAAACAGTGGCTTATAATTTTTGGATAGTGTTCAAAGTGTACAAAACACAGGCTGATGAAAGAAGTTCACTTCTATGGTTTCATTTAATAGCCTCTGACTATATTTTTCAAATATATGTAACTATAAGCTAGTTCAGTTTATAGGAAATGTACTCCACTAACAGTTCTGTGACTTCATAAATGAGTTACTGTGTTTTTGTTAGACTCTTGGCAGGGTCTAGCAGGAATCGAATGCTTAAGCTTACAGTATTCCATTTTTATCTGTTTAGCCTTTGGAACATACCATGGAATCACAGAATCACAGAATGTTAGGAGTTGCAAGGGACCTCTGAAGCTCATCTAGTCCAACCCCCTGCCAGGACCATAGAATCTAGCACACGTTGCACAGGAATGCATCCAGATGGGTCTTGAAAGACTCCAGAGAAAGAGACTCCACAACCCCTGGGGAGCCTGTTCCAGTGCTCTGTGACCCTCAGAGTGAAGTAGTTCCTCCTTATGCTGAGATGGAATCTCCTGTGTTGTAGTTTATATCCATTACCCTTTGTCCTATCACAGTGTGAGATGGAGAAGAGCCTGGTGGATGTGGGAAAGGCTATGGATGTAGTCTATCTGGACTTCAGCAAGGCCTTTGACACCGTTCCCGCAGCAAACTCCTGGCCAAGCTGGTAGTCCATGGCTTGGACAGCAGCACTCTGCACTGGGTTAGGAACTGGCTGGAGGGCCGAGCCCAGAGAGTGGTGGTGAATGGTGCCACATGCAGCTGGCGGCCAGTCACTAGTGGTGTGCCCCAAGGATCAGTGCTGGGCCCAATGCTCTTCAACATCTTCATTGGATGATCTGGATGAGGGGATTGAGTCCACCATTAGTAAATTTGCAGATGACACCAAGTTGGGAGCAGGTGTTGATCACCTAGAGGGTAGAAGGTCTCTGCAGAGGGACCTCAACAGGCTGGACAGATGGTCAGAGTCCAACATGATGACATTCACCAAGTCCAAGTTCTGGCTGTGGCACTTTGGCCACAACAACCCCATGCAGAGCTACAGGCTGAGGTCAGAGTGGCTGGGGAGCAGCCAAACAGAAAGGGACCTGGGGGTACTGGTCGATAGTAAGCTGAACATGAGCCAGCAGTATGTGCAGGTGGTCACGAAGACCAGTGGTAGCCTGGCCTGCATCAGAAATAGTGTGGGCAGCAGGACCAGGGAAGTCATTCTGCCCCTGTACTCAGCACTGGTTAGGCCACACCTTGAGTGTTGTGTCCAGTTCTGGGGTTCTCAATCTAAGAAGGACATTGAGACTCTTGAACGTGTTCAGAGAAGGGCAATGAGGCTGGTGCCTCAAGCACAAGCCCTATGAAGAGAGGCTGAGGGAGCTGGGTTTGTTTAGCCTGGAGAGGAGTAGGCTCAGGGAGATCTTATTGCTCTCTACAACTACCTGAAGGGAGGTTGTAGCCAGGTGGGGGTTGGTCTCTTCCACCAGGCAATCAGCACCAGAACAAGAGGACATAGTTTCAAACTGTGCCAGGGGAGGTTTAGGCTCGAGGTGAGGAGAAGGGTCTTCACAGAGAGAGGTGTTAGCTGTTGGAATGTGTTGCCTGGGGAGGTGGTGGAGTCACCATTCCTGGAGATGTTCAAGAGGCGATTGGACATGGCACTTGGTGCCATGGTTTAGTAGTCATGAGGTGTTGGGTGACAGGTTGGACTTGATGATCTTAGAGGCCATTTCCAATCTCATTGATTCTATGATTCTGTGCCCCCTCCCTCTTGACACCCAGTCCTCAGATGTTTATAAACATTTATTAAATTCCCCCTCAGTCTTCTCTTCTCTAGACTAAACAGCCACTGGTTGGTCTCTCAACCTCTCCTAATAGGGCACATGCTCCAGTCCCTTAATCATCCTGGTAGCTCTCCATTGGACTCTCTCCAGCAGATCCCTGTCCAAAACTGGATGTGGGTGAGGTCTCACCAGAGCAAAGGGGTAGGAGAACCTCTCACAACCTACTAACTGCATCCCTTACTAGTACACCCCAGAATGGCAGTGACCTTGGCCACAAGAGCACATTGCTGGCTCATGGTCAGCCTTCCATCCACTAGGACCCCCAGGTCCTTTCCCCTTCACTGCTCTCCAGCAGGTCAGTCCCCAACCTACACTGATACCTGGGGATTTTCTTTCCCAGGTGCAAGACTCTCCACTTTGCTGTTGTTGAATTTCATTAAATTTCTCCCTTTCCAATTCTCCAGCTTGTCTAAGTTTCACTGAATGGCAACACAACCCTTTGGTGTGTCAGCCACTCCACCCAGTTTTGTGTCGTCAGCAAGTTTGCTGACAGTACACTCTTTGCCCTCATCCAGGTCTTCAATGAATATATCAAATAGTACTGGTCCCATACTGATCCCTGAGGGACTTCACTAGATACAGACCTCCAACTAGACTCTGTCCCATTGACCACAACTCTTTGACTTCTTCCCTTCAACCAGTTCTCAGTCCACCTCTTTACCTGATGATCCAGACCACACTTCCTCAGTTTAGCTACAAGGATGCTGTGGGAGAAAGTGTCAAATGCTTTACGAAATCAACCACATCCACTGCTCTACCATCATCTATCCACCCGGTTACGTTCTGAGAGAAGGTTGGTCAGACATGACTTCCCCTTGGTAAAACCATGTTGACTGCTCCTAATGATCCTCCTGTGCTTAATATACCTAAGAACAGTGACAAGGATAAATTGCTCAATTAAATGAAGAGGAAGTTCTTCATCATGAGAGTAGTGAAGTCCTGGAATGGGTTGTCCAGGGAGGTGGTTGAGGCCCCACCCCTCAGCCAGGGTGACTAAGCTGGACAAGGCTCTGGCCAGCCTGATCTAGTGTGGGATGTCCCTGCCCATGGCAGGGGGTTGGAACTCATTGATCCTTGTGGTCCCACCATCTCCCTCAGCACCTCCCATGGGTGCGTGCCATCAGGTCCCATGGATATATGGATGTCAAGATTAATTAACTGCTGCTTAACCCAGTCCTCATCAACCCAGTTGTCATCAATCAAGGAAAACTCCTCCTTTATCATGTCTTCCTCTGGGGCCTCAGGGGTCTGGAGCTCCTGAGGACAGTCTTCAGCAGTATAGATAGAGACAAAGAAGGGATTTAATAAATCCACCTTCTTTGTATCTTTTGTCACCAAGGCAGCCACGTCGTTCAGCAGTGGGCAACATTGCCTCTAGTGTTAGTTTTTCCTGCAACATATTTGAAGAAGCCCTTTAGTTTTCCTTGATCTTCCTTCCAAGGCTGAGCTCCAAGGAAGCCTTAGCTTTCCTAGTTGCCTCCCTGCATTCTCTGGCAACAGTCTTATACTCCTCCCAAGTGTCCAGTCCCATCTTCCATTATCTGTAGATTCTCTTCTTACAATAAAATACACCAGTTGAAAGAGATCTTCAAGATCATCGCGTCCAACCCATCAACCAATCCAACCCACCTAAACAACTAAACCATGCAGCCAAGCACCCCATCAAGTCTCCTCCTGAACACCTCCAATGATGATGACTCCACCACCTCCACAGGTAGCCGATTCCAATGGCCAATCACTCTCTCTGTATAGAACTTCTTCCTAACATCCAGCCTAAATCTGCCCTGGTGCAGCCTGAGACTGTATTCTTGTTCTGGTGCTGGCTGCCTGGGAGAAGAGACCAACCTCTGCCAGGCTACAACCTCCCTTCAGGTAGTTGTAGACAGCAATAAAGTCACCCCTCAGTCTCCTCTTCTCCAGGCTAAGCAACCCCAGCTCCCTCAGCCTTTCCTCATGGGGCTTGTGTACCAAACCCCTCACCTGTACCAAACCTGGCCACGGCAACCCCATGCAGAGCTACAGGCTGGGGTCAGAGTGGCTAGAGAGCGGCCAAACAGAGAGGGACCTTGGGGTGCTGATTGACACCCGCCTAAACATGAGCCAGCAGTGTGCCCAGGTGGCCAAGAGGGCCAATGGCATCCTGGCCTGTATTAGGAATAGTGTGGCCAGCAGGAGCAGGGAGGTCATTATGCCCCTGTACTCTGCATTGGTTAGGCCACACCTTGAGTACTGTGTCCAGTTCTGGGCCCCTCAGTTTAAGAAGGACATCAAGACACTTGAACGTGTCCAGAGAAGGGCAACAAGGCTGGTGAGAGGCCTTGAGCACAAGCCCTATGAGGAGAGGCTGAGGGACCTGGGATTGTTTAGCCTGGAGAAGAGAAGGATCAGGGGTGACCTCATTGCCCTCTGCAACTACCTGAAGGGTGGTTGTGGACAGGAGGGGTTAGTCTCTTCTCCCAGGCAAGCAGCACCAGAACAAGGGGACACAGTCTCAAGCTGTGCCAGGGGAGGTTTAGACTCGAGGTGAGGAAGAAGTTCTTCACTGAGCGAGTCATTCGTCATTGGAATGGGCTGCCCAGGGAGGTGGTGGAGTCGCCGTCCCTGGGGGTGTTCAAGGGGAGATTGCACGTGGCACTTAGTGCCATGGTCTAGTTGTGAGGTCTGTTGGGACAGGTTGGACTTGATGATCCTTAGGGTCTCTTCCAACCTTGGTTATACTGTGATACTGTGATACCAACTTCATTGGCCGTCTCTGGACACATTCCAGCAAGTCAACATCCTTCCTAAACTGAGGGGCCCAGACCTGGACACAGGACTCCAGGTGTGGCCTAACCAGTGCAGTGTACAGGGGCAGAATGACCTCCCTGCTCCTGCTGGCCACACTGTTCCTAATGCAGGCCAGGATGCTGTTGGCCCTCTTGGCTGCCTGGGCACACTGCAAGCTCATGTTCAGCCTCCCATCAACCAGTACCCCCAGGTCCCTCTCTGCCTGGCCACTCTCCAGCCACTCTGACCCCAGCCTGTAGCACTGCATGGGGTTGTTGTGGCCAATGTGCAGAACCCGGCACTTGGGTGTGTTAAATCTCATGCCGTTGGATTCTGCCCATCTGTCCAGCCTGTCAAGGTCCCTCTGCAAAGCCTCTCTATCCTCCAGCAGATCAACTCCTGCCCCCAGCTTGGTGTCATCTGCAAATTTACTGATGATGGACTCAATGCCTTCATCCAGATCAACAATAAAGATGTTGAAGAGCATGGGGCCCAGCACTAATTCTTGGGGCACACCACTAGTGACTGGCCGTCAGCTGGATGTGGAAACACTCACCACCACTCTCTGGGTTTGGGCCTCCAGCCAGTTCCTAACCCAACGCAGTGTGCTCCTGTCCAAGCCATGGGCTGACAGCTTAGCCAGGAGTTTGCTGTGGGGGACTGTGTCAAAGGCCTTGCTGAGGTCCAGGTAGACCACATCCACAGGCCTCCCCACATCCACCAGGCGGGTCACCTGATCATAGGAGGAGATCAGGTTGATGAGGCAGGATCTGCCCTTCCTAAATCCATGCTGGCTGGGCCTGATCCTTTGGCCATCCTGGAAGAGCTGTGTGATTGCACTCAAGATGACCCGTTCCATAATCTTGCCTGGCACTGAGGTCAGGCTGACAGGCCTATAGTTCCCTGGCTTTTCCAACTGGCCCTTCTTG
Source organism: Picus viridis (assembly GCA_033816785.1). NCBI lineage: Eukaryota > Metazoa > Chordata > Aves > Piciformes > Picidae > Picus > Picus viridis. The sequence continues at coordinate 48,120,284 of CM066606.1, forward strand.
TGGTTGGGCACCACGTTGGCCAGCTTCCAGTCTTCTGGGACCTCTCCAGTGAACCAGGACTGATGAAAAATGATGGAGAGTGACTTGGCCAGCTCATCTGCCAGCTCTCTCAGCACCCTAGGATGGATCCCATCCGCTCCCATGGACTTGTGGGGATCCTAGTGGCTGAGGAGATCTCTAATTGCCCCCTGCAGCAGCAGGAAACTATGCAGCTCCATGGCTCCTTCTGCCAGCTCTGCAGGCCAGCTGTCTGGAAGCCATTCTGTCCTGCTAGTAAAAATTGAGGCAAAGAAGGTGTTAAGTACCTCTGCCTTTCCCTCATCCTTTGTTACAACGTTTCCCTCCGTGTCAACCAAGAAGTGGAGGTTGTCCTTGCCCTTCTTCTTGCTATTAATATATTTATAGAAGGACTTTTTGTTGTCCTTCACAGCAGAGGCCAGTCTAAGCTCTAAAAGGGCTTTTGCCTCCCTAATTTTCTTCCTACATGTCCTAGAAACATCCCTAAACATTCCATGGGTTGCCTCCCCTTTCTTCCAAAGATGATGCACCCTCTTTTTTTCCTTAGTTCTATTAAAAGTTCATTACCCATCCAGGCTGGCCTTCTGCCCCGGCGGCTCATCTTCCGGCACACTGGCACAGCCTGTTCCTGCACCTTCAAGAGTTCTTCCCTGAAGCAGGTCCAGCTCTCCTGGATCCCTTTATTTTTAAGGGCTGTATCCCAAGGAACCTTCTGAGTTAGTTCCTTGAGTAACCTGAAGTCTGCCCTCCGGAAGTCCAGAGTGGAGGTCTTCTTGCTCCCCCTCTTAGCTTGACTGAATACTGAAAATTCAATTATCTCATGGTCACTGGCGCCTAAACACCCTCTGACCACCACGTCACTCACCAGCCCTTCCCTGTTGGTGAAGAGGAGGTCAAGCATAGCCTTACCCCTGGTAGGCTCGTGCAGCACCTGGGATAAGAAGCTGTCTTCCATGCACTCGAAGAACCTCCTAGACTGCCTCCTCTCTGCTGTGATGAGATCCCAGCAGATATCAGGCAGGTTGAAGTCACCCATGAGAACAAGGTCAGGTGATCTTGAGACAGCCTTAAGCTGCCTATAGAATGCTTCATCAACATCCTCCTCCTGGTTGGGTGGTCTATAACAGACTCCAACCAGGATGTCTGCCTGTGGTGGGGTAGGAAGGTTCCCCCCACACGCAAAAGAATCCACAGCTAACTCAGCTGGAGAAGCAGATGAAAGCTATATTTTACAAGCAGAAATGGAATGCAATGAATATGTACAAAAACATACAATATTTACAATATATACAGAAATATACAGCAATGTATGTAATACAGGAGACCTTTCCCCAATCCCCCTGCAGCCAGGGGGTTCAGCCTGTCCCTCCCTTCTCCCTCCCTACCTCCCCTTTTTCCCAAAAAGGGTTAGAGAGAAAGAGAAAGGAAGGTAATTAAAAGGGTAAAACTCTGTTAAGCTCAAAAGCGTTAGTTTTCTTATCTGGTTAGCTCTGTTAATCCAAAGTCATTCCTGCCATGCAAGCTGTTGCTTCCGAGAGAGAAAACAGTCCAGCTCACAGGACAGAGAGAAGAAGAAAAACTGTCCCAGAGTGACAGACTAAGCTAAAAGTTACAGCTGGATTCTACCAATGAAATTGGTTTAGCATATCTTTGTTTTCTGTTATAATCCCAAAGCATTCACCCAGAGTGTCCAGAAAGTGTCCATTTCTTAAAGGCACAGCCTAAACCGGTCACACTGCCCTGCCGATCTTCCCTCTAATTCTCACCCACAAGCCCTCAACCCGATCGTCCCTGATGTCCATCCCAATGGCATGTAGTGCCTCCCTGATGTACAGGTCCACCCCTTCACCCTTTCTTCCTCGCCTGTCTCTCCTGAAGAGTCTGTAGCCATCAATTGCAGTGCTCTAGTCGTGTGAGTCATCCCACCACGTCTCTGTGATGGCAACAACATCATAACTTTCTGTGACCAGTTTAGGCTGTGCCTTTAAGAGAAGGACACTTTCTGAACACTCTGGCTGAATGTTTTGGTATATAAATGAAAAACAAAGATATGCTAAACCAATTTCATTGGTAGAACCCAGCTGTAAGTTCTGGCTTAGTCTATCAGTCGGGGGGGAGGCAGTCAGGTCTGCTTCTTCTCCCTGTACTGTGAGCTGGCTCGTTTCTCTCTCTGAAGCAGCAGCTTGCTATGCAGGAACGATTCTTGCTAACCAGATAAGAGAAAACTAAATTTTGCATTAGCTTTGAGCTTTAACAAAGTTTCCCCCTTTTAATTACCTTCCTTTCTCTTTCTCTCTAACCCTTTTGGGAAAAAGGGGAGGTAGGGAGGGAGAAGGGAGGGACAGGCTGAACCCCCCTGGCCGCAGGGGGTTGGGGAAAGGTCTCCTGTATTACATACGTTGCTGTATATTTCTGTATATATTGTAAATATTGTATGTTTCTGTACATATTCAATGCATTCCATATCTGCTTGTAAAATACAGCTTTCATCTGCTTCTCCGGCTGAGTTAGCTGTGGATTCTTTTTTGTGTGTGTGGGGGGAACCTTCCTACTCCACCACATATTTTTTAATTGGCACCCAACATGGGGCTTGTGGATAATTGCTGTCCAGAAGCTGGGCGAAAAGGTTGCTTGATTTATTGCCTGCTCGAGTCGGAGTTGCAAACATGAAAGTGTTTTGGATTTTAGAGCCTCTGTTCTTTTCGATTTTTGGGGTCCTTATCTATAAGCATGTTCTGGGATTGATTTTCGATCGCTTAGGCAGATACTTGATGTATAGATTGTATTTATGGTTTAAGTATAAGATTCAGCTTCTTTACAACCGGTGCCTGGGATTCTTTTGGCTTAACAGATACGGGAATGTGACCTCCAGCACTCTGCCCATAGAGATAAAGGAGTTTAAGATCCCGGTAGGCGAAAGGGTTGTTTTAAGTGATGGCTGGGATCCAAAGGTGATTTATTTTATGTGTGCAATCCTGCTGTTGGTGATAAGTAATGTGTTCTTGTTATATGCTCTGTATCGGGAGAAAAAAGTTTCTAAAGTGTGCTTTGTAATTAAGCGTAGATCGAAACGCAGAAAGCACAGCTCTAACTCTACCCCAGAAGTGTCTAGTGATGAGGAGAATGCAGAATCTGTATCAGTTAACGACAAGGCTAAAAAGTCCATCGGAAAGGCTGCTCTGAACGGTGCTGTTGGTGGCTCTGGCAATCAGCCAGCGGCAGCGGCAGCTCCTAACATGGCTTCCACGTCTTCGGCAGCCATTAACGAGGCAAAGCCATTTCCTCCTTCTTCTTCGGCAGGACCGGAAGTGTCCTCCACAGCAGCTGATTCGTCTCAAAACCTGTCAGCTTCTATTAAGCCAGCTGTAGATCCAAACACAGCTCCAGCTAAGCAGGTAGCTGTTCTAAGTACGAGAAGAAGAAAGGGCAAAGCTGATCCAGATGCTGATGGGGAGAGCAGCAGGATCCTGGTGAGGAAACTTCTGCTCAAAGAGACCCTGCTGAGATGGAGGAAAAGGTTTGTCTTAAAGATATAGCTGAGTTATTGAGATCATCACTGGATGGAGATGCAGGGCAAATTGCTGATAGCAGAACAACTAAAGGTGGTACTCCTGACCTTAAGCAGATTCTTAGGAGAGTGACAGTAAGATTATTGGGACAAGAACTTCAGGAAGAGCAGGCAGAGGAGGAAGAAGATGATATACAGGAGTGTTCTTCTCCGAGGGAAGAATTGAGGATTGTGCGTAAAGATTACATCAGAGCAGATAAGGAGCCAATTCTAGCTTGGCTTAGTAGATGTTATGATACAGGTGCTCCAGCTCTGTTGGTTGGAGACAAGTCAGCAGCTCAACTAGGAACTCTCTCAAAGGATAATGGAATAGATAGACATCTAGGCAGGACTCTCAGCAAGGTTACTCTGTGGATACGCCTTTTAATGGCAACTCTCATGAGGTATCCTTCCCGAAATGATCTTCCATGGAATCCTAAACCCTGGACTACCATAGATGAGGGAATCAAGCGTCTGAGAGAATTTGCTGTTAGAGAGGTACTCTATGGTGGCCATGAGACTCTGAATCCTGATGAAATTCCTGTAGGAACTGGTCTTGCTAAGAAGCTCATCAAACTTGCTCCTCCTAATTATGCAAATATTCTGGCAAGCAGAATTGTGGCAAGAAATTATGGTGGAGCTTCTCCTACGGTTGGCCAATTCACTGATCAGATGAGACAATTGGAGGACAGCATAACATGTGTTTCTTTGGTTTCAGCCATTGAAACTCTGGTGAAATGAAGAATAACATGAAAGAGCTGAAGGATGAAATTAAAAATACCATCTCCCAATTGGCACAAGGAGATAATTCTAATTCTTCCTCCAGATGGATACAGGTTTCCTCTGTGAGGAATAGACGTGCTCCAAGGATGTCATTCCAAAATGGGTCATTCCAAAACAGATCCAACCAAAACAGACCACCAAGGCAATCACGTGCGAGTATTTGGATAACTCTGCATGATCAGTTTGGTGAGAACATGAACACATGGGATGGTCAACCAACTCCCAATCTTTTCAGCAGACTGAGGGAACTTCAAAGTGGCAGAACCCGAGGTAGCAATACCAGAAGGGTAGCTGTTACTTCCACAGTTTCCCAGGACAACTCTAATAGCTCCAACAGTGGCTCCAGTTCTAACACTGCACCATGTGCTCATTGCACATGTGGGCATGTTCCCCATAACTAGGGTGCCCTGCCTCCTGCCAGGGGGAGGAGAGGGGTAATAAAGATAACAGAATCTATTGGGATGTGTACATCCAGTGGCCTGGCACTTCACAATTTCAGAAGTACAGGGCCTTGGTTGACACAGGGGCTCAGTGCACCATAATGTCATCAAATTATCAGGGATCAGAGGCTATAACTATTCTGGGAGTCACTGGTGGATCTCACGCGTTAACTAAGGTGGAGGTTGATATAAGTTTAACTGGTAAACAGTGGAGGAAGCATACAGTTGTGACCGGACCTGACGCACCTTGTATTCTGGGAATTGATTTTCTAAGAGAAGGGCGTTTCAAAGACCCTAGAGGTTACAAATGGGCTTTTGGAGTAGCATCTGTGGAAATTGATGGACAAAAGCTGAAGCTGTCAATTAGACCTGAGCTTTCTGATGAATCTGCAGTTGTGGGACAGCTCAAGATTCAGGACATTAAATTGCCGGTTGCTTCTCAGACTGTGCGTCACAAACAATACAGAACCAACCGTGACTCTTTGTTGCCCATTCAGAATCTGATTCGTCAGTTGGAGAGTCAAAAAGTCATCAGCAAAACTCATTCACCTTTCAACAGTCCAGTGTGGCCTGTGCGAAAGCAGAATGGAGACTGGCGTCTGAAAGTCGACTACCGAGCCCTGAATGAAGTAACTCCACCTCTGAGTGCAGCAGTACCAGACATGATGGAACTCCAGTATGAGCTGGAATCCAAAGAGGCCAAATAGTATGCTACCATAGACATTGCTAATGCCTTCTTCTCTATTCCCACAGCAGAGGAATGCAGGCCTCAGTTTGCTTTTACCTGGAGAGGAATCCAGTACACTTCCAACAGATTGCCAATGGGCTGGATCCACAGCTCAAGCATATGTCACGCAGTGATCCATGATACTCTGGAGAAAGGTGGTGCTCCAGAACACATCCAGTTCATTGATGATATCATCGTCTGGGGTAAAACTGCTGAGGAAGTCTTCGAGAAAGGTAACAAAATCATTGACATTCTTCTGAATGCAGGTTTTGCCATCAAGCGAGACAAGGTGAAAGGACCTACCAGAGAGATCCAGTTTCTGGGAGTGCGGTGGCAGGATGGACGCCGACACATTCCAGTGGATGAGGTAAATAGAGTCTCTACCATGGCTAATCCCATGAACAAGCAAGAAACTCTACGTTTCTTGGGGTAGTGGGATTTTGGAGACTGCACATTCCTGGATACAGTCAGATTGTGAAAGCTCTGTATGATGTGACTCGAAAGAGAAACCATTTCCACTGGGGACCTGAACAACAAGCAGCCTTTGATCAGATAAAGCAAGAGGTAGTTCAAGCAATGGGTCTGGGACCTGTCCGGGATGGTCCAGACATTAAGAACATTTTGTACACGGCTGCAAGTGACAATGGTCCAACCTGGTGCTTGTGGCAAAGAGCTCCGGGTGAGACACGTGGACGACCTCTTGGTTTCTGGAGTCGAGGTTACAGAGGCTCAGAGGCTAATTATACTCCAACAGAGAAAGAGATTCTAGCTGCCTATGAAGGAGTGAAAGCAGCTTCTGAAGTAATTGGAACTGAATCACAACTTCTCCTAGCTCCCAGATTACCAGTTTTGAATTGGATGTTCAAAGGCAAAAGTTCCACACCACATCATGCAACAGACTCCACATGGTCTAAGTGGATGGCTCTGATAACACAGAGAGCTCGAATGGGAAATCTTGAAAGACCTGGTCTGGTGGAGGTGATCTCAAGTTGGCCTGAAGGTACCAACTGTAGTAAACCTCCAGAGGAGAGAGTAACTCATGCTGAGGAAGCTCCTCCTTACAATGACATTTCTGATGAGGAAAAGAAATATGCTTTGTTCACAGATGGTTCCTGTCATCTTCCTGGGAACAAGCGAAGGTGGAAGTCTGCAGTGTGGAGTCCAACACGCCGAGTTGCAGAAGCAAAGGATGGAGAAGGAGAATCCAGTCAATTTGCAGAGGTAAAAGCTGTCCAACTAGCTTTCGACGTAGCTGACCATGAGAGATGGCCAAAGCTTTATCTCTACACTGACTCATGGATGGTAGCCAATGCTCTGTGGGGTTGGCTAAAGGACTGGAAAAAGCATGGTTGGCAGAGAAAAGGAAAGCCTATTTGGGCAGCTGACCTGTGGCAGGACATTGCTGATGGAACTGAGAGAATTCCAGTGAAGGTGAGACACATTGATGGTCACATTCCTAAGAGCAAAGCTACTGAGGAACAGCAACACAACCATCAGGCAGATTTAGCTGCAAGAGTTTCTCCAGTAGACATGGACTCTGATCTTGATCTCGACTGGAAACACCAAGGTGAGATATTCTTAGCTCGGTGGGCTCACGATCCGTCAGGACATCAAGGCAGAGATGCAACCTACCAGTAGGCTCGTGACAGATCCATAGACATTTCCATGGATGCTATCACACAAGTCATCCATGACTGTGACATTTGTGCTGCTATTAAGCAGGCAAAGCGAATTTAGCCCTTATGGTATGGTGACAGATGGTCCAAGTACAAGTATGGTACGTAGTACACTCTACCACGTTCTTGTTCTGGTAAGCAGCATGTGCTTACTATGGTAGAGGCAAACACTGGATGGTTGGAAACTTATCCAGTTTCGCATGCAACTGCACGCAACACCATTCTTGGTCTGGAGAGACAAATCCTGTGGAGACACGGAACTCCAGAGAGGATTGAGTCAGACAATGGAACTAATTTAAAAAACAACCTTGTAAAGAGTTGGGCCAAAGAGCACGGCATTGAGTGGATATTCCACATTCCCTACCATGCACCAGCTGCAGGGAAGATTGAATGCTACAACGGTTTGTTGAAGACCACTCTTAAAGCCATGGGGGTGGATCTTTGAGAAACTGGGAAAAGCATTTAGCACAAGCAACCTGGCTGGTAAATAGTAGAGGTTCAGTGAACCGAGCTGGACTGGCACACTCCGATATGCTACAGAAAGTAGAAGGTGATAGAGTTCCTGTTGTTAGAGCAAAGAATCTGTTAGGTAAAACTGTTTTGGTATTTTCTCCCTCAGGAGAGGCTAAACCTGTCCGAGGGGTGGTTTCAGCTGAAGGTCCGGGTCACACTTATTGGGTAATGCAAGAGAATGGTGAAATTCAGTGTATTCCACAAAGAAATTTAACTTTAGCTGAAAGAGTTTAATTTCAGAGTGTGGTACAGCTACATCACGCCCAAAGGAAGAATCCCTGAGGAATCTACGGTGCACGAACCCTGAGAACCCTGAGAACCCTGAGTCAGCTGAGAGTCCCTGATTCCGTTTCCCTGTTTTCCCTTTTCTTCGCTTCGTCTGCAAAGAGACAAACTGTTTTCCATTTTTCTTATTTCTTGGACTTCTGAATCATTTACATCTGAGGATAGCCGGAATGGACTATGAACTTTACTTACAAACTGTAGATACTGTTTTGGATTGGATGGACAGTTCAAACAGCCAATGAAATTGTTTAGCAGGGGTGGATTGTGACCGGTTTAGGCTGTGCCTTTAAGAGAAGGACACTTTCTGAACACTCTGGCTGAATGTTTTGGTATATAAATGAAAAACAAAGATATGCTAAACCAATTTCATTGGTAGAACCCAGCTGTAAGTTCTGGCTTAGTCTTTCAGTCAGGGGGGCAGTCAGGTCTGCTTCTTCTCCCTGTACTGTGAGCTGGCCCGTTTCTCTCTCTGAAGCAGCAGCTTGCTATGCAGGAACGATTCTTGCTAACCAGATAAGAGAAAACTAAATTTTGCATTCGCTTTGAGCTTTAACAAAGTTTTCCCCTTTTAATTACCTTCCTTTCTCTTTCTCTCTAACCCTTTTGGGAAAAAGGGGAGGTAGGGAGGGAGAAGGGAGGGACAGGCCGAACCCCCCTGGCCGCAGGGGGGGTTGGGGAAAGGTTTCCTGTATTACATACATTGCTGTATATTTCTGTATATATTGTAAATATTGTATGTTTTTGTACATATTCATTGCATTCCATATCTGCTTGTAAAATATAGCTTTCATCTGCTTCTCCGGCTGAGTTAGCTGTGGATTCTTTTGTGTGTGTGTGGGGGAACCTTCCTACTCCACCACACTTTCCTGCTGCAACAAGGCTTCTAGCTCCTGTTGTTTGTTACCCATGCTGCGTGCATTAGTGTACATGCACTGCAGCTTGGCTGTTGGTTTCACCTCTGGCTCTAGCTTATCACCCCCAGACTCCTGCCTGAGAGGACTGGTTTCAGCCCCTTCCCTCTTCCAAGCTAGTTTTAAGCCCTACCAATGAGACCTTCTAATTCCCTTCCCAGAATCTTTTGCCTTTGGGGGATAGGCCATTCTCGTATACTGTGACCTTTCCCCTCCTCTGGGACAGATGTATTCCATCTGTTGCCAGCTGACCTGGTGCAGTAGAAAGTTATCCAAGATCAAAACCAACATTCTTTTGACTGCACCAGCCTCTAAGCCACTTGTTGATTGTAGCTGCTGACCTGTTCCTTATCATATTCCCTCCTGCAACTAACAGTATCGATGTAAAAATTATTTGTGCATCTGACACCTCAACCAGATCTCCCAGGGCCCTGAGGTCATTTTTGATAGCCCTGGGAGTTCTGGTTGCAACATCACCATTCCCTAACTGCATAACCAATAAGGGATAGTAATCAGAGGGCTGTACCAGACTGGGCAGCCTTCTGGTAACATCTCTGACTTGGGCTCCTGCGAGGCAACAAACTTCCGTATGAGATGGATCTGGCCGACATATGGGGCCCTCTGTTCCCCTCAGGAGGGAATCACCAATAACAATTACCCTCCTCTTTTTTTTTGAGGGAGCAAGTCCTGTTGCCAGGGGAAGGCTGTTTAACCTTAGGCTGTTTAGCCTCAGGGAAAACCCCAGATGGTGTGTCCTCTGGCATCAGTATCACCTCACCCTCGATCTCCAGTGCCCCATACCTGTTTTCCAAGGGCAGCAAGGAAGGTGGGGGGAGACAAGTAGGTATTAATTTGTGTCATTTGAGAGGAACCTGCATCCATTCCCCTCTGCTTTTTGAATAACCAGTCTCTGCTGGGGAAGCCTGCGGAGCCTGCTTAGTCTGGTTCATCTCTTTCCTCCTCTGGCTCATCTCTTTTTACATTCCCATACATCTCTAAGACTAGCAACCTCATCCTTCAGCCTGGCCACCAGGTTGAGCAGATAGTCGATCTGCTCACACCTAATGCAAGAGTTGCTCCCTCTACCTTGCATCTCAAGAGCCAGGCTCCAGCACTCACTACAGCCAGATACCTGGACAGCTACCTGCTTGTGTTCTACCTCAGTCTGGGTTGACGCTGTTTTTTTTAAGGAGTTTTTGCTGTGAGTTACAACCATGCTGCCCCTGGCTACAGCACCCACTGGACAAAAAATTTGGAAAAAGTGCAGCAGTGCATGAGAGCATGAGAGAGTACCAGAGAAGAGGGGCTGCTGCCCAACAGAGCCCCGTCAGCTGCGCTGTCTCTTTTAAAATTTGCCGCCGATGATGCTGGGATCACAAGCCGCAGGCACGTGAAGAGAGGGCTGCTCTGAGCCTTGCAGCATGTGTAGGAATTGCCACAGACCTGGTGGTTCCTGTAGCCTGAAGGGGAGAGCCGCAGATGCCCCCCAGGCGGTTACAGGTCCTGATGCGGTTCTGAGAGGGCTTCTTCCACTTGAGATGTCTCAGCAGTTCCATGCAGGTCTCCTGGCTCCCTTTCTCGATTTCCTAATTGTTGGAATTCTCTGATGCTGAGTTAGGAAGAAGTGGTCCTTGAATATTAACCAACTATCATGGGTCCCTTTGCCTTCTAGTACCCTGTCCATTGAGATTTCCTTTAGCAATCTCTTGAAAAGGCAAAAGTTGGCCCTGCTGTAGTCCAAAGTTGTGATCCTGATTGGGATTCTGTTCCTACCGCACAAAATCCTGAACTCCACCAACTCACAACTGCTACAGCCAAGGCTGCCCTCAGCCTTTACCACTTAAAGCACTCCCTCCCTGTTGGTGAGTATCAGTTTGTGGTGGGTTGAAGTTTCCCTCCAGCATTAACTTTTGCCAGACCAACTCAGTCAGAAGCAAATGAAGCTGCATTTACAAGGAAAATCCACACTCTACAATGGAATGCAATGAATATGCATAAAATATACAGTATTTACAATATTATATAGATACTTACAATTAGCAAACAACATGAAAACCCCCTGGCCAAAAGACCAGGGAAGCTACTAGCTTATCCCCCGCTACCTTCCTACCCCCCTGTACACAAGGGGCAAGAGAGAGGAGCAGAGAAAGTAGCAGGTGGTTAGACTTAGCCAAAGACAGGCAATAAGCAGGTTATCTCTCCCAAGTGAGGCAAAACAGCCAGAGATTAGAAGAGAAGAGAAAAGGGAAGAATTGTTATGGTACAGCTTGTCTTATTCCAGATATTTACCCAATGAATTTGTTTAGAATAATATTTTTGTTTTCCTTTTTATACCCAATAGTGATTTATGTATATTTTTCTACTTTTCTGCTTAGAATCTGTTGGTTGAGTTTATATGGATTTATTGGCCGGAAATATGATAACATGTGAATATTATTTATTAAGTATCAAAAATTGTTTTCCTGAGCCAATTTTATTCAGGTTTGTTTGCCTGGTCGATGATAGGTTGATCACACATGATAGAAGGCTAATAAACAATAGAATAACAGTCTAGAACAATCAGAACTTGGAATACAGAGGAACAAACTGGAATTTCCCTATGCGCAAAAACAAACAGCAGTGCTGCCTTGGGTGGCATAGACGGACCACCTTGAGTTCACAGTGGAGGTAACTAAGAGGTAACAAGGTGTAAACCTGAGAAATAAGCAGGTAAAATAACATATTTTGCTCACAAACCGCTGAGCTGTTAACTACCAAAACCTTTGCTAAATGAAGAGATGTTTTGAGTTCGCAGTTATAGTCCAAAGGGCAGTATCCACCAATTAGAGGAAATGAGAGGACAGGCTGCTGTAGTGGAGGCCAAACTCGAGCACTAAAACTGCTGCTAAAACAAAATAAGCTAATTACCCTGAAGAAAGGAGCAAGTAGGGTGCTTGTCGCACCCTTGAATCCCATTAAGGAATGGGGGAGAGAGATAAAAGAAATAACAAGCATGCAAGCTATGAGTGTAACAAGCAATGAGTATAGGAGGTCTTCCCCTATAAATTCCCTTTCTGAAAACTGAACGGCCCAATGGCACATTAGCCATTCAAATCCCACCAACCAATTAAAAATGTTTATGTGGTGAGTAAACTGCACACGCCTCCTCTCATGCCATCTGACATGTGCAGTCACCTCTCTGAAACATGAGGCTTGGGGATCGGGTTCAGCTTCCACCCCCTCCAGGCAGCCTTAACAGCACCTGCCTATTAGGCTCTTCAACCTCAATCTGGACCCTGCAACAGAGAGGGAGGAGAAAGGGGCAGTGGCTCAAAACAGATTTAGCTGTCTTGTTAATGCCTCTTCCAGGACAGTTGGAATTCCCAGCCAACATTAACTTTGCCAGACCAGCCAAGTATGAAGCAAATTGAAGCTGTATTTAAAGCAAAACTACACTCTACAATGGCATACAATGAATATGAACAAAATATACAATATTTACAATATTATACACATATTTACAATTAGCAAACAACACTAAACCCACCCTGGTCAAAGAGACCAGGGAAGCTATTCCACTGTCCCAGCCCCACCCTGTGTCCCAAGAGAGAAAGGAGCAGAGAGAATGCAAGGGTTAGACTTAATTAAAACAATGCAGCCACGGTCAGACGAAAAGAAGGCTAATCTCTCCCAGGCGTAGCAAGCAGACAAGAGATCAGAAAAGAGGAAGAATAGTTTTGGTACAGCCAAGCTTAAACCAGATATTCTCTCCAATGAAATTGTTTAGAATAATCTTTAGTTTTCCTTTTTACACCCATTAGTGATTTATTTGTATTTTTCTACTTTTCTGCTCAATTTCTGTAACTAAATTTTAAAGGCATAGCCTAAAACCACCACAGACTGTCACTGGCAGCCAACTCCTGTTTAGAGTATCACAGTATCACCAAGGTTGGACGAGACCTCAGAGATCATCGAGTCCAACCTGTCACCACAGACCTCATGACTAGACCATGACACCAAGTGCCATGTGCAATCTCCTCTTGAACACCTCCAGGGACAGTGACTCCACCACCCCACAGGCAGCCCATTGCAATGATGAATGACTCTCTCAGTGAAGAACTTCCTCCTCACCTCGAGCCTAAACTTTCCCTGGTGCAGCTTGAGACTGTGTCTTCGTGTTCTGGTGCTGGTTGCTAGGGAGAAGTGACCAACCCCCACCTGGCTACAACCACCCTTCAGATAATTGTAGAGAGCAATGAGGTCGCCCCTGAGCTGCCTCTTCTCCAGGCTAAATAACCCCAGCTCCCTCAGCCTCTCCTCCTAGGGCTTGTGCTCAAGGCCTCTCACCAGCCTTGTTGCCCTTCTCTGGACACGTTCAAGTGTTTCGATGTCCTTTTTAAACTGAGGGACCCAGAACTGGACACAGTACTCAAGGTGTGGCCTAACCAGTGCAGAGTACAGGGGCAACAATGACTTCCCTGCTCCTGCTAGCCACACTATTCCTAATGAAGGCCAGGATGCCATTGGCCTTCTTGGACACCTGGGCACACTGCTGGCTCATGTTCAGGCAGCTGTCAGTCAGCACCCCCAGGTCCCTTTCTGTTTGGCAGTTCTTCAGCCACTCCAACCCCAGCCTGTAGCTCTGCATGGGGTTGTTGTGGCCAAAGTGCAGCACCCGGCACTTGGATTTCTTGAATGTCATCCCATTGGACTCTGCCCATCTGTCCAGTTGGTTAAGGTCTCTCTGCAGAGACCTTCTGCCCTCTAAATGACTAACACCTGCTCCCAGCTTGGTGTCATCTGCAAATTTGCTGATGACTGTCTCAATCCCCTCATCCAGATCATCAATGAAGATATTAAAGAACATGGGGCCCAGCACTGATCCCTGGGGGACACCACTAGTGACTGGCTGCAAGCTGAAGGTGGCACCATTCACCATCACACTCTGTGCCCGGCCCTTCAGCCAGTTCCTAACCCAACACAGAGTGTTGCTGTCCAAACCACAAGCTGACAGCTTAGCCAGCAGTTTGCTGTGGGGGACAGTGTCAAAGGCCTTTGTAGTGGGTTGAGGCAGCCCACTCCCCACCACAGGCAAAATGACGACTCCGACAAACGGATTGCAGAAGTGATGGAAAAGTTTAAATAGAAAAATGTGAATGTGCACAAAGGAACCAGAAACAGTGAAAGAAGAAACCCCAAAACACACCCAGATGAACCCCATCCCCACCTGAGGGTGGGCCCAACACCCCCAGGGCTCGTTCTTCCCCCCACTGCTAGGCTAGTCTCAGCTGGCCGGGCCTGAGACCGCCCATCCCCCTGGCCTTGGGCCTAGCCAGGCCCAAGGCACCGGCGAGGGAAGAAAGAGAAAGAGACAGACCCCACGCAAGATCTTATAGCCGTGCAGGGGATTGTGGTAGGAGATACACGGTTCTCCTGTGTCCACCCACTGGGCTGGACTTCTGGACACAGGAAGTGTGCCATGCAGCAGTGGGCACCCAGCCCAAACCACCACAGCCTTGCTGAAGTCCAGGTAGACCACATCCACAGGCCTCCCCACATCCACCAGGCGGGTCACCTGATCATAGAAGGAGATCAGGTTGGAGAGGCAGGATCTGCCCTTCCTAAATCCATATTGGCTGGACCTGAGCCTTTGGCCATCCTGCAGGTGCACAGTTATTGCCACCAGGATAATCTGCTCCATCATTTTCCCTGGCACTGAGCTCAGGCTGACTGGCCTGTAGTTTCCCGGTTCCTCCATCCGACCCTTCTTGTGGATGGGGACCACACTGGCCAGTTTCCCGTCATCTGGGACCTCCCTGGTGAGCCAGGACTGGAGGAAAATGATGGAGAGAGGCTTGGCCAGCTCATCTGCCAGGTCTCTCAGGACCCTGGGATGGATCCCATCCAGTCCCATGGACTTGTGAGTGTCCAAGTGTCTCAGCAGGTTGCGAACCAATTCCTCATGGATTTCTGGGGCAATACACTGCTCCCTGACCCCATCACCCAGCTCAGGAGGCCACTCGTCCTGAACTCCTCCTGCCTTGCTGTTAAAAATTGAGGCAAAGAGGTGTTCAGGACCTTACCCTTTTCCTCATCTTCAGTCACAGTGTTCCCCTCCAGGTCCAATAAAGAGTGGAGGTTCTTCTTGCCCCCCTTTAGTGTTAATATATTTGTAAAAATGCTTTTCATTGTCTTTCACAGGGGTGGCCAACTTAAGTTCTAACTGAGCCTTTGCCTCTCTTCTTTCCTACATAATCTAACAACTTCCTTAAACATTCTTTGAGAAGCCTTCCCCTCCTTCCAAAGGTGATACAGCCTCTTTTTTTCCCTTAAATCCTCCAGGAGCTGCTTGCTCATCCAGTCTGGTCACCAGTTCCTGTGCCTTCAAGAGCTCCTATTTGAAGTAGGTCCAACCATCCTGGACCCCTTGGTTCTTGAGGGCTGCTACCCAGGGAACTTTGCAAATAAGTTTCTTAAACAGGCTTATGTTTGCCCTCCGGAAGTCCAGGGTGAGGGTTCTGTTGGTGCTCCTCCCTATCTCCCTGCATATTGAAAACTTCACCATCTCATGGTCACCACACCTTAGGCAGCCTCCCCTGGTCACGTCTCCCACCAGCCCTTCTCTATTGGAGAACAGTAGGTCAAGCAGAGCCTGACCCCTGGTAGGCTCTCTTAACAGCTGCATCAGGAAGCTGTCCTCCATGCAATCCAGGAATCTTCTGGACTGCCTCCTCTCTGCTGAATTAAGTTCCCAGCAGATATCTGGCAGGTTGAAGTCACCCACAAGGACAAGATCTGATGATCTTGAGACAGCCTCCAATTGTTTATAGAATATTTCGTCTGCCTCCCCATCCTGGTTGGGTGGTCTATAACAGACTCCAACCAGGATCTCAGATTTGTTAGGCCTCCCTCTGATTTTAACACACAGACTCTCCTCTACCTCTAGCTCTGAGGCAAAGAGTGACTCCCTAACATACAGAGCCACCCTTCCTCCTCTTCTCCCTCACCTGAAAAGCCTGTAACCCCCCAGTGCAGCACTCCAATCATGCGTGTCATCCCACCATGTCTCTGAGATGGCGACTATATCATAGTCACCCTGGTGGACCAGGACTTCCAGCTCCTCTTGCTTATTGCCCATGCTGTGTGCATTGGTGTACATGCACTTCAGCTGGGCTCTCAACTTCTCAATTGACCCCAATTTATGCCCCATTCTTTCCTCTTCAGAGGGACTGATTTCCTCACTCACGCCCTTCAGACCTAGTTTAAAGCCTTCTTAATGAGCCCTGCCAACTCTAGTGCTAGGACTCTCTTACCCTTTCTAGATAATCGCACCCTGTCAGGACCCAGCAAGTTGGGTGCAGTAAAACTTTCCCCATGATCAAAGAAATCAAAATTTCACTGCTGGCACCATCCCCTGAGCCAGTTGTTGATGGTGTGGGTTCTCCTGTTCCTCTCAGTGTGCACCCCTGCCACTGAGGGAACTGAGCAGGACACCACTTGAGCTCCTGCCCCATCAATCAATTGTCGAAGGGCCTTGAATTCCTTTTTAATCACCATGGAGCCCTTCTTGTCAATTTCATCACTCCCATCTTGTATTACCAGCAAAGGGTAATAGTCAGTGGGCTGGATCAGCTTTGGAACTCTCCTTGTGATGTCCCTAACTCGTGCCCCAGGTAGGGAGCAGACCTCCCTGTGGGATGGGTTGTGACGACATATGGGTCCCTCAGTGCCCCCCAGGAGAGAGTCCCCAACAACTATAACCCTTCTCCTTTTCTTTGTGGAGATCTCCTCAGCCACTTGGATCCCCACAAGTCTGTGGGACTAGATGGGATCCATGCTAGGGTGCTGTGAGAGCTGGCAGATGAGCTGGCCAAGCCACTCTCCATCATTTTTCAGCAGTCCTGGCTCACTGGAGAGGTCCCAGAAGACTGGAAGCTGGCCAGCATGGTGCCCATCCACAAGAAGGGCCAATTGGATGATCCAGGGTATTACAGGCCTAACAGCCTGACCTCAGTGCCAGGCAAGATTATGGAACAGGTCATCCTGAGTGCAATCACACAGCATCTGCAGGATGGCCAAGGGATCAGGCCTAGCCAGCATGGATTTAGGAAGGGCAGGTCCTGCGTCACCAACCTGATCTCCTCTTATGATCAGGTGACCCACCTGGTGGATGTGGGGAAGGCTGTGGATGTGGTCTACCTGGACTTCAGTAAGGCCGTTGACACCGTCCCCCACAGCAAACTCCTGGCCAAGCTGTCAGCCCATGGCTTCTAAAGCAGCACTCTGCACTGGGTTAGGAGCTGGCTGGAGTGCCGAGCCCAGAGAGTGGTGGTGAATGGTGCCACATCCAGCTGGCAGCCAGTCACTAGTGGTGTGCCCCTGGGATCAGTGCTGGGCCCCATGCTCTTCAACATCTTTATTGATGATCTGGATGAGGGCATTGAGTCCATCATCAGTAAATTTGCAGATGACACCAAGCTGGGGGCAGGTGTTGGTCTGCTGGAGGGCAGAGAGGCTTTGCAGACGGACCTTGACAGGCTGGACAGATGGGCAGAATCCAATGGCATGAGATTGAACACATCCAAGTGCCGGGTTCTGCACACTGGCCCCAACAACCCCATGCAGTGCTACAGGCTGGGGTCAGAGTGGCTGGAGAGTGGCCAGGCAGAGAGGGACGTGGGGGTGCTGGTTGATGGTTGGCTGAACATGAGCCTGCAGTGTGCCCAGGCAGCCAAGAGGGCCAATGGCATCCTGGCCTGCATCAGGAACAGTGTGTCCAGCAGGAGCAGGGGGTCATTCTGCCCCTGTACACTGCACTGGTTAGGCCATACCTCGAGTCCTGTGTCCAGGTCTGGGCCCCTCAGTCTAGGAGGATGTTGACTTGCTGGAGAGTGTCCAGAGAAGGGCAACAAGGCTGGTGAGAGGCCTTGAGCACAAGCCCTATGAGGAGAGGCTGAGGGAGCTGGTGTTGCTTAGCCTGCAGAAGAGGAGACTTAGGGGGTTACTTTATTGCTCTCTACAACTACCTTAAGGGAGGTTGTAGATAGGCAGAGGTTGGTCTCTTCTCCCAGGCAACCAGCACCATAACAAGAGGACACAGACTCACGCTGCACCAGGGGAGGTTTTGGCTGGAGGTTAGGCAGAAGTTCTACAGAGAGAGAGTGACTGACCATTGGAATGGGCTGCCCGTGGAGGTGGTGGAGTTACCATCATTGGAGGTGTTCAGGAGGAGGCTTGACAGTGTGATTGGTTGCATGGTTTAGTTGATTAGGTGGTGTTGGATGATAGGTTGGATGTGATGATCTTGAATGTCTCTTCCAACTTGCTTTATTCTATTCTACACACTTGTAAGTACAAATAAAATACAAAAGAAATCTTAAGCACTGAGTTCCTTGAATCGTTGTTTATTTGACATAAGAAATTCCTACTTTCTGGTTAATAAATTGGATAAACTCTATTGATACTTAGCACACTGAAGAATGATTTTGCTTTTGGGAAAATCCCAGTGTCAGTACTGGTGTATTCACAGATACTAGCCAAACATTAGTACATATTTAATATCTTGACTTTTCCCCATTGATTTTTCTTCCTGATGAAACAGCTTAAGAATTTGCATGTATAAACCATAGAGCAGAATCATAGAATGCACTGGGTTGGAAAGGACCTTGAAAGGTTATTTAGTCAAAACCCTTCCAACAAGCAAGGACATCCCCAACTAGATCAGGCTGCACAGAGCCACATAAAACCTGACTTTTAATGTCTCCAGTGATGGGTCCTCCACCATCTTCTTGGGCGACCCTCACAGTGAAGAATTTCTTCCTAATGCCCAATCTAAACCTACCCTTATCTAGTTTCAAACCATTGGCCCATGTCTCAGTGCTGCATGCCTTTGCAAACAGTCCCTCCCCAACATTCTTGTAGGCCCCCTTCAGGTACTAGAAGGCCACTACGAAGTTTCCTTGACCAGTTCCAACTCTCTCAGCCTGTGTTTGTAGAAGAGGTGCTACATCATTTTTCTGGCTCTTCTCTGGTCTGCCTTGATCAGGTCCATGTCCTTCTTGTATTGAGGGCGCCAGAGCTGGACACTAGACACAGAGCTGACACTACAGGCAAAGTCTCACCAGAGCAGAGTGGCAGAAACAACTCTTTCGATCTGCTGGCCACACTTCTTGTACAGAATACAGAATTAACCAGGTTGGAAAAGACCTTCAAGATCATCAAGTCCAACCTATAACCCAACACAGTCTAATCAACTGAACCATGGCACTAAGTGCTTCATCCAGCATCTTTTTAAACACTTCCAGTGATGGTGAATCCACCACCTCCCTGGGCAGCTCATTCCACTGGCCAATCACTCTTTCTGTGACGAGTTTCTTCACAACATCCAGCCTAAATGTCCTCTCATTCTGTCACAGGTTGCCTGGGAGGAGAGACCAACCCCCACCTGGCTACAACCTCCCTTCAGGTAGTTATAAATGGCAACAAGGCCTCCCCTGAGCCTCCTCTTCTCCAGGCTAAACAACCCCAGCTCCCTCAGCATCTCCTCATAGGGCTTGTGCTCAAAACCCCTCACCAGCTTTGTTGCCCTTCTCTGGACACATTCAAGTGTCTCAATATCCATCTTAAATTGAGTGGCCTAGAACTGGACACAGCACTCAAAATGTGGCCTAACCAGTGCTGAGTACAGGGGCAGAATGACTTCCCTGCTCCTGCTGGCGACACTATTCCTGATACAGGCCAAGATGCCAATGGCCTTCTTGGCCACCTGGACACACTGCTGGCTCATGTTTAGCTGGCTGTCAACTACTACTCCCAGGTCATTTTCTGCCTGGCCACTGTCCAGCCACTCTGACCCCAGCCTGTAGCACCTTTGAGGCAAAGAAGGTGTTAAGTACCTCTGCCTTTTCCTCATCTTTTGTTACAGTATTCCACTCCATGTCCACCAAGGAGTGGAGGTTGTCCTTGCCTCTCCTTTTGCCATTAATATATTTATAAAAGCATTTTTTGTTGTCCTTCACAGCAGAGGCCAGTCTAAGTTCTAAATGTGCTTTTGCTTCCCTAATTTTCTTCCTACAAGACCTAGCAACATCCTTAAACATTCTATGGGTTGCCTCACCTTTCTTCCTAAGATGATACACCTCTTTTTTTCCCTTAATTATTTCAGAAGTTCATTGCCCATCCAGGCTGGCTGTCTGCCCCGGCGGCTCATCTTCCAGCACATTGGCGCAGCCTGTTCCTGTGCCTTCAAGATTTGTTTCTTGAAGTAGGTCCAGCCCTCCTGGACCCCTTTGTTTTTCAGGGCTATTTCCCAAGGTACCTTCTGAGTAAGTAGCCTGAAATCTGCCCTCCAGAAGTACAGAGTGGAGATTTTGTTGATTCCCCTTTTAGCTTGACTGCACATGGATAACCTTTTATTTTTTGATGCAGCCCAGGATGTGGTTTGCTTTATTGCAAGTAAGCATTGTTGGCCCATGTCCAGTTTTTTGTCCACCAGTAACCTCAAGTTCTTTTCTACAGAGTTGCTCTCTATCACTTCCTCACCCAGCCAGTTAGATCATAGGGACTGTCCTGAGCCAGGTGTAGAACCTTGCACATGGCCTTATTTTTCCTAAGATTCACCTGGGCCCATTTCTCCATCTTGTCCAGGTCCCTCTGGTTGAAACTCTGTCCCTCTTGTCTACTGAGTGTACCACCTCAGCTTGGTATCATCTGCAGACTTGCTGAGGGTGCACTCCATCTTACTGTTGAAATCATTGATGAAGATAATGAAGATATTGAACAGCACTGGTCCCACAGTGCAGATCTCTGAGGGACACAATTTGTCACCTCTTTCCATTCAGACACGGAGCCACTGACCACTACCATTTGGATGTGATCAACCAGACAATTCTCTATCCACCAAACAGTCCACATACCAAATCCATATCTCTCCAACTTAGAGAGAAGGATGTTGTGGTGGGCCATGTCAAAGGCCTTGTGGAAGTCCAGGTAGGAGATGTCCTTTGCTCTTCCCTTGACCACTGGCATAGTCACTTCATTGTAGAAAGGTCCCAGAGGACTCATCATTAAGAAAGCCATTCTGGGTGTATCAAATCTCTCTCAGTCCTCCATGTGCTTTATCAAAGTGTCTGGGAGGATCTTTGCCATTATATTCATGGTTTCTTATTTAATACAGCTTATATCTTTTTCACAACAACAATGTCTCTAAATACTTCTTTTGTTGTCTTTAACAATGTTATTGCTGAGTAAGGGCAAAAGTTTAGGGCAAAAATGCAACACTGTCTGCCTGTGACTGCTAAAACCCAAATCTTCCAGGCAATGCAGATATTTTATTGACCAATGACTGCAAGTGAGGAATTATAGCTGTTGTTTGAGTACACTGACATGTTTACTTAAGTGTAACGACTTATTTAAGTGCAGTTTCAAAAACTGGTGATTTTACTACACCTAGATCTAAATCATGTTTCTTCCCAGCATAATGTACAAAGAGAAAGATAGGTTTAATGCCCTACTACTTTTTCTGCGTAACTTCAGTTCTGCTGACCTGGGATACTGTAAATATTTCTCAAACTCCAGATAATTACCTCCAAATGTTCACTGTAAATCAGCTTCCTCCTGGTCTGATTCAGTCCAGGAAAGATCAGGCAGACTGATGGGAGTCTAGAGCAGCTTGTTCCCAAGAGTATTAAACACAGGCTGCTTTAAAGGGTGCAGCTAGGACTCCGATGTACAGCTGACCTTGGCCTTAAGTGAACCCTCTTTTGATTAAATCCCATGTTAGTCAGGAAAGTTTATACCCAGGTTATCAACTAAATGCACAGTCAAAACATCAAGGCGAGACAAAGATTGAAGGAGACTATCATTCAGCAGAGTAGAGCAGTAAGCTGGGGAGTAAAACATTTGTAAAACTGATATTCCACTTCTGACAAAATTTCTAAAGGCTGATATACTTTGTGAGAGTTATTGCAGCTGTATTTAATGCCAGTGCACTGTCCTTCCTTTAGATGAATAAATTTATGCTTGACATACTGTCCATGTTCCACTTAAATGAAGATTGTGAAGATGCATCTTCTAGGGAGAAGTTGATGTTCTGCATAATAATCTATCCTCAGCCCAAGCACATGACCTATTGCAATTAATCCAGGACTTCCAGGGAAGTCTAATGATGTGCACTGGGCTGGAGGTCAGCCTGGACGAACACAATGATCCTTCCTGACCTTGTTGTCTGTCAAGTCTTTTGCTGGTGAGCATGAAATGGGTTTATTCCCTGGCTTCACATCAATCTGTATGGCAGTCTAATTGAATGTAACTAAAAATGAGTGAATATTGGATGAAAGAAAAATATAATATTTTCTGCTTTTCTGAATGGAGTACTCCCAGGGTAATAGAAATTACCATTTGCCTTATCTTGTTACAACCCTTGCACTCTAATGTCATTAATAATATAAGAATACAGAGATAGAACCAAGTCTCTTCATTGTGACAATTGTATAAGCCTGCTATCCTAAGTAAAATAAAGACAGAAACTGATATTTGTACAACACAGGCAGATATTGAAATTATTAGGCCCCCTTTGTTAAGATAGGCAATGATGTGCAGTGGTCAACAATCTTGATCAATACAGGAGAGATGTGGAGGTGCTGGAGCAAGTGCAGAGGAGGGCAATGAAGCTGGTGAAGGGCCTGGAAAAAGAAGTCTTAGGAAGAGTGACTGAAGGAGCTGTGACTGTTTAGTTTGGAGAAGAGGAGGCTGAGGGGAGACCTCATTGCTCTGTACAACTATCTTAAAGGATGTTGCAGAGAAGCTGGTGCTGGTCTCATCTCACAGGCAATTAGTGATAGAACAAGAGGGAATGGCCTAAAGCTATGACTTGGTGGGTTTACAGTGGACAGTAGAAAACATTTTTTCAGGGAAAAAGTGGTCAGGCATTGGAATGTGTTGCCCAGGGAGGTGGTTGAGTTGCCAAAACTGGATGTGTTTAAAGGTTGTTTAGATGTGGTGCTTAGGAATATGGTTTAGGCATGAACTTTGTAGAGTAGGGTTATTGGCTGAACTTGGTGATTCTGAGGGTCTTTTCCAACCTGAATGTTTCTGTGATTCTGTGACTCTGTGAATGCTTGCTTTACAAAGCACTTTTCATTAAGAACATATGCCAGAGCTAGAGTACTTCCTGTACTTTCCCTGTCAATGAAACCTCATCTACATACCACCCACAAAGCTGCTCCAGAGGGCATAGTTTAGCACCAACTGGTCCCCTCATTTTTTCTCCCCACCATTTTGCTAGACACATATGTTTTCCGCTCTGTGGCAGCAATGCTGATGTTCAGACTGTCCATAGCTAGGCAGATGTTAGGACTGTAAGCAAGAGTTCCTCTTTACAGGAGTGGGGTATCTGTTTTGCCTCTATAAAACATGGAGAACAGGTCCCCTCTATGGAAGCACTCAATCTACACATAGAATAATATTGTGGTTGGGTTTTTGTTTGTTTGTTTGTTTGTTGGTTTTTACAGCAAGTTAAAGTAAGTGGTAAACTGATGGAGAGCAAAAAGCAAGGCTGTGCTTGATGTGTTCCAGGTGGGTTAGTTTCTTATGCAAGGCAATCAGCTCTGTCTTAAAGCATACCTGATGAAGTCCCACATTCTAGTCTAGCAGACTGCATTCTCAAATGAATCTTGCCTGCAAGTTCATAAATACCATCTTTGCTGCAAGTACAATTGCTCAAGACTATCCCCTCTGAGCTGCTACATTGTGAAAAGATTTTACAAGAAGCTATGCCAAAGGTTTAGAGAGCAGACCCCTGTCACAAATGGAAACATTATACTTTAGCTCTATGAGAAAGTTAGAGTGATCAGAAAGCGGAATGCAGTGATAAACAGTGTTATCACCAGTGCACTGAAGGATGCTTTCACTTTCTGTAACATTAGAGAGGGGGTAACCCTCCTCCAGTGCAGCACAGGGTTGCATTGGCTGAACTTTTTGACCTTTTGTCTGCAATAAAATGATGTCCTTCACTGCAGCTGAGAAAGATGGATATTCTCTTCCCATCTGTTTGGCCTCTCTGGCAGAGTTTATGCTGTTGTGCTGTGCAGGCTATATATACTGTTGTTCTATTTAGTTTATACTAAATGTATCTAAATAAATCCAACAAGAAAGAGGGAAGACAATAACTTCTTTTTTAATGTACATGCTCTTTCTACCACTGTACACATAACTCTGCTGTATACTATGTGATTAAACTACAGCCTATGTGAATGCATAGGGGATGCAAGAGGCATTTGCCTGTACATACTGGGATTCAGGTTCCCAGGGAGTGCTAGTATCAGTTTGAAGAGTTTGATGTGATCCTACTAATGTAGCCCAAGCAATCTGGGCTCAAGGATTTATTGGTTGTGAATGTTCATTTTTTGTTTTACTGGGTTAATGCCAGTAAATAAGTCACCAAAACCACTAGCTGAGTGTCATTTGATAGGAAGAAGCTGGAATCACAAGTATGCCTTCTGTCTTTTAACAAAAAAAAAAAAAAAAAAAAAAAAGTGCTGAGGTAAGCAGTGACAAACCCAGCTGCATCAACATGATGGTAGGAAGACAAATGAGAGCTTTCATTGCTGGATACAGAAGATAGAGAGCCCGCAACTCTGAAAAAAAATCTTCATAACCCAGAAACAGCTGTCATAACTGAAACTGCAAGGGAGTGCTTTATAAATCACTAGCTTTGATAAGGTGAATACTCTCACCAGTCTTTTTCTTTAGCCAATGAACACATTTCTAGCAACACAACCCATCTGAAAGTTGACTGAAGATTTAAATATCTTCAAAGGTTTCCAAACCCCAGTTTTAATAACCTTACCCATGGACTTATGCCAAATTCTCACTTGGCATTTCTGAAATAACTGTCACTACAGTATCTGCACACTGAGCCACATGGCCTCAACAATTACTGTGTAACATTAAACTTCCCAGATTTTTCTTATGGAAGGCTGAACTTTACAAAGATAGATTTAACATTTACCTTAATATTTGCAACAGTGAATCAGCAAAAGAGACACAATAGAAAGGGCATGCTATTCTTTTAGAATAAATATTCAAGTGATTATAATTTTGAAATGTTCTGTCAGCCTCTCCTGGTGTATATTCCAGGAACAGAGTTCACACAAAGTCAAGAGTGATGAAATGCATGTACTCATAGCCTGACCTGCTGCAGCTGAGGGAAGGCATGAATGATATGCAAAGGCCTAAGCTATGTATATACAAGTGTGTGTGTACATGCAAGTGTATACAACATTTGTGTAGAGAAAAGAGAGAGAATGGAGAATTCTAAGGTGGGGGAGGGAGGTGTTGTTGCTGGTGGTGCAATGTACTCCAGAGAAGGAACTCCTTTCTCTTCACAGGGCCTGTCATCTCATTGTGGCTGTTGCCTGGGCAATGGCTGGGGAATTATGAGGAATGCTTGGAAATGATACCCTTCTTTTGGATTCATGGATGGAGCAGAAGGGGGTGGATGGCTTTTCTCTGTTTCTTTTTTTTTCCCTTTTTTTATATCCAGCGGATTAGAAAGGCAGGTTGCTGTGGCGACAACACAGAGGAGGTCTCCTGCACACCTGCACCACAATAAAGAGGAGCCTTGCCAACACAGAATTAAAGAACCCTGAAGCCATCTTTGTTTTTTATTCCTTTTAATTTTTTTTTTTAACCTATGGTGAATGCACAAGAGGGGAGAAAAAAGAGTAGGAGGTGGCAAAAGAGGGAGAAATAAAAAGAAAATCCAATCAATATTCAGTCAGCTTAGTTGAGCAAAACAGGATGTGCATAAACAAGATGCATAGGCTGTCCATAGGAATACCCTGAGCAAGTGCCCTTAGGAGAGAGAAAAGAATAAGAAATATTTTGGTTTTACTTACATGAGTGTTCTGCATTTTATGATATGTTCTCACCTACAGGGAAGGGCTGGTAACCAGTGTGAGGCTCAGAGACAGCCTTGGCTGCAGTGACCATGAAGCAGTTGAATTTAAGATCCTCAGGGCAATCAGAAGGACGTATTCTAAGATTATGACCCTAGACTTTAGGCATGCAGAGTTTGATCGCTTCAGGGATCTGCTAGGGATCACCAGGGATCTACTTGTTGTGGGACAAAGCCCTAGGGGGAAGAGGGACCCAGGACAGCTGGTCAGTATTCAAGGACCACCTCCTCTGTGTCCAGAAGCTATGTATACCAACAAAGAGAAAAGCAGGAAAGAATGCTAGGAGGCCTGCCTGGATGAACAAGGAGATTCTGGACATGTTATCACCTAAAAGGAAATTCTACAGGAAGTGGAGGAAAGGACAGCTAGAATGGGAGGTATATGAGGAAGCTGCCCGAGCAGCAAGAAACCTGGCTAGGAACAACAAAGCAGAGTTTGAATTGAATCTAGCCAGGGAGGTTAAAGGGAACATTAAGAATTTCTGCAGGTATATTAATGGCAAGAAGAAGCCTAGGGAAGGTGTGGGCCCCCTCAGAAAGGAAACTGGTGAAATGGTCACAAGTGATGTGGAAAAGGCTGAGGTACTCAATAACTTCTTTACCTCAGCCTTCACTGCAAGGGCCTCTAGCCACACTCCTGGTGACATGGAAGATGATGCCAGGGACGGGGAGGAAGAACTGCCCATCATAAGTGAAGATCAGGATGGCGATCACCTGAAGAACCTGAATGTGTTCAAGTCCATAGGACCCGACAGGATACACCCACGGGTCCTGAGAGAACTGGCAGATGAGGTTGCCAAACCCCTCTCTATTCTATTCCAAAAGTCATGGCAGACTGGGGAAGTCCCCACAGACTGGAAAAGGGGAAACATTACTCCCATTTTCAAAAAGGCTAAGAATGAGGAACCAGGGAATTACAGGCCAGTCAGTCTCACCTCTGTGCCCAGAAAGATCATAGAGCACATCCTCCATGAGGCACTACTGACTCAGAAGAATAGTGAAGAGGTGATTTGGAACTGTCAGCATGGCTTCACCAAGGGTAAATCCTGCCTGACAAACCTGGTGGCCTTCTATGAACAGGTCACAACATTAATAGGTGAGGGGCGAGCAACTGATGTCTTTTCCTGGACTTGAGCAAAGCCTTCGACACTGTCCCGCACCACCTCCTGGTCTCCAAACTGGTGACACATGGGTTTGATGGGTGGACCACTAGATGGATAAAGAACTGGCTTGATGGCCACACCCAAAGAGTGGCTGTCAACGGGTCCATGTCCCAGTGGAGGCCAGGGACAAGCAGAGTCCCTCAGGGATCAGTCCTGGGACCTGTCTTGTTCAACATCTTTGTGGGTGACATGGACAGTGGCATTGAGTGCACCCTCAGCAATTTTGCTGATGACACCAAGCTGTGTGGGGCAGCAGACAAGCTGGAGGGAAGGGATGCCATCCAGAGGGACCTGGACAGGCTGGAGAGGTGGGCACAAGCCAAGCTCATGAGGTTCAACAAGACCAAGGGCAGGGTCCTGCATCTGGGTCGAGGCAATCCCAGGCACAAATCCAGGCTGGGCAGTGACTGGCTGGAGAGCAGCCCTGAGGAGAGAGACTTGGGGGTGCTGGTGGACAAGAAGCTCAACATGAGCTCTCAGTGTGCACTTGCAGCTTCGAAAGACAATCAGATCCTGGGCTGCATCAAGAGAAGTGTGGCCAGCAGTTCAAGAGAGGTGCTTCTCCCCCTCTACTCAGCTCTGGTGAGACCCTACCTGGAGTACTGCGTCCAGTTCTGGATCCCCTATTACAGGAGGGATATGGAGGTGCTGGAAGGTGTCCAGACAAGGGCCATGAGGATGATCAGAGGACTGGAGCACCTCTCCTATGAGGACAGACTGAAAGAGTTGGGGCTGTTCGGTCCTGAGAAGAGAAGGCTCTGAGGTGACCTAATTGTGGCCTTCCAGTATCTGAAGGGGGCCTCCAAGAAGGCTGGGGAGGGACTTCTCAAGCTATCAGGTAGTGATAGAACTAGGTTGAATGGAATGAAGTGGGAAGTGGGGAGATTCAATCTGGACATGAGGAAGAAGTTCTTCACCATGAGACTGGTGAAGCCCTGGAATGGGTTGTCCTTTTCCACATGGCTGCTTTCTAACACCTCATCCCCCAGCCTGTGTTGATAACAAGGACACTCTCCTCATGCATGACCATCACATCCAGCATACAATCTTCAGACTCTCACAGATGAACAGCAAGGCTTTATAGTTGGCCAACAGTCTTCTCTCTTTTCATTTGTTTGCAGAAAAGGAGAAAACTATTTCTGTAGATTACTTCAAAGTCCTTCATCTTGAAGGACTATATAAGTGTCGGTCAGTTATCATTATAGGATGAATGCACATGCAAATTAAATAGTAAGAATGTTTGGAAAGAAATTGGCATGGTTTTGCTTACAAGTTTAAAATGTGATTCTTCAACAGGCTCTGAGAGACTGTGCAGAATCAGTGATACATCTATTCTCAAATTATCTGAGCAATTTAGTACCTATCTAGGTACTTTTGCAGCTTCCTTTCCAGGTATCCAGGTATGTCCCTGGAAAGGTATCTCACTATAGTATATTCTCAAAAGCCTTCTTAAAAGGGCTAGTTAACCATTGCAGAAATCATCATGTTCCACTTTTAAGACAGTTCTGAGGTGTAACCACCTCTGGGCTGAAATGTGTCGTATGTTCATCATTGTGCAGTTAAACCTTTCTTGTGTTGTGAAAAAACACAACATTCAATCTGTAATAGGATTTTACATGAAATAATGTTGCTTTTTTTTTTTAAATTCTATCAAGAAATTAGGCAGGAACCCTGATTCTAGTGATTTTCACTAAAATGTAAATGTTACTTCAGAGTTAAGTGGTTTCACTGAGGATCTTAAAACTGATCAAGAGTATGTCTTAGCATATCAAAGAGTATGTCTTTTGTTATGAAATCTTTTTTCCCCAAAACAGTTCTATTTTACAAATCATAGTAGTGTTACAGTCCTAGTTTTAGCGTTTACCACTTAATTTAACCTCTTAATTTGATGCTGCTTTCTTGGGAGATCATTTAAGCATTAAATCATCCCTTCCCAATATTCTTGGTTTATTTTTACCTGCATGAAGGCATTTGATTGTCATAAACAGTGACAAGGCCCTAGCTCCCATGGGGGATTTTAACTATCCAGGTATTCACTGGAAAACCTACTCGGACAGCTACCCACAGTCCAGGATGTTCCTCCAGTGCATCAATGAACTTCTTGATACAAATGGAGGATGATCCAGCTAGGAGAGGAACATTTGCAGGGTTAAAACATGGAAACACATATATTTATTTGAGCACGACTATTTTCTAGCCATCAGAGTCATAGTTCCTCAAGCACAAACAGAGATAAATATGCATCTGGATGCAGTTGTTTTACACTGACAAATGATGCGTCTGTTATTCTATCCACATCATATTGATTGCAACTACTAAGCTTTACATAGTTTAGTAAAGACATATTAAACCAGTTAAGTATCTGGAACGAGCTACTACTCATATTGGTTCTACCTATCTGACCTGTTTATTCTCCCACTCTCAACACTGTTCATGCCAAAATGCTGCTGCAGCAAAGATTTATTTTTTAACCTATCCCTATTAAGAGGACTAAGGGAACTCTTTCCCACCCAAAACTATGTGTAAAAAAATGTCTGGAGCACAGTGAAAAGCTTCAGTAGTTCAGACTGTGAAAATCACATTTCTTACCTCCCCAGATGGCCTAGAAAGAACCTCTAGACAACACACATTAAAGATAAGCTTTAGATTTCCAAGGAAAATATACTGTGGAATTCTTGCACATCTGTGGCACTTTCTCACTGATGAAACGCTGCAGTGAACTGAAAAATGTCCTACTGGGGCCAATTTTTCATCCTACCACACACAGAATTCTGGAGTCAGTCTAATGAATCTGATGTTGTTAATAGCTCTAAATTTATACTGGGGCACTGGAGATCAGACTGAATTGTGATCACTAAGGCAGCACGGGAACAGCCTGCTTGTGTTGAATACTTAAGCTGTTTTCCACCCTCTTTGTCATCTTCTTGTTCTATACTTCATTTTCCAGGGTGGCATTCTGGGCTTGGAAAAACAGAAGAGGAAAAATACAAAGGCAACAAAATAACTCTATGATCTCAGCAGCTGAGCTATCCCACCATCTGCTTAAAAGGACAAAACATCAAAACAGAACAAAACTGGTAGACCAGCAGCTATGTCTGCAAAGAAAAAGCAGTGCTATAGTTGAAATTCTGTGCTACAGACTTTGAATCAAAATATTGCAACATCAAATAGAAGTGGACATTCTTAATGGATGCTCAAACAGCTAGCCCATGACTCATATTTCTTACTGTTGTTTGGAGGTGAAACCTGAAAGCAAGAAGAGACAGAAAGAAACCTTGTGTTCAGCTGGCATGCACCAGTGAATAAATGGCTGGCATTTGCAAAGCTGCATTGCAGGGGAGCTTTTAACAGTTTGCCGCTGCCAGCTGATGTCTCTTTAAGAACCAATGCCAGGAAGCCGAAAATGGAAGCAGGTGCAGTGGCAGAGGAACTGAATATGGAAAGACAGAAAAAAAGAGAAAGAACAGAACTTGTGTTGTTAAAAGTCTGATACTTTCATTAAAATCTAAGCAAAGCTTTACTTTAAACTTGAATAATTGTATTTAGTGTGATAGACTTCTGTCTATCCTGCTTGATAATCCTCTTACATTTATGCACTGAGATATAAGATTTTTATTTGGTTGGTTGGTTGGTTGGTTGTTTTCCACTGTGAAGCCTTCAGCTGACTGGGAGAATGCTGTTTACTGATTACAGCAACTTTCCTCTTAACACTGAAAATAATCATCTTTCTTAATGCCCTTGTTCTGCTACCCAAGCAAAGTGCTTTTTACACCCTTCCAACACTTTAGTCCAAGGCCTAGGAAAAGAGCTGTTTCTCCTGATCAAGTTTCAGTCTTCATTTTGCCAAGTCACCAGTTTAGGATCTCAGTACGCTGCTGTCTGACAAGATATGTAGCAGGAAGCATTAGGTGCTTAGAATTTCCATTCTTAAATACACTGGGGCCTCAACCTCCTCCCTGGATAACCCATTCCAGGGCTTCACCACTCTCATGGTGAAGAACTTCTTCCTCATGTCCAGATTGAATCTCCCCACCTCCAGCTTCATTCCATTCCCCCTAGTCCTATCACTACCTGATAGCCTGAGAAGTCCCTCCCCAGCCTTCTTGGAGGCCCCCTTCAGATACTGGAAGGCCACAATTAGGTCACCTCAGAGCCTTCTCTTCTCCAGACTGAACAGCCCCAACTCCTTCAATCTGTCCTTATAGGAGAGGTGCTCCAGCTCTCTGATCATCCTCGTGGCCCTTGTCTGGACACGCTCCAGTACCTCCATATCCCTCCTGTAATAGAGGCTCCAGAACTGGATGCGGTACTCCAGGTGGGGTCTCACCAGAGCTGAGTAGAGGGGGAGAAGCACCTCCCTTGAACTGCTGGCCACACTTTTCTTGATGCAGCCCAGGATCTGATTGTCTTTCGAAGCTGCAAGTGCACACTGAGAGCTCATGTTGAGCTTCTTGTCCACCAGCACCCCCAAGTCTCTCTCCTCAGGGCTGCTCTCCAGCCAGTCACTGCCCAGCCTGGATTTGTGCCTGGGATTGCCTCGACCCAGATGCAGGACCCTGCCCTTGGTCTTGTTGAACCTCATGAGCTTGGCTTGTGCCCACCTCTCCAGCCTGTCCAGGTCCCTCTGGATGGCATCCCTTCCCTCCAGCTTGTCTGCTGCCCCACACAGCTTGGTGTCATCAGCAAAATTGCTGAGGGTGCACTCAATGCCACTGTCCATGTCACCCACAAAGATGTTGAACAAGACAGGTCCCAGGACTGATCCCTGAGGGACTCTGCTTGTCCCTGGCCTCCACTGGGACATGGACCCATTGACAGCCACACTTTGGGTGTGGCCATCAAGCCAGTTCTTTATCCATCTAGTGGTCCACCCATCAAACCCATGTGTCACCAGTTTGGAGACCAGGAGGTGGTGCGGGACAGTGTCGAAGGCTTTGCTCAAGTCCAGGAAAAAGACATCAGTTGCTCGCCCCTCACCTATTAATGTTGTGACCTGTTCATAGAAGGCCACCAGGTTTGTCAGGCAGGATTTGCCCTTGGTGAAGCCATGCTGACAGTTCCCAATCACCTCTTCACTATTCTTTTTACTCTTACTCACTATACTTCTTACTCTTCTTCTTTCAAAAATGTCCAGGAATGAAGCACTGAAATCATAGAATCATAGAATCAATAAGGTTGGAAAAGACTTCAGAGATCATCAAGTCCAACCTGTCACCCAACACCTCATGACTAACTAAAACATGGCTCCAAGTGCCATGTCCAATCCCCTCTTGAACACCTCCAGGTGACTCCACCACCTTCCTGAGCAGCACATTGTAATGGTATATCACTCTCTCTGTGAAGAACTTTCTCCTCACCTCAAGCCTAAACTTCCCCTGGTGCAGCTTGAGACTGTGTCATCTTGTTCTGATGCTGGCTATCTGGGAGAAGAGACCAACCCCCACCTGGCTACAACCTCCCTTCAGGTAGATGTAGAGAGCAATAAGATCTCCTCTGAGCCTACTCCTCTCCAGGCTAAACAACCCCAATTCCCTCAGCCTCTCCTCTTAGTCCTTGTGCTTGAGACCTCTCACCAGCCTTGTTGTCCTTCTCTGGACATGTTCAAGTGTCTCAATACCCTTCTTAAATTGAGAACCCCAGAACTGGACACAGTATTCAAGGTGTGGTCTGGACAAGTGCTGAGTACAGGGGCGGAATGACTTCCCTTCTCCTGCTGGCCACACTATTTCTGATTCAGGCCAGGATGCCATTGGCCTTCTTGGCTGCCTGAGCACACTGCAGGCTCATGTTCAGATTTCTGTCAACCACTGCCCCCAGGTATCTTTTTGCCTGGCTGCTCTCCAGCCACTCTGTCCCCAGCCTGTAGCACTGCATGGTGTTGTTGTGACCAAAGTGCAGCACCCAGCACTTGGACTTGTTGCATGCCATCCTGTTGGACTCTGCTCATTTGTCCAGCCTGTCAAGGTCCCTCTTCAAAACCCTTCTACCTTCTAACAGATTAACAGCTGCACCCAGCTTGGTGTCATCTGCAAATTTACTGATGATGGACTCAATGCCCTCATCCAGATCATCAATAAAGACGTTGAAGAGCATGGGGCCCAGCACTGATCCCAGGGGCACACCACTAGTGACTGGCTGCCAGCTGGATGTGGCACCATTCACCACCACTCTCTGGGCTCGGCCCTCCAGCCAGTTCCTAACCCAGTGCAGAGTGCCACTGTCCAAGCCATGGACTGCCAGCTTGGCCAGGAGTTTGCTGTGGGGGACAGTGTCAAAGGCCTTGCTGAGGTCCAGGTAGACTACATCCACAGCCTTCCCCACATACACCAGGTGGGTCACCTGATCATTGAAGGAGATCAGGTTGGTCAGGCAGGACCTGCCCTTCCTAAATCCATGTTTTCTGTAAATCACTTTTTATTTTTAATGGCAACTTATTTAGAAGGTGCAATGGACTCTTTAAAGTCTTCAACAGGAAGACTTGAGTCTGCCTTAGGATAAAACACGTACAAAACACAGCATGGTTTAAAAGAGAATTTGCAAATTAATAATGAACTCATCCTGAGCATTGCTCAGTGAATGTAAACAGTCTTTGACTTAATGAAATTGATGCAGATGTCATAGAATTTTCAAAATATCTACCCTAGGCTTTCAACCCATTCCCTTTAATGCTTACAACCTTTGGAGACATCATCTTTATTCTGACAAAAGATGAGATTCTCAAAAGAATTACCCCAGGATCTAGAGTTTGTTAGAAGGGCACTGGAATCATACAATGATAGAATGGTTTGGGTTGCAAAGGACTTTAAAGATCATATCATTCCAATCCCCTTCAACTAGATCAGGTTTGTTCCAGCCCAATCCAACTTGAAATTGAACACTTCCAGTGATAGGGCATCCACAGGGTCTCTGGGCAACCTGTTCCAGTGTTTCACCATCCTCACAGTCAATAATTCCTTCCCTGCATCTAATCTAAATCTACCCGCTTTCATTTTGAAATAAATACTCCTTGTCCTATCTCTACACTTCGTAACGGAGTCCTTCTCCACTTTTTTCTGCAGGCATGCTTTAAGTACTGCAGTGGTTCAGCCCTGGCTGGGGGTCATATGCCCACCAAAGTCTGTCACTCCCCTTCTTAGATACACTGGAAAGAGGCAAAGTATAACAACAGACCTGTGGGTCAAGATATGGGCAGTTTAATAAGGCAAAGCAAAAGCCACACACAGAAGCAAGAACAAACAATAAATATATGCATAAATATATAAATAAACTAAATATAAATAAATATTGTTAATAATAATAATAATAATAATAATTATATATAAATATATTAATAACAAGAGGAGGGGCAAGGACAACCTCCACTCCTTGATGGACATGGAGGGGAACATAGTAACAAAAGATGAGGAAAAGACAGAGGTACTTAACACCTTCTTTGACTCAAATTTTAATTGCAGGAGAGGTTGTCTTCCAGAGAGCTGGCCTCCTCTCCTTAACCACTTGGATCCCCACAAGTCCATGAGACTGGATGGGATCCATGCTAGGGTGCTGAGAGAGCTGGCAGATGAGCTGGCCAAGCCACTCTCCATCATTTTTCAACAGTTCTGGTTCACTGGAGAGGTCCCAGAAGACTGGAAACTGGCTAATGGGATGCCTATCCACAAGAAGGGCTGGAGGGAGGAACCAGGGAATTACAGGCCTAACAGCCTGACCTCAGTGCCAGGCAAGATTATGGAACAGATCGTCTTGAGTGCAATCACACAGCACTTACAGGATGGCCAAGGGATCATGCCCAACTAGCATGCATTTAGGAAGGGCAGGTCCTGCCTCACCAACCTGATCTCCTCCTATGATCAGGTGACCTGCCTGGTGGATGTGGGGAGGCCTGTGTATATAGTCTACCTGGACTTCAGCAGGGCCTTTGACACCGTCCCCCACAGCAAACTCCTGGCTAAGCTATCAGCCCATGGCTTCTAAAGCAGCACTCTGCACTGGGTTAGGAAGAGGCTGGAAGGCTGAGCTCAGAGAGTGGTGGTGAATGGTGCCACATCCAGCTGGCAGCTGGTGTGCCCCAAGGATCAGTGCTGGGCCCCATGTTCTTTAATGTCTTTATTGATGATCTGGATGAGGGATTGAGTCCATCATCAGTAAATATGCAGATGACACCAAGCTGGGTGCAGCTGTTAATCTGTTAGAAGGTAGAAGGGTTTTGCAGAGGGACCTCGACAGGCTGGACAGATGGGCAGAATCTAATGGCATGAGATTTAACACCTCCATGAGCAGCCAGGCAGAGAGGGACCTGGGGGTACTGGTTGATGGTAGGCTGAACATGAGCCTGCAGTGTGGCCAGGCTGCCAAGAGGGCCAATGGCATCTTGGCCTGTATCAGGAATAGTGTGGCCAGCAGAAGCAGGAATGTCATTCTGCTCCTGTACACTGCACTGGTTAGGCCACACCTTGAGTCCTGTGTCCAGTTCTGGGCCCCTCAGTTTAGGAAGGATGCTGACTTGCTGGAACGTGTCCAGAGAAGGGCAACAAAGCTGGTGAGGGGTTTGGAGCACAAGCCCTATGAGGAGAGGCCGAGGGAGATGGGGTTGCTTAGCCTGGAGATGAGGAGACTCAGTGGAGATCTTATTACTGTCTACAACTACCTGAAGGGACGTTGTAGACAGGCGGGAGCTGGTCTCTTCTCCCAGGCAGCCAGCACCAGAACAAGAGGACACAGTCTCAAGTTGTGCCAGGGGAGGTTCAGACTGGATGTTAGGAAGAAATTCTTCACAGAAAGAGTGATTGCCCATTGGAATGAGCTGCCCGGGAAGGTGGCGAAGTCACCATCACTGGAGGTGTTCAGGAGGAGACTTGTTAGGGTGCTTGGTTGCGTGGTTTAGTTGATTAGGCGGTGCTGGATGAGAGGTTGGACGCGATGATCTTGAAGGTCTCTTCCAATCTGGTCTATTCTATTCTATTCTATTCTATTCTATTCTATTCTATTCTATTCTATTCTATTCTATTCCTATTCTAATAATAATATTTTCTCCTTTACATGAAGCAGATAATGTCCAGCCACTCCCTGGGAATCAGGGCTTCAAAATACATGTAGTAGCTGCTCTGGAGGACAAATGCTCCCCACAGGCGCACACCATACATGCACACAGCACACACACACAAACCCTGCCCACCCCCTTTCTTTCTTTCTCTTATCTTTTATATCTGAGCTTGTGGTGGTGAGAGAAGTTCTCCCCCACACACACAAAGAAATCACAGCTAACTCAGTCGGAGAAGCAGATGAATATGAGCTCTATTTACAAGCAGAATGAAATACAGATGGATATATACAATATATAGTATTTACAATATATACAGAAATATGCAGCAAAGAACGTAATACAGAACAAAACTCCCTCCTCCAGCCAGGAGGGTCCGCCCCCACCCTTCTCTCCCCCTCCCTCCCTTTTTTCCCAAAAAGGGTTAGGGAGAGAGAAAAGGTAATTATTAAGGAGGAAAATTCTGTTAGCTCAAAGTGTATGCAAGAATTAGTTTCTCATCTGTTAGCTCTGTTGATTCAAGGTTAACTCCATCCAGCAGCTGTTGCTCAGAGAGAGACTGAAACAGACAGGCAGATTGGAACAGACTGAACTGCACTGAAATTCAAACAGAACAAAAACTTAAAGTTGCTTTCTACCAATCTACCAATGAAATTCATTCAGACTTTATCTTTGCTTTCAAAACATTCAGCCAGTGTGTTCCAGCAACTGTCCCTTTCTTAAAGGCACAGCCTAAAATGGTCACAGAGCTGACATCAAATATTGTGGAATATTCCTTTAGTCAGTTTGGTTCAGCTGGCCTTGCCATGTTCTCTGACAAGATTTTGCCCACCCCTCAGGCTTATGTTGGAGGTGGAGAATGTTGGAAAAGCACAACCTTGGTGCTGGTGAGCACTGTTCAGCAGTAGCCAAAACACTGGTGTGTTATCAACATCCTTCCAGCTATCACTACAAAACATAGCACTGGGTAAGATACTATGGAGTGGACTAGGTCCATCTCAGTAAAATTAAAAAAACAAAGGTCATTATAAGGTTTCTCTGGAGTCTTCTCTCTTCTGCAGGCTGAAAAATCCCAACTCAGCCTGTTTTCATAGAAGAGGTGCTCCAGCATGAACAGATCCATATGCATCTTACACTGTGGGACCCAGAGCTGAATACAGTACTTCAGGTGAGATCTTGTGGTGGTTTGGGCTGGGTGCCCCTGCCGCATGGAGTGCTTCCTGTGTCCAGAAGTCCAGCCCAGTGGGTGGACACAGGAAAACCATGTATCTCCTACCACAATCCCCTGCACCGCTATCAAATCTAGTGTGGGGTCTGTCTCTTTCTCTTTCTTCCCTTGCCAGCACCTGGTAACTGGGGGAGATGTCTCCCGGCCTTGGGCCTGGCTAGGCCCAAGGCCAGGGGGATGGGTGGTCTCAGGCCTGGCCAGCTGAGACTAGCCTACCAGTGGGGGGAAGAACGAGCCCTGGGGGTCTTGGGCCCACCCTCAGGTGGGGATGGGGTGTATCTGGGTCTGTTTTGGGGTTTCTTCTTTCACTGTTTCTAGTTCCTTTGTGCACATTCACCTTTTTCCTATTTAAACTTTTCCATCACTTTTGCAATCTGTTTGTCAGAGTCGTTAATTTGCCTGTGGTGGGGAGGAGGCTGCCTCAACCCACTACAGATCTCAAGAGAGTGGAGTAGAGGAACAAAATTACCTATGTCAACTTACTGGCCACACTACTTTTGGTGCAACGTACCATGTGATAGTTTTTATGGGCTGCAAGTACATGTTGCTGGGCAATATTCAGTTTTTCATGTACCAACTGCCCTTAGCCTTTCTTTAGAGGACTTCTTTCAATCCACTCATCACCCAGCTAGTAACTGCCCTGTATGGGACCTTGCACTTCATTTAACTTCAGGAAGTTTGCATAGGCTCAGCTAGCAAGCCTGTCAGGATCCGTCTGGTGGCAACCCTTCTGTTCAGCATGTTGACCAAGATGTGTTGACGCAGCTCCATGCTGTTGGCAAACTTGCAGAGGCACACTTGATCCCACTGTCCATGTTGTTGACACAGATGTTAAACAGCACTGAAGATATTGGGATAAGAATCAAATAGAAGTAATTATCTTTTCAAAATGAGAGAATAAACATAATTAAATTCATTCTGTTCTCTGTGAGACTCCATCACAAATGGAGGTACCCACATGGATAATAAGCAAAAAGAGCTCAAAGATATAATCCAGCAGGAAAACTGTGATATAATTGCCCCAACAGAAATACGGTGGGAGGAATCCCAAACCTGGAAAACTGTGTTGTATGGCTATAGGGCCAGAAGGAGAGGAGATGGGATGGCCCTCTATGTTAGGAGAGCCTTTGGCTGTCTTGAGCATGATGATGAGGGTGATGATAGGGTTTGAATACTTGTGGGTAAGAATCAGGGCAAAGGCCAACAAGGCAGATGTCATGATGAGGGCCTGTAATAGACTATCTAGCAAGAATGAGGAGGTTGACGAAGTGTTTTATAGGTTTCTGGGGAAGGCCTCAGTAATTGCTAGAATCTTGCTATTTTCAGGGATTTCAGCTTACTAGGTATGTGGAAATACAACATAGAAGACAAGAAGCACTCCTGGAGGTTCTTGGGGTGAATGAATGATAACTTCCGAAGACAGACGGTGAATGAGCCAACAAGGGATGACTCAATACTAGACCTACTGCTTGTAAACAGGACACTAGTAGCAGAGGTAAAGGTTGGTGGATGTCTTGGAAAAGGTGACCACAAGATGGTGGAATTTACAATTCTTAGTGAAGTTATGAAAGGAGACAATAGAACGACATTCTATGAGAGGAGATGATAGAACGACATTCTTTGGACATCCAAAGAATGTAGACTTTGGACTTCCAAAGAATGCAGACTTTGACTTGTTTAGGAGACTGTATGATGGTATCCTTTGGGAGGGAGTCCTGTAGGACAAAGGAGTTCAGGAAGGCTGGGTGTTCCTCAAGAGAAAATCATCAAGGCACAGGAACAAGCTGTCCCCATGCATCAGAAGAAGAGTTGGCAGGGCAGACCAGCTTGGCTAAGCAGTGAGCTTTGGCTAGAACTCAAGAAGAAAAGGTAAGTCTATTGGCTATGGAAAGAGGAGCAGGCAGCTCAAGAAGAGTACAAGACTCTTGCAAGCATATGTAAGGAGAAAATTAGAAAGGACAAGTATGGTGGTTCAGGCCGAGTGCCTGCAGTTGCCACCACACAAACCACATCTGCCGTGTCCCAAAGGATCCAGCCCAGTGGGTGGACACAGTAGTATAGTAGTATAGTATAGTATTACCAAGGTTGGAAGAGACCTCCAAGATCATTGAGTCCAACCTGTAACCACAAACCTCACAACTAGACCATGGCACCAAGTGCCACATCCAGTCCCCTCTTGAACGCCTCCAGGGACGGCGACTCAACCACCTCCCCGGGCAGCCCATTGCAATGATGAATCACTCTCTTGGTGAAGAACTTTCTCCTCACCTCGAGCCTAAACTTCCCCTGGCGCAGCTGGAGACTGTGTCCCCTTGTTCTGGTGCTGGCTGCCAGGGAGAAGAGGCCAACCCCTTCCTGGCTACAACCACCCTTCAGGTAGTTGTAGAGAGCAATGAGGTCACCCCTGAGCCTCCTCTTCTCCAGGCTAAACAGCCCCAGCTCCCCCAGCCTCTCCTCACAGGGCTTGTGCTCAAGGCCTCTCACCAGCCTTGTTGCCCTTCTCTGGACACGTTCAAGTGTCTCGATGTCCTTCTTAAACTGAGGGGCCCAGAACTGGACACAGGACTCAAGGTGCGGCCTAACCAAAGCCAAGTACAGGGGCATAATGACCCCCTGCTCCTGCTGGCCACACTGTTCCTAATGCAGGCCAGGATGCGGTTGGCCCTCTTGGCTGTCTGGGCACACTGCAGGCTCATGTTCAGCCAACCATCAACCAGCACCCCCAGGTCCCTCTCTGCCTGGCTGTAGTGGATGATGCTTATGGCCAGGATTGTGCCCCTGAATATTTCTAGGACATGCTTTTCTGTGTGTTAGCCTTCCTTTGTTCCCCCTCTTTTCTGAAGGCTCCACTGAGTCCAGGTAAACTGCCTGCCTGGGCGTGGTCTCACCCCTGTGGTACACAAGGGTCAAGCTATATGTTTGTTTTCCTGTGTATAGCATAAGCTTACACCATATTTGGTAGAGGCCAGTTCATTGGTTAATCTTTGTGTTAGCAACAGATGCTCATTGGACCAGTATTCATTGGGGCAAATGGTAAATAGGGGTCGTTTGGTAAACGAGCCCCCCTCCTCCTCACATTGGTGTTGAGTCTGTATCTGTGTGCGCACCAGCGCTGTTGTGGTTCACCTTGCCCGGGACTAAAGCCAGCACTCCAAGAGGCTTCGTAGTACTTTGCCACCTGCACCCAACTGCTTGCAGTGCCGTGGACAGTACCCCATGTGAACCATCGTTGGCGAACTGCCACAGTGCCTCCCCCACCCCGAGCGGGGAACCTCTGTATTCTGGAAGACGCAGCAGCCACGCGACGCAGCCACGCGGTCGGCACCATTTCCTGTATCCTCATTACGGCACATCCGTGCCGCGTTCTGCGGACTATAAATATTATCAAGGGAAGACTCCATGAAGCTCTTAGCTTGTGAGTAAGCCAGACCCTTCTTCATAGAGTTTCAGTCGGGTAGCCTGGAAATCGCTCCAGGTGGAGGACCGCCGGTCACCGACCAACCCCCTCCCCCACTGCTTTCCGGATCAGTTTGATTCTAAGTTCTGCAAATTATTTTGGTTTAAGTGCCTATGCCTAGAC
The DNA here is from genome assembly GCA_033816785.1 of Picus viridis. NCBI lineage: Eukaryota > Metazoa > Chordata > Aves > Piciformes > Picidae > Picus > Picus viridis. The sequence continues at coordinate 48,161,131 of CM066606.1, forward strand.
ATTTTGTAAAGATAGTTCCACTAACCGAATATTGATACCTGTGAAGGGGGACTGTACATACCCTGTTGCAGAGTTTATATATATATATATAGAAATAAACTTAATTTTTTTGTAGTGATACCTCTGCCGCTCATTTCTGAGGGCATATTCATAACACTGGCCACTCTCCAGCCACTCTGACCCCAGCCTGTATCACTGCATGGGGTTGTTGTGGCCAATGTGCAGAACCCGGCACTTGGATGTGTTCAATCTCATGCCATTGGACTCTGCCCATCTGTCCAGCCTGTGGAGGTCCCTCTGCAAAGCCTCTCTGACCTCCAGCAGATCAACTCCTGCCCCCAGCTTGGTGTCGTCCGTAATTTACTGATGATGGACTCAATGCCCTCATCCAGATCATCAAAAAGATGTTGAAGAGCATGGGGCCCAGCACTGATCCTTGGGGCACACCACTAGTGACAGGCTGCCAGCTGGATGTGGCACCATTCACCACCACTCTCTGGGCTCGGCTCTCCAGCCAGTTCCTAACCCAACACACTGTGATCCTGTCCAAGCCATGGGCTGCCAGCTTGGCCAGGAGTTTGCTGTGTGGGACAGTGTCAAAGGCCTTGCTGAGGTCCAGGTAGACCACATCCACCAGGCCTCCCCACATCCACCAGGCAGTCACCTGATCATAGAAGGAGATCAGGTTGGTCAGGCAGGACCTGCCCCTCCTAAATCCATGCTGGCTAGGCCTGAGCCCCTGGCCATCCTGGAAGTGCTGTGTGATTGCACTCAAGATGACCCGTTCCATGATCTTGCCTGGCACTGAGGTCAGGCTGACAGGCCCCAACTGGCCCTTCTTGTGGATGGGCACCACGTTGGCCAGCTTCCAGTCTTCTGGGACCTCTCCAGTGAGCCACGACTGATGAAAAATGATGGCGAGCAGCTTGGCCAGCTCATCTGCCAGCTCCCTCAGTACCCTAGGATGGATCCCATCCGGTCCCATGGACTTGTGGGGGTCCAAGCAGCTGAGAAGATCTCTAACTCTCCCATCCTGGAACAGAGGAAAACTATGCTGCTCCCTGGCTCCTTCTGCCAGCTCTGCAGGCCAGCTGTCTGGAAGACGTTCTGTCCTGCTAGTAAAAATTGAGGTAAAGTAGGTGTTAAGTACCTCTGCCTTTTCCTCATCCTTTGTTACAATGTTCCCCTCCATGCCCACCAAGGAGTGGAGCTTGTCCTTGCCCTTCCTCTTGCTATTAATATATTTATAGAAGGACTTTTTGTTGTCCTTCACAGCAGAGGCCAGTCTGAGCTCCAAATGTGCTTTTGCCTCCCTAATTTTCTTCCTACAAGACCTAACAACATCCCTAAACATTCCATGGGTTGCCTCCCCTTTTTTCCAAAAAAATAATACACCCTCTTTTTTTCCCTTAGTTCCTTTAGAAGTTCATTGACCATCCAGGCTGGCCGTCTGCCCCGGCGGCTCATCTTCCGGCACACTGGCACAGCCTGTTCCTGCACCTTCAGGAGTTCTTTCATGAAGTAGGTCCAGCTCTCCTGGACCCCTTTATTTTTAAGGGCTGTTTCCCAAGGAACCTTCTGAGTTAGTTCCTTGAGTAACCTGAAGTCTGCCCTCCGGAAGTCCAGAGTGGAGGTCTTCTTGCTCCCCCTCTTGGCTTGGCTGAATACCGAAAACTCAATTATCTCGTGGTCACTGGTGCCTAAACACCCTCCGACCACCACATCACCCACCAGCCCTTCCCTGTTGGTGAAGAGGAGGTCAAGCATAGCCTTACCCCTGGTAGGCTCGTGCAGCACCTGGGATAAGAAGCTGTCCTCCCCAGGAAGCTATGTCTTTCATCCCATAATGCCCTGCTCTCTTATGAAACCATTAGCAGGGGTCCTGCACTCTCTCTTTCTTCCCTCACCACCGTGTGGTAATGGGGGGAGCTATCTTGCTGCTTCTTGGGCCTGGAGGAAGGGCAATCTCAGGTCTGGCCAGCTGAGATTAGCCTAACAGTGGAGGAGGGGGAAGAGCAAGCCCTGGGGGTTGGGTGTACCATCAGGTGGGGATGGGTTGCTTTTGGTATGCTTTGGGATCTCTCTCTTTTGTCACTGTGCTTGTGGTTCTCTGTAAAATATTCACTGCTTTTCCATTTAAACTTTCCACCACTTTTGGAATCCATTTGAGGTTTTTGTTTTGTTTTTTTTTCCTGCCCCTCATGGGGGAGGAAGGAAGAATCAGCCCTTCAACCCACCACAACAAAGTTCAACTAGATCTCAATCTGGCCAGTGTCATTTAAGATAATCAAAAGTTCTTTTATAAATATGTTAACAGTAAAAGAAGAGCTAGGGAGACCCCCCACCCAGTGCTGGGTGTGGGAGGGAACCTGGTGATCAAAGACAAGGAAAAGGCTGAGCTGCTGAACAGCTACTTTGTCTCAGTGTTTGTCATTTACACCAGTTGCTCTATGAGGTTTCAGCCCCTGGAACAGGAAAACAGGGATGGAGAGCAGAAAGTAGCCATCACAATCCAGAAGGAAATTATCAATGACCTATTGTGCCACTTAGATGGGCACCAGTCTATGGGACTGGATTGGATCCACTCAAGGCTACTTAAGGAGCTGGCAGATGTGCTCACCAAGACACTCAGCATTATTTACCAACAGTCCTGGCTAACCAGAGAGGTCGCAATTGACTGGAAGCCAGCAATTCTGATGCCCATCTACAAGAAGGGCTGAAAGGATGATCCAGGTATCTACATACCTGTCAGTCTGACCTCAGTGTCAGGAAAGGTTATAGAGCAGGTCATTCCGAGTGCCATCACAGGGCACATAACAAGACAACCAGGTGATCAGATCCAGTCAGCATGGGTTTATGAAAGGCAGATCCTGTCTGACTAATATGATTTCCTTTCACAATGACTGTAATAAAATACAAATTTATTTTATATTTAGTATTTCAGGCAATGGCATCTTCAGTTACCACCATAACTTATTTACAAAGTCCATTTACAGATTCTGTTATTCAGTTGTGTATAATATTTTCCACATGAAAGGAATATGAAGACAGTTTAAGTAAAAATCTGGGAATTTCCAATACAGTGATTCAAATTGGAATTAGAGGTGCCACAATTTGCAGTTTCCCACAAGAGGAGTTCTATAGCAAATCAGCTGGTTGCTCACAGCTGGCTACTTTGCCTGGCATCTTTCTGGGCATTATAACTATAATTCAAGCAGCTTCTCCCTGACTCAAAGGCTGTGGCTGGTTCTCGGCTTGGAGAGCACTAAGGAAGATTTTCTCCTCTCATGTGCTCCAGCTCAGGGCTCTCACAGCTTTGACTGGCTCGCAGTCTCTGGTGGCTGGCTTCTCTCCTCCTGGGAGCTGAGGCTGCAGAAAGGTTTCCTCTCAGTTCTCCAACTGATTCTTACCACCACTGGGCGGTTCCTTGCTCTTAGGCAAGAGGTTTCTCCAGCGTGGGGCTCTCAAAGCATTTACTGCTTCAGGTTGCAGCAGTGCAGCTCTTCTGGGATTCAGTTCTCACAGGGTGTTTCCCTTTTCTGCTTGGCAAGGTCTCCCCTTCATGCCGGCAGGGCTTGGCTCATGCCTTGGTCGACACAAGGCCCAGGTGTAGTTTGCCTGCTAGGACAAGCTTTTCAGTTGTGATTTCAGCAGCATTGTTGCTTTCTCGATAAGAACAAAGCAAATTGCCTACCACCTCGACTGGTTTAGATACTGTCCAAAACCAATTAATGTCCACTGATATGAGAGAAACCTGATAGCTTAACCTATGGAATGGGGTATGTCCAAACATGGCCAGGGGAATACACAGTTCATAGGTGTGTTACAAGGTCAGTCACACATGCTGTACATTTACCTGGACCATCTGGACCCCAGGAAATGTTCAGCTTTGCAAATTCACAGGTGCTTAGCCCATTGTCTGGGTTAGGGTATATTTTGGGGCTTGTGCCTTCAGGACAATGACCTGCCTAGAGAGTGAGGGAAGTGACATAGACATTGCCTACCTGGACTTTAATAAAGCCTTTGACACTGTCTCCAACAGCATTCTCTTTCAGAAAATCATAACACAAGTCTTGGGTAAGTACACTCTGCGCTGGATAAAAGACTGGATTGCCAGGCCCAAAGAGTGATGGTGAATGGAGTCAAATCTGGCACCCATTCACTAGTGGTGTCCCCCAGGTTTCAGCAGTGGGACTTGTCCTCTTTAATGTCAGTGATCTAGATGAGGGGATTGAGTGCATCCTCAGTAAGGTTGTGGCTGACACCAAGCTGGGTGGCTGTGTTGATTTGCTAGAACATAGGGAACATTTACAATGGGATCTGGACCTGTTAGACCAATCGGTGAAGTCTAACTGCATGAAGTTCAACAAAGCCAAATGCCAAGTTCTGCCCTTCAGTGACACCACCTGGGGATGTGTGGTCAGAAATCTGCAACTTAGAGATGAACCGGAGGGTACTGGTTGATAGTCAACTGAATATGAGTCAGCGGTGTGCCCAGGTGGCCAAGAAAACCAATGGCATCCTGGCTTGTATTAGAAATGGGCCCAGGTGAATCTTAGGAAAAATAAGGCCATGTGCAAGGTTCTACACCTGGCTCAGGACAGTCCCTATGATCTAACTGGCTGGGTGAGGAAGTGATAGAGAGCAACTCTGTAGAAAAGAACTTGAGGTTACTGGTGGACAAAAAAACTGGACATGGGCCAACAATGCTTACTTGCAATAAAGCAAACCACATCCTGGGCTGCATCAAAAAATAAAAGGTTATCCATGTGCAGTCAAGCTAAAAGGGGAATCAACAAAATCTCCACTCTGTACTTCTGGAGGGCAGATTTCAGGCTACTTACTCAGAAGGTACCTTGGGAAATAGCCCTGAAAAACAAAGGGGTCCAGGAGGGCTGGACCTACTTCAAGAAACAAATCTTGAAGGCACAGGAACAGGCTGCGCCAATGTGCTGGAAGATGAGCCGCCGGGGCAGACAGCCAGCCTGGATGGGCAATGAACTTCTGAAATAATTAAGGGAAAAAAAAAGAGGTGTATCATCTTAGGAAGAAAGGTGAGGCAACCCATAGAATGTTTAAGGATGTTGCTAGGTCTTGTAGGAAGAAAATTAGGGAAGCAAAAGCACATTTAGAACTTAGACTGGCCTCTGCTGTGAAGGACAACAAAAAATGCTTTTATAAATATATTAATGGCAAAAGGAGAGGCAAGGACAACCTCCACTCCTTGGTGGACATGGAGTGGAATACTGTAACAAAAGATGAGGAAAAGGCAGAGGTACTTAACACCTTCTTTGCCTCAAAGGTGCTACAGGCTGGGGTCAGAGTGGCTGGACAGTGGCCAGGCAGAAAATGACCTGGGAGTAGTAGTTGACAGCCAGCTAAACATGAGCCAGCAGTGTGTCCAGGTGGCCAAGAAGGCCATTGGCATCTTGGCCTGTATCAGGAATAGTGTCGCCAGCAGGAGCAGGGAAGTCATTCTGCCCCTGTACTCAGCACTGGTTAGGCCACATTTTGAGTGCTGTGTCCAGTTCTAGGCCACTCAATTTAAGATGGATATTGAGACACTTGAATGTGTCCAGAGAAGGGCAACAAAGCTGGTGAGGGGTTTTGAGCACAAGCCCTATGAGGAGATGCTGAGGGAGCTGGGGTTGTTTAGCCTGGAGAAGAGGAGGCTCAGGGGAGGCCTTGTTGCCATTTATAACTACCTGAAGGGAGGTTGTAGCCAGGTGGGGGTTGGTCTCTCCCTCCCAGGCAACCTGTGACAGAATGAGAGGACATTTAGGCTGGATGTTGTGAAGAAACTCGTCACAGAAAGAGTGATTGGCCAGTGGAATGAGCTGCCCAGGGAGGTGGTGGATTCACCATCACTGGAAGTGTTTAAAAAGATGCTGGATGAAGCACTTAGTGCCATGGTTCAGTTGATTAGACTGTGTTGGGTTATAGGTTGGACTTGATGATCTTGAAGGTCTTTTCCAACCTGGTTAATTCTGTATTCTGTACAAGAAGTGTGGCCAGCAGATCGAAAGAGTTGTTTCTGCCACTCTGCTCTGGTGAGACTTTGCCTGTAGTGTCAGCTCTGTGTCTAGTGTCCAGCTCTGGCGCCCTCAATACAAGAAGGACATGGACCTGATCAAGGCAGACCAGAGAAGAGCCAGAAAAATGATGTAGCACCTCTTCTACAAACACAGGCTGAGAGAGTTGGAACTGGTCAAGGAAACTTCGTAGTGGCCTTCTAGTACCTGAAGGGGGCCTACAAGAATGTTGGGGAGGGACTGTTTGCAAAGGCATGCAGCACTGAGACATGGGCCAATGGTTTGAAACTAGATAAGGGTAGGTTTAGATTGGGCATTAGGAAGAAATTCTTCACTGTGAGGGTCGCCCAAGAAGATGGTGGAGGACCCATCACTGGAGACATTAAAAGTCAGGTTTTATGTGGCTCTGTGCAGCCTGATCTAGTTGGGGATGTCCTTGCTTGTTGGAAGGGTTTTGACTAAATAACCTTTCAAGGTCCTTTCCAACCCAGTGCATTCTATGATTCTGCTCTATGGTTTATACATGCAAATTCTTAAGCTGTTTCATCAGGAAGAAAAATCAATGGGGAAAAGTCAAGATATTAAATATGTACTAATGTTTGGCTAGTATCTGTGAATACACCAGTACTGACACTGGGATTTTCCCAAAAGCAAAATCATTCTTCAGTGTGCTAAGTATCAATAGAGTTTATCCAATTTATTAACCAGAAAGTAGGAATTTCTTATGTCAAATAAACAACGATTCAAGGAACTCAGTGCTTAAGATTTCTTTTGTATTTTATTTGTACTTACAAGTGTGTAGAATAGAATAAAGCAAGTTGGAAGAGACATTCAAGATCATCACATCCAACCTATCATCCAACACCACCTAATCAACTAAACCATGCAACCAATCACACTGTCAAGCCTCCTCCTGAACACCTCCAATGATGGTAACTCCACCACCTCCACGGGCAGCCCATTCCAATGGTCAGTCACTCTCTCTCTGTAGAACTTCTGCCTAACCTCCAGCCAAAACCTCCCCTGGTGCAGCGTGAGTCTGTGTCCTCTTGTTATGGTGCTGGTTGCCTGGGAGAAGAGACCAACCTCTGCCTATCTACAACCTCCCTTAAGGTAGTTGTAGAGAGCAATAAAGTAACCCCCTAAGTCTCCTCTTCTGCAGGCTAAGCAACACCAGCTCCCTCAGCCTCTCCTCATAGGGCTTGTGCTCAAGGCCTCTCACCAGCCTTGTTGCCCTTCTCTGGACACTCTCCAGCAAGTCAACATCCTCCTAGACTGAGGGGCCCAGACCTGGACACAGGACTCGAGGTATGGCCTAACCAGTGCAGTGTACAGGGGCAGAATGACCCCCCTGCTCCTGCTGGACACACTGTTCCTGATGCAGGCCAGGATGCCATTGGCCCTCTTGGCTGCCTGGGCACACTGCAGGCTCATGTTCAGCCAACCATCAACCAGCACCCCCACGTCCCTCTCTGCCTGGCCACTCTCCAGCCACTCTGACCCCAGCCTGTAGCACTGCATGGGGTTGTTGGGGCCAGTGTGCAGAACCCGGCACTTGGATGTGTTCAATCTCATGCCATTGGATTCTGCCCATCTGTCCAGCCTGTCAAGGTCCGTCTGCAAAGCCTCTCTGCCCTCCAGCAGACCAACACCTGCCCCCAGCTTGGTGTCATCTGCAAATTTACTGATGATGGACTCAATGCCCTCATCCAGATCATCAATAAAGATGTTGAAGAGCATGGGGCCCAGCACTGATCCCAGGGGCACACCACTAGTGACTGGCTGCCAGCTGGATGTGGCACCATTCACCACCACTCTCTGGGCTCGGCACTCCAGCCAGCTCCTAACCCAGTGCAGAGTGCTGCTTTAGAAGCCATGGGCTGACAGCTTGGCCAGGAGTTTGCTGTGGGGGACGGTGTCAACGGCCTTACTGAAGTCCAGGTAGACCACATCCACAGCCTTCCCCACATCCACCAGGTGGGTCACCTGATCATAAGAGGAGATCAGGTTGGTGACGCAGGACCTGCCCTTCCTAAATCCATGCTGGCTAGGCCTGATCCCTTGGCCATCCTGCAGATGCTGTGTGATTGCACTCAGGATGACCTGTTCCATAATCTTGCCTGGCACTGAGGTCAGGCTGTTAGGCCTGTAATACCCTGGATCATCCAATTGGCCCTTCTTGTGGATGGGCACCATGCTGGCCAGCTTCCAGTCTTCTGGGACCTCTCCAGTGAGCCAGGACTGCTGAAAAATGATGGAGAGTGGCTTGGCCAGCTCATCTGCCAGCTCTCACAGCACCCTAGCATGGATCCCATCTAGTCCCACAGACTTGTGGGGATCCAAGTGGCTGAGGAGATCTCCACAAAGAAAAGGAGAAGGGTTATAGTTGTTGGGGACTCTCTCCTGGGGGGCACTGAGGGACCCATATGTCGTCACAACCCATCCCACAGGGAGGTCTGCTCCCTACCTGGGGCACGAGTTAGGGACATCACAAGGAGAGTTCCAAAGCTGATCCAGCCCACTGACTATTACCCTTTGCTGGTAATACAAGATGGGAGTGATGAAATTGACAAGAAGGGCTCCATGGTGATTAAAAAGGAATTCAAGGCCCTTCGACAATTGATTGATGGGGCAGGAGCTCAAGTGGTGTCCTGCTCAGTTCCCTCAGTGGCAGGGGTGCACACTGAGAGGAACAGGAGAACCCACACCATCAACAACTGGCTCAGGGGATGGTGCCAGCAGTGAAATTTTGATTTCTTTGATCATGGGGAAAGTTTTACTGCACCCAACTTGCTGGGTCCTGACAGGGTGCGATTATCTAGAAAGGGTAAGAGAGTCCTAGCACTAGAGTTGGCAGGGCTCATTAAGAAGGCTTTAAACTAGGTCTGAAGGGCGTGAGTGAGGAAATCAGTCCCTCTGAAGAGGAAAGAATGGGGCATAAATTGGGGTCAATTGAGAAGTTGAGAGCCCAGCTGAAGTGCATGTACACCAATGCACACAGCATGGGCAATAAGCAAGAGGAGCTGGAAGTCCTGGTCCACCAGGGTGACTATGATATAGTCGCCATCTCAGAGACATGGTGGGATGACACGCATGATTGGAGTGCTGCACTGGGGGGTTACAGGCTTTTCAGGTGAGGGAGAAGAGGAGGAAGGGTGGCTCTGTATGTTAGGGAGTCACTCTTTGCCTCAGAGCTAGAGGTAGAGGAGAGTCTGTGTGTTAAAATCAGAGGGAGGCCTAACAAATCTGAGATCCTGGTTGGAGTCTGTTATAGACCACCCAACCAGGATGGGGAGGCAGACGAAATATTCTATAAACAATTGGAGGCTGTCTCAAGATCATCAGATCTTGTCCTTGTGGGTGACTTCAACCTGCCAGATATCTGCTGGGAACTTAATTCAGCAGAGAGGAGGCAGTCCAGAAGATTCCTGGATTGCATGGAGGACAGCTTCCTGATGCAGCTGTTAAGAGAGCCTACCAGGGGTCAGGCTCTGCTTGACCTACTGTTCTCCAATAGAGAAGGGCTGGTGGGAGACGTGACCAGGGGAGGCTGCCTAAGGTGTGGTGACCATGAGATGGTGAAGTTTTCAATATGCAGGGAGATAGGGAGGAGCACCAACAGAACCCTCACCCTGGACTTCCGGAGGGCAAACATAAGCCTGTTTAAGAAACTTATTTGCAAAGTTCCCTGGGTAGCAGCCCTCAAGAACCAAGGGGTCCAGGATGGTTGGACCTACTTCAAATAGGAGCTCTTGAAGGCACAGGAACTGGTGACCAGACTGGATGAGCAAGCAGCTCCTGGAGGATTTAAGGGAAAAAAAGAGGCTGTATCACCTTTGGAAGGAGGGGAAGGCTTCTCAAAGAATGTTTAAGGAAGTTGTTAGATTATGTAGGAAAGAAGAGAGGCAAAGGCTCAGTTAGAACTTAAGTTGGCCACCCCTGTGAAAGACAATGAAAAGCATTTTTACAAATATATTAACACTAAAGGGGGGGCAAGAAGAACCTCCACTCTTTATTGGACCTGGAGGGGAACACTGTGACTGAAGATGAGGAAAAGGGTAAGGTCCTGAACACCTCTTTGCCTCAATTTTTAACAGCAAGGCAGGAGGAGTTCAGGACGAGTGGCCTCCTGAGCTGGGTGATGGGGTCAGGGAGCAGTGTATTGCCCCAGAAATCCATGAGGAATTGGTTCGCAACCTGCTGAGACACTTGGACACTCACAAGTCCATGGGACTGGATGGGATCCATCCCAGGGTCCTGAGAGACCTGGCAGATGAGCTGGCCAAGCCTCTCTCCATCATTTTCCTCCAGTCCTGGCTCACCAGGGAGGTCCCAGATGACGGGAAACTGGCCAGTGTGGTCCCCATCCACAAGAAGGGTCGGATGGAGGAACCGGGAAACTACAGGCCAGTCAGCCTGAGCTCAGTGCCAGGGAAAATGATGGAGCAGATTATCCTGGTGGCAATAACTGTGCACCTGCAGGATGGCCAAAGGCTCAGGTCCAGCCAATATGGATTTAGGAAGGGCAGATCCTGCCTCTCCAACCTGATCTCCTTCTATGATCAGGTGACCCGCCTGGTGGATGTGGGGAGGCCTGTGGATGTGGTCTACCTGGACTTCAGCAAGGCTGTGGTGGTTTGGGCTGGGTGCCCACTGCTGCATGGCACACTTCCTGTGTCCAGAAGTCCAGCCCAGTGGGTGGACACAGGAGAACCGTGTATCTCCTACCACAATCCCCTGCACGGCTATAAGATCTTGCGTGGGGTCTGTCTCTTTCTCTTTCTTCCCTCGCCGGTGCCTTGGGCCTGGCTAGGCCCAAGGCCAGGGGATGGGCGGTCTCAGGCCCGGCCAGCTGAGACTAGCCTAGCAGTGGGGGGAAGAACGAGCCCTGGGGTGTTGGGCCCACCCTCAGGTGGGGATGGGGTTCATCTGGGTGTGTTTTGGGGTTTCTTCTTTCACTGTTTCTGGTTCCTTTGTGCACATTCACATTTTTCTATTTAAACTTTTCCATCACTTCTGCAATCCGTTTGTCGGAGTCGTCATTTTGCCTGTGGTGGGGAGTGGGCTGCCTCAACCCACTACAAAGGCCTTTGACACTGTCCCCCACAGCAAACTGCTGGCTAAGCTGTCAGCTTGTGGTTTGGACAGCAACACTCTGTGTTGGGTTAGGAACTGGCTGAAGGGCCGGGCACAGAGTGTGATGGTGAATGGTGCCACCTTCAGCTTGCAGCCAGTCACTAGTGGTGTCCCCCAGGGATCAGTGCTGGGCCCCATGTTCTTTAATATCTTCATTGATGATCTGGATGAGGGGATTGAGACAGTCATCAGCAAATTTGCAGATGACACCAAGCTGGGAGCAGGTGTTAGTCATTTAGAGGGCAGAAGGTCTCTGCAGAGAGACCTTAACCAACTGGACAGATGGGCAGAGTCCAATGGGATGACATTCAAGAAATCCAAGTGCCGGGTGCTGCACTTTGGCCACAACAACCCCATGCAGAGCTACAGGCTGGGGTTGGAGTGGCTGAAGAACTGCCAAACAGAAAGGGACCTGGGGGTGCTGACTGACAGCTGCCTGAACATGAGCCAGCAGTGTGCCCAGGTGTCCAAGAAGGCCAATGGCATCCTGGCCTTCATTAGGAATAGTGTGGCTAGCAGGAGCAGGGAAGTCATTGTTGCCCCTGTACTCTGCACTGGTTAGGTCACACCTTGAGTACTGTGTCCAGTTCTGGGCCTCTCATTTTAGGAAGGATATTGAGACACTTGAACGTGTCCAGAGAAGGGCAACAAGGCTGGTGAGAGGCCTTGAGCACAAGCCCTATGAGGAAAGGCTGAGGAAGCAGAGATTGTTTAGCCTGGAGAAGAGGAGGCTCAGGGGCGACCTCATTGCTCTCTGCAACTACCTGAAAGGCTGTTGTGGCCAGGAATGGGTTGATCCTGGAGAAGAGAAGGCTCCGAGGTGACCTCATTGTGGCTTTCCAGTAGCTGAAGGGGGCCTACAGGAAGGCTGGGGAGGGACTTCTCAGGATCTCAGGTAGTGATAGGACTAGGGGGAATGGAATGAAGCTGGAAATGGGGAGATTCAGGCTAGATGTGAGGAAGAAGTTCTTTACCATGAGAGTGGTGAAGCCCTGGAATGGGTTGTCCAGGGAGGTGGTTGAGGCCCAGTCCCTGGAGGTGTTTAAGACCAGGCTGGACGAGGCTCTGGCCAGCGTGATCTAGTGTAGGGTGTCCCTGCCCATGGCAGGGGGGTTGGAACTAGATGATCCTTGTGGTCCCTTCCAACCCTGACTGATTCTATGATTCTATGATTCTATGATTCTATGATTCTATGATCTCTTCTCTCTAGCAACCATCACCAGAACAAGAGGACACAGTCGCAAGCTACACCAGGGGAAGTTTAGGCTCGAGGTGAGGACGAAGTTCTTCACTGAGAGAGTCATTTGTCATAGGAATGTAGGAATGGTCTGCCCAGGGAGGTGGTGGAGTCACCATCCCTGGAGGTGTTCAAGAGGGGACTGGACGTTGCACTTGGTGCCATGGTCTAGTCATGGGATCTGTGGTGACAAGTTGGACTCAATGATCTTTGAGGTCTCTTCCAACCTTAGTGATACTGTGATACTGTGATACTGTAACCTTCTTGACTGCCTCCTCTCTGCTGTGTTGAGATCCCAGCAGATATCAGGCAGGTTGAAGTCACCCATGAGAACAAGGTCTGGTGATCTTGAGGCAGCCTTAAGCTGCCTATAGTATGATTCATCAACATCTTCGTCCTGGTTGTGTGGTCTATAATAGACTCCAACCACGATGCATGCCCCGCTGGTCTTCCCTCTAATTTTCACCCACAAGCACTCAACCTGATCATCCCTGATCTCCAGATCAATGGCATCTAATGCCTGCCTGATGTACAGGGCCACCCCTCCACCCCTTCTTCCTTGCCTATCTCTCCTGAAGAGCCTGTATCCATCAATTGCAGCGCTCCCGTCATGTGAGTCATCCCACCAAGTCTCTGTGATGGCAACTACATCATAACTTCCCTGCTGCAACAAGGCTTCCACTTCCTCCTGTTTGATGGACTGGCCTAATTATAGAAACAAAACATTGTAGCTAATATCTAAGAGATATAGAGTAGCTCCTTACTATCTGTTCCACAATGATCCTCTGATAAGATGTAGCTTCATTACATTTCTCAGTTTTGAGTTTTGTTTGCTAGGACAAACAACTTGGTCCAGTGTCACACAAACTACACCCCGCACCCCAATCCCAGCATGTGGTCTCAAGAGTCACAGAATGTTAGGGGTTGGAAGGGACCTCCAGACATCATCCAATCCAGCCACCCCTGCCAGAGGAGGATCACCCAGGGCAGGTCACAGGAACACACAGCAGACAATCCAAATAAACATGAGCTCTAGTTCCCCTTGAAAGCTGCATTATGTATGTTAGCTCACATTTTAGTATTTCGATTGGTTGCCGGCCTTGCCAATGGAGAGGAAAAGGAATGTAAAGCCTGGAAGTTCTGCTTTTGAACCTGATCCATGAAGCTCTGTGTGAATTTTCAACAAAGGCAGATCAAAAGTAGTGGAAGAAAATGGTGGGCTGGAAATACAGTGCAAAATTTTAATTTCATTCCACCTTCTGACAGCAAACAACCTTAGGCAAAACCTCTGTGTGGATAATACAAAAAAATAAGGTATAGCATGAGCTAGCCTTGATGATTTTCTCTATGAAGGAAACAGCAAGGGTAGGCTTTGGACCTGCCTCTCAAAGGACTTGAAAACTAGAAAGCATCATAGTAACTGGTTTACTGTTTGAACAGGTTCACAGATTGCATTGGGTTGGATGAGACCCCAATGGTCTTCTTGCCCAACCCCTCTGCAGTGAGCTGGGACAGCTTCAAATAGATCAGGCTGCCCAGGGACACATCAAGTCTGATCCTACATGTCTCCAGGGATGGGCCCTCAACCACATCCCTGGGCAGCCTGTTCCAATATTTTACCATTCTTCTTGTAAAGAACTTTCTCCGTATGTTCAACATAGATCTGTCCTGCTCCAGTTTAAAACCATTGCTCCTGATCTCATCAGTTGTTGTGAAAACAGATGTATTCCATCTCAGGAGAGAGGGGAGAAAAGCTGGCAGAAGGATGCAGAAATCTTGCTGCGTCAAGGCAAAAGGGAATCTTTTTCTCAAACAAAACTCTGTAATAGCTTATGCAAGCGGTCTAGCAGTATAAACACCATATTGGCATAAGGAATTTGCTGTATTCCCAGGTTAGCCAATATTAAGGTGCTGTAAGATAAAAGTATAGTACTCTCCTGCCTAAATTTACCTTTTTTCCCCTCCAGGAAATACAAATATGTTATTATTCTCTGTTGGTCTTCCTTCTATCACCTTAAACACTTGCTAAGACACACCAAATCTGTCATTTTTAGAGCATATCTCCTCACCAAAAAAAGTCATGAAAACCTGATCACATGAAATGTGCAGACATATTCTCCAGAATTAGAATGCAAATACTAAATTTTGAAATATACTCTTGAAGTATCAGGCCAAGGTAAACACCTAAAGACTTTTTTTTCTGTAGTGTTTTTTGACCACTGTCACATTCAGCCTTTATTTGAAAAAAAGCTAATATATGTATATATATATATATTTATATTTATCTGCAAGATGTAAGTTCTTCCCAGTTTAAGTGTCCTAGTGTTATTTCTATCACTGGTCAATTTTCTGTATACTTTTTAAGAAAGAGCACAGAACATCTTAAAAATCTGGGTTAATCTTCTTTATGTCCTCTTACTGCATACAGTGATTTTCAAAAAAGGCTGGTTATTGCTGCAAAAATAGTGCATACCTCTAACGTAACCATTTACAATCCCCATAGACCAATGTCATGCATTGCCTATCTATTGAGATATCTACAAAAACAAGTATTTCTTTTTCCAAGTCAAACAACTGATGTGTTGAAAATATAAAGTGATGCAGGCAAAGAGAGGTTTCACTGAGAAACAGAATTTTCTTTTGGATTCTTGGGGGAGTAAAGAAACTAATTTCTGCATCTCTCTTATTATTTGAGCAGGGGATAACTTTTTGCTGCACAGACTGTATTTGCCCATGTTTTTGGAATGAGTTTCACAAAATATTGATCTAGGATAAAGTAATACTTTATTCCATTGTGACTTCAGACCCAGCTACAACTGAACTTTACATGGCCACTCAGACAACTGCCCCACCACCACATCCCCCTGGTAAGATGGGAAGGGGCAACTGAGAGCAAAATGAAAAATCCCACAGGTTCAGATAAGGAGAGTTAAACAGAACAATATACAGAATTAATGAATAATACAAATAACAACAATAGTAGAAAAAAGAGTAATATATAAGCCAAGAAATACAAAATGCAACATGCTCGCTAGACAGAGCCAATGCTTTACCAACCACGTCAAAACCTTCAGCCAGACAACCACCAGCAGGAGCATGACGTTTAAGGTATAGGATACCACACTGGCTGGTTCAGCTGGCTATGGGTGTGCCCCCTCCAGACTTCTTGTAAAAAACCAAAAAAAGCCCTTTCTTGATTGAAATCAGAACAATTCAAAACTAAATGTTGTGCTTCACTTTCATGTGCTATGTGCATTAATAAGGCCTCTTGACAAAGCTTGACTAAACTGGGCCCTGACAATGCTGATGGGTACTGAGGTCACATCAAAACACTAAGCTTCTCAGCTTCTCATGAATAAAAAAAAGATCATGTTTTCTCCATCACAGCAAGTTAATGGCACAGGGGTTGTCCCAGCATTGTCATTTGTTAATACAAATAACCTACAACAAACTAGTCTGCCAGGAGGCATTGAATTTTGAGTCTATTTCCTGTTGTATTTGAACAGCAGCAAGGAGGAATCTGCTTTTTTTTTGTAATTATAAACACAGTAAGAATAATGAAATAAGAAATATATTAGAGCTCCTTTGCTGCATAAATGTCATGCTAAAACACCATCAGAATTCAGGCAGCATAGCTTACCTTGCTTCTAACAGCTGCATGCTGTTTATTGCTCTCTACAACTACCTGAAGGGAGGTTGTAGCCAGGCAGAGGTTGGCCTCTTCTCCCAGGCAGCCAGCACCAGAACAAGAGGACACAGTCTCAGGCTGCGCCAGGGCAGGTTTAGGCTGGATGTTAGGAAGAAGTTCTACACGGAGAGAGTGATTGGCCATTGGAATCGGCTACCCGTGGAGGTGGTGGAGTCACCTTCACTGGAGGTGTTCAGGAGAAGACTTGATGGGGTGCTTGGCTGTATGGTCTAGTTGTTGGGTGGGTTGGACTGTTTGATGGGTTGGACGCGATGATCTTGAAGGTCTCTTCCAACCTGGTGTATTGTATTGTATTGTATTGTATTGTATTGTATTGTATTGTATGCTGGAATCCTTGTATCATCCTGTCTGCTAATAGGATATGGCAAGAAAAGCCCTTTAATTCTACTTACACATGGTTTCCTTCACTCCAGCAAAATATCTTTTGATTAAAAAAACCACACTAAGACAAGGAATCTGTCACTTGCCTCAAATTCTCCAAGCACACATTCAACTAGTCTTCATTAAAAATAAAAAGGGATACATACACACAAACCCCCTCATTTAGTTAACAATTACAATCATTTGAGCACAAACATGTAAGTTACAAATTCCTTAAGTTGTAAGTTCTGCTATGTCATTAAAATTTTATTAGCAAACCTGGGTTCTCAAAGATAAAGTTTTCAGATCTTCACCAGGGAAACCAGATTTACACTATTCATTAGAATGGAGTGATGAAAACATTGCTCAATTGTATGACCAGAAGATTAGACCAAAGGAAAAAATGCTAAGTGAATTCTTGAATTCAGGCTAATATATAAGATCATTAAAGTTTCCCAGATTTTCAACTATATAAGCCATATTCATAACAGAATTTTCAGAACGTAATTGGAAGCTGACCAAAGCCCAAAGCTAATGCAACTTTAGATTACAGGTCTCAAATTTAACTTCCTGTCCCACCAGGACTGTCAATGAAAAACTTTTGAAAAAGTTTTCTGAATTTGTTATAATCATAATTTTTTACTATTATGTGGATGGAGTTTTTGTTCATATTCAGAAAGAAAGCTTGTCTTAAGGGTTCTGTTCACTGCTTCTCTTGCCCCAACTCTCTTTGCTTTCTTTGTGCTGAGTTAAGCATTACCTCAACCACCAGAAGCTAAATTAAAATAACGAACCTTTAAAAATGAATCAGACAAAATAACAAAATGTTCTCTATTAAAATAACCCACATCAGCAGGAGTCTTCATTAATTATATGTAAATGTGGGCACGAGTAAATCACAGCAGGGAAGAACAGGGAGAGAAAGATTGAATAGTCTCACCTGCACTTTTTAATATTATATGCTGTTAAAATGGAAGGAGGTGTTCCACAGGCAAGCTTATACATTTCTGATTTGTTTGATAAACTTTTTTTGAATTATTACTGTGCTATATATTTGTTCCCTTCATGCAGATAGAATGGAAGCATGGCAGGGGAAAGGAGAAGACTGCAGTGATCTTATTATTCTTTTAAAACACTTTGCAAATTAAATGGGAGCATGTTTTCTTCCCAAACATTAGTGGCATAATACTCCAGTTTCATCACATATTCCTTAGAACAATTCTTCTTCTGAAGAACTGTGGTAGCAGATTCCTAATATCTCCTGTGCAGGACAATTCACAGCCCACACTGATCTCTGAAAGTATGGAAGTACATTTGGAAAGTAGCTCAGCTTACTAAATTTAATATAAACATTTGGCAAGTTCTTTGGGACTCGGATTTGGCAAGCAATATATAATAAAAAAGTGGCAGCATTTTTCACCATATTTAAATACATAACTCCCTGAAGATTAAAGGGTGCAGTGTGGAAAAAGGCTCTCCATTAGTTTTCCTTTTTTTGCAGAAGATGACTCTGTATATGCAAATCAGTTCTGTTTTAATTAGTGTGGCAATGGGCTCCTATTTTGACTCTGGTTTTCCATTTGTTTCCAACTCCCTTTGCTAAAACTACCCCTGAAATAAAACTCAAAAGAAACAGAACCAGTCAGTTACTTTACTTTGAATATGAGCTTTTCCAGACAGACACTGAAGGGTTGTCTGTGGGGGAGCAAGTTGTTAAGTTATTGTTACTTGAATGGTTTTCAGCTCCACTGATGTCCCCCAGGGTTTAACAAGACAGTACAGTTAAAATAACCTTACATACAAAGAGTAGAGGGTGGGGAATCCAATATTTTTTTAAAGGGTCAAGAAGTAGCTTGCACGAGGAAAGTATAAAATATCCAAAGTTACGGATAGAGCTCCATCTCTCAAATTGAACTGTTATGGTGGACAAATAAAAGCACAGCAGGAGATGTTAAGGACAAAGTAACAATCCTAGCTCTGATATTCTCATTTCAGCCAGTGTCCTGGTTTAGATTGGGACAGAAAATCTATTGGCCCAAAAGGGGCAAAAGAATGACACTCACAAAAATGGATTGGATGGTAATGGAAAGTTTAAATGGAAATACAATTGATATTCTACAAAAAACTACAAAGCATAGTTGTAAGTATATTCAAAGTCTACAGAGTTCCCTTACACCACACCCAAAAGCCCAGTGTTTCCCTTCTACCAACCTGAAGTGCACACAAAAGCCTCAGGGCTCTTTCCTCCCTCTACTGCTAGGCTGGTCTCAGGCTAACCAGGCCTGAGGCTGCCTGCCCACTTCTTATCCTGGCATTAGGCCTAAAAAGGCCAAAGAAGCCTGAGATACTCCCACACTGTTACCCAATAAGAAAGCATCTCCCAGGGAAGCGGAGAGGGAAGAAAGAGAAAGATGATGGCTTTGCAACCAGATTTATAAGGGGGCAGGATTCATGGGTAGAAATATGGTATTACCCTCTGGACTGGACACCCTGGATACTGGAGGTATAACACTGTGGCTTCAGTTTAGGAGGCACCCAACCAAAAATACCATAGTCAGCCTTAATGCTCATAAGCAAGGGAACTATCCATGTCATTGAATAGGAAGGAATGGGTACATTGTTTACATTTGAAGATTTCACTTTACAGTAAATAACTCAAATAAGCCATGAAATAATAATTTTAAAAGATTTAGTGACCATTATTCTACAAAGTCCATACACAGAGAGATAAATGGGACTGATGAGTCATTTAAAGATCACATAATTACTGTCTTAAGTCAATGGTACATTGCCCCAGGCTCCAGATGAATGGATACCTATAGGTACACCTACATATTCTAGGAGTGAAAGTGCACACTATATAGCACACACAAAAAGTGCTCTCTCAACATAAGTGTGCATGAGACTGAACTCTTCAGGTGTAGTTCAGATGAACTCAGTTATACTGAGATGTGGTGGTGCATAAAGATTACTTGCTCACTAGCAGGGTACTACCCTCACCTATAACACCAAAGATATCTTTGACCCAAGAACACTGACTAGAGTTCTCCTGCACAAGTATATGTTCTTAGGTTTGTGTTATTATTTGTTAAAAATGCTATTATGAAGGTCTGGGGAAATTCCCTTAAATGAAAAGAAAAAAAAAGAAAAGAGAAAGCTGACTTTTTATGAAGCTTCTTAATCACAGATACACAAAAGCTGGTTTTAGATAAATAGGAATATTTGATTCATAAATGACAGCATATCACCTTGAACAAATCTCTGGCACTGTAGCTCAGGCAAGGAAGAAAGATAAGACACCAAGCACAAATGCAACTGCTGAGCTCATGGTGAGATTCCTCAGATGGTAGGTCTTTCTAAGTAGAATCAAATTCTTTGACAAAAGGTGGTTCATTCCAGTGGTTTCCTTTGCAGCACTTGATGACATTACTTTGCACAAAAACATATAATACCAGTAGTCATAGCCTTTCTCATGAAGTCTGGACTTCATACTGCCTGTTCACTACAGCTGGTAGCTACTTTAATTTAATAAGTCTATGAAAGGTTCAAGAAGTTGTGTTTGTGCTGTAAGCAGCACTATCATTTTGGTAGACAAAATCATGAATCCAGAAGCTCTCCATTCCCAGACTATGCAGGGTGCATCAGTCAGAAAGATGAAGCCTGGTTTCAGCAGGTATAGTTAGGCATAACCAGGCCGCACCACAGCTTCCTCTGCATCAATTACTTACCAGGCTGAAGACTATTCTTCCCCAGCCTTTTTCACTGCTTCATTTAAACATTTCATAAAGCTTACTGTTCAAGGGCCACCCAATCTTGTACTCTTATTGCTAGCCTTTCTACTCCACCTCCCAAAATGGATCCGAGGTTTTCTTTCAGCCATGCATGTGCTACATTGCCTGATCCACAGCCAATTCACAGTATGCTACCTCAGCCCTGTTGTTGGGTTTTTTACAATGGGCTTTCTTCCAGAGTCATGGCTCTTACTCTCTTCTACTAGTACCTCTCATTTTACTGTCCTAGAAGGATTTAAGAGCCATCTACCTACTGAGACTTCCACTGAGAGTTACCACAAAAATTCCAAGATGGGCCCCAATCTTCTGGAGCTGTGTACACACAGGGAGAAAGAAGAGCAAGAAATGTGATAATCATGGTCCTTGAGAATTATGAGTGGTTCTTTTCTTTTACTCCACTGTGGATTAAGAGTATTTCCAAGAAAGTAATTCAAACAAGTAAATCATAACTCATATCATATTAAGTTTTAGGAGAGGTCAGTCTCCTGTTTCCACAGTTCTGTTTAATGCACATGACAGAAGGTTTTTGCAGACTACATTGGACATTGTTGAATAAGTATTTTTTATCTGTCTAAAATATTCCTGTAATTAATATTACCAATTTCCTTATTTCTGCTTTTGATAATATGACTAAAATTTGGCACTCTCCCAGATGAAACATGTATCAATTTCCCTATGGAAAAATCCCACAAATTATTTTTGCAGTAGCATAAAAAACTGAACCCAGATCCCGCAAACTGCAGAACAATGTCTTAACTGACAGGATCGCCTTTACTCATGCTCTGATTAAAGACAAAGGATTTACATACAGACAAATTTGTCCTGTTCTTAGAGATCACAAAATGCCTTCTTAGCCTTCACTCCACATGAAAACATCTATGCATCTTTTAAATCCTGACTAACTGTGGCAGTTTTAGGCTATGCCTTTAAAATTTAACTACAGATTTTGAGCAGAAAAGTAGAAAAATATAAGCAATTCATTATTGGGTATAAAAAGGAAAACAAAAGATTATTCTAAATAAATTCATTGGATAAAATGTGTGGGATGGACGTAGATGTACCCTAACAATCTTTCATATTTTACTTTCATTCCCATTCCTTTTCCTTTGTCCTGTGGTTTTAGCTGCTTTCTGCTTTGCCCGGGATACATGACCTGCTTTCTGTCTGGCCTTGAGAGAAATAAGCTAACATCTTCTCTTTTCTTCTATTACGGGGCGGGGAGGAGGTTTGGGGGCAGTGGAGCAGCTTCCTTCTGCTCTGGGAAAACCAGAGGAGTACCAGGAGGGTTTCCGTGCTCTGTATAATATTGTAAATTGGCGTATTTTGTACATATTCATTACATTCCATTGTAGAGTGTAGTTTCTGCTTGTAAATACAGCTTCCATTTGCTTCCAACTGTGTTAGTTGTGCTTAGTTAATGTGAGTGGAAAACTTCAACCCACCACATTACACAAAATGATTGGTATCCAACATGGGGCAGTTGCTTGATTTATTCCTGCTCAGATTAAGGAAGCAAAATGAAGCTGTTCTGGATTCTGTGGCATTTGAAATATTCTGCCCTCATGGTAATCGCTTACAAATGGTGTATCTGGATAATGTTTGATAAGCTGCGAAGATATCTGGTATATAAATTGTACCTTTGGTTTAAGTACAAATTGCAAATGTATGATTGCTGTCTTGAGCTCTTTTGGCTTAAGGAATATGGGAATGTGACTACAACTACTTTACCCACAGAAATGTATGAATTCAGCATTCCTGTAGGTGAAAGCTAGTGAGCAGTAGCAGCTGGGATTCCAAAGTGATTTATTTACTATGTGTGAATCTGCTGTTGGTGATAATAGTTGTGCTCTTGTTAATTGCACTGTACCAGGAGAGACAAGCAGCTAATAAATGTTCTAATTTTAAATGCCATAGGCATAGGCATAGAAGAAGCAGTTCTAATTTGAATGCAGAGATTTCTAGTGACGAAGAGACAGGGGAAACAGTTAATAGGGAGGAGTTATTGGTAAGGCATCTCTCAATGGGACCGCTGGCAGTTCTGGCATTCAGCCAGCAACAGTGGGCAAATGCAGCCCACAACAGCAGCACCTAAGATGGTGGCTGCAGTTTCACCAGAAGCCATTACAGAGGCAAAATCATTTCCTTCCACAGCAGCAGGACCAGAGGTGACATCTGCAACAGCTACTGGATCTCAAAGCCTATCTGCCGATACTGCCTCCTTGCAAACTCCCACTGATTCTGCTAAGCTTGCTGTAAATTCAAACACAGCCTCAGTTAAACAGATTGCAGCTTTGGACAGAAAGAGCAAGTGCAAGCCAGACACAGGAGAACAGCAAGATCCCACTGCTGATGAGAGAACTTCTGCTAAAAGAGATCCCTCTGAGGATGGAGAGAAAGTTTGTCTTAAAGACATAGAAGAATTATTGAGACCATCAATGGATAGTGGAGATGCAGGACAGGATACAGATTCTGGTAGGTCAGCAGTTAGTGGAGGTGCTTCTGAAGTCAAAGAGGTCCTAAAGAGAGCAGCAGCAGCAGGATTATGAGGACAGCCACTTCACGAAGATGAGACAGATGATGAAGACCAAGATGACATCCACACAGCAAACGCACCCAGACAGGAAATTAGGCATGTGAGAAAGGATTACATCAGAGGAGAAAATGAGCCAATTCTGTCCTGGCTTGGCAGGTGTTTAGATACAGGTGCACCAGCTTTAATAGTGGGAGACAAGTCAGCATCTCAGCTTGGAACCCTCTCAAAAGATAGTGGAATAAATAGACATCTAGGCAGGTGTCTTGGCAAGGTTTCTCTGAGGACATGCCTTTTACTGGCAGCTTTCATGAGGTACCCATCCAGAGATGACCTTTCATGGAATCCTAAACCTTGGAACACAATGGAAGAGGGAATTAAGTATTTCAGAGAGTTTGCTGTGAGAAAAGTTATGTATGGCAATCATGGTACTCTGAATCCTGATGAAATTCCTGTGGGAACAGGTCTTGCTAAAAATCTCATCAAACTTGCTCCTCCTAATTATGCTACTACACTGGCAAGCAGAATTGTGGCAAGGAATTATGGTGGAGCTCCTCCTATGGCTGGCCATTTCACTGATCAAATAAGACAACCGGAGGATAGTCTCACACTTTGGCTTCAGCCATTGAAACTCTGTCTAGAAAGATAAAGAATTGCATGAAAGAGCTAAAGAAGGAATTTAAAAATTCCATATCCAAATTGACACAAGGAGGTAATTCCAATTCTTCCTCCAGATGGATACAAGTATCATCTGTTACAAATAGATGTCCTCCAAGTAGGCCTTTCCAAAACAGGTCAAACCAAAATAGACCACGAAGGCAATCACGTGCGAGTATTTGGATAACTCTGCGTGATCAGTTTGGTGAGAACATGATAGGATGGGATGGTCAACCAACTTCTAATCTTTTGAGGAGATTAAGGGAGTGCAGAGTGGCAGAGCCTGAGGTAGCAATACCAGAAGGGTAGCTGTTACTTCCACAGTTTCTCAGAACAACTCTAATAGCTCCAACAGTGATTCTAGCTCTGATACCAGACTGTGGCAGGGTGAGAAAGCAGACAGACCCACAGGAACAGACAGCGAGCATAGACTAAGCTAAAACTTAAAAGTTGCATTCTACCAATCTATCAAAGAAATTCGTTTAGACCTTATCTGTATGTTTTCGTTATTATCCCAAAACATTCAGCCAGTGTGTTCCATCAACTGTCCCTTTCTTAAAGGCACAGCCTAAAATGGTCACAATCCACCCCTGCTAAACAATTTCATTGGCTGTTCATACTGTCCATCCAATCTAAAACAATATCTACAGTTTGCAAGTAAAGTTCATAGTCCATTCTGGCTATTCTCAGATGTAGATGATTCAGAAGTCCAAGAAACGAGAAAAATGGAAAACAGTTTGTCTCTTCGCAGATGAAGCGAAGAAAAGGGAAAACAGGAAAACAGGGAAAAAGGGACTCTCAGTTGATTCAGGGCTATCAGGGTTCTCAGGGTTCGTGCACTGTAGATTCCTCAGGGATTCTTCCTTTGGGCGTGATGTAGCTGTAAAGCACTTTGAAATGAAACTCTTTCAGCTAAAGTTAAATTTCTTTGTGGAATACACTGAATTTCACCATTCTCTTGCATTACCCAATAAGTGTGACCCGGACCTTCAGCTGAAACCACCCCTCGGACAGGTTTAGCCTCTCCTGAGGGAGAAAATACCAAAACAGTTTTACCTAACAGATTCTTTTCTCTAACAACAGGAACTCTATCACGTTCTACTTTCTGTAGCATATCAGAGTGTGCCGGTCCAGCTCGGTTCACTGAACCTCTACTATTTATCAGCCAGTTTGCTTGTGCTAAATGCTTTTCCCAGTTTTTCAAAGATCCACCCCCCATGGCTTTAAGAGTGGTCTTCAACAAACCGTTGTAGCATTCAATCTTCCCTGCAGCTGGTGCATAGTAGGGAATGTGGAATATCCACTCGATGCCGTGCTCTTTGGCCCATCTGTTTACAAGGTTGTTTTTTAAATGAGTTCCATTGTCTGACTCAATCCTCTCTGGAGTTCTGTGTCTCCACAGGATTTGTCTCTCCAGACCAAGAATGGTGTTGCGTGCAGTTGCATGCGAAACTGGATAAGTTTCCAACCATCCAGTGTTTGCCTCTACCATCGTAAGAACATGCTGCTTACCAGAACGAGAACGTGGTAGAGTGATGTAGTCAACTGGCCACACTTCACCATACTTGTACTTAGACCATCTGTCACCATACCATAAGGGCTTAAGTTGTTTTGCCTGCTTAATAGCAGCACAAATGTCACAGTCATGGATGACTTGTGTGATAGCATCCATGGAAATGTCTATGGATCTGTCACGAGCCCACTGGTAGGTTGCATCTCTGCCTTGATGTCCTGACAAATCATGAGCCCACAGAGCTAAGAATATCTCACCTCGGTGTTTCCAGTCGAGATCAAGATCAGAGTCCAAGTCTACTTGAGAAACTCTTGCAGCTAAATCTGCCTGATGATTGTGTTGCTGTTCCTCAGTAGCTTTGCTCTTAGGAATGTGAGCATCAATGTGTCTCACCTTCACTGGAATTCTCTCAGTTCCATCAGCAATGTCCTGCCATAGATCAGCTGCCCAAATAGGCTTTCCTTTTCTCTGCCAACCATTCTTTTTCCAGTCCTTTAGCCAACCCCACAGAGCATTGGCTACCATCCATGAGTCGGTGTAGAGATAAAGCTTTGCCCATCTCTCACGGTCAGCAACGTCGAGAGCTAGCTGGACAGCTTTTAGCTCTGCAAATTGACTGGATTCTCCTTCTCCATCCTTTGCTTCTGCAACTCGGTGTGTTGGACTCCACACTGCAGACTTCCACCTTCGCTTGTTCCCAGGAAGATGACAGGAACCATCTGTGAACAAAGCATATTTCTTTTCCTCATCAGAAAGGTCATTGTTGTAAGGAGGAGCTTCCTCAGCATGAGTTACTCTCTCCTCTGGAGGTTTAGTACAGTTGGTACCTTCAGGCCAACTTGAGATCACCTCCACCAGACCAGGTCTTTCAAGATTTTCCATTCGAGCTCTGTGTGTTATCAGAGCCATCCACTTAGACCATGTGGAGTCTGTTGCATGATGTGGTGTAGAACTTTTGCCTTTGACCATCCAATTCAAAACTGGTAATCTGGGAGCTAAAAGAAGTTGTAATTCAGTTCCAATCACTTCAGAAGCAGCTTTTACTCCTTCATAGGCAGCTAGAATCTCTTTCTCCGTTGGAGTATAATTTGCCTCTGAACCTCTGTAACCTTGACTCCAGAAACCAAGAGGTCGTCCATGTGTCTCACCTGGAGCTCTTTGCCACAAGCACCAGGTTGGACCATTGTCACTTGCAGCCGTGTACAAAATGTTCTTAATGTCTGGACCATCTCGGACAGGTCCCAGACCCATTGCTTGAACTACCTCTTGCTTTATCTGCTCAAAGGCTGCTTGTTGTTCAGGTCCCCAGTGGAAATGGTTTCTCTTTTGAGTCACATCATACAGAGGTTTCACAATCTGACTGTATCCAGGAATGTGCAGTCTCCAAAATCCCACTATCCCCAATATACTTAGAGTTTCTTGCTTGTTCATGGGATTTGCCATGGTAGAGACTCTGTTTACCACATCCACTGGAAGGTGTCGGCGTCCATCCTGCCACCGCACTCCCAGAAACTGAATCTCTCTGGTAGGTCCTTTCACCTTGTCTCGCTTGATGGCAAAACCTGCATTCAGAAGAATGTCAATGATTTTGTTACCTTTCTCGAACACTTCCTCAGCAGTTTTACCCCAGACGATAATATCATCGATGAACTGGATGTGTTCTGGAGCACCACCTTTCTCCAGAGCATCAGGGATTACTGCATGACAGATGCTGGAGCTGTGGATCCAGCCCATTGACAATCTGTTGAAAGTGTACTGGATTCCTCTTCAGGTAAAAGCAAACTGAGGCCTGCATTCCTCTGCTATGGGAATAGAGGAGAAGGCATTAGCAATGTCTATGGTAGCATACCATTTGGCCTCTTTGGATTCCAGCTCTTACTGGAGTTCCATCATGTCTGGTACTGCTGCACTCATAAGTGCAGTTACTTCATTCAGGGCTCGGTAGTCGACTGTCAGATGCCAGTCTCCATCCTGCTTTCTCACAGGCCACTCTGGACGGTTGAAAGGTGAATGAGTTTTGCTGATGACTTTTTGACTCTCCAATTGACGAATCAGATTCTGAATGGGCAAAAAGAGTCACGGTTGGTTCTGTATTGTCTGTGATGCACAGTCTGAGAAGCAACTGGCAATTTAATGCCCTGAATCTTGAGCTGTCCCACAACTGCAGATTCATCAGAAAGCTCAGGTCTAACAGACAGCTTCAGTTTTTCTCCATCAATTTCTACAGATGCTTCTCCAAAAGCCCATTTGTAACCTCTAGGGTCTTTGAAACGCCCTTCTCTCAGAAAATCAATTCCCAGAATACAAGGTGCATCAGGTCCGGTCACAACTGTATGCTTCCTCCATTGTTTACCAGTTAAACTTATATCAACCTCCACCTTAGTTAACTCGTGAGATCCACCAGTGACTCCCAGAATAGTTATAGCCTCTGATCCCTGATAATTTGATGGCATTATGGTGCACTGAGCCCCTGTGTCAACCAGGGCCCTGTACTTCTGAAATTCTGAAGTGCCAGGCCACTGGATGTACACATCCCAATAGATTCTGTTATCTTTATTACCCCTCTCCTCCCCCTGGCAGGAGGCAGGGCACCCCTAGTTATGGGGAACATGCCCACATGTGCAATGAGCACATGGTGCAGTGTTAGAACTGGAGCCACTGTTGGAGCTATTAGAGTTGTCCTGGGAAACTGTGGAAGTAACATCTACCCTTCTGGTATTGCCACCTCGGGTTCTGCCACTTTGCAGTTCCCTCAGTCTGCTGAAAAGATTAGAAGTTGGTTGACCATCCCATCTGTTCATGTTCTCACCTAACTGATCACACAGAATTATCCAAATACTCGCACGTGATTGCCTTGGTGGTCTGTTTTGGTTGGATCTGTTTTGGTTGGATCTGTTTTGGAATGACCTGTTTTGGAATGAAATCCTTGGAGGACATCTATTCTTCACAGAGGAAACCTGTATCCATCTGGAGGAAGAATTGGAATTATCTCTTTGTGCCAATTGGGAGACGGTATTTTTAAATTTCATCCTTCAGCTCTTTCATGCAGTTCTCAATTTTTCCAGACAGAGTTTCAATGGCTGAAACCAAAGAAACATGTGTCATGCTATCCTCCAATTGTCTCATTTGATCAGTGAATTGGCCAACCGTAGGAGGAGCTCCACCATAATTTCTTGCCACAATTCTGCTTGCCAGAATATTTGCATAATGAGGACAAGCGAGTTTGAAGAGCATTTTAGCAAGACCAGTTCCTACAGGAATTTCATCAGGATTCAGAGTCTCATGGCCACCATAGAGTACCTCTCTGACAGCAAATTCTCTCAGATGCTTAATTCCCTCATCTATGGTAGTCCAGGGTTTAGCATTCCATGAAGATCATCTCGGGAAGGATATCTCATGAGAGTTGCCATTAAAAGGCGTATCCACAGAGTAACCTTACCGAGAGTCCTGCCTAGATGTCTATCTATTCCATTATCCTTTGAGAGAGTTCCTAGTTGAGCTGCTGACTTGTCTCCAACCATCAGAGCTGGAGCACCTGTATCATAACATCTACCAAGCCAAGCTAGAATTGGCTCCTTATCTTCTCTGATGTAATCCTTATGCACATTTCGAATCTCTTCGTGTGGGGAAGAACAGCTGTCTATATCATCTGACTCCTCCTCTGCCTGCTCTTCCTCAACTTGTTGTCCCAATAGTCTTACTGTCACTCTCCTAAGAATCTCTTTAAGCTCAGGAGTACCACCTCTAGTTGTTCTCCTATCAGTAATTTGCCCTGTATCTCCATCCAGTGATGATCTCAATAACTCAGCTATATCTATAAGACAAACCTTCTCCTCCTTCTCAGCAGGGTCTCTTTCAGCAGAAGTTCCCTCACCAGCATCAGCATCCTGCTGCTCTCCCCCATTAGCGTCTGGATCAGCTTTGCCCTTTCCACTTCTCATTTTTAAGACAGCTACCTGCTTAATGGGAGCTGTGTTTGAATGTACAGCTGCCTTAACAGAAGCTGACTGGTTTTGAGACGGATCAGCTGCTGTGGAGGACACTTCCAGTCCTGCTGAAGAAGAAGGAGGAAATGGCTCTGCCTCTTTAATGGCTGACGAGGACGTGGGAGCCTCCATGTTAGGTGCTGCCGCTGCAGCTGGCTGATTGCCAGAACCAACAACAGCACCGTTCAGAGCAGCCTTTCTGATGGACTCTTTAGCTCTATCTTTAACTGATACAGATTCTCCACTCTCCTCATCACTAGATATTTCTGGGGTAGAGTTAGAGCCATGCTTTCTCCTCTTTGGTCTATGCCTAATTACAAAGCAGGCCTCAGATACCTTCCTCTCCCGGTACAGCGCATATAACAAGAACACATTGCTTACCACCAACAGCAGGATTGCACACATAAAATAAATCACCTTTGGATCCCAGCCATCACTTAAAACTACTTTCTCACCTACGGGGATCTTAAATTCTTTTTATCTCTATGGGCAGAGTGGTGGAGGTCACATTCCTGTATCTATTAAGCCAAAAGAATCCCAAACACCAGTCATAGAGAAGCTGAATCTTATACTTAAACCATAAGTACAATTTATACATTAAGTATCTGCCTAAGCGATCGAAAATCAATCCTAGAACATGCTTATAGATAAGAATCGGAAATACTGAAAAAAAAACCCACACACTCTAAAAGCCAAAACACTTTCATGTTTGCAACTCCGACTTGAGCAGACAATAAATCAAGCAAATTTTGCCCTGCTTCTGGACAGCAATTATCCACAAGCCCCACGTTGGGCCGCCAATTAAAATATGTGGCAGGGTGAGAAAGTTCCCCACACACACACACAAATATTCCACAGCTAACTCAGTCGGAGAGGCAAATGAAATAAGCTGTATTTACAAGCATGAATGGAATGCAATGAATATATACAAAAATACACAATATTTACAATATATACATAAATATACCACAATGAACATAATACAGAAGACCTTTTTCCCCCCAGAGCCAGGGCGGTCCCCCTGTACCCCCTCTCCCTCCCTCCCTCCCCTTTTTTCCCAAAAAGGGTTAGAGAGAGAGAGAAAGGCAATTAAGGAGAAAATTCTGTTAGCTCAAAACATATGCAAGAATTAGTTTTCTTATCTGGTTAGCTTTGTTAATTCAAGGTCGTCTCCTTCCAGCAAGCTGTTGCTTCAGAGAGAGAAAAGCAGACAGACCCACAGGAACAGACAGCGAGCAAAGACTGAGCAGACTAAGCTAAAACTTAAAAGTTGTACTCTACCAATCTACCAGTGAAATTCATTTAGACCTTATCTGTATGTTTTCATAATTATCCCAAAACATTCAGCCAGAGTGTTCCATCAACTGTCCCTTTCTTAAAGGCACAGCCTAAACCGGTCACACTGCACACTGTGCTAACTGTACATGTGGATGTGTTCCCCATAATTAGGGGTGCCCTGCCTCCCGCCAGGGGGAGGAGAGTGATACCAGAGATAATAGAATCTATTGGGATGTGTACATCCAGCTGCCTGGCACTTCACAATTTCAGAAGTACAGGGCCTTGGTTGACACAGGGGCTCAGTGCACCATAACGCCATCAAATTATCAGGGATCAGAGGCTATAACTATTCTGGAAGTCACAGGTGGATCTCAAGAGTTAACTAAGGTGGAGGTTGATATAAGTTTAACTGGTAAACAGTGGAGGAAGCATGCTGTTGTGACCGGACCTGATGCACCTTGTATTTTGGGAATTGATTTTCTGAGAGAAGACCATTTCAAAGACCCTAGAGGTTACAAATGGGCTTTTGGAGAAGCATCTATGGAAACTGATGGAGAAAAATTGAAGCTGTCTATTAGACCTGAGCTTTCTGATGAATCTGCAGTTGTGAGACAAGATGACATAGAGGACATAAAGTTGCCAGTTGCTTTTCAGACTGTGCATCACAGACATTACAGAACCAACCATGACTCTTTCATGCTCATTCAGCATCTGATTCGCCAGTTGGAAAGTCAGAAAGTCATCAGCAAAACTCATTCACCTTTCAACAGTCCAGTGTGGCCTGTGAGAAAGCAGAACAGAGACTGGCATCTGACAGTCAACTTCAACAGCCTTTGACCAGATAAAGCAAGTAGTCCAAGCAATGGGTCTGGAACCTGTCCGAGCTGGCCCAGGTATTAAGAACATTTTGTACACGGCTGCAAGTGACAATGGTCCAACCTGGTGCTTGTGGCAAAGAGCTCCAGGTGAGATACATGGACGTCCTCTTGGTTTCTGGAGTCAAGGTTACAGAGGTTCAGAGGCAAATTATACTCCAACAGAGAAAGAGATTCTAGCTGCCTATGAAGGAGTAAAAGCTGCTTCTGAAGTGATTGGAACTGAATTACAACTTCTTTTAGCTCCCAGATTACCAGTTTTGAATTGGATGGTCAAAGGCAAAAGTTCTACACCACATCATGCAACAGACTCCACATGGTCTAAGTGGATGGCTCTGACAACACACAGAGCTCGAATGGAAAATCTTGAAAGACCTGGTCTGGTGGAGGTGATCTCAAGTTGGCCTGAAGGTACCAACTGTAGTAAACCTCCAGAGGAGAGAGTAACTCATGCTGAGGAAGCTCCTCCTTACAACAATGACCTTTCTGATGAGGAAAAGAAATATGCTTTGTTCACAGATGGTTCCTGTCATCTTCCTGGGAACAAGCGAAGGTGGAAGTCTGCAGTGTGGAGTCCAACACACCGAGTTGCAGAAGCAAAGGATGGAGAAGGAGAATCCAGTCAATTTGCAGAGCTAAAAGCTGTCCAGCTAGCTCTCGACGTTGCTGACCGTGAGAGATGGGCAAAGCTTTATCTCTACACCGACTCATGGATGGTAGCCAATGCTCTGTGGGGTTGGCTAAAGGACTGGAAAAAGAATGGTTGGCAGAGAAAAGGAAAGCCTATTTGGGCAGCTGATCTATGGCAGGACATTGCTGATGGAACTGAGAGAATTCCAGTGAAGGTGAGACACATTGATGCTCACATTCCTAAGAGCAAAGCTACTGAGGAACAACACCACACCCATCAAGCAGATTTAGCTGCAAGAGTTTCTCAAGTAGGCATGGACTCTGATCTTGATCTCGACTGGAAACACCAAGGTGAGATGTTCTGAGCTTGGTGGGCTCACGATTCATCAGGACATCAAGGCAGAGATGTAACCTACCAGTGGGCTCGTGACAGATCCATAGACATTTCCATGGATGCTATCACACAAGTCATCCACAACTCTGACATTTGTGCTGCTATTAAGCAGGCAACGTGAATCAAACCCTTGTAGTATGGTGACTGATGATTCATGTACAAGTATGGTGAAGCCTGGCAGATTGACTACACCACTCTACCACGTTCTCATTCTGGTAAGCAGCATGTTCTTACGATGGTAGAGGCAAACACTGGATGGTTGGAAACTTATCCAGTTCCACATGCAACTGCACGCAACACCATTCTTGGTCTGGAGAGACAAATCCTGTGGAGACACGTAACTCCAGAGAAGATTGAGTCAGACAACAGAACTCAGTTCAAAAACAATCTTGTGAAAAACTGGGCCAAAGAGAATGGCATTGAGTGGATATTCCACATTCCCTACTATGCACCAGCTGCAGGGAAGAATGAATGTTACAATGGTTTGCTGAAGAACACTCTCAAAGCCATAAGGGGTGGATATTAGAAAAACTGGGAAAAACACCTAGCACACCTGGCCAGTAAATAGTGGAGGTTCAGTGAATTGAGCTGGACCTACACACTCAGATTTGCTATGAAAAGTAGAAGGTGATAGAGTTCCTGTTGTTAGAGAAAATAATTTGTTAGGCAAAACTGTTTGGGTGTTTTCTCCTTCAGTAGGGGCCAAACGTGTCCAAGGGGTGGTTTCTGATGAAGGTCCTTGTCACACATACAGAGTAGTGCAAAAGAATGGTGAAATTCAGTGTATTCCACAAAGAAATCTAACTTTAGCTGAGAGAGTTTAACTTCAGAGAGTTGTACAGATACAACATCACACCTAAAGAAAGAATCTATGAAGAATCTACCGTGCACAAACCCTAAGAAACCTGAGAGCCCTGAGTCAACTGAGAGTCCTTGTTTCCTTTTCTTCCCCTTGTCTGCAGAGAGACAAACCGTTTTCTGTTTCCTTGTTTCCTGGTTTTTGGACTTTTGAATCATCTACATCTGAGGGTAGTAGTGTGGCCTACGAAATTTATTTTCTCATTATTGTACATACTGTTTTAGATTAGATGGATAGCATTAACAGCCACTGAAATTGTTTAGAAGGTGTTGATTGTATCAGTTTTAGGCTATGTCTTTAAAATTTAGCTGCAGATTTCAAGCAGAAAAGTAGGAAAACATAGATAAATGACTATTGGGTGTAAAAAGGAAAAGAAATAATTATTCTAAACAAATTCATTGGACAGAATGTCTGGGATAGATGTAGCTGTACTGTAACAGTCATCCTCAGTTCACTTTGATTTCCATTCCTTTTCTTTTTCTCTGGCTTGGCTGTTCTGCTGGGGAGATAAATAACACTTCTGGCTGGCCTTGGAGATAAGAACTAACATTCTTCCTCTCAACTCCTTTTTTTTCCCTTCTGGTACAAGGGGAAGCAAGAGGAGGTTTGCAGGGGGGGAACTTTGCTGCTCTCTGGGAAAACTACAGGGGTGCCAGAGGGGTTTCCATGTTATTTGCTAATTGTAAATATCTGTATAATATTATAAATACTGTATCTTTTGTACATATTCATTGCATTCCATTGTAGAGTATAGTTTTTGCTTGCAAATACAACTTTTGTCTGCTTCCAACTGAATTACTTGTGCTAAGTTAATGTGATCAGAAGCTTCAACCCACCACATTCAGTTTACCCAGCAGCCAGCAAAGAGTCCTTTGCACAAGTTGCTCTACAACTGCAGCCAGCTTTGTGTCATATCTACAGCCCTGCCAATAGGAAGAAGCTGCCACTGTGCTCTGAGGGAATGGGACCCTGCTGATAAGACTAGCCAGCTGGCTGAGAACTTGCCTGAATCCTTTTGGCAGTTCTGTCTGTTGCATGAAGCTGCAGAACTGCAAGAGAAAAAGAAAACATCCCTCCGTGTGCTCTCTCACAAAGGAAGGACTGCACTTAGCAGCCCCTGTGTGCTGGCTCCTCAGCCATGAGAGATGGAGCCACCTGTTGCTTCACAGCTCAGAGCTAAATTCCAGGGCAATTCAGAGCACTGTCTGTGATGGGACCACCTGTGAGTGTCATGGGTGCTTGCTCATTTCCACACTGAGCCAGGAGAAAGCTGTGCTGTTCCACACTGTGCCTCCTCCTCCCATCCCCTTCCACACACACTCTCAAGCTGCTGCGGGAGGGGAACTGCTCCCCCAAAGCATCCTGCAGACTCCACAGGACTGCCAGCAACAGGAATCACCTGTGAGCACACCCCTGCGGATCCTCCACACCATACCCCAGCAGCAGTGGGAGAAGGTTGCCTCTACCATCTAGAAGGGACTGCCCCCAGGGGCTATCTGTGTCCCCACAAACCTCAGCACCAATAAGTCTGTTAGCAAGTGAAACTATCTTTTTAGTGTTCACATGTTTAACACCAGTTTTGGTTCTGTTTAAAATCCCTGTGTTTTAGCCAACGTGGTATTGTGATCTATGGTTTATTAATGCAGGATCCTGCTATGCCCGGAGTCTCTGAAAGGTTCCTTAACTGTATGTGCCTGATACCTAGCTAAGCTGCCAGGCATCTTGTTAAGTCCCCATCTGGTGGACAAGAGGCAGAATTGCATAACTCTTTAGTGTTCTTCTATTGTGGTTCAAAATTGTTAAACTCTACTAGTTTCTGGGATATATCCACAACCATACACTAGAATCTGAGAGAGAGAGAGAGAGAGAGAGAGAGAGAGAGAGAGAGAGAGAGAGAGAGAGAGAAGGGGGGGTGGGGGGAGGGGAGAGAGAGGGATTTAAACCACAGCAAGACAAGGCAGCTCTGCAGCTGCGATCTCAAACTCAGCCTTGCCCTGCTCACTGAGGCAGGACCACAGCAGCATGCTGTGCAGAGCAACATGTCCTCTCCCTGAGCCAGCTTCTCTCTTGTGAGAGGCAGGCATGATGTGGATGCAGTTTCTTCTGCAGCAAGGGGTGGGGGTTTTCATCAGAGGGAGGTGCTGAGTCACCTGGGTTTGTTGTTGAAATTTTCTCCAGCTGGGTCACGTGGGCAGGATAAGGGATGATTGCAATTCAGCATAAAACTGTTTCCAAAAGATCTGTGTCATCCCAGACAGAGGTCAGACATAAACATGCAGGTATCCAGACTCCTGGCTATAAGGAGTGCCAGAGCCTCTCACTTCTCACAGCAGACTGCAAGAACTACACCTGTATTCACTGTGAGCGAGTGGGTGACCTTCTCTGTCTAGTGGCTGAGCTGAAGGAAGAAGTTGAAAGGTTGCAGACTATCAGGGAGCAGGAGAGGGAGCTGGACTGGTAGAATCAGACTCTGTTGTCCCTCAACCAGTCCCATCAGCCATGCAGTAGTCAGGACACTAAGCGCTCCCTACTCTCTTGCCAGCTTCCTATGCAGAATGACTCAGAAGCTGGAGACCAGTGGAAACAAACCAATTGCACCAGGCGTGGCACCCCAAAAGCCACTGAACCCCCTCAGATGCCCCTCTATAATAGATTTTCTGTTCTTAGTGAATCTGTTTTCACAGAAAACAATGTTCAGCAAGTGAAACCTACTAACAGCAGCTATGAAAGCTCATCTAGTTTACGTCATTCAGAGAGGCTAAGAGTGAGCAAACCTACTGTCAAAACATCTGCAGTTAAGAAGAAGCAATAGATGCTTATGATCGGGGACTCATTTCTGAAGGGCATTGAGGGTCCTATATGCAGACCTGATGCACTCTTTAGGGAAGTCTGTTGCCTACCTGGGGCCAGGGTCAAGGACATAGTAAGAAAACTTCCTACCCTGGTCTGCCCAACTGACTACTACCCGTTGATGGTTTTCCAGGTAGATAGTATCAAAAAGAATTTTGAGATCAAAGAAGGAGGACTTCAGAGCCCTGGGACAAATGATGAAGGGGTCAGAAGCACAAGTAGTATTTGCTTCTGTCCCCCCACTAGCTGTGCCTGATGATGGAATAAAAATGAAAATCCATCAGATTAATGCCTGGATGTGGGACTGGTTCCAATGGCAAGATTTGGGATTCTTTGATCATGGGCCACTGTACAAGAGCCTTATGCCTGCTGACCATAGACAAAAATTTCTTGTCTCTAATAGGAAAATGAATCCTGGGGCAAGAGCTGGCAGGGATGATTGATATGTCTTCAAACTAATTTCAAAGTCGGGGAAACCAGGCTGACTGAAGACATTCCTGGGAGAGTTGTGGGAAGGGTACCAACTCCACTGCTATCCCAGGGCCTGTAGAGGATAGTGGATTATGTGACACCTACAATGGTAACAGATACTCCTCTGCTAAGTCTCTGAAGTGCCTGTATGCCTACGCAAGAAGCACGGGAAATAAACAAGATGAGCTAGAAATCTGGGTGCAGTTGCAGGGTTATGATCTTGTCACAATTACAGAAACATTGTGGGACATCTCCCATGACTAGAATGTGGTTACAGACAGCTGTGTACTTTTCAGGAAGGACAGACTGACAAGATGAGGTGGTAGAGTTCCTTTCTATGTAAATAAGCAACTAGAGCTTAACCCAGGGGCAGATGATAAGGTTGTGTGCAATCTTGGTTGTAGTGACCATGACATGTTGGAGTTTAATATCAACAGACAAAGAAGCTGGGTGGACATTAAGAAGGCCAACTTTCCCCTCTTCAAAACTCTACTTAGAAATATCCAGTGGGCTAGGGATCTGGAAGGAAGGGGGGTCCAAACTCAAGAATATTCCTCCAAGCTCAAGAAAAATGTATTCTCTTGAAAACAAAATCAAGTAAGGCAAGCAGAAGACCTCCATGGATAAGCAAGGAACTCTTAGTAAAACTCAAAAATAAAATGGAGCTTTACAATATGTGGAGAAAAGGATTAGTCAATTGGGATGATTATAAAGCTATAACCAGAGGATGTAGAGATGCAATACAGAAGGCCAAGGCCCTCCTGGAACTGAATCTCACCAGAGGGGTGAAAGAGAACAAGAAGAGTTTTTTCAAATTCATTAATGATAAAAGGAACAGCAGACAAAAGGTGGGCCCATTACTGAATGATACGGGAGATATGGTAACTGATGACGTAAAGATGGCAGAGTTGCTGAATGCCTTCTTTGCCTCAGTCTTTACTCCTAAGACCAGGAACCTCAGTCTCTAGAGGCAAGAGAGCAGAACTGGAGAGATGTGAACATTCCACTGGTCAGTCAGGACTGGGTTAGAGATCTCTTATATCAACTAAAGACAAACAAATCCAGGGGCCCCAATGGGGTGCTGGCTGATACTGTTGCTGAGCCTCTGTCCACCATATTTGAAAATCATGGAGAACAAGAAATGCACCTGACAACTGGAAGAAAGCAAATATCATTCTTGTCTTCAGAAAAGGCAAGAAGGAGCACCCAGGTAACTACAGACCAGTCAGCCTCACTTCCATCCCTGGAAAGGTGATGGAGCAGCTGATCCTGGAGGTAATCTCTAAC
The DNA here is from genome assembly GCA_033816785.1 of Picus viridis. Taxonomy (NCBI): domain Eukaryota; kingdom Metazoa; phylum Chordata; class Aves; order Piciformes; family Picidae; genus Picus; species Picus viridis. Next base: position 48,198,726 of record CM066606.1, read on the forward strand.
CACACGAAATACAAGAAGGTTATCAGGAGTAGCCAACATGGATTTACCAAGAGGAGATCCGTCTGACTAATCAGTTAGCCTTCTATGAAATTATGACCAAATGGGTAGATGAGGGAAGAGCAATGGATGCCATGTACCTTGACTCCAGTAAAGCTTTTGATACTGTCTCCCATAACACCCTCATAGAAAAGCTCAGGAAATGTGGCATAGACTGCTGGTCAGTGAGGCGGATTGAAAACTGTCGACAAGAGAGTTCAGAGAGTTGTGATCAGTGGCAAAGAGTCAGCTTGGAGGCCTGTAGCCAGTGATGATCTCCAGGGATCAGTACTGGATGCTGTTTTGTTCAATATCTTTATCAACGACCTGGATGAGGGGATTGAGAGTACCCTCAGCAAGTGTGCTGATGATGCTAAACTAGAGGGGTTGGCTGACACCCTGTCAGTGTGGCAATCAGGATTGATCAGAAGCTGATGTAAATCTGTAGAGCACCAGGAGCACTTCAGCATGTCACCTATGTATTTCCTTGCCTTGCCTTGCCTTGTGTTGTGTCCTTTGCAAATTTTCAATTGTGTAATTTCTAAAAAAGTAACAGACTGAGCTTCAGACAATCTAGCAGTCTTATTTGCCTTTCTTCAATTCTCATTTCAAGGTATTTTTTTTTTATGTTAACTGTGAAAATAAACTACTCTTCTAACGGAGAAAAATGAAACCCAAGATTTTATGTCATTATAGGTTAAACCTGAACAAAATCAAAATGGCAAATATCACAATTCTTATTCTAAATATCAGATTAAATGACTGCATTATCATTAGAGTTACAGGAAATACTAACCATATGAAATCATTCTAAAATGTATGACTGTAACAACACTGGAAGTTTTCAAAAAATTTTTATAAATGCCTATTATGGTTTCAGAAGTCTATGAAAAAGCAAACTGATTTCACCTGCAAAGCAAAGGTGTGAATTGCACTCTGCTCCAAGGAAGATTCAGTATTCAAAGGTAAATCCTTTTTTTTGGTTGAGTTTTTTGTTTTTGTTTTTGTTTTTTTTTAACTTTCTGAATTCCGTAGCCACAGAAATGCTTCCACATCTCTGTTACTCTTACTTCTAAGTTATTCTATGTGAAAGAAACATGGTGAAACTCGTATTGCTAATTAATGGAGACAAGCATCTTCTGATGACAGTTCTGAAATTATATTAGATGTATTTCTCAGCTAAATCATATTTACGATCTTCAGCTCATTCCAAAGAAGCTGAAACCACTACTTTAACCCAGATTTAAAGTCATAATTCCCTTTTCAAGAATAACCAGTAGGACCTTTACTGAGAAGAGACGATTTGTTTTTTAAAAAAAGGAGTCATCTCCATCTGACCTGATAGAGCCTGCACGTGTGAGTCTGTTGTATTATGTTCTGATGAAAAAGGATTTCATAGAATAGAATCATAGAATCAGTCAGGGTTGGAAGGGACCACAAGGATCATCTAGTTCCAACCACCCTGCCATGGACAGGGACACCCTACACTAGATCACGCTGGCCAGAGCCTCGTCCAGCCTGGTCTTAAACACCTCCAGGGACGGGGCCTCAACCACCTCCCTGGATAACCCATTCCAGGGCTTCACCACTCTCATGGGGAAGAACTTCTTCCTCACATCTAGCCTGAATCTCCCCATTTCCAGCTTCATTCCGTTCCCCCTAGTCCTATCACTACCTGATAGCCTGAGAAGTCCCTCCCCAGCCTTCCTGTAGGCCCCCTTCAGATACTGGAAGGCCACAATGAGGTCACCTCAGAGCCTTCTCTTCTCCAGACTGAACAGCCCCAACTCCTTCAGTCTGTCCTCATAGGAGAGGTGCTCCAGCCCTCTGATCATCCTCGTGGCCCTTCTCTGGACACACTCCAACACGTCCATATCCCTCCTGTAATAGGGGATCCAGAACTGGACGCAGTACTCCAGGTGGGGTCTCACCAGAGCTGAGTAGAGGGGGAGAATCACCTCCCTTGAACTGCTGGTCACACTTCTCCTGATGCAGCCCAGGATCTGATTGGCTTTCTGGGCTGCAAGCCCACATTGAGAGCTCACGTTTAGCTTCTCGTCCACTAGCACCCCCAAGTCTCTCTCTCCTCAGGGCTGCTCTCCAGCCAGTCCCTGCCCAGCCTGGATTTGTGCCTGGGATTGCCTCGACCCAGATGCAGGACCCTGCACTTGGTCTTGTTGAAGCTCATGAGGTTGGCTTGTGCCCACCTCTCCAGCCTCTCAAGGTCCTCTGGATGGCATCCCTTCCCTCCAACGTGTCCACTGCACCACACAGCTTGGTGTGATCAGCAAACTTGCTGAGGGTGCACTCAATGACACTGTGCATGTCACCCACAAAGATGTTGAACAAGACAGGTACCAGGACTGATCCCTGAGGGACTCCGCTTGTCACTGGCCTCCATTGGGACATGGACCCGTTGACAGCCACTCTTTGGGTGCGGCCATCAAGCCAGTTCTTTATCCATCTAGTGGTCCATCCATCAAACGCATGTGTCACCAGCTTGGAGACCAGGATGTGGTGTGGGACAGTGTCGAAGGCTTTGCTCAAGTCCAGGTAAACGACATCAGTTGCTCGCCCCTCATCTATAATGCTGTCACCTGATCATAGAAGGCCACCAGGTTTGTTAGGCAGGATTTGCCCTTGGCAAAGCCATGCTGACTGTTCCAAATCACCTCTTCACTATTCTTCTGAGTCATTAGTGCCTCCAGGAGGATCTGCTCCATGATCTTTCTGGGCACAGAGGTGAGACTGACTGGCCTGTAGTTCCCCGGTTCCTCCTTCTTGCCCTTTTTGAAAATGGGAGTAATGTTTCCCCTTTTCCAGTCTGTGGGGACTGCCCCAGTCTGCCATGACTTCAGGAATATAATAGAAAGGGGCTTGGCAACCTCATCTGCCAGTTCTCTCAGGACCCGTGGGTGTATCCCGTCGGGTCCCATGGACTTGAACACTTTCAGGTTCTTCAGGTGATCACGAACCTGTGCTTCACTTATGATGGGCAGTTCTTCCTCCCCATCCCTGGCATCATCTGCCATGTCACCAGGAGTGTTGCTGGAGGTCCTTGCAGTGAAGACTGAGGTAAAGAAGTTATTGAGTACCTCAGCCTTTTCCACATCACTTGTGACTAATTCACCACTTTCCTTTCTGAGGGGGCCCACACCTTCCCTAGTCTTCTTTTTGCCATTAACATACCTATAGAAATTCTTAGTGCTCCCTTTAACCTCCCTGGCTAGATTCAGTTCAAACTCTGCTTTGGCTTTCCTAACCAGGCCTCTTGCTGCTCGGGCAGATTCCTTATATCCCCCTGTTCTATCTGTCCTTCCCTCCACTTCCTGTAGAGTTTCTTTTTAAGTGATAGTGTGTCCAGTAGCTCCTTGTTCATCCAGGCAGGCCTCCTAGCATTCCTTCCTGCTTTTCTCCTTGTAGGTATACATAGCTCCTGGACACAGAGGAGGTGGTCCTTGAATACTGACCAGCTGTCCTGGGTCCCTCTTCCCTTCAGGGCTTCATCCCACGACACTTTGGCTAGCAGATCCCTGAAGCGATCGAAGTCTGCACGCCTAAAGTCTAGGGTCCTAAGCTTAGAATATGTCCTCCTGATTGCCCTGAGGATCTTAAATTCAACTGCTTCATGGTCACTGCAGCCAAGGCCGTCTCTGAGCCTCACATTGGTTACCAGCCCTTCCCTGTTGGTGAGAACAAGGTCCAGCGTAGCACCTTTTCTTGTTGGTTCCTCTACCATTTGGAGGAAGAAGTTGTCTTCTATGCAGTCCAGGAACATCCTGGATTGCTGATGCCTTGCTGTGTTGTCCCTCCAGCGGATGTCAGGGTGGCTGAAATCCCCCATGAGGACCAGGGCTTGTGACCTGGAAGCCGCTTCTATTTGCCTGTGCAGAGCCTCATCTGCTTGGTTCTGCTGGTCAGGTGGCCTGTAGGAGACCCCCACAGTAATATCTCCTTCCCCTGTCTTGCCTTTAATTCTAACCCATAAACTCTCAACCAACTCATCATGCCTCCCCAGGTGGAGTTCTGCTGATTCCAGCTGGTTATTGACACAGAGGGCAACACCTCCTCCTCTCCTTCCCTGCCTATCCTTCCTAAAAAGCTTATACCCGTCTATCCCTACATTCCAGTCATGGGAGTCGTCCCACCAAGTTTCGGTGATGCCCACTATGTCATGGCATCCCAGCAGCACGGTGGCCCTTAACTCATCTTGTTTGTTGCCCAAGCTGCGTGCATTTGCATAGAAGCACTTCAGCTGGGCTGGCCCTGTCGTCCTCCTGTGCCAACTCCCCTTGGTTTCCACAGGGTGTCCTGGTGTGTCATTTGTGTCTTGCCTCAGGGCAGCAAGCTGAGAGCCCCTACTGTCTCTCCATCCCTCCACCTCAGGTGAGCTGCCCCTCTGCTTGTCACAGCCCAGCAGGAGACCACCAACCCCTCCCCCCTTCAAATCTAGTTTAAAGCCCTGTCTATGAGCCCTGCCAATTCCTGCCCCAGGATCCTTTTCCCCCTCTGGGACAAGTGTGTCCCATAAGTTGTTTTTAGCTCTGCTGCCTTGAAAACCAAACCATGATTGTAGGACCCAAATCCCTGTCGATGGCATCAGTCCCTGAGCCATGAATTGACCTGTTGGCTCTTCCACAATGTTCCCTCATCCATCACTGACGTTAGAAGGATAGCAGAGAACACAACTTGAGATCCTGATCCCTTTAGCAGGTGCCCTAACGTTCTGAAATCTCTTTTAATTGACCGTGAGCTTCGCATTGTTGCATCGTCACTACCCACCTGAAAGACCAGCAGTGGGTAGTAGTCTGAAGGGCTCACAAGTTTGGGAATTTTGCCTACTATTTGATACTACTACATTTGATAGAATGCAACATTAAAAAAATTAATGCTGTTACCCACCATTTTTCTATCCTACTCTAATTATTTACTATGTATTTTTTCTTCCTTAAGGTATGAAATATAATTGCATAGACAGAAAGTATTCATCACTGCTATATGGGAACAGATACCCAGACAGATGGAGCAGCCTGGACTTGTAGCATGTTATCATGTTTTAATAACACCTTAGAACAGGATTTTCCTTAGATGAATATGGTACAGGAGAGAAGAAAGAGGTGAAAAAAGCAGTATTTACAATCATCAAAATGGATCAAATCAAGTAGTTTTTTTTTCTCACTCTATTATATCTAGCTGCAAAACATGAGAGGATGAAGGCATGCCCATAATGCTACAAAGGGAAGGGAGCAGAGCTGAAGAAAAACATCTGAGTGGAAAAGTATTGAGAACTCAACTTCTTACAATCCTGGTAAGCTTTCTCAGCTTGCTTTTTCATTTGTTTTGTTTTCTTTAGAATCATAAGTAGACATGAGAGAATATCATATGAAAGACTGAACCTCTACCTTAAGTAGAAAAAAATGCCACAAAATATGCCACAAAAAATATCAATAGCCTGTCACAGCAATACTGTGGGACCAGCTTTGAAGAACTGATAGGTCTGGATAAATTTCAGGATAGCTTCTCAAAACTCAAGTGCTTGTCTGAACAAAATCTTTTCTCCAGAACTAAGTTGCAACTGCCATTCCTGTGCTACAAGGCATTGTATAGGTAAGAGGTAAGCAAAGCTTGCGGTTAACATTCTGCACTTATTCTTGAGTAATTGTCAATTGATTTTCCTTCTCAGTCCAAATATTTTTTAATAGCTGAAAGCAGAATAAATTTCTCTGTGATCAATACCCTTGTTCAGCTTGTAGACTAAGTGAATCCACACAAGAGAAAGAGTCCAGAGTTGGGGAATTTTTTCTATCAAAGCACATTTAAACTGTATCCTTAGTTCAGAGTGGGCTGAAAGGGGAGGAAAACAGACAGGCTTCTGACCATTCATACAGGAATAACCAAATCCAGGTCCCCTATGGGAAGCAGAACAATTTTTGAAAAGCCCAAATAAACTTAAGGACTGCATTTGAAGGTTAGCACTGAGTTCCAAAATGTGCTTCCACTGACATAATGGCTTAATTTGCCTACTCAGTGCTCAATCTGGGAATTTTGTTGTGGTGTTCCTTTAATTCGTCCAGAGCCATTTAAACCTAGCATAGCTGGTACTTTTCAGGACAGAATTGACTATAAACATGGATGCCAGTCTAAATGGAGCCCAAAGAATCAAGATTCTTGGGAAAATGTGGTATGTACATATATTGACAAGTAGTGAAATTGCTTAATTTCACACTATTATTGATTCTCAGCTGCTTGCAAAAGTTTTGTTTTCAATCACATCCCAGTCAGGCAGCAGCAACATTTAAGGTAAAAATACCATGCTCAGAGGAAACCTAAGCGCATGTCACCACGTCCTGTAATTTATAATATCAAATACTGCATGTAATCTTCTTTCAAAGTGTCCAGCTCCCAGAATCAAGAAGTTGCACCAGAGTTTTAGCTTTCAGGTGTGTAAAAGTGAGTCTCTAACTTTTATAACTACAGAAAGAAGCAGAGGTATTTGATGCTGGCAGTACAGCAAATGTCTCACTATCTCTTGAAATTGCAGTGTCAGAAGTAAAAATCTTCACATGAAAGAAGTCAGTAATGAGACCTAAACTGCTAAGCCCATACTGAATTAAACAAAGCTGCATATACCTTCTGAATCAAGGTTTTCTTGTGGTTAAGGTGAAGAAGTACAGGCACACCTTTACAATACAATTGGGCGTCATGTCAGAGCCCCCAGATTAGCACTGAACATGCATATGTATAATTCTTACAGAAGATAGCTAGCTGAGGTATGGCATGGGCTGATGCAGCTGCCTGGCTGGCAGCAGCTTGACTGGAGTCAGACAGCACTTGCACAGGTAGCTCTTGTACCCTGCTCCATTTCACAGTATGTAGCCAACCTCAAGAGTCACCATGAGAGAGGTGCTTGTCTTGTCATGTTGATTCAAAGACAGCACTCATGAGAGTCACCATGCAATTCTCAGAGGTAGGTGTAACAACACCATGAAAGATTTGTTGGCAGAAGGCAGTTAAAATAAACTCTGAAGGGTATTCTCAAGTATTTCTTCACCAGACTAATTCCTGAACCTAATCACTGCTGGAAACCTCTCTTCCTGGTGAAAAGTCTGATGTTTATGAAGTGCTACAAGCAAAATGGGTCAGAAAAATGTGACCGGTTTAGGCTGTGCCTTTAAGAAAGAGACACTTTCTGAACACTCTGGCCGAATATTTTGGTATATAAATGAAAACAACGATATGCTAATTCAATTTCATTGGTGGAACCCGGCTGTAGGTTTTTGTTTAGTCTTTCAGTCGGGGGGAGCAGTCAGTCGTCTTCTTCTTCCCCCTGTACTGTGAGCTGGCTCGTTTCTCTCTACGATTCTTGCTAACCAGATAAGAAAACTAACTTATTGCATTCGCTTTGAGCTTTAACAAAGTTTTCACCCTTTTAATTACCGTCCTTTCTCTCTCTCTCTCTCTAACCCTTTTGGGAAAAAGGGGAGGTAGGGAGGGAGAAGGGAGGAAAGGCCGAACCCCCTGGCCACAGGGGGGTTGGGGAAAGGTTTCCTGTATTACATACATTGCTGTATATTTCTGTATATATTGTAAATATTGTATGTTTTTGTACATATTCATTGCATTCCATATCTGCTTGTAAAATATAGCTTTCATCTGCTTCTCCGGCTGAGTTAGCTGTGGAATTCTTTTGTGTGTGGGGGGGGAACCTTCCTACTCCACTACATATTTTTAATTGGCGGTCCAACGTGCGGCTTGTGGATAATTGCTGTCCAGAAGCTGGGCTAAAAGGTTGCTTGATTTATTGCCTGCTCGAGTCGGAGTTGCAAACATGAAAGTGTTTTGGCTTTTGGAACGTTTGGTCTTTTCAGTTTGTTCGGTACTGGTCTACAAGTACTTCATGGGAATGATTTTCGATCGCTTAGGCAGATACTTGATGTATAGATTGTATTTATGGTTTAAGTATAAGATTCAGCTTCTTTACGACCGGTGCCTGGGATTCTTTTGGCTTAACAGATACGGGAATGTGACCTCCAGCACTCTGCCCATAGAGATAAAGGAGTTTAAGATCCCGGTAGGCGAAAAGGTTGTTTTAAGTGATGGCTGGGATCCAAAGGTGATTTATTTGATATGTGCAATCCTGCTGTTGGTGATAAGTAATGTGTTCTGGTTATATACGCTGTACCGAGAGAGGAAGATATATAGAGTGTCGAAAGCCTGCTTTGTAATTAAGCATAGATCGAAACACAGAAAGCGCAGCTCTAACTCTACCCCAGAGGTATCTAGTGATGAGGAGAATGCAGAATCTGTATCAGTTAATGATAAAGCTAAAAAGTCCATCGGAAAGGCTGCTCTGAACGGTGCTGTTGGTGGCTCTGGCAATCAGCCAGCGGCAGCTCCTAACATGGCTTCCACACCCTTGGCAGCCATTAATGGGGCAAAGCCATTTCCTCCTTCTTCTTCGGCAGGACCGGAAGTGTCCTCCACAACAGCTGATTCGTCTCAAAACCTGTCAGCTTCTATTAAGCCAGCTGTAAATCCAAACACAGCTCCAGTTAAGCAGGTAGCTGTTTTAAAAACGAGAGGTGGAAAGGGCAAAGCTGATCCAGATGCTGATGGGGGAGAGCAGCAGGATCCTGGTGAGGGAACTTCTGCTCAAAGAGACCCTGCTGAGTTGGAGGAAAAGGTTTGTCTTAAAGATATAGCTGAGTTATTGAGATCATCACTGGATGGAGATGCAGGGCAAATTGCTGATAGCAGAACAACTAAAGGTGGTACTCCTGACCTTAAGCAGATTCTTCGGAGAGTGACAGTAAGATTACTGGGACAAGAACTTCAGGAAGATGAGGCAGAGGAGGAGGAGTCAGATGACATAGAGAGCTGTTCGTCACCAAGGGAGGAATTGAGGTATGTGCGTAAAGATTACATCAGAGCAGATAAGGAGCCAATTCTAGCTTGGCTTGGTAGATGCTATGATACAGGTGCTCCAGCTCTGGTGGTTGGAGACAAGTCAGCAGCTCAACTAGGAACTCTCTCAAAGGATAATGGAATAGATAGACATCTAGGCAGGACTCTCGGTAAGGTTACTCTGTGGATACGCCTTTTAATGGCAACTCTCATGAGGTATCCTTCCCGAGATGATCTTCCATGGAATGCTAAACCCTGGACTACCATAGATGAGGGAATCAAGCGTCTGAGAGAATTTGCTGTTAGAGAGGTACTCTATGGTGGCCATGAGACTCTGAATCCTGATGAAATTCCTGTAGGAACTGGTCTTGCTAAAAAGCTCATCAAACTTGCTCCTCCTAATTATGCAAATATTCTGGCAAGCAGAATTGTGGCAAGAAATTATGGTGGAGCTTCTCCTACAGTTGGCCAATTCACTGATCAGATGAGACAATTGGAGGACAGCATGACACGTGTTTCTTTGGTTTCAGCCATTGAAACTCTGTCTGGAAAAATTGAGAACTGCATGAAAGAGCTGAAGGATGAAATTAAAAATACATTCTCCCAATTGGCACAAAGAGATAATTCCAATTCTTCCTCCAGATGGATACAGGTTTCCTCTGTGAGGAATAGACGTCCTCCAAGCATGTCATTCCAAAACAGGTCCAACCAAAACAGACCACCAAGGCAATCACGTGCGAGTATTTGGATAACTCTGCGTGATCAGTTTGGTGAGAACATGAACAGATGGGATGGTCAACCAACTGCTAATCTTTTCAGCAGACTGAGGGAACTGTAAAGTGGCAGAACCCGAGGTAGCAATACCAGAAGGGTAGATGTTACTTCCACAGTTCCCCAGGACAACTCTAATAGCTCCAACACTGGCTCCAGTTCTAACACTCCACACTGTGCTCATTGCACATGTGGGCATGTTCCCCATAACTAGGGTGCCCTGCCTCCCGCCAGGGGGAGGAGAGGGGTAACAGAGATAACAGAATCTATTGGGATGTGTACATCCAGTGGCCTGGCACTTCGCAATTTCAGAAGTACAGGGCCTTGGTTGACACAGGGGCTCAGTGCACCATAATGCCATCAAATTATCAGGGATCAGAAGCTATAACTATTCTGGGAGTCACTGGTGGATCTCATGAGTTAACTAAGGTGGAGGTTGATATAAGTTTAACTGGTAAACAATGGAGGAAGCATACAGTTGTGACCGGACCTGATGCACCTTGTATTCTGGGAATTGATTTTCTGAGAGAAGGGCGTTTCAAAGACCCTAGAGGTTACAAATGGGCTTTTGGAGAAGCATCTGTAGAAATTGATGGACAAAAGCTGAAGCCGTCTGTCAGACCTGAGCTTTCTGATGAATCTGCAGTTGTGGGACAACACAAGATTCAGGACATTAAATTGCCGGTTGCTTCTCAGACTGTGCATCACAGACAATACAGAACCAACCGTGACTCTTTGTTGCCCATTCAGAATCTGATTCGTCAGTTGGAGAGTCAGAAAGTCATCAGCAAAACTCATTCACCTTTCAACAGTCCAGTGTGGCCTGTGCGAAAGCAGAATGGAGACTGGCGTCTGACAGTCGACTACTGAGCCCTGAATGAAGTAACTCCACCTCTGAGTGCAGCAGTACCAGACATGATGGAACTCCAGTATGAGCTGGAATCCAAAGAGGCCAAATGGTATGCTACCATAGACATTTCTAATGCCTTCTTCTCTATTCCCATAGCAGAGGAATGCAGGCCTCAGTTTGCTTTCACCTGGAGAGGAATCCAGCACACTTTCAACAGGTTGCCCATGGGCTGGATCCACAGCTCAAGCATCTGTCATGCAGTGATCCCTGATGCTGTGGAGGAAGGTGGTGCTCCAGAACACATCCAGTTCATCGATGACATCATCGTCTGGGGTAAAACTGCTGAGGAAGTCTTCGAGAAAGGTAACAAAATCATTGACATTCTTCTGAATTCAGGTTTCGCCATCAAGCGAGACAAGGTGAAAGGACCTACCAGAGAGATCCAGTTTCTGGGAGTGCGGTGGCAGGATGGATGCCAACATATTCCAGTGGATGTGGTAAATAGAGTCTCTACCATGGCAAATCCCATGAACAAGCAAGAAACTCTATGTTTCTTGGGGATAGTGGGATTTTGGAGACTGCACATTCCTGGATACAGTCAGATTGTGAAACCTCTGTATGATGTGACTCAAAAGAGAAACCATTTCCACTGGGGACCTGAACAACAAGCAGCCTTTGAGCAGATAAAGCAAGAGGTAGTGCAAGCAATGGGTCTGGGACCTGTCCGAGATGGTCCAGACATTAAGAACATTTTGTACACGGCTGCAAGTGACAATGGTCCAACCTGGTGCTTGTGGCAAAGAGCTCCAGGTGAGACACGTGGACGACCTCTTGGTTTCTGGAGTCGAGGTTACAGAGGTTCAGAGGCTAATTATACTCCAACAGAGAAAGAGATTCTAGCTGCCTATGAAGGAGTGAAAGCAGCTTCTGAAGTAATTGGAACTGAATCACAACTTCTCCTAGCTCCCAGATTACCAGTTTTGAATTGGATGGTCAAAGGCAAAGGTTCCACACCACATCATGCAACAGACTCCACATGGTCTAAGTGGATGGCTCTGATAACACACAGAGCTCGAATGGGAAATCTTGAAAGATCTGGTCTAGTGGAGGTGATCTCAAGTTGGCCTGAAGGTACCAACTGTACCAAACATCCAGAGGAGAGAGTAACTCGTGCTGAGGAAGCTCCTCCTTACAACAATGACCTTTCTGATGATGAAAAGAAATATGCTTTGTTCACAGACGGTTCCTGTCGTCTTGTCGGGAACAAGCGAAGGTGGAAGTCTGCAGTGTGGAGTCCAACATGCCGAGTTGCAGAAGCAAAGGATGGAGAAGGAGAATCCAGTCAATTCGCAGAGGTAAAAGCTGTCCAGCTAGCTCTCGACGTAGCTGAACGTGAGAGATGGGCAAAGCTTTATCTCTACACCGACTCATGGATGGTAGCCAATGCTCTGTGGGGTTGGCTAAAGAACTGGAAAAAGAGTGGTTGGCAGAGAAAAAGAAAGCCCATTTGGGCAGCTGACCTGTGGCAGAACATTGCTGATGGAATCGAGAGAATTCCAGTGAAGGTGAGACACATTGATGCTCACATTCCTAAGAGCAAAGCTACTGAGGAACAGCAACACAACCATCAAGCAGATCTAGCTGCAAGAGTTTCTCAAGTAGACATGGACTCTGATCTTGATCTCGACTGGAAACACCGAGGTGAGATATTCTTAGCTTGGTGGGCTCACGATTCGTCAGGACATCAAGGCAGAGATGCAATATACCAGTGGGCACGTAACAGATCCATAGACATTTCCATGGATGCTATCACACAAGTCATCCATGACTGTGACATTTGTGCTGCTATTAAGCAGGCAAAACAACTTAAGCCCTTATGGTATGGTGACAGATGGTCCAAGTACAAGTATGGTGAAGCTTGGCAAATTGACTACATCACTCTACTACGTTCTCGTTCTGGTAAGCAGTATGTGCTTACTATGGTAGAGGCGAACACTGGATGGTTGGAAACTTATCCAGTACCACACGCAACTGCACGCAACACCATTCTTGGTCTGGAGAGACAAATCCTGTGGAGACACGTAACAACCTTGTAAAGAGCTGGGCCAAAGAGCACGGCATCGAGTGGATATTCCACATTCCCTACTATGCACCAGCTGCAGGGAAGATTGAACGCTACAACAGTTTGTTGAAGACCACTCTTAAAGCCATGGGGGTGGATCTTTGAAAAACTGGGGAAAGCATTTAGCACAAGCAACCTGGCTGGTAAATAGTAGAGGTTCAGTGAACCGAGCTGGACCTGCACACTCAGATCTGCTACAGAAAGTAGAAGGTGATAGAGTTCCTGTTGTTAGAGCAAAGAATCTGTTAGGTAAAACTGTTTTGGTATTTTCTCCCTCAGGAGAGGCTAAACCTGTCCGAGGGGTGGTTTCAGCTGAAGGTCCGGGTCACACTTATTGGGTAATGCAAGAAAATGGTGAAATTCAGTGTATTCCACAAAGAAACTTAACTTTAGCTGAAAGAGTTTAATTTCAGAGTGTTGTACAGCTACATCGCACCCAAAGGAAGAATCCCTGAGGAATCTACGGTGCACGAACCCTGAGAACCCTGAGAGCCCTGAGTCAACTGAGAATCCCTGTTTCCCTGTTTCCCTGTTTTCCCTTTTCTTCGCCTCATCTGCGAAGAAACAAACTGTTTTCCATTTTTCTTATTTCTTGGACTTCTGAATCATCTACACCTGAGGATAGCCGGAATGGACTACGAACTTTACTTACAAACTGTAGATGTTGTTTTAGATTGGATGGGCAGTATGAACAGCCAATGAAATTGTTTAGCAGGGGTGGATTGTGACCGGTTTAGGCTGTGCCTTTAAGAAAGAGACACTTTCTGAACACTCTGGCCGAATATTTTGGTATATAAATGAAAACAACGATATGCTAATTCAATTTCATTGGTGGAACCCGGCTGTAGATTTTTGTTTAGTCTTTCAGTCGGGGGGAGCAGTCAGTCGTCTTCTTCTTCCCCCTGTACTGTGAGCTGGCTCGTTTCTCTCTACGATTCTTGCTAACCAGATAACAATACTAACTTTTTGCATTCGCTTTGAGCTTTAACAAAGTTTTCACCCTTTTAATTACCTTCCTTTCTCTCTCTCTCTAACCCTTTTGGGAAAAAGGGGTGGTAGGGAGGGAGAAAGGAGCGGCAGGCCGAACCCCCTGGCCGCAGGGGGGTTGGGGAAAGGTTTCCTGTATTACATACATTGCTGTATATTTCTGTATATATTGTAAATATTGTATGTTTTTGTACATATTCATTGCATTCCATATCTGCTTGTAAAATACAGCTTTCATCTGCTTCTCCAGCTGAGTTAGCTGTGGAATTCTTTTGTGTGTGTGGGGGAACCTTCCTACTCCACTACAAAAAAGAAGGAGACTTTCCAAATATTCAGGTAGTCTTGCTTCTTAATATGACTATTACCGTCATATACAAGAGTTCACATACCCTGAGCTCCATTTGAATAGATTTAGTCATTAAGCTTCTAGTCCCAGTCCAAAGCTATTTACTGTCTGTCAGCAACCTGTACATACCAAAGAGATTTTTTGAACAAATAGGCATAATATTTACACACATCTCAGGCATTTTTTTGCTAGTGTTAATAAAATCATTTGAGATTCTAAACTACAACAAATACAGTGGGAAGTGTTATTCTACACTGTAAACCAGCCTTTCCATTAAATGATTCAAAGAGGGTTGGTAACACCTGTTACTTTCCTTCCAAGCAGCAAAATGCAAAGATTACTGCTTGGTTCCTGAGGCAGCTCCGAGTTGCTGGGCATAAAAAACTCAGATACAGTTTTATTCAGTAGTGTGGGAATCAACATTATTTTGAGAAATGTCAGCACTTGAAAGAATGGAGTACAAGATTTTTTTGGCTTTCCTAGCTAGATCTCCCCTCTGCAAAATTCTGAAATCTGGGAGTACTTTCTGTTCTAGGTCTGCAGCCGGGTGTCCATGAATGCCTAATATCCCACAGTTTGTAATGATAATGCCTCCAAGCTATTGTACCCATTTTGCTATCAAATAAGAGCACTATTTCTAGCATATTCATAGGACTGATTAGACAGATAAATACAAGAGAGTGACAAGAAAGAAAAGAGTGAACAAATCCACTTAAATTTGTTAGACATTGTCAGGGAATTCCACACAAAAGTGTTATTTTTAAAAATTTTCAGCTATACCTCCAATATCTCAGTGGACAAAATGTACCACAATACACAATTTTTTTTGCAGCCTCAGAAAAAGGACTCCAGAAGAACTTTTTGTCAAAAAGGTTAAAGGGAAAATTTTAGACTAGTAGAGCTTTCATTTGATTAGAAAAATATAGGCAGGGCTCAGCACACTATAAAGAGACAATAGGATACAGAAATGCCTCTCTTTTCAAAAACAAGCAGGGCAGAAGACAAGCAAGCTGTTGCACAAAGACCAGGGTCTGCACTTAGCTGAATAACTGACAAAATAATTTATGATGTCATGAGATCCAGCCTTATGATCAACAATGCAAATATGGGAGTGGGGGAACAGATCAAATGTTTTAAATATGGTGGTTTGCTTTTAACAGAAAAAAAAAAAAAAAAAAGAAAGAAAGAAACCAAGAAAGCTAATGAAAAATCATGTTGTAAGAGAGTAGACAGCGTCCTCCAAAAAAGGAAAATAGTCTGGGAAACAAATAGTCCACAGAGAAATGTTTTCCAGAAGCTCTCACTTCATTATCCTTGTAGAAAACTTGAAATTCAAAACTTGGAATTTATTAAAAAGTGATTAACAACAATGTGAATTCCAGCCAGCTGAAAATAAAAAGTGAGGCTATTAAACTAGAAAATACTGTTATTCTGACCTCTCTTAGCACCATAATTTCAGTAAGTTTATTTACAGCAATGTTAAAGACACATGATCTGAAAAAGATTGTGCTGTGGCAATCCTGTCAATTCTATTTGTCTGGAAGAATAGAGAATTTTGGAGTAATACACATCTTTCACAATCTCACATGCTGTTGAACACTCACTTCCTCCCTGAACTGGCTGAGGGGAGATCTCAACTACCTGAAGGGAAGTTAGAGTGAGGAGGAGTTCAGCCACTTCTCCTTGGTCTCAAGCAACAGGACTAGAGGAAAGGGCTTCAGTCTGCACCATGGGAGGTTCAGACTGGATGGTAGGAAATATTTCTTCACAGAGAGGGTTATCAAACATTGCAATGATCTGCCCAGGGCAGGGGTAGAGTCACCATCCCTGGAGGTGTTTAAGCAGTGTGTGGACCTGGCACTTAGGAACATGGTTTAGGATTTACCCTAAACTGAGTTGAAGGTTGGACTGGATGATCTTTGAAGTCTCTTCCAATCAGATATTTTCTGTGATTCTGTGATTCAGTTCCCCTTCTGAGCAGTGCTGAGTAGAATGGAGAGTTATTATCAACACACAAAGAGAAGACTGAGGTACTCAATAAATTTTTGCCTCAGTCTTCACTGGTGCTCTTGCCCTGTTCCCCTCCCAAGTCAAAGGACCACTAGGTGTAGGCCAGCAGGGTAAGGTCCCTCTCACCATGAGGGAAGACCAAGATCAGGACCACCTGAGAAACCTCAAAATACATAAATCTATGTGACCTGATGAGACGCATCCCAGAGTTCTGAAGGAATTGGCTGATGTAGTTGCAAAGCCAGTCTCCATGATATCTGAAAAGTCCTGTCAGTCAGGTGAAATTCCTAGAGACAGGAAGAAGGGAAACATTACACCCATTTTTTAAAAGGGTGAATAAGAGGACCCTGGAAATTACCAACCTGTCAGTCTCACCTTTGTGCCTAAGATCATGAAACAGATCCTCCTGGAAGCTGCAGTAGAACACACAGAGGACAGAGACGTGATTCAAGATAGCCAGCAGGGCTTCACAAAGTCCTGCCTGACCAGCCTTCTGGCTTTATGCAATGGTCTAGCTACATTAGTGAACAAGAGAAGACCGACAGATATCATCTGGTCTAGGATTCTAGGGCAGAAGTCGGCAGGGTTCATTGATAGGTCTTTAAACTAGATTTGAAGGGGGCAGGGGTTATTAATTTCATGCTTGCCTGTGACAAACTTTGGGCAGCTCACCAGAGGCAGAGGGATGGAGTGCTAGCAAGGGCTCTCCACTTGCTGCCCTGAGGCAAGCCAAGGATGAAGCACTGGGGCACCCCAAGGGAATCAAGGGGGATTCACATAAGAAGGTGGCACAGCCAGCCCAGCTGAAGTGCCTCTGTGCAAATGCACACAACTTGGGCAACAAACAGGATAAATTAAGGGCCACTGCACTGCTGGGATGCTATGATATAGTGCCTATTACTGAAACTTGGTGGGATGTTTCCTATGACTGCAATGTAGGGATAAATGGGTACAAGCTCTTTAGGAACGACGGGCAGGGTAAGAGGGGAGGAGGTGTTGCTCTGTGTATCAGTGACCAGCTGGAATCAGTGGACCTCCACCTGGGGAAGGGTGATGAGCTGGTTGAGAGCATATGGGTGAAGGTTAAGGGGAAGACAGGGGAAGATGATGTTACTGTAGGGGTCTGCTACAGGCCACCCAACCAGCAGAACCAAGCAGATGAGGCACTTCACAGGCAAATAGAAGTGGTGGCTTCACTTTCACAGGCCCTGGTCCACATGGGGGATTTTAACCACTCTGACATCTGCTGGAGGAAGAACACAGCTAGATTCCACGATGCTCCTAGAATGCATAGATGACAACTTCTTCCTCCAAATGACCAAGGAATGAATGAGAAAAAGTGTTATGCTGGACCTTGTTCTCAACAATAGGGATGGGCTGGTGACCAGTGTGAGGTTCAGGGATGACCTTGCATGCAGTGACCATGAAGCAATAGAATTTAAGATCCTTAGGGCAACTAAGAGGATGCATCCCAAACTTGCAACCCTGGATTTTAGGCATGCAGACTTTGATTGCTTCAGGGATCTGCTGGCCAAAGTATCATGGGACAAAGCCCTGGAGGGAAGAGGGGCCCAGGACAGTTGGTCAGTATTCAAGGATCACCTTCTCTGTGCCCAGGAACAAAGTATACCCAGGATAAAACTGGGATACAGAGCTCAGCATTTGCTTAAAGGGCTACAATATCATATGAGGAGAATTAGGGGCCAAAGAATAAAATTAGATAGACACAGGGAAACATACCATGAGAGAAATTAGAGCCAAGGAAGACATCAATATAGTTTCAGTTGGTCAAGTAGAAAACTTGACTGGAGGACTGGAAATATCTCAAAATCTCATCCTAAACCAAAATGGTGTTTTAAATGAAAAGTGCACTTTCTCATCAAGATTTATAGATTACTATCAAGTTGTTTTTCAAGTTTGCTACTAATAGACACATTTCATACACCTGCTGCAGTCTCTAGGGTTGCCTGAAGCATTCTGTTCCAGGATGCTTCAGGGATGCTGGCCAGCTGCAAAACTATGATGAGTGAAGAAACTTCTATCATGTCTGCATGTAACACAGGATTTTCTCCCTAGAGAAACTGCTGTAGAACACAGTGTATTATAGAAGCAAGGCCACAAGTTCTGTGAAATTCAATTTCTCACTAAGGGACTTTAGTGTAAGTTTTAGTTAAATGTCATCACATGTAATTTCTAGATTGAAGACAATTGTGTCCACTTGTTTGATAAAAAATCTCAAGTTATATTCAGTAAGCGTCCCTACTAGCAGTCATAATCTTGTCAATTTAAGGGATTATGTCTGTAACTACAAAAAATCATTTCAAAGTCTAAGGTACTTAAAAAACAAAGTCAATACAAACCATGGTTATAATTGTTCTTTATAGAGCAGTTATTGTGAGGACTGACTGTGATTTTTCTACATCTAAGCATACTGTAAATGTATAATCTTGCTCAAAATCAAGCAATACAATTTTGATATTTATGTCAATGTGTCTGTACTACCTGCTTTTCTAGGTCAGAAAAATTGAGCTTAAAAGTTTCAAAAAAGATTAATTTTCTGAGTTCTTTTCTGCCTCCTATAACTGAGTAGTTCGATAGTGTGTAGAAAACCAATCTGTCCTTGAAGTATTTTGCCACTTTATATCCAGATCCAAAGCAAACCAGAGGACAAAACTGAGAACAGAATAAAAATAATTCTGTCTAAATGTCTATGGCATTGTTTTTTAATGTGGTGGGTTGAATTAAGCCCTCAACATAAAATTGCCAGACCAGCTCATCTGAGAGCAAAAGAAGCTGTATTTACAAGCAAAACTGCAATCTAAATACAAAATGCAATTAATATGTACAAAATACACAATAATATACCATATTTAGATATATTTGCAATTTATAAATTCCACAAGAGCCCCTGTAGACAAAACCAGAGGGAGTTAACAACAGCTTCCCAGTCTCTTCCTTCCCCCTGTACATGAGACAGGAGAAAAAAGGAGGAAAGAGTAGTTTTTTGGTACTTATTCACAACAAGAATGCATTCAAGGTCAGTAAAGCCAGCAAAAGCCAGAGCTGTATCTACCAGTGGAGGAAGCATAAAAAGAGAAAGTTAGTTTATGCATACTAACTTTATGTTAGTTATCTGTCCAATGGGATTATTTAGACCTTATTATCATTTTCCTTTTTGCATCCAGTGGTAATATACTTACACTCTACCACTTTCTGTTCAAGATGTGTGGAAACTTTTCTAGGCACAGCCTAAAATTACCATAATCTACCCCTTCTAAATAATTCCATTGTTTGCTAATACTATTCATCTAATCTAAATGAATATCTACAACAGTGAGTAGCAAAGTTCATATTTTCAGCTTATCTTCTATTCTGGCTATCTCAGGTGTAAGTGATTCAAAAGTTCAAAACCCAGGAAATAAGAAAACATGTCTATGGATCTGTCACGAGATAATTGGTAGGTTGCATCTCTGCCTTTATGTCCTGATGCATCATGAGCCCACCAGGGTAAAAAAAGTTCACCTTGGTGTTTCCATTCAAGGTCAAGATCACAGTTTGTGTCTACGTGAGAAAATTTGGCAGCTAAATCTGCTTCATGATTGTGTCGATGTTCTTCAGTAGCTTTGCTCTTAGGAATGTGAACATCAATGTGTCTCACTGGAATTCTCTTGATGCAAGCAGCAATGTCTTGTCATAGATTGCAAGCCCAAATAGGCTTTCCTTTCCTCTGCCATCCATTCTTTTTGCAGTCCTTTAGCCAACCCCATAAAAGAGTTGGCTACCATCCATGAAACAGTGTAGAGATGAAGCATTGGGCATCTCTTATGCTCAGCTACGTCAAGAGCTATCTGGACAGCTTTTACCTCAGTCAGTGTCTTCTGGACAATTTGTGACCACTTCCACCAGACCAGGTCTTTCAAGATTTCCCATTTGAGCTCTTTGTGTTATCAGAGCCATCCACTTGGACCATGTGGCATCTGCTGTGTGATGCAATGAAGAACCTTTGCCTTTGAACATCCAATTCAAAACTGTTAATCTAGGAGTGGACTTAGTTCCAATTACTTCAGAAGCAGCTTTTACTCCATCATAGGCAACTAGAATCTCTTTCTCTGTTGGAGTATAATTTGCCTCTGAGCCTCTGCAGCCACAGCTCCAGAAACTAAGTGGATATCCACACGTCTCACTGGAGCTCTCTGCCATAAGCACCAGGTTAGACCATTGTCACTTGCAGCTGTGTACAAACTGTTCTTAATGTCTGGACCATCTCAGACAGGTCCCAGACCCATTGCTTGAACTACCTCTTGTCAGTTTGAGGGCAGAAGGGCCTTGCAGAGGGACCTCGACCAACTGGACTGATGGGCAGAGTCCAATGAGATGACATTCAACAAGTCCAAGTGCCGGGTGCTGCACTTTGGCCACAACAACCCCATGCAGAGCTACAGGCTGGGGTCGGAGTGGCTGGAGAGCTGCCAAACAGAGAGGGACCTGGGGGTGCTGATTGACAGCTGCCTGAACATGAGCCAGCAGTGTGCCCAGGTGGCCAGGAAGGCCAACGGCATTCTGGCCTGCATTAGGAATAGTATGGCCAGCAGGAGCAGGGAGGTCAGGGAGGTCCAGCTGGCGGCCAGTCACCAGTGGTGTCCCCCAGGGATCAGTGTTGGGCCCCATCCTCTTTAACATCTTCATTGATGATATGGATGAGGGAATTGAGTCAGTCATCAGCAAGTTTGCAGATGACACCAAGTTGGGAATAGATGTTAGTCAGTTAGAGGGTAGAAAGGCTCTGCAGAGGGACCTCGACCGACTGGACAGATGGGCGGAGTCCAATGGGATGACATTCAACAAGTCCAAGTGCCGGGTGCTGCACTTTGGCCACAGCAACCCCATGCAGAGCTACAGGCTGGGGTCAGAGTGGCTGGAGAGCTGCCAAACAGAGAGGGATCTGGGGGTGCTGATCGACACCCGCCTAAACATGAGCCAGCAGTGTGCCCAGGTGGCCAAGAGGGCCAATGGCATCCTGGCCTGTATTAAGAATAGTGTGGCCAGCAGGAGCAGGGAGGTCATTGTGCCCCTGTACTCTGCATTGGTTAGGCCACACCTTGAGTACTGTGTCCAGTTCTGGGCCCCTCAGTTTAAGAAGGACATCGAGACACTTGAACGTGTCCAGAGGAGGGCAACAAGGCTGGTGAGAGGCCTTGAGCACAAGCCCTATGAGGAGAGACTGAGGGAGCTGGGGTTGTTTAGCCTGGAGAAGAGAAGGACCAGGGGTGACCCCATTGCCCTCTACAACTACCTGAAGGGTGGTTGTGGACAGGAGGGGGTTGGTCTCTTCTCCCAGGCAACCAGTACCAGAACAAGGGGACACAGTCTCAAGCTGTGCCAGGGGAGGTTTAGACTTGAGGTGAGGAGGAAGTTCTTCACTGAGCGAGTCATTCGTCATTGGAATGGGCTGCCCGGGGAGGTGGTGGAGTCGCCGTCCCTGGAGGTGTTCAAGAGGAGACTGGACATGGCACTTGGTGCCATGGTCTAGTTGTGAGGTCTGTTGGGACGGGTTGGACTTGATGATCCTTGGGGTCTCTTCCAACCTTGGTTATACTGTGATACTGTGATACTGTCATTGTGTTCCTGTACTCTGCTTTGGTTAGGCCACACCTTGAGTATTGTGTCCAGTTCTGGGCCCCTCAGTTTAAGAAGGACATCGAGACACTTGAACGTGTCCAGAGAAGGGCAACAAGGCTGGGGAGAGGCCTTGAGCACAAGCCCTGTGAGGAGAGGCTGAGGGAGCTGGGGTTGTTTAGCCTGGAGAAGAGGAGGCTCAGGGGCGACCTCATTGCTCTCTACAACTACCTGAAAGGTGGTTGTAGCCAGGAAGGGGTTGGCCTCTTCTCCCTAGAAACCAGCACCAGAACAAGGGGACACAGTCTCCAGCTGCACCAGGGGAAGTTTAGGCCTGAAGTGAGGAGAAAATTCTTCACCGAAAGAGTCATTTGCCATTGGAATGGGCTGCCCAGGGAGGTGGTGCAATTGCCATCCCTGGAGGTGTTCAAGAGGGGGTTGGACATGGCACTTGGTGCCATGGTCTAGTCGTGGGGTCTGCAGCGACAGGTTGGACTCCATGATCTTCGAGGTCTCTTCCAACCTTAGCTATACTGTGATACTGTGATACTCTGAACCCAGGACCATTCCGAGCATCCTGCTGTTCCTTTAAGCCCAGTAACTGAGAAGCCGCAGCTCAGCACAGCCGCATTCTCTCTCCAAGACTGTTTACATCACCCCCATGACTCGTCGCCGTAGGACCAACCCCATAGACATTGTTTGCTGATGTTGTCTGACCGGGAACCTCTGAGCCCGCCTACCAGCAACCGTCGCCCCGCCCTGATGTGCAAGCCGACTCCCAGGGCCGGCCCGTGGGGCCAAACCCGACCAGGACCTATCCCTATTGTCTGGAGGGAACCAACTGAGTCCTGAAGGGAACCTGCTTCTGAACTAAGCCCAGGTTCCTCTTCACTGCTGCGGAGAGAGGAGACAGTAACCCGACGTCGCTATCCAGCTTGGCTAGGAAACAGTCCAGCAACTGTAGTCTGCCAGCTTGCTACAAACAGCTATAGAGTATCTTCCACGTGCTTTCCATCCACTAGCACTCAGTTCAAAGTATCCATGTGCAGCAGAGTAATCACTGACATATAGAGATTGCAATATTGCTGTATATAGCCAGAAGCTGCCTGCATTCCGCCGAGTTGCCATCTAGTGGCCACACGGCAGAACTGCACCCTTCATTATATCAGTATCATAGTAGTATCAGTCAGGGTTGGAAGGGACCACAAGGATCATCTAGTTCCAACCACCCTGCCATGGACAGGGACACCCTACACTAGATCAGGCTGGCCAGAGCCTCATCCAGCCTGGGCTTAAACACCTCCAGGGATGGGGCCTCAACCACCTCCCTGGATAACCCATTCCAGGGTTTCACCGCTCTCATGGTGAAGAACTTCTTCCTCATGTCCAGATTGAATCTCCCCACCTCCAGCTTCATTCCATTCCCCCTAGTCCTATCACTACCTGATAGCCTGAGATGTCCCTCCCCAGCCTTCTTCTAGGCCCCCTTCAGATACTGGAAGGCCACAATGAGGTCACCTCGGAGACTTCTCTTCTCCAGACCGAACAGCCCCAACTCCTTCAGTCTGTCCTCATAGGAGAGGTGCTCCAGCCCTCTGATCATCCTCGTGGCCCTTCTCTGGACACCTTCTAGCACCTCCATATCCCTCCTGTAATAGGGGCTCCAGAACTGGACGCAGTACTCCAGGTGGGGTTTCACCAGAGCTGAGTAGAGGGGGAGAATCACTTCCCTTGAACTGCTGGCCACACTTCTCTTGATGCAGCCCAGGATCTGATTGGCTTTCCCAGCTGCGAGTGCACATTGAGAGCTCATGTTGAGCTTCTTGTCCACCAGCACCTCCAAGTCTCTCTCCTCAGGGCTGCTCTCCAGCCAGTCACTGCCCAGCCTGGATTTGTGCCTGGGATTGCCTTGACCCAGATGCAGGACCCTGCACTTGGTCTTGTTGAACCTCATGAGGTTGGCTTGTGCCCACCTCTCCAGCCTCTCAAGGTCCCTCTGGATGGCATCCCTTCCCTCCAGCATGCCTGCTGCACTACACAGCTTGGTGTGATCAGCAAATTTGCTGAGGGGGCTCTCAATGCCACTGTGCATGTCACCCACAAAGATGTTGAACAAGACTGGTGCTAGGACTGATCCCTGAGGGACTCTGCTTGTCCCTGGCCTCCACTGGGACATGGACCCGTTGACAGCCACTCTTTGGGTGTGGCCATCAAGCCAGTTCTTTGTCCATCTAGTGGTCCATCCATCAAACCCATGTGCCACCAGCTTCAGACCAGGATGTGGTGTGGGACAGTGTCGAAGGCTTTGCTCGGGTCCAGGTAAATGACATCAGTTTCTCACCCCTCATCTATTAATGCTGTCACCTGTTCATGGCCAGCACCCAGCCTAAACCGCCACACTGTGACAGGAGTCAGGGCACCTGTAACTATGGGGATTACATCCACATGTACAATTGACACATCGCTTAGTGTTAGTGACAGTATCACTGTTGGAGCAATTAGAGTTGTTCTGGGATACTGAGAAAGTCAGTTACCCTTCTGGTATTTTTACCTCTCACTCTGCCACTTTCCTGCATTCTCCTTGAAAGAGCAGGAGCAGGTTGACCATCCCACTTATTCATCCTTTCACCAAATTCACCACGGGGTTTTCCAAAGACTTCCATATGACTGCTGTTGTCCATTTTGGATTGGCCTAGTTTGAAATGGTCTTCTAGGAGGATGTCTGCTCTTGACAGCTGAAACTTTTATCCATTTAGATGAGGAAGGAGTGATCCCATCCTCCTTTGCCAGTTTAAATACAGAGGTTTTAAATTCCTCCTTCAGCTCATGCAGAGGTTCTTGAGCCCATCCACACAGGACCATTGGTGCAAAATATCCTCTACACTGCAGCCAGGGAACATGGTCTTACTTAGAGTCTCTGGCAGAAGAAACCAGGTGAAACCTGTAGTCAGCCATTGGGATTTTGGAGTAGAAGATATCAAGGATCAGAAGCCAAATATACACCAACTGAGAAGGAGATCTTAGCATCCTATGAAGTAATTTGAGCTGCATCAGAAGTAGTGGGTACAGATGCACCACTCCTCTTAGCACCCAGGCTGCCTGTGCTGCATTGGATGTTCAGAGGGAACATCCCTTCTTCTCATCATGCCACCAGTGCTACATGGAGTAAGTGGGTAGCACTGATTACACAGAGAGCTTTACTGGGGAAACCAAACCACCCAGGAATTCTGGAAGAGATTATGGACTGGTCAGATGGCAGAGATTTTGGAGCATCACCACAAGTAGTACCACCATGCAACGAGTTATCTGAAGATGAAAGGCCTTATGCTCTGTTTACTGATGGATCCTGTCGTGTGGTAGGAAACCAGCAGAATTGGAAAGCTGCTGTATGGAGTCCTACATGACAGGTTGTTGAAGCTAGGGAAGGAGAAGTTGAATTGAGTAAATATGCAGAAGTGAAAGCCATCCAACTGTCTCTAGAGATTGTTGAAAGAGAAAAGTGGCCGGTACTTTACCTTTACACAGATTCCTGGATGGTGGCTAATGCCCTGTGGGTTTGGCTACAGCAGTGGAAGAAGACCAATTGGCAACTCAGGGGCAAGCCTATTTGGGCTGCCTCATTGTGGCAAGACATTGCTGCTCGGGTGGAGAACATGACTCTGAGGGTACATCATGTTGACACTCATGTACCTAGAAGTCATGCTAATGAAGAATATCAAAACAATGAGCATGCAGACAAGGCTGCCAGGATTGATGTAGCTCAAGTGGATCTGGACTGGGAGCATACAGGTGAACTGTTTGGAGCTCGATGGGCCCATGAAACATCAGGACATCTAGGGAGAGACACTACGTACAGATGGGCTCGCGACCAAGGGGTGGACTTGACCATGGAAGCCATCACGTGGGTCACACATGACTGTGAAACCTGTGCTGCAATTAAGAGAGCCACCAGAACCAAGTCTCCCTGGAACAGAGGGTGGTTGCTGGGTTTTATCTATGGTGAAGCCTGGCAGATTGACTATACTGGACTATTGCCATGAACACACCAAGGCAAGCACAACATCCTCACCATGGTAGAAGCAACTACAGGCTGGTTAGAAATATATCCTGTAAATCATGCCACTACCTGGAACACCATCTTAGGCCTTGAAAGGCAAATCCTGTGCCAACATGGTACCCCTGAACAGATTGAGTCTGACAATAGGACTCATTTCAGGAGAAGGAGAAGGAGGAAGAAGAGGAGGTCATCTCAGGGCCTAAAAACAGACCAAGATACATAGCAGTAGCACCAGAGATCCAGACCTTTCCAGTATCAGTTGTCCCTATACAGCAAAAGAAATATACAAGGAAAACAGGACATTTTGCACAGGGTGAAGACAAACCAGGACCATCATGGGAACAAGAGGAAGAGCCAGAGGTAATCAATCAATCTTTATGATTGTGTGAGTAAAACCTATCACCCAACACTATCTCATCAACTAAACCATGGCGCTAAGTGCTCATCCAGTCTCTTCTTAAACACTTCCACTGATGGTGACTCCACCACCTCCCTAGACAGTCCATTCCAATGTCCAGTCTTTCTGTGAATAATTTCTTCCTAACATCCAGCCTAAAGCTCCCCTGGTGAAGCTTGAGGCTGTGTCCTCTTGTTCTGTCACAGGTTGTCTGGGAGGAGACCAACACCCACCTGGCTACAACCTTCCTTCAGGTAGATGTAGACAGCAATAAGGTCTCCTCTGAATCTCCTCCTCTCCAGGCTAAGCAACCCCAGCTCCCTGAGCCTCTCTTCATAGGGCTTGCAATCCAAACCCCTCACCAGCTTTGCTAGTATCACTCAAGGCTGGAAGGGACCACAAGGATCATCTAGTTCCAACCTCCCTGCAATGGGCGGGGACACCCCACACTAGATAAGCCTAGCCAGAGCCTCATCCAGCCTGGTCTTGAACACCTCCAGGGACGGGGCCTCAACCACCTCCCTGGACAACCCATTCCAGGGCTTCACCACTCTCATGGTGAAGAGCTGCCTCCTCATGTCCAGCCTTGTGACTGTTTTAGGCTGGGCATTTAAGAAAGGGACAGTTGCTGAAACACTCTGGTTGAATGTTTTGGAAAACATAATATTATAAACTAATTTCATTGGTAGATTGGTAGAATGCAACTTTAAGTTTTGGGTTCAGTCTGTTTGTGTTCAGTCTGTTCTCAGTCTATTCCTGTGGGTCTGTCTGCTCTTCTTAATCTGAAGCAACAGCTTGCTGGACAGGAGTGACCTTGAATTAACAGAGCTAACCAGATAAGAAAACTAATTCTTGCACATGCTTTGAGCTAACAAAATTTTATCCTAAATTGCCTTTCTCTCTCTCTCTCTAACCCTTTTTGGGAAAAAAAGGGAGGTAGGGAGGGAGAGGGGGTACAGGGGCCGGAGGGGGCACACCCTACTCCAGCTGCAGGTCTTCTGTATTACGTTCATTGCTGTAGATTTCTGTATATATTGTAAATACTGTATATTTGTGCACATATTCATTGCATTTCATTCATGCTTGTAAATATAGCTTCTTTCATTTGCTTTTCTGACTGAGTTAGCTGTGGTACCTTTTGTGTGTGGGGGGAACTTTCTCACCCTACCACAAGTCTGAATCTCCCAACCTCTAGTTTCATTCCATTCCCCCTAGTTCTATCACTACCTGACAGCCTGAGAAGTCCCTCCCCAGCCTTCTTCTAGGCCCCCTTCAGATACTGGAAGGCCACAATGAGGTCACTTCGGAGACTTCTCTTCTCCAGACCGAACAGCCCCAACTCCTTCAGTCTGTCCTCATAGGAGAGGTGCTCCAGCCCTCTAATCATCCTCGTGGCCCTTCTCTGGACACCTTCCAGCACCTCCATATCCCTCTTGTCATAGGGACTCCAGAACTGGTCGCAGTACTCCAGGCAGGGTTTCACCAGAGCTGAGTAGAGGGGGAGAAGCACCTCCCTTGAACTGCTGGCCACACTTCTCTTGATGCAGCCCAGGATCTGATTGGCTTTCCCAGCTGCGAGTGCACATTGAGAGCTCATGTTGAGCTTCTTGTCCACCAGCACCTCCAAGTCTCTCTCCTCAGGGCTGCTCTCCAGCCAGTCCCTGCCCAGCCTGGATTTGTGCCTGGGATTGCCTCGACCCAGATGCAGGACCCTGCACTTGGTCTTGTTGAACCTCATGAGGTTGGCTTGTGCCCACCTGTGGTGGTTTGGGCTGGGTGCCCACTGCTGCATGGTGCACTTCCTGTGTCCAGAAGTCCAGCCCAGTAGGTGGACACAGGAAACCCGTGTATCTCCTACCACACCCCCCCACACCGCTATAAGATCTTGCGTGGGGTCCGCCTCTTTCTCTTTCTTCCCTCGCCAGCACCCGGTAACTGGGGAGACATCTCCCGGCCTTGGGCCTGGCTAGGCCCAAGGCCATGGGGATGGGTGGTCTCAGGCCTGGCCAGCTGAGACTAGCCTACCAGTAAGGGGGGAAGAACGAGCCCTGGGGGTCTTGGGCCCACCCTCAGGTGGGGATGGGATGTATCCGGGTCAGTTTTGGGGCTTCTTCTTTCACTGTTTCTGGTTCCTTTGTGCACCTTCACCTTTTTCTATTTAAACTTTTCCATCACTTTTGCAATCCGTTTGTCAGAGTTGTTATTTTGCCTGTGGTGGGGAGGGGGCTGCCTCAACCCACTACACCACCTCTCCAGCCTCTCAAGGTCCCTCTGGATGGCATCCCTTCCCTCCAGCATGTCTGCTGCACCACACAGCTTGGTGTGATCGGCAAACTTGCTGAGGGTGCACTCAATGACACTGTGCATGTCACCCACAAAGATGTTGAACAAGACTGGTGCTAGGACTGATCCCTGAGGGACTCTGCTTGTCCCTGGCCTCCACTGGGACATGGACCCATTGACAGCCACTCTTTGGGTGTGGCCATCAAGCCAGTTCTTTATCCATCTAGTGGTCCATCCATCAAACCCATGTTTCACCAGGATGTGGTGTGGGACAGTGTCGAAGGCTTTGCTCAGGTCCAGGTAAACAACATCAGTTGCTCGCTCCTCACCTATTATTGTTGCAACTTGTTCACAGGAGGCCACCAGGTTTGTCAGGCAGTATTTGCCCTTGGTGAAGCCATGCTGACTGTTCCAAATCACCTCTTCACTATTCTTCTGAGTCTATCTATCCTCCAGGAGGATCTGCTCCATGATCTTTCTGGGCACAGAGATGAGACTGACTGGCCTGTAGTTCCCAGGTTCCTCCTTCTTACCCTTTTTCAAAATGGGAGCAATGTTTCCCCTTTTCCAGTCTGTGGCGACTTCCCCAGTCTGCCATGACTTTTGGAATAGAATAGAGAGGGGTTTAGCAACCTCATTTGCCAGTTCTCTTAGGACCCGTGGGTGTATTCCATCGGGTCCTATGGACTTGAACACTTCCAGGTTCTTCAGGTGATCACCAACCTGATCTTCACCTACAACGGGCACCTACAATGCCCGTCCCTGGCATTGTCTTCCATGACACCAGGAGTGTGGCTAGAGGACCTTGCAGTGAAGACTGAGGTAAAGAAGCTACTGAGTACCTTCAGCCTTAACCCATACACTCTCAACCAGCTCATCATCCCTCTCCAGGTCGAGGTCCACTGATTCCAGCTGGTTATTGACATAGAGGGCAACACCTCTTCCTCTCCTTCCCTGCCTATCCTTCCTAAAGAGATTTTACCTATGTATCCCTACATTCGAGTCATGGGAATCGTCCCTCTAAAGAGCTTATACCCATCTATCCCTACATTCCAGTCAAGGGAATCATCCCACCACGTTTCAGTAATAGCCACTATGTCATGACATCCCAGCAGCACAGTGGCCCTTAATTCATGCTGTTTGTTACCCAAGCTGTATGCCTTTGCATAGAAGCGCTTCATCTGGGCTGGCCTTGTCGTCCTCTTGTGCCAATTCCCCTTGGTTTCCACAGAGTGTCCTGGTGTGTCATTCGTGGCTTGCCTCAGGGCAGCAAGTTGAGAGCCCTTACCAGCTCTCCATCCCTCTGCCTCTGGTGAGCTGCCCCTCTGTTTGTCACTGGCCATCAGGAGACTATTAACTCCTTCCCCCTTCAAATCTAATTTAAAGCCCTGTCAATGAGCCCTGCCAATTCCTGCCCCAGGATCCTTTTCCCCCTCTGGGACAAGTGCATCCCATAAGTTGTTTTCAGCTCTGGTGCCTTGTAAACCAAGCCATGATTGTAGAACCCAAAGCCCTGTCGATGGCACCAGCCCCAGAGCCATGAATTGACCTGTTGGCTCTTCCTCGATGTTCCCTGATCCATCGCTGACATTACAGGGATATTGGAGAACACAACTTGAGCTCCTGATCCCTTTAGCATTGGCTCTAAGGTTCTGAAATCTCTTTTAATTGATTGTGAGCCTCTCATTGTTGCATCTGCACTACCCACCTGAAAGACCAGCAGTGGGTGGTAGTCTGAAGGACTCACGAGTTTGGGAATTTTACCTACAATGTCCTTTACTTGGGCACCAGGGAGGCAGCTGACCTCTCTATGAAATGGGTCTGGTCTGCATATTGGGCCCTCTGCTCCCTTCAGTAGGGTGTCTCCTTTAACAATGACCCTATGAGGTTTCTTTTCCAGATTAGTTTTGATGGCTGGCCTGAGGCAACCTGTCATTGGTGCAGCTTCTGACCTTCTTGAGTCCTCATCCTTACCGATGACCTGTTCTTCCTGCAGAGCCTCATACCTATTCTGAACCTGCACTGTAGGCAGTGTGCTGCTCAAAGTAGCATGCTTGCTCTGTTTGCATTTCTTCCATCGTGCAGAGACCTGTTCCCATTGGCCCTGCTCATGTGGGTTGCTACAGGGAGGCTGAGAGGCTTGCTGATGGGAAGGTATCAAACTCCCTGTTCCACTAAGAGTTATCCCCTGATCTAACACAGGAGTTGTTCCTTCCATCCTCCTTATCAATGCCAGGCTCCACCACTCACTGCAACCACCTACCTGAACATCTGAATGCTTGTGTGTGGTCTCTGTTTGGGTGCCCACTGTTCTTCTACTAGCCTTTCTTCTAGTAGTAACCATCTTGCAGTAACCACCCTCTCCACCCCGCCCTTTCTTTTTTTTTTTTTTTTTTTCCCCGTCCGTGAGCAGGCTGAGCTGAGCTGCTCGCCACTGCCTCCTCTCTCCGCAGCCACGCACTGGGGTCTGTTTGGTTGTCTCTCTATGTCACTGTGCTCAGGCACATAGGCAACCCAAGCCTGCTGCCCCTCCTCCCCTCTTCAGGAGATCTCGAGCCACCAACCCTTATTGATTGAAAAGAAAGTAAAGCAAAGCCAAAAGCAAGCTTCCAGTGCTAAGCTGCTCACCACTGCTTCTCTCAGCAGCCAGCCATGCTCTGGGTTCTTGAAGGGTTGTTGTTCTTCTCTGGACATGTTCCAGCAACTCAACATCTTTCCTAAACTGAGGGGGCCCAGAATTGGACATAGGACTCAAGGTGTGGCCTAACCAGTGCTGAGTACAGGGGCAGAATGACCTCCCTGCTCCTGCTGGCCATACTGTTCCTGATACAGGCCAGGATGCCATTGGCCTTCTTGGCCACCTGGGCACACTGCTGGTGCATGTTCAGCTGACAATCACTACTCCCAGGTCCCTTTTGACCTGCTTGCTCTCCAGCCACTCTGTCCCCAACCTGTAGCCCTGCATGGGGTTGTTGTGGCCAATGTGTAGAACCCGGCACTTAGGCATGTTAGGTCTCACGCCCTTGGACTCTGCCCATCTGTCCAGCCTGTCAAGGTCCCTCTGCAAAGCTCTCCAACCCTCTGACAGATCAACACCTGCACCCAGCTTGGTGTCATCTGCAAACTTACTCATGATGGACTCAATACACTCATCCAGAACACCAATAAAGGTATTGAACAATAAGGGTCCCAACAGTGATCCCTGAGGGAAACCACTAGTGAATGGCTGCCAGCTGGTTGTGGCACCATTCACCATCACTCTGGGTTCAGCCCTCCAGCCAGTTCCTAACCCAGTGCAGAGTGATCCTGGCCAAGTCAGGGGCTGACAGCTAGACCAAGATTTTGCAATGGGGGACAGTGTCAAAGGCCTTGCTGAAGTCCAGGTAGACTACATCCACAGCCTTCCCCACATCCACGAGGTGGGTCACCTGATAGAAGGAGATCAGGTTGGTCAGGCAGGACCTGCTCTTCCTAAGTCCATGCTGGCTGGGCCTGATCCCTTGGCTATCCTGTAAGTGCTGTGTGATTGCACTCAAGATGACCTGTTCCATAATCATGCCTGGCACTGACGTCAGGCTGACTGGCCTGAAATTCCCTGGTTCATCCAACCAGCTCTCCTTGTGGATGGGCATCAGGCTGGCCAGCTTCCAGTCATCAGGGACCTCTCCAGTGAGCCAGGACTGCTGAAAAATGTGGAAAGCAGCTTGGCCAGTGTGGGAGGAGGGCATGTATATTACAACAGGCCAGCTCATCTGCCAGCTCTCTCAGTACCCTAGGATGGATCCCATCTAGTCCCATGGACATGTGGGGATCCAAATGGCTGAGCAAGTCTCTCACTGCTCCCTCCTGGATTACAGGGGAACTATACTGCTCCCTGACTCCATCTGCCAGCTCAGGAGGCTAGTTTTCTGGAAGACAACCATTCCTGCTATTAGAAAATGAGGCAAAGAAGGCGTTAAGTAACTGTGCCTTTTCTTCATCTTTAGTCACAATATTCCCTTTCATGTCCTCTAAGGAGTGGAGGTTGTCCTTGCCCCTCCTTTTGCCATGAACATATTGTTATAGATGACTCCAGGCAAAAGTTTTTGGTAACAGTTTTATTGGCACTAAAAGATCTTAAAAAGGTATTGAACGGCAATAAAAGCAATAAAAGGCAAGCAAAGCAGCGCTGGGCTTGAAAGGGGACAAAACTCCATCTCCACAGCAGCTTTACAATAGCTTTCTTCATCATATATAGTTACATCATCTACATAAATAAACTTATGCTAAATAGAAGGCAGGCATATGATGAGTCTTAGAATAGGTGATCAAATCCCTTCTCCCTACAGTCTGTGTGGTAAAGGTCAAAGTATCCACTTGCACGCATGCTCAGTCGTCCAGGCTTCTTATCTAAAGAAAACAAATGCTCAGTTCTTCTCCTCAGCCTTGGTGTCTCCAATTAGCCAAACACACTGTCTCTGTTTAAGTCTGTAAAATATGCAGCTCCCCCTTTGTCCTCAAAACAGGCTCCTGCAAGCTCCTGACCCACAGTCCCAGTGCACTCTGAATTCTCTACCTTTAACACAAATCACAGAACCACCAGGATATTCATAACAATATTTATAAAAAACAATTTTTGTTGTCCTTCACAGCAGTGGCCAGTCTCAGCTCTAAATGGGATTTTGCCTCTCTATTTTTTTTCCTACATGACCTAGCAACATTCTTAAACATTTAATGGGTTAGCTCTCCTTTCTTCCAAAGATGATGCACCCTCTTTTTCCCCCTGAATTAATCCAGAAGTTCATTGCCCATCCAGGCTGGGTGTCTACCCCATTGCTGAAAAGCAACTTGGCAGTAAAGTTCCTGCTACAGTTCTAATCTGTCTGACTTCAAAACTGGAATCAGGATCAGGTCCACAAGATCTTGTAGTTTAAATCTCAACAGTTTTTCAGAAATATTTTAAAGGTACAATTGTTGCTTTGAGGTGATTCTCTCATGTCATATTCCTTTAATGAGGAGTAGTGGCCACTCACAACTTCTCTGAAATTCTTTTCACTTTCCAGGAGTATAATACATAACCAGAAAGGGCACTGCTAAATAGCTTATAAGAAGGATTATTGTGGTAGCTTAAGGCTGTGCCTAAAATTTTTTCCACAAATCTTGAACAGAGAGTGATAGAACATAAATAAATTGCTGGTGGCTGTAAAAAGGAAAATAAGGATAAGGTCTAAATAATCCCATTGGACAGATATCTAACAAAAAGTTATAGCTCTAAATTAACTTCCTCTCTTTTTGCTTCCTTTGCTGTGGCAGATACTATCTGGCTTTTGCTTAGCTGCTGCTGACCTTGGCTGCATTGCTTTCTTGTGGCTAAGTACTAACAAACTACTCTCTGCTCTTCTTTCTTTTGTCCTGTGTACAGTGGGAGAAGGAAGGGAGCAGGGAGGGGGAAGCTGTTGGTAGCTCCCTGGTTTTGTCCATTATATTATATAATATTGTATATTTTGTACATATTCATCTCATTTCTTATTTCAGATTGTAGTTTTGCTTGTAAATACAGCTTTATTTGCTTGTAAATACAGTTTTATTTACTTTCAACTGAGTTGGTCTGGCAATTTTATGTTGGTGGGTAATTTCAACCCACTACATTCATGTATCAGTTTTTGAAAGTACTCTGTTCATCATCAGAAGGCAAAACCTGTGTACACAGTCACTGCACATTGCTTTGGGTGTGTTTTTTTCCCATTGCGCAACTTATCACTCATATCAGTTTTCTGTTTCCTTACTAAATTGTGCGGATTTTTATACAGATGATTACTAATGAAAAGTAATGCACACTTGCTGTTTTAACATGCATTTTCTATTAAATCTCTTTAATATTTTAAGAATCTTAAAATCTATTTCTGGGTACACTCAGTAACTTGCCTCAGTTAATTAGAATACACTGAACTCAGCACTTTTATTCATGAACATAGTCATCAGTCTGGTTATTTTTTTGGACATAATTTTTTGTAATGGTTCTGCCAGATTCATTTATTTATGATCAAAAAAAAGCCATCTGTTAGATATATCCACTCATATACCCATCAAGATCCATATGTGTGCACACAGTGGAGACTGTGGACTAGTTTACTGTTAATTCATACCATGCAATGCCTGAGTTCAGGTCCATGCAGGACAGAAAGAAAATGAGAATAAGGAACTACTGCATCGTACATAATTCCTTTTTTCAGACACTTCATTTTTTTCTCTCTTCTTCCTACATTGTAGGCCACATTACCAACTAATTGGGATGAATTTATTTAGGAGAGAGAGTGGGAAACCACAATGACAAGTTAGTACAGGTTTAGAAATGCCAACAAAATCCTGATTTAAAAGAAAACCAAATATTGATTTAAAAGAAAACCAAAAAAGGAAAATGAAAGCATGAGATGCTGAAAGTAGATGAGGTGGACTTGGTCCTGTTGGTCTCTTTGGTGAACAGTTTGTCCCATGGATAACCTTAGCTAATGACATTTTGCTGGTGGGAGCAAGTGTCCATCAGCTGGTCTTGCTTTACATGGGATACAGAAGGGGAGAAAATTCCACAGGTATCTTCTTAGAAAAGAAGAAAAGTTTTGTCATATATGTCAGCAAGTACCTTCTGTTCTCAACAGGTCTTAAGCATCTGTGATTGCTAAACATCCCCTGGCATGTTTTCTGAGAATGGAGAATGTTAGCTGCAGTGTTTTGGCCAACTTTCAGTAAGTGTGATTACACTCTGACAGCATAATTTCCCTTGGAACTGCAGTTGGAATAGTTTGGGGTTTCTTACTTCCTCCTCCTAAAAACAGTGTTTCGCTTTTTCTGGAATGGAGGAGTTTCTGTGTTTCACCCCAGAGATGGTTGTATTTCAGTGGTAGTTGAATTAATGTTTAAGTGTATTCATCTGGCAGCACTCTTGGAGTCTCTTCTGGAATAGAAGGCATTTTGTAAGTACAGAAAAGGTAGCAAAAGACAAGATGTTATACATAAAAATCTTGACTTATTTCTTACTCTTCAGGTGAGTAGACCAGCCCCTGAACCAGGCCAGTATAAAAACATTTGGTCCTGAGTAGTTAGTACAATTACTACAAAAAGCTTCATGTTGTTTTGCTTCTGCAACATAAGATGCCATATGCCACTTGTTAAAAAATATGTGAATTTGATATAGTTGTCTGCCTTTCTTCTGCCTCTCTCAAATAAATGCTCTACATATTATGAATGACCTTGAATTAAGAAATAAGCCTGGTGGGTGGCAATTTTTAAAGTATCTTAACACAAAATGTACAAAAGAACTATGAAAAAAACATTCTGGTTACACTGTTTGGCACTTAATGGTTTGGATCAATCCCAAAGCAAAGCCATGGAAAAAAATCCTTCTACACCAAGGGCTGTGCAAGGTCACAATGCCTCCTTTAAGAAGCATAAACTTTTCTCATATGGATTAGATTGCCAATTGTTCTCATCTATTAAATCACATATTCTTAGAATGTGTTTCGAGACTAGTAGGGGAAATAGGTGTGAGAAATTAAATTGCAGAGCTGATGAGGGAAGAGCTGGTTTGTTGGGGTTTTTTTAAAAACAGGTTGAGCACACAATATCCTTCCAATATTTTGCTCGTTTCAGTAAGCAGCATCAAGAAAAATAATTTTCCAATTAGTCAGCAGTTACATCATTATCTTCTATATCAGATTTGCTACCATACAAAAACCCATCGGGAGACAAAGCAGGAAGAGTTAAGTATCTTTACTGGAATCTAAGGTCTGTAAGGAGGTGAAATTAGATTAGCTCTGTGGAAATGAGGACAGTTTACATTACCAGAGCAGGCCTACCTGTCTCCAGGTTTGACAATGAACAACGCCTTTAGCATATGGTATTACACTGGATTAGAGATCAAGTCCAATTAATCCTAATTTATCCTCTCTTGAACCTCAGTGTCTTGTTAGCTGGAGGGAAAAATAATCTGCTGTTCCCAAAGTGACAGGTGAAGCTCTCATTTGAGGTAAGGCTACCATGTGGAGCTGTGCCTCCATCTGGTGACTCCTTTTTGTGATATTCAAACAGAAGGTGTTTTAATAAAGCTTTATAGCAGGCACCACCTGGCACTGATCCTCCTCTAAAAAGCTATAATTGAGGGTTGGTTTTACAGTATAACTTGAATCTGAACCTTGGAAATTCATAAGGAGATGCAAATCTGAGAGTGATGTAATTCTAAAATGCCATTTTGGCTTAGAGTTAATTGGTTAGAGAAAGTTGTGGTTTGGCTAATTGCAACCATTTATGTGGTAGCTTCCCCCTTTTCAGATGGATTAACAGAAGCATCAACTGAAAATTATATATCCAAGCTGATGGTGACCATATGTCTCATTTCATATCCTTGTGTATTAGTGATACAGCTCAACTACAGGCAGATACTAGGAGAAAATGTATCCAGCACTACTAATATTTACATGGTTTTGATTTTATGACCCCTATAATGTTGATAAATCTATATTAAAAAATGGCTGTGTCATATAACAGTGCAGAAAGCTGAACCAGCTCTATTTTATTCTAAATAAATTAATTTGAGTTAAAATACAAGTAATACTTTCCAATACCTTGCATTTATTTTGGACATGCTGGTGCTCATTCATTAGTTTTTCAAGGGGTGCAAAAATTATTTTACTGAGGTGTGTTAAACTCTCTTTAATTGTACTTTGTACAATATGCTGATGACATGACACAATCACTGTCATATCATATTATTAATGAAAAGGCTGTTAACTACTCTCTCTCCAAACTGAATGTTTACCTTAACCTATATGCATGTAGAATCAACAGTAGTATGTTGTGAAGCATGAAGTCAGCAACAGCCCTGCTTCTAACATTCCTCCAGAACACTGTAATACACGTAACAGAAGAGATGTGGACTCAACATACTGTTTCATGGGTACTGATTAGTCCTCTCTAGGAAGTTCAAGGGTAAATTCTTTCCTGCTAAAATGGACACCTGAGAGTAGACAAGTTATTTAACATATTTTTAAGCAAACATGCTCCAGAAAATCATGCTGTGGTAGAGGAAAGAGAGACATAGTGTTAAAATCCTTTGCAACCAAGAGAATAACGATGTTTTAACTACACATGAACTTTATCAAGTCTTAAAATAACCACTACAACAGTAATGGTAGGACAGCAATTCTGTGGTGTTTGAACTTCACTTTTAAGGCAAGTTTAAATTACAGTTAAATGAAGGAGAAAGGTTTACTCTGAAGTAAAGAACAATATTAGTTATTTTGCATTATGATGCCTTCAAGTAATAATTCAAGTACAATTTAACCTGAAGTGGTCTTTCTTACTGTACCCTTACTAATGAATAAGATGAAGGTCCTGGCTTCACCTCACAGAACTTCTTTAAATTTTCACTACCCAGCTAAATTCACTACACATGTAGCTGCAGTGCAGCACTCCTTAGACGCATACAGATGTGAGCTGACTGGGAACCATACATACCATGAGCAGCACTGAATGTTATTCTCTGAGCTTAAGAGTTCAGTCAAGTCAAAGCTCATTTTTGTTTTCAAGCCCCGCACTGACCCCACTGTTTCCATGCCTAACAATCATGACAGAAAAGGGCAATTTCTCATAGATGCATGCAGCCGTCTCTGCTGATGCGTGTGCTTTTTAGAAGGATTTAAGGCTGGGGAGCAAAAACAGGAGGCAAATATTTCAGATGGAACTAGAAAATCCAAAAGATCCAAGTTTCTTCAAAGTAGTAAGTGAATGAAACAGGAGTTTGGAGCAGAAAGTATCACTCAGTCTTAGATGTAGAAGAAATAAGTGCGTACAGGCCACGTACTTGCGCATCTCACAGAATTAGTGTATTCAGTTGATGTTCTGTGAGGCAAGAAAGGGAAAGTATGGCATAACATGAAGGTTGGGTGAGTTGCTTGTCCCACTCTCATAGCAATAATTGTCAGCATCTGACAGCTAATAGCAGTCCTTATCAAATCACAGGGCAGAAAATGGAATTTTATCAGGATCTTTGTTGTGCATTTTGTGGAAGTTAAGCCTTGCTAGAAAAATGCCAAGTGTTTAGATGTGAATTCATTACCTGTAACATAGGTTAGTAGGTAATTCTTCCCCAAGCTGATGTAACATTTAATTTTGATTCTAGAAAACAAAGGCAAGAATTACTTTGGGTAAGACTTGTTTCTGTGATACGGTTGCCCAAAAGGAAAGAATTTGCATAGCTTTAGGACAGGATTTACCCTGAATCTTCAGTAATAGGAAGTTAGCCAGCTACACCATAGAGAAAAAAAGGTTGCTTTCGTAAGGCTCATAGCATGTCATTCATGAAGATGACTCCCTTGTCATACAGTGTTTGTGTCCGCTTTCTCTGCCACAGAGCCTGAGGGAATATGAAAGATGCCAAACCACTAAAAGAGGTGAGCAATATAAGCCACTGTGGTCACAGGGCTAATGCCAGCACCAATGGCATGCAACAACCAAACTGCAGATGTTAACTCTGTCTGTGTAACTCAGTATGTGGGCCTGTCAAATGAAATGGGCTGAAAAATTATAAAAGTTTCATCCTTTAGCTCATGCGCATATGCCTAAGAAGACCTATAATTCACTACTGCTCAACACAGTCTTTATAAAAATTTTTCCCCCTAACATTCACTTCTTCTCCCAAATTTCCCTTAATCAGGCTGATTTTTTAACAGATAATGTGAATTGCAGAAATGTCATGTTAAGAATAATCTCCTGTTTGTGTGAGCAAATATTTTCGCACACTGATCATAGAATCATAGAATCATAGAATCAGTCAGGGTTGGAAGGGACCACAAGGATCATCTAGTTCCAACCCCCCTGCCATGGGCAGGGACACCCCACACTAGATCAGGCTGGCCAAAGCCTCGTCCAGCCTGGTCTTAAACACCTCCAGCGACTGGGCCTCAACCACCTCCCTGGATAACCCATTCCAGGGCTTCACCACTCTCATGGTGAAGAACTTCTTCCTCATGTCCAGATTGAATCTCCCCACCTCCAGCTTCATTCCATTCCCCCTAGTCCTATCACTACCTGATAGCCTGAGAAGTCCCTCCCCAGCCTTCCTGTAGGCCCCCTTCAGATACTGGAAGGCCACAATGAGGTCACCTCAGAGCCTTCTCTTCTCCAGACTGAACAGCCCCAACTCCTTCAATCTGTCCTCATAGCAGAGGTGCTCCAGCCCTCTGATCATCCTCGTGGCCCTTCTCTGGACACGCTCCAGCACGTCCTCATCCCTCCTGTAATAGGGGCTCCAGAACTGGACGCAGTACTCCAGGTGAGGTTTCACCAGAGCTGAGTAGAGGGGGAGAAGCACCTCCCTTGAACTGCTGGTCACTCTTCTCCTGATGCAGCCCAGGATCTGATTGGCTTTCCGGGCTGCAAGCGCACATTGAGAGCTCATGTTGAGCTTCTCATCCACTAGCACCCCCAAGTCTCTCTCCTCAGGGCTGCTCTCCAGCCAGTCTCTGCCCAGCCTGTATTTGTGCCTGGGATTGCCTCGACCCAGATGCAGGACCCTGCACTTGGTCTTGTTGAACCTCATGGTGAGAATCTATAGATAGGGTCAGTAATAAAAATGCACAAAATTATTTTCTGTGTCCTTATGCACAAGATCATTTCCAGCCATCAGATACCCCAGGAAAGGACAATGGATTCACCACCTGTTTCCTGATGTGTAAAGAGTGTGTGGGTAGGTAGATGGAGAAGGAGGAGGTGGAGGCCTCCCCCCTCCATCCAGTGGCTGCCCAAACTCACCTGAGTACACAGAAAGATTTCCTGGGGAACGATACCTGGACACTTATCTAAAGATGATTTCCCAGAACAATATCCTGGGGAACAACACCTGGACACTTGCCTAAGGACTAAAAAACTGTATAAAACACTGGAGCAACTACTGGCTTAGTAGAAGAAAATTGGAGAAGAAAAATGCAGAAATAAGAAGACGGCACCACACGCTGGAAACATCACGGGGCCAACACAACGGATCCTGGACTCTGAAAACCCTCTCTCCGTGCCCTAAGTTCTGCCTGCTGCAACTCATGGAGCTGAAGAAGCTGTTCAGAGGACCTCATCCCTTCTACAGCAAAAGCCTCAGCACCCTTCCTCTACAGACGCAACATCTCCTGCAACACCGTTTCCTCCACAAACTGTCTTGGGGGGGGAGGGGTTTGGTAATATAATTCCTTTCCTCTTCTCTCTCCTCTCCCTATTTTCTCTCTCTCCCCTTCTGATCCCTCCACTTTATTTATGTAATAAATAGTCTAGCTGTTGATATTTTGGCCTCATTTGTGCCTCTAATTTCACATCATGGGAATATTCATTAAAACCCTGAATCTCTTTCCCTCTCCGGACCGAGACATGCATGAAACAATTCAAACCCATCCAAATACTCTGCTATGTTTAATCTAAAGAAGGGAAAAAACTGAATGCTAAAGGAATTAACATTCAGTTACCTGAATTGCTTTATGAAAAATAACCAATTTAACTTCTCCATGCTGTTATTTGAGGCCAGTGCAATGCATGGGACCAAATAATGCCTGAACAAGAAAAATAAAGCCCCTTTGTCTCTGGAGTATGACTAAACAGTTTTTAAAAAATGTATAGAGACACTCCTGGTGCTACTTTCCTTAATGGCCTTTTTTCCTTTCCCTATTTTCAACTGCCTTAAAAATTTCCGTCCTTCACCTCAAGACGCTGGCCAGAAATTTTTAAGGCAGTTGAACAAAGGCCATTAAGGAACGTAGCACCAGGAGAGTTTGTATACTTTACAGAAATCAGGTACCCTACTCTCCTCCACAGGTCATATATTTTCCTATTTCTTGCTTTATGCATAACCTCTTTGAAGTACAATAGGACTCGTTGGTTCTTTTGGGGTTTGTGGGGTATTTTTTTATTGCCAGGCTAGGAGGTACAGAACAAAGTAATCCATAAACAACTCTCAGGAAAAACTGAGAATTCGGACAAATAGCCATGTGAGTTGGAAGCACACCAGGATCATAGTATCGTAGTATCACTCAGGGTTGGAAGGGACCACAAGGATCATCTAGTCCCAACCACCCTGCCATGGGCAGGGACACCCCACACTAGATAAGCCTGGCCAGAGCCTCATCCAACCTGGTCTTAAACACCTCCAGGTACGGGGCCTCAACCACCTCCCTGGACAACCCATTCCTGGGCTTCACCACTCTCATGGTGAAGAACTTCCTCCTCATGTCCAGATTGAATCTCCCTGCCTCCAGTTTCATTCCATTCCCCCTAGTCTTATCACTACCTGATAGCCTGAGAAGTCCCTCCCCAGCCTTCCTGTAGGCCCCCTTCAGATACTGGAAGGCCACAATGAGGTCACCTCAGAGCCTTCTCTTCTCCAGACTGAACAGCCCCAACTCCTTCAATCTGTCCTCATAGGACAGGTGCTCCAGCCCTCTGATCATCCTCGTGGCCCTTCTCTGGACACCTTCCAGCACCTCCATATCCCTCTTGTCATAGGGACTCCAGAACTGGTCGCAGTACTCCAGGCAGGGTTTCACCAGAGCTGAGTAGAGGGGAGAATCAACTCCCTTGAACTGCTGGCCACTTCTCTTGATGCAGCCCAGGATCTGATTGGCTTTCCCAGCTGCAAGCGCACATTGAGAGCTCATGTTGAGCTTCTTGTCCACCAACACCCACAAGTCTCTCTCCTCAGGGCTGCTCTCCAGCCAGTCACTGCCCAGCCTGGATTTGTGCCTGGGATTGCCTCGACCCAGATGCAGGACCCTGCACTTGGTCTTGTTGAACCTCATGAGGTTGGCTTGTGCCCACCTCTCCAGCCTCTCAAGGTCCTCTGGATAGCATCCCTTGCCTCCAGCTTGTCTGCTGCACCACACAGCTTGGTGTCATCAGCAAACTTGCTCAGGGGGCACTCAATGCCACTGTGCATGTCACCCACAAAGATGTTGAACAAGACAGGTCCCAGGACTGATCCCTGAGGGACTCTGCTTGTCCCTGGCCTCCACTGGGACATGGACCCATTGACAGCCACTCTTTGGGTGTGGCCATCAAGCCAGTTCTTTATCCATCTAGTGGTCCACCCATCAAACCCATGTTTCACTAGTTTGGAGACCAGGATGTGGTGCAGGACAGTGTCGAAGGCTTTGCTCAGGTCCAGGTAAACAACATCAGTTGCTCGCCCCTCATCTATTAATGTTGTCACCTGTTTATAGAAGGCCACCAGGTTTGTCAGGCAGTATTTGCCTTTGGCAAAGCCATGCTGACTGTTCCAAATCACCTCTTCACTGTTCTTCTGAGTTAGTAGTGCCTCCAGGAGGATCTGCTCCATGATCTTTCTGGGCACAGAGGTGAGACTAACTGGCCTGTAGTTCCCTGGTTCCTCCTTCTTACCCTTTTTGCAAATGGGAGCAATGTTTCTCCTTTTCCAGTCTGTGGGGACTTCCCCAGTCTGCCATGACTTTTGGAATAGAATAGAGAGGGGTTTAGCAACCTCATTTGCCAGTTCTCTCAGCACCCGTGGGTGTATCCTGTCGGGTCCCATGGACTTGAACATTTTCAGGTTCTTCAGGTGATCACCAACCTGATCTTCACTTACAATGGACAGTTCTTCCACCCGGCCCCTCCTATTACCTTCCATGTCACCAGGAGTGTGGCTAGAGGCCCTTGCAGTGAAGGCTGAGGTAAAGAAGTTATTGAGTACCTCAGCCTTTTCCACATCACTTGTGACCATTTCACCACTTTCCTTTCTGAGGGGGCCCACACCTCCCCTAGGCTCTTCTTGCCATTAATACACCTGTAGAAATTCTTAGTGTTCCCTTTAACCCCCCTGGCTAGATTCAATTCAAACTCTGCTTTGGCTTTCCTAACCAGGCCTCTTGCTGCTCGGGCAGATTCCTTATATGCCCCCTGTTCTAGCTGTCCTTCCCTCCACTTCCTGTAGAGTTTCTTTTTAAGTAATAGTGTGTCCAGTAGCTCCTTGTTCATCCAGGCAGGCCTCCTATCATTCTTTCCTGCTTTTCTCTTTGTTGGTATACATAGCTCCTGGACATGGAGGAGGTGGTCCTTGAACACCGACCATCTGTCCTGGGTCCCTCTTCGCTCCAGGGCTTTGTCCCATGACACTTTGGCTAGCAGATCCCTGAAGCGATCGAAGTCTGCACGCCTAAAGTCTAGGGTTGTAAGCTTAGAATACGTCCTCCTGATTGCCCTGAGGATCTTAAATTCAACTGCTTCATGGTCACTGCAGCCAAGGCTGTCTCTGAGCTTCACAATGGTTACCAGCCCTTCCCTGTT
This sequence comes from Picus viridis, assembly GCA_033816785.1. Lineage (NCBI taxonomy): Eukaryota > Metazoa > Chordata > Aves > Piciformes > Picidae > Picus > Picus viridis. The sequence goes on from CM066606.1 coordinate 48,242,414, forward strand.
GGTGAGAACAAGGTCCAGTGTAGCACCTTTTCTTGTTGGTTCTTCTACCATTTGGAGGAGGAAGTTGTCTTCTATGCAGCCCAAGAATATCCTGGATTGCTGGTGCCTTGCTGTGTTGTCCCTCCAGCAGATGTCAGGGTGGTTGAAATCCCCCATGAGCACCAGGGCTTGTGACCTGGAAGCCGCTTCTATTTGCCTGTGCAGAGCCTCATCTGCTTGGTTCTGCTGGTCAGGTGGCCTGTAGGAGACCCCCACAGTAATATCTCCTTCCCCTGTCTTGCCTTTAATTTTAACCCATAAACTCTCAACCAGCTCATCATCCCTCCCCAGGTGGAGCTCCACTGATTCCAGCTGGTTATTGACATAGAGGGCAACACCTCCTCCTCTCCTTCCCTTCCTACCCTTCCTAAAGAGCTTATCTATCCCTACATTCCAGTCATGGGAATCATCCCACCAAGTTTCAGTAATAGCCACTATGTCCTGGCATCCCAGCAGCACAGTGGCCCTTAATTCATGCTGTTTGTTACCCAAGCTGTATGCCTTTGCATAGAATCGCTTCATCTGGGCTGGCCTTGTCGTCCTCTTGTGCCAATTCCCCTTGGTTTCCACAGAGTGTCCTGGTGTGTCATTCGTGGCTTGCCTCAGGGCAGCAAGTTGAGAGCCCTTACCAGCTCTCCAATCCTCTGCCTCTGGTGAGCTGCCCCCCTTTTGCCCAGAAGATGCTCCAGAGGTACTCTGACATAGCAACAGCTTCTCACACTACCCTTTTTCTATGGGCTGAATGGGTCAAATTCACCTTTCGCCTTAATTTCTGTTTTAAATCCAAGGAATGTTTGAAAACATAATGGTCCCAGTGCCCAGGAATATGGTCTGGATGACAGAGCATCTGCCACCTCTGATTTCTACAAATCTGAGATTTTGTATATCTTTCTTACAATAACTTTCTGTATCTGTAATTAAAATCTTTGTACAAATTTGTGTCAGATGTTTTATATATGGATACTTCAGATTGCCTGTTAATTTGTTGTCATTTTCTTTTGCATCCTACCCCCTTCATTGTATTCAGAAATAAATCTATTACCTTTGTTCTCTTTACCTCACAGCTTCTCTTCCCAACCTGTCTTGTGCTATTGGTCAATACATTCTCTTATGTCTGATTAAAGGCTTCTCCTGCTTGTCCTGTCTATTTTCCCCATGTGCCACACTGGAGACATTCCTGGAGTTGAGTGACAAATTTGCATTTATATTTCCAGTAGCAAGCATCCAGCATCAACACAAGGTTGAGGAAAGAGTCACAGGGCTGTCAAAGCACTGTTCAGCTGTGCTCCTGCACAGAGTAGTGAAAACAGAAAGTGTTGTGCCCTGGGACTGCAGATGAAGTCAAATTCCTCAAAGTGTAAGTGAAAAATGTATGCATTTAAGCTACAGCATCCAAAACATATTATAATTCACTATTCATCTCCACCACTATAAATCCTCAGATCCCAAATGGAGAGATTGAACTTGGAGAGCAAAAGGTTCCCTCCTAAGGAGCTGCACTCAGTCACTGCAAACAAATGTCTCCTCAAACCTGCCATAACATTTGTGATATCTAGGGTGGGAGAAAAAGAAAGAAAGGTTGGTTGTTTGATGGGGGAACTTTTTCAAGTGAGACAAGGGAAGGGTTCTCCTCCTCCAAGGGATGTGCTTGAAGATTCAGCATAGATATTCAGAGATATCTAAGGAATCCCCTCAAAAGAGTCCCTAAGACTCCACATATTGAAGATTAGATTAACCCAAATGTAAAGGGCTAGAACCACATCTGTTAACTACTTTAATCCCAATTAAGCTCTTGAAATAAGATTTGTTTGGTATTTGGGTATTGCACACACACTGTGGTCTTGATCCTTTCTTGAATGCAGGTATGTGAGTGAGAGAAATAGCATGTAAATCACCATAGGGAATTACCTGCTGAGCAAGGTCATGTGGTAAGCATATTTACAAGGCACAGTACTGGCTGGGAATTAAAAAACCCTCATCTCCACAACTGCTATTCCTTTCTTTTATAAAACTTTTATCTATTCCTAGGCCACTGTGGTGGTTTAGGCTGGGTGCTGCTGCACAAGCCACACCTGGGATGTCCCAAAAGGGTCCAGCCCAGTGGGTGGGCACAGGAAGCCAGGTGTTTCATCCCATAATGCCCTGCTCCCATATAACACATCAGCAGGGGTCCTCACTTCCTCTTTCTTCCCTTGCCACTGCCTAGGTAATGGGGTGAGCCACCTCCCTTGGGCCTGGCCAGGCCCAAGGCTGGGTTGGCGGGGGGAGAAAGAGCCTTGGAGGGGGCGGGGCTGGGTATACCCCCAGGTGGGGGTGGGACATTCTTGGTTGTGGTTTGGGATCTCTCTCTTTTGTCACGGTGCTTGTGGTTTTCTGTAAAACTTTCATTGTTTTTGCATTTAAACTTTCCACCATTTTTGCAATCTGTTTGTCTGAGTCTTTCTTTTGCCCATGGTGGGAGAATTGGTCTCTCAACCTACCACAGCCACCTTGAAGAAAAGCGTTCATGCAGTAAGGAAGAGATCCTTACTTCATAGCAAAATAAAATCTGTTTGAATACGTTTCAGGAGACATGTTCTCTCTTCTTTTCTTTAACTCAATAGTACAAGTAAACAAACTGTTGACATTCAGATCACTTTTCTAAAGTGACTGTGAGGACTGTGTCATTATTGCTGCTTTGATGTCTAGAAAACTATTCCCATCCTAGCCATCATATGTGCCTTATCAACATAATATGTAACCACGCACTAAAGTTTTATTACAACAGTTGCCATGCGCCTTTTCTATGCAGAAAAACCTGGTGGGAGGCAAGAGCATGCCATGGAGGCAGTGGGGTTGAAGCTATTGTCCTGCAAGCATAGGCTGCAGAAACAGGGCTAATACAGCTGGGAGAAGGGACAGCTTTGAAGACATCCAGCAGCATCTTCGGCATCAGAAGAAGAGGATGGAGGAGACACAGCTAGGCTTTCCACAATGATGAGTGGCAATAGGGTGAGAGGCAGCAGTGCAAGAGTGCCATGGTAGGGCCAAACAGGCCCAGCACAAACCCAGACAGGCCCTGATGTATCTAGACGTGGTCCAACTCTCTCCCTCCCTCTTGCAGGAGTCAGGGTAATGCAGGAAAAGGGACAAAAGAGAGGCCCCAATATATCTGTGTAAACGAAGTGTCCTCCTGGGGTAAGAGCATGTGTACTAGCATGAGCATGTGTTCCGCCATCTTCCGTGGTGGAATTTAAACAGACACAGCATGGCTCGCGGGGCTTCTGCTCAGCAGAAGCCCTCTTGGAACCGCGCTGGGACCAGCAACCACTCAGGAGGCATCCGCGCCTCTCCTCTTCAGGCTACGGGATCTGCTGGGGCCGTGGCGCTTCCTACACACACTGTGAGGCTCGGAGCGGCCCTCCCTTCATGTGCCCATGGCTCATGAACCCAGCGTCTTCGGTGGCAGAATTTAAACAGACACAGCACAGCTCACGGGGCTTCCACTCGGCAGAAGCCCTCTCGGAACCGCGCTGGGACCAGCAACTGCTCGGGGGGCTTCCGCTCGGCAGCAGCCCATCTGCTCTGGTACTCTCTCACACTGTCACGCGCTGCCACACTTTTTCTAAATTTTTTGTCCAGTGGGTGCTGTGGCCAGGGGCAGCATGGCTGTAACTCACAGAAAAAAAGTCTTTAAGAAAATCAGTGTCGACCCAGACTGAGGTAGAACACAAGCAGGTAGCTGTCCAGTTATCTGGCTGTAGTGAGTGCTGGAACCTGGCTTTTGAGATGCAGGGTAGTGGGAGCAACTCTTGCATTAGGTGTGAGCAGATTGGCTATCTGCTCAACCTGGTGGCCAGGCTGAAGGATGAGGTTTCTAGTCTTAGAGATGTATGGGAATGTAGAAAAGAGATGAGCCAGAGGAGGAAAGACATGAACCAGACTAAGCAGGCTCTGCAGGCTCCCTCAGCAGAGACTGGTTATCCAAAAAGCTGAGGGGAATGGACGCAGGTTCCTCTCAAAAGACAAAAATTAAAACCTCCTTGCCTCCCCCCACCTTCCTCACTGCCCTTGGAAAACAGGTATTGGGCACTGGAGATCGAGGGTGAGGTGATACTGATGCCAGAGGACACACCATCTGGGGTTTTCCCTGAGGCTAAACAGCCTAAGGCAAAGCAGCCTAAGGTTAAACAGCCTAAGGCAAAGCAGCCTAAGGTTAAACAGCCTTCCCCTGGCATCAGGACTTCACAGTATCACAGTATAACCAAGGTTGGAAGAGACCCCAAGGATCATCAAGTCCAACCTGTCCCAACAGACCTCACAACTAGACCATGGCACTAAGTGCCATGTCCAATCTCCCCTTGAACACCTCCAGGGACGGCAACTCCACCACCTCCCTGGGCAGCCCATTCCAATGACGAATGACTCACTCAGTGAAGAACTTTTTCCTCACCTCGAGTCTAAACCTCCCCTGGCACAGCTTGAGACTGTGTCCCCTTGTTCTGGTGCTGGTTGCCTGGGAGAAGAGACCAACCCCTTCCTGTCTACAACCACCTCTCAGGTAGTTGTAGAGGGCAATGAGGTCACCCCTGATCCTTCTCTTCTCCAAGCTAAACAATCCCAGCTCCCTCAGCCTCTCTTCATAGGGCTTGTGCTCAAGGCCTCTCAGCAGCCTTGTTGCCCTTCTCTGGACATGTTCAAGTGTCTCGATGTCCTTCTTGCTCCCTCAAAAAAAAGAGGAGGGTAATTGTTATTGGTGACTCCCTCCTGAGTGGAACAGAGGTCCCCATATGTCGGCCGGACCCATCTCACAGGGAAGTTTGTAGTCTAGCAGGTGCCCAAGTTGAAGATGTTACCAGAAGGCTGCCCATTTTGGCTCGATAGCCGACCGGAGCCAGCAACCAGGACCACCCCGCTCAGAATCGGTGAGCTTCCTGCTTGGTTTTGCTTTCATTTCGGGGCTTTGCAGGTCAGGAGAGCTCGGGGTTAGCAGGCAGGTCTGGAGGGATCATGCTCTCGCGAGCTTGCTCGGGAACGGGGGCGGGCGTCAGCTGTGGGAGGTTTAAATCGTGCGTGCCGCCATTTTGGCTTGAGAGCCTTCCTGCTGACCGCAAAAAAATTAATTTAAAAAAATAAATATTTCAGTTGAATAGTCAAACAGTCAACTGTGGTTGTTACTCGGACAAAGGGTAGAAAAACAGCATCTACCCAGACCGACTTGCTATATCAGCATGCAGGAGTCCAGGCTGCCAGCTGCAGTGAGTGCTTGAGCCTGGCACTTGGAATAGAGGGGGAAGAAGAGAACACCTGTGTCAGGTGTGACCAGGTGAACTTTCTCCTTAGTCTGGTGGCCAAGCTGAAAGATGAAGTGGCCGAGCTGAAGGAGGAGGTTTCTAGGCTTAGGTCAATAAGGGATAGTGAGAAGGAATTAGATATGTGGGAGAAGGCTCTGCAGACCTCCCCTGCTGAGGGAACAGTCCCTGGAAACGGGGAGGGATGGATACAGTTCCCTGCCAGGGGTGGCAAGGGAAATCCATCCTGGCCCTCCCCTCCTCCTCCGCTGCCCTTGCATAATAAGTACGAGGCCCTGCAGGCCGAGAGTAGTGGGGATGAGAGGGCTGAGGAGCAGCCATCTGGGCAGGAGCCTAAGCCTAAGGCCAAGCGGTCCCCACCCACTATAATGACCAGCTCCACAAAGAAAAGGAGAAGGGTTATAGTTGCTGGGGACTCTCTCCTGCGGGGTACTGAGGGACCCATATGTCGTCCCGACCCATCCCACAGGGAGGTCTGCTCCCTACCCGGGGTGCGGGTTAGGGACATTGTGAGGAGAATCCCTAAGTTAATCCACCCCTCTGACTATGACCCTCTGCTGTTAATACTAGCTGGGAGTGATGAAATTGACAAGAAGGGCACCAGGGCAATTAAAAAGGAGTTTAAGGACCTTGGACAATTGATTGAAGGGGCAGGAGCTCAAGTGGTGTTCTGCTTAGTTCCCTCAGTGGCAGGGGAGTACACTGAGAGGAACGGGAGAACCCACACCATCAACAATTGGCTCAGGGGATGGTGCCAGCAGCAAAATTTTGGTTTCTTCAATCATGGGGCAACTTTTACTGCACCTGACCTGCTGGGACCTGATGGGGTGCGATTATCTAGAAAAGGTAAGAGAGTCCTAGCACCAGAGTTGGCAGGGCTCATTAAGAGGGCTTTAAACTAGGTCTGAAGGGGGTGGGTGAGGAAGTCAGTCCCTCTGCAGATGAAGGAGTGGGGCACAGATTAGGGTCAACAGAGAAGTCAATAGCCCAGCTGAAGTGCATGTACACCAAAGCACGCAGCATGGGCAATAAGCAAGAGGAGCTGGAAGTCCTGGTCCACCAGGGTGACTATGATATAGTCGCCATCTCAGAAACATGGTGGGATGACACGCACAATTGGAGTGCTAAACTGGCGGATTACAGGCTCTTCAGGAGAGACAGGCAAGGGAGAAGAGGAGGAGGGGTGGCTCTGTATATCAGGGAGTCACTCTCTGCCACACAACTTGAGGTGGAAAACGAAGGGATTGAGAGCCTGTGGGTTACAATCAGGGGGCAGACTAACACATCTGAGATCCTGGTTGGAGTCTGTTATAGACCACCCAACCAAGATGAGGAGGCGGATGAATTATTCTATAAGCAACTGGAGGCTGTCTCAAGATCATCAGATGTTGTCCTTGTGGGTGACTTCAACCTGCCAGATATCTGCTGGGAACTTAATTCAGCAGAGAGGAGGCAGTCCAGAAGATTCCTGGAGCGCATGGAGGACATCTTCCTGATGCAGCTGTTAAGAGATCCTACCAGGGATCAGGCTCTGCTTGACCTGCTGTTCTCCAATAGAGAAGGGCTGGTGGGAGACGTGACCAGGGAGGCTGCCTAAGGTGTGGTGACCATGCAGGCAACCAGCACCACAACAAGAGGACACAGTCTCAGGCTGTGCCAGGGGAGGTTTAGGCTGGATGTTAGGAAGAAGTTCTACATGGAGAGAGTGATTGCCCATTGGAATCGGCTACCCGTGGAGGTGGTGGAGTCACCTTCACTGGAGGTGTTCAGGAGGAGACTTGATGGGGTGCTTGGCTGTATGGTCTAGTTGTTGGGTGGGTTGGATTGGTTGATGGGTTGGACGCGATGATCTTGAAGGTCTCTTCCAACCTGGTGTATTGTATTATTGTATTGTATTGTATTGAGATGGTGAAGTTTTCAATATGCAGAGAGATAGGGAGGAGCACCAACAGAACCCTCACCCTGGACTTCCAGAGGGCAAACATCAGAAACATCAGCCTGCTTAAGAAACTTATTTGCAAAGTTCCCTGGGTAGCAGCCCTCAAGAACCGAGGGGGCCTGGGGTGAGTCAGCCTCGGGTGCGTCAGCCTCGGGTGGGTCGGCCTGTGGTGAGTCGGCCTAGGGTGGGTCGGCCTGGGGTGGGTCATCCTGGGGAGGGTCAGCCTGGGGAGGGACAGCCTGGGGTGAGTCAGCCTAGCGTGGCTCGGCCTGGGGTGGGTCGGCCTAGGGAGGGTCAGCCTGGGGTGAGTAACCTTGGGGTGAGTCAGCTTGGGATGAGTCAGCCTGGGGTTAAACAGCCTTCCCCTGGCATCAAGACTTGCTCCCTTAAAAAAAAGAGGACGGTGATTGTTATTGGTGATTCCCTACTGAGGGGAACAGAGGGCCCCATATGTCGGCCAGATCCTGCTCACAGGGAACTTTGTTGCCTCCAAGGAGCTAAAGTTGGTGATGTTACCAGAAGGCTGCCTAGTCTGCTGCAGCCCTGTGACTACTATCCCTTAATAATTATGCAGTTAGGGAATGACGATGTTGCAACTAGAACTCCCAGGGCTATCAAGAATGACCTCAAGGCCCTGGGGGATCTAGTGGAGGACTCAGGTGCACAAATAATTTTTTTGTCTATACCCATAGTTGCAGGAGGGAACACAAGAAGGAACAGGTCAGCAGCTGTAGTCAACAAGTGGCTTAGAGGTTGGTGCAGTCAGAAGAATTTTGGGTTTTTCTATCTTGAAAAACTTACTACTGCACCAGGTCAGCTGGTAACAGATGTCCAAGAGGAGGGGAAAGGTCACAGTACACGAGAATGGCCTGTCCCCCAAAGGTAAAAAGATTCTGGGAAGGGAATTAGCAGGTCTCATTGACAGGGTTTTAAACTAGCTTCGAAGGGGAAGGGGCTGAAACCAGTCCCCTCAGGCAGGAGTCTGGGGGTGATAAGCTGGAGTCAGGGGCAAAACCAGCAGCCTGGCTGCAGTGCATGTATACTAATGCACGAAGTATGGGCAACAAACATGAGGAGCTGGAAGCCTTGTTGCAGCAGGAAAGATATGATGTAGTTGCCATCACGGAGACGTGGTGGGATGACTCGCATGACTGGAGCACTGCAATTGATGGCTACAGGCTCTTCAGGAGAGACAGGCAAGGAAGAAGGGGTGGAGGGGTGGCCCTGTACATCAGGGAGGCACTGGATGCCATTGAGCTAGAGATCAGGGACGATCGGATTGACTGCGTGTGGGAGAGAATTAGAGGGAAGACGAGCAGGGCAGACATCCTGGTTGGAGTCTGTTATAGACCACCCAACCAGGGGGAGGATGTTGATGAAGCATTCTATAGGCAGCTTAAGGCTGTCTCAAGATCGCCTGACCTTGTTCTCATGGGTGACTTCAACCTGCCTGATATCTGCTGGGATCTCAACACAGCAGAGAGGAGGCAGTCTAGGAGGTTCTTAGAGTGCATGGAGGACAGTTTCTTATCCCAGGTGCTGCGCGAACCTACCAGGGGTAAGGCTCTGCTTGACTTCCTCTTCACCAACAGGGAGGGGCTGGTGGGTGATGTGGTGGTTGGAGGGTGTTTAGGCACCAGTGACCACGAGATAATTGAGTTTTCGGTATTCATCCAAGCCATGAGGGGGAGCAAGAAGACCTCCACTCTGGATTTCCGGAGGGTAGACTTCAGGTTACTCAAGGAACTAACTCAGAAGGTTCCTTGGGAAACAGCCCTTAAAAATAAAGGGGTCCAGGAGAGCTGGACCTACTTCAAGAAAGAAGTCTTGAAGGCGCAGGAACAGGCTGTGCCAGTGTGCCGGAAGATGAGCCGCCGGGGCAGACGGCCAGCCTGGTTGGGTAATGAACTTCTAAAGGAACTAAGGGAAAAAAGAGGGTGTATTATCTTTGGAAGAAAGGAGAGGCAACCCATGGAATGTTTAGGGATGTTGCTAGGTCTTGTAGGAAGAAAATTAAGGAGGCAAAAACATATTTGGAGCTCAGGCTGGCCTCTGCTGTGAAGGACAACAAAAAGTCCTTCTATAAATATATTAACAGCAAGAGGAAGGGCAAGGTCAAGCTCCACTCCGTGGTTGGCATGGAGGGGAACGTTGTAACAAAGGATGAGGAAAAGGCAGAGGTACTTAACACCTTCTTTACCTCAATTTTTACTAGCAGGACAGAACGGCTTCCAGACAGCTGGCCTGCAGAGCTGGCAGAAGGAGCCAGGGAGCTGCATAGTTTTCCCCTGTTCCAGGATGGGAGAGTTAGAGATCTTCTCAGCCGCTTGGACCCCCACAACTCCATGGGACCGGATGGGATCCATCCTAGGGTGCTGAGGGAGCTGGCAGATGAGCTGTCCAAGGTGCTCGCCATCATTTTTCAGCAGTCCTGGCTCACTGGAGAGGTCCCAGAAGAGTGGAAGCTGGCCAACGTGGTGCCCATCCACAAGAAGGGCCAGTTGGAAGAGCCAGGGAATTCTAGGCCTGTCAGCCTGACCTCAGTGCCAGGCAAGATTATGGAACGGGTCATCTTGAGTGCGATCACACAGCACTTACAGGATGGGCAAGGGATCAGACCCAGCCATCATAGATTTAGGAAGGGCAGGTCCTGCCTCACCAACCTGATCTCCTTCTATGATCAGGTGACCCGCCTGGTGGATGTGGGGAGGCCTGTGGATGTGGTCTACCTGGACCTCAGCAAGGCCTTTGACACCGTCCCCCACAGCAAACTCCTGGCCAAGCTGGCAGCCCAAGGCTTGGACAGGAGCACACTGCGTTGGGTTAGGAACTGGCTAGAGAGCCGAGCCCAGAGAGTGGTGGTGAATGGTGCCACATCCAGCTGGTGGCCTGTCACTAGTGGTGTGCCCCAGGGATCAGTACTGGGCCTCATGCTCTTTAACATCTTTATTGATGATCTGGATGAGGGCATTGAGTCCATCATCAGTAAATTTGCAGATGACACCAAGCTGGGGGCAGGAGTTGATCTGCTGGAGGGCAGAGAGGCTTTGCAGAGGGACCTCGACAGGCTGGACAGATGGGCAGAGTCCAATGGCATGAGATTGAACACATCCAAGTGCCGGGTTCTGCACATTGGCCACAGCAACCCCATGCAGTGCTACAGGCTGGGGTCAGAGTGGCTGGAGAGTGGCCAGGCAGAGAGCGACCTGGGGGTACTGGTTGATGGGAGGCTGAACATGAGCCTGCAGTGTGCCCAGGCAGCCAAGAGAGCCAACCGCATCCTGGCCTGCATTAGGAATAGTATGGCCAGCAGGAGCAGGGAGGTCATTGTGCCCCTGTACTCTGCTTTGGTTAGGCTGCACCCTGAGTAGTGTGTCCAGTTCTAGGCCCCTCAGTTTAAGAAGGACATCGAGACACTTGAACGTGTCCAGAGAAGGGCAACAAGGCTGCTGAGAGGCCTTGAGCACAAGCCCTATGAGGAGAGGCTGAGGGAGCTGGGGCTGTTTAGCCTGGAGAAGAGGAGGCTCAGGGGAGACCTCATTGCTCTCTACAACTACCTGAAAGGTGGTTGTAGCCAGGAAGGGGTTGGCCTCTTCTCCCTGGCAGCCAGCACCAGAAGAAGGGGACACAGTCTCAAGCTGCACCAGGGGAGGTTTAGGCCTGAGGTGAGGAGAAAGTTCTTCACTGAGAGAGTCATTCATCATTGGAATGGGCTGCCCGGGGAAGTGGTTGAGTTGCCGTCCCTGGAGGCGTTCAAGAGGGGACTGGACTTGGCACTTGGTGCCATGGTCTAGTTGTGAGTTTTGTGGTTACAGGTTGTATTTGTTGATCTTCGAGGTCTCTTCCAATCTTGGTAATACTTCTATACTACTATACAGGATGGTTGGACCTACTTCAAATACGAGCTCTTGAAGGCACAGGAACTGGCGGCTCCCATCTGCTGAGAGATGAGCCGGTGTGGAAGGTGACCAGCATGGATGAGCAAGCAGCTCCTGGAGGATTTAAGGGGAAAAAAGAGGCTGTATCACCTTTGGAAGGAGGGGAAGGCTTCTCGAGGTATGTTTAAGGAAGTTGTTAGATTATGCAGGAAAAAAATTCGAGAGGCAAAGGCCCAGTTGGAACTTAAGCTGGCCAGCTCTGTGAAGGATAATAAAAAGCATTTCTACAAATATGTTAACACTAAAAAAAGGGGCAAGAAGAACCTGCACTCCTTATTGGACCTGCAGGGGAACAACATGACTGAAGATGAGGAAAAGGCTGAGGTCCTGAACACCTTCTTTGCCTCAATTTTTAACAGCAAGGCAGGAGGAGTTCAGGACGAGTGGCCTCCTGAGCTGGGTGATGGGGTCAGGGAGCAATGTAATGCCCCAGAAATCCATGAGGAATTAGTTTGGGACCTGCTGAGCCACTTGGACACTCACAAGTCCATGGGGCCGGATGGGATCCATCCCAGGGTCCTGAGAGAGCTGGCAGATGAGCTGGCCAAGCCTCTCTCCATCATTTTCCTCCAGTCCTGGCTCACCAGGGAGGTCCCAGATGACTGGAAACTGGCCAATGTGATCCCCATCCACAAGAAGGGTCACATGGAGGAACCGGGAAACTATAGGCCAGTCAGCCTGACCTCAGTGCCAGGGAAAATGATGGAGCAGATTATCCTGGCGGCAATAACTGCACCTGCAGGACGGCCAAGGGCTCAGGTCCAGTCAACATGGATTTAGGAAAGGCAGGTCCTGCCTCTCCAACCTGATCTCTTTCTATGATCAGGTGACCTGCTTGGTGGATGTGGGGAGGCCTGTGAATGTGGTCTACCTGGACTTCAGCAAGGCCTTTGACACCATCCCCAACAGCAAACTCCTGGCTAAGCTGTCAGCTCGTGGCTTAGGTAGCAACACTCTGTGCTGAGTTAGGTACTGGCTGGAGGGCTGGGCCCAGAGAGTGGTGGTGAATGGCGCCACATCCAGCTGGCAGCCAGTCACCAGGGGCATCCCCCAGGGATCAGTGCTGGGCCCCATCCTCTTTAACGTCTTTATTGATGATCTATATGAGGGGATTGAGACAGCCATCAGCAAATTTGCAGATGACACCAAGTTAGGAGCAGATGTTGGCCAGTTCGAGGGCAGAAGGGCTCTGCAGAAAGACCTCGACAGGCTGGACAGATGGGCAGAGTCCAGTGGGATGGCATTCAACAAGTCCAAGTGCCAGGTGCTGCACTTTGGCCACAACAACCCCATGCAGTGCTACAGGCTGGGGTCAGAGTGGCTGGAGAGTGGCCAGGCAGAGAGCGACCTGGGGGTGCTGGTTGATGGGAGGCTGAACATGAGCCTGCAGTGTGCCCAGGCAGCCAAGAGAGCCAACCGCATCCTGGCCTGCATTAGGAATAGTATGGCCAGCAGGAGCAGGGAGGTCATTGTGCCCCTGTACTCTGCTTTGGTTAGGCTGCACCCTGAGTAGTGTGTCCAGTTCTGGGCCCCTCAGTTTAAGAAGGACATCGAGACACTTGAACGTGTCCAGAGAAGGGCAACAAGGCTGCTGAGAGGCCTTGAGCACAAGCCCTATGAGGAGAGGCTGAGGGAGCTGGGGCTGTTTAGCCTGGAGAAGAGGAGGCTCAGGGGCGACCTCATTGCTCTCTACAACTCCCTGAAAGGTGGTTGTAGCCAGGAAGGAGTTGGTCTCTTCTCTCTAGCAACCAGCACCAGAAGAAGGGGACACAGTCTCAAGCTGCACCAGGGGAAGTTTAGGCCTGAGGTGAGGAGAAAGTTCTTCACTGAGAGAGTTGTTCGTCATTGGAATGGGCTGCCTGGGGAGGTGGTGGAGTCACCATCGCTGGAGTTGTTCAAGAGGGGACTGGACTTGGCACTTGGTGCCATGGTCTAGTCATGGGGTCTGTGGTGACAGGTTGGACTCAATGATCTTTGAGTATCTTAGTGATACTGTGTTACTGTGATATGTGATACTGTGCCAGCTGCTAAGTCACAGGAGAAGGAGCTGCCCATCACTCCACACCTGACAGCCCAAGTGGCAGGGTGAATCAGCTGCCATGCAGCCCTAGAAACTGGAAAAGCAGCCACGAAGAGGAATTGGATACACTTGCTCATTTCTGACCTGAGCCAATGGGAAAGCCGCTCCACATTGCCCCCATTCCCCTTCCCCCTACTCTCCAGCCACTTCATTAGGGGAACTGCACTCCTATAGCATCCTGCAGACTCCACAGCACTGCCAGCACTGAGGAAGCACCCAAAAGCCTGTTCCAGGTGAACTAGCCTTCAGCGCAACCCCACAGAGCCCATGCTGCACCCCACAGCTGCTGGAAACAGCTGCCTCCACTGCATCCAGAAGGCACCATCCCCAGGAGCCAGCCACAGCACCTACTGAGCCATGGAGCAGCAACAGCAACCAGCTTAGTGGCCAGCAACAAGTCTTCACCAATGAAACTGTATCTTTTTCAGTGTTCACATACTTAGCACCAGTTTTGGTTCTGTTTAAAATCCCTGCACTTTAGCCCACGTAGTATTATAGCCTGTGGATTATAAAGCAGTCATAATTCATGATTCAAAGTTGGTTTGAAGTCTCTTTGAAAGGTTCCTTTAATTGTATGTGCCCTCACTGCCGTATTCACCATCCCTGGAGGTGTTAAAAGAAAAGTTTGGATGTGACACTTGGATCCATGGTTTAGTTGTCAGGTGGTGTTAGATATTAGGTAATAGATTGAAATCGATGATCTTTGAGGTCTTTTCCAACTTTGATTCTGTGAGAGATATGAAGTTGATGGATAAGGAATTATTTGGATCATTGTATACAGAGAGCAGATATCCAAATGGAGATCAGTGATGAGTGGTGTCCCTTGGCATCTTTACTGGGACTAGTACAGTTTAATGTCTTCATCAGTGAAAAGGACAGAAGGATCAGATGGCACCATGTGCTGTGGCTGACATGCCTGAGAGAAGGGATGCCATACAGAGGCACCTGGACTAACTCAGGAATTGGGCTCATGCATTAAACTTGTTAAGGTTCAACAAGGTGAAGTGAAAAGTCCTGCACCTGGGCTGGGGCAACCTCTAGTACAAATACAGTTGTTTGGGTGGGTTGGATTGTTTGGGTGGGTTGGATTGGTTGATAGGTTGGACGTGATGATCTTGAAGGTCTCTTCCAACCTGGTTGTTGATGATGATGATGATGATGATGATGATGATGATGATGATGATGATGATGATGATGATGATGATTATGATTATTATTATTATTATTATTATTATTATTATTATTATTATTATTATTATTATTATTATAGGTTGGAGAATGAAAGGATTTGAAACAACTGTGCGAAGAAAGGCTTGGGGGTACTAGTGGATGAAAAGCTGTACATAAGGCAACAATGTGCAGCTTAGAAGGCCATCTGCATCTTGGCTTTCATCAAAAGAGACTTGGCCAGCCAGCTGAGGGAAGTGATACTGTCCCTCTACCCTGCTTTCCTGAGCCCCTATCTGCAGTACTGTTTCCAGCACTGGAGTCATCCTACAGGAAAGACATGGACCTGAGGGAGGAGGTCCAGAGGAGGGCCATGAAGATGATTCAAGAGATGGAACATATTTTCTAATCCAAAGAATTCTATGATTCTGTGAATCATACAGGAATTCTGGTATCAAAAGAGAGTGGGTTCAAATGGTAGTTTTTTAGATTGTGCAATTGTACTAATTTTTTGACTAAAACATATCTGTGGCAATTGAATAGTTCTCAAGTGTTTCTTTCAAACTTTACACTCAGTCTCAAGGTATAATTATTCTTTCTCTGATACTACAGCAGTTGGCAGTGTTTCCAGCTGCCTTTAAATTATGTTCTTCTGCACAGAATCAGAGACAAAGGTTGCATAGAGAAAATAATTGGTCATCTTCTCTCCTATCACACCTTCCTGTGACATTCTTGATGCATTGTTAATCTTAGATCCAGTGACCTCATGGAATAGCAGATTGCAACCAAGATGGTGGCATTTTTGTAGCTTTCATTATCCCTTTGGCTGTTACCCACTGGCCTTAGGAAAGGAGATATAAATTCACATTTCTTATCAGCCACCAGATGGCTTTTAAAACCATAGGATGCCTGCTAGTATTAAAGTTTTGAACAAAAGTGCTTTTATGAACTACTGATATGTACAGTTAGAGATGTAACCCTGGGTATTCATGGCAGTGCAAGGGAATAGATCCTGCTATATTTAATAACTTAATCTAGCAAGTGTATAGCAGCATTTTTTATTTTCCATAAGCACTGTAACTTTTAACAGAAATGGATTAGCCACAGTATGTTCATGCTTTTGGACTTGTGCAGAATTCACTGTTAAATAAAACTGTAGTGCTTTTTAGTATTGTTGGTACGTGTTGTGAATGTGCCCTCAGAAATAAGCAGCAAAGATATCAGTGAATATATATATCAGTGGTTTATTTATATATACAAACTCTGCAATGGCGTATTTACAGTCACCCTTCACAGGTATCAATCTTCAGTTGGTGGAACTACCTTTACAGAATGTTTATGCATGGGCACTTCACGCAAATCAAATGATTCATAGAATTAAGAATTGAAACTGATTTGAAAAGCAGCGGGGGAGGGGTTTGACAGTCACCAGCAACCCTCCATCCAAAACAATTCGAGCACTACCCTAACTGAAATTCTGTAAAGAAAGGCTTGGCTTACTCATAAACTGAGAACTGTGTGAAATCTTTCCTTGATAATACATTTATAGCCCGGAGAACATGGCATGGATATGCTGTAATAAGGAAACAGGAAATGGCACTGACCACGTGGCTGTGGCTGTGTCTGTGCCACGTGGTTACTGCTTCTCCCAGAATACAAAGGTTCCTCACTCGGGGGGTGCTGTAGCAGTTCAGGAACAGTGGTTCACACGGGCTACCAAGGCTTTCTCCTGCGGCAGTGGATCACACGACGGTTGATCCCACGGGGTACTGTCCACGGCACTGCTCACAGCTGGGTGACAGTGGCAAAGTACTGTGAGGCTTCCTAGAGCACTAATTTGAGTCCCAGGCAAGGTGGACCACAGCAGCACTGACAAGCATACAGGCATAGGCACGAACACAAGCGTGGAGGCACTTGTTTACCAAATAACCCCTATTTACCATTTGCCCCAATGAATACTGGTCCAATGAGCATCTGTTGCTAACAAAAAGATTAACGAATGAACTGATATTTACCAAATATGGCATAACCATGCACTGTAAACAGGGAAACAAACATATAGCCTGGCCCTTGTTTACCACAGGGGTAGGGCCACACCCAGGCAGGTGGTTTACCTGGACTCAGTGGTGCCAGGGTCACCCCTGCCACCTCCAGAAGGGAGGGGGACTGAAGAGGGTTTGAGACACACACAGAGAAGCACATTCTGGAAATATTTGGGACACAATCCTGGCCATAAACACTATTCATGACAGTGCATGAATGGATTTAAATTTTAAAAGGCTTTTAAGAGAAATAAAGCAAATAATGTATTATGTTTCCCTGTTGTGAAAAGAAAATTTAATTTCCTGCCATCACTAAAAAGATGTATGATGCCTGTATTAGGAAGACAGACCCACAAATCTGGCAGTAAAGTTATGCATCTGAAACCATCTGCTTTTGTAGAAATTATAATTGTTAGCATTATACTAGGAATTCAACCAGAACCAAATCCCTAGGGCAGTTATGGCCACACTGAGAGAAAACAGAGTAACTGAAAGAATAACAAATATCTGTCTGCTCTTGGCTTGTACAGGCACATGTGTTGTTGGGTGAAAAACTGGATGGCTGGGCCCAAAGAGTAGACATGAATGGAGTTAAATCCAGTTGGCAGCCAGTGGTGGTTTTCAGGGCTCAGTACTAGACCCAGTTCTGTTTAATATCCCTATCAGTGATTTGTATAAGGGGATTGAGCGCATCCTCAGTAAATCTGCAGATAACACCAAGTTGTATGGGTATGTCAAACTTCTGGAGAGCAGGAAGGCTCTGCAGAGAGATCTAGATAGACTGGACTGATGAACTAAGGCTAATTGATTCAACAAGGTCAGGTGTCAAGCGCTGCCCTTGGGCCACAACACCACCATGCAACATTACAGGTTTGGGTATGAGTGGCTGAAGAGAGATGTTTGGAGGAAAAGGACTTGGCAGTGTTGATTGTTGTCAGCGTGAATATGAACCAGTAGTGTGCTCAGGTGGCCAAGAGGGCTATTGTCCTGTTTTGGAGTGGGACAGATCCTCTGTTGCCCCAAGAGGGGCAAAAGAATGATGCTAACACAAATGGATTGGATAGTGATGGAAGTTTAAATGGAAAAGAAATTGATATTCTACAAAAACTACAAAGCATAGTGGTAGAGATATGCCAAAGCATACAGAATTCTCTTATGCCACACCCAAAAGTCCCAGGCTTCCCTTCTCCTCACCTGAGGATGTATGCAAAACCCTCAGGGCTCTTTCTAAACCCTCCCCCACCCCACCTCTGGGCTAGTTTCAGGCTGGCCATGTCTGAGACTGCCTCCCCTTCTTATCCTAGCATTAGGCCTAAACAAGCCTAAGAGGCCTGAGATACTCCTCCACCATTACTTGATAGGAAATCATCTCCCACGGAGGCAGAGAGGGAGGGAAGAAATAGAAAGAGTGATTTTCCAGATGGATTTATAGGGTGCAGGTTTTATGGGTAGAAATATGCTGTTTCCTGTGTCTACCTACTGGGTGGACGCTCGGGACACTGGAGATGTAACTTATGCGGCAGCTGAGGAAGCTCCCAGCCTAAACTGCAAGAGATAAAAAGTTTTTCATTTCACTTCTCCTGCTGTTCTCCTTTCAGAAGTAAGGCTCTGCTAAAAACTACAGACAAGTTATATTCAGGCTATGTTACGCATGCTGTGGTGGTGAAAGAAAGTTCAGTTCTCCCACACACACAAAGAAACCACAGCTAACTCAGTTGGAGGAGCAAAATGGACAAGCTGTATTTACAAGCAGGATGAAATGCAGTGAATATGTACACAATATACAGTATTTATAATATATGCAGAAATATACAGCAAATAATGTAACACAGAAAGGACCTTTCCCTCCTTCAGCCAGGAGGGTTCCCCCAGCCATACCCACCTCTTCCCCTACCTCCCTTTTTTCCCAAAAAGGGGTTAGAGAGAGAAAAGGTAATTATTAAAGAGGAAATACTGTTAGCCCAAAGCGTATGCAAGAATTAGTTTCTTATCTGCTAGTTGAAGGTCAGCTATTGCTCAGAGAAGCTGAAACAGACCCAGACTGAAACTGACTGAGATTAAAACAGAACTTAAGCTAAAAATTTAAAGTTCCATTCTACCAATCAACCAATGAAATTCATTTAGACTTTATCTTTGTTTTCAAAACATTCAGACAGAGTGTTCCAGTAACTGTCCCTTTCTTAAAGGCACAGCCAAAAACAGTCACAATCCACCCCTTCTAAACAATTTCATTGGTTGTTTGTACTGTCCATCCAATCTAAAACAAAATCTACAATTTGTAAGTAAAGTTCATAGTCCATTCCAGCTATCCTCAGAGGTAGGTGATTCAGAAGTCCAAGAAAATCAGGAAACAAGAAAACAGAAAACAGATTCTCTTTGCAGACGAAGAGAAGAAAAGGGAAACAGGAGCACTCAGATGACTCAGGGCTATCAGGGTTCTCAGGGTTCGTGCAGTGTAGATTGCTCAGGGATTCTTCCTTTGAGCATGATGTATCTGTACAACACTCTAAAATTAAACTCTTTCAGCTAAAGTTAGATTTCTTTGTGGGATACACTGAAGTTCACCATTCTCTTGCATTACCAAATAAGTGTGACCCAGACCTTCAGCTGAAACCACCCCTCGGACAGGTTTAGCCTCTCCTGAGAGAGAAAATACCAAAACAGATGCTTTTACCTAACAGATTCTTTTCTCTAATAACAGGAACTCTATCACCTTCTACTTTTCATAGCAAATCTGAGTGTGCCGGTCCAGCTCGGTTCACTGAACCTCTACTATTTACCAGCCAGGTTGCTTATGCTAAATGCTTTTCCCAGTTTTTCAAAGATCCACCCCCATGGCTTTAAGAGTGGTCTTCAACAAACCGTTGTAGCATTCAATCTTCCCTGCAGCTGGTGCATAGTAGGGAATGTGGAATATCCACTCAATGCCGTGCTCTTTTGCCCAGTTCTTTACAAGGTTGTTTTTGAAATGAGTTCCGTTGTCTGACTCAATCCTCTCTGGAGTTCCGTGTCTCCACAGGATTTGTCTCTCCAGACCAAGAATGGTGTTGCGTGCAGTTGCATGTGGAACTGGATAAGTTTCCAACCATCCAGTGTTTGCCTCTACCATAGTAAGAACATGCTGCTTACCAGAAGGAGAATGTGGTAGAGTGATGTAGTCAACTGGCCACGCTTCACCATACTTGTACTTGGACCATCTGTCACCATACCATAAGGTCTTAATTCACTTTGCCTGCTTAATAGCAGCACAAATGTCACAGTCATGGATGACTTGTGTGATAGCATCCATGGAAATGTCTATGGATCTGTCACGAGCCCACTGGTAGGTTGCATCTCTGCCTTGATGTCCTGACAAATCATGAGCCCACCGAGCTAAGAATATCTCACCTCAGTGTTTCCAGTCGCGATCAAGATCAGAGTCCATGTCTACTTGAGAAACTCTTGCACCTAGATCTACCTGATGGTTGTGTTGCTGTTCCTCAGTAGCTTTGCTCTTAGGAATGTGAGCATCAATGTGTCTCACCTTCACTGGAATTCTCTCAGTTCCATCAGCAATGTCCTACCACAGGTCAGCTGCCCAAATAGGCTTTCCTTTTCTCTGCCAACCATACTTTTTCCAGTCCTTTAGCCAACCCCACAGAGCATTGGCTACCATCCATGAGTCGGTGTAGAGATAAACCTTTGCCCATCTCTCACAGTCAAGAGCTAGCTGGACAGCTTTTACCTCTGCAAATTGACTGGATTCTCCCTCGCTGTCTTTTGCTTCTGCAACTTGGCATGTTTGACTCCACACTGCAGACTTCCACCTTCGCTTGTTCCCGACAAGACGACAGGAACCGTCTGTGAACAAAGCATACTTCTTTTCATCATCAGAAAGGTCATTGTAAGGAGGAGTTTCCTCAGCACGAGTTACTCTCTCCTCTGGAGGTTTACTACAGTTGGTGCCTTCAGGCCAACTTGAGATCACCTCCACCAGACCAGGTCTTTCAAGATTTCCCATTTGAGCTCTCTGTGTTATCAGAGCCATCCACTTAGACCAGGTGGAATCTGTTGCATGATGTGGTGTGGAACCTTTGCCTTTGAATATCCAATTCAAAACTGGTAATCTGGGAGCTAAGAGAAGTTGTGATTCAGTCCCAATCACTTCAGAAGCAGCTTTTACTCCTTCATAGGCAGCTAGAATCTCTTTCTCCGTTGGAGTATAATTAGCCTCTGATCCTCTGTAACCTCGACTCCAGAAACCAGGAGGTCATCCTCGTGTCTCACCTGGAGCTCTTTGCCACAGGCACCAGGTTGGACCATTGTCACTTGCAGCCATATACAAAATGTTCTTAATGTCTGGAACATCTCGGACAGGTTTGCAGACCCATTGCTTGAACTACCTCTTGCTTTATCTGGTCAAAGGCTGCTTGTTGTTCAGGTCCCCATTGGAAATTGTTTCTCTTTCAAGTCACATCACACAGAGGTTTCACAATCTGACTGTATCCAGGAATGTGCAGTCTCCAAAATCCCACTATCCCCAAGAAACATAGAGTTTCTTGCTTCTTCATGGGATTTGCCATGGTAGAGACTCTGTTTACCACATCCACTGGAAGGTGTCGGCGTCCATCCTGCCACCACAGTCCCAGAAACTGGATCTCTCTGGTAGGTCCTTTCACCTTGTCTCGCTTGATGGCAAAACCTGCACTCAGGAGACTGTCAATGATTTTGTTACCTTTCTCAAAGACTTCCTCAGCAGTTTTACCCCAGACGATGATGTCATCGATGAACTGGATGTGTTCTGGAGCACCACCTTCCTCCAGAGCATCAGGGATCACTGCATGACAGATGCTGGAGCTGTGGATCCAGCCAATTGGCAATCTGTTGAAAGTGTACTGGATTCCTCTTCAGGTGAAAGCAAACTGAGGCCTGCATTCCTCTGCTATGGGAATAGAGGAGAAGGCATTAGCAATGTCTGTGGTAGCATACCATTTGGCCTCTTTGGATTCCAGCTCATATTGGAGTTCCATCATATCTGGTACTGCTGCACTCAGAGGTGGAGTTACTTCATTCAGGGCTCGGTAGTTGACTGTCAGACGCCAATCTCCATTCTGCTTTCGCACAGGCCACACTGGACTGTTGAAAGGTGAATGAATTTTGCTGATGACTTTCTGACTCTCCAAGTGATGAATCAGATTCTGAATGGGCAACAAAGAGTCACGGTTGGTTCTGTATTGTCTGTGATGCACAGTCGGAGAAGCAACCGGCACTTTAATGTCCTGAATCTTGTGTTGTCCCACAACTGCAGATTCATCAGAAAGCTTAGGCCTAACAGATAGCTTCAGCTTTTCGCCATCAATTTCTGCAGATGCTACTCCAAAAGCACATTTGTAACCCTTAGGGTCTTTGAAACACCCTTCTCTCAGAAAATCAGTTCCCAAAATACAAGGTGCATCAGGTCCTGTCACAACAATATGCTTCTTCCACTATTTACCAGTTAAACTTATATCAACCTCCACTTTAGTTAACTCATGAGATCCACCAGTGACTTCCAGAATAGTTATAGCCTCTGATCCCTGATAATTTGATGGTGTTATGGTGCACTGAGCCCCTGTGTCAACCAAGGCCCTGTACTTCTGAAATTCTGAAGTGCCAGGCCGTTGGATGTACACATCCCAATAGATTCTGTTATCTCTGTTACCCCTCTCCTCCCCTGGCGGGAGGCAGGTCACCCCTAGTTATGGGGAATATGCCCACATGTGCAATGAGCACAGTGTGCAGTGTTAGAACTGGAGCCACTGTTGGAATTATTAGAGTTGTCATGGGAAACTGTGGAAGTAACATCTACCCTTCTGGTATTGCTACCTCGGGTTCTGCCACTCTGCAGTTCCCTCAGTCTCCTGAGAATATTAGCAGCTGGTTGACCATCCCATCTATTCATGTTCTCACCAAACTGATCACGCAGAATTATCCAAATACTCGCACGTGATTGCCTTGGTGGTCTGTTTTGGTTGGATCTGTTTTGGAAGGACCTCCTTGGAGGACATCTATTCCTCACAGATTAAACTTGAACATATCTGGAGGTAGAATTGGAATTATCTCTTTGTGTCAATTGGGAGATGGTATATTTAAATTTATCCTTCAGATCTTTCATGCAATTCTTTGTCTCACCAGACAGAGTTTCAATGGCTGAAACCAAAGAAACACGTGTCATGCTATCCTCCAATTATCTCATTTGATCAGTGAATCGGCCAACCGTAGGAGGAGCTCCACTACAATTTTTTGCCACAATTCTGCTCACCAGAATGCACCACACAGCTTGGTGTCATCAGCAAACTTGCTGAGGATGCACTCAATGACACTGTCCATGTCACCCACAAAGATGTTGAACAAGACAGGTCCCAGGACTGATCCCTGAGGGACTCCGCTTGTCACTGGCCTCCATTGGTACATGGACCCGTTGACAGCCACTCTTTGGGTGTGGCCATCAAGCCAGTTCTTTGTCCATCTAGTGGTCCATCCGTCAAACCCATGTGTCGCCAGCTTGGAGACCAGGATGTGGTGCGGGACAGTGTCGAAGGCTTTGCTCAAGTCCAGGTAAACAACATCAGTTGCTCACCCCTCATCTATTAATGCTGTCACCTGTTTATAGAAGGCCACCAGGTTTGTCAGGCAGGATTTGTCCTTGGCAAAGCCATGCTGACTATTCCCAATCACCTCTTCACTATTCTGAGTCATTAGTGCCTCCAGGAGGATCTGCTCCATGATCTTTCTGGGCACAGAGGTGAGACTGACTGGCCTGTAGTTCCCTGGTTCCTCCTTCTTGCCCTTTTTGAAAATGGGAGTACTCCCAGTACAGTGCATATAACAAGTACATAATCACTATCACCAGCAGCCCGATTACACACATAAAATAAATCACCTTTGGGTCCCAGCCATCACTTAAAACTACTCTTTCACCTACTGGAATCTTAAACTCCTTTATCTCAATTGGAAGAGTGCTCATTGTTATATTTTCGTACTTTGTAAGCCAAAAGAATCCCAGACACCAGTCACAGAGAAGCTGAATCTTATACTTAAACCATAAATATAATTTATACATAAAGTACCTGCCTAAAAGATCACAAATTAATCCTAGGAAGTACTCATAGATCAGGACACTAAAAATTGAAAAGATTAGATGCTCTAAAATTCAAAACACTTTCATTTTTGCAACTCAGACTCGAGCAGCCAATAAATCAAGCAAATTTTGCCCTGCTTCTGGACAGCAGTTATCCACAAGCCCCATGTTAGGTGCCAATAAATTATGTGGTGGTGAGAGAAAGTTCAGTTCTCCCCCACACACAAAGAAACCACGGCTAACTCAGTCGGAGGAGCAAAATGGACAAGCTGTATTTACAAGCAGGATGAAATGCAGTGAATATGTACACAATGTACAGTATTTACAATATATGCAGAAATATACAGCAAATAATGTAACAGAGAAAGGACCTTTCCCTCCTTCAGCCAGGAGGGTTCCCCCAGCCATACCCACCTCTTCCCCTACCTCCCCTTTTTCCCAAAAAGGGGTTAGAGAGAGAAAAGGAGGAAATTCTGTTAGCTCAAAGCATATGCAAGAATTAGTTTCTTACCTGTTAGTTGAAGGTCAGCACCCGACAGACAGAACACAGCTGTTGCTCAGAGAAGCTGAAACAGACCCAGACTGAAACTGACTGGGATTAAAACTGAACTAGAACTAAAGCTAAAAATTTAAAGTTGCATTCTACCAATCAACCAATGAAATTCGTTTAGACTTTATCTTTGTTTTCAAAACATTCAGACAGAGTGTTCCAGTAACTGTCCCTTTCTTAAAGGCATAGCCTAAAATAGTCCCACATGCAGACAAACACACATTCACAAGTGTAGTATCTATGAAAGGCTGAGAGACCTGGGGCTGTTCAGTCCAGAGAAGAGAAGACTGAGAAGGAATCTTATTAAATGTTCATGAATATCTGAAAGGTGGGTGTCAAGAAGGGGCCAGTTTCTTTGAAGTGGTGCCCTGTGATAGGACAAGGAACAACTGACACAAACTGGAACACAAGAAGTTCCACCTCAATATAAGGAAAAAATTTACTGTGAGGATGATGGAGTACTGAAACTTGGTGTCCAGAGATGTTTGGAGTCTCCTTCTCTAGAAGCTTTCAACACCCACCCCTATGGCCTGCCCTATGCGATTCTGGACACAACAATCTCCAGAGGTCACTTCTATGATTCTATCTACAGTGTACCACAATGCAAGGATCACATCTATACATGCACGTGCAGGAACAGAACTGAGAATCTTCAATAAACTATGCAAAGGTTACTAAAACCTATTTTTGTCATGTCACAAATTGAAGAAAAAAAAATTTTAAATCAACCTGGTTTATTGTATCTATGCAGAACTGGCAGGTGGTATCAGCTACTAGCAAGTAACAACCATTACACTGCTATATAAATCTTCAAATCTTAAGAATGTGCAGCACAGAGACCAGGAAATTCTTCCAGCTGCACATTCTTATCTTCTGCAATCTACAGTAAACATACAGTAAACATAGGCTAGCTTCACAAAAAAAAACCCATATCAAGACTTAAATGCAATCTATAGTATGGTATAGCATTTCAGCAGGAAGCTCTCTCAGGAACGCGCAAGGACCAGCAGGGTAGTGGGGACAATTCCTGCATTAGATGACTATCTGCTAAATCTGGTGGCCAAACTGAAGGATGAGGTTGCTAGACTTAGAGCTGTAAGAGGATGTAGAAGGGAGATGAACTTGGGTAACCAGGCTCCGCCAGCAGAGGCTTGTTATCCAAAAAAAACAGTGGGGAATGGACGCAGGTTGCTCTCAAAAGATGCAAAATTAAATGTCCTTGCCTCCCCTCACCTGCCCCACTGCCCTTGGAAAACAACTATGGGGCACTGGAGGTCGAGGGTGAGGTGATTTTGATGCCAGAGGAGACACAATCTGAGGTTTTCCCTAAGGCTAAACACCCTAAGGCAAAACAGCCTTTCCCTGGCATCAGGACGTGTTCCCTCAAAAAAGGAGGGTAATTGTTATTGTTTCCCTCAGGAGGTGATTCCCTCCTGAGGGAAACAGAGGGCCCCATATGTTGGCCAGACCCTTCTCACTGGGAAATTTCCTGCCTCCTGGGAGTTCAAGTTAGGGATGCTACCAGAAGGCTGCCTAATCTGGTGCAGCCCTCTGATTACTATCCCTTAATAGTTATGCAGTTAGGGAATGATGATGTTGCAACCAGAACTCCCAGGGCTATCAAGAATGACTTCAGGGCCCTGGGAGATCTGGTTAAGGGGTCAAGGTCACAAATAATTTTCTCTTCAATACCCTTAGTTGCAGGAGGGGATACCAAAAGGAACAGGTCAGCAGCTACAATCAACAAACGGCTTAGAGGTTGGTGCAACCAAAGGAGTTTTGGGGTTTTTGATCTTGGAGAACTTTCTACTGCACCAGGTCAGCTGCAACAGATGGAATACATCTGTCCCAGAGGAGGGGAAAATCACAGTATATGAGAATGGCCTATCCCTCAAAGGGATAAAGATTCTAGGAAGGTAATTGACAGGTCTCATTGATAGGGCTTTAAACTAGATTCGAAGAGGAAAGGGCCTGAAAACAGTCCCCCCAGGCAGGAGTCTGCGAGTGATAAGCTGGAGCCAGAGGTGAAACCAGCAGCCCAGCTGAAGTGCATGTGCACTAATGCACGAAGCATGGGCAATAAACAAGAGGAGATGGAAGCCTTGTTACAGCAGGAAAGTTATGATGTAGTTGCCATCACAGAGATGTGGTGGGACGACTCACATGACTGGAGCACTGCAATTGACGTGTACAGGCTCTTCAGGAGAGACAGGCAAGGAAGAAGGGGTGGAGGGGTGGCCCTGTACATCAGGGAGACACTAGATGCCATTGAGATGGAGATCAGGGACAATAGGGTTGAGTGCTTGTGGGTGAAAATTAGAAGGAAGACCAGCAGGGCAGACATCCTGTTTGGCATCTGTTATAGACCACCCAACCAGGAGGAAGATGTTGATGAAACATTCTATAGGCAGCTTAAGGCTTCTCAAGATCACCTGACCTTGTTCTCATGGGCAACTTTGTGAGAAATTGATTTGAATATTTGGCTTTTGCAAGGGGAATTACTGGGGACCTGGGCCTCGATTGTTGGGCCGATTGGTTGGTTATGGTCTGTATTGTGAGAGAAAGGTGAGGCACCAACATGTCTAAAGACTGGCCAGGTCAAAAGTGCAGGTTTTGTCTCAGTCTTGATGGAGAGGGGTGGGAGTGTGCTGGGGAATATATGAATATGCACGTTTTAATCTATGAATATGTATGTTTGCCATTTATATAAGTTCAACTCGTGTTGTTACGGTGCGCCTCTAGCACATTCGCTATGCGCCCAGCGCTGTGTTGCCTTTATTTTATAATAAACTGGTTATAAATTTCAGCAGTGAGCTCGTTTCTCACAACTTCAACCCGCCTGATATCTGCTGGGATCTCAACACAGCAGAGAGGAAGCAGGCTAAGAGGTTCTTCAAGTGCATGGAAGACAGCTTCTTATCCCAGGTGCTTGATGAGCCTACCAGGGGTAAGGCTATGTTTGACCTCCTGTTCACAAATAGGGAAGGGCTGGTGGGTAATGTAATGGTCAGACGACGTCTAGGGGCCAGCGACCATGAAACAGTTGAATTTTCAATACTCAGTCAAGATAAGAGGGGCAGCAAGAAGACCTCCACTATCGACTTCAGGAGGGCAGACTTCAGGTTACTCAAGGAACTAACTCAGAAAGTTCCTTGGGATACAGCCCTTAGAAATAAAGGGGTCCAGGAGAGCTGGACCTGCTTCAAGGAAGAACTCTTGAAGGTGCAGGAACAGGCTGTGTCAATGTGCTGGAAGATAAGCCGCCGGGACAGACAGAGAGCCTGGATGGGTAATGAACTTCTAAAAGAACTAAAGGAAAAAAAGAGTGTGTACCCTCTTTGGAGGAAAGGTGAGGAAACCAATAGAATGTTTAAGGATGTTTCTAGGTCTTGTAGGAAGAAAATCAGGGAGGAAAAAACACATTTAGAGCTCAGACTGGCCTCTACTGTGAAGGACAACAAAACATCCTTCTATAAACATACTAATAGAAAGAGGAAGGGCAAGGACAACTTCCACTCCTTGGTGTATGTGGTGGGGTAGGAAGGTTCCCCCCACACACAAAAGAATCCACAGCTAACTCAGCCTGAGAAGCACATGAAAGCTATATTTACAAGCAGATATGGAACCCAATGAATATGTACAAAAATATACAATATGTACAGAAATATACAGCAATGTATGTAATACAGGAAACCTTTCCCCAACCCCCTGCAGCCAGGGGGTTCAGCCTGTTTCCCCCTTCTCCCTCCCTACCTCCCCTTTTTCCCAAAAGGGTTAGAGACAGAGAGAAAGGAAGGAAATTAAAAGAGTAAAATTTTTTTAAGCTCAAAAAGCGAATGCAAGAGTTAGTTTTCTCTTATCTGGTTAGCAAAGTCGTCCCTGCGTAGCAAGCTGTTGCTTCAGAGAGAGAAAACAGGCCAGCTCACAGTACAGGGGGAGAAGAAGACTGCCTGCCCCAGACTGAATAGACTAAGCTAGAACTTACAGCTGGATCCTACCAATGAAATTGGTTTAGCATACTTTGTTTGTTGCTATAGTCCCAAAACATTCAGCCAGAGTGTTCAGAAAGTGTCCATTTCTTAAAGGCACAACCTAAACCGGTCACAATCCACCCCTGCTAAACAATTTCATTGGCTGTTCGTACTGTCCATCCAATCTAAAACAACATCTACAGTTTGTAAGTAAGGTTCATAGTCCATTCCAGCTATCCTCAGATGTAAATGATTCAGAAGTCCAAGAAATAAGAAAAATGGAAAACAGTTTGTCTCTTTGCAGACGAAGCGAAGAAAAGGGAAAACAGGGAAACAGGGAAAAAGGGACTCTCAGTTGATTCAGGGCTATCAGGGTTCGTGCACTGTAGATTCCTCAGGGATTCTTCCTTTGGGTGCGATGTAGCTGTACAACACTCTGAAATTAAACTCTTTCAGCTAAAATTAAATTTCTTTGTGGAATACACTGAATTTCACCATTCTCTTGCATTACCCAATAAGTGTGACCAGGACGTTCAGCTGAAACCACCCCTCGGACAGGTTTAGCCTCTCCTGAGGGAGAAAATACCCAAACAGTTTTACCTAACAGATTCTTTTCTCTAACAACAGGAACTCTATCACCTTCTACTTTCTGTAGCATATCGGAGTGTGCAGGTCCAGCTCGGTTCACTGAACCTCTACTATTTACCAGCCAGGTTGCTTGTGCTAAATGCTTTTCCCAGTTTTTCAAAGATCCACCCCCATGGCTTTAAGAGTGGTCTTCAACAAACCGTTGTAGCATTCAATCTTCCCTGCAGCTGGTGCATAGTAGGGAATGTGGAATATCCACTCAATGCCGTGCTCTTTTGCCCAGTTCTTTACAAGGTTGTTTTTGAAATGAGTTCCGTTGTCTGACTCAATCCTCTCTGGAGTTCCGTGTCTCCACAGGATTTGTCTCTCCAGACCAAGAATGGTGTTGTGTGCAGTTGCATGTGGAACTGGATAAGTTTCCAACCATCCAGTGTTTGCCTCTACCATAGTAAGAACATGCTGCTTACCAGAAGGAGAACGTGGTAGAGTGATGTAGTCAACTGGCAACGCTTCACCATACTTGTACTTGGACCATCTGTCACCATACCATAAGGGCTTAAGTCGTTTTGCCTGCTTAATAGCAGCACAAATGTCACAGTCATGGATGACTTGCGTGATAGCATCCATGGAAATGTCTATGGATCTGTCACGAGCCCACTGGTAGGTTGCATCTCTGCCTTGATGTCCTGACAAATCATGAGCCCACAGAGCTAAGAATATCTCACCTCGGTGTTTCCAGTCGTGATCAAGATCAGAGTCCATGTCTACTTGAGAAATTCTTGCACCTAGATCTACCTGATGGTTGTGTTGCTGTTCCTCAGTAGCTTTGCTTTTAGGAATGTGAGCATCAATGTGTCTCACCTTCACTGGAATTCTCTCGATTCGATCAGGAGGGGAAAGTAGTAACAAAAGATGAGGAAAATGCAGAGATACTTAACACCTTCTTTGCCTCAAATTTCAATAGCAGAACTGAATGTCTTCCAGAGAGCTGGCCTGCAGAGTTGGCAGAAGGAGCCAGGGAGCACAATAGCGCCCCTCTGTTCCAGGAGGAGAGGGCAGTTAGAGATCTCCTCAGCCACTTGAATCCCCACAACTCCATGGGACTGGATGGGATCCATCCTAGGGTGCTGAGAGAGCTGGCAGATGAGATGGCCAAGCCACTCTCCATCATTTTTCAACAGTCCTGGCTCAGTGGAGAGGTCCCAGAAGACTGGAAGCTGGCCAACATGGTGCCCATCCACAAGAAGGGCCAGTTGGATGAGCCAGGGAATTATAGGCCTGTCATCCTGACCTCAGTGCCAGGCAAGATTATGGAACAGGTCATCTTGAGTGCAATCACACAGCACTTGCAGGATGGCCTAGGGATCAGGCCTAGGCAGCATGGATTTAGGAAGGGCAGGTCCTGCCTGACCAACCTGATCTCCTTCAATGATCAGGTGACCCGCCTGGTGGATGTGGGAAAGGCTGTGGATGTAGTCTACCCAGACCTCAGCAAGGCCTTTGTCACCGTCCCCCATAGCAAACTCCTCGCTAAGCTATCAGCCCATGGCTTGGACAGGAGCACACTGCATTGGATTAAGAACAGGCTGGAGGGCCGAGCCCAGAGAGTGGTGGTGAATGGTGCCACATCCAGCTGGTGGCCAGTCACTAGTGGTGTGCCCCAAGGATCAGTGCTGGGCCCCATGCTCTTCAACATCTTTATTGATGATCTGGATGAGGGCATTGAGTCCATCATCAGTAAACTTGCAGATGACACCAAGCTGTGGTGTTGATCTTCTGGAGGGTAGAGGGACTTTGCAGAGGGACCTCCACAGGCTGGACAGATGGGCAGAATCCAACGGCATGAGATTGAACACATCCAAGTGCCGGGTTCTGCACATTGGCCACAACAACCCTATACAGTGCTACAGGCTGGGGTCAGAGTGGGTGGAGAGTGGCCAGGCAGAGAGGGACCTGGGAGTACTGGTTGATGGGAGGCTGAACATGATCCAGCAGTGTGCCCAGGTTGCCAGGAGGGCCAACCGCATCCTGGCCTGCATCAGGAAGAGTGTGTCCAGCAGGAGCAGGGAGGTCATTCTGCCCCTGTACACTGCACTGGTTAGGCTACACCTTGAGTCCTGTGTCCAGTTCTGGGCCCCTCAGTTTTGGAAGGATGTTGACTTGCTGGAGCATGTCCAGAGAAGGGCAACGAAGTTGGTGAGGGGTTTGGAACAAAGCCCTATGAGGAGAGACTGAGGGAGCTGGGATTGCTTAGCCTGGAGAAGAAATGCTCAGGGCTGACCTTATTGCTCTCTACAACTACCTGAAGGGAGGTTGTAGCCAGGCAGAGGTTGGCCTCTTCTCCCAGGCAGCCAGCACCAGAACAAGAGGACACAGTCTCAGGCTGCGCCAGGGCAGGTTTAGGCTGGATGTTAGGAAGAAGTTCTACATGGAGAGAGTGATTGGCCATTGGAATCGGCTGCCCATGGAGGTGGTGGAGTCACCTTCACTGGAGGTGTTCAGGAGAAGACTTGATGGGGTGCTTGGCTGTATGGTCTAGTTGTTGGGTGGGTTGGATTGTTTGATGGGTTGGACGCGATGGTCTTGAAGGTCTCTTCCAACCTGGTGTATTGTATTGTATTGTATTGTACCCTGAGAATTCCTTCTTCAAAGTGTTTGACAAGGTATCAACAAACCCAGACTTCAAGGATGATATCTATTGCTTTGAAGGCAATGCATGTTTAGAACAAGATTCCCTCTTAAGTAACACAGACCTCTCTGCAGACAGATCTATTTCCAAGAAGTTCTACAGAGAGAGAGTGATTGTCCATTGGAATGGGCTGCCTGGGGAGGTGGTGGAGTCACCATCATTGGAGATGTTTAGGAGGAGACTTGATAGGGTGCTTGGTTGCCTGGTTTAGTTGATTAGGTGGGTTGGATAATAGGTTGGACGCGATGATCTTGAAGGTCTCTTCCAACCTGGTCTCTTCTCTTCTCTTCTCTTCTCTTCTCTTCTCTTCTCTTCTCTTCTCTTCTCTTCTCTTCTCTTCTCTTCTCTTCTCTTCTCTTCTCTTCTCTTCTCTTCTCTTCTCTTCTCTTCTCTTCTCTTCTCTTCTCTTCTCTTCTCTTCTCTTCTCTTCTCTTCTCTTCTCTTCTCTCTTCTCTGGTATTAATTTTATGTTCAATGCAATTTCTTTGAGAGAATATTGTCTTTGACATTTAATCAAGAGGATGCCCATACTCAGTGTTACTAAAGGCATTTCAAAAGTTAAATAAAAAACCATCAAGAATTAATCACAGACCAAACATTATCTTCTCTAAAAGTAATCCAACATCATCTTGCAAGAACCAAACCTCACTCCTGATAACACCCAGGAATACTTTCACATGTGCCTACATGTTGATTCACTTCCAATTTATGTAATACTATACAGGTTACAAGTGTCCGTATTCTGGAACCATTACCTGAGCAAAGTCAGTTTCACTGGGAACTGTTCTGGAAGAGTTACAGCCCACCATTTCTTATTAATAACATGTATGAATATTAGCATTTCCATACACTTGTGGTTTGTCGGCATGTATAGTGACCATGATCTTCCAAGAACATTGCATTAATTGCTTTCAGGAAATAATGTCATCAAAAGTTCTATGCTTTTCAGTCAATAAAATATCATCACTAAATACATAGCTATACATATCTGTGTTTTAGAAGTACCTACCTAATAGGTATGGTCAAAGTATCAAATTTTGTCTTTGGGTCTCTTCATTAGTTTAATTATAATTACAATGTCTCTCTTATATGTGAGATAAATCACTCTCATATCTGAGATAGAACTGGCTGAGAATTTCTGAGAAGTAAGAATTGTTTATTATTAAACCAACCCATCAATTACCATCCAGCCTACATTAACTCACATGGAGTGTAGTGCAAATACAAAGGATTTTCTCAGTATTAAAGACTAACACAATTTTTATCTTCCTAGAAAGTTCATTATCACAGAAAACACAGAAAGGATGATGAAGCTATAGTCATCAAGGTATTAACAACTCCAACACTGATCATTTTAATCCTTTAAATAATTGGAATTCATTGAACTCCAATTAAACACCAAGTAATATTGGTCTTAAAGAAGCTCCACAACTTTTTAATGATATTTTAGCTCTTTACCATTTGAAGGATAAAAGAGCAAAAATCTCATTCAGATTATTATAAATAAAGCAATAAATACATCTCTTTTTTGTAAAAAGGGCTAGGAAAAAACATGGTTTCTTTACATATATTTGTACAAGTTTCACTTCTGGGAGGAAGCAGTCAGAGACCTGTTCAGCCACTTGGATCTCCACATGTCCATGGGATCCATCCGAATGGGATCCATCCTAGGGTTCTGAGAGAGCTGGCAGATAAACTGGCCAAGCTGTGCTCCGTCATTTTTCAACAGTCATTCTTCAACTTTCTACCTTTTGTAGCAGATCTGAGTGTGCAGGTCCAGCTCGATTCACTGAATGAACCTCTACTGTTTACCAGCCAGGTTGCTTGTGATGTTTCTTCCAGTTTTTCAAAGATCCATCCCCCATGGCTTTGAGGGTGAGTCTTGAGCAAAATGTTACAGTGTTCAAACTTCCCTGCAGTTGGTGCATAGTAGGGAATGTAGAATATCCACTCCATGCTGTGCTCTTTGGCACAGTTTTTCACGAGATTGTTTTTGAACAGAGTTCTGTTGTCCAACTCGGTTCTCTCTGGATTTTCATGTCTCCGCAGGATTCGTCTCTCCAGGCAGCCACCAACAGAAAAGAGGACAAAGTCTCAAGCTGCACCAGGGGAGGTTTAGGCTGGATGTTAGGAAGAAGTTCTTCACAGAAAGAGTGATTGGCCATTGGAATGGGCTGCCCAGGGAATCACCATCACTGGAAGTGTTTAAGAAGAGACTGGATGAGGCACTTGTTACCATAGTTTAGTTGATTAGATGGTGTTTGGTGATAGGTTGGACTTGATGCTCTCAAGAGCCTTTTCCAACCTGGTCTATTCTATTCTATTCTATTCTATTCTATTCTATTCTATTCTATTCTATTCTATTCTATTCTATTCTATTCTATTCTATTCGTTGAAAGTGTGGCTATAGTTAGAATAACAAGTATTTAAAATGCCATCTTGAAATTCTACAGATCTTTGCATAGGAAGCATTATGGCCCCATACTGAATTACTTTCATAGAACTATAAATGATAATATCTTTCCTTCTTTTGTACTTCAGTTAGCCCTCCAAAGCCAATCTAGCCATGAAGGATTTCTCTAAGATGTCTCTAGCTAAGATACCATTGTTAAAATGTTTATCTTCAGCTCCAGCTGCAAACTGTTTAATGCCTGGACTATAGGAGTATGCTAGAAAAGACAAAGCTGTATTTTTAAAGTCCTGTCTGAGTTTCCAGAGCACAAACACTGATGGATTTAACATTTGTTATTTATTCTGTAATTTCTTACCCTTTGGGGGAGTTGGCTTTGGGAGTTTTTTGAAAGAACATATTTGATCTCAGACTTGTTAGGATATTTCCTTTCATTAGAACTACACTAATTAATTCTTTCATAAAATCTTAATATTCCTGATACTGTGTATCCAGATAAAGACACAGAACATCAAAGGCAAGTCTTAGCAAGTCAAAACTGATACAGGGCAGCCACTTGCTCTTTTACTGACACACTATGATGGTTTAACCCACCCGCATTAACAAAAATTCAGCTAACTCAGTCGGGGAAGCCAATGGAAGCTGTATTCACAAGCAGTAACTGCACTCTACAATGGAATGCAATGAATATGTACAAATATACAGTACTTACAATATTATACAGGTATTTGCAAAGAGAAAACAGCACAAAATCCTCCTGTCCAGGAGGTCACTGCCTTGCTTCCCCTCCCCACCCAAACCTCTCCCTCCCCCTTTTCCTCTGTTTAATTAGGAAAAAAAAAAAAAAGAGAAAAGAAAATCTTAGAGAGAACCATTAGCTCAAAAGTGTGGTTATGAAGCCAGTATGCTTATCTCAAAGTCAGTTGATAAGGGTCTCTCCAGCGAAGCAGACATGCCAGCAGCCAGAAGAAGGAAAGAAATGGAATGTGAGATTGTTAGGATACATCTCACAAATCTGACCAATGAAATTCATTTAGAATAATCTCTTATTTTCCTTTTCACACTCAACTGTGGATTTGTTTGCACTTCTTCACTCTCCTGCTCAAAAAAATGCATCTAATTTTAAAGGCATAGCCTGAAACTGTCACACACACTTGATGAAAATCTGAGATGCTTTAAATTAAGCCTACAGATACACAATAAATTACTAAAATAATTGCACATCTTTGTAGTTTTTGATCCTATGAATATTTGTGGTTCCCTATAAGCAAAATGGATAATTAAACTTTTACTTATAACTAAAGAAGATGCAGTCTTAAATTCCATCCCACTTCAGAAACATTTAGGACTTTAAATGGTTGTGTAGGATGGCAAATGCTGCAAGAAGCAGGAAAAATCTAGAAAAATAATCTAGTTTAATCAACCTCTGTATATTGCACAGATTTTATGAATGGAATTGGAATGATTTTTTGTATAATCTCTATAAAATTATACTTTAAATCATGAAAACAAACACTCTTACTGACCTTAAATAGGGTGTGATTTTAATGTTTATATCAAGGTGTGTTTTCTCTCATTTGACTACCACATCTCTACCTTTAAAAACATGAAGAACACAAAACTGACAAGACAAAAGAGGGGCAATCATTTAGTGTTTGCAGACATTGGCTTTTTTATGATAAAATTAGAGTTTTCTGCACTTCTGCCTAAGTACCACCATAATGTTCACATGTAGTAAGTTGGTAGTTGCTAAACAAAAGATTAGTCATAAAGAGTAAATGATACATTCAAAGCTTTAAGAATTTTTTGGTCTGAAATACTCTCAGTTTCATCAGAAGGACATTCTCATCACACTTTTTATTTGTATATTCTCTTTATTTATATATTCTCATTATACTTTTTTACTTTTCTTCTGACTTGCTAGACTGTGCACAGTATACATGGAGTCAAATGTGCCTCTGATTCACTTTGACATCATACTACTGAAGGAATTGGCCTCTGATCTTCCAGCTAGATTTGTGAGTTAAATGTCCCCTACTATTAATGTGGAGGGAAAAAATTCTATTTACAAGGTCAACCCAGAACATAAAATTATTTTAATATTTTGTGTTTCCCTGATGAAAAGAAGCATTTGAATTATTTTTAAAGTTTTCCATTAAGACAAAAATGGTAAAAGAATTCATATTTTTTCTTGCATTCTAAAAGAGCCTGTATCTGCAAGAAGGGTGGAAAAAAATTCCTGTAAAAATTCTCAAGCAGATCTTTTGCAAAAATGCTTTCTGAACTAAACCTAGATAGTTTTGTATAGCTCTAACTCTGTCATGGCTACAAAACTCAGATTTCAAATTCAGTTGCAGTCAGTTATACTTTCTGCACACTGCATGTGCCTCACTATAAAACAAAGTCACAGAGCTGTCTCAACAGCATACAATGACCTTTGTATGTGATGGAATTTTTACCATGTTACTATGCTTTCCAGAAACTATATTGTTGGGAATCATGCTGTCAAAAAAAAACCAAAAGATGTAATGAGTTCTCAATTTGTCAGTTTCTAAATTACATAGTTATTTTCTAAAAGAAATAAAGAGAAAAGGAAAAGAGAGACCCATGAAACTTCTTAATACCATATAACAGGAACATAGATCCTGCCATGTGAGCCTCACTAGGGAAATTTAGAGGAGTTCTAGCAATCTAACATGATTTGGCCAGAGACAAATGTGGTTGTGAGGTCCCCATAAGCAACATATGCTTTTACTAAGCTGCAGTATTCCTTCATTTTGTAGCCCTAGCTTTTATACTGTTAC
The DNA here is from genome assembly GCA_033816785.1 of Picus viridis. NCBI lineage: Eukaryota > Metazoa > Chordata > Aves > Piciformes > Picidae > Picus > Picus viridis. The sequence continues at coordinate 48,279,021 of CM066606.1, forward strand.
TTTATATTATCAAAAATTATATTATTTTATTCCAAACCAGAGTTGTGAGCTCTTGATAAAAGTATCATATTACTAAATTACAGCTCATTCAGGGGAAGAGAGAAAAAAAAAGAGAAGGAAGGACAAAGAATGAAGGAGGAGAGGGAGGGAGAAGTCTGCTTATGATTATGTGATGAACTTTGAACTTTTTCTACTCCTGCATCTAGAGATTTCTGAATTTTTAAAAAAAACTTACTGGACTCAAATTTTTAAGTATAGACTTCACACAGAAAAGTTTTACTTACATGACTATGGAAAATTATACATTAAAAATTAAAACAAACAAAACACAAACAATGCACTTATTCATCCAGACACAACCAGAGACTGAAATGCATTTAAAAATAAAGCTGTCAATCTGGAACTTGGAAAGAAAGAATATTCTTTAATTTCTTTTGTTTCTCACTTGATGAATGAGATGACAGTGCTGGTAGGAAAATTCAGACATGTCCTCAAATTGTTCTACATACTTTTACTTCCTGTTTTGTTTGTTATGTGAAAGATGACAAACTTTCCTTATCAAATCAGATTAATTTAACAATTTTAATACTATCATTATTATTTTGCTTTTATCATTATTAATATCACCCCAGATGCATGCCAGGAGAGGAAAGATATTTCTAGCACACAAAACAGAGAGAACAAGAATATTGCATCCCTTCTATGGATTGCTTACAGACAGAACGTGTGCAATACTAAACAAGAAAGATTTTCAAATTATATTTCAGAAATCATTGTCCCTGGGTTCTGCTACATTTAGAACCGGAGTCTGGTATAAGGGCATGGTCCTGAAATGACAGTGCTGTGCTCTGTCGTCTCGAAGGCACAAAACCAGACCCTTTAGGCAAACAGCTTTTCACCATGGAACCCATCCTTGCTTTGGATGAAGGATTGCTTCTCACTCTTCCATCTGTCCCAGATGCAATGTGTTCCAGATACACCTTCAGACCTTTTCTAGGGTATGCCTTAGCCTTTTACTCAGAACTGCAAAATGAAGGCAAGATACCTCTTCAGCAAATTAAAAGAAGTTAGAGCAGAGAAAGGAGGAGGATGGAGTCATCTTTAAGGTAGCTGATGTGAAAACAGACATCCTCTAATGAAAGCAGACATCCTTTAATGACAATACAGAAAAACATAAATGTCCCTGTCCTCAGTCCTCAGTCAAGGACACATCATTGTTAGGCTAATGATTGAACTCAATGATCTTAGAGGTCTTTTACAATGCAGGCAATTCTGTGCTTCTGTGGAAAAATAAAAATTAAAACAACAAACAAACAAACAAACAAAACCCCACCAAAATCTCCACCACACAAGTGAAGAAAAATGGAAAAAAAAAAAATTAAATGGTGTGGGCTGCATAAAAAGCAGTGTGGCCAGCAAGTTGACCTAAATGATTCTTCTCCTTTGTTGTGCTTTTGTGAGACCCCCACCTTGAGTACTACATGAAGTTCTGGGGTCTCCAGTAGCAGAAAGACACTGGCACAATAAGTACTACATTTGTGTATAGAAAGAACATTATTAAAAATAATATTCCTTTGGGTATTTTTCTCTTTTGCTTTCAATGCTCCCGGGTAGTGTTTCTTGGCTTAATACTCACTTTCCCTTCCTTAAATTTCTTATTATAAACTCCAAAACTGTGAAGATCAGTTTGTATTTGCTTACTTCATTATCAGTCAAGAGCAATATAAATTTTAATTAACTGGTCTAGTGGTCACAATCTAGAAATTATATAATAATAATAATAATAATATAAACAAAGAAAAAGGCATAGTTTTAACATAGCAGGGAGGGGAATTAGCTCAAATGGTAGAGCACTCACTTAGCAGGCGAGAGGTAGCAGGATCGATGCCCGCATACTCCACGCCTTTTAGGGAGGCAAAAGCACATTTGGAGCTTAGTTTGGCCTCTGCTGTGAAGGACAACGAAACATCCTTCTATAAAAATATTGATAGCAGGAGGAGGGGCAAGGATAACTTCTAGTCCTTGGTGGACACGGAGGGAAACATTGTAACAAAGAGTGAGGAAAATGCAGAGATACTTAACACCTACTTTGCCTCAAATTTTTACTAGCAGGACAGAACGTCTTCCAGAGAGATGGCCTGCAGAGTTGGCAGAAGGAGCCAGGGAGCACAATAGTGCTCCTCTGTTCCAGGAGGAGAGGGCAGTTAGAGATCTCCTCAGCCACTTGGATCCCCACAAGGCCATGGGACCAGATGGGATCCATCCTAGGGTGCTGAGAGAGCTGGCAGATGAGATGGCCAAGCCGCTCTCCATCATTTTTCAGCAGTCCTGGCTCACAGGAGAGGTCCCAGAAGACTGGAAGCTGTCCAAAGTGGTGCCCATCCACAAGAAGTGCCGGTTGGATGAGCCAGGGAACTATAGGCCTGTCAGCCTTATCTCAGTGCCAGGCAAGATTATGGAACAGGTCATCTTGAGTGCAATCACACAGCACTTGCAGGATGGCCAAGGGATCAGGCCCAGCCAGCATGGATTTAGAATAGAATAGAATAGAATAGAATAGAATAGAATAGAATAGAATAGAATAGAATAGACCAGGTTGGAAGAGACCTTCAAGATCATCGTGTCCAACCTATCATCCAACACCATCTAATCAACTAAACCATGCAACCAAGCACCCTATCAAGTCTCCTTCTAAACACCACCAGTGTCAGCAACTTCACCACCTCCCCAGGCAGTCCATTCCAATGGGCAATCACTCTCTCTGTATAGAACATTACAATACAATACAATACAATACACCAGGTTGAAAGAGACCTTCATTCCTTCTAACCTCCAGCCTAAACCTCCCCTGGCGCAGCCTGAGACTGTGTCCTCTTGTTCTGGTGCTGGTTGCCTGGGAGGAGAGGACCAACGTCTGCCTGTCTACAACCTCCTTCAGGTAGTTGTAGAGAACAAGGAATTTAGAGTTGTAGAGAGCAAGGATTGAGGAAGGGCAGGTCCTGCCTGACCAACCTGATCTCCTTCTATGATCAGATGACCCGCCTGGTGGATGAGTGGAGGCCTGTGGATGTAGTCTACCTGGACTTCAGCGAGGCCTTAGACGCTGTCCCCCACAGCAAACTCCTGGCTAAGCTATCAGCCCATGGCTTGGACAGGAGCACACTGCGCTGGGTTAGGAAGTGGCTGGAGGGCCGAACCCAGAGAGTAATGGTGAATGGCGCCACATCCAGCTGGTGGCCTGTCACTAGTGGTGTGCCCCAAGGATTAGTGCTGGACCCCATGATCTTTGATGATCTGGATGAGGGCATTGAGTCCATCATCAGTAAATTTGTGGATGACATCAAGCTGTGGTGTTGATCTGCTGGACGGTAGAGAGCCTTTGCAGAGGGACCTTGACAGGCTGGACAGATGGGCAGAATCTAATGGTGTGAGATTGAACACATCCAAGTGCCGGGTTCTGCACATTGGCCACAGCAACCCCATGCAATGCTACAGGCCAGGGTCAGAGAGGCTGGAGAGCAGCCAGGCAGAGAGGAACCTGGGGGAACTGGTTGATGGGAGGCTGAACATGAGCCTGCAGTGTGCCCAGGTGGGCCAATGGCATGCTGGCCTGGATCAGGAACAGTGTGGCCAGCAGGAGCAGGGAGGTCATTCTGCCCCTGTATGCTGCACTGGTTAGGCCACACCTCGAGTCCTGTGTCCACTTCTGGGCCCCTCAGTTTAGGAAGGTTTTGACTTGCTGGAACGTGTCCAGAGAATGGCAACAAAGTTGATGAGGGGTTTGGAACACAAGCCTTATGAGGAGAGGTTGAGGGAGCTGGGATTGCTTAACCTGGAGAAGAGGGGACTCAGGGGTTACCTTATTGCTCTCTACAACTACCTGAAGGGAGGTTGTAGCCAGGCAGAGGTTGGTCTCTTCTCCCAGGCAGCCAGCACCAGAACAAGAGGATACAGTGTCAGCCCGCGCCAGGGGAGGTTTAGGCTGGATGTTATGAAGAAGTTCTATACAGAGAGAGTGATTGCCCATTAGAATGGGCTGCCTGGGGAGGTGGTGGAGTCACCATCATTGGAGATATTTAGGAGGAGACTTGATGGGGTGCTTGGTACCATGGTTTAGTTGTTTAGGTGTGTTGGATTGGTTGATAGGTTGGACACGATGATCTTGAAGGTCTCTTCCAACCTGGTTTTTTCTATTCTATTCTACGCCTATTCTATTCTATTCTATTCTATTCTATTCTATTCTATTCTATTCGATTCGATTCGATTCGATTCGATTCGATTCGATTCGATTCTATACGATTCCTATGTGACCTTGGACAAAGATCAATCCCTTTGTGGTGGGTTGAAATTGCCTCCCAAAATACTATTGCTAGACCAGCTGTGGTGGAGTAGGAAGGTGGGACTGTGTGGCTCAGTCGGTAGAGCATGAGACTCTTAATCTCAGGGTCATGGGTTCGAGCCCACGTTGGGCGCCAATTAAAAATATGTGGTGGAGTAGGAAGGTTCCCACACACACACACAAAAAGAATTCCACAGCTAACTCAGCCGGAGAAGCAGATGAAAGCTCTATTTTACAAGCAGAGTTAGTTTTTCTCTTATCTGGTTAGCAAGAATCGTAGAGAGAAACGAGCCAGCTCACAGTACAGGGGGAAGAAGAAGACGACTGACTGCCCCCCCCCCGACTGAAAGACTAAACAAGAAGCTACAGCCGGGTTCCACCAATGAAATTGGATTACCATATCTCTTGTTTTCATTTATATACCAAAATATTCGGCTAGAGTGTTCAGAAAGTGTCCTTCTCTTAAAGGCACAGCCTAAACCAGTCACACCAGCTCAGTTGGAAGCAAATGAAGCTATATTTACAGGCAATCTAAAATCTAGAAAAATGAAATGCAACTAATGTGTACAAAATATACAATATTTACATATATTTACAATTTATAAACAGCACAACAACTGCCCTGGATAAAACCTGAGGATTGCCAATAGATTCCCCCTCTCTGCTCCCTTCCTCTCACCCTGTAAAAGGAAAAAGCAAAAAAGGAGAAAAGACAGAAGAGCAAAGAGTAACTTATTAGTACTTAGCCACAACAAAGAAATGCAGCCAAGGTCAGCAAGTCAGCAGAAACAACAATCAGCATCTGCTAGAGCGGAGAGCCAAGACAGAGAAAGAAATAGTTTATACAACTAACTTTATGTTAGTTAACAGACCAATGGGATTATCTAGATCTTATCATTTTTCTTTTGCAGCCAATGGTAATTTATTTACACTCCACGTTCTGCTCAATCTGTGAAAATATCCCAGGCATCAGCCTAAAACTGGCACACCCATATAAACTACTTTCTACATCTATAAAATGGAATAATGCCATCTATGTTATATTTCACTACTGTGAAGCTTGATTCAACTACTCTATAAAATGTTTCACAATTTTCTGCCCAAAATTTCTGGAGGAACATTACAAATAGCTATTTTTTTTTAGAGACCAATGGAAAAAAAGAACTGTAAAAACATAAAGAGGTCTCTGATACTGATAAACTTTTTAAAAGATATTTAGCAGACATCTTCACCTGCATTTCTCAAATACTCTGCCATTTCTTTACAGGATTTCCATGATTATCTCTATAAGAATTCTAGCAACAATCATTCAAAAAATTTTTAAATTAAATTAAAAGGGTATGTCTTTCTTATTAACCTGGAATATTTAACAGTTTTCTGTATTTTTTTTTACTACTCTTTCTTAATTACTAAGATTACTTGCTAATTTCATATAATTTTCTCATTTTTCTTTCTGCCAGGTGCTTAATTATGTTAAAAAAAAAAACCCAAACCATAATTTTACTGGCCTTTGTTTATTAATACTTAGAAGGAAGCCTAAACAAAGTAGATGGGAAAAGTTTTAGGTGGAATTCTGGCAGTAAGAAAGAGAGATTAATAAAATATCTTCCTGGATATTAAAGTTTTTCTTATTCTACCAGCAGGTGGGTTTTCCATGTTAACAAAAAATTCTCAATATATTAATTCTTTTTTTCTGTTCTGTAATTTCATAATACGACAGTTTTGTTTACTTTGCATAAAATGACAAGTTTTCACTGTACTTTTTTGTGCTTTCACAAGATTCATTGTGATATTACATCAGGAAAATTGTGAGATATGATACAACACAGTACAATATGATGTAACACCTATCAAAGAAACATGGTGTGATGTCTCATAGCACTGGGTTGTCACAATCAGTAACTCCAAACTCTTTGGAAGGGATAAGCAATGAGAAAGAGATGGTGGGGTGCCCCTATATGTCAGAGCTGCTTGATTGTTCTGAGGTTAACAGCAGTGACGATAGAGTTGAGGAGTGTTTATGGGTAAGAATCAGGGGGAAGGCCAACAAAGCAGATATCCTGGTGGAAGTCTGTTATAGACCACCCAACAAAAACAAAGACACAGATAAAATATTCTTTAGGCATCTGGCAGGAGTCTCGCTATCACTGGGCCCTTGTTCTCATGGGGAATTTCAACTTTCCTGGTGACCGCTCAAGATAAAACACAGCAGAGAGGGAACAGTCTCAGAGGTTCCTAGAGTGTGTGGAAGATCATTTCCTGACTCAGCTGGTGATGGAGACAACTAGGGACCTGATGTTTGTGAACAGAGAAGGATCTGTGAGCTATGTGAAGGTTGGGGGGCATCTTGGGCACAGGGCTCACAAAATGATAGAGTCTCAGTTTTGTTGGAGAACTACATAGGGAGGTCAGCAGAATGGCTAACTAGGACTTCTGGTGGGCAGACTTTGGCCTGATTCAGAAACTGGTGGACAAAGTTCCTTGGGAGCTAGCTCTGGGAAGCCAAAGAGTCCAGGGAGCGCAGACATTGCTCAGAGGGAAGACTTAAAGGTGAAGGAACAGGCTGTCCCCATGAGCCAAAAGATGAGTCAGCAGAGAAGACAGCCAGCTTGGCTAAACAGAAAGGTTTGGTAGCTTCTTAGGGAGAAAAAGAGAATCTATGGTCATTGGAACAAAGGGCAGGCCTCTCAAGAGGAGTGCAAGATTGTCATGATATTATGTAGTGAGAAAATTAGAATGGTCAGAACCCAACTCCAAATTAATTTGGCTTCATCTGCTAAAGAGAACAGGAAATGCTTCTGCAAAAATATTAGCAACAAAAGCAGGACTAAGCAGAATCTCTGTCCTATCATAGTATCATAGTATCAGTCAGGGTTGGAAGGGACCACAAGGATCATCTAGTTCCAACCCCCCTGCCATGGGCAGGGACACCCTACACTAGATCAGGCTGGCCAGAGCCTCATCCACCCTGGGCTTAAACACCTCCAGGGACGAGGCCTCAACCACCTCCCCCGGACAACCCATTCCAGGGTTTCACCACTCTCATGGGGAAGAACTTCCTCCTCATGTCCAGTCTGAATCTCCCCACCTCCAGCTTCATTCCATTTCCCCTAGTCCTATCACTACCTGAGATCCTGAGAAGTCCCTCCCCAGCCTTCTTGTAGGCCCCCTTCAGATACTGGAAGGCCACAATGAGGTCACCTCGGAGACTTCTCTTCTCCAGACTGAATAGCCCCAACTCTTCCAGTCTGTACTCATAGGAGAGGTGCTCCAGCCCTCTGATCATCCTCGTGGCCTTTCTCTGGACACCTTCCAGCACCTCCATACCCCTCTTGTAATAGGGACTCCAGAACTGGTCGCGGTACTCCAGGCAGGGTTTCACCAGAGCTGAGTAGAGGGGGAGAATCACCTCCCTTGAACTGCTGGCCACACTTCTCCTGATGCAGCCCAGGATCTGATTGGCTTTCCGGGCAGCAAGTGCACACTGAGAGCACATGTTGAGCTTCTCATCCATCAACACCCCCAAGTCTCTCTCCTCAGGGCTGCTCTCCAGCCAGTCACTGCCCAGCCTGGATTTGTGCCTGGGATTGCCTCGACCCAGATGCAGGACCCTGCACTTGGTCTTGTTGAACCTCATGAGCTTGGCTTGTGCCCACCTCTCCAGCCTCTCAAGGTCCCTCAAGATGCCATCCCTTCCCTCCAGCGTGTCTGTGGCTCCACACAGCTTGGTGTCATCAGAACAAACTTGCTGAGGGTGCCTCTCAATGACACTGTCCATGGCACCCACAAAGTTGTTGAACAAGACAGGTCCCAGGACTGATCCCAATTTATACAGAGGGACTCTGCTTGTCCCTGGCCTCCACTGGGACATGGACTCATTGACAGCCACTCTTTGGGTGTGGCCATCAAGCCAGTTCTTTATCCATCTAGTGGTCCACCCATCAAACCCAAGTTTCACCAGCTTGGAGACCAGGATGTGGTTTGGGACAGTGTTGAAGGCTTTGCTCAGGTCCAGGTAAACAACATCAGTTGCTCGCCTCTCATCTATTAATGTTGTGTGTTTAAGACCAGGCTGGATGAGGCTCTGGCCAGCCTGATCTAGTGTAGGGTGTCCCTGCCCATGGCAGCAGGGTTGGAACTGGATGATCCTTGTGGTCCCTTCCAACCCAGACTGATTCTAAGATTCTATGATTCTATGATTCTTTGAAGAGGATTCTGTATTCAAAAGGTGATGTTTAATGTGTTACTTTAAAGAAGCCACCAAACCAGCCCTGCAAAACAACATCATAGCTGCTACTGGGGACCCTTTTATCCCCTACTTTAAGAGTGTCATGAGACCAAAAGGCCAACTCCATCCTTCTTCCCCAATTCTAAGGTCAAAGATGCTTTAATTTGCCTTGATGGCCACTAAAAGCCAGGAGCTCCCATCCAAGGGCCAGCCTTAGCCAAGCAACAGCAAAGTGCTTGCCCTCTTCTCTGCCTGGGATTCCAAGCTAATGATCACTGCCATTTATTCCAGTGAGAATCATCCAATGCCTTGTAACCAGCAACTCATAACTCATAGGAGGAGTTGTAGCTGTTTACTCCAGCCCCCCCCTCCCCTCCCCATCCCTCTCCCCTGCTTGTCACCAGCACCTGCTGGGTGATGTTTCAAATTAGCAGGAGAAATTGAGGGCAGGAAGTGTGTTCCTTGAGCACCAGCTTATTAAAAGTCCTCCTTGGCACTGCTGCTTTTAAGCTGCTGTCTCAACTGGAATAGAGAAATCTGCCCTGATTTTCCCTCCCTTGTAGAAAGATTTATTACTTTAATTAAAGAATGGAGGCCTTAAACTGAGTTCTCCTTATTTCTCACCCTTTTTGTTTTCATTTTCTCTAGAGAAATGATTTTTTTTTAAATCATTTATTTTTAATCTATTTTTAATTATTGTGGAGTTTTAATTCATTTTAATGTTTTTAATTTCTATTTTTACTTCATAATTTTTTACATTTGAAAATAGTTTCAATTTTTACATATTTTTAAATTTATTTTTTACTTTTCCATTTAAAAATATTTCTTTTAAAAATTTTGAAATATTTTACATTTAGTTTTTAACTTTTTCATTTTTAATATTTTTAAATTTATTTTTTTACTTTTCCATTTTAAATTTTTTAAAAATATTTTAAAATTTAAAATATTTTAAATTTAGTTTTTAACTTTTAAATTTTTTTAATTTTTAAATTTTTTAAAACTTTTGACATTTAAAACATTTTTTTCCATTTACTTTTTAAACTTTTGACTTTTAAATTTTTTTAATTTTTAAAAATATTTTAAATTTTAAAATAATTTTTTAATTTCTTTTTTAAACTTTTGACTGTTTAATGTTTTTAATTTTAAAAAACATTAAAAATTTTTAATTATTTTTAATTTAATTTTTAACTTTTGACTTTTTAATATTTTTTATTTTAAAATATTTTTAATTTTTAAAAAATTAATTTATTTTTTAACTTTTGACTTTTTAATATTTTTATTTTAAAATAATTTTAATTGTTAAATTATTTTTAATTTATTTTTTAACTTTTGACTCTTTAATATTTTTATTTTAAAATATATTTTATTTTAAAATAATTTTTAATTTATTTTTTAACTTTTGACTTTTTAATATTTTTATTTTAAAATATTTTAAATTTTAAAATAATTTTTAATTTATTTTTGAACTTGACTTTTAAATATTTTTTATTTAGAAATATTTTTAATTTTTTTGTAATTTAAACATCTATTTAACTTTTGTCTTTTCAACATTTTTATTTTAAGATATTTAAATTTTTTAATACTTTTTAAATTCATTAAAATTAATTTTAAATATTTTTAAATTGTTAAAATATTTTAAAATTTTAAATAATTTTTAATTTATTATTTTCAACTTGAATTTTTAATATTTTAAACTTTTTTTTTACTTTTAACATTTTTTCTCATTTTTTAATTTATTTTTTAGCTTTTTTTTATCTTTTAATTTCTTTTTTTAACCTTTTAAAAAATATTTTTTAGTTGTTTTTTTTTTTTAACCTTCCCCCCCCCCCCTACACTTTACTAATCTTTAGATGGAAAGCTTTGTGTAATACAAACCAATCTGATCAGCAAAGTAGCTGCTCTCTACAACTACCTGAAGGGAGGTTGTAGCCAGGCAGAGGTTGGTCTCATCTCCCAGGCAGCCAGCACCAGAACAAGAGGACACAGTCTCAGGCTGTGCCAGGGCAGGTTTAGGCTGGATGTTAGGAAGAAGTTCTATACAGAGAGAGTGATTGCCCATTGCAATGGGCTGCCTGGGGAGGTGGTGAAGTCACCATCATTGGAGGTGTTCAGGAGGAGACTTGATGGGGTGCTTGGTGCCATGGTTGAGTTGTTTAGGTGGGTTGGACTGTTTGATGGGTTGGACGCGATGATCTTGAAGGTCTCTTTCAACCTGGTGTATTGTATTGTATTGTATTGTATTGTATTGTATTGTATTGTATTGTATTGTATTGTATTGTTGTCACCTGTTCATAGAAGGCCACCAGGCTTATCAGGCAGGGTTTGCCCTTGGCAAAGCCATGCTGACTGTTCCAAATCACCTCTTCACTATTCTTCTGAGTCTATCTATCGTCCAGGAGGATCTGCTCCATGATCTTTCTGGGCACAGAGGTGAGACTGACTGGCCTGTAGTTTCCTGGTTCCTCCTTCTTACCCTTTTTGCAAATGGGAGCAATGTTTCTCCTTTTCCAGTCTGTGGGGACTTCCCCAGTCTGCCATGACTTTTGGAATAGAATAGAGAGGGGTTTAGCAACCTCATCTGCCAGTTCGCTCAGTACCCGCGGGTGTATCCCGTCGGGTCCCATGGACTTGAACACATTCAGGTTCTTCAGGTGATCACCAACCTGATCTTCACTTACAATGGACAGTTCTTCCACCCGGCCCCTCCTATTACCTTCCATGTCACCAGGAGTGTGGCTAGAGGCCCTTGCAGTGAAGGCTGAGGTAAAGAAGTTATTGAGTACCTCAGCCTTTTCCACATCACTTGTGACCATTTCACCAGTTTCCTTTCTGAGGGGGCCCACACCTCCCCTAGGCTTCTTCTTGCCATTAATATACCTGTAGAAATTCTTAGTGTTCCCTTTAACCTCCCTGGCTAGATTCAATTCAAACTCTGCTTTGGCTTTCCTAACCAGGCCTCTTGCTGCTCGGGCAGATTCCTTATATGCCCCCTGTTCTAGCTGTCCTTCCCTCCACTTCCTGTAGAGTTTCCTTTTAAGTAATAGTGTGTCCAGTAGCTCCTTGTTCATCCAGGCAGGCCTCCTACCATTCTTTCCTGCTTTTCTCTTTGTTGGTATACATAGCTCCTGGACATGGAGGAGGTGGTCCTTGAACACCGACCATCTGTCCTGGGTCCCTCTTCCCTCCAGGGCTTTGTCCCATGACACTTTGGCTAGCAGATCCCTGAAGCGATCGAAGTCTGCACGCCTAAAGTCTAGGGTTGTAAGCTTAGAATACGTCCTCCTGATTGCCCTGAGGATCTTAAATTCAACTGCTTCATGGTCACTGCAGCCAAGGCTGTCTCTGAGCTTCACAATGGTTACCAGCCCTTCCCTGTTGGTGAGAACAAGGTCCAGTGTAGCACCTTTTCTTGTTGGTTCTTCTACCATTTGGAGGAGGAAGTTGTCTTCTATGCAGCCCAGGAACATCCTGGATTGCTGATGCCTTGCTGTGTTGTCCCTCCAGCAGATGTCAGGGTGGTTGAAATCCCCCATGAGCACCAGGGCTTGTGACCTGGAAGCCGCTTCTATTTGCCTGTGGAGGGCCTCATCTGTTTTTTTCTGCTGGTCAGGTGGCCTGTAGGAGACCCCCACAGTAATATCTCCTTCCCCTGTCTTGCCTTTAATTTTAACCCATACACTCTCAACCAGCTCATCATCCCTCCCCAGGTGGAGCTCCACTGATTCCAGCTGGTTATTGACATAGAGGGCAACACCTCCTCCTCTCTTTCCCTGCCTATCCTTCCTAAAGAGCTTATCTATCCCTACATTCCAGTCATGGGAATCATCCCACCAAGTTACAGTAACAGCCACTATGTCATGGCATCCCAGCAGTACAGTGGCCCTTAATTCATGCTGTTTGTTACCCAAGCTGTGTGCATCTGCATAGAAGCGCTTCATCTGGGCTGGCCTTGTCGTCCTCTTGTGCCAATTCCCCTTGGTTTCCACGGAGTGTCCTGGTGTGTCATTCGTGGTTTGCCTCAAGGCAGCATGTTGAGAGCCCTTACCAGCTCTCCATCCCTCTGCCTCTGGTGAGCTGTCCCTCTGTCACTGGCCAACAGGAGACTATTAATTCCTTCCCCCTTCAAATCTAGTTTAAAACCCTGTCAATGAGCCCTGCCAATTCCTGCCCCAGGATCCCTTTCCCCCTCTGGGACAAATGCATCCCATAAGTTGTTTTCACAGTATCACAGTATCACAGTATGACCAAGGCTGAAAGAGACCTCGAAGATCATCGAGTCCAACCTGTAACCACAGACCTCATGACTAGACCATGGCACCAAGAGCCACATCCAGTCCCCTCTTGAACACCTCCTGGGACCGCGACTCCACCACCTCCCTGGGCAGCCTTCCAATGGCAAATGACTCTCTCGGTGAAGAACTTTCTCCTCACCTCCAGCCTAAACTTCCCCTGGCGCAGCTTGAGACTGTGTCCCCTCGTTCTGGTGCTGGTTGCTAGGGAGAAGAGGCCAACCCCTTCCTGGCTACAACCACCCTTCAGGTAGTTGTAGAGAGCAATGAGGTTGCCCCTGAGCCTCCTCTTCTCCAGGCTAAACAACCCCAGCTCCCTCAGCCTCTCCTCATAGGGCATGTGCTCAAGGCCTCTCAGCAGCCTTGCTGCCTTTCTCTGGACACGTTCAAGTGTCTCAATGTCCTTCTTAAACTGAGGGGCCCAGAACTGGACACAGGACTCAAGGTGCGGCGTAACCAAAGCAGAGTACAGGGGCACAATGACCTCCCTGCTCCTGCTGCCCACACTATTCCTAATGCAGGCCAGGATGCCATTGGCTTTCTTGGCCACTTGGGCACACTGCTGCCTCATGTTCAGGCAACTGTCGATCAACACCCCCAGGTCCCTCTCTGTTTGGCCACTCTCCAGCCACTCTGAGCCCAGCCTGTAGCTCTGCGTGGGGTAAATGTGGCCAAAGTGCAGAACCCAGCACTTGGACTTGTTGAATGACATCCCATTGGACTCTGCCCATCAGTCCAGTCGGTCAAGGTCCCTCTGCAGAGCCCTTCCACCCTCTAACTGACCAACACCTGTTCCCAACTTGGTGTCATCTGCAAATTTGCTGATGACTGTCTCAATCCCCTCATCCAGATCGTCAATGAAGACATTGAAGAGGATGGGGCCCCAGCACTGATCCCTGGGGGACACCACTGCTGACTGGCCTCCAGCTGGAGGTGGCACCATTCACCACCACTCTCTGGGCCCAGCCCTCCAGCCAGTTCCTAGCCCAGCACAGAGTGTTGCTGCCCAAGCCACGAGCTGACAGCTTGGCCAGCAGTTTGCTGTGGGGACAGTGTCAAAGGCCTTGCAGAAGTCCAGGTAGACCACATCCACAGGCCTCCCCACATCCACCAGGCGAGTCACCTGATCATAGAAGAAGATCAGGTTGGAGAGGCAGGACCTGCCCTTCCTGAATCCATGCTGGCTAGTCCTGATCCCTTGGCCATCCTGCAGGTGCGCAGTTATTGCCGCCAGGATAATCTGCTCCATCATTTTCCCTGGCACTGAGGTCAGGCTGACTGGCCTGTAGTTTCCTGGCCAGCTCACCTGCCAGCTCTCTCAGCACCCTAGGATGGATCCCATCTGGTCCCATGGACTTGTGAGTGCCCAAGTGGCTCAGCAGGTCCCGAACTAATTCCTCATGGATATCCAGGGCATTACACTGCTCCCTGACCCCATCACCCAGCTCAGGAGGCCACTCGTCCTGAACTCCTCCTGCCTCACTGTTAAAAATTGAGGCAAAGAAGGTGCTCAGGACCTTACCCTTTCCTCGTCTTTAGTCACCGTGTTCCCCTCCAGGTCCAATAGGGAGTGCAGGTTCTTCCTGCCCTTCTTTTTGGCATTAACATATTTGTAAAAGTGCTTTTCATTGTCCTTCACTGAGGTGGCCAGCCTTAGCTCCAACTGGGCCTTTGCCTCTTGAATTTTTTTTCCTACATAATCTAACAACTTCCTTAAACATACCTCGAGAAGCCTTCCCCTCCTTCCAAAGGTGATACAGCCTCTTTTTTCCCTTAGTTCCTCCAGGAGCAGCTTGCTCATCCAGGCTGGTCGCCTTCCCCGCCGGCTCATCTTTCGGCAGATGGGAACCGCCAGTTCCTGTGCCTTCAAGAGCTCCTGTTTAAAATAGGTCCAACCCTCCTGGACCCCTTGGTTCTTGAGGGCTGATACCCAGGGAACTTTGCAGATAAGTTTCCTAAAAAGGCTAAAGTTCGCCCTCCAGAAGTCCAAGGTGAAGGTTCTGTTGGTGCTCCTCCCTATCTCCCTGCATATTGAAAACTTCACCATCTCATGGTTGCTGCACCCCAGGCAGCCTCCAACGGTCACTTCTCCTACCAGCCCTTCTCTATTGGAGAACAGCAGGTCAAGCAGAGCCTGACCCCTGGTAGGATCTCTTAACAGCTGCATCAGGAAGATGTCCTCCATGCGCTCCAGGAATCTTCTGGACTGCCTCCTCTCTGCTGAGTTAAGTTCCCAGCAGATATCTGGCAGGTTGAAGTCACCCACAAGGACAAGATCTGATGACCTTGAGACAGCCCCCAGTTGCTTATAGAATGTTTCATCTGCCTCCTCATCCTGGTTGGGTGGTCTATAACAGACTCCAACCAGGATATCAGTTTTGTTGGTCTGCCCCCTGATTTTAACCCACAGGCTCTCAATCCCTTCATTTTCCACCTCAAGTTGTGTGACAGAGAGTGACCTCCCTGATATACAGAGCCACCCCTCCTCCTCTTCTCCCTTGCCTGTCTCTCCTGAAGAGCCTGTAACCTCCCAGTGCAGCACTACAGTCATGTGTGTCATCCCACCATGTTTCTGAGATGGCGACTATATCATAGTCACCCTGGTGGACCAGGACTTCCAGCTCCTCTTGCTTATTGCCCATGCTGCGTGCATTGGTGTACATGCACTTCAGCTGGGCTCTCGACTTCTCTATTGACCCTATCGACTTCTCTATTGACCTCTATTGTTTTCAGTTCTGGTGCCTTGTAAACCAAGCCATGATTGTAGAACCCAAAGCCCTGTCGATGGCACCAGCCCCAGAGCCATGAATTGACCTGTTGGCTCTTCCTCGATGTTCCCTCATCCATCACTGACATTACAGGGATATCGGAGAACACAACTTGAGCTCCTGATCCCTTTAGCATTGGCTCTAAGGTTCTGAAATCTCTTTTAATTGATTGTGAGCCTCTCATTGTTGCATCTTCACTACCCACCTGAAAGACCAGCAGTGGGTAGTAGTCTGAAGGACTCACGAGTTTGGGAATTTTACCTACAATGTCCTTTACTTGGGCACCAGGGAGGCAGCAGATCTCCCTATGAAATGGGTCTGGTCTGCATATTGGGCCCTCTGCTCCCTTCAGTAGTGAGTCTCCTTTAACAACGACCCTATGAGGTTTCTTTTCCGGATTAGTTTTGATGGCTGGCCTGAGGCAACCTGTCATTGGTGCAGCTTCTGACCTTCTTGAGTCCTCAACCTTACTGGTGACCTGTTCCTCCTGCAGAGCCTCATACCTATACTGTAAGTGCACTGTGGGCAGTGTGCTGCTCAAAGTAGCACGCTTGCTCCGTTCACATTTCTTCTGTTGGGCAGAGACCTGTTCCCATTAGCCCTGCTCATGTGGGTTACTACAGGGAGGCTGAGAGGCTTGCTGATGGGAAGATATCAAACTCCCTGCTCCACTAAGAGTTACCCCCGTTCTGGAGGTTAGATTATGGAATTGGTCAATTTTCCTTTTGCTGTCTCTTATAGCTCTAATCCTTTCTACCTCTTCTTTTAGTTCAGCCACCACGCTCATCAGATCACTAATCTGCTCACACCTAGCACAGGAGTTGTTCCTTCCATCCTCCTTATCAAGTGCCACGTCCCACCACTCACTGCAGCCACCTACCTGAACATCTGAATGCTTGTGTGTGGTCTCTGTTTGGGTGCCCACTGTTCTTCTACTAGCCTTTCTTCTAGTAGTAACCATCTTGCAGTGACCACCCTCTCCACCCAGCATTTTTTTCCCCCCTCCTGTCAGTGAGAAGGCTGAGCTGAGCTCCTCGCAGCTGCCTCATCTCTCCTCAGCCACGCGCTGGGGTCTGTTTGGTTGTCACGTGGTTTCCATGGCAACCCCTCCCCCTGCTATGTCACTGCACTCAGGCACGTAGGCAACCCGAGCCTGCCACCCCTCCTCCCCTCTTCAGGAGGTCCCAAGTCACCAGCCTCTTACCGCCTGAAAGCAAGGAAAGCAAAGCCAAAAGCAAGATCCCAGAGCTGATCTCCTTGCAGCTGCCTCCTCTCTCCTCTGCCACGTGCTGGGGTCTTTGCTGGATTCGGGTGGGGTCAGAGTGTTCACAGATGAGGAAAAGGCTGAACTTCTCAATACGTTTTTTGCCTCAGCCTTCAGTAGTAAGATGATTTTTTTGTAGATACCCAGCCCCCTGAGATGGAAGATAGAAATGGAGAGCACAATGAAACCCCCACTGTCTAAGAGGGTATGGTTACTGACCACTTATATATACATGGATAGCATACACCCAAGGGTACTGAGGGAGCTGGCAGAAGTGCTTATTGAGCCACTTTCTGTCATTTACCAGCAGTCCTGGATAAGTGTGGAGGTTCCAGCTGGCTGGAGATTGTTGAATGTGATATACACCTATAAGAAGGGCCAAAAGGAGAATCTGGGGAATTACAGAACTGTCAGCCTGACCTTGGTGCTGGAGAAATTCATGGTGCAGATCATCTCAAGTGCCATTATGCAGCATGTGCAGGGCAAATGGATGGTCAGGCCAGTCAGCATGGGAAGGGCAGGTTTCCCAGGGAGCTAGTTGAGGCCCCATACCCAGAGATATTCAAGGTGAGGCTTCACAAGGCCCTGGGCAACCTGATCTTGTTGAAGATGCCCCTGCTTACTGCAGAGAAGGTTGGACTAGATGACCTTTAGAGGTCCCTTCCAACCCAAACCTTTCTATGATTCTATGATTGATGAACCTGCTCTCTTTCTATAAAAATGTGACCTTCTTAGTGGATAAGGGAAAGGCTGTGAATGCTATTTACCTAACTTTAGTAAAGCTTTTGAGAGTGCCCCTACAGCATTCTCCTGGAAAAATTTGCTACATACGTCTTGAATGGGTGGGTACTTCACTGGGTGTAAGAACTGGCTGGATGCTGGACCCAAAGAGTGGTGGTGAATGGAGATAAATCCAGCTGGTGGCCAGTTACAAGTCATGTTCCCCAGGGATCAGTTTTATACCTTTAACAATGTTTAATATCTTTATCAATGATCTGGATAAGGAAATCGAGTGCTACCTTGGTAAGTTTGTAAATGACATCAAATTGAATGGCAGTGTTGATCTGCTTGAGTATAGAGAGGCTCTACAGAGGGATCTGGACAGGTTAGATTAAGTATCCAAGGTCAGTTGTATGAGGTTTAGGAAGGCCAAGTTCCAGGTTCTGTGCCTGGGTAACAACAATTCCCCTGCAACTCTACAGGCTTGAGGAGGAGTGGGTGAAAAGTTGCAGAGAAGGCAGAAAAGGACATGGAAGTGTTGATTAACCGCTGGCTGAAGGCAAACCAGCAGTGTGCTGTGGGAAGAGGTTGTTTTCAGATGACTTTGAAAGGCTATAGGGAAGATTTCCCTTTTCTTGAATTAGAGAAAGGTATGTTTTGTCTTTGATTCTGAAGAGAATGTAAACACCTTGTAACTGAAGGAAAGAAACTAGGCAGAATTTGGTTGGATGTGTTAAAATATTGTTTTGTTATGTTAACCAATTGTGTGCCTTAATGTGAGAGACTAAAGCTTGTCTCTCCTGGAGTGACTCAACAAAGATAAAATCACTTGCTGCTTGTCCAGACAATAGCTGATGTGGGTTGGGCAGAGCCACTGGAAGGACTCTTGGAAGGTGCAAAGATAACATTGCTCATGGGACTGCAGCTGGCCTATGACAATGGCCCAAGGGCCCAGCATTCACACCTTCAGGACAAGATCATTTCCAGCCATCAGATACCCCAGGAAAGGACAATGGTTCCTGATGTGTAAAGAGTGTGTGGGTAGCTAGATGGAGCAGGAGGAGGCGGAGGCCTTCCCCCTCCATCCAGTGGCTGCCCAAACTCACCTGAGTACACAGACAGATTTCCTGGGGAACGATACACTTGCCTAAGGACTAAAAAACTGTATAAAAGACTGGAACAACTACTGGCTTGTTGGAGGAGAAAATTGGAGAAGCAAGATGCAGAAGAAAGAAGACGGCAGCACACGCTGGAAACATCACGGGGCCAACACAACGGATCTCGGACTCTCCGTGCTCTAAGTTCCGCCTGCTGCAACTCATGGAGCTGAAGCAGCTGCCCAGAGGACCTCATCCCTTTTACAGCCAAAGCCTCAGCACCCTTCCTCTACAGACCCAACATCTCCTGCAGCACCGTTTCTCTACAGACCCACCATCTCCTGCAGCACCTATCCTCCACAGACTCTAACTGTCTTGGGGGGTGAGGGGTGTGGTAATGTAATTCTTTCCCTCTTCTCCCTTTCGTCTCTCTCTTCCTATTCTCTCTCTCTCTCCTTCTGATCCCTCTACTTTATTTATGTCTATCCACTGTAGTTATGTAATAAATAGTCTAGCTGTTGATATTTTGGCCTCGTTTGTGCCTCTAATTTCACAACACGGGAATATTCATAAAAAACCTGAATCTCTTTCCCTCTCCAGTTCGAGACACTTAATTACACGCATGCCAGTAGAAATTACTAAATAAGATGTGACGCATGTGCCTTCTGATAGGTACTTTGCTGTATAATGTAATAAATGTCTTTGCCTGCTTACATCTTCTCCTGGAAGCGTTGCTCGAGGTGATTCCACCATCTGTAAAAAAATCTATATTATAACAAATGGTGACTCCCAAACCTGCGCCTTGAGCAACTATTCATTATGACTCCCACTTGCACCATCAAGAAGAAATTTTACTTCCAAGAACTGTGGAGATGGTCATGCTCGTAAATATCACTAATGGTAGCCTTTAGATTAGTCTCTGTGAGATTAATCTATTCACTTTTATGCCAGTGGCGTTCCCCGATTTGCATTAAAAAAGAAAAGGCACGAAAGATGCCTCATGCACGATAGACACATAAAGTGAAGCACGACAGACACATAATAAGAAACGCAATAGGTGCACACATCCAGATGTTAAAGATAAAAAAGAAGAAAAGAATAAAGAAAAAAGAAAAAAGAAGGAAAAATAGATTGGTGCATCATAAAGCCACTACAGCAGTAATCAACGCCACTTCACCAGAACAAAGCTCTTCTTCGACATCCACACACCTCCTTTCCCCTCCACTACCTTGGCTGCTAAGCCCACCTGCACCCCTGGAGCTGCAGACACTGGTGCCTGTCCAACAGCAATAGCAGCCCCCTAGCCTCCCTCTGCTACAACTCTTAAAAGTTCTCCAACATGTTTTGATTGTGGACAGAGGGGACATTCTAAGTTAAAAGTTAAAAGATCAGAACTGAGTTTTGGGACTGTGCTAAGACGGAAAGTAAGATCGGAATGCAGCGGTGAGAAGGCAGTGATTTTTGATCTACCTATCTTGAGTCTCAGAAACAGTCACAAAAAGAGAACAAAAGGCACATCAGCAGGAGACTCAGAAACAGCAGTTAAGCTCAAAATCTCTGCTATCACCACCCACTGAAACCTCCCTGCCTGCGAGGAAAGCTATACTTCGGCTGCAAGCCATAAAAAATGGCATCTGCTGTGAATTCCTCAGTGTCCTTCCCCTCCCTCTTCACACACCACACCCCCTTCTGTAGCTATAGTGGCTTTGCTGAGCCAGTCAGCTCACATACACTTCCTGCCCCGCCCCCCGCCTTCTCTTTCTGATAAGACTCTGTAGTTTATGAAATTTGTACTCTGTGTTAAAGCAACAGTGCTAATTTTGTTACTTCGGTTTGTGAGGTAGTATAGATATTTGTTATTTTGATGTTTCATTAAGTTTTACCAGTAAGCATAATGAATAGTATTTCGTATTTATAAGTATTTAGTATTTAGTAATTATAGTAAGGTATAATTATTTAGTAATGATAAGTGTTTGGTAATTATAATAAGGTATATCAAATAATAAGTAATAATAATATTAAAAGCCTACATTAATTATACTATTGTGGTGGAGTAGGAAGGTTCCCCCACACACACAAAAGAATTCCACAGCTAACTCAGCCGGAGAAGCAGATGAAAGCTGTATTTTACAAGCAGATATGGAATGCAATGAATATGTACAAAAACATACAATATTTACAATATATACAGAAATATACAGCAATGTATGTAATACAGGAAACCTTTCCCCAATCCCACCCTGCGGCCAGGGGGTTCGGCCTGTCCCTCCCTTCTCCTCCCTACCTCCCCTTTTTCCCAAAAGGGTCAGAGAGAGAGCGAAAGGAAGGTAATTAAAAGGGGAAAACTTTGTTAAAGCTCAAAGCGAATGCAAAAGTTAGTTTTCTCTTATCTGGTTAGCAAGAATCGTTCCTGCGTAGCAAGCTGTTGCTTCAGAGAGAAAAGCAGGCCAGCTCACAGTACAGGGGGAAGAAGAAGACGACTGCCCCCCGCGACTGAAGGACCAAGGTAGAACCTACAGCTGGGTTCCACCAATGAATTTGGATTAGCATATCTCTTGTTTTCATTCATATACCAAAATATTCAGCCAGAGTGTTCAGAAAGTGTCCTTCTCTTAAAGGCACAGCCTAAACCGGCCACAACTATTATAATTAATAATTGATTATAATATACATTATAATAATAATATATAATTGATAATAATCATATATAATTTTAAGTAGAATAAGTTATTCTACAACTATGTGCCATGGCATTTTGAAAGAGCTCTAATATCCTTTTTTTGTTTCTTTTTACACATTGATTTGATAATTCAATTTTAACATAGTTCTTTAAGTTTTTAGGGATTTTTGGTATTAGCATAAGTAAAGAGTTCCATATAGGGATATTATAGAATGAATTTTTTTGTGTGTTTTCTTTGTATTCATAATAGCTTTAAGATCAGAATAACATATACATTAAAAAAAAGTATGTATATTTTATAACTAAGGTTTTAGTGATTCCAGCAAGAAATAGCTAACCCGTGTCAACACCTGGAAACATCAATTTTGCAATGCAGTACTACAATCATCTCAACAAACAACAGCACAAGAATCAAGAGGTTGGAAAAACAGCATTTCCCATGAAGTTGAAAATCACTAGACCTACCCAACACCAATCACAATGACTGTTATGATAATCTGGGATCAAAAGAATCAATCAGATGAGTGTACCAAAAAACATCTGAATTAGGACTGAATATCATGATTGCTTAATTGTGTGATTAAAGAAGATGTTCACATGGATTTATATGGTAACTCACCAGTTTGTTATAATTTTAAATAGTTAAAGGGAAAGTCAAAATTAACTAAAGTACAAAAACCATTTTCATTTTAGGTTATTAAAAAAAGGGGGGTAATTCAGGTATTATGTCACAAAAAAAAGAATAGTTAAAGCATATTATGTTCTCAAATTTTCATTTTATATATGGTTTCAAATGTGCTTTAACAAAATTTATGAAGGATATAAGAATACTGGAAGTTTTAGCTATGAGAAATTCAGAAGAAGGACAAAGAACTGTAGTGAATGATGCTTATGGCCAGGACTGTGCCCCAAATAGTTCTAGGACATACTTCTTTGTGTGTTAACCCTCCTTTGTGCCCCCTCCTTTCTGGAGGAGCAGGGGGATCCTGGCGCCACTGAGTCCAGGTAAACAGCCTACCTGGGTGTGGTCTCACCCCTGTGGTACACAAGGGCCAGGCTATATGTTTGTTTCCCTGTTTATGGCATAAGCTTATGTCTTATTTGGTAGATGCCAGATCATTGGTTAATCTTTGTGTTAGTAACAGATGCCCATTGGACCAGTATTCACTGGGGAAAATGGTAAATAGGGGTTGTTTGGTAAATGAGGCCCACCACATCCTTGTTTGAGCCTGTATCTGTGCGTGTGTACCAGTGCTGTTGTGGTCACAGTGTCACAGTATCACAGTATCACTAAGGTTGGAAGGGACCTCGAAGATGATCGAGTCCAACCTGTCACCACAGACCCCAGGACTAGACCATGGCACCAAGTGCCATGTCCAATCCCCTCTTGAAAACCTCCAGGGACGGTGACTCCACTACCTCCCCGGGCAGACCATTCCAATGACGAATGACTCGGTGAAGAACTTTCTCCTCACCTCCAGCCTAAACTTTCCCTGGCGCAGCTTGAGACTGTGTCCCCTTGTTCTGGTGCTGGTTGCTACAGAGAAGAGGCCAAGCCCTTCCTGGCTACAGCCACCCTTCAGGTAGTTGTAGAGAGCAATGAGGTCACCCCTGAGCCTCCTCTACTCCAGGCTAAACAACCCAGTATTAAACTCAAACCAGTGCTCCAAGAGGCCTCGTGGTACTTTGCCACCACCATCCAGCTGCGTGCAGTGCCATGGACAGTACCCTGTGGGATCAACCACTGCGTGATCCATCGCCACAGGAGAATACCTGGTAGCCCGTGTGAACCAGCATTGTTGAACTGCCACAGTGCCCCCCCCCGAGCAGGGAACCTCTGTATCCTGGGAGAAGCAGCAGCCACGCGGCACAGCCACGTGGTTGGCGCCATTTCCTGTGTCCTTATTATGGCATACCCATGCCATGTTCTGCGGACTATAAATATTATTAATGGAAGACTCCACGGAGCTCTCAGCTTGTGAGTAAGCCAAGCCTTTCTTCAGAGAGTTTGAGTTAGGGTAGCGTTCAAATTGCTCTGGGTGGAGGATCGCCGGTCACTGACCAACCCCTCCCCCACCGCTTTCCGAATTAATTTTGATTCTAAGTTCTGTGAATCATTTGATTTAAGTGCCCATACATAAACATTCTGTAAAGATAGTTCCACTAACTGAATATTGATACCTGTGGAGGGGAATGTACATACCCCGTTGCAGAGTTTGTGTATATATATATATATATATATATACATATATAAAAATAAACTTAACGTACATTTTTGTGGCAAAGCCAGCACGAGCAGTGTGAGCAATCTAGCAGTGTAGGCATGGAGCCTGACATGGTGGTAGGCCATGCTCAGCATAAGTGCAAAAGTTGCTAGCCGTGTAGCAAAACAGTGCTGTGCCTGCACCATGTAACTAAAGCAGGACACTGGTAGCTATAAGCACAGAAAGCTATCTGGGAATAACAGGACACGCACCTGCATCAACAACCTCACATGTTAGTAGTAGCTTGACCAATAATCTACAATAGTGTGATGTGTGGCCACTCATGGGGAACCAATGAAGTTATGCCAACAATGCTCCCTGAGTTTATATAAGTTGTAGAAGTTCCCTTAATATGCACCTCTTTTTCCTTTCTTTTCCATTCACTTTGCTTTGCTGTGCTATACTCACTATGCTTGCACTATAGCCGTACAATATTGGAACAATAAAGGAATGATACTAGATCATATTGGTCGTCCCTATTGATTCCAGTCTCCGTTGCCAATATATTTTCATTGATATACCTGTCGCTCATTTCTGAGGGCATATTCACAACATTAAATCAGGCCAAAGTTAGTATCAATAGGCCTCAGTATCTCTCCTTAGCAAAAACAAGGCATTAATAGATGAATATTATTAGGATGAGTTCAAATGGGCTATTATGTTATGTTCAATTTTACATTGGGCAGAACCATGAATATTTAGGATATTATCTCTGACCCAGCGAAGGAGCCTTTTCCCTCTTGCTGTTTGCCTCCAAGTATTTTATCTGTGGAGATGGAGCCTGGCCAGATCTACCTTTATAGATGTAGTGGGCTGAGGCAGCCCCCTTCCCACCACAGGCAAATTAACGACTCTGACAAACAGATTGCAAAAGTGATGGAAAAGTTTAAATAGAAAAGGGTGAATGTGCACAAAAGAACCAGAAACACTGGCAGAAGAAACCCCAAAACAGACCCAGATACATCCCATCCCCACCTGAGGGTGGGCCCAAGACCCCCAGGGCTCGTTCTTCCCCCCCCCCCCGATAGGCTAGTCTCAGCTGGCCAGGCCTGAGACCACCTATCCCCTTGGCCTTGGGCCTAGCCAGGCCCAAGGCCGGGAGACGTCTCCCCCAGTTACCGGGTGCTGGTGAGGGAAGAAAGAGAAACAGGCAGACCCCACGCCATATTTGATAGTGGTGCCGGGGATTGTGGTAGGAGATACACAGTTCCCTGTGTCCACCCACTGGGCTGGACTTCTGGACACAGGAAGTACACCATGCAGCAGAGGGCACCCAGCCCAAACCACTACATGCTACCCCTTATCTCATATCACAACCCCTGCACCCAAACATATCATCAAATTAGAAATCTCCTGATGACACATCCAGCAAGGTCCATATCTTCTTCTGGGCATCCACCCAAACAGTCTCTCCTTCAGGCTCAAGCATCAGTCCAGTCCAGTTCTTCTTCTTTTGTCCAATGGAACCTCCCAGCGATGCAGAGTTCACTCGTCTGCAGTGCAGGTTCTCCATGGATCCGTTGGACATCCTGGCCACCTGGAAAAACCTCACAACCTCTCAGCCAAGCTTTTGTTCTCACCCACACTAACTCAGCGGCATATGCTCCACCCCTGGGGCAAGCCAGTCAGAACAATCTGGCTCCACGACTGCTTTTTCCTATCCAATCAGGGTGCCGCAACCGACCGCTTCCGACTGCGGTCCAGGCTACACAGATGCCTGTCAAGGTACTTCGCCTCCCCACTGGGCGTTCATGTACCGAGGCGTGACAGCATCCGGCTGCACAACCCCGGAAGAGGGAGGGGCTGCACCACAGCCCACTGAGCAGAAGGGAGGCAGAGCCCAGTGCTCGGTGCCATTTTCGGAGCTTGTCCAAAAAGATCGGGAGAGATTAGAGCCGGCCCCACCACAGCCCAAGTGAACGGCCAGTGTCCACTGCCGCCACCACTCAGCATACAGCAGGGCCCGGCCGCCTCTACCGCCACGGTACAGAATCAAAATCACCTCCACCCCTTGGGCATTCAAAGAGCTTCCCCAGCGAAAGGCACAAGCGTGTTATCAGAGCCTTTGAAAACCGCTTTCCAGCTAGGGTCCCCATTCGACCCTCTTGGGTTTTGGGAGCTGGCTTGCCCACCCGCTGCGGCTGGCTCTATCCTCGCAGCAAGAACAGACCTCATTTGACCTGCTCGCCACCACCCCTCCCCCGCTTCACTTCCCGCTGCTTCTACCGCCCACAGAGCGCAAAGGGTGGAGGAGGGGCAGGTCTTGCGTTCTTAAGTGGTAGCCCCGATGCACCAGGTGTCCCCCTGCAATCCACAAGAACTCACACAATTGCCCCGGCAGCAAAGCTTGAGCCCCACCTTCCCAAACCCAAACCAACACCCAGAATTAAATTTAAACTGTCCATGCTTTGCAATCCGATCTGCAGTTCGCCACACCAACCAGCCCCACGTTGGCGTGCCAAAAAATGTAGTGGGTTGAGGCAGCCCCCTCCCCACCACAGGCAAAATAACAACTCTTACAAACGGATTGCAAAAGTGATGGAAAAGTTTAAATAGAAAAGGGTGAATGTGCACAAAAGAACCAGAAACACTGACAGAAGAAACCCCAAAACAGACCCGGATACATCCCATCCCCACCTGAGGGTGGGCCCAAGACCCCCAGGGCTCGTTCTTCCCCCCCCCCAATAGGCTAGTCTCAGCTGGCCAGGCCTGAGACCACCTATCCCCTTGGCCTTGGGCCTAGCCAGGCCCAAGGCCGGGAGACGTCTCCCCCAGTTACCGGGTGCTGGTGAGGGAAGAAAGAGAAACAGGCAGACCCCACACTAGATTTGATAGCGGTGCCGGGGATTGTGGTAGGAGATACATGGTTCCCTGTGTCCACCCACTGGGCTGGACTTCTGGACGCAGGAAGTACACCATGCAGCAGAGGGCACCCAGCCCAAACCACCACAATGGATCAAGAAGAATCTTGCTGATATTAAACAATTGTATGATTCTTGACTACCTCAGAAAAGAAAAGATGTATCATACCTTTGAAGCAGATTGTAAAGTACAGTACTAAAAATTGGGTTTGCTGTGTTTGTAGATCTTCATGTCTTAATCCTTGTATACAATGTGTTCAAGCTTAATCAAGTCATCTTCGTTAATAAGAAGAGGGGAAAAATAGAACTAGTAAGATCTAGGTTCTCCTTTGAGAGATCAGGCAGGTAACAGGGAAGTAAGTTCAAAGCTGCGAGATGAAACTTTCTGTCTGAAAGAAGCAACTGTTCAGTTTGTGTTCTGACCTTGTAAGATAAGTGGAAAAGAATGTGTGCTTGTTATTGAAATGAGCTGGAAGTTTTGTTATCTTTACCTATATATTATACCAGTTCTGTTAGAATGTTCTAATTAGCTCAACCTGAGCATTGTGTCTTTTATGGGTTACATTAGTCTGTTAGACATGCTACATTAAAGAACTTTAGCTTTTGCTATATAATTAGTTTTATCTTGTTTCTATATATGCAAATAATTTCAGAAAGGTCAATCAAAAGTTTTGTTCTATTAGAAAAGAGAAAGGGGGAGAGTGGGAAGACATTGTTTTTGGATTACGTTGTGGGGCTATAGGGTAGATTTGCCTTTTCTTGAATTAGAGGAAGCTATGCTTTGTCTTTGACTCTGAAGAGAATGTAAACATCTTGTAACTGGAGGAGAGAAACTAGGCAGAATCTGGCTGGATGTGTTAAAATATTGTTTCATTATTTTAACCTATTGTATGCCTTAATTACACACATGCCAGTAGAAATGACCACATAAGATGTGACACATGTGTCTTCTGATAGACTAAATAACTTTGCTGTATAATGTAATAAATGTCTTCTCCTGCTTACATCTTGTCCTGGAAGCATTGCTCAAGGTGAATCCACTATCTATACAACATCTATATTATAACAGTGTGCTCAGGGAGGTCTGTGTCAGGAATAGTGTGGGGAGCAGGGAAGTGGTCATGCCCCTATATTTGGCACTGGTGAGGCCACACCTCGAATACCATGTTGACTTTTGGGTCCCTCACTACAAAAAGGACATTGAGTTGTTGGAGCATATTCAGAGAAGGAAAACAAATTTGGTGAAGGAGCTGGAGAACAATTGCCCTCTCCACCAGCTCCTTCCAATAGGACTGGAAGGAGAAAATGGGAGCAAAATGCAAAACTCTGCAGATTGAGAAAATAATTTTTAGTTGAAAAAAGGGATGAATGAACAACAATAGAAAATAAAATAATCTATAAGAATAAGTAATTAAAAATACCACCCCCTCTCTCTACCATACCAAAAGCATGTGCCAGAGAACTGCTGTACCCACCCATGTCACAGCTATGGCATGGTGCTTAGAGTATCAAATACCCATTGGCTGTCTTAGCTGGCTATCACGACTGTGGACCCTCCCAATTTCTTATGAAGAAAATTAACACTATCCTAGCTGAACCCAGGACAACAGGAACATGAAAACCACAACTGTCATTCTTCAAAAGTTCATAGAACCGCCATTTTCCAGAAACAACATCAGCAACAACAAAACTCCACCACAAACAACAACAAAACCAAACCAACCAACCAACCAACCAACCAACCAACCAACCAAAGAAACCCCAACCAGCATAACATGGGATAGGAAAAAGAGGGAGAAGATTTTGCTTACCATTCCATCTGGACTGATTGCAGCCATGAGTGTCACCAGATGAAGGAATCTGTTCTAATGTCGCTGCACTGCTCTGCCTACCCTATCTTCTAGAAGAAGCAGGAAAAATTTGACTGAAGCCAGCTTTGTGCCCATGTGTAAGTGCTGGTAAAGTGTCCAGAGAAGGGTAACAAAGCTGGTGAAGGGTCTGGAGAGCACATCTTATGAGGAGTGGCTGAGGGAATTGGGATTATTTAGCCTGGAGAATAAGAGGCTCTGTTACAGCTACCCGAAAGGAGAGTGCGGTGAGATGGGGGTCAGTCTCTTCTCCCGTATCAAGTGATAGAACAAGAGGAAATGACCTGAAATTACACCAGGTGAGGTTTAGATTGAATATTAGAAAATATTTCTTTACTGAAGGGGTGGTCAGGCATTGGAAAAGGCTGCCCAGGGAAGTGGTGGAGTCACTGTCCCCGGAAGCGTTCAAAAGTATGCAGGCATGGCACTTTGGGAAGTAGTTGAATGACCATAGTGCTGTTAGGTTGATGGTTGGACTCCATAATCTTAGAGTCTTTTCCAAATAGAACAACTTTAGGATTCTGTGATTTTGAAAATGTATTACTGTGTAATTTAAATTATTCAGTTTTTCAGTTTGTTGCTGTTATTCCTATTATAAAAGAACAAAAAGACATAAGAAAATAAAACATGTAAATATAGCTGGTAAGGAACTACATACTAGTACTTTTTTTTGTTAGTATTCATATTCAGTTGTATCCCTGTTTAATTCTGGCTCATACTTTTTCAGTGTACTGTGAGAACAGAGTAATGCAATAATAGAGTAGAACATTTATTTGTTTTTTTGCAATGTAAACAAAATGAGAAAATGTCTTTAAAATGTTGATGGGATTGTGGTTGTCAGGATTCCTTGTTTTCAGCTGTATTGTTTTGTAACTGTAAATACAATTTTATTTTCTGTTATCACAGTCTTTACAGAATCAGAAAGTCAGGTTTTACATTCTGCCTCTGCAGTATGTCTTCTGCCTTTAATAGGGATTATCAGATCAAGCTGAGCAGGGAAATTGATAATTCAAGAAGCCATAAAGAATCTCTTTCCCTTTTTCCATGCTCTGCTGCTTGACTGCAACAGGACTGGAAATGTTGATTTACAGACAGGAGTACTCAAATATTCTGGCATAGTTGAGAGGAGCATCGGTGTTTGTATAAACACTCTATTGAATCATGACCCTATTATTTTGTTTATTCTAATAGTATGAAGACTTCAACTAGTAAGAAAAGCAGGGAAATTTCCAAACTCATAGGCAGACAGAAAGGTTTGGAACTGAAATATTTAGATTAAGATTATAAAACTCTGTCCACACTTGAATTGAAAAGGAATAATATTCACCCTGTTAATATTATGTCTGAGTATTCAGTGTATCAATGGATGGGTAAAAGAAACCAAATCTGCAACCAGACACCACCCACAGCCACAGTGTTAAAGTATTAGGACACAGGCAACAGAATGACACTGAAGTCTGTCTACCACTAATTTCTCTCCTCTTCCTCTGTTGTCCTGCCCTATTCCTCCCACCCCCTACCTGCTACATTTTTTTTTTTTTTTTTTAAAGTTTGGCCCATATTGCATATCTCTAATCTTAGTTACTGTACTGCATTCCAGCAAAACAAATCAAGCATAGTTCACAGCCCTTTCCCATCCTTAACATGCACACACACACACATTCATATAAGTGCATTCACTTGCCAGTAGATCTGAGGCTTCTGTTTGGATCCCAAACATCATCTCTCTCCTTCCACTGCCAAGTAAAATATATTTGGTAACACTTAATTAAGGTTCCTATTCAGTTTATATGGTATCAATGCTTTAGCTGCCCAATTTCCAGTGGCATGGTTAAAGCCACATATACCAAATTGGGAACATAACCCTTCATTTAGATTTAACATGGAGAGTTATTGTAAATTAAATAATTATCAAGTGATTACTAAACTTCAACTAAAGATTAACAAGCATTATTAACTTCATAGCTATTAACCCTCTATAATTGTGTCCTTTGTAATAACTTGGCATTTACCCACTAGTCTCACAGAGTGCTGTCATATCTTTGAATATTATACAACCGTTTTAACTTCACTAGGAATTTTTTATAGTCTATAGTCTATTATGAAAAATGGCAAAGTCTAATATTAATTCATTTAGTATTATGAGAAATGCCTATCTCAAATTAATTAAGATTAATTAAGATTTTGGATTATTTTTTTTTCTTGTGGGGAAATATTTCACACACAGAATTCACATTCAGCTGAATCAGGTGGCACTGAACAAAATATCTCATGTTCCAAAATGTCATGCTGTGGACTTGATTCTGCAGAGCACATGCATAAGGTACTAAAAACCTCAGTATAAGTGGAGTATAAAATTAAATGAGTAGAGCAGGAAGTAAGGCAATCCAATCCCATATTGATGAAAGTACTGTGGTGTAGTCATGCAGGGACTGCTGTTTGAAATGAGAACCAATGTTAAAACACGGGTCACTGAGAACCTAGTTCACCATCTGACAATCTCCCATGAAGTCCTCTTTACCCAGGTCAACTTGCTAGCTAGCCATGTCATAGTCACTTTTTTTTCTGTTTTCTTTTATCAACATAAAACCTGATAGATACTCCTTTGTAACACATAGTGGCCATTGCTTCATTGTACTATTGCCCACATAAAGGATATATTTATATTTACATTGGACACAATTTTAGCTCCTGGGATCTAGGTGCATGAATAAAGTGATGTGGTTCAGAATGCCTTTTTTTTTTTTTTCCCTATTTCTTTCTCTTCTGTTTTTCTATCTGCATGTATGTAACTGTGTGTAGTGGCTTGAACCTTAACTGGAGTTTAAGAGCTTCCCCTCCTTTTTCCTGATAAGGAAAAGGAGAGAAAGGGGGAAAAAAAAAGCAGTAGGGGAAAAGAGAAGGAGGTAAATCTATCAAAAAATAAGCTGGATGCAGCAGACCAGGCCTGACCACGTGGCAGAACCAGGAGGCTAGCAGCAGCTGTTGGTCCTTTCAAATAGGTGAGGTAGGAGTGAAAAAAAAGCAAATGGCTGCATCATCTTCCTTTTTACAGGCTTGCTGGACAGGAAGGAGAAGTGGAATAGATCAACTTAGACCCAGCAGAACCCTTCTCCTGGGAGGGGATAACAAGTCCCTCTCTGTTCACCAGGATCCAGTCTCTTTTGTCCCCTGGGGAAGCAGGGCCCTCACAGCCCTCCCCCAGCATGGGGTAACCCAGCACCCCATACTTCATGAGTCCTTCCATACCCAAATGACTTGTAGCTAGATAAGAATAGTCAGATCTGTCTGAAAAGTCATTAAGAAGCAGGGGACAGAAAAAGAAGTGTGGTGGGTTGAAGTTTTCCCCATAATTTCTTGCCACAATTCTTCAAAAGCAAAAGCAAAACCAAAAGCATAACATGTCATTGAAAAAGTCTGCTAGCAAAAGCCAAGATAACAGTGCAAAGTCACTGTTCCTGACTGCAAATCAGAGCACTAACACTCCCCAGAAAGGATTTTCAGGTCCTAATCAGGTTTCTGTCCTTCACATGGATTTTTCATAGTCCAGCTCCAGTATAAGTTGTCCTGAAGAAGAGCTGAAGCCTCACTGATACATGCTAGAAGTACAACTGTTACTAGCAAACATACAATAGGTGGTTTATAGTATGGCTCTTTTCCCAGGCACTCATCTAGAACATCTTCAGCCACATCCATAGCTCTTCACAACTGTCAGCTCTAAAATGTGGATGGAATTTCTGGTGATGTTAGATTTGCAAGGACTAATAGGTAAAATTTTGCTCATACTTTAAAACTTTATTTTTCAATGTAGTTCATCTCATGAGATCATCAATCTTACATAAGCAGTATACTGCAACAGCTAGATCTTCAGGTCCTGGCAGTACCACAGTCCTTCCTTTTTCTTCTCTGAGCAACCGTGCTGCTTCTAGCTGCAGAAATGCTTAATACAGCTGATAGCTTTTGAGATGAATACAAACAGCTAAGTGAACCTTCAATGGCCTGTGATGTACAAAAGATGAATTGGGATGATCTGATGGTCCTCCTTGGCCTATTAAGTAAGTCTCAGGAAAATAACTTTCATACACACACCTTCAGGGATATCTTTTCACCTCTTTTATTGCTAATTTGACAATATTTCTATGTCAGCCAACTCTAGGTATTTCAGACTGATGAAAGATTGTAATTTGTGTCCCTGGCTCACCACTATCAGGACTGAAGCATTCATATGGTGTCAGTTCAAGCAAGAATATTTTCATCCTGTCTCTGCTATCAACTATTAAAAATTGGTTCCTTGCAGTAGGAATATGTGTCTGCAAACAAACCAAAGCAAAGCATTTAGTACAAACTAATGAAATTACATCACTGGACAATGACAAAACCAGCACTCACAGACACCACAATAAACCCTGAAGCAGTTCACCTCCTCTCTCAGACTGTCTCAGATTATGGGTAGAGACAGTTTGGAAGATTAAGGTGGTGGAAATGCCTCTGATTTTACTTGGCACAGAAAAAAAAAATCAATTATATATATAAAAAAATCCATCTAATAGTAACAACTGAATGTTGCTTTTTCTCATTTGTAAAGATTCCAGGTAAGCTAGCTGACTGATTAAAAAGCATTGTTAAATCACAGTATTTTAAATGATGTAATGTACTCAAGTGTTGGCTTTCACTCCTCCCAGGACCACAGATATAAAACATGTTTGCAACATGGTAAAGATGCTTCTCAAAAAAGCAGTCACAAATATCTCATGGTGGCTTCCTCTACAAAGTAAGCTGATATGCCTCTAGTGGCTTCAGCAGAGCAGGCATAGAATCATAGAATTGTTAGGGTTGGAAGCAACCTCAAGGATCATCTAGTTCCAAGCCCCCTTCCATGGGCAGGGAACTCCATGGGCAGCCCCTCACACTAGAACAGGTTGCTCAGACCCACAGCCAGCCTGGCCTTAAAAGCCTCCAGGGATGGGACTTCTACCACCTCCCTGGGCAACCTGTGTCAGTGTCTCACCACCCTCATGGTGAAGAACTTCTTCCTAATATCTAGTCTGAATCTACCCAATTCTATTTTTGTTCCATTCCCCCTAGTCCTATCACTACGTGATATCCTAAGAAGTCCCTCCCCAGCATCCTGTAGGCCCCCTTCAGTTACTGGAAGGCCACAATGAGGTCACCTCGGAGACTTCTCTTCTCCAGACTGAACAGCCCCAACTCCTTCAGTCTGTCCTCATAGGAGAGGTGCTCCAGCCCTCTGATCATCCTCGTGGCCCTTCTCTGGACACCTTCCAGCACCTCCATACCCCTCTTGTAATAGGGACTCCAGAACTGGTCGCAGTACTCCAGGCAGGGTTTCACCAGAGCTGAGTAGAGGGGGAGAATCACCTCCCTTGAACTGCTGGCCACACTTCTCTTGATGCAGCCTTCTGGGTGCAAGTGCACATTGAGAGCTCATGTTGAGCTTCTCATCCACCAACACCCCCAAGTCTCTCTCCTCAGGGCTGCTCTCCAGCCAGTCACTGCCCAGCCTGGATTTGTGCCTGGGATTGCCTCGACCCAGATGCAGGACCCTGCACTTGGTCTTGTTGAACCTCATGAGCTTGGCTTGTGCCCACCTCTCCAGCCTCTCAAGGTCCCTCTGGATGGCATCCCTTCCTCCAGCTTGTCTGCTGCCCCACACAGCTTGGTGTCATCAGCAAACTTGCTGAGGGTGCACTCGATGCCACTGGCCATGTCACAGACAAAGATGTTGAACAAGCCTGGTCCCAGGACTGATCCCTGAGGGACTCTGCTTGTCCCTGGCCTCCACTGGGACATGGACCCGTTGACAGCCACTCTTTGGGTGCAGCCAGCAAGCCAGTTCTTTATCCATCTAGTGGTCCACCCATCAAACCCATGTTTCACCAGCTTGGAGACCAGGATGTGGTGTGGGACAGTGTCGAAGGCTTTGCTCAGGTCCAGGTAAACAACATCAGTTGCTCGCCCCTCATCTATTAATGTTGTCACTTGTTCACAGAAGGCCACCAGGTTTGTCAGACAGGATTTGCCCTTGGTAAAGCCATGCTGACTGTATCAAATCACCTCTTCACTATTCTTCTGAGTCAGTAGTGCCTCATGGAGGATCTGCTCCATGATCTTTCTGGACACAGAGGTGAGACTGACTAGCCTGTAGCTCCCTACTTTGCTCAGCAGATCCCTGAAGCTATCAAAGTCTGCATGGCTAAAGTCCAGGGTTGCAAGCTTGGGATATGTACAACTAGTTGCCCTCAATCTTCTCTACGGTATCTATTTTAACTCAGCAAAAGAAGCTGGTCTTGCCTGTCTTTGTGTGTGCAAAGATATTCAGCCTATATTTTAACAAAATAGCAAAATGAGTTAGGACTTACTATGAAAAATAATACCTGTGATTGTTATCCCAGGGCTGTAGTTAAAGATCACACATATACACATGGATGAGATCAACTCTCTGTATCCTACTTGTATTTTCCTAAATGGTTAAGGGGATACAGCCCAGTAGGGGACTGGGTTAAAATATTCACTTACCTCAAGCAAAAGTATAACTGTCCAAAGACAAGGATTATTTCTGGAGGAAGCATTTCACACTTGGAGACATAGACAATGATAAATTGAAAACCTGAAACCTCTCTTTGCACAACTGTTGATTTCCAGCATGTTAAAAATCCTCAGAACCCATCAAATTACATGCAGTGTATCTCAGAGCTCATTGTGAAATTAGCATGTAAAAAAGACCACCTACACAGGGAAACTGCAAGGTTTCTTCACAATTTACTTTGCAAAAGGACAAAAGAGTCATTTTAATGAAGTGCTTTTCAGTTGTCCTTTGTTTTTTGCTTTATACAGGAAAAAGGACAATCTTCAGTTTGGGACATCTGAATCATATTTCCAATGGGACAGACACTTTCAGGACAATAAGTTCTGAGGTATAAACAACCTTCAGTGAATTTAACCACAATAATTTTGGTTTTTCATATGTGGAAACACTCAGATTTCAAAAGTATGCTCAAGTTCTGCTTCAGCGAAATATTACATCTATTTTTAAATCAATGGTATTTTGGTACATGACAGGTCAGAAATACTGATTGGAACTTTGATGTATAAGTAATGAAAATGTATTCCACTAAATACAGTGAGCCCCTCTGGTCTATGAACTGCATAAGTCTCTCGCAGTACTGTGAATATTCAGTCAAATGGTTAAATATTAACTATTAAAAATATAAGGTGGGAAAACAAATCTTTAGAGTTGAAGACATCCTAATCCCCTTCTCAGGAAGTATTGTAAATGGAGGAAGTACCATGCTTTTTGTTTGGTTGGTTTTGTTTTGTTTTGTTATAAATTCAATCTAAACAATTCTTTTAAGTTTATTTCTGTGAGTTTTTATTAAGGTTAATTCTATTATGATAGTCAGGAAAATGTAAAATATCATAACTACTATAATTCAGTTCTATAATTCTTTAATGTCCTGTTTGATAGGAGCAGAGCTTGAGTACACCTAGTATATTTTTTTCAAAAGTCTATCACGGGCATTCTTGGGATAACACAACCAGGGAGCTGTGATGACAATGGCCCCCATCTCACAGCCCTTTCCATGCAAGCTACACAGGCAGAGATGCTCAGAGAATGCTGTTTATGGATTCAGTGATTTTTGGCTTCCAGTCCTCATATGTCTGCATTTCTAGACACGCATAATACAGTTTAGTTATGGTCTTGGAGATGCTGTCTGTTTTACGAGGAGAGAGGGACATAATGCTGTTGTAAAAAAACTCGATTAATTTATTCTATTCTCTAGCCCAAGATAAATTTGCTAGATACTGACATTTTGAAGCACATCACAGGAGGCTATTACTCAACATTAAGTACTGACCAGAAAGAGTGTTTTAAAACACATACACAACACTCTTAAGGTCAAGACTGACTCTCCATTTGTACCACAAAAGATTTTTAACAAACAAGCAGTCAAGCTGACCATTCAGAGTCCAAAGCAAAGCAAATCTTATGAATGTTTAGAAAAGCCATAATGAGCACAAAACCAGCATCTTTCATTATCTGCACTTATTACATTTTCAGGAGAATTTCAGGCATCTGCAGAAATCTAACAGCATGAAAACCATTAAATATTTCTTCTGATACTGAGTGTCTCGCATGATAAGACCTTGTCTCAAGAGCTGAGTTCCCATATGTGTTTGCACACTAACCAGTGGACTTGTTTCTCCAAGTGGAAAATATGTTCAGGACAGTAACAGAAATAAGAAAAGAAAAAAAAAAAAAAAAAAAAAAAAAAGCTTCAGGACTCATCTCCTGAACTTGTTTTGAAAGTGGAAAAACAATTTATCTATAGAGGGTTAAATACACTGCCCCTTTTTTCTCTATCTGCAATAACTCACTCCAGGGCTTTAATCGATGTAAGTCAGGCCTGAATGCTGTGACAGTGTTCAGATCTTGAGATCAGTCTTTCCTCCACAATCTCCACTAATGATGTGTTACAGTGTTGCTGGTGGCTTATGCTTTGTCATGTGTGGTAGTTTGGGCTGGGTGCCCTCTGCTACATGGGGTGCTTCCTGTGTCCAGAAGTCCAGCCCAGTGGGCGGACACAGGAAACCAGGTATCTCCTACCATAATTCTCTGCACCATTATAAAATCCAGCGCGGTGTCTAGCACTTCCTCTTTCTTCCCCTCGCCGGCACCTGGTAACTGGGGGAGAAACCTCCCGGCCTTGGGCCTGTCTAGGCCCAAGGCCAGGGGATGGGCAGTCTCAGGTCTGGCCAGCTGAGACTAGCCTAGCAGTGGGGGGGAAGAAGGATCCCTGGGGGTCTTGGGTGCACCCTCAGGTAGGGATGGGATGTTTCTGGGTCTGCTTTGGGGTTTCTTCTGTCACTGCTTCTGGTTCTCTGTACACATTCACTACTTTCTATTTAAACTTTCCATCACTTTTGCAATCCGTTTGTCAGAGTTGTTATTTCTGCCTGTGGTGGGGAGGGTGTCTGCCTCAACCCACAACAGTCATGTTTCTGTGTCTAATAAAAATAGAGTGTATGAAAGACGTGATTATACACAACATGTTCTAGCAAAGAATGAAATTCATCACACTTTCCTTTCTTTGGTGTGTGCAGATACACAGTCATCATGAAAGCAGTAAAATATAAGTGAAACACTGCATTGATCATCTGAGTCCAGTCAATATTAAGTGTGTTATGAAAGACAAAACATTTTGTTGAAAAACCGGAGTAAGACAGGTGGCACAGAAAATAGGGGAGGGAATTGCTTTTGTTTATCAGCTCCTATTTTTTTGTTACTTCAGCCTTGAAACAATAACAGTTAATATTGTACATTCCAAGAACAGTTTCAGAAAATTATTGCTGCTATTCCAGAGTCAGTGACTTGAAGTGGACACCCCCATAAATTCAGCTAGAAGGCACTTTCTGAATATCTTTTATGTTAACACCTGCTCTATTTCTGTATTATTGACTGCATAGTGCAGGTCATGAGTGGCAAATATGCATCACAATCCCAGGAAATCAAATATTTTTGTCACCATTTCAAAATAAAAATAAAAATAGATAACTCACGGGGCTTAAGCCTATCACTTATTTAAGGTACTGAAGCATTTCTTATTAAAGCATCACTAAGTTTTTACCCAGAAATTCTAGTTATCCTGGATAATAAGCATGCAGAATTTAAGGATTAGTCCACTAAGTGCGTAGTTTATGATAAGCAGATGGACATACCTGACAAAATTTAATAAGAGTTTGAAGTTTTTCACATGTAAAATTTTAGTATCGTAACTACAGCAATTATTTGAGTTAGGAATTGAAAAAAGATACAAGAAGATAAGGTCTGAGTAAGAGCATAGAATATTTCAATAATTCCAGAAGAAACAAGGCATGACAAGGCATGACTTCTGCAGATATACAATACAATACAATACAATACAATACAATACAATACAACACAATACACCAGGTTGGAAGAGACCTTCAAGATCATCGCGTCCAACCCATCAAACAATCCAACCCACCCAACAACTAGACCATACAGCCAAGCACCCCATCAAGTCTTCTCCTGAACACCTCCAGTGAAGGTGACTCCACCACCTCCATGGGCAGCCGATTCCAATGGCCAATCACTCTCTCCGTGTAGAACTTCTTCCTAACATCCAGCCTAAACCTGCCCTGGCGCAGCCTGAGACTGTGTCCTCTTGTTCTGGTGCTGGATGCCTGGGAGAAGAGGCCAACCTCTGCCTGGCTACAACCTCCCTTCAGGTAGTTGTAGAGAGCAATAAGGTCACCCCTCAGTCTCCTCTTCTCCAGGCTAAGCAACCCCAGCTCCCTCAGCCTTTCCTCATAGGGCTTGTGTTCCAAACCCCTCACCAGCTTTGTTGCCCTTCTCTGGACACGTTCCAGCAAGTCAACATCCTTCCTAAACTGAGGGGCCCAGAACTGGACACAGTACTCAAGGTGCGGCCTAACCAGTGCAGTGTACAGGGGCAGAATGACCTCCCTGCTCCTGCTGGCCACACTGTTCCTGATGCAAGCCAGGATGCCATTGGCCTTCTTGGCTGCCTGGGCACACTGCAGGCTCATGTTCAGCCTACAATCAACCAGTACCCCCAGGTCCCTCTCTGCCTGGCCACTCTCCAGCCACTCTGACCCCAGCCTGTAACACTGCATGGGGTTGCTGTGGCCAATGTGCAGAACCCGGCACTTGGATGTGTTCAATCTCATGCCATTGGACTCCGCCCATCTGTCCAGCCTGTCGAGGTCCCTCTGCAAAGCCTCTCTACCCTCCAGCAAATCAACTGCTGCCCCCAGCTTGGTGTCATCTGCAAATTTCCTGATGATGGACTCAATGCCCTCATCCAGATCATCAATAAAGATGTTGAAGAGCATGGGGCCCAGTACTGATCCCTGGGGCACACCACTAGTGACAGGCCACCAGCTGGATGTGGCGCCATTCACCATTACTCTCTGGGCTCGGCCCTCCAGCCAGTTCCTAACCCAACGCAGTGTGCTCCTGTCCAAGCCATGGGCTGCCAGCTTGGCCAGGAGTTTGCTGTGGGGGACGGTGTCAAAGGCCTTGCTGAGGTCCAGGTAGACCACATCCACAGGCCTCCCCACATCCACCAGGCGGGTCACCTGATCATAGAAGGAGATCAGGTTGGTGAGGCAGGACCTGCCCCTCCTAAATCCATGCTGGCTAGGCCTGAGCCCCTGGCCATCCTGTAAGTGCTGTGTGATCGCACTCGAGATGACCCGTTCCATAATCTTGCCTGTCACTGAGGTCAGGCTGACAGGCCTAGAATTCCCTGTCTCATCCAACCGGCCCTTCTTGTGGATGGGCACCACGTTGGCCAGCTTCCAGTCTTCTGGGACCTCTCCAGTGAGCCAGGACTGCTGAAAAATGATGGAAAGTGGCTTGGACAAGTTAACATTGCTTCTCTATTCTCCTGTCTATTTCCCTTAGTTTTAAAATCTAACCTTAGTAGTGAGGAACAAGGCTCACATAAAGATCATGCTCAAAAAAATGATACAGCTGTAAAATTACATTTTATTAATTTTCAACTGTCAACCTAAATATCTATCATAGGCATGTTTAGTATGGAGATTGCATGTTTACTTCCTGTAGATTGAAAGTTTTTTTCCACAAGTTTTTACCTAGAAATTTTTTACCACTTTACTTTTGCACCAGAATACTAAAGAGGTATTTAACTAAAATCTGTAATGAACATGAGAGACTTTCCATCAGTCTCAAATTTACCAAGTCTCCTTTTGTTCTGAATTGTACTGCAGTTTCTGGTAAAGTTAGACAACAGAAGAGTACTGATTAGTCCAACCTAAAGCTTACAACACTGGTAGCCACAGAAGCCCCTACAAAATAAAAAATATTAAAATATTGAATTTGTAGTCATCTTGTTCTTTAAAACTGATAACATATATTCCTGAGCTCATCTCAGACAGTAGATTCTTAAAAAAGATCATGAAGAAAAAGCAGACAAGTGAGAAACCAATTTCATTGCAAAGCCTAACATGAGCAAAAATAAGCATTATTATAGCACTTCTCATCCTCAGATGATAGCTGCTTTCATACCTGTAGAAGCTACCAGAAGTAGATAAGATGTCAAGTTAAAAGAGACAGCCATGGAATTAGGGAGGAAAGAAAATGGGAAGCAGACAGGGTAGAGTTCAGCTTTCTCTCCCAGAACCCTTTATATTTTGGAGAGATGCCTCTGCTCCTTGATAACTCACCCTGGGGCAAGAATTTTGGAGAAAGGCTGCAAAAGTGATCAAAGTAAGACCCTTCTGGTATGAAAAGAACAACTATCCCAAGACAGCTCTCCTTTCCCCTTAACTGCAAATGCCCCAGCATCCTTTATATTGTCTCTTTCAGTTTTACTTCCCTTCATTCTGCTTTTTTAAGAAATCTTCCTCATGCCACCACATGTTCCTTCCCAGGTGATCACACCAGAGTGGCATGTGCTATTGTTGTGTTGCTCAGGTTGCTTACTACAGTTGATCTTCCCCTCTGTCCTCTCTTCTCTGCAACGCGTTATTCAGGTAATCTCCACTCCCAGCCTTTTGCTGAAATCATCCTATTTTGTCTCCAATTTCAAGAGGTAGCTGGACCATCTACTTCAGTCCATCTGTACTAAACCCCCTCTTATGTTTGTGTCTTTTGCTTTGTTTTACATACTCTAAGTTGATACAACTTACAGGGCTAGATAATTCCACTAGCTTCAATAGGATCACTATCATATAAGTGAGATAAACTGATGCAAAGTGAGATCTGATGCATATATTTTAAATGGTTATTATCTCCCTGTAATCCATCCCTAACCATAATTAAAAATAGTGACTTCAAGAGAAAAGTAAGGAGTCTTCTTTTCAAGCACACAAAGGAAGAAATCCCCTGTCTGCAGACTTCCAAAGATATGTCTAGATTCATGATTTACTATGGTTAGAAATAACAGTTGAATAGTCAAGATGGGAGCAATGATGTCTCTTGCAATTAAGATGAATCAATAAATGTTTCTGCTCCCTTTGGTTTTGCCTACAGGCTATGTGTTTTCCATGGAATTGGGCCACCCAGTAAAACCTTCTGCTTCCATGGTGGTAATTCTTTCTTCAAAATCCCCCAGAAATAAAGTTCTTCTACATTTCAACATATACAGTGTGAAAAGGTATAATTATTTGTACTCATATAATTCAGAAATTTTCTACTCATCCCTAATCAGTCAGCAAAATTAAGAAAATTAAAAGCCTTAGGTGTAAGGATGGTTTTTTAATCACATTTACACTTATTACAAGGAATAAGAGTTGTAATTTAACAGCTTATGAGGATAAACAAACAAAGTCAATGCATACGTTATGTTCCCTTTGTTTTATAAGCAAGGAGGACAAATGTACAGCAGAAGGCAATCTTTTTACCCTCTGAGGCTGCAGGAAGAGTAGGTCATCCATTTGAGTGTTATCAGCATAGGATCTATCCTGAGAGATACAAGAACTACACACTGGTTAACAAAGACAAATCTGGAATTAAAGCTGCGTTATTTTTATGAGAGCAACATATCAGCCAGTATCAAGCTACTCTGAAGACTAGTAAAGAAAGCTTAACCAAAGATGCTCTTTGCTCAATAGAATTTGGTTTTGCATGAATTAAAAAATCATTGTTTGTACAATATGCATTGCAACAGATTAAAAGTGTGAAAACAGACTGAGAGTGGAACTGTTGGAGTAAAACAAGTAAGAACGCCTTGTCATCAGCCAAACTGCAGTACTGATAACTCACAAACCTCCAACCTCAAGTAGGATTAAAAGATCCATTTTCCTACACATCATCATGCTGTGGCAGATGTCCAATACTGGACCTAGTGGCAAAGGGGAACAGAATTCAGGAGCTGGATTCTGGAACTGGATTCAGAAACACGTAGGTTGGGATCAAAAGTAAAATGGACAAACTCCTCCTCAAATACTGGCTATTGAAGAAGGCTGACTCTCATAATCCCCCAGCTCCACACTGAATATGGTATACATGTCATGGAATACCTCTCCAGCCATTCAGAGCTACACAAACCGCTCCTTCCTCCCCACAGGTGTAGACCCCAGCTCTGCACCTCTACATAGTCCACAAGATCCAATCCTGGTCTTCACACCAGTCCCTGGCATCAACCAGAAACATTAAATGCCATCACCACCGGAATCAAACACTGTCTGCAAAAGCACATTACCAATTTCAGAAAATGCAGTTATCTAGAAGACACTGAGCTGAAAAGCAAAATCACTGAATAGAATCAGTTCTTTCCCAATGGAAACTGGGGCAATGTCCATGCCTCTTTTGTATTGTGAAGGCCAGAACTGAAGCCAGAACTGTGTGTGTGGTCTCATCAGTGCTGAGGACAGTAAAAAGATCACCTTTCTCAACCTTATTACCAATATTTTTTTACTGCAGCACAGAATTTCATTAGCCTTCTTTGTGGCAAGGCCAAATTTTTGGCTCATGTTCAACTTGGTGTCCATCAGGACACTTATTGTCCTTTCCTGCCAAGCTGCTTTCCAGCTCAGCATATATAGGGGTGCATAGGGTTGCTTCCTCTTTATGAGATCCTTTCATCTTCATGTCCTTCAACCCTCTTTGCTGCATTCTTTATTGCTACTAACTGGGACCTTGACAGGCTGGACCTTGACAGGCTAGACAGATGGGCAGAGTCCAACAGCATGAGATTTAATACATCTAAATACATCTACACATTGGCCACAACAACCCCATGCAGTGCTACAGGCTGGGGTCAGAGTGGCTGGAGAGCAGCTAGGCAGAAAGGGACGTAGGGGTACTGGTTGATAGTAGGCCGGACGTGAGCCAGCAGTGTGCACAGGTGGCCAAGAAGGCCAATGGCATCCTGGCCTGTATCAGGAATAGTGTGGCCAGCAGGAGCAGGGAGGTCATTCTGCCCCTGTACTCAGCACTGGTTAGGCCACACCTTGAGTCCTGTGTCCAGTTCTGGGCCCCTCAGTTTAGGAAGGATGTTGACTTGCTGGAGCGTGTCCAGAGAAGGGCAACAAAGTTGGTGAGTGGTTTGGAGCACAAGCCCTATGAGGAGAGGCTGAGGGAGCTGGGGTTGCTTAGCCTGGAGAAGAGGAGGCTCAGGGGAGACCTTCTTGCTCTCTACAACTACCTGAAGGGAGGTTGTGGGCAGGTGGAGGTTCATCTCTTCTCCCAGGCAACCAGAACTAGAGGACACAGTCTCCAGCTGCACCAGGGGAGGTTTAGGCTAGATGTTAGGAAGAAGTTCTTTATAGAAAGAGTGATTGGCCATTGGAATGGGCTGCCCGGGGAGGTGGTGGAGTCACCATCCCTGGAAGTGTTTAGGAAGAGACTGGATAGGGTGCTTGGTGCTACGGTTTAGTTGATTAGATAGTGTTGGATGATAGATTGGACTCAATGATCTCAAAGGTCTCTTCCAGCCTTGTCTATTCTATTCTATTCTATTCTATTCTATTCTATTCTATTCTATTCTATTCTATTCTATTCTATTCTATTCTATTCTATTCTAACACACTGCTGTGATGTGTTGTTTCTTCTTCATTTCAGAGTAAATAGGCTGAATGTCTGTGGTGGTTTGGCTCTGGCCTGGGGGCCAGGTGCCCACCAAAGCCGCTCTATCACTCCCCCTCTTTAAGTGAACAGGGGAAGAAGGGAAAGAAAATATAACAGAAGCCAGAGAGTAAAATAGGAACAATTTAATAACACTAATAAGCAAATGGCAATAGACCGCGCGGAAGTAGAAAAACAGAAAGAGAGATGTTAGTCTCTTCTTCCCATCAGCAGGACAATGGTCAGTCTCAGGAAGCAGGGCTCTCTATGCTTGGTGGTTTCTTGGGACCATGAACGCCATGGACGAATCCCCACACTTCCTTCTTTCACTTCATTCTCATACCTGAGTTGATGTCATATAGTATGGAATACCTGTTTGGCCAGTCTGAGTCAGCTGGCTCAGCTGTGTCCCCTCCCAAGATTTTGCCTGACCCTCGATCTACTCTTGGGGCAGGCAAATGTTGAAAGGACACAGCCTGGATACTAGATAGAGCCATAGCCAAAACACTGCTGTGTTATCAACTACTGCTGCAAAAAACCACAGCACTAGAAAGATGCTGTGAGGAGAATTAACTCCATCTCAATTCAACCCAATACAATGGCAGAAAGCTTTGGTAAACTACAGAAAGTAAGGGACTTTTTTTTTTTTCTAAATCAATTTAAAATATGGCATCACTTGATGGAAGAGTAATGGCTCATCTGTGCATTCAAAGTCATTATTTCCTTAACGTGGACACTGCAATACCCTTCTCACGATAAAATTCTATCAAGAAAGTAGTTCAATTTTAGAAATGCTATGTGTTGAGTTCCTTAGATTGCTGTGGAACAGCCTATCTACTAAAGCAGTAATAGGATCTGAAAAGCACTCTTGATTTCCTCTGAATAAAAGGCATTATATAATTGAAGTTGAGATTGTGTAGCTCTCTGTGGAAAGTGGCTTTGTAATTTGCGGT
Organism: Picus viridis; assembly: GCA_033816785.1. Taxonomy (NCBI): domain Eukaryota; kingdom Metazoa; phylum Chordata; class Aves; order Piciformes; family Picidae; genus Picus; species Picus viridis. The sequence continues at coordinate 48,323,950 of CM066606.1, forward strand.
AAAGGGTGCCTGTGCCCAGAATTATGTCCCAAATATTGCCAAAACATGTCCCTACATGTTTTGCTCAAAACCCCCCCTTCCCCCTCCTTTCTGGAGTGGGTACTCAGACAGAGATGAGTAAACAGAGGGCCAGGCATCAACAAGCCAGGGTAAACAACCCAACCTGACTTCTTGGGGCAAACAAGATCATGAGCCCACCTTATGGGTTGCTTGTGCTGTGCTGGTGTTTCTTCCAAGTTTGGGCATATTCTGACCATGTGGTTTGCTATTGGCTAATGATGTGGTGACCAAATTTGACTATTGGCTAAATCCAAGCCTTGAGCAAATTATAAATATTACCCAAACTGTGATCAACTTTCTCTTTTGACTTTTGCTCTTTCATTCTTTTGCTATTGCTCTTTTGCTTCAGCTCTATTGCTCCTCGCATGTGCTCTACTCTTGTGCATGTGCTCTGCCTTTGTCTGCAGTCTGGAGAGAAGCCCTGATACCCAGCAAGAGCCATCATGCCTCACTTTTGCATAAGCTGCACTGAAACTACAAGTTAGCATCATATCTGTAGTCCATCCCAACAGTAGGAAGAGGCTACCACTGAAGGGACTCATCCCCATTGGCAAGGCCTTGCCAACAAGGGAGAACTTGCCCAAATCTTTTCAGCAGAAGCCCACACCGCAATCCTGCAGTTGCAGGAGAAAGCTGCCTCCACCATGTCCTGAGGGGACTGCCCTCAGAAGCCCGTTGTGGCCCCACCGGGTCCCTGCAAACCTCAGCAACCAGTTTATGGATATATCCATGATCATACACTAGAATCTGCATCTGCATATACATATATATGTGTGTGTGTGTGTATATATACATATATATATATAAATAACGTTATTAATAATTTTGATAATAAAAATAATAAATACATTATTGTTGTTGTTAATATTTCTTAATTTTGTAAATTAATAACCTTAAATATGATATTATTTCCATCTTTTGTGGTAGAAAATATTAACATTATCACTCAAATCAAAGGTAAATTGATCCAAAGCCGTTTACAGAATATAACATGTGGTTAATACAGAGAAAACCAAGCCTGGTTTCTGAAAAGCTTTTAGATTGCTCAAAAACATTATCCACAAAGGAAAAACACCCAATCATTAGGTCTTTTTAGAAAGGAAGACATGCACAGGTGGTCATGTGTTACCATGAAATAATACAACAGGACTCTGAAAACTGGAAAGGCATAGATCAGGTTGTGTTTATTTTGCTCTGATACTGATTTTGAGAGCAAACTGTTGAGTATGAACTGAGGACAGGGAAGAAAATTAAAATATGTACTTAGTGTGTTTCACTGTCATTTCATTTGCAATAACTACTATACAGGCCACTCACAAAATATTCACCCCTCAACATATAGGAGGAGAAACCTATGCAAGAAAGATTGTAACAAAGGTTAGGAGGAAGTTTTACACAGAGAGAGTGATTGCCCATTGGAATGGGCTGCCCGGGGAGGTGGTGGAGTCGCCATCACTGGAGGTGTTCAGGAGGAGACTTGATAGGGTGCTTGGTTGCATGGTTTAGTTGATTAGGTGGTGTTGGATGATAGGTTGGACACAATGATCTTGAAGGACCCTTCCCACCTGGTCTATTCTATTCTATTCTATTCTATTCTATTCTATTCTATTCTATTCTATTCTATTCTATTCTATTCTATTGGAAAAAAATGACTGAGGAAGCACTTCCATTACACATTACTAGATCATAGTATCATAGGTTGTAGTGTGGAACTAGAAATGGAGTAAGGCTTATGCACACATGATGATGGCCAGCAAGAAAAACTTTAAACATTTTGATATGTCAAAGAATCAGTCTGCCCATAAGGCAAGTCTTAAGTACCAAGAATCAAAAGTTGCAGCAGCAGCACAGTATTAGTAAAAGAAATCAAACCTCAGTTAAATAATTTTCTAGGCAATTTATTAATAAATCACAAGAAATATTTTGAACTCGTCTTCCATAGATAACCATTCCAATTTTACTCCTTTCTTGTAAGAGCAATTACTGTAGAACTTAGGAAATTTTAAGCACAAAATAAATAACCAATTATCTCATTAAATAACCTCTACAGCTTCTTATCTGCAAACCATCTACAATTGGGCTTTATCTACTTGATACTGCTCAATATGATGATTACTGATATTAACTAATATTCATTCTGCAGTTAGAAAAGCCTTTTGGAAGAACTAACTCCTAACTCAAAATCTTCTCATAAGCTTGTTTCTATTGTGTCGTAAACAGATATTTGATCACTTTAATCACATAGGAAAGAGAAATATTATTAACTCAGAGTAACACCATCCAAATATGGCCTTAGAACTTCCACAGCCAGTTGGTTAATGTTTCTTACTTTGCCTAATGCTGAAAAAAGTACCTCTTTGATGTCCTCCAGTAGCATCTGTTTCTGCATGCATCTCCAGTTCCTGCTTCCCATTTCTGAGGTGATATTTTGTCTTATACCAATATTCTGCACCTCACTATCCCTCATAGTTCTCAAACTTTCTACTGTACATGCTTTCTTACAATCTAAGGCTGAGCAGTGGGGCTAAATCCCAACTCTAAACAGAAATTTTGTCTTTCCACAGGAGCTACTACAAAACCAAACAACCCTTCAGTAAGAGGCTCTCTTGTATCTCTGACCACTTCACATACCATAGCCGTCACCAAAATACATTGAAGTGGTTAAAAAGCCAATATACACCATCAACCATGGTTCCTGCGAGAAGGAGGAATTGTAACATTTCACTTATCTTTATGACAACTGGTTTCACTTCTGACATAATAGGAAAGTCTGCATTTGACTTCTACCTAACTCATCACATTACCATACAGATGGAAAACTCTCAAACTCACATCATTAGTATCAACTACTCTATGCAGACTGGTATGCAGGTTAGAGGTCAAGTGTTCCTTTGTTGGGAAAGTTAAATAATAAACATCATTCAGATGACAACAATTATCTAGTTTGTTTGTCATAATTCCTCCAGACAGAATTGCTGCAATGTTCAAGGAGAAATACTAATATATTAAGATAAAGGCCATACCCTCAAGCCCAGACCAACCAAGAGAAGAAACAATAGTTTTGTGGTATCAGAGACAGGGTTTTGCTGGTGGACAATATGCAGCTTTGAGTGTTAATTAAGATTAGATGTGCATGCCAAAAACTCACATTAACTGTGTAGTACACATTTATACTCCTAAGTTGATTCTTAGAGGTTTTGTTCTTGCTGATCCACCAATGACACCTTATTTATGGCACACTGATACTATAAATCAATTCACTGGATACAACTGAAAACCCCAGAAAGGGGCTGCAGCAGCACCTTTGAACTTATCAGACACACTACTATTCAAGTATAAATCCAGCCTACTACAGTATTCTTATCTCCCGGGGAGCAGAAAATTCAGAAAACACTCTGATAAAGCCCTTTGTTTACTAAGAAGCAGAGCCAGTTCAAAGTGTGGAAGTACTACTGTGGCTGTTTGTAGACCCACACTATACATTGTTATACATTGATCATTTCAATACAATACAATACAATACAATACACCAGGTTGGAAGAGACCTTCAAGATCATCGCGTCCAACCCATCAAACAATCCAACCCACCCAACAACTAGACCATACAGCCAAGCACCCCATCAAGTCTTCTCCTGAACACCTCCTGTGAAGGTGACTCCACCACCTCCACGGGTAGCCGATTCCAATGGGCAATCACTCTCTCCGTGTAGAACTTCTTCCTAACATCCAGAATCCATCTGGTTAGGCTGCTGCATATTACAAAAATATCAGGAACAAAATACTCTTTAAGTTGTTTCAGGAAACCAGAGTGGGGAGACATGATGGGGATAATATTACAGCTGTCAGACCAAAAATGAGGCAGATCTTGACACCAATGTGTGATAAATCCAAGTGCTTATTTGTGCGAGTAGATCACCCAGTCATTCCAAGACACATGTCAACGCCTTTCAAGGTGAGAACATGCCAGCTGGCCTGGTTCAGGGTCTGTGTTATTAGAATAACTAACAAAGGTAATTTCATTCCACTCAGAATTCCAGAATCACAGAATGGAGAACACCCCCACCCCCTACTGAAGCAGGTTCACCTACATCAGGTTGCACAAGAACATGTTCAAGGCAGGTTTTGACTATCTCCAGAGAAGGCAACTTCACAGCTCCTCTGGGCAGCCTGTTCCAGTGCTCCATCATCCTCAAAGTAAAGGTTTTCCCTGTGTTCAGACAGAAATATCCCCAAATTTGCTGATCTTCCAAATCAGAAAAAAAGTTCCTTGATCTTTAAACCAGTAATGGACTGTAAAAATTCTCATACTTTGGTCTTCCGTTATAGACAACCCTGATATGGTGGTAACATTGCATAAAAACTAAACCTGGTGAAGAACCTATACAACTTATTTTAACTATTTGTGTCTGTCTCGGTCTGGAGAGGGAAAGAGACTCAGTTCTTTTGAATATTCCCGTGTTGTGAAATGAGAGGCACAAACGAGGCCAAAATATCAACAGCTAGACTATTTATTACATAAATAAAGCGGATGGATCAGAAGGGGAGAGAGAGAAAATAGAGAGAGAAGAGAGAAGAGGAAAGGAATTATATTACCACACCCCTCACCCCCAAGACAGTTTGAGTCTGTGGAGGATAGGTGCTGCAGGAGATGTTGGGTCTGTAGAGAAACGGTGCTGCAGGAGATGTTGGGTCTGTAGAAGAAGGGTGCTGAGGCTTTTGCTGTAGAAAGGATGCGGTCCTCTGAGCAGCTTCTTCAGCTCCATGAGTTGCAGCAGGCGGAACTTAGGACATGGAGAGAGGGTTTTGAGAGTCCAAAATCCGTTGTGTTGGCCCCGTGATGTTTCCAGCGTGTGGTGCCGTCTTTTTCTTCTGCATTTTTCTTCTCCAATTTTCTTCTTCTAAGCCAGTAGTTGCTCCAGTCTTTTATACAGTTTTCTAGTCCTTAGGGAAGTGCCCAGGTGTTGTTCCCCAGGATATCGTTCTGGGAAATCATCTTTAGGTAAGTGTCCAGTTATCATTCCCCAGGAAATCTTTCTGTGTATTCATGTGAGTCTGGATGGAGGTGAGGAGGCCTCCACCTCCTCCTTCTCCATCTACCTACCCACACACTCATTACACATCAGGAAACAGGTGGTGAATCCATTGTCTCATCATCCTCCCTTCCTGGGGTATCTGATGGATGGAAATGATCTTGTCCTGAAGGCATGATGGCTGGGCCCTTGGGCCATTGTTGTAGGCCAGCTGCAGTCCCGTGAGCAATGTTATCTTTGCACCTTCCAAGAGTCCTTCCAGTGGCTCTGCCCAACACACATCAACTATTGTCTGGGCAAGCAGCAAGTGATTTTATCTTTGTTGAGTCACACCAGGAGAGACAAGCTTTAGTCTCTCACAGTGTCACAAGAAAAAATTCTGATATCAAGGAAAGAGTTCCTCAGTCACAGGTGATGATGACAGGATGACATTATATGCAGTGCACAATCCTCCTAGAGATCAACAGCAGTAACAGAAAGTAAAAATGTCAATAAAATAAATCCATTTGAAAAGAAGAAACACAAATTTGTGCACCTGAAGTGGCAAGGAAGAATTTCTTCCTGATCAAAAAATTTGTCTATATGCTCTCTTTCTAAGAGTGAAGGAACAGCTGCCTAGCGATGTAGTATAGTAAAAATTAGTTAAAATATAAGTTGCATTAAAAGAGCATTAGTATATAAAGTAGTCAAGACTGAAGGCACTTTCCTAGGACAATGTTCACAATGAACTGATACATTGGTGGCAGCTACACAGTCAGTAAAAATGGAGCAATGGAATCCAAACACCAGGTGTAATGATTGCTAACTACTCTTTTTGGATATGCTACTTTGTAATTGTTCAGTACAGGTACAGTAAACAGTTTGAGGTGGTGAAGAGGTACTCTGATCTACCTACATTTCACACTTAGGTCACTGTCAGTTGTCTCTTTCAACTTTCATTTTGAACATGGAAAAGACTTCTGTATCCCTAGAAACATTCACAAAACCAGAGTAATTTTTAACATAAAATCGCAAGATACAACATCATCATGGTCATGTCAGGCTTTCATACATCAAGATGGGCTGAATGTCTTTAGCAGATGCCAACAAGCCAAATTTAGTTTGCTGAATGGCGTTCTTACCATATGAAATCCTGCCATTAAAAACATCCCTCCACAAATAGTCCATTTCAAGCCAGCCAAGCAGGAAAGGCACTGAAAAATAGACTGAAAAGGGAAAATATGTGCAAGTTGTCTGTCCAGATTTGAGCTGCTGCTAGCAGGTGTGCCAGCTCTAACATTATTCCCAGCAGATTGCTGGACTTCTGGTCCCTCTAATCAGTCAGGTTTCCCAGCAGATGCATTTAATAATTATTTTTTTATGTCTGCGTCACATATAAAGATTTTATATTTAGCAAGAATGTGATTTTTCTGTGTTAAAATCAAATAATATTCAAAAATAAATCAAGAGTGGAAGTAAATGTTTTTAAAGTATATTATATTTTTTGTATTGCCATTTTGTTTATGTAAATATTTCTCTAGGTGGCCCCAAACAGAGACAGACTGGAGAAAATAGATGTTTCTGGCATTTTTCTTACAACTGTCTGTTACAGCAGCAAAATGTAGGTAGACAAATAAATAAATAAATAATGAAACAACCAGATAAAACACCTACATAGTCAATTTTAGATTCAAGGGGTTCTTTTCCTATAGGGGAAAAAAAAAAAAAAAAAAAAAAAAAAAAAGCTGAGGGAAAATTGTTTACCTTATAAACAAGTGGATCAGTACCAACAAACTGCCCTTCAGCTAAAGGTATTTGAGGATGTGGCATGTCATGAGAGTGAGCAACCTGGAGTAGCTTAAGAAAAGTTTTTAAAATGTACTTAATGTCTGCAAGACCAACTAAAGTACTAGGCATTGGACACTTGCAAAGTCTCAGACCTCCAATGTCTCAGATTGAGGTCACAGTTAAACTGACCAGTATTTTCTGCCTCTAAATTCCAAACCAAAAAAATAAAATTAAATTAATGTTTTCACTTGAGGTGAGTACCAGAAACAGTAAAAGGTAGCTGTCAAGCCTAATGGGTTCCAAGGTGGCAATATGACATGACAAAGGTCTCCCTATCCTGGGATCATCTTGTACCTGAATATTAAAATGACAAAGCATATGTTCTCCATGGTTTATGTCTGCATTTATGCAATTTTTTTTATGTTACTTCTTGCAAAAATATGCTTACAGATAGGTAGTCTTTATATTCATTAAAATCAAAGTTCCTTTAGCTCTCAGCAGGATGTAGAACAAGCTGGCATGGTTCTGTAAAGTAACTAGTGACTGTAGAAGTTTGATTGAAAGACCAAGCATTTATCAGTTTTGCTGCTGCGTAAATATTATTTATTCTACGTTTGTCCATTAATATAATTAGACTTTTTTATTTCCCCTCCTCAGATTCACAGCAATGTTACTGACTGAGAATGAGTCAAAGGAAAAAATACCTATCTTCTGCTAACTGGTGTACTTACAAGTGTCTTTAAATTTGTCTGGTTACAGAAATAAGCAGTATTTTTTCAGAAAACCAAAAATCCAAACTTAGAATGAATTCAGTGAGGTCACATCCAAATATGCATCAAATATCTCTAAAATATGGAGCTACTTATGGCAAAGTGGGTGGTTTAATGGCCACGATGGTGTTGGCTGATGACTGGACCTGATGATCTTAGAGGTCTTTTCAAAGAGATACGATTCAATGATTCTGTGTTATTGCAAACAGAAAAAATCAACACTATAACCGGTACACAACGAGAAATGCAAAACCATACATCATTTTGTAAGTACCAGCAAAGTGAACAAAGAGAATGAAACTATCTCTAGTTCAAGTAAATATTTCAAAGGAGAGATGGATACTGTAGTAACATTCATTATTCAAAATATAATTTTAAATGCAAGTTTTGTACCATAGTTTTGAGATAGATATGATACACACAATATCATAAATATGTCCATATTTATTAATACTTTGTTATTAGTGAAAGAAGGAAAACTTCATGTATTAGAGAATAGAATGTGAAGACAAGGACATTAGCATTTCTAGTGATGAAAGATTAAAACAGACACATAGACATTGTTGTGAAGAGGTTAGTAAATTTATGAATATGAAATATGAATTACGAAAATATTATTTTTATTAATTATCAAATTATTAATAACCGTTGAATCAACAACTTATATACATGTTCTAGTGCACGTTCGTGAAATACGTTCCATAAGTGGCTTAGTATTATGATTAGAACTTAATTAAGCGATCTACAGACTTACATTTTATAAAATGAAGGATACAGTTCCGCCGCTTGGCCACTAGATGGCGACTCGGCGGAACGCGGGCGGCTTCTGGCTATATACAGCAATATTGCAATCTCTACACGTCAGCGATTACTCTGCCACACGCGGATACTTTGAACTGAGTGCTAGTGGATGGAAAGCACGCGCAAGATACTCTGTAGCTGTTGTTTGTAGCAAGGTAGGGGTCCGGCGGACTACTGTCGCCGGACAATAGCAATGGGGTCGGCCCCGTGGCTGATGTAAACAGCCTCGGAGAGAGAATGCAGCCGCGCTGAGCAACAGCTTCTCGGTTACTGGGCTTAAAGGGACAGCAGGATGCTCGGAATGGTCCCGGGTTCGGTGCAGTGCTTTGGTCTTCCCTGAGGTTACAGGGCTCAGAGCGGCACACGTGGCGGGTCCTCTCCCGCTATAGCGAGGCTAGGCATATGTGGACTCAATCTCTATCAAGTCCCTTCTCCCCGACAGCTGGGCAGATCTTACCCTCGGGGGCTGGTCCAGTCCTCTGGTAGCATGGTGGGCTCTCCCGGTCGGTACGACTGGCTGTAATGATGCTGGCTTCTCAGGCTCAGCGAAGGTCCTCCCTCTGGGGTGATCCTCATGATCAGAGTGCTTCTCACGATGCAGAGGCTTTCAGTATGCATGCATGTATAATAGAAGCTAACAACAACAACAAGCTGAATGGCAGAGGCTGTGGCTCAGGAGTTATTCTCCCAAGCAAGTACAGAGACAAAGTGAAAGAGGGGGCAGCTTGTTTACCAACAGGGATAATACTTATAGATTCCTCGAGGCTGGGTTTTACCAATGGGCACTCTCATAGACAACTGGCTTCAGCCTATAGAAAGCGTGAACCTAGGATTATGCCCATACTTAGTATTTGCACAAGCACTGCATGCGCTGAGTGCGTGCTGGCCTGGCTAATGCCTTGGCTTTTGTCTTCCTCCTGAAGGAGGGGAAACCTGTCCACATGCTGGGACAAGATCTAGTATCTGGGCAGAATGTGCCTTCACCACAGGCATACAATGCCAGTTCTTCAGCTTTACCTATGCAAAGACCCTGAAGGGGGAGGAAGGCTTCACATATATCTGTTTGTCCAAATAGATCACAAGTAGTTTAAAAAAAAATTTAAAAAGACAGCCTGAAGTAAGACAGCTTCAGGATATAATGACCAGAACAAGTGGAATTTATTCTTAGGAGATGCCAGGTTTCTGGACCCTCAGAGATCCAGGTACAGAGCACCTCAGAGCATAATCAGACATTCTTATGAGAATCAGCTCTTGGGTTGACTATGAATATTTGTAGCTGTGTTTTATGTTGCTGATTTAAGAGTTGAGGAGTTAGGTTTTGGATGAAGAAGGAAGGTAAAATAATGCAGACTGTGTTTCTCCATGAGAGAGTACCTTAGCACAGCAGCATCACTGTCATATGCATCTAGTCAGCACAAGCTGAAGACAGGTACTTGTGGCACCTGTGGAACAGCTGTCATCCCTGAACAGCTAAGGGGAGGCAGGGCACTCTTTTATTCAGTTTACATCTGTATGTGAGAAACGCAGACCTGATGTCTCAGGAAAGAAATCTGATTTAGGAATTAGGGAAAGACTGTTCCTGTGATTAAACTGTTCAATGATGTTCTTTGCAAGTAATTCATGCCATCCACTGAGTTACTTTAAAGTTGTTATAGATAGAATATTGGCCTAGATGGTTCACTGGTTTGTTCCAGACAGAGCCCGCCCATGTTATGAGCTGGACGCATCAGTTCTGCAGACATCTCATCTGACAACGCAAGAATCAACACACAGGGGAGACATCACTAGAAACTCCACAGCCATGATGTCTACCTGCACTAAGAATCAACTCACCACTGAGACTGGTCACACTGATTGTTATGCTAAACTGAGAGCAAAGCATCCACCTGAGGGTGATAACCAGAGGATGTCACCACAAAACATCTGAACTGGTCCCTAAGGTGATTGCCTTAATTGTTATGTACCTAGGGAATATGTTCACACAAATTTCTGTGTCAACTCACCGGTCTGTCATAGTCAAGAAATAATCTCAACTGGTTAATGGGACAATTAAAATGCTTAATTTTATATTGGGCAGAACTTTGACTATTTGGGATGTCATTCTGACAGGAGGAAATGTATAAATTGAATTCTTTCTCTCGGCTTTCAGGTGTTCTCCTTTCCTTCAGAATGCTATAGCAAGAAGCGTTGACTCTGCCAAATCATCTGGCATGTTGGATTGTAAACATCAAGAGATTGTTTCATTATTAGTTTGCAGTCATAGCTGTATAACATCTATAGGTATGATTAAGTCTCCATTTTGAGGCCTGTGTATGAGAATGTTGCAACTGACCCATCGATGTTGCTTACTGTGCAGCATTCACTCGTCTCCCACAGGGCTCCTCAAGAGAGATAAACACTGTTCTTGTTTAAAAAAAAGGAAAGAGGGAATTGTTTTATACAGCAAGGCTGATTAGGTGTAGCCTTGAAGCTAGGCCTGCACATAGTCCCCTTAACTTGAAAGGTAAACAGCCCCAAGGGAGAAAAGAGCTGTGCAGATAAGATAATATGGGGGTGGCAGGAGCAGGGGGGAGCTATTGTGACTTCCAGGGGAAGGCATGGGAAAGAGAAAAGAAAATATAAAAGCCATGGCTTGTGCTGAATAAAGGGTAGCAGTTGTTGACACAAAGCTCTGTGTCTGTGTGTTCTCTCCACACCAGCCCAGCACCCAACAGAGCACCACCTAAAACATGTTGCCCATGACCATGTTCAGATGGCTTTTGAATATCTTCAAGGGCGGAAGATCCATAGCCTCTTTGGGCAGCAAATGCCAATGTTCAGACCCCTTCTGAAGTGTTTCCTGATGCTCAGAGAGTCTCCTGTGTTTCAGCTTGTGTTCATTGTCTCATCGTCTTACTACGCGCAACTGGAAAAAGCCTAGCTCTGTCCTCTTTTCTGTCTCCCTTCCTGTATTTATACACATTGGCCAGATCACTGATTAGCCCTCTCTTCTCCAGGCTGAGCAGCTCCAGTTCTCTCAGCCTTCCCTCGCAGGACAGATGCTGTAGTCTTTTCCTCATCTTTCTGGCCCTTTACTGGGACTTTTTCTGAAACTAGTATTGCATTTGTGACATAACCAGTGTTGAGAAGAAGGAAGTTAGTTCCTTAGTCTTGGCAAAAATTATTCTAATGCAGCACAAGATCCCATTAGCCTTACTTGTGACTCATACTCAGCTTGGTGTCCACCAAGACACATAGGTCCTTTTCTGCCAAGATCTTTCTAGCTGGTCAGTTCCCACCACACAGTGGTGCGTGGGGTTTTTCCATCCCAGGTGCAGGACTTAGCTCTTTTCCTGAGACTTCATGAAATTTCAGCTGGTCCACTTCTCCAGCCAACTGAGGTCCCTCTGGGTGGCAGTATGATCATCTGGAATATCATCTGTTCCTCATAGTTTTGTGCCAGCAACAAATTTACCAAGGGTACACTCTGCCCCATCCCCCAGATCATTAACATGTTAAACAGAAACAGAGCCCGTATTGACTCCTGGGGTATGCTGCTAGTTACTAGCCTTCAACTAGAATTTGTTTTGCTAATTATCTGTCTCTGAGACTGGCCATTTAGCCAGCTTCCATTAATCTCACTTTCTGCTCATCCAGCACATATATCAACAGCTTGTCTACAAGAACCTTGCAGGATACAGTGTCAAAAGCCTTACTGAAATCATTCAGGAAATATTCATTGCTCTCCACTCATATGCTAGGCCAATGATTTTATGATAGAAGTTTATAAAACTGATCAAGCATGACTTCCCTGTGAAGTCATGCTCCTGATGATCACAGGATGTTAGGGATTGGAAGGGACCTCTGGATATCTGCATATCTGGATAAATAGAGAGGAGCATTAACAGAACCTTCACCTTGGACTTCTGGAGGACAAACATCAGCCTGTTTAAGAAACTTATTTGGAAAGTACCCTGGGCAGCAGCCCTTAAGAGCCAAGGGGTCCAGGATGGTTGGACCTACTTCAAACAGGAGCTCTTGAAGGCACAGGAACTGGCGGTTCCCATCTGCTGAAAGATGAGCCGGCGGGGAAGGTGACCAGCCTGGATGAGCAAGCAGCTCCTGGAGGAAATAAGGGAAAAAAAGAGGCTGTATTGCCTTTGGACGGGGGGAGGCAACTCATGATACATTTAAGGATGTTGTTAGATCATGTACAAGAAAAATTAGAGAGGCAAAAGCCCTGTTAGATCTTAAGCTGGCCACTTCTCTGAAAGACAACAAAAAGCATTTTTATAAATATATTAATGCTAAAAAGAGGGGCAAGAAGAACCTCCACTCTTTATAGGACTTGGAGGGTAACACTCTAACTAAAGATGAGGAATACATTCTTTGCCTCAATTTTCAACAATAAGGCAGGAGGACTCCAGGGCAAAATGGCCTCCTGAACTGCTTGACGGGGTCAGGGAGCAGTGTAGTACCCCTGAAATCCAAGAGGAAGTAGTGAGGGACTTGCTGAGCCACTTGGACACTCACAAGTCCATGGGACCTGATGGGATCCATCCTAGGGTGCTGAGAAATCTGGCAGATGAGCAGGCCAAGCTGCTCTCCATCATTTTCCTCCAGTCCTGGATCACTGGAGAGGTCCCAGAAGACTGGAGACTGGCCAGTGTGATGCCCACCCACAAGAAGGGTCGGATGGAGGAACCTGGAAACTACAGGCCTGTCAGCCTGACCTCAGTGCCAAGGAAGATTATGGAGCAGATTATCTTGGGGGCAATAACTGTGCACCTGAACGATGGCCAAGGGATCAGGCCCAGCCAACATGGATTTAGGAAGGGCAGGTCCCGCCTCACCAACCTGATCTCCTTCTATGATCAGGTGACCCACCTGGTGTATGTGGGGAGGCCTGTGGATGTGGTCTACCTGGACTTCAGCAAGGCCTTTGACACCGTCCCCCACAGCAAACTCCTGGCCAAGCTGTCAGCCCGTGGCTTGGACAGCAACATTCCGTGCTGGGTTAGAAACTGGCTGAGGGCTTAGCCCAGAGAATGGTGGTGAATGGCATCACATCCAGCTTGCAGCCAGTCACTAGTGGTGTCTCCCAGGGATCAGTGCTGGGCCCCATCCTCTTTAATATCTTCATTGATGATATGGATGAGGGGATCAAGTCCATCATCAGTAAATTTGCAGATGACACCAAGTTGGGAGCAGATGTTGATCTGTTAGAGGGTGGAAGGGCTCTGCAGAGGAACGTTAACAGGCTGGAGAGATGGGCAGAGTCCAACCTGATGGCATTCAACAAGTCCAAATGCTGGGTGCTGCACTTTGGCCACAGCAACCCCATGCAATGTTACAGGCTGGGGTCAGAGTGGATGGAGAGGTGCTAAACAGAAAGGGACCTGGGAGTCCTGATTGACAGATGGCTGAACATGAGCCAGCAGTGTGCCCAGGTGGCCACCAAGGCCAATGGCATCCTGGTCTGCATCTGGAATGGTATGTCCAGCAGGAGCAGGGAGGTAATTGTTCCCCAGTACTCAGTACTGGTTAGGCCACACCTTGAGTCCTGTGTCCAGTTCTGGGCCCCTCAGTTTAAGAAGGACATTGAGACACTTGAACATGTCCAGAGAAGGGCAATGAAGCTTTGGGGAAGCCTCAAGCACAAGCCCTATGAGGAGAGGCTGAGGGAGCTGCAATTGTTTGCCTGGAGAAGAGGAGGCTCTGGGGAGACCTTATTGCTGTCTAAAATTACCTGAAGGGTGGTTGTAGCCAGGAGGGGGTTGGTCTCTTCTCCAAGGCAACCAGCACCAGAACAAGAGGACACAGTCTCAAGTTTAGGCTAGAGGTGAGGGGAATGTTCTTCACTGAGTGAGTTGTTAGCCATTGAAACAGGCTGCCCAGGGAGGTGGTGGAGTCACCATCCCTGGAGGTGTTCAAGAGGGGATTCGACGTGGCACTTTGTGCCATGGTTTAGTAGTCAAGAGGTCTTGGATGGCAGGTTGGACTTGATGATCTTTGAGTTCTTTTCCCACTTTATTGATTCTATGATTCTATGTTCTTCCTCATGTTGAGGTGGAGCTTCCTGTGCTGTAGTTTAGATCCATTGCCCCTTGTCCTATCACTGGGTGCAAGTGAGAAGAGGCTGTCCCTTCCTTCTTGAAACCCACCCCTCATATCTTTACATATATTTATTATATCCCCTCTCAGTCTTCCTCTCCAGATGAATTGGATTAATTCAGAAAAGAAAAATTAAATAAATAAATAAATAATAAAGCCACTAACGCTTGATAAGCGGGATGATTAATTTAAAAAAAAGGGATTAATTTATTAATAACAAATTTTCCACATCAAACGTTAATAAACTTATTTACAATTTGTTTAGGTTCGGGTATCCGGTGGGGAATCACTTACACAAAATGTTGGTAACATTAATGATATAAACTCTTTAGTTGGAGGAAGGATTTGATCTAAAGTAACTATGCTCTTGATATCAAACTCAAAGTTGAAGGGGAGCGAGGAGCCGCAATTCCTGATTCAGTAACAAAGTGGGTTTCCTTTGCTCCCTGGTGGAGCAAAGGCAGAGGGTAAGAAGGAAATTAATGTCCAATATGCCTTATGAAATCGATAATCGGAATCACTTACGAAGCACTATTCAGTCCGGAGATTCTGAATCAGTCCAAGACGTGGTGTTGTGAGCAGCGGTCAGGAAAGTTTGTAATCCAGAATTCTGTTCTCGGTATAATTTGTAAAGCCAAAGAAAGGGAAAAGTTGGATCCAAGCATGTTGCCCAGCACTGAAAGTGAAACTGGAGTACACGTGGTGGATGCTGGTGGAGGGGGATGGGCGAGTAGCACACACACCTCACCGGCTGGCAACGAGCCGGAATCAAGGAAGAAAAGGGGCTGGGTCACTGAAGAACCCCTCTATTTAACTGTTTTTTGAAACAAAACTGACCACTGGCAGAAAAGTGATTTGTAACTTAGCCAATCACCTTCTAGGCATCAGCACAGTGGTGAGTGGTCAGGATACCTGCCAAACAGGTTTGGCTGGCTTTTTATTGGTACATGTTTTCTTTTGTCTGTCCCCCCTAGCTTCTTAGGGCTCTTACTGAAACCTGTTTTGGGCCTAGTCATACCCAACCAGGACACCAGACTAAGATTTTCTTATCCAGATAAGATTTTCTTATCCTTGCTGTGCCTGGAGATCATTTCTAGGACTAGCTACTCCATTAGCTTCCCAAGAATCAAGGTGAGGTTTACTGCTTGCTGGGGAAAAAAAAAAAAAAAAAAAAAAAAAAAAAGGGGGTAAAAAAATAGATAAAAATAGATCCACAATAGTCAGATTATATATGCATATTGATGTGTTGGTATAAAGTTACATAAATATACTATGGCTTAAGCAATTTTGGGCCAAGGACTTCCTAGGTATCCCAATCAATGAATAAAACGAGCAGGGGAAAGAAAGGACATTGGATAATTCCTCTTCTTTGGTGTATCATACAGATAGAGAATGATTTGTTAACTAGAGAGTACAATAGCATTTATTACATGCACTGCACCACAACTAAACATTTCAAAGCCCTACCTTACACACAACTTTCCTGTCTCTTCTCACTCCATATTTTCAGTTAAAGGATGTAATATTTAAAAGTAAAGACAAAATAAACCGTCTATCTGCAGTGCTTCAGGTCTTCTCTAGCTTAATTAGTACTTTAGAGTTAAGCACTATGTCACACGTCCTGATATTTGGCCATCCTTTTCTTTTCCCTTTAGTGTGGAAAACTTGATTGTTCTGCTGAGGTAGTGCCATGTGCCGGAAGTGACTGAGAGGGAGTCAGATAAGTAACTAACCTCCTACTGAGAAGGTAAAACTTTTTCCATTTCTTTTCCCTTTCAATCAATTTCTTTTCCCTTCTCAGAGCCATTATTAACATTTCCTTAACTGTAATAAATTGCATAGAGTGGACAACCTCAAATCTAACACATGGAAATGCAAAGGGGGGGGAAGATTGCCCTGAAAAGAATTTTTTTTTAAAAAATCATGTTCTGTAACAGAACATTGAAACTATCTACACACAATCACAATAAAAATCTCATGTTTTATTAACAGTAAATGTTGCTCAAGGCATTACTTATTTCCAGATTATAGAGCAATTTTTTTTTTAAAGGAATAAGGGCCATTCAAGTGCATTGTTTTTTGTCATCTGCCAATAATAAGGCATATTTTATATATCAAACTTGCAGCATTTATACCTATGTTATTACTGTTTTCTGAGATCCAGGTGCCTGCCCCAGGTCCTTGTACAAAAACAATAGATACTGCTGTATAATCACAGAATCATAGAATTGCTGGGGGTTGGACGGGATTTCCAGAGGTCATCAAGTCCAATCCCCCCACCCCAGGCTGCAAAGCAAGACCACCCATAACAGGTCACACAGGAACATGTCCAGATTCACACAGGAGTACAGCCAGGTGTGTTTTGAAGATCTCTAGAGAAAGAGACTCTACAATCTCTCTGGGCAGACTGTTGTTGGTCTCTATCACTCTCACAGTAAAAAGTTTTTTCTCAAGTAGAGATTAAGTCTGGGCCCCTCAGACTGGACATTAGGAGGAAGTTCTATACAGAGAGAGTGATTCCCCATTGGAATGGGCTCCCTGGGGAGTGGTGGAGTCACCATCATTGGAGGTGTTCAGGAGGAGACTTGATGGGGTGCTTGGTGACATGATCTAGTTGTTTGATGGGTTGGACGCGATGATCTTGAAGGTCTCTTCCAACCCGGTGTATTGTATTGTATTGTATTGTATTGTATTGTATTGTATTAAACTGAGGGGCCCAGAACTGGACACAGGACTCAAGGTGTGCCCTAACCAGTGCAGTGTAGAGGGGCAGAATGACCTCCCTGCTCCTGCTGGCCACACTGTTCCTGATCCAGGCTAGGATGCCATTGGCACTTTTGGCTGCCTGGGCACACTGCAGGCTCATGTTCAGCCTGCCATTGACCAGTACCCTCAGGTCCCTCTCTGCCTGGCCACTCTCCAGCCACTCTGACCCCAGCCTGTAGCACTGCATGGGGTTGTTGTGGCCAATTTGTGGAACCCAGCTCTTAGGTATGTTAGATCTCATGCTATTGGACTCTGCCCATCTGTCCAGCCTGTCAAGGCTGGCTACTGCTGGCTAAGCTGTCAGCTCGTGGCTTGGACAGCAGCACTCTGCGCTGGGTTAGGAAGTGGCTGGAGGGCCAGGCCCAGAGAGTGGTGGTGAATGGTGTCCCTCCAGCTGGAGGCCAGTCACCAGTGGCGTCCCCCAGGGATCAGTGCTGGGCTTCTCCTCCTCGGGCTGCGGTGGCGGCTGGGTTCGCCACGCTTCCTGAACACACAGCGGCACTCGGGCGGCCCTGTCTTCACGTGCCTACGGCTCATGAGGCCAGCGCCTTCGGCGGTGGAATTTAAACAACGGGCAGCGGTTCGCGCAGCTCCGCTCGGCAGCAGCCCCTTCGGAACAGCACCGGGACCAGCGGCCGCTTGCGCGGGCTTTCGCGCTTCTCCTCCTCGGGCTGCGGTGGCGGCCGGGTTCGCCACGCTTCCTGAACACACAGCGGCACTTGGGCGGCCCTGTCTTCACGTGCCTGTGGCTCGTGAGGCCAGCGCCTTCGGCGGCGGAATTTGAACAGCGGACAGCGGTTCGCGCGCGGCTCCGCTGGGCAGCAGCCCCTGCTCTGGTACTCTCTGGTGCTCTCGCGCTGCCGCACTTTTTCTAAATTTTTGTCCAGTGGGTGGTGTGTCCAGGGGCAGCCACGACCGTGGCCAGGGGCAGCATGGTTATAACGCGCAGCAAAATCTCCTTTAAAAAATCAGTGTCGACCCAGACTGAGGTAGAACACAAGCAGGTAGCTGTCCAGGTATCTGGCTGTAGTGAGTGCTGGGGCCTGGCTCTTGAGATGCAGGGTAGTGGGGGCAACTATTGCATTAGGTGTGTGCAGATTGGCTATCTGCTCGACCTTGTGGCCAGACTAAAGGATGAGGTTGCTAGTCTTAGAGATGTATGGGATTGTAGAAAAGTGATGAGCCACAGGAGGAAAGAGATGAACCCGAGTAAGCAGGCTCCCCAGGATCCCCCAGCAGAGACTGGTTGTTCGAAAAGCAGAGGGGAATGGATACAGGTTCCTCTCAAAGGACACAAATTAAAACCTCCTTGCCTCCCCCCACCTCCCTCACTGCCCTTGGAAAACAGGTATGGGGCGCTGGAGATCGAGGGTGAGGTGATACTGATGCCGGAGGACACACCATCTTGGGTCTTCCCTGAGGCTAAACAGCCTAAGGTTAAACAGCCTAAGGTTAAACAGCCTAAGGTTAAACAGCCTAGCAGCCTAAGGTAAAGCAGCCTAAGGCAACGCAGCCTAAGGTTAAACAGCCTTCCCCTGGCATCAGGACTTGCTCCCTAAAAAGAAAAGGAGGGTAATTGTTATTGGTGATTCCCTCCTGAGGGGAACAGAAGGTCCCATATGTAGGCCGGACCCATCTCATAGGGAAGTTATTAGCCTAGCAGGAGTCCAAGTTGGAGATGTTACCAGAAGGCTGCCCAGTCTGGTACAGCCCTCTGATTATTATCCCTTATTGGTCATGCAGTTAGGGAATGATGATGTTGGTACCAGGCCTCCCAGGGCTATCAAAAATGACCTCAGGGCCCTGGGAGATCTGGTTGAGGGGTCAGGTGCACAAATAATTTTTACATCGATACCGTTAGTTGCAGGAGGGAACACAATAAGGAACAGGTCAGCAGCTGTGGTCAACAAGTGGCTTAGGGGCTGGTGCAGATGAAAGAATTTTGGGTTTTTCGATCTTGGGGAACTTTCTGCTGCACCAGGTCAGCTGGTAACAGATGGAGTACATCTGTCCCAGAGGAGGGGAAATACATGAGAATGGCCTGTCCCCCAAAGGTAAAAAGATTCTGGGAAGGGAATTAGCAAGTCTCATTGATAGGGCTTTAAACTAGCTTCGAAGGGGGAGGGTCGGAAACCAGTGCCCTCAGGCAGGAGTCTGGAGGTGATAAGCTAGACCTAGAGGTGAAACCAGCAGCCCAGCTGCAGTGCATGTACACTAATGCACGAAGCATGGGTAACAAACAAGAGGAGCTGGAAACCTTGTTGCAGCAAGAAAGTTATGATGTAGTTGCCATCACAGAGACGTGGTGGGACGACTCGCATGACTGGAGCGCTGCAATTGACGGCTACAGGCTCTTCAGGAGAGACAGGCAAGGAAGAAGGGGTGGAGGGGTGGCCCTGTACATCAGGGAGGCACTGGATGCTGTTGAGATGGAGATCAGGGATGATCGGTTTGAGTGCTTGTGGGTGAAAATTAGAGGGAAGACCAACAGGGCAGACATCCTGGTTGGCGTCTGTTATAGACCACCCAACCAGGAGGAGGATGTCGATGAGGCATTCTATAGGCAGCTTAAGGCTGTCTCAAGATCACCTGACCTCCTTCTCATGGGTGACTTCAACCTGCCTGATATCTGCTGGGATCTCAACACAGCAGAGAGGAGGCAGTCTAGGAGGTTCTTAGAGTGCATGGAGGACAGCTTATCCCAGGTGCTGTGTGAGCCTACCAGGGGTAAGGCTATGCTTGACCTCCTCTTCACCAACAGGGAAGGGCTGGTGGGTGATGTGGTGGTCGGAGGGTGTTTAGGCACCAGTGACCACGACATAATAGAGTTTTCAGTATGCAGCCAAGCCAAGAGGGGGAGCAAGAAGACCTCCACTCTGGACTTCAGGAGGGCAGACTTCAGGCTACTCAAGGAACTAATTCAGAAGGTTCCTTGGGAATCAGCCCTTAAAAACAAAGGGGTCCAGGAGAGCTGGACCTACTTCAAGGAAGAACTATTGAAGGTGCAAGAACAGGCTGTGCCGGTGTGCCGGAAGATGAGCCGCCGGGGCAGACGGCCAGCCTGGATGGGTAATGAACTTTTAATAGAACTAAGGGAAAAAAAGAGGGTGTATCATCTTTGGAAGAAAGGGGAGGCAACCTACAGAATGTTTAAGGATGTTGCTAGGTTGTGTAGGAAGAAAATTAGGGAGGCAAAAGCCCATTTAGAACTTAGACTGGCCTCTGCTGTGAAGGACAACAAAAAGTCCTTCTATAAATACATCAATAGCAAGAAGAAGGGCAAGGACAACCTCCACTCCTTGGTTGACATGGAGGGGAACGTTGTAACAAAGGATGAGGAAAAGGCAGAGGTACTTAACACCTTCTTTGCCTCAGTCTTCACTAGCAGGGCAGAACGTCTTCCAGACAGCTGGCCTGCAGAGCTGGCAGAAGGAGCCAGAGAGCTGCATAGTTTCCCACTGCTCCAAGAGGAAGTTAGAGATCTACTGAGCCGCTTGGACCCCCACAAGGCCATGGGACCGGATGGGATCAATCCTAGGGTGCTGAGATTGCTGACGGATGAGCTGTCCAAGCCACTTTCCATCATTTTTCAGCAGTCCTGGCTCACTGGAGAGGTCCCAGAAGACTGGAAGCTGGCCAGCGTGGTGCCCATCCACAAGAAGGGCCGGTTGGATGAGACAGGGAATTCTAGGCCTGTCAGCCTGACCTCAGTGCCAGGCAAGATTATGGAACGGGTCATCTCGAGTGCGATCACACAGCACTTACAGGATGGCCAGGGGCTCAGGCCTAGCCAGCATGGATTTAGGAGGGGCAGGTCCTGCCTGACCAACCTGATCTCCTTCTAGGATCAGGTGACCCACCTGGTGGATGTGGGGAGGCCTGTGGATGTGGTCTACCTGGACCTCAGCAAGGCCTTTGACACCGTCCCCCACAGCAAACTCCTGGCCAAGCTGGCAGCCCATGGCTTGGACAGGAGCACACTGCGTTGGGTTAGGAACTGGCTGGAGGGCCGAGCCCAGAGAGTGATGGTGAATGGCACCACATCCAGCTGGCGGCCTGTCACTAGTGGTGTGCCCCAAGGATCAGTACTGGGCCCCATGCTCTTCAACATCTTTATTGATGATCTGGATGAGGGCATTGAGTCCATCATCAGGAAATTTGCAGATGACACCAAGCTGGGGGCAGCAGTTGATTTGCTGGAGGGCAGAGAGGTTTTGCAGAGGGACCTCGACAGGCTGGACAGATGGGCAGAGTCCAATGGCATGAGATTGAACACATCCAAGTGCCGGGTTCTGCACATTGGCCACAGCAACCCCAGGCAGTGCTACAGGCTGGGGGCGGAGTGGCTGGAGAGTGGCCAGGCAGAGAGGGACCTGGGGGTACTGGTTGATTGTAGGCTGAACATGAGCCTGCAGTGTGCCCAGGCAGCCAAGAAGGCCAATGGCATCCTGGCTTGCATCAGGAACAGTGTGGCCAGCAGGAGCAGGGAGGTCATTCTGCCCCTGTACACTGCACTGGTTAGGCCGCACCTTGAGTACTGTGTCCAGTTCTGGGCCCCTCAGTTTAGGAAGGATGTTGACTTGCTGGAACGTGTCCAGAGAAGGGCAACAAAGCTGGTGAGGGGTTTGGAACACAAGCCCTATGAGGAAAGGCTGAGGGAGCTGGGGTTGCTTAGCCTGGAGAAGAGGAGACTGAGGGGTGACCTTATTGCTCTCTACAACTACCTGAAGGGAGGTTGTAGCCAGGCAGAGGTTGGCCTCTTCTCCCAGGCATCCAGCACCAGAACAAGAGGACACAGTCTTAAGCTGCACCAGGGCAGGTTTAGGCTGGATGTTAGGAAGAAGTTCTACACGGAGAGAGTGATTGGCCATTGGAATCGGCTACCCGTGGAGGTGGTGGAGTCACCTTCACTGGAGGTGTTCAGGGAAGACTTGATGGGGTGCTTGGCTGTATGGTCTAGTTGTTGGGTGGGTTGGGTTGTTTGATGGGTTGGACGCGATGATCTTGAAGGTCTCTTCCAACCTGGTGTATTGTATTGTATTGTATCCTCTTCAATGTCTTCATTGATGATCTGGATGAGGGGATTGAGACAGTCATCAGCAAATTTGCAGATGACACCAAGTTGGGAGCAGATGTTGGTCAGTTAGAGGACGGAAGGGCTCTGCAGAGGGACCTCGACCAACTGGACAGATGGGCGGAGTCCAATGGGATGGCATTCAACAAGTCCAAGTGCCGGGTGCTGCACTTTGGCCACAACAACCCCATGCAGAGCTACAGGCTGGGGTTGAAGTGGCTGGAGAGCTCCCAAACAGAGAGGGACCTGGGGGTGTTGATCGACAGCCTCCTGAACATGAGCCAGCAGTGTGCCCAAGTGGCCAAGAAAGCCAATGGCATCCTGGCCTGCATTAGGAATAGCGTGGCCAACAGGAGCAGGGAAGTCATTGTGCCTGTGTACCCAGCACTGGTTAGGCCACACCTTGAGTATTGTGTCCAGTTCTGGGTCCCTCAGTTTAAGAAGGACATTGAGACACTTGAACATGTCCAGAGAAGGACAACAAGGCTGGTGAGAGGCCTTGAGCACAAGCCCTGTGAGGAGAGGCTGAGGGAGCTGGGATTGTTTAGCCTGGAAAGGAGGAGGCTCAGGGGAGACCTCATTGCTCTCTACAACTACGTGAAGGGTGGTTGTAGCCAGGAAGGGGTTGTCCTCTTCTCTCTAGCAACCAGCACCAGAACAAGGGGACACAGTCTCCAGCTGCAACAGGGGAAGTTTAGGCTCAAGGTGAGGAGAAGGTTCTTCACCGAGAGAGTTGTTCGTCATTGGAACGGGCTGCCCAGGGAGGTGGTGGAGTCACCGTCCCTGGAGGTGTTCAAGAGGGGATTGGACGTGGCACTTGGTGCCATGGTCTAGTCCTGGGGTCTGTGGTGACAGGTTGGACTCGAAGATCTTCGAGGTCTCTTCCAACCTTAGTGATACTGTGATACTGTGACACTATGAAGTCCAGGTAGACTACATCTACATCCCTCCCCACATCCACCAGACGGTCACCTGATCATAGAAGGAGATCAGTTTGGTCAGGCAGGACCTGCCCTTCCTAAATCCATGCTGGCTCAGCCTGATCCCTTGGCCATCCTGGAAGTGCTGTGTGATTGCACTCAAGATGACCTCTTCCCTAATCTTGCCTGGCATTGTGGTCAGGCTGACAGGCCTGAAATTCCCTGGTTCATCCATCTGGCCCTTCTTGTGGATGGGCATCACGCTGGCCAGCTTCCAGTCTTCTACTTCCTCCTGGATCACAGGGGAACTATACTGCTCCCTGCCTCCATCTTCCACCTCATGAGGCCAGTTGTCTGGAAGACAACCTATCCTGCTATTAAAATTTGAGGCGAAGAAGGTGTTAAGTACCTCTGCCTTTTCCTCATCTTTAGTTACAATATTCCCCTCCATGTCCACTAAGGAGTGGAGGTTGCCCTTGCCCCTCCTTTTGCCATTAATATATTTATAAAATAATTTTTTGTTCTCTTTCACAGCAGTGGCCAGACTAAGCTCTAAATGGGCTTTTGCATCTCTATTTTTTTTTCTACATGACCTAGCAACATCCTTAAATATTTCCATGGGTTACCTCTCCTTTTCTCCCAAGGACAATACACCCTCTTTTTTTCCCTTAATTCTTTCAGAAGATCATTGCCCATCCAGGCCTGACATCTACCCCAGCAGCAAATCTTCTGGAACATTGGCACAGCCTGTTCCTGCACCTTCAAGAGTTCTTTCTTGAACTAGGTCCAGCCCTCCTGGACCCCGTTATTTTTAAGGGATGTTTCCCAAGGTACCTTCTGAGTTAGTTCCTTAAGTAACCTGAAGTCCACCCTCTGGAAGTCCAGAGTGGAGGTTTTGTTGATACGCCTCCTAGCTTGACTGCAAATTGATCATGACCCTTCGGGTTGTGTTGTTTAGCCAGTTCACAATCCATCATCTAAGCCACGCTTCCTGAACTTTCCCATGAGAATGTTATGTGAGACAATGTCAAAAGCCTTGCTAAACAGCCACTGCTCTTCTTGTATCCATCCATTCAGCTGCACCATTGTAGAAGGCTATCATATTAGTCAAGCATGTCTTCCCCTTGGCAATTCTGTCAGGTGCTCCCGATAAACTTATTTTCCTCCATGTGCCTTAATACAACCTCCAGAATCACAGAATCACACAGAATCACAGAATCACCAAGGTTGTAAGAGACCTCAAAGATCACACTGCTCCATCAGCTTTCCAGAGATGTACATAAGGCTAGCTGGTCTGTAGCTATCTGGGTCCACTTTCTTGGCCTTTTTGAAGATTGGAGTGGCATTGGCTTTCCTCCAGACCTCAGGCATCTGTTTCCTATGATCTTTCAAAGATGTTGGAGAGTGGCTGAAGCGGTTTGGCCCTGGGCTAGGGGCTAAATGCCCACCAAAGCTGCTCTATCACCCCTCTTCTTAAATGGATAGGGGAGAGGGGAAAATATAACAAAAGCCAGTAATACAATAGAGGCAATTTAATATACAATAATAAGCAAAAGCAATAGTCTGCATGAAAGAGAAAGCAGAGAGAGAAAGATGTTAGTCTCTACTTCCCATCAGCAGGACGATGGTCAGTCTTGGGAAGCAGGGCTCTCTAAGCTTGGTGGTTCCTTAGGAGGATAGATGCCATGGATGAATCTCCCCACTTCCTTCTTTTTACTTCATTCTCATATCTGAGCTGACATCATATAACACGGAATAACCCTTTGGCCAGCCTGTGTCAGCTGGCTCAGCTGTGTCCCCTCCCAAGATCTTGCCCACCTCTCAGCATACTTTGGGGCAGGGAAATATTAAAAAGCCACAGCCTGGATACTTATTCAACAGTAACCAAAACACTGTTGTATTATCAACTACTGCTGAAAAACACAGCAATAAAAAGATGCTGTGAGGAGAATTAACTCCAGCTCAGCCAAACCAAATACGGTGGCACAGCAATAACATCAGCCATCTCTCTCAACAATCTTGGGTGCATTCCATTGGGGCCCATGGATTTATACATGTTCAGTTTACTCAAATGATCCCTAACCCAATGCTCACTGACCAGTTCTCCTTTTTCCACTCTTTTCCTCTTAATTCCAGAGCCTGGGATTCCTGGGGTGTGGTCCTAGCACTAAAGACCAAAGCAAAGGAGGCATTCAGCAACTCTGCCTTTTCTGCATACTTTGTCACAAGGGCTCCCATCTCATTCAGCAGTAGGCTCACATTTTCTCTAATCTTCCTTTTGCCACTGTGGCAGTTTAGGTTGGGTCCTTCCTGTTCCTGCCACATAAGTTACACCTCCAGTGTCCAGAGTGTCCAGCCCAATAAAGTGAACACAGGAAGCAGTATATTTCATACCCATAATATGCTGCACCCTATAAATCCATCTACAAAGTAATTATCTTCCTCTTTCTTCCCTCTCTGCTCTTGTGGGAGATGCTCCCTGTAAAGTAACAGTGGGGGAGTATCTCAAGGCCTCTTAGACCTGGCTAGGCCTAATGCCAAGAGGAGAAGGAGGAGAGGCAGCCTCAGACCTGACCAGCCTGAGACTGGCCTAGCAGTGGGGAGGGAAGAAAGAGCCCTGGGGTTTTGTCTATACCCTCAGTTGGGGAGAAGTGAAGTGTTGGGAGGCTTTGGAGTGTGCTATAGGAGACTCTGTATGCTTTGGGATTATTTTTTAACTATGCTTGGAGCTTCTGTAAAACACTTGCTGCTTTTTCATTTAAACTTTCCATCACTTTCGCAATCCATTTGTGTGAGTGTCATTCTTTTGCACCTCTCAGGGGCAAGAAAGGATCTCTCTGGCCTCAAACCAGGACAGCCACTGACATATTTGAATACACCCTTCTTGTTCTCTTTTGCTTCCTTCACCAGATTTAATCCTAAGAGGTCCTTGGCCTTCCTTGTTGTATCTCTACATAACCTGACTACGTTCCTACAATTCTCCCAAGTGACCAGTCCCTTTTCCCACAAACTCTGAACTTATTTCTTCCGCATGGGTTTTCTCAGCAATTCTTTGCTCATCCATGAAGGTCTCCTGCCTGCTCTACTTGATTTTTTCCTCAAAGGATTGAAGATATCTTGAGCTTGGAGGAAGTGATGCTTGAGGATTAACCAGTTCTCCTGGGCCTCCCTACATTCTAGAATTTTGGCCCACAGTATTCCTCCAAGTAGGTCTTTGAAGAGGACAAAGTTAGCCCTCCTGAAATCTAGGGTTGCAATCTTACTTATTGCCTTGTTTCTTCCTTGAATATCCTTAATGAGGTGCCTTTTTTTCCTATATGTTTTTTGCTTGCTCTGTGCATAGCCACCATATCTTTTCATCATGACCTTGAACGCTGGCATTTTGTCTGTTTGACTATATCTAATTACTCAACTGGACTTTCTTCCAGGCCTGAGCTTCTTCACACAGCAGATAAGGACTTCAGGCAAGTTTGAAAGAAGATCTTCTGACAGGCACAGAAGTCCCTACTGAGAGACAAATGTGAGACACCCAAGTAGCACACAGTAGCATTGATGCCAGATCCTCATCTGAACAATGGAGGAGCACCTGGTCTTTGCTAGCATCACTGTTTTGGCTAATGCACTGCAGGTGTGAAAGTGTGTAGCTGAAACCTGATGAAACACCTGTCTTCCATAACAACATTAGATCTGTGTAGTGGGACACTACTCCCTGGGGTATGTTTCATGCTTCATTGAGAGCCATATCAAGTGTTGTCCTCTAATTATGAAATCAGAGTCAACATTTGTTGGGGAAAATTCTTCAACAAATTATGCCTAATTTCCCTGAAATTACCTTTAATTCACAGTAAAAGCACAGTCAAGGTCTTTTCTAGAATACCTTCCTTATTATCTTTATGCAAATATGATTACACACTATCAAACTGGCACAGCCAGTCATAACAAACAGCTGCAGCTAGTTCTCTGGTTAGTAAATAATAACTGGATACGTGCCATAGATTATGTTTTCTGGAATGCTGCATCACAAATTATCCAGTTCTTTACTGACAACAATAATTCTTTCCCACCCACTCAAGCCAGGAGTGTTTTGTTGTGAGGTATTGGATCAGTCTAATACAGAGCAGAAACAGCACAGGATATAGACATAATCTCTAAATTTCTTCAAATATAGACAGCATTTGGAGCAGGAGCTTGAATTTATAGCTCAATTTACTAGCTCAGGAAGACATAACACAGCTTACAAACCATGTTTAATTAACCTGTTGCTGAGTACTTTACAGATTTGCAAACATAGACAGCTCTGCTTTTTGGTTTTTTACTATTTATATTATCAACTTCAGATAACGGGCCCACTTATGTATATTAGGAAGATAAGGTATTCAGAAATAGAAGTCAATAAGGAAAGGGGAAAATAAAACTCATGAAAAAAATCTTTCCTTACTGAAAATCCACTACCATGTTGTCTTTGGATATGATAGATTTCTTTCTGAAATGTAGATATCAGAAATTGTTTTATTCCACTTCATTTTCTTCTTCCCATCTCTGCTCCATTTAGATGGCAGATTTTAAAGAATTTTCTTGGAAGATGAGTAATTAATATAAATTAATTAATATATATATGTAAGTCCCTAGTAAAACACACCCAAGGACCAGCAATGGTGAAGCTGACTTCTGAGGAATTTATAATCAGTAGCAAATTTTTTCCTCCAAGCAGATGTGTTTTGCAAGGCAGACAGATCAAATATATCCAACAACATTCTTTCTCTTTTTTATCTTCCCTTTTCTTTTTCCTTTCTTTCCCTAACTTCATCCCACATTACCTTCCCCAACCCACCGACTCCACCCCCATTCATTTTTCTGGGGTTGTTTTTGGGGTTTTTGGTTGGTTGGTTGGTTTTTGTTTTGTTTTAAGCAGGTTTGGGGAAATACAGCTTGCATTTAAACAGCACACAGTCAAACAGGATCTCAGTTGTGAGCAGACCTTCAGGCATTACTGAGATGAAACAAAATCCTTCCAGGTGTTTTCTTGCACACCTGATACATGACTTTTGTGGTCTGTCTTTTAAGAGTTTGTCCCCTCAGAATGTTCTCTCAGAAATCTAGGGGATTGCAAAGACAAAGAAATTAAAATGTAGAATTACATCTAAGACTAGACAACATTATTTTATTGTTCAGGACTTATTTATTTTAAAAGAATTTTTTTTTTAGATGGCCCCTTGGAAAATATTCTAAACTCTCCCTAAGACATTTCATTTATTGAGTTTCCTTTTTCCAGTACAAGATGCAACCAGTGGGCCATAAATCAGTTTCCAGAGTTTCTTTAATGGAAACTTTTCCTTCTCAATTAATGCATCTGATACAAGATATTATTCCCTTCTGGTAAAAAGAATGTCTGATTGTTGAACTCAAACAAACAGGTTCCTAAGCTACCATGATCACAACCTACCCACTCCTTTAATGTTTACAGCAGATTGTTACTAATTCAACTCTAACAAATAGTATTTTCAGCATTTCAGTATCCTTGTATGGCAAACTTTAGATAAGAAAAAAATGTATCTTTTTTTTGTTTTCTCCAAGTTTTCAACTCTTTTAATACAATACAATACCATACAATACAATTCAATACAATACAATACAATACAATACAATACAATACAATACAATACACCAGGTTGGAAGAGACCTTCAAGATCATTGCGTCCAACCTATCAACCAATCCAACCCACCTAAACAACTAGATCATGGCATCAAGCACCCCATCAAGTCTCCTGAACACCTGCAATGATGGTGACTCCACCACCTCCCCGGGCAGCCCATTCCAATGGGCAATCACTCTCTCTGTATAGAACTTCTTCCTAAGATCCAGCCTAAACCTGCCCTGGTGCAGCTTGAGATCGTGTCCTCTTGTTCTGATGCTGGCTGCCTGGGAGAAGAGACCAACATCCACATGTCCACAACCTCCCTTCAGGTAGTTGTAGAGAGCAATAAGGTCACCCCTCAGTCTCCTCTTCTCCAGGCTAAGCAACCCCAGCTCCCTCAGCCTCTCCTCATAGGGCTTTTGTTCCAAACCCCTCACCAACTTCGTCACCCTTCTCTGGACACGTTCCAGCCAGTCAACATCCTTCCTAAACTGAGGGGCCCATAACTGGACACAGGACTCAAGGTGTGGCCTAACCAGTGCAGTGTAGAGGGGCAGAATAACTATTTCATTATACAGTGACAGAGCTGTGAATGTTGCTGGCGTGCTGATCTGCAGCATTGCAATAGTCTGTTTTCAGTCTGAATGAGCGCTATTTCTTTAAGAATGTGATAGAAGAGAAGCAATGGAAAAGGGATTGAGTTGCATACACAAAACAATTTTCAGCAGAAGGCCTCTGTTAAGCATTTAGAATATGTTAGATATAGTTCAGTGACCCATTTTCTGCTACAATATTGAGCTGTTTCACTGAGAAGCCTCTTATCAAGGTTATTACTAGAGTGAGTATTGCTAAGAGGGAAGGTTCAGTAGGACAGGAGGCCTCTAGAGGGTTCATTAGACTAGTTTTGTTCTGGGCACATCTATCATGTATCAGTTATTGCTCCTTTCATAGAAAATTTCAATCCAGATGCAAACATTCCAATACCCACTAATAGGCAAGCCATTAACACCTTTGCCCACTAACATGCTGTTATGAATAGGCCACCTGTTGCACAACCACAGCTGCTTCCTTCTTACAAATTCTCTGTTCTAGCCAAATCCAAAGAGTAGTCCCCCTCCAGCTCAGCTCAAACCCAAAGCCTCAAAGTACCACTGTCTACTCTGACATATTTCCTGGCAGCACAGGAATCCAAGAGAACTTTCTAAGGCAGTTATATGTAGGTATGCCCTTCTTACAGTTTCATTCCCTCTGTGCCTGCATATTCTTAAACACAAGCGAAAAGAAAGCCCTAGAAGAACTACCAAGAACAGTAGAACAAATTTTAACAAATTTTTGTTGAAACAATTCCTTTACAAGGTATGGTCCATATTTGTCTCCCAGTGTCATTATGCATCTTTAATATCTTTTCTGATAATTCTAGAATCTTTTGATTAATATTCATTGTCACTCTGATTTATTTTCCTTTAGTGGAAAGGTAATAAAAGCATTGGGTTTTTCCTATTATTCTATAATTATTTTAAACTGCTGATAAGTGATAGATACTTATAAGCACCAATATTATTTTTGGCCCAAAAAAATTAAACTAGAGAAAAAATACCTGTCAGCTACAAGTGCAAATAAGATCTGAGTCAAAGACCAAGTTTAGTGCCTGTTCCATAGGACTGGATGGTTGTTCAGCTGCTTGTTCAGAGAGGTCATAGCTGTCCCAGCAGGCTAGTACTCACTCCAGTCCAGATCAGTGTCACCGTCTGCTCCATGACACCAAGTCGGGTGGTGCAGCAGTTTAAGGCTATGCCTTTAAAATTAAGCTGCAGATTTTGAGGAGAAAAGTAGAAAAATATAGATAATTCACTATTGGGTGTAAAAAAGGAAAACAAAAGATTACTCTAAATGAATTTCATTGGACAGAGTGTCTGGTACAGAAGCAGTTGTTCTATCAACATCTTACACATTTTACTTCCATTCCCATTCCTTCTTTTCTTCTCTGGTCTGGCTGTTCTGCTGGGAAGATAGTGCTTCTGGCTGACCTTGAGATAAGACTAACAATGCTTCCCTCCCAGCTTCTCTCTCTCTCAATAGAGGGGGGGTCTGGGAAGTTGGGGGACGACGACAGTGCAGCAGCTTGCCTGATTGTTTTGACCAGGGGATTTCCATGCTATTCTGTGATTGCAAATACCTGTATAATATTGAAAACACTGTATATTTTGTGCATATTCATTGCATTCCATTGTAGAGTGTAGTTTTTGCTTTGTAAATACAGCTTCCATTTGCTTCTAACCAAGTTACTCATGCTTAGTTAATGTGAACAGGAAACTTTAACCCACCACATTACAAAAAAATAATTGGTGCCTATTCAACATGGGGCAATTGCTTGATTTATTCCTTCTCAGATGAAGGAAGCAAAATGAAGCTATTTTAGATTCTGTGGCATTTGATATATTCTGCCCTTACCGTGATAATTTACAAATGGTGTATCAGTGCAATGTTCAATAGGCTGGGAAGATATCTGATACATAAATTGTACCTTTTGTTTAAGTACAAATTGCAACTGTCATATGACCGCTGTCTTGGGTTATTTTGGCTTAAGAAATATGGGAATGGTACCTCATCCAATTTGCCTGCAGAAGTATGTGAATTCAGCATTCCTGTAGGTGAAAGCTATGTGAGCTGTAGCAGCTGGGATTCCAAAGTGATTTGTCTGCTGTGTGTAATCCTGCTGTTGGTAATAATTAATGTGCTCTTGTTAATGACTTTTCTATATGAGAGACAAGCAGCTAAGGCATGTTTTATTTTTAAACACAGTAGACATAGGTGTAGGAGAAGCAGTTATAATTTGAATCCAGAGATTTCTAGTCATGAAGAGACAGGGAAGTCAGTCGTGCTCAGTTAATGTGAATGGGAAACTTTAACCCACCATAAGTGGACATATAAACAATTATATGTCCGAAGGATACTGGACATGTTTTAGGTATAAATAGCTTTAAGGATGGCAGTTAGGGTAAGAGTGGGGTTTTTTGGAGGTTTAAATATAATTTAAATTCACTGAAAATTAATTTTGTAAGTTGCATGTATTTTTTATGTTCTTTGCAATTTACACTCATTCCTTACCATCATTTTTTAATTATCCTAATTTAATAATGATTGGCCTTATCCCAAATGCTTAAAAAATGCCATAATGTTAGAGTTCATAATAAATTTGGAGAAAAACATCTGAGTCATACCAGAGCAGTTTATTCTAGCTATGGTATAATAAACACAGCTTCTAAGTGAATTAATTGTTAAAGATGTGTTTACATGTGTGTGTATATGTACATTTATCATGCCAGAGCAGATTACTTAAGGAGAAAAAGTGATAAAAACAGCCCAGGCCAAAGTAGTAAAAGAAGAGAATCACAGACTCAGGGAATCACCAAGGTTGGAAGAGACCTCAAAGATCATCAAGTCCAACCCGTCACCACAGACCTCATGACTAAACCATGGCACCAAGTGCCACGTCCAATCCCCTCTTGAACACCTCCAGGGATGGTGACTCCACCACCTCCCCGGGCAGACCATTCTAATGGCAAACGACTCTCTTAGTGAAGAACTTTCTCCTCACCTCGAGCCTAAACTTCCCCTGGCGCAGCTTGAGACTGTGCCCTCTTGTTCTGACGCTGGTTGCCTGGGAGAAGAGACCAACGCCCTCCTGGCTACAACCACCCTTCACGTAGTTTTAGACAGCAATAAGGTCTCCCCTGAGCCTCCTCTTCTCCAGGCTAAACAACCCCAGCTCCCTCAGCCTCTCCTCATAGGGCTTGTGCTCAAGTCCTCTCACTAGCCTTGTTGTCCTTCTCTGGACACGTTCAAGTGTCTCGATGTCCTTCTTAAACTGAGGGGCCTAGAACTGGACACAATACTCAAGGTGTGGCCTAACCAGTGCTGAGTACACAGGCACAATGACTTCCCTGCTCCCGTTGGCCACACTATTTTTGATGCCTGCCAGGATGCCATTGGCTTTCTTGGCCACCTGGGCACACTGCTGGCTCATGTTCAGGCGGCTGTCAATCAGCACCCCTAGGTCCCTCTCTGTTTGGGAGCTCTCCAGCCATTCTGACCCCAGCCTGTAGCTCTGTGCAGGGTTGTTGTGGCCAAAGTGCAGCACCCGGCACTTGGATTTGATGAATGTCATCTTGTTGGACTCTGCCCATCTGTCCAGTTAGTCGAGGTCCCTTTGCAGAGTCCTTCCACCCTCTAACAGATCAACATCTGCTCCCAACTTTGTGTCATCTGCAAGTTTATGATTGACTCAATCCCCAAACCAGATCATCAATGAAGGTATGGAAGAGCATGGGGCCCAACACTGGTCCCTGGGGGACACCACTAGTGACTGGCTGCAAGCTGGATGTGGCACCATTCACCACCACTCTCTGGGCTCGGCCCTCCAGCCAGTTCCTAACCCAGCGCAGAGTGTTGCTGTCCAAGCCACGGGCTGATAGCTTGGCCAGGAGTTTGCTGTGGGGGACGGTGTCAAAGGCCTTGCTGAAGTCCAGGTAGACCACATCCACAGCCTTTCCCACATCCACCAGGCAGGTCACGTGATCATAGGAGATCAGGTTGGTCAGGCGGGACTTGCCCTTCCTAAATCCATGTTGGCTGGATCCATGCTGTTGAACATCAGAACAAATGTTGAACAACAAATGTTGAACAACAAATGTTGAACAACATTTGTTTTAGCAGAAGAAAGGAAAATAGAAATAATTATGTCCAAGTAAACTCTAGACACAGGAATATATTTTTCAAATAATAGTTTTGGTTGATTGGTTGATTTGGTTTGGTTTTGGTTGTTGGGGTTTTTTGGGCTTTTTTTTGTTTAGTTAGGTGATTTGGTTTTGCTTTTTTTTTTTTTTTTTTTTTTTTTTTGGGTGGGTTATGGGTTTTGGTTTGGTTTGGTTTGTTGGTTTTTTTTTTTTATGTAATGTTGAAGTTGATGGAGGTTTTACTGATATAAATACTGTGGAATTAAATGAAACACTTACATTGTTAAGTTTTTAGTCTGAAAAAGTATTGTATCACAGAGTGACTTATGACCCATTCTAAGCAGTAATTTGTCAAATACTGCAGTACTGCAGGGGACAGGCACTCGAGAAATTATAAACACAGTTCTGCTCCCCTGGCTTTGTGCATAAATAAAATAGAGATGTTTGCCAGTCTGGAGCAATGTTATCACTTCGTTCTACAGAGCTGCTGTTTCCATTCCATGGGAAATAGTGTCAGCTCTTCCTTTATTCAAGATTTTGGCATGCCTTGCCTAAGATAGCCATTGGTTTGAAAGGTCATAACCGCCTTTGGAGAATTCTTCAAATAGTCTCTGTCCCTTTAACTATGCCAGGAAAATGCAGAAGTTAATTGAGCCTTTTATGTGAATGCACCCTACAGGTATATCTATTTTCACCATCCATACTTTTACACATGTATCCCAGCAACTACAACAACCCACTTAGACTGATACAAGGAATTCACAAGCATGGGAAAGGACTTGTCAAATTTCCAGCTAACTGACACAGAAAAAGACTTGATCTGCATGCAACATTAACTTTGCCAGATCAGCTCAGTTGGAAGCAAATGAAAGCTGTATTTACAAGCAAGACTACCGTCTACCATGATAGTAGTGAATATGTACAAATACACAGTATTTACAGTATTTACAGGGTCTTACAACTAATGAAAAGCATAAGGACTCCCCTGGTCTTTGACCAGGGGGAACTAACAGCTTCTGCCACCCTGCTGTCCCTTACCCCCTCTACATAAAAGGGGCAAGGGAAAGGAGCAGAGAGATGATAGAATTAGCCAAAATAATGCAGCCAAGGTCAAGCAGAAACAAGTTAGTATCTCTCCCACAGCAAAGAAGTGAGAGAAGAGAACAAAATTGTTTACATTACTAGCTAAGTCAATTACAGAATCACAGAATCAATAAGGTTGGAAAAGACCTCATAGATCATCAAGTCCAACCAGTCACCCAACACCTCATGACCACAAATCCATGGCACCAAGGGACATGTCCAATCCTTTTTTGAACACCTCCAGGGATGGTGACTCCACCACTTCCCTGGGCAGCCCATTCCAACAGCTAACAACTCCTTCTGTGAAGAACTTTCTCCTCACCTGCCTGGGATAAGAGACCAACCCCCACCTGGCTACAACCTCCCTTCAGGTAGTTGTAGAAAACATAATTTACAAAACCAGTATCTTAGTACTAGGGAATAGTGTAAGAACATTTACCAAGGGGAAGGGTGGGGGGAAAAAAAAAAGGAAACTACAAAACAAAACATTTTAAGTTTTAAAAATATTTTAATGTAATTTGGAGTTCCTTGTGTTATCTTTCCAATGGGATTGTTTAGAACTATCATTATTTTCCTTTTAACACCCAATAGTGATATATTTACATTTTACTACTTTTCTCTTCAGGATCTGTAAACATTTTTTAAAGGCATAGCCTAAAATTACCATAATCCACCCCTTCTGAACAATTTCATTGGCTGCTAATACTATCCATATAATCTAAAACAGTACCTACAATAACGAGTAAATAAAGTTCACAGTCAGTTTTTTTTTCAGATTATCTTCCATTCCAGCTATCTCAGATGTAGATGATTTAAAAGTTCAGAAAAAAGAAATAAGGAAACAGTTTGTTTATTTGTAGATGAGATGAAGAAATGGAACAGGGACTCTCAGGTGACTCAGAGCTCTCAGGGCTGGTGCACTGTGGATTCCTCATGGATTCTTCCTTTGGGCATAATTTTATGTCTTAATTACACTCTGAATTTAAACTCTCTCAGCTAAACTTAGATTTCTTTGTGGAATGCACTGAATTTCACCATTCGTTTGCATTATCCAGTAAGTGTGACCAGGACCTTCAGCAGAAACCACCCCTTTGGATAGTTTTGGCCTCTCCTGAAGCAGAAAACACCCAAAGAGTTTTGCCAAACACATTCTTATCTCAAATAACAGGAACTCTGTCACCTTCTACTTTTCATAACAGTGAGTGGTCCAGCTCGATTTACTGAACCTCTACTATTTACCAACTAGGGTGCTTGGACTAGATGTTTCTCCCAGTTTTCCAAAGATCCACCCCCCATGGCTTTGAGAGTGGTCTTCAGCAAACCATTGTAGCGTTCAATCTTCCCTGCAGCTGGTGCATAGTAGGGGATGTGGAATATCCACTCAATGCCGTGCTCTTTGGCCCAGTTCTTTACAAGGTTGTTTTTTAAATGAGTTCTGTTGTCTGATTCAATTCTCTCTGGAGATCTGTGTCTCCACAGGATTTGCATTTCCGGACCAAAAATGGTGTTATGTGCAGTATCATGTGGAACTGGACAGGTTTCCAACCATCCCGTGTTTGACTCTACTGCAGTCAGCACATACTGTATACCAGATCAAGAATGAGGCAGAGTGATGTAATCAGTCTGCCAGGCCTCACCATACTTGTACTTGAACCATCGGTCACCATACCACAAGGGCTTGATTTGCTTTGCTTGATTTGCTTTGCCTGTTTAATAGCAGCACACATGTCACAGTCATTTGTCTTTTCCCCCTCCAGAGATGGCTCAACCTTGTTATTACTAAGCTATAAGAATGAGATCTGAGTCAACAAAACCCTAATGCCATTTAGGTATACCAAAATATTTTTTTGAAAATTACTGTGCTCTCTCAGTTCAATGCTCCTTCCTCAAACCACAAGATTTTGATGCAGAAGGACCATATTTCCCTTCAAGGAAAATGCTTCTTTCCAGAAGTTCCTCTTCAGATTATACAGAAAGATTAAAGAAAGTCAACTTTGATTTTGTTGGTACTTGATTATAATGTCATAACAATTCCTACTGACATGCAAGCAATTACACAGAATCATAGAATCATAGAATCAGTCAGGGTTGGAAGGGACCACAAGGATCATCTAGTTCCAACCCCTGCCATGGGCAGGGACACCCTACACTAGATCAGGCTGGCCAGAGCCTCATCCAGCCTGGTCTTAAACACCTCCAGGGACGGGACCTCAACCGCCTCCCTGGATAACCCATTCCAGGGCTTCACCACTCTCAGGGTGAAGAACTTCTTCCTCACATCTAGCCTGAATCTCCCTATTTCCAGCTTCATTCCATTCCCCCTAGTCCTATCACTACCTGATAGCCTGAGAAGTCCCTCCCCAGCCTTCCTGTAGGCCCCCTTCAGATACTGGAAGACCACAATGAGGTCACCTCAGAGCCTTCTCTTCTCCAGACTGAATAGCCCCAACTCCTTCAGTCTGTCTTCATAGGAGAGGTGCTCCAGCCCTCTGATCATCCTCGTGGCCCTTTTCTGGACACCTTCCATCACATCCACATCCCTCTTGTAATAGGGGCTCCAGAACTGGACACAGTACTCCAGGTGGGGTCTCACCAGAGCTGAGTAGAGGGGAAGAAGCACCTCCCTTGACCTGCTGGCCACACTTCTCCTGATGCAGCCCAGGATCTGATTGGCTTTCCGGGCTGCAAGTGCACACTGAGAGCTCATGTTGAGCTTCTCGTCCACCAGCACCCCCAAGTCTCTCTCTACTCAGGGCTGCTCTCCAGCCAGTCACTGCCCAGCCTGGATTTGTGCCTGGGATTGCCTCGACCCAGATGCAGGACCCTGCACTTGGTCTTGTTGAACCTCATGAGCTTGGCTTGTGCCCACCTCTCCAGCCTCTCAAGGTCCCTCAAGATGCCATCCCTTCCCTCCAGCGTGTCTGCTGCACCACACAGCTTGGTGTGATCAGCAAACTTGCTGAGGGTGCACTCGATGCCACTGTCCATGTCACCCACAAAGATGTTGAACAAGACAGGTCCCAGGACTGATCCCTGAGGGACTCCACTTGTCACTGGCCTCCACTGGGACATGGACCCATTGACAGCCACTCTTTGGGTGCAGCCATCAAGCCAGTTCTTTATCCATCTAGTGGTCCATCCATCAAACCCATGTGTCACCAGTTTGGAGACCAGGATGTGGTTTGGGACAGTGTCGAAGGCTTTGCTCAAGTCCAGGTAAACAACATCAGTTGCTCGCCCCTCTTCTACACAGAAGACTTCAAGCTATTCACTAGATCTTCCTTTTATGCAGATACATGAACACCATGTATCATATGTGTGTGAAAGTGTACATATTTTTATCTTCTATGCACTCTTATATATATATATATATATATATATATATATATATATATATGCATTTTAAAATGTCTCACCACACACACAAAACAACAGCTATGACTTTAGATATTTTTTGCTTTGCAATGAAAAGAATTGAAGACAGCTTCTGCATCTGTCATCCCTGTCTTACACTTCGTGACACATTTGCTTTGCTCCCTCATGGTTTCAAGAGCTACTTAAGCCAACAACTTAAAAACTAGTATTGTGATTAGCTGGGCTAAAGCTGATATTTTTGCAAATTGTTTAGGATTTATCTTCTGTCTGCTTCACCACTCTTCACGTGTGCTATAAAACTTGCAATGTCTTCGCTTTGTATATTTCTCCAAATACTAACCTCTCCTGCTGACAAGAGTAAGACATTTACAGTTTCCTCCCTCTCACAGACACCTTTCTAGTTGAACTGGAAGGCTTTTGTTCCTGTCCATTCACCTTTGCCTACAGTACTGTCACCTAAGATATGTTTCTTTTTATTCCCTGCCTTTGAGTGGTGATTCTCACTTTTGTAGCAGGTCATAATCACACAGAATCTGTCTCTGGCCTGCTGAGTACAATCGGATTATGTGTGTTTTTCTGTCTCAGCTTTCCCAAGTGTAAGATGGCAAGGATGGTACTTCAAGGTCCACAGGTCAATGTTTAAATAATGCAAGGTTTTGCTGTTACACACTGACAGCTGCTGAATCTGGCAACCCAAAAGTGGTGAGGCTGCAGCAGTTCTATATCCACAGGCCGGGTAGGCAGACATGTACACACACACACAACACATATATACAAGCACACACGGGCAGCTCCACAGACAGAGGAAACAGCACTTACAAAAAACAAACAAACAAAAAAACCCATCTTTACCTTACTATACATGTAGGTCCAGTTATTTTAGAGTACTCCTAAGCTAAGACACAGATCAAAATGAAGAAGCATCACAAAAGCCAGAGCAGAATGAAGTAGCTATATTCATGCCTTTTAACAGACCAAGTTAACTGAGAAGTAGACCAATCAGAAGCAGAATGTTTATAGGAAAAACATCAATGTTCCTCTACACAGAAGTCTTTTTTAACATATGTTCACAATTAGATTTTTTGGTAACAGTTGGTTTATTGGGTTTTTTTTGGGGGGGTATTTTTTTCTGTTGTTTGGAGGGGGTTTTGTTTGTTGTTGGTTTTTTTTTTATGTTTTTTATGAGTAAAAAGCCAAGCACAAATTAATAGCTCTTTTGCAGAAAAACACCTATTGTTTTTTAATTGTATTTGTTTATTATTTTAAAGACCACTCACTCAGGAAATCCAACAAATCCTGTTTCTCAAGAGAAGAGAGAAAAACATTGTCAACTGATATTTCTTCCAGAAAAAAATGTTGGTGGAAATCATCACACACTTTTCACTAAATTTTTCCAGAATCATCTTGGCAGCTGTATGATTGCATATCCAGTTCAGTCATTTTGATACTGTTCTAAGTTCTCATTGTGCAAATATATTGCAGTTCCTCTTGTTCATGTCTAGGCTCTTGTCCTTTTTAGGTCAGGATGAAGAGAGGCTGGTTCTGTCAGAGTCATACCATTAAGTCGAAAAGTCCTCATTTTCTTACAGAATCATAGAATTTATTTGGTTGGAAAAGTCTTTCAATATTATCTGGTACAATGTAAAATTTAAATACTAGAAGGCAAAGATGGCAAGAATAATAAATGTTTACCACAATTACTTCCCATACACTTGCAAAACTTTACAAAATTGGTCAAAAGAATTTTTGACCACTCTATGGACTCAAACTTGACAAGTCTGAGCAGTGGAAAGGAGACTCAGAATGCCTTCATATCCATTGGGCGGGGCGGGGGGTGGAAGGCAGAATGTCTGCTATGGAAAAGAAAACGTGTGTCTGTTAAAGGAAAGTATGAGTAATTCAATGATGCTTCTGTACAACAGCTTGTGCTGGTGAAAATATTACTTCTGTAACGCAGCCAAGGCAGATGTCATCTTAGGTTATCTGCTGTGGAAGTGCCAGAGATGTGGGTGAGATCTTCCCAGAAAGATTTAACAGGCACTGTTAAACTCAAGTTTTCTGTAGTCATTTATACTGGCACCTCTTTTTGCTTCGTACTCTTCCTCCTGAGTAGCTTGCACATTTCCTGTGACTCACCTTTTCATTCACCCCTATTATAGGAGTTATTACTGGGAGAGCATTCAGGTTTATAGCATCCAGGGTATTTTGCTGGACAGTCTTTTT
Source organism: Picus viridis (assembly GCA_033816785.1). Taxonomy (NCBI): domain Eukaryota; kingdom Metazoa; phylum Chordata; class Aves; order Piciformes; family Picidae; genus Picus; species Picus viridis. The sequence continues at coordinate 48,364,284 of CM066606.1, forward strand.
CTCTACAATCCATAGTACAAAACTCAAGACATCTTAAACTGGATTAACTCTTCAATAAGATCCATTACGTTTTCAGGAATAAATCAAGTCTTCCTCACCACTCAACAGAATTCATCCCCTCCCTTTGACTGTGTCGGCCATAAAGACCTGTGGAATTATGTTCTGTGTACACTCAGGAAGCTAAAATTTTTGTCTCACCAGAGGCTTGGGGTCAGTCATGCTCTTGCTTCTCCTAACATGTATCTAGAGTAGCTATTCAACAGTAATAATCAAAGTAAAACAGCATAAGACCTCAACAAGCCATTACTATCATAACATTTTCAGATAAACAGTTACCCAACACCAACAGTGTTGTAATACCTTTAATAGTGAACTATGACCCCACAGTTACTGCCAGCTCTTTCCTGTTGTTTAGGATATACTTAAACTTTGAGTGATGTGAACTCAAGTTTGGCATTGCTCACAGACAATTGGACATAGTGTATAAAGGATATACATCCAGGCAATGTTGCTAAGCTTCAGGGAAAAGATTTTCTTATTTCCACATTTGTTACCTAAGCAGCAACCACTCTTCACTGTCACCATTTTGGAACTACTGTCTATCAGGAAGGGAGGGGATCTTAGTAGACAAAGAATGGGAAGAGTACTAGAAAAGTAAATAAAAGATCATTATAGATGCAGCCTGGTCAGCATTCTTGGCATTCAATTATTCCCTAGGAGATGTGTAAAGATAATTTCATGCTTGTTATGCACTGTCTGCATGTCTTAGTAAAGAAATTGTATTTCTTTAATTAATTTAGTACAGACCAAATAGAGTGTTCAACAGCAGAAATTGTATATCATCAACATTTCAACACAGAATTTATACTGTTATTCAAAAATACCTTTAGAAAGAAACTTGTAGAAGCTGATCTGACATAAAAGGTCAAGGAGTGAGGGAGTGTGACAGAGAAGAAAACTAGCAAGACACTCAACTGCTGTGCTGGTTAACTCTGTTATTACTGCAAGGGTTTGTGCAATGACATCCAAAAAAGTATAAGGAGAACCCATTGACTCTAAAATTTCAAAATCAACACTTGTCTTGTCAGATTATATAGTGCACAGAATTTCCATTTACATAGAGTTTCTGTTCTGTGACATTAAAAAAAAAAATTCATGTCATTTTTTCTCAAAAGGTACCTTCTGAAAAATGTGTTTCTTTATTCAGGGCCTAGTTTTCTATCTAGTTCCTTCTTTCTTAACATATCCCAAAAAGATTTCTACTAATGACATTTTGTTTTCCTGCATCTTGCAATTTTGCACAAAAGTTAATTTTGATCATCTACAGCCACACACCCAGCAGGAAGACAGCAATTAAGTGCTCAGATTGTCAGAGTCAGTGATATATCAAGTGTTAGAAGATATGCTTACGTGAGAGACTCACTGTTACATAAAACCATATTTTTTCCTAACCCCTTACTCTTCAGGCTTGAGTCCCAGGCGAGTACACAAGGAATAAAAAAAGAAAAAGAAAGGAGAAGGGTGCACAGACCCATTCTCTGGTTTAACTCTTATTAAATTAGTACTTACCACTTTTTGAAATTATAACAAGCGAGATTTAAAGTGCAACCCAAGATGAAACGCAGTTCCCCTCAAATAACTCCCGTAATGCAAATTTTTATTAATCCTTATTTGCTTTATAGAGTGTGTATTTCTTGGTTGTTTTTTTTCCTTTCCTGTTCCCCAACAGGACAGAAAAAAATCCTGAATTATTTTACAGAAATATTGAAAAACTGCTAGGAGTTTACGTTTTGATGGAGGTTTTCTAGAGATGGAATGGAAGAAGAGAATGGGAACACTGAACCAAATGTTTTTAAATGGCTCAAGCAAATAACAAGGTCTGTTCAAAGTCAGTAATTAGTCTAGGACCTAAAGGGAGGCCTTTAACTCCATAAAGTGCATTGGGTCAAACAGGCTACAGTAAGTATCTGTCATGTCAATGCACCAGCATCCATCAGATAAAATGTATAAATCTGCACTAGTGATTTTATATAATGAAAAAAAAAAAAAAAAAAAAAAGAAAGTTGTTCTAATAGAATACTCTCAGAGCATCAGCACCTGCTGCTTGGAAAATAAACAATTCTGTATTCATGGGCCAGTAGGAGGCCATTAACCTATGACAATATTCTCTTTCACAGGCATTAGCTCTTAATTATAAATAGTTTTAAAATGTTGTGCCAAATTAGTGATTGTAAGAAAACTATTTTGCTAGAAATAAAAGGTTTGTTAAGGAATTTTGTGATCAACACACTGCTACAGCATATCTGTAACATTCTGTTTTCATAAAATGAGTTTATGGTGGCAGAAAAACATGAGCTAAGTACATTGGGCCGTGAGAGAAATACACCCTTTATCTTTCCAACAGCTACTTTTTGTGACTTCCCAAAGCTTATCACCCATAGTAAACCTTACTAACTTATAGCATATTACATGTGTAAGACTATTCACTGTCTTGACCTGTTAAAATACCCTCCTTGCAAGGATAGTATGGTGCTCTTAACTGTTGTTCTGAAACTTGCTTTGTATATTAATGGTGAAAAATGTTATTGTGTTTTTATTTCATCCTCTCAGCAATAGAACAGACCAAATCCTTACACCTAAACTTTAACTAACAATAATCTTTCTATTTACAGTACAAACTTATAAGAGTAATTAGCTGATACCAATAAATTAAATATTGACATTTTGTGGGTCAGTGTTCTTTCCAAGCTTGAAAAACAAAAGCAGAGTGTTAACAGTACTTACAGTCTTAAATATGATCCATTGCTCACAATCCTTTTCCATGTGATCTCTCAGCTCTAAGAAAAACACCACCAACAACAAAAAAAAGACCACAGCCTCTGGATATCTAGCAATAAGCACATATACTAAAATGTTTTGCAGTTACAATTTAGCATCTATAAAACGGAGTACTGAGCAAGAATCTTGAGTCATTAAGGCAGGTGTTAACAAGCCAAAATATTTCAACATGTGCAATATAATCACGTTAGAACAATAATTCCTACCCAAGGCTCCAAAGCTAAGAAAATGCTGCGTGTTTTTACTGTAGTCCACTGTGAGAAAGATACACATTGGAGCATCCAACCAAAGCCCCTGCCATCGTGGATTAATTTATACACCCGTCAGGTATACCTGGAAACTCTAATGCTTGACTAACCCCGTTAATTTTCAACAAGTGCATGTGTTTAAAGAGAAAAAGAGAACTGGAATATCAGCAGCCACCTAAAGACAGTCTTGCAATTCTTTCCATGTAGAGGGTCTATTGACACCATAAACTATGAGATTAAAGCTTTGATGAATTTGTTAGAATCATTCTGAGCATGAAAAAGCTAAAATGTCATGTAAAAACTGCATTAATATTGTTATATTTCAACCCCAAATTAGCCTCTGCTTATACAGATCCATTACATGTTTTCTTTACCTCTAATTAGAGATTTTTCAGGAAAAGATAGTAGTGATTTTCTCTTATATAGTTTTAAGAACACTGTAAAGTTCTGAATTTGGAAGACAGTAAGAAAGGTTTGTAAAGGGGTATCAGGAATAAAAGGAAGCCAGAGTAAAATGTGAGCCAACACCTAAATGGGGGAGGGGAACTAAGAAATGGTACCTCAGTGTTCACTGGTGAGACTGGTCTTCAGAAAGCCCAGGCCCCTGAGACTGTTGGAAAGCCAAGGGAGGTTATTTGTACTGTTGATGGAGGAGAGTAACAGCTGAACTTATTCATGTCCAGGGACTCTGGTGAGATGTAAGCCTGAGCACTGATAAAGCTGGAGTATGTCATTGCAAGGCCTCCCTATTATCATAGAAGGGTTGTGATGCCTAGGGGAAGGGAAGGTCCTGATGACTGGCAGACAGCAGATGTCGCTCTTTTCTTCAAGAAAGGTGACAAGCAAGATCTAAGGAAGAACATGCTGTTAAAGCCTCATATCAATCCCTAGGAAGGAGATGGAGTGAACAATACTGGAAACCATTTCCCAAATTATGAAGGACAAAGTCAAGAACAATAGTCAGCATGTATTTCTAAAAGCAAATTCCTAGCAGCCTAAAGAGAAAGCAGTAAAAGTCATTTAATTCCACTTCAGCAAGGTTTTTAACACTGTTGTCTTTCTCTTAACATCCTCATAGACCTGTTGATGAGACATGAGCTAGAGAAGTGGTTAGTGAGGTCAATTTAAAACAGGCTAAACGGCTAGTCTAGAGGGCTGTTGCACAAAGTCCAGCTGGAGCCAGCAACCAGTAGTGTACCCAAGGAGTCAATAATGGGACCAGTTTGACATTTTCATTAATGACATGAACGATGGGATAGACTGCACTTTCAGCAAGTTTTCAGATGGGGAGAGGCTTATTCATCAGACGGTCCGACTGATACCCTGAAGAACACGGATAGGCTGAGAAAACGGGCTGGAACTTCATGCACCTGAACAAAGGGAAGTGCAATGTTCTGCACTTGGAGAGGAACAATTCCAGGCATGACTACAAACTAAGGGATAACAGCCTGGAAAGAAGGCCATGGAGAGTCCTGTTACAATGTGCGCCTTCAGCGAAGGAATCAGCCAGCCTTCTAGGCAGTATTAAGAGCATTGACAGCACATCAAAAGAGATGGTCCTTTTTTTCTCTTCAGCGTATGTGAGATGGGAGAGTTCATCCTCCAGGAAATAAAAAAAGCTCTGGAAGAATCATTTATATGTATGTAAATTCCTAATGGGAAGGAATGAAGAGGCAGCCACAGTGAATGGTCTGGGAGTGAGCAAAAAAGCTGAGTGGCATCACAACTGGGAGAGCTGCCCAGAATTGACCAAAGGGATACTCTTTGTGTAACACGAGTCCTATATAATGTAATGTCTTTCCTTTACACTATCACAGCCTAGCTCTTTACTACAAGGATTCTCATTTCATGATATGGAGCAATGTACCAAACAATCATGACCAAAAAAGTCATCAGATTTTGATTAGAAGAAGCTCAGAATAACATGGGACAAGAGGATATTTTGAAGGATGTGCTGCCAGAATTTGTGCTGTACAGTATGGAACTCTACTTATCTCCATTATTGAGAAGAGAAGAGAAGAGAAGAGAAGAGAAGAGAAGAGAAGAGAAGAGAAGAGAAGAGAAGAGAAGAGAAGAGAAGAGAAGAGAAGAGAAGAGAAGAGAAGAGAAGAGAAGAGAAGAGAAGAGAAGAGAAGAGAAGAGAAGAGAAGAGAAGAGACCACATTGGAAGAGACCTTCGAGATCATCGTGTCCAACCTATTATCCAACCCACCTAATCAACTAAACCATGCAGCCAAGCACCCCATCAAGTCTCCTCCTGAACACCTCCAATGATGATGACTCCAATACCCTTCCGGGCAGCCCATTCCAATGGGCAATCACTCTCTCTGTATAGAACTTCCTCCTAACATCCAGCCTAAACCTGCCCTGGTGCAGCTTGAGGCTGTGTCCTCTTGTTCTGCTGCTGGCTGCCTGGGAGAAGAGACCAACCTCTGCCTGGCTACAACTTCCTTCAGGTAGTTGTAGAGAGCAAGAAGGTCACCCCTCAGTGTCCTCTTCTCCAGGCTAAGCAACCCCACCTCCCTCAGCCTCTCCTCACAGGGCTTGTGTTCCAAACCCCTCACCAACTTTGTTGCCCTTCTCTGGACACGTTCCAGCAAGACAACATCCTTTCTAAACTGAGGGGCCCAGAACTGGACACAGGACTCAAAGTGTGCCCTAACCAGTGCAGTGTACAGGGAGAGAATCACTCCCTGTTCCTGCTGGCCACACTCTTCCTGATGCAGGCCAGGATGCAATTGGCCCTCTTGGCTGCCTGAGCACACTGCAGGCTCATGTTCATCCTGCCATCGACCAGTACCCCCAGGTCCCTCTCTGCCTGGCCACTCTCCAGCCACTCTGACCCCAGCCTGTAGCACTGCATGGGGTTGCTGTGGCCAATGTGCAGAACACAGCACTTGGATGTGCTAAATCTCACGCCATTAGACTCTGCCCATCTGTCCTGCCTGTTGAGGTCCCTCTGCAAAATCCCTCTATCCTCCAGCAGAACAAATCCTGCCCCCAGCTTGGTGTCGTCTGCAAATTTACCGATGATGAACTCAATGCCCTCATCCAGATCATTAATAAAGATGTTAAGGAGCATGGGGCCCAGCACTGATCCTTGGGACTTTTCAAAAGGTCAGTGTTACTCAGCTAATCACAGAATCACACAGAATCACAGAATGTTAGGTGCTTGAAGGGACCTCAAAAGATCATCTAGTCCAGCCCCCTGACAAAGCAGGATCACCTATACCAGATCACTCAGGAACGTATCCAGGCAGGTTTTGAATATCTCCAGAGACAGAGACTCCACTATCCCAGAGCAGCCTGTTTCAGTGTTCTGTCACCCTCACAATGAAAAAAATTTCCTCATGTTTCCATGGAACTTCCTATGACTCAACTTCTACTCATCACCCCTTGTCCTGTCACTGGGCATCACAGGGAAGAGCCTGATTCCATCCTCTTGGCACTCACCATTTACATATTTAGAAATATTAATGAGGTCACCCCTCAGTCTCCTCTCCACATTAAAGAGACCCTCCTCCCTCAGTCTTTCCTTGTAAGGAAGATGTTCCATCCCCTTAATCAGTTTTGTGGCTCTGCACTGGACACTTTCAAGCACCATATTGCCATAAGTGAAAGTAGTAAGACAATATAAGTAGAAATGCAACCCAAAATGGAGCCTAAAACCTACAAATTACTGCAAATATTGCAGCTTGTAGTAGAAAGGCAGATTTTCAGAACTCAGTTATACATTACGCTTTCCATGAGGAAGTGCTTCCTAACATCCAACCTAACACACACACACACCCGCCTCCCCAGCACAAGGTCAGGCCATGCCCTCTTGTGTGTCACAAGAGCCCAACACCCATGAATCTTTATGCCAAATTTTTTGAATAAATTTAAAGGATGATTGAAAATGTAATATATAAATAAACAAACATACAAACCTGTGTAACTAAACAGATAGACAGTGGGCTGTGTTGTCATTGACTGTTCCAGTTACATCAGTAGAAGAAAATGGCATCACTGAGAATTAGACTTTCAGATCCACCCACTTCTTATTATTGACAAGAAAGATCAGCAAGTATATGGAGCATGCGGACTTTGGTCACTGCTAGAGGATGAAAGGCCTCGTGCATTCATCCTTTGTGGTTGGTTTTGTGGCCTATCCCTCAAAGGCAAAAAGATTCTAGGAAGGGAATTGGCAGGTCTCATTGATAGGGCTTTAAACTAGATTTGAAGGGGAAGAGCCTGAAATCAGTCCCCGCAGGCAGGAGTCTGGGGGTGGTAAGCTGGAGTCAGGGGTGAAACCAGAAGCCCAGCTGAAGTGCATGTACACTAATGCATGAAGTATGGGCAACAAACAAGAGGAGATGGAAGCCTTGTTGCAGCAGTAAAGTTATGATGTAGTTGCCATCACAGAGACGTGGTGGGACGACTCACATGACTGGAGCGCTGCAATTGATGGCTACAGGCTCTTTAGGAGAGACAGGCAAGGAAGAAGGGGAGGGATGACCCTGTACATCAGGGAGACACTATATGCCATTGAGATGGAGATCAGGGATGATTGGGTTGAGTGCTTGTGGGTGAGAATTAGAGGGAAGACCAGCAGGGCAGACATCCTGGTAGGATTCTGTTCTGGACCACCCAACCAGGAGGAAGCTGTCGATGAAACATTCTATAGGCAGCTTAAGGCAGTCTCAAGATCGCCTGACCTTGTTCTTATGGGCGACTTCAACCTGCCTGATGTCTGCTGGGATCACAACACAGCAGAGAGGAGGCAGTCTAGGAGGTTTTAGAGTACATGGAGGACAGCTTCATATCCCAGGTGCTTCATGAGCCTACCAGGGGTGAGGTTACACTTGACCTCCTCTTCACCAACAGGGAAGGGTTGGTAGGTGATGTGGTGGTCAGAGGGTGTTTAGGCACAAGTGACCACGAGATAATTGAGTTTTCGGTATTCAGCCAAGCTAAGAGGGGTAGCAAGAAGACCTCCACTCTGGACTTCAGGAGGGCAGACTTCAGGTTACTCAAGGAACTAATACAGAAGGTTCCTTGGGAAACAGCCTTTAAAAATAAAGGGGTCCAGGAGAGCTGGACCTGCTTCAAGGAAGAACTCCTGAAGGTGCAGGAACAGGCTGTGCCAGTGTGCCGGAAGATGAGCTGCCGGGGCAGATGGCCAGCCTGGATGGACAATGAACTTTTAATGGAACTAAGGGGAAACAAAGAGGGTGTATCATCTTTGGAAGAAAGGGGAGGCAACCCACGGAATGTTTAGGGATGTTGTTAGGACATGCAGGAAGAAAATTAGGGAGGCAAAAGCCTATTTAGAACTTAGACTGGCCTCTGCTGTGAAGGAGAACAAAAAGTCCTTCTATAAATACATTAATAGCAAGAAGAAGGGCAAGGACAAGCTCCACTCCTTGGTTGATATGGAGGGGAACGTTGTAACAAAGGATGAGGAAAAGGCAGAGATACTTAACACCTTCTTTGCCTCAATTTTTACTAGCAGGGCACAATGTCTTCCAGACAGTTGCCCTGCAGAGCTGGCAGAAGGAGCCAGAGAGCTGCATAGTTTCCCGCTGTTCCAGGAGGGACTAAGAGATCTCCTCAGATGCTTGGAACCTGACAAGTCCATGGGACTGGATGGGATCCATCCTAGGGTGCTGAGGGAGCTGGCAGATGAGCTGGCCAAGCCACTTTCCATCATTTTTCAGCAGTCCTGGCTCACTGGAGATGTCCCAGAAGACTGGAAGCTGGCCAACGTGGTGCCCATCCACAAGAAGGGCCGGTTGGATGAGCCAGAAAATTCTAGGCCTGTCAGCCTGACCTCAGTGCCAGGCAAGATCATGGAACAGGTCATCTTGAGTGCAATCACACAGCACTTACAGGATGGCCAAGGGATCAGGCCCAGCCAGCATGGATTTAGGAAGGGCAGGTCCTGCCTGACCAACCTGATCTCCTTCTATGATCAGGTGACCCGCCTGGTGGATGTGGAGAGGCCTGTGGATGTGGTCTACCAGGACTTCAGCAAGGCCTTTGACACAGTCCCCCACAGCAAACTCCTGGCCAAGCTGGCAGCCCATGGCTTGGACAAGAACACACTGCGTTGGGTTAGGAACTGTCTGGAGGGCCGAGCCCAGAGCGTGGTGGTGAATGGTGCCACATCCAGCTGGCGGCCAGTCACTAGTGGTGTGCCCCAAGGATCAGTACTGGGCCCCATGCTCTTTAACATCTTTACTGATGATCTGGATGAGGGCATTGAGTCCATCATCAGCAAATATGTAGATGAAACCAAGCTGGGGGCAGGAGTTGATCTGCTGGAGGGTAGAGAGGCTTTGCAGAGGGACCTCGACAGGTTGGACAGATGGGCAGAATCTAACGGCATGAGATTTAACACATCCAAGTGCCGGGTTCTGCACATTGGCCACAACAACCCCATGCAGTGCTACAGGTTGGGGTCAGAGTGGCTGGAGAGCAGCCAGGCAGAGAGGGACCTGGGGGTGCTGAACGACAGTAGGCTGAATATGAGCCTGCAGTGTGCCCAGGTAGCCAGGAAGGCCAATTGCATCCTGGCCTGTATCAGGAACAGTGTGGCCAGCAGGAGCAGGGAGGTCATTCTTCCCCTGTACACTGAATTGGTTAGGCCGCACCACGAGTCCTGTGTTCAGTTCTGGGCCCGTCCATTTAGGAAGAATGTTGCCTTGCTGGAGCGTGTCCAGAGAAGGGCAACAAAGTTGGTGAGGGGTTTGGAACACAAGCCCTATGAGGAAAGGCTGAGGGAGGTGGGGTTGCTTAGCCTGGAGAAGAGAAGACTGAGGGGTGACCTTATTGTTCTCTACAACTACCTGAAGGGAGGTTGTAGCCAGGCAGAGGTTGGCCTCTTCTCCCAGGCATCCAGCACCAGAACAAGAGGACACAGTCTTAAGCTGCACCAGGGGAGGTTTAGGCTGGATGTTAGAAAGAAGTTCTATACAGAGAGAGTGATTGCCCGTTGGAATGGGCTGCCTGGGGAGGTGTTTAGAAGGAGACTTGATAAGGTGCTTGGTTGCATGGTTTAGTTGATAAGGTGGTGTTGGATGATAGGTTGGACGCGATGATCTTGAAGGTCTCTTCCAATGTGGTCTATTCTATTCTATTCTATTCTATTCTATTCTATTCTATTCTATTCTATTCTATTCTATTCTATTCTATTCTATTCTCAGCTGTACCATTATTCTTTCACCTAATTGTACCACAACCAGTATAATTTACCTAGAAAATTGGTACCACCTCCTACAGCATCCTCCTGGAGAAACTGTATCCTCATGGCTTGGATAGGTATAATCCTCACTGGGAAAAACCTGGCTGGCGGGCCAGGTCTGGAGAGCGTTGGGGAAGTAGTTAAATCTATTTATTGGCAAGTCTAATATGATGTTCAGCATAGGAGCCTGTTCTCTTTAATATCTTTTTCAATCCTCTGGATGAGGGTTCTTGTTCACCCTCAGTAAGTTTGCTGTCAACACCACGTTGGGTGGGAGTCTTGGTCTGCTGGAGGGTTGGAAGGCTGTGCAAAGAGATCTGGAGAGACTGGATGGATGGGTGTTGGTCAGTTGTATGAGGTTCAAGGAGGTCAAGAGGTGGCTCCTGTACCTGGGTCACTACTACCCCATGCAACATTACAGGCTTGGGGGAGAGTGTCTGGAAAGCTGAGGATGTTGGTAAATTTTTGACTGAACATGAACCAGCTCTGTGCCCAAGTGGCCAAGAAGGCAAACAGTGTCCTGGCCTGTATCATGATTAGTGTGACAAGCAGGAATAGGGAAGTGGTTGTCCCCTTACACACAGAATTCTTGAGGATGAACTTTGAATATCATGTTCAGTTTTGGATAGCTCACCACAAGAAGGATATTGTGATGCTGGAGTGTATTCAAAGAAGGGCAACAAAGCAGTGAAGGGTATAGAGAATAAGTCTTATGAAGAGTAGGAAATGGGATAATTCAGTCTGGAAAAAAGGAGACTAAGGGATAAGTTCATTGCTCTCGACATATACTTAAAGGAGCTTGTGGAAAGCTGGGTGTAATTCTCTTCTGCCAAGCAGGAAGTGATAGGATAAGAAAAAACAGCCTGAAGTTGAACCAGGGGAGGTTTAGGTTGGATATTACAAAAAAAATCTTCACTGAAAGGAATAGCAAATACTGGAATACAGTGCTCAGGGAAGTGGCAGAATCACTGTCTCTGGAGCTATTCAAAAGACATGGTGCTTAGGTACATGGTTTAGTGACGGACATAGCAGTGCTAAGTTTTTTGTTGAACTTGATGGTCTTTAGGGTATTTTTCAATCTAAATGATTTGATAATTCTATGAAAAGTAACTACATTATGTAGTCCTTTGTATATAACACAGCCTTTAGTAGGTTTTGCAGTCAACACATTTGTAGCACTGTAATAGAAGATTTTTAAGCTGCCTTGGATTTTTGAGAAAACACCTCCCTCAAGCATTAATGTATGAATGCACATGTGCAATTCATAGAAATCACCTTCAAAATTCAAAATTTGTCACCAAAGCTTCAGAGCTTTGGCCAAGTACAACACTGCCAGTCCTTTACAACTTAAAAGAATATTGTTTTTCTAATGCTGAGTTCAGATAAAGTTGATCTTTGGAATTTAACAACACTTTCTCAATAATTTAAAATGCCTTCACTTACTGTCCACATCTTCAAACTGCCCTTTAAAATTGTGTTTTAAAATATAATTCTAAGCCAATTCTAAATGTCAATAAAAGAAGTGTATGGAAGTGGGCCTACACCTTCTGCAAATATTTAACAGCACTATGCCTTTGTTTTATTCCTGCTGGTGTAAATCATGGCCTTACCTTTTAATGTTCTGCCTTTTGTCACTGCCATTGTCACTGTAATTTTGTCAAAGAGTTATCCAAGAAGTGTAGAATGGGCAGGAATACTCAGTATAGTGTGTAATCTTCCATATCATCCTAATACTGTCTGGTTTGGCTGTACAAAAGTGCATAGCTCTCAGACAGGCAGCAGTGGAAATGTAATTTGCAAAGAATTATTTGAAAGCAGAGAGTACCTAATGAGATTCAGAAGTCAGGACACTAATCCTATTTCTCCCAGTGGTATCTTTGTCAGCTAATTGGTTTCTCTCTCTCTTCCTCCCCTATTTTTCTGTGTTCAAAGGGTTAACAGCAAACCAGACTGAAGTGGCATGTTTTACCATGTCTTCTGCATGACTGATACTGCAATCGATCTGCAGCGGTTCATTTTCTCTCTGGAATCTCTGCCTACTGAGAACAAATACAAACACATGTGGAACCAATAGGAAGCAGACCGAGGGGTTTAAGAGTGCGTACTAACCTATGTCAGAAAGTTCTCGCTTAACAGATGGGGCAATTAATAAAACAGTCAAGTGGTATGACTGTGTCAAGGTGCCTTTAAGCGCAAACAATCCTCTTTTGTCTTACTACTGTAGTGTACAGATGGATTCAAACTGAGAATAAGCACTGCATTGTACCCACATTTGCCGTCATACAGTGTCACAGTATTTATAGGGTGCCAGGTGTCCAATGCCTTTTATTTTAAACCAGGAAACTGGTTCCCTCCCTTTTACTTTCCCCATGCCCTAGCATTTCAAGTGATAAAGTGATCACAAATCAGGGTAGAATTAAAGTCTATGAGTAAATCAGCCTTTTTTTTTTCAATTTGCAAAGGAAGGGTTTGTCACAAAATAATGCTAACACAATGCAGCATCAGTTAACATGCATGTTTACTGTATTGATCCTATACAAGAAAGCACTTTATTGGGCATTATTCATCCTGCAGCATGCCTCTTTACACCATATTTTGATTCCCAGAATTAAATAACAATTTTCACCTCTCATGTTGCATATGAAATGAAAAACTTGTGCTATTTCCCATTTAAGACTTTGAGGGACTTTTTACTAGAGATTACTAATCTGGGTATCCTGACCAAATTCCCTTGTTCTCCTTTATGGCTATCTCACATTTATGTTCCCTTTTCTTTCTCTTCCTTTCCATGCTCTTTCTTTCTATTATCTTCCTTCTGAACATTGCATTGCATAGATGGCACAGGACAACCCTAATCCTTGGAGATGGCTGTGCTCAGTTAAGCACAAACAATTGTGCTCTCTTTTTAGATTACAATGAGTTTTTTAAATGCTCTTAAACACAACAGAAAGTATAGTAATTTTGGGGTTTGTTTTTTCTGTACACCAACTAACTTTACTTTTCAGTGAGTTTTACTCAGAATCACTGACTTGGAGATTCTACAGTCACCACATGCTGCCTGGCTGCTGCCTCATGCGTAAGGACGCTAGAAGGACATTCAGTAAGACTCTTGATGCATAAGCATTCTGACTTTTTTTCTTTAATTTTCCTTTTCTATGCATTTAAACATTAAGTGAAGGAGAAGAGTGAGGCACAAGAGCAAGATATTAGAGTGTTCTAATTCTGTTGTTGGTCTGTGTAAGTAATGGGTTATGACACCTTCATATTATTGCTTTGTCATACCTTGCTGCATAGCTAATATGCAGTGAGTTGTGCATTACTGTTATTATTATTATTATACTTTTTATCTCAGGCATAAGTCAGAAAAAACCATAAGATTTATTTGTCTCTCAGAGCAGATAGGAATGGGGGAGAAAAAGTTAAAAAAAAGAAAAAAAGTTTAGTTTTATTGTTGTTTCTCCTTTATTTTATACATAACAATGGCATGGCCTCAAACTATTTTTCACTCTGTTAAGGTTTGCAGCACCAAGACCTGGCTATTATAAATGTAATCAGCTTGTCAGCTCAACAGGAGGATAATCTCTTTACCATAAACAAGACTTCCAAGCTGAAGAACATTTATAGAAAACTTGCACTTGATCACAATGAACCAAAATGACTGTCAATTCAAAGACCAGCCATTTGCAATAAACTAATTACAAACATGCATAAGTTTGAATCTGGTGCAAAAAGTAAGTTTAAGGACACGCTCATGATGTAAAGATGCGTCAGCCAGCCCTAACAGAATTGATTCCTATCACTGTACTACAGCCAGTTACTCTTCTAGATAGCAAGCTTGGCAGTCATCTCCCAAACTGCTAACACCTTACCTGTGTGGACTGAAAGAGCTTCATGTTGCCATTCTCAATAATCTCCCATACCTGCCAGTACCTTTGTAGTGGGCTGCAGAGTACACAGAAAAATTGATGTGATCATACTGCTCTGTCTATAATACACTTGAGCAAACATTCTCTACTCACCTTCAGTAAAAAGGAGTAACAATGCTGAAGGAAGAGCTACAATGTCAACTTTTCAAATTAAAAATTACATCCTTTCCTTCTGTGGGAACTTTATCATCCTTGACAAGACTAATGTCTAGCACAAATGCAGCTCCAGGGCTCTGTTTCAGTCTGGCTGTTTTTTTTTGCCTTGTGCTGCATATCCATTATTTATAGATTAAGACATTACCTACAGTGGAAAAATAGCCCTACTGGTTTCTCCCAATCCCCTGTAACCTACCAAGAACACCTAGCACATCTGCCTACAATAAAGGGAATAAATGTGTACAGCAATCCATGGACATCTAGTCTCTTCATGTACACAAGAAAGAAACAGCAGACATATCACAGGTCATACAATTCTTTCCAAGTTGTACCTTACTATGGTAGTATACTTATGTCCGAGGGGATGATGTGTTTCAGCAGTTTCCATAAAGCTCAAACTGTTGGTTCTTCTGCAGATTTTCCTCTACATCTTTCGTCTTATCTAGGGGGGAAGGTGTTTTTTGATTGTTTGGTTTGTGGGTTTTTGTGGTTTTGTTTGTTTTGGTTTGGTTTTGGATTTGGGTTTTTTTTAAGCACAATAGCTCTTGTATGGCTGATAGATCCTCAGTCAGGGAAAAGCAAGTCTCTCTAGATAAACCTCCCTTCTACACCTGCACTAGTTCTGGTTTGCATTGGGTCTATCACTGCAAGGTAATGCAAGTGTTCTTATTTCTGACCAATAAACAGTAACTCAGCTTTATCGCTGTTATTCAAATTTGCTACCAAAAGTGATTATACTCCTTGCTGGAATCACCGTTAATATGAAGCAATTGCTCCTGCAAATGTGTCACATGGTATTCCACACTGACACAAAGCTGACATTAGAAACTTTTTTTTTTTAATTCAAGAGCCCTTCACAGTAGTAGAAAGTCTTTCATAATTAAACAAATAACAAATTTACTGGTATATTATTTCTCACTCCAAGGTTATTGGAATCTTCTTTCCTTTTCTTAATCTATATGTTTACAGCAAGCAGATCTAGATGTTGTAACATTCTTATTTCTTTTATTCCACTGTCAAAGAATTCAGGATGAAATTGAACAGAAACCCAAGTTCTACAGAGTTTCCTGTGTCCTGTGCTGAGCACCTTCAGAGACAACACAAATGATTCACATACTCACCACCACACTTCTTTTCACCATTTGCAGGTTTTGAATCCCTTTTGTTTGGTTGGGTTTGGTTTTGGTTTTAAACATCTGTCTGCAATTTACCTCAGTGGTTTCAGAAGGTGCTTTTGGGTCACATCTCTACATTTGGTACATCTCTAGAAACACCTACTTGGAAGAGACATGAAAAAACCCCACAATTCTGCTTCCCAGTTTTAACTGCACTTCAAATACAGTCTGATTTAGCAGTCCTTCCTGACATGTCTCCCTGTGTTAGCAGCTGTATAGATAGATAAATTAGTTATGTGGTTGTTTTTATGTAAGTGTAAAACTCATTAATTGCTTTAAACTTCTTTTCAGGAGGAAAGCTTCAGAGACAGCCAGAGGGCTTTCAGGTTGAAAGACTGAAGTCCTATAAAGAGGTCCTTTTTTTCTCCCCCATCTTAGGAGCTTCCAGGATTTAGCATGGCACTAATCGTTCCATAGTGACTGGGGACGGGATGGTGTTCAGGCAGCTGGGGAACATGCTTGTTCAGTGTGCCCACACTCCAGCTTTGACCAGCTGGTTTTCCATACAGTACCCTACAGATTAAAGCAAACCTTCTGCAAACCAGTGGGATGGCATTACTGAGACAAAACTGCCTGGTCTGCCTTGCAGTTTGAGATGTAATGGACTAAATAAGCAGAAGGACATCTGCACTGCCTAATGATAGTTAAGATATATCTACTGAGATCAAGCTAATGTAGGAATTCCACAGTCTACTAGACATCAAACACAATGGGCTGGGAAGACGTGGATGTGTATACTAAAGTGTGGCTGATGCACAGCCTTCCAGAAAACAAATACATGTATTATGTGTCAGTTACATTAAACCCCAGTTATGTGTTAAGCAATCACAACCTATCCACCTCCCTTCCCCCTCTCACCAATAGAACATGCTAATCTAACAGAAAATATTTTAATAAAAGGCTCCTCTGGTTTTGTATCATGCTATTTCTTTGGGAAAAAAAGTTTATAGTTTTTGTAATGTCCATCCTCTCTTTCCCCAGATGCTGTTTCCTGCCAATCATGCAGGAACACAGAGTGCCAGACATTTTGACAGGATGTTTGTTTGCTGCAGCCACTAGCCAAGTTGCAAGTCTCAGCACTTATACTGAATCACCAAGCATAAGAAAATGTCTTGAACAATTATTTTAACATTAATAGAGTTGTTTATATTCTAAAAGAGCTGCAAATTATTCCCATGTGAAGAAAAGTTTCTGGTGAACCCATAACCTCCAACAGTTTTTGTACTCCAAGAGGTCTGCTGATCAGATGTCAGACAACTTACAATGTTCTCTTAAGCAAAACTAACTCTTCTCAGTATTGCAAAATAAGAGGTAATACCAGCATTCCCCAGGTTGAGGGGCCTGAAGACTCTTCTGTCTTTCTGTTTTGGTTTGGTTTGTTTTTGCGAACAGTTATTGAAAATACTCTGATTACAAAGCTGTGGTGGGTTGAAGTTTTCCCCTAGCATTAACTTTGCCAGACCAACTCAGGCAAAATGCTGGAAATCAGTGTTTTGTGCAGCATTATTACTCTGTATTAACTATAAAGCTATCCAGGAAGGAGGATTAATCTAGAACATGACTAAAGATTCAAACTAATCACAGGACAGAGAATTAGTCTGTTCATGGACTTATGTCTCTTTCTGTCAATCCATCCTTAGGTGTTGGAAAGTTTGTTTTCCTCATGGTATTCTCCGCCTCCTTACATTGCATTGAGTGTGCTCAGATTCAGGGTGCCTTTTTTCATTTTTTTCCCCAAAGGGGTGAAACTACAATGTGTGAAAACAACTAAGTTAATATTTGAGGCATGTTTCAGAACACCTCAAAATTCAGTTTAAGGTAGGAAAGTGTCACACTTACAATTTTGGGAAATGTATGCAGTGAGGTCACATAGCTGCACAGCTCTGAAAGATGCAGTGTTTTCGTTCCCAGACTAAATGTTACTCACCTTACTTACCTTCTAGGCAGGTTCATAGTTCTTAGTCAGGTTTCCAGATTACATTGTTTCTCAAAACAATCAGCTGCATTGCTCCACAACAGCTTGCTATGCCTGAACTTGCAGGTAGCACAGGAAAAATCTGTTTTCAGGGATTCTTCAGAGTGGGGCTTTCCTGATTTCTTGATTTGCATGTAACTGGACTAGGCCAATAAGTGAGTTTGAGGACATCTGGTAATAGCATATTTACCCAGGAACTGGAAGGAAAGTCAATCTCAATAACGAGAGGTGACTGGGATTTTTTTTTTTTTTTTTTTTTTTTTTAAGCTATTGACTGAATAGTCAAATTGACTACACACAGATTTATTTCTGACTGAGCAAGGAAAATAACCTGTGTAAACACTGACATACGTGTGGCAGTTTATTTGGACTGTTCTCTGTCTTAATGGTCGAAGACTAGCACATATTCACTCCCTATGGTGTCTGCTCTCTGCATGTCAAACACAAAAACCTGATCTTTCATCCCAACAGCCTCAATGGACAGAATATGATGACCTCTCAAGTCCACATTACGATATGCAGCTTCCCCAAAAATACTGTACTAATCAGATATGTGGAAACTTTCTATGTCCTCAATAAATCATATAAAAATAAGGTCCTGTGATTAAGGGTCTTACAAGGTCTCAGAACATGCAAAGTAAGTTCCATTTTCTGCTAACAGTTTCCTGTTTCGTCATAAAGTGCATTATTCTATTTTATCCAGGCAGATTAAAGTGTGGATCCCCAAAACTTCCTCACAGCTGTAGGGAAAAATTATTTTCAGAACAAAAAGCATAAGAAATCATTAAACAAGCTTTAGTTAGAATTGAATGTACAAGCAAAATTTAAATTGTGATTCTGAAATCTTATTTAAAAAATATCTTTACGCAGCTATTAGCTATTAAAAAATATTTTAATTTTCAGAATCAAGCTGCTGCAATTCTATTTCAGAGAACCTGAAAACAACAAAAGAAAAACTTGTATTTTTTTTTACAGTAGGAAGAATTCCACACATGCAAAAAATCAGAGAAAAGGAAACAAAAGAAATACCAAAACCTAAAGAAAGCAGAGGTTAAGTGAACTTAGTTTTGTTCCTTGCATAAGTTTAAGTGTTGTAAAATATGGCACATTTTGTATTGTAAGTTCCCTCAGAAAGCCGAACAGAAACTTGTCATCATAGTTTTGAGAGCACAAGGCCTCTCCTTTCTCATGTTTCAACTAAATAGTCTCTACTTGGGCTGAGAAACATATCATATATCATAAATCACAAATCACTCTCTGATAGATATTTGGCAGCTAGTCAGCACCTCAGGCTATGTAATATATAGTATGGAACATTTTTAAGGTGGAATCTAGATTTGATAACTGAAAGTAGCCCAAAACATTTACAACCTCCTGGTACCAAAAAGTCCTACCAACAACAACAAAAAACTGCTAAGAAAGTAGAATTTTCCATATGATTTTGGGTTCTGAATAACGCATACATATAGACATACATACCTACACTTACACACAATAAACCATGGAACTCTAAACCTGCAGAGTTTATTCAATAGAATGAAAATCAAAAAAATTAAAGAGCATGATTACAGGTAACTTTTTTAGCAATGAAATAGCAAAGAAGTACTGGAAACTATTCTTCATTATTAAAGATCATAATTATTTCATTGTTTTGGAAGACTGAATCACAAAACTGTCAGGGTCGGAAGGGACCCCAAAGATCATCCAGTTCCAATCCCCCTGCCATGGGCAGGGGCACCTCACACTAGATCAGGTTGCTCAGATCCCCATCCAGTCTGGTCTTAAAAACCTCCAGGGATGGGGTCCTCCACCACCTCCCTGGGCAGCCTGTTCCAGTGTTTCACCACCTTCACAGTGAAAAACTTCTTCCTAACATCCAGTTACCCGCTTCTAGTTTTGCTCCATTACTCCAAGTCTTATCTCTACCAGACAAAGCAGTTTAGGTATCTGAGCACATATAGTCCAGACTCTTGTGGTTCTGGTAAGATTCCATTCAAAGTTTTTGTCTTTATTTCATCTTTTCTGTTATTCATGAAATGCAGTGTGTGCATAAGGAAGAAAGAGTGCTGATGAGAAAACCAGGATTGAGTATGAAAATGATAGTAATTAACCCCTTTAACTCTGACTCAGGAACTTACGTTTTATCATAATTTCAGGACAGAGACAGCTTCTAGGAAGTGTGTATTGACTGATCAGCTTATGCAAGAACTCTTTCCCTGACTCTATGTACTATGTCATGGAACACTTATGGGTTAACTTCATGGTTTGGGGATGTGTTGTAGTTTTCTCACTATACTTAGATGGAACAGTTCTTAGAAGGCTGAAATGGAAACGAGAGAGATTGCAAAGCATGTGGTATGCAGATTGGATTGGAAGAATAAGAGAAGCATAAGGACCAAAAGAATGCTGCTGCACAAAATCCAGAGCAAGTTAAATTGAAATTAGGTGTTTAGTGACGTTTTTTAAGAACAAAGTCTGAATATTTGTTTTTGTGTTTATCTTAATCTTGAGACTACAAACAAAATTACATGTAATAAAATAATTTTGCTTAAACTGATTATGACACTTTATGCAGTGTTTCTGCAATGGTTTATTTTATTTAAAATGACTCTATGAAACATTATAACTTGGTCACTGCTCTGCCTTAGTCAGACAGGTTGTTCACAGAGAAAGAAATACAGCATTTATGCTAAAATCCAGCCACAACCTTATTATCAAAATTAGGTTGAGGACAAACTATTGCTGTGGAGACCAGCTTTAGGGCAGGTAAGACTGCACTGGGGAAGGGATCTGAAGCAAAAACAGCCTAGGAAAAGCTCTTGGGGGGCTTTTTTGAAGCCAGGGAAAGCACTAACTCTGTAAAGGGAAATCCCAGATTGTGAGCAGGGCTGCTGAGATAACAAGAGTGGAACCAGCACCACCTGCCATTGATCAGCCTTCAGACTATAAGAAGCCTCAGGGACTAGTTGCTGCCCACAGAGTGAGCAAACAGGGTTTGCGTGTGCCCAGCTGGTGCCACAGCTGTCTTTAGCTTGTAGGTTCCCTGGAACCAGTGAAGCTGGAGGAAAGAACTCCCAGAGGAGGACCCAACATGGTTTATAACACAGCCAAAAAGCCACTGCCAGGAGGAATGTGGCAACTCAGGCTGAGCTCCTGTGCAAAAAGATGGTAGTGCGGCTGTGCAGCTGCAGGGAGTGCCTTCTCCTGGCACTTGCTCCAGTGGGAGGCAGTGAAAATACATGTCTGATATGTGAACAGATCAGTGAATTGCTGAGCCAGGTGGTGGAGCAGCTGAGAAGAATCAGAAAATGTGAAGATGAAATGGATTGGTGGAATCATACCCTGTAAAGGCAGCAGGTGGTGGCTCTTTGAGAAGCAGAAGGAAGTGGCCTAAGAAAAGGGGGGGGAATAGATATGGGTTCCTGCTCAGGGAGACAGGCAAACCCCTTCCTGGTCTCCCTCACCTTCCCATTTACCCCTACACAACAAATGTGGAGTACTGCAAGTTGAGAGCTGGGATCAAGAAGCCCCTGTGTCCTACAGCTGTCAGGTGAAAGACAGAAGTTTAAATGAAGAGGGTGAGTGGTGGAGGGCTCATGGCAGTGGCAGGGCTTGAGTGCACATTGCAACCTCTTCCACCAGGAAGGAGAGAAGAGTTCTGGTTGTTGGAGACTTTCTCCTGGCAGAGAAGGAAGAATCCAGTCCATAAATACCTGGTTTCAAGACAGGTGATACAGGCAGGGCTTTGCATTCTTTGATAATTGTCGCCGTATAGGAATAGGGTAATGGCCAAAGCAAAGAAGATAAAACACAAGCAGAGTATAGAGAAAGAAAAAAGACCCCATTTATTCCTGCAAGTAACACATATTTGTATCTATCTTGTTAGTGTGGCTGCATGTGATTGGTTAACAAACTTTTCTCAAGATTCTTATGGGTTAGTGATAGCATTGCTATAGTTACTTGTTAAGCTAGTCCAAGGGGCCTCCTATCTTATCTTGCAGTTTCTCATCCTCCAACATCCAGTCCAGGGAATTTCCAGCTTCTCATGGGAACACAGTGAGGTTTTCAATACTGAACTCCTCACCAGAGATCTTCAGAAGGTCCACAGATTCATCATAGTCCCCCACAATAATGACTGGTTTTGTAGGACACTGGGACCAATGGTAGAACCGGCATGCTCAGCTTGCTCCCTGCAATACCTGTACACCAACACATACAGCATGAGGAGTAAACAGAATGAGTTAGAAATCCATATGCAGTCAAGGGGTTATGATCTGGTGACAGTTACAGAGACATGGTGGGACAGCTCACATGACTGGAATGTGGTCAGGGATGGCTATGTCCTTTTTAGGAAAATCAGGTCAAAAAAGTGAGGTGGTGGAGTTGCTCTTTATGTGAGGGAGCATCTAGAATGTATCGAGTTCTGTCCAGCAGTGCATGAGGGGTGAGTTGAGAGTTTGTGGGTGTGAATTAAGGAGCAGGCCAGCATGGGTGATACTGTTGTGGGTGTTTGTTACAGACCACCTGATCAGGATGAGGAAGCTGATGAGGCCTTCTACAGGCAGCTGACAGCAGCACCACCACAATCACAGGCCCTGGTTCTCATGGGGCCTTCCACCCACAGTGCAGGAGGTTCCTCCAATGCATTGATGATAACTTCTTGACGCAAATGGTGGATGAGCCAACTAGGAGAGGAGCACTACTAGACCGGATACTCACTGACAAAGAGGGTCTGGCTGAAGTAGTGAAGGTTGAGGGATAGCTGTAGCAATCATGAGATGGTAGAGTTCAGGATCTTGTGTGGTAGGAACAGAATACCAATCAGGATCAAAACTTTGGACTTCAGGAGGTCCAACTTTGGCCTTTTCAAGCAATTACTAGGGGAAATCTCATGGGACAGGGTACTAGAAGGAAAAGAGGCCCATGATAGTGGGTTAATATTCAAAATCCACTTCTTCCAAGCTCAGGATCAGAGCATTCCAACAAATAGGAAATCAAGAAAGGGAGCCAGGAGACCTGTATGGTTAAGTAGGGAACTGCTGAGCCAACTCAAGTGGAAGAAGAGAATCTATAGATAATGGAAGAAGGGGCTGGCCACTGGGGAGGACTATAATACTTTTTTCATGTATAGAGGATGTATACTGCGATTGAGAGATGGGACGCAGCTTGATGCAAGCAAAGTTTCTGCTTTATTGTACAAAGTATTTTCTTTATATAGGCTAACTGTGGTAGTGTGAAAGTTCAGTCCTCCCACCACACGAACCACAGCTAACTCAGCTGGAGAAGTGAATGAAGAAGGCTGTATTTTACAAGCAGAATGAAATGCAATGAATATATACAAAATATACAGTATTTACAGTATATACAGATATATACAGGAAAGAACTTAACACAGAAACTACCTCCAGAGGAGAATTCCCCCTCCGGGTTCCCCCCAAAACCCCTTTTAACCCTTCCTCCCCTTTTCCCAAAGAGAATTAAAGAGAGAAAATGGATATTAAGGGAAATTTTGTTAGCTCGAAACAGTTGTTAAGGGAAAAAAAAAAAAAAAGTTGGTTTTCTTATCTCATAAGTCCAAGGTCAGCATCAGCCAAGAACGGAAGAGAAAAACAGCTGAATATGCTGATCTCAGACTAAATCCTTAAAGTTACATTCCTACTGATCTACCAATTAAATTCATTTAGAATTATCTTTGTTTTCCTTTTTACACCAAAACATTCAGCTAGAGTATTCTGTAGCTGTCCTTTTCTTAAAGGCACAGCCTAAAACTTTCACACTAACATAATCAAAAGCAACTTGTGATTGGTTATTCGATACGTCCATGTGACAGTTACAGACTCATGATTGGCTGCCGAGAAAATACCACAGAACACACATCTCTTAGCAAGGCTCAGACAGGTGTTAGACAAAAGACAAATGAACACACGTCTCTTATCTAGGTTCAAACAGAAGACAAAAGACTCTGTTGCAATGCTTAGGAGCTCCTGTTTTCAGGTCCTTGTGTAACATCCCTGAGTCACAGTGATCTTTGGTAGTCAGCTAAATGGTTTTTTTCCCCTACACAGCTGCACTCTGTTCCCAGGGTTTATGATCCCCAAGGGCTAAAACAGGGGCATCCGCGGATCTCCTCTTCAGGCTACGGTATCTGCTGGGTCCGCGGCGCTTCTGACATTCGCTGCGAGGCTCAGAGCGGCCCTCCCTTCACGTGCCCGTGGCTCTTGAACCCAGCGTCATCGGCGGCGGAATTTGAACAGGGACTGCACAGCTTGCAGGGCTCCGCTCGGCAGCAGCCCGCCTGCTCTGGTACTCTCTCACACTCTCTCGCGCCGCCACATTCTTTCTAAATTTTTTGTCCAGTGGGTGCTGTAGCCAGGGGCAGCATGGCTGTAACTCACAGGAAAAACTCCTTAAAAAAATCAGTGTCAACCCAGACAGAGGTAGAACACAAGCAGGTAGCTGTCCAGGTATCTGGCTGTAGTGAGTGCTGGAGCCTGGCTCTTGAGATGCAGGGTAGTGGGAGCAACTCTTGCATTAGGTGTGAGCAGATCGACTATCTGGTCAACCTGGAGGCCAGACTAAAGGATGAGGTTGCTAGTCTTAGGGATGTATGGGAATGTAGAAAAGAGATGAGCCAGAGGAGGAAAGAGATGAACCCGAGTAAGCAGGCTCCACAGGCTCCGCAGGCTCCCCCAGCAGAGACTGGTTATCCAAAAAACAGAGGGGAATGGACGCAGGTTCCTCTCAAAAGACAGAAATTAAAACCTCCTTGCCTCCCCTCACCTTCCTAGCTGCCCTTGGAAAGCAAGTATGGGGCACTGGAGATCGAGGGTGAGGTGATATTGTTGCTGGAGAACACACCACCTGGGGTTTTCCCTGAGACTAAACAGCCTAAGGTTAAACAGCCTAAGGCAAAGCAGCCTAAGGTTAACCAGCCTTCACGTGGCATCAGGACTTGTTCCCTCAAAAAAAAGAGGAGGGTAATTGTTATTGGTGATTCCCTCCTGAGGGGAACAGAGGATCCCATATGTAGGCCAGACCCATCTCATAGGGAAGTTATTAGCATAGCAGGAGCCCAAGTTGGAGATGTTACCAGAAGGCTGCCCAGTCTGGTACAGCCCTCTGACTACTATCCCTTATTGGTTATGCAGTTAGGGAATGATGATGTTGCTACCAGAACTCCCAGGGCTATCAAAAATGACTTCAGGGCCCTGGGAGATCTGGTTGAAAGGCCAGGTGCACAAAAAATTTTTACATCGATACCGTTAGTTGCAGGAGGGAACACAATAAGGAACAGGTCAGCAGCTATAGTCAACAAGTGGCTTAGAGGCTGGTGCAGTCAAAAGAATTTTGGGTTTTTCGATCTTAGAGAACTTTCTACTGCACCAGGTCAGCTGGCAACAGATGGAGTACATCTGTCCCAGAGGAGGGGAAAGGTCACAGTATACAAGAATGGCCTATCCCCCAAAGGTAAAAAGATTCTGGGAAGGGAATTAGAAGGTCTCATTGGTAGGGCTTTAAAGTAGCTTCAAAGGGGGAAGCGGCTGAAACCAGTCTCCTCAGGCAGGAGTCTGGGGGTGATAAGCTAGAGACAGAGGTGAAACCAGAAGCCCAGCTAAAGTGCATGTACATGAATGTACAAAGCATGGGTAACAAACAAGAGGAGATGGAAGCCTTGTTGCAGCAGGAAAGTTATGATGTAGTTGCCATCACAGAGATGTGGTGGGACAACTCACATGACTGGAGCGCTGCAATTGACGGCTACAGGCTCTTTAGGAGAGACAGGCAAGGAAGAAGGGGTGGAGGGGTGGCCCTGTACATCAGGGAGGCACTAGATGCCATTGAGATGGAGATCAGGGACAATCGAGTTGAGTGCTTGTGGGTGAAAATTAGAGGGAAGATTGTCAGGGCAGTTGGAGTCTGTTCTAGACCACAGAACAAGGAGGGAGATGTCGATGAAGCATTCTATAGGCAGCTTAAGGCTGTCTCAAGAGCGCCTGACCTCGTTCTTATGGGCGACATCAACCTGCCTGATAACTGCTGGGATCTCAACACAGCAGAGAGGAGGCAGTCTAGGAGGTTTTTAGAGTGCATGGAGGACAGCTTCTTATCCCAGGTGCTGTGTGAGCCTACCAGGGGTAAGGCTATGCTTGACCTCCTCTTCACCAACAGGGAAGGGCTGGTGGGTGATGTGGTGGTCAGAGGGTGTTTAGGCGCCAGTGACCACGAGATAATTGAATTTTCGGTATTCAGTCAAGCTAAAAGGGGTAGCAAGAAGACTTCCACTCTGGACTTCAGGAGGGCAGACTTCAGGCTACTCAAGGATCTAACTCAGAAGGTTCCTTGGGAAACAGCCCTTAAAAATAAAGGGGTCCAGGAGAGCTGGACCTGCTTCAAGGAAGAACTCCTGAAGGTGCAGGAACAGGCTGCGTCAATGTGCCTGAAGATGAGCCGCCAGGGCAGACGGCCAGCCTGGATGGACAATGAACTTTTAATAGAACGAAGGGAAAAAAAGAGGGTGTATCATCTTTGGAAGAAAGGGGAGGCAACCCATAGAATGTTTAGGGATGTTGCCAGGTCTTGTAGGAAGAAAATTAGGGAGGCAAAACGTATTTAGAGCTTAAACTGGCCTCTGCTGTGAAGGACAACAGAAAATCCTTCTATAAATATATTGATAGCAAGAGAAGGGGCAAGGGCAACCTCCATTCCTTGGTGGACACGGAGGGGAACGTTGTAACAAAGGATGAGGAAAAGGCAGAGATACTTAACACCTTCTTTACCTCAATTTTTACTAGCAGGACAGAACCCCTCCCAGAAGCTGGCCTGCAGAGCTGTCAGATGGAGCCAGGGAGCAGTGTAGTTCTCTTGTAATCCAGGAGGGAGTAATTAGAGATCTCCTCAGCCATTTGGATCCCCACAAGTCCATGGGACAAGACAGGATCCATCCTAAGGTGCTGAGAGAGCTGGCAGATGAGCTGTCCAAGCCACTTTCGATCATTTTTCAGCAGTCCTGGCTCATTGGAGAGATACCAGAAGACTGGAAGCTGGCCAACGTGGTGCCCATCCACAAGAAGGGCTGGTTGGAAGAGCCAGGGAATTATAGGCCTGTCAGCCTGACCTCAGTGCCAGGCAAGATTATGGAACAGGTCATCTTGAGTGCAATCACACAGCACTTATAGGATGGACAAGAGATCAGGCCTAGCCAGCATGGATTCAGGAAGGGCAGGTCCTGCCTGACCAACCTGATCTCCTTCTAGGATCAGGTGACCCGCCTGCTGGATGTGGGGAGGCCTGTGGATGTAGTCTACCTGGACCTCTGCAAGGCCTTTGACACTGTTCCCCACAGCAAACTTCTGGCCAAGCTATCAGCCCATGGCTTGGACAAGAACACACTGCGTTGGGTTAGGAACTGTCTGGAGGGCCGAGCCCAGAGAGTGGTGGTGAATGGTGCCACATCCAGCTGGCGGCCAGTCACTAGTGGTGTGCCCCAAGGATCAGTGCTGGGCCCCATGCTCTTTAACATCTTTATTGATGATCTGGATGAGGGCACTGAGTCCATCATCAGTAAATTTGCAGATGACACCAAGCTGGGGGCAGGAGTTGATCTGCTGGAGGGCAGAGAGGCTTTGCAGAGGGACCTCGACAGGTTGGACAGATGAGCAGAAACTAATGGCATGAGGTGGTACTCCTGAGCTTAAAGAGATTCTAAGAGATTCTTAGGAGAGTGACAGTAAGATTAAGGGGACAACAAGTTGAGGAAGAGGAGGCAGAGGAGGAGACAGATGACATAGACAACTGTTAGTCACCACGTGAAGAATTTAGAAATGTGCGAAAGGATTACATCAGAGCAGATAAGGAGCCAATTCTAGCTTGGCTTGGTAGATGTTACGATATAGGTGCTCCAGCTCTAGTAGTTGGAGACAAGTCAGCAGCTCAACTAGGAACTCTCTCAAAGGATAATGGAATAGATAGGCATCTAGCAGGACTCTCGGTATGGTTAGTCTCTGGGTACACCTTTTAATGGCAACTCTCATGAGATATCCTTCCCGAGATGATCTTCCATGGAATCCTAAACCCTGGACTACCATAAATGAGGGAATTAAGCGTCTGAGAGAATTTGCTGTCAGAGAGGTACTCTATGGTGGCCATGAGACTCTGAATCCTAATGAAATTCCTGTAGGAACTGGTCTTGCTAAAAAGCTCAACAAGCTTGCTCCTCCTAATTATGTAAATATTCTGGCAAGCAGAATTGTGGCAAGAAATTATGGTGGAGCTTCTCCTACGGTTGGCCAATTCACTGATCAAATGAGACAATTAGAGGATAGCATGACACGTGTTTCTTTGGTTTCAGCCATTGAAACTCTGTCTGGTGAGATAAATATTTGCATGAAAGAGCTGAAGGATGAATTTAGAAACACCATATCCCAATTGACACAAAGAGATAATTTCAATTCTTCCTCCAGGTGGATACAGGTTTCCTCTGTGAGGAATAGATGTCCTCCAAGGATGTCATTCTAAAAGAGGCCATTCCAAAACAGATCCAACCAAAACAGACCACCAAGGCAATCACGTGCGAGTATTTGGATAACTCTGCGTGATCAGTTTGGTGAGAACATGAACAGATGGGATGGTCAACCAACTTCTAATCTTTTCAGGAGACTGAGGGAACTGCAAAGTGGCAGAACCCGAGGTCGCAATACCAGAAGGGTAGCTGTTACTTCCACAGTTTCCCAGGACAACTCTAATAGCTCCAACACTGGCTCCAGTTCTAACACTGCACCATGTGCTCATTGCACATGTGGGCATGTTCCCCATAACTAGGGGTGCCCTGCCTCCCGCCAGGGGGAGGAAAGGGGTAACAGAGATAACAGAATCTATTGGGATGTGTACATCCAGTGGCCTGGCACTTCACAATTTCAGAAGTACAGGGCCTTGGTTGACACAGGGGCTCAGTGCACCATAATGCCATCAAATTATCAGGGATCAGAGGCTATAACTATTCTGGGAGTCACTGGTGGATCTCACGAGTTAACTAAGGTAGAGGTTGATATAAGTTTAACTGGTAAACAGTGGAGGAAGCATACAGCTGTGACCAGACCGGACACACCTTGTATTTTGGGAATTGATTTTCTGAGAGAAGGGCGTTTCAAAGACCCTAGAGGTTACAAATGGGCTTTTGGAGTAGCATCTGTAGAAATTGATGGAGAAAAACTGAAGCTGTCTGTTAGACCTGAGCTTTCTGATGAATCTGCAGCTGTGGGACAACACAAGATTCAGGACATTAAATTGCCGGTTGCATCTCAGACTGTGCATCACAGACAATACAGAACCAACCGTGACTCTTTGTTGCCCATTCAGAATCTGATTCATCAATTGGAGAGTCAGAAAGTCATCAGCAAAACTCATTCACCTTTCAACAGTCCAGTGTGGCCTGTGCGAAAGCAGAATGGAGACTGGCGTCTGACAGTCGACGACCGAGCCCTGAATGAAATAACTCCACCTATGAGTGCAGCAGTACCAGACATGATGGAACTCCAGTAAGAGCTGGAATCCAAAGAGGCCAAATGGTATGCTACCATAGACATTGCTAATGCCTTCTTCTCTATTCCCATAGCAGAGGAATGAAGGCCTCAGTTTGCTTTCACCTGGAGAGGAGTCCAGTACACTTTTAATAGATTGCCAATGGGCTGGATCCACAGCTCCAGCATCTGTCATGCAGTGATCCCTGATGCTCTGGAGAAAGGTGGTGCTCCAGAACACATCCAGTTCATCGATGATATCATTATCTGGGGTAAAACTGCTGAGGAAGTCTTTGAGAAAGGTAACAAAATCATTGACATTCTTCTGAATGCAGGTTTTGCCATCAAGCGAGACAAGGTGAAAGGACCTACCAGAGATCCAGTTTCTGGGAGTGCGGTGGCAGGATGGACGCCGACACATTCCAGTGGATGAGGTAAATAGAGTCTCTACCATGGCTAATCCCATGAACAAGCAAGAAACTCTACG
Source organism: Picus viridis (assembly GCA_033816785.1). NCBI lineage: Eukaryota > Metazoa > Chordata > Aves > Piciformes > Picidae > Picus > Picus viridis. Next base: position 48,393,830 of record CM066606.1, read on the forward strand.
TTTCTTGGGAATAGTGGGATTTTGGAGACTGCACATTCCTGGATACAGTCAGATTGTGAAACCTCTGTATGATGTGACTTGAAAGAGAAACAGTTTCCACTGGGGACCTGAACAACAAGCAGCCTTTGACCAGATAAAGCAAGAGGTAGTGCAAGCAATGGGTCTGGGACCTGCCCGAGATGGTCCAGACATTAAGAACATTTTGTACACGGCTGCAAGTGACAATGGTCCAACCTGGTGCTTGTGGCAAAGAGCTCCAGGTGAGACACGTGGACGACCTCTAGGTTTCTGGAGTCAAGGTTACAGAGGTTCAGAGGCTAATTATACTCCAACAGAGAAAGAGATTCTAGCTGCCTATGAAGGAGTGAAAGCAGCTTCTGAAGTAATTGGAACTGAATCACAACTTCTCCTAGCTCCCAGATTACCAGTTTTGAATTGGATGTTCAAAGGCAAAAGTTCCACACCACATCATGCAACAGATTCCACCTGGTCTAAGTGGATGGCTCTGATAACACAGAGAGCTCGAATGGGAAATCTTGAAAGACCTGGTCTGGTGGAGGTGATCTCAAGTTGGCCTGAAGGTACCAACTGTACCAAACCTCCAGAGGAGAGAGTAACTCGTGCTGAGGAAGCTCCTCCTTACAATGACCTATCTGATGATGAAAAGAAGTATGCTTTGTTCACAGACAGTTCCTGTCGTCTTGTCGGGAACAAGCGAAGGTGGAAGTCTGCAGTGTGGAGTCCAACACGCTGAGTTGCAGAGGCAAAGGATGGAGAAGGAGAATCCAGTCAATTCGCAGAGGTAAAAGCTGTCCAGCTAGCTATTGATGTAGCTGACCGTGAGAGATGGCCAAAGCTTTATCTCTACACCAACTCATGGATGGTAGCCAATGCTCTGTGGGGTTGGCTAAAGGACTGGAAAAAGAATGTTTGGCAGAGGAAAGGAAAGGTTATTTGGGCAGCTGACCTGTGGCGGGACATTGCTGATCGAATTGAGAGAATTCCAGTGAAGGTGAGACACATTGATGCTCACATTCCTAAGAGCAAAGCTACTGAGGAACAGCAACACAACCATCAGGCAGATTTAGCTGCAAGACTTTCTCAAGTAGACATGGACTCTGATCTTGATCTTTACTGGAAACACCGAGGTGAGATATTCTTAGCTCGGTGGGCTCACGATTCGTCAGGACATCAAGGCAGAGATGCAACCTACCAGTGGGCACGTGACAGATCCATAGACATTTCCATGGATGCTATCACACAAGTCATCCATGACTGTGACATTTGTGCTGCTATTAAGCAGGCAAAACAACTTAAGCCCTTATGGTATGGTGACAGATGGTCCAAGTACAAGTATGGTGAAGCTTGGCAAGTTGACTACATCACTCTACCACGTTCTTGTTCTGGTAAGCAGTATGTGCTTACCATGGTAGAAGCAAACACTGGATGGTTGGAAACTTATCCAGTTCCACATGCGACTGCACGCAACACCATTCTTGGTCTGGAGAGACAAATCCTGTGGAGACACGGAACTCCAGAGAGGACTGAGTCAGACAACGGAACTCACTTCTAAAACAACCTTGTAAAGAGCTGGGCCAAAGAGCACGGCATTGAGTGGATATTCCACATCCCCTACTTAGGCACCAGCTGCAGGGAAGATTGAACGCTACAACGGTTTGTTGAAGACCACTCTTAAAGCCATGGGGGGTGCATCTTTGGAAAACTGGGAAAAGCATTTAGCACAAGCAACCTGGCTGGTAAATAGTAGAGGTTCAGTGAACCGAGCTGGACCGACACACTCAGATCTGCTACAGAAAGTAGAAGGTGATAGAGTTTCTGTTGTTAGAGAAAAGAATCTGTTAGGTAAAACTGTTTGGGTATTTCCTCCCTCAGGAGAGGCAAAACCTGCCCAAGGGGTGGTTTCAGCTGAAGGTCTGGGTCACACTTATTGGGTAATGCAAGAGAATGTTGAAATTCAGTGTATTCCACAAAGAAATTTAACTTTAGCTGAAAGAGTTTAATTTCAGCGTGGTGTACAGCTACATCACGCCCAAAGGAAGATTCCCTGAGGAACCTACAGTGCACATACCCTGAGAACCCTGAGAGCCCTGAGTCAGCTGAGAGTCTCTGTTTCCCTGTTTCCCTGTTTCCCTTTTCTTTGCTTCATCTGCGAAGAGACAAACTGTTTTCCATTTTTCTTGTTTCTTGGACTTCTGAATCATTTACATCTGAGGATAGCCGGAATGGACTATGAACTTTACTTACAAACTGTAGATATTGTTTTAGACTGGATGGACAGTACGAACAGCCAATGAAATTGTTTAGCAGGGGTCGATTGTGACCGGTTTAGGTTGTGCCTTTAAGAAATGGACACTTTCTGAACACTCTGGCTGAATGTATTGAAAACAAAGATATGCTAAACTAATTTCATTGGTGGATAGGTAAAATGCAACTTTGAGTTTTGGGTTCAGTCTGTTTGGAGTCAGTCTGTTCCTCTCTGTTCCTGTGGGCCTGTCGGCTTCTCTCTCGCTGAAGCAACAGACCGACCTTGGATTAACAGAGCTAAGCAGATAAGAAAACTAACTCTTGCATACGCTTTGAGCTAACAGAATTTTCTCCTTAATTGCCTTTCTCTCTCTCTCTAACTCTTTTTGGGAAAAAAGGGGAGGTAGGGAGGGAGAAGGGGGTACAGGCCGAACCCCCTGGCTGCAGGGGGAAAAAGGTCTCCTGTATTACATACATTGCTGTATATTTCTGTATATATTGTAAATATTGTATATTTTTTGTATATATTCATTGCATTCCATTTATGCTTGTAAATATAGCTTTCATCTGCTTCTCCGGATGAGTTAGCTGTGGAATCTTTTGTGTGTGTGTGGGGAACTTTCTCACCCTGCCACACCATTGGAATGGGCTGCCCGGGGAGCTGGTGGAGTCACCATCATTGGAGGTGTTCAGGAGGAGACTTGATAGGGTGCTCGGTGCCATGGTTTAGTTGATTAGGCAGTGTTGGATTAGTTGATGGGTTGGACATGATGATCTTGAAAGTCTCTTCCAACCTGGTCTATTCTATTCTATTCTATTCTATTCTATTCTATTCTATTCTATTCTATTCTATTCTATTCTATTCTATTCTATTCTATTCTATTCCAGTTTGTTCCACTGTATTCCAACTTCTGATTGTTCTAGACTGTTATTCTACTGTTTCTTAGCCTTCTACCATGTGTAATCAACCTATCATTGACTTGGCAAATGAACCTGAATAAAATTGGCTTGGGAAAACATTTTTTTATATTTAATAAATAATATTCATATGTGATTATATTTCTGGCCAATTAATTTATAAACTAAGTAGGCATTTTAAAACCTAAATAAATGAGAAACCTTCACTAATTTCTCTTTGCTGCTCTTTCACCTCAAAGTCTAAACTATTAAGATCCTTTTGTGTAGATGCATATGTCTGCTCAGACATGCTATAATAACATGTTACAAAGGTTCTATGGTCATAACGTTGTTTTCTGTATGTCATGATTTGAACCAGAACAAAACAGGTCAAACTGAACCAGTGGGTTAACCTGATTATTTTCCCAACACAGGAGGGAAAAAATAACACAAAAAAAGTTTGGGATTGAGACAACCACAACAAAAAAGTTAGATAAAAATAGAATTTACTGATCAAAAATAAGAACATAATATAAAAGACATTACCTTAGCTTATTTGCAGAAAAAGCACGGTGTAAAGTAGCAGCAAGCAGAAGCAAGTGAGCCAAAAGCCCAACCTAGAAAAGTGCTCCTCCACCCCTCCTTGTTCCACTGCCATCCCAACAGATAAGACAAAACCCAGAAGAACCCAGAACCAGAATAGGAAGCCTCCCATGTTGCAATGTGAACTTCAAGCCACATAATAATTTGCATTAGTTAACACTTTCACTTTTTGAAGTTGGTATGTCTGCGTGGTTTGAATGTATGGTTATTATTAATATTTAATAGGCAGAATGATTGATAGAAATATTAATAAATGTATTAATTTAAAAATCCAGTGGAAAACATTAATAAAACCTATTTATTGGTTCAAACTATTTTGCTGTGGAACAGATACCTCACCAGCAAGAACATGTAACAATTTAAAGAATATTAGCAAAAAAAAAAAAAAGGCAAAACACCAAAAAAATGAAACAACAAACAAACCAGAAACAGCAAAGAGAAATTCAAACTGTAAAGAAAAAAGAGAACATCAGCAACATACCACCTTTGCCCACAAGGGGGCAATTCTAGAATTCTCTAGGGCAACAGACTTTTTAACAGATGCTTATAAAAATGAAATTTCATAGATTACTCACTGCAAATCACTGTAGTCCAGTACATTCGGTCAGAAGGTTTATAATCCAAAGATCGCAGTACCACGCAGCACGTGTGAGGCTTTAAACAAAAGTAATATGGCATCAAACTGAAAGCTGCAGGAACGCAGTTTCACTTTCTCTTGGCTTCTGCAGCTTGTTGCTGAGGCACATACAGAGTTTATCTCCAAAGGCTTTACAGCTGAAAGCTTTGTAGAAAGGAGGCTGCTGCTGAGGCTTGCAGGGTTTGTCAGCTTTGTAGCTTTGCTTGTTTTGGAGAGGTTCTTCAGCTGCAATCTTCGCAGCAGTTCTTATTGCTTCTTCCAATAAAACAATGGTACGGGGGTCTTGACTCCTCCAGGGTTTGTCTCTCAGCCCAGCAAGACACATCTGTCTGCTCCTGGGCTTTACAACACATTAGTGCAAGAGGCACTTGCAGTCTTTCTGGGTAAACTGAAGCACAGCTTGGATTCCAAATTGCAAGGCAAGCAAGGCTTGAATTCTGGGGCTTGCAGGGTTAAGTCTTGTGGCTTCTCCCAGATCTTGGACAAGGCAAGGCAAGGCAAGGCACTCACTCTTTGGGCTAGTATTCATAGATTTCCTAAAACAATGATGGTCAATAATAACAAAGATTAAGAGGTAGAAACCTGATACTTTAACCTATAGAATCAGTTTTCTCCAAACATCGCCAAAGGCACACACACCTGGCCCACTTGGACTGCAGGGCATGTTCAGACAAGCCTGGCAACATGGGCAATCTCCTGAAAAAACAGACCTCCTGGATTCTGCTCCATTGTCTGGTTCAGAGGATTTTTGAGGCTTTTGTTCCTTCAAGATGCTGCAGCATAGTATGAATAACAGCAGCAGTTTCAATTCAATCCATGACACTCCATCTCAGTGTTTAAACCTGGTAGTCAGGCCCAAAACACTATGAAAATCAACATAATTAATCCCATAGTATGTGGAACGCTTTGAACACTGAAAGAGTCTAAATCTTGCCTTTCTTGTACATGTAAACCAACAAAGATAAAATCACCTTTGCTTCCAGAGACAGCTGCCCAAGGTGTGTGGTGGGAGACTCTGGAATATCCAACAAAAAGTAAGAAGGCTGCCCAGTCTGGTACAGGCAACTACTGTCCCTTATTAGTTATGCAGTTAGGGAATGATGATGTTGCAACCAGAACTCTGTGGTGGAGTAGAAAGGTCCCCACACACACACAAAAGAATTCCACAGCTAACTCAGCCGGAGAAGCAGATGAAAGCTATATTTTACAAGCAGATATGGAATGCAATGAATATGTACAAAAACATACAATATTTACAATATATACAGAAATATACAGCAATGTATGTAATACAGGAAACCTTTCCCCAACCCCTGCGGCCAGGGGGTTCAGCCTGTCCCTCCCTTCTCCCTCCCTACCTCCCCTTTTTCCCAAAAGGGTTAGAGAGAGAGAGAAAGGAAGGTAATTAAAAGGGGAAAACTTTGTTAAAGCTCAAAGCGAATGCAAAAGTTAGTTTTCTTATCTGGTTCGCAAGAATCATTCCTGCGTAGCAAGCTGTTGCTTCAGAGAGAAAAAGCAGGCCAGCTCACAGTACAGGGGGAAGAAGAAGAAGACTGACTGCCCCCCCAACTGAAAGACCAAGCTAGAACCTACAGCCGGGTTCCACCAATGAAATTGGATTAGCATATCTCTTGTTTTCATTTATATACCAAAATATTCAGCCAGAGTGTTCAGAAAGTGTCCTTCTCTTAAAGGCACAGCCTAAACCGGTCACAATCCACCCCTGCTAAACAATTTCATTGGCTGTTCATACTGTCCATCCAACAACAATATCTACAGTCTGTAAGTAAAGTTAAGTTCATAGTCCATTCCGACTATCCTCAGGTGTAGATGATCCAGAAGTCCAAGAAACAAGAAAAATGGAAAACAGTTTGTTTCTTCGCAGACGAAGCGAAGAAAAGGGAAAACAGGGAAACAGAGACTCTCAGTTGACTCAGGGCTCTCGGGGTTCGTGCACCGTGGATCCCTCAGGGATTCTTTCTTTGGGCGCGATGTAGCTGTACAACACTCTGAAATTAAACTCTTTCAGCTAAAGTCAAATTTCTTTGTGGAATACACCGAATTTCACCATTCTCTTGCATTACCCAATAAGTGTGACCCGGACCTTCAGCTGAAACCACCCCTCGGACAGGTTTAGCCTCTCCTGAGGGAGAAAATACCAAAACAGTTTTACCTAACAGATTCTTTGCTCTAACAAGAGATCACCTCCACCAGACCAGGTCTTTCAAGATTTCCCATTCGAGCTCTCTGTGTTATCAGAGCCATCCACTTAGACCAGGTGGAATCTGTTGCATGATGTGGTGTGGAACTTTTGCCTTTGAACATCCAATTCAAAACTGGTAATCTGGGAGCTAGGAGAAGTTGTGATTCAGTTCCAATTACTTCAGAAGCTGCTTTCACTCCTTCATAGGCAGCTAGAATCTCTTTCTCTGTTGGAGTATAATTAGCCTCTGAACCTCTGTAACCTTGACTCCAGAAACCTAGAGGTCGTCCACGTGTCTCACCTGGAGCTCTTTGCCACAAGCACCAGGTTGGACCATTGTCACTTGCAGCCGTGTACAAAATGTTCTTAATGTCTGGACCATCTCGGGCAGGTCCCAGACCCATTGCTTGCACTACCTCTTGCTTTATCTGGTCAAAGGCTGCTTGTTGTTCAGGTCCCCAGTGGAAACTGTTTCTCTTTCAAGTCACATCATACAGAGGTTTCACAATCTGACTGTATCCAGGAATGTGCAGTCTCCAAAATCCCACTATTCCCAAGAAACGTAGAGTTTCTTGCTTGTTCATGGGATTAGCCATGGTAGAGACTCTATTTACCTCATCCACTGGAATGTGTCGGCGTCCATCCTGCCACCGCACTCCCAGAAACTGGATCTCTCTGGTAGGTCCTTTCACCTTGTCTCGCTTGATGGCAAAACCTGCATTCAGAAGAATGTCAATGATTTTGTTACCTTTCTCAAAGACTTCCTCAGCAGTTTTACCCCAGATAATGATATCATCGATGAACTGGATGTGTTCTGGAGCACCACCTTCCTCCAGAGCATCGTGGATCACTGCATGACAGATGCTGGAGCTGTGGATCCAGCCCATTGGCAATCTATTAAAAGTGTACTGGATTCCTCTCCAGGTGAAAGCAAACTGAGGCCTGCATTTCTCTGCTATGGGAATAGAGAAGAAGGCATTAGCAATGTCTATGGTAGCATACTATTTGGCCTCTTTGGATTCCAGCCCATATTGGAGTTCCATCATGTCTGGTACTGCTGCACTCATAGGTGGAGTTACTTCATTCAGGGCTCGGTAGTCGACTGTCAGACGCCAGTCTCCATTCTGCTTTCGCACAGGCCACACTGGACTGTTGAAAGGTGAATGAGTTTTGCTGATGACTTTCTGACTCTCCAACTGACGAATCAGATTCTGAATGGGCAACAAAGAGTCACGGTTGGTTCTGTATTGTCTGTGATGCACAGTCTGAGATGCAACCGGCAATTTAATGTCCTGAATCTTGTGTTGTCCCACAACTGCAGGTTCATCAGAAAGCTCAGGTCTAACAGACAACTTCAGCTTTTGTCCATCAACTTCTACAGATGCTACTCCAAAAGCCCATTTGTAACCTCTAGGGTCTTTGAAATGCCGCTTCCGCCTCTGAAGCTACTTTAAAGCCCTACCAATGAGACCTTCTAATTCCCTTCCCAGAATCTTTTTACCTTTGGGGGATAGGCCATTCTTGTATACTGTGACCTTTCCCCTCCTCTGGGACAGATGTACTCCATCTGTTACCAGCTGACCTGGTGCAATAGAAAGTTCTCCAAGATCGAAAAACCCAAAATTCTTTTGACTGCACCAGCCTCTAAGCCACTTGTTGACTACAGCTGCTGACCTGTTCCTTATCGTATTCCCTCCTGCAACTAACGGTATCGATGTAAAAATTTTTGTGCACCTGGCCTTTCAACCAGATCTCCCAGGGCCCTGAAGTCATTTTTGATAGCCCTTCTCTCAGAAAATCAGTTCCCAAAATACAAGGTGTGTCCGGTCTGGTCACAACTGTATGCTTCCTCCACTGTTTACCAGTTAAACTTATATCAACCTCTACCTTAGTTAACTCGTGAGATCCACCAGTGACTCCCAGAATAGTTATAGCCTCTGATCCCTGATAATTTGATGGCATTATGGTGCACTGAGCCCCTGTGTCAACCAAGGCCCTGTACTTCTGAAATTGTGAAGTGCCAGGCCACTGGATGTACACATTCCAATAGATTCTGTTATCTCTGTTACCCCTCTCCTCCCCCTGGTGGGAGGCAGGGCACCCCTAGTTATGGGGAACATGCCCACATGTGCAATGAGCACATGGTGCAGTGTTAGAACTGGAGCCACTGGGTTACTCAAGGAAGGGTTGGTAGGTGATGTGGTGGTCAGAGGGTGTTTAGGCACAAGTGACCACGAGATAATTGAGTTTTCGGTATTCAGCCAAGCTAAGAGGGGTAGCAAGAAGACCTCCACTCTGGACTTCAGGAGGGCAGACTTCAGGTTACTCAAGGAACTAACTCAGAAGGTTCCTTGGGAAACAGCCTTTAAAAATAAAGGGGTCCAGGAGAGCTGGACCTGCTTCAAGGAAGAACTCCTGAAGGTGCAGGAACAGGCTGTGCCAGTGTGCCGGAAGATAAGCCACCGGGGCAGACGGCCAGCCTGGATGGACAATGAACTTTTAATAGAACTAAGGGAAAAAAAGAGGGTGTATCATCTTTGGAAGAAAGGGGAGGCAACCCATGGAGTGTTTAAGGATGTTGCCAGGTCTTGTAGGAAGAAAATTAGGGAGGCAAAAGCGTATTTAGAGCTTAAACTGGCCTCTGCTGTGAAGGAGAAAAAAAGTCCTTCTATAAATACATTAATAGCAAGAAGAAGGGCAAGGACAACCTCCACTCCTTGGTTGATACTGGAGGGGAACGTTGTAACAAAGGATGAGGAAAAGGCAGAGATACTTAACACCTTCTTTGCCTCAACTTTTACTAGCAGGGCAAAATGTCTTCCAGACAGCTGGCCTGCAGAGCTGGCAGAAGGAGCCAGGGAGCTGCATAGTTGTCCTCTGTTCCAGGAAGGAGTAAGCGATCTCTTCAGCCACTTGGACCCCCACAACTCCATGGGACAGGATGGGATCCATCCTAGAGTGCTGAGAGAGCTGGCAGATGAGCTGGCCAAGCCACTCTCCATCATTTTTCAGCAGTCCTGGCTCACTGGAGAGGACCCAGAAGACTGGAAGCTGGCCAGCGTGGTGCCCATCCACAAGAAGGGCCGGTTGGAAGAGCCAGGGAATTATAGGTCTGTCAGCCTGACCTCAGTGCCAGGCAAGATTATGGAACAGGTCATCTTGAGTGCAATCACACAGCACTTATAGGATGGACAAGAGATCAGGCCTAGCCAGCATGGATTTAGGAAGGGCAGGTCCTGCCTCACCAACCTGATCTCCTTCTAGGATCAGGTGACCCGCCTGCTGGATGTGGGGAGGCCTGTGGATGTAGTCTACCTGGACCTCTGCAAGGCCTTTGACACTGTTCCCCACAGCAAACTTCTGGCCAAGCTATCAGCCCATGGCTTGGACAAGAACACACTGCGTTGGGTTAGGAACTGTCTGGAGGGCCGAGCCCAGAGAGTGGTGGTGAATGGTGCCACATCCAGCTGGCGGCCAGTCACTAGTGGTGTGCCCCAAGGATCAGTGCTGGGCCCCATGCTCTTTAACATCTTTATTGATGATCTGGATGAGGGCATTGAGTCCATCATCAGTAAATTTGCAGATGACACCAAGCTGGGGGCAGGAGTTGATCTGCTGGAGGACAGAGAGGCTTTGCAGAGGGACCTCAACAGGCTGGACAGATGGGCAGAGTCCAACGGCATGAGATTTAACACATCCAAGTGCCGGGTTCTGCACATTGGCCACAACAACCCCATGCAGTGCTACAGGCTGGGGTCAGAGTGGCTGGAGAGTGGCCAGGCAGAGAGGGACCTGGGGGTACTGGTCAATGGGAGGCTGAACATGAGCCTGCAGTGTGCTCAGGCAGCCAAGAGGGCCAATGGCATCCTGACCTGCATCAGGAAGAGTGTGGCCAGCAGGAGCAGGGAGGTCATTCTTCCCCTGTACACTGAATTGGTTAGGCCACACTTTGAGTCCTGTGTCCAGTTCTGGGCCCCTCAGTTTAGGAAGGATGTTGCCTTGCTGGAATGTGTCCAGAGAAGGGCAACGAAGTTGGTGAGGGTTTGGAACACAAGCCCTATGAGGAAAGGCTGAGGGAGGTGGGGTTGCTTAGCCTGGAGAAGAGGAGACTGAGGGGTGACCTTATTGCTCTCTACAACTACCTGAAGGGAGGTTGTAGCCAGGCAGAGGTTGGCCTCTTCTCCCAGGCAGCCAGCACCAGAACAAGAGGACACAGTCTCAAGCTGCACCAGGGCAGGTTTAGGCTGGATGTTAGGAAGAAGTTCTATACAGAGAGAGTGGTTGCCCATTGGAATCGGCTACCTGTGGAGGTGGTGGAGTCACCTTCATTGGAGGTATTCAGGAGGAGACTTGATGGGGTGCTTGGTGCCATGGTCTAGTTGTTTGGGTGGGTTGGATTGGTTGATGGGTTGGACGCAATGATCTTGAAGGTCTCTTCCAACCTGGTTTATTTACAATCAACCAGTACCCCCAGGTCCCTCTCTGCCTGGCCGCTCTCCAGCCACTCTGACCCCAGCCTGTAGCACCGCATGGGGTTGTTGTGGCCAATGTGCAGAACCCGGCACTTGGATGTGTTAAATCTCATGCCGTTGGACTCTGCCCATCTGTCCAGCCTGTTGAGGTCCCTCTGCAAAGCCTCTCTACCCTCCAGCAGATCAACTCCTGCCCCCAGCTTGGTGCCTCCCTTGAAGTAGCAGTGGAGCTGGCATAACACCTCTCACGCAGCCCAGGCTTGTTTCCAGTGAGCCTGGTTTCTCCCTTCCCCCTCCCCCTCCTTTGAATCTAGTTTAAAGCTTGATTAATGAGCCCAGCCAAACTCTGCAATATAAACCTTCTCCTCCTTTGAAAGAGAAATGCACCCCATCTGCTACCAGCAGATCTGGCATCATGTGAGGTGACGCATGGTCAGAAACCCCAAAGTTGTGTTGGAGGCACCAGGCTCCAAGCCAAAAATTGATCTAGTGAGTCCTCCTGAGTCTTTCTGGGCTGGTCCCTGCAACTGGGAGGATAAAAGAGAACACTACCTGTGCTCCCACTCACTTGACCAGTTGACCCAAGGCCCTGAAGTCTCTTTAGATAGCCCTCAGATTCCTTTTTTCAAGGTTGTCATTACCTACCTGAAGGTTAATAATGGGTAGTAATCTGTGGACTGTACCAGGGTAGGAAGCCTTCTTACCACATCATTAACTCAGGCCTCAAGGAGACAGCAGACTTCCCTTTGAAGTGAGTCAGGTCTGCATATTGGACATCTGGGGGGCTGCAGGGATAACTGAAGCAACACTCCTGACACACCAGGTAAGAGCTTGTTGCCACTCTCTGCTGTTGAGGGGAGGTGGGATGTGGGCAAAGCAGGAGTTTGTTTCCTGCTTTGACCATGGACTTGCCTCCACTCCCTTCTTTCCCTTAGGTTATTGCTCTTCAGTCTGGAGGTGGAAGGCTACAGGGGGTATTTGCCCTTCAGTACTGTTTAATAGGTGTTCCTGACTCTTCTTGAATAATCTTAAAGATCCTGACTCTTTAAAGATCTTAAAGATTTTTTCCGAAAGAAACAATTCTATGATTCTAATCTTAAAAATAGATCAGAAGGGGGAAAATTACAATGATACTGTACTGGCTGTAGGTATTGCAGGAGGCAGCTGCAAGAGTTTCCTGTGGCTTGTGGATGCCTGGTTCATGAAAGAGATGGCTATAGCAAATCCACCACAGGGTGTGACTGAGCCAAATTGGCACCACCTTGGAGAAAACACATATAAGAATGAGCAAAAACCCCTGCATGTGCAGTGAAAAAAGGAGGGAAAAAAGTCTGAGAAACAGGTCTGAAAACACCATGGTCTGAGATTTAGAAGGCAATAGGAAGAGCTGGAGCAGAGATTCCCTGCAACATCTGTAAGAAGGCACAGTGGAGCACCTATTTCCCTGAAGCCCATGGAGAGGACCATTTCAGAGTAGGTATCTACAGTGATGCCCATGAAAGATCTCACAGAATCAAGTGGGTTTTGTTCTGGAAGGACAACAGCCTGTAGGAGGCATTGCACTCTGGAGCAGGAGAAAAATTCGAGGAGGAAGAAGCAATGGAGAGGAACGCTTATGGACAGGATGTACAATACAATACAATACAATAAACCAGGTTGGAAGAGACCTTCAAGATCATCGCGTCCAACCTATCAACAAATCCAACCCACCCAAACAACTAGACCATGCAGCCAAGCACCCCATCAAGTCTCCTCCTGAACACCTCCAATGATGATGACTCCACCACCTCCACAGGTAGCCGATTCCAATGGGCAACCACTCTCTCTGTATAGAACTTCTTCCTAACATCCAGCCTAAACATGCCCTGGTGCAGCTTGAGACTGTGTCCTCTAGTTCTGGTACTGGCTTCCTGGGAGAAGAGACCAACCTCTGCCTGGCTACAACCTCCCTTCAGGTAGTTGTAGAGAGCAATAAGGTCACCCCTCAGTCTCCTCTTCTCCAGGCTAAGCAAGCCCACCTCCCTCAGCCTCTCCTCATAGGGCTTGTGTTCCAAACCCCTCACCAACTTCGTTGCCCTTCTCTGGACACATTCCAGCAAGGCAACATCCTTCCTAAACTGAGGGGCCCAGAACTGGACACAGGACTCAAGGTGTGGCCTAACCAATTCAGTGTACAGGGGAAGAATGACCTCCCTGCTCCTGCTGGCCACACTCTTCCTGATGCAGGCCAGGATGCCATTGGCCTTCTTGGCTGCCTGGGCACACTGCAGGCTCATGTTCAGCCTACAATCAACCAGTACCCCCAGGTCCCTCTCTGCCTGGCCACTCTCCAGCCACTCTGACCCCAGCCTGTAGCACTGCATGGGGTTGTTGTGGCCAATGTGCAGAACCCGGCACTTGGATGTGTTAAATCTCATGCCGTTGGACTCTGCCCATCTGTCCAGCCTGTTGAGGTCCCTCTGCAAAGCCTCTCTGCCCTCCAGCAGATCAACTCCTGCCCCCAGCTTGGTGTCATCTGCAAATTTACTGATGATGGACTCAATGCCCTCATCCAGATCATAAATAAAGATGTTGAAAAGCATGTGGCCCAGTACTGATCCTTGAGGCACACCACTAGTGACTGGCTGCCAGCTGGATGTGGCACCATTCACCACCACTCTCTGGGCTCGGCCCTCCAGACAGTTCCTAACCCAACGCAGTGTGCTCCTGTCCAAGCCTTGGGCTGATAGCTTGGCCAGGAGTTTGCTGTGGGGAACAGTGTCAAAGGCCTTGCAGAGGTCCAGGTAGACCACATCCACAGGCCTCCCCACATCCACCAGGCGGGTCACCTGATCCTAGAAGGAGATCAGGTTGCTGAGGCAGGACCTGCCCTTCCTAAATCCATGCTGGCTAGGCCTGATCCCTTGGCCATCCTGTAAGTGCTGTGTGATTGCACTCAAGATGACCTGTTCCATAATCTTGTCTGGCACTGAGGTCAGGCTGACAGGCCTAGAATTCCCTGGCTCTTCCAACCAGCCCTTCTTGTGGATGGGCACCACGTTGGCCAGCTTCCAGAATTCTGGGACCTCTCCAGTGAGCCAGGACTGCTGAAAAATGATGGAGAGTGACTTGGCCAGCTCATCTGCCAGCTCTCTCAGCACCCTAGGATGGATCCTATCCTGTCCCATGGAGTTGTGGGGGTCCAAGTGGCTGAGAAGATCTCTAACTAGCCCATCCTGGAACAGAGGACAACTATGCAGCTCCCTGGCTCCTTCTGCCAGCTCTGCAGGCCAGCTGTAACCCCCTGTTCGTCATATGCTCATGGTGCTTGGAAAATGGGAGAGGTAGAGGGAAGGTGATTAAGTTTCTGTCTTTGTTACTCACTCAAGTCTATTTTTAAATGGCAATAAATCAAATTAATTTTCCATAAGCCAAGTATGTTTTTCTTGTGAGCGTAACTTTTAAGTGACCTCCCTAACTTTATCTCAGTCCATCATTTTATTTCCCCCCACCCTGCCCTTTTGAGGACATATAGTGACAGAGCAGCTGGGTGGGGGTCTGGCAGCAATCCAAGGTCAATCCACCACAAAAGGACACATTCTGGTTTCAAGAAAGTTGAAAGCAAACAACACAACCTTCAGGTAATGAAAGAGTGATTTTGAACAGCCAGATACATTTTCTCCAGAGAAGGTGTTAAAATAACCTCTGTAAAGAACCCCAGTGAGCTTTCAGCATACACACACAGAATTTTCACCTGCACAAACTTCACCTGAAGTGTGAACAGTCTGATGAGGAAAGAAAAAATTTTTTTTTTTTTTTAATGAAGCCCAGATGGAGTTGAGGAAATACTTATCTGCTTTTTCAGTAGATTGCTGAAACAGTTAAAAAGTAAATCAAAGTTTAAGATAAAAGCTCTGAGCCTCTCAAACAGAAATACATGCTTTAAAAAAGAAACTTGGTGAAAATGCATAGTTCACTTTGAAAGACAGAGTTCAAAAATCCATCAATCCATTTAGTTTCAGAAAGGAAAACTTCTTGTTTAAGTATAGAATTAAACTGTCTAGAAACAAAACCTCTAATCCCTGCTTCTATCACTTCTACCATTACCATGTTTACCTATTCCTTTGCACCCTGTTGTTTTAGTGGGTTCTTTGGTTCAGGAATTAGCACAGCTTACCCCAGGTGCCATGAGGGCATAGCGTGCCTTTATGGAAAGGCAGACAAGGTTATGTAACAGCATAGCAAAACAGAAAGCAAAGCACAATCCAAAAGCTAGACCTGCATTACCCACGGTCCCAGAGAGGCACAAATAGAAAACTAGGCACAAAACTAGACACATTACCACAGCTCCAGATATTTCAAAATAGCAGGGGGAGGCCAGAGCCCAAATCCTAGTGGGCAATCCCACTGCTCAATGGAGGATTGTTGCAGCTGCAAAAAACCATCCCTCCTTTGGATATACCCAATGTTAAATGGGGGCAGCATCCTGTGATGTCAGGCCAAGATGCCACAGGAGGCTGGGCTTTGGGGGCAAAAGCCCTTCCCCAATAAGCAATCATGTTACATAACCTACATCCCCTATTGCTTATGTGCACAGCCCACTTGGGGGTCATGGCACCCCCTGCCCAGCAATTGCCTTTCTTCTCATCTTTCTCCAGGTCCATTTGCCCTCTACGAAGTGTTTGGAGGGCATTTGTAATTGGCAAGCAAAACAATAAATTCCTAGCCCTACTTTGTTTATAAAAACAGGAACTTGCAGGTTCTTGTTTTTCATAGCTTTAGCCTTTCTTATCAGTCAGCTGGGTACTTCTGATCAGACACAAATTAACAGCTTTCTGTCACACATGTTTATCAGTAAGTCAGTCCTCAGAGATAACACAGAGACAATAGCAGAAGGAATTCAAGCATTACATGCCCACAAAGAGTGGCAAAGGTCCTAAGTAACATGGCCTGGTATCAGTCTGGTTTGAACTCCAATTATGACCGTTAATTAATTTTATTAAGGTATTCCTCTTTTGATTTTAAGATAATTTTTGCATTTAATGGAAGAATAGCTTCACAAAACGATTCCTGGTTTGCTTGAATACAGAAGTTGAAGAACCTATTCTCTTTTGGTTGGTTATTAATAACACTAATGTTTAAAAAATTATTTTTCTTTTAATTAACTTTTCCCAGCTTCAGCTTACAGAAATTTTCATATTACTTTTCAATATGTATACTTAATAATGAGGTCAAGCTCTCTAAATTTGCCATGAATTTAAAGTGTATCAAAATTTTCTTCCTTAAAGAATTATTTTTTTTAAAAAATTAGAAGTTCACCTTTGAATTCTTACAGGACAACAGTATTGCTTGCCCTATTATTGCAGATAAGTGTAGCAGCCACAGCACTACCATTTGCAGGTCAGGTAAAAGGACTTACTCACCCTGTTTACCCTATATTGCTTCAGGACTCAAGGTGACTACTTGCTCTTCCGTAAAATATTGTGGAGGCCATCGCTGATTGAATGTTCAGTATTTCTTGTATTGAATATATGCTTTAGTCCAACCCCTTGGTTTGTATGTTCTGATTTTGCTTATCAGAACTTTTTACTGTTCATTCCAGCCTCATTTACATTAACTTGGGTGGGACTTACAAGTTTTTTGCATTCAAATTGCTCTTTATAAAATACTTTGCAACCTACCATACTGCTCATGAAAAGGGTTACAGTTTTCATGGAACTTTCCTAGTGCTTAATATTTATTAATTGAGTATATTTGTAAATATAAACAGCTTTTGACTCTCTTTGAGAATCTCATTCTGGCCCTGTGTGTAATCTATTTGCTAGCTTCTTCACATAGTGACTACTCTAAGCATGCCAACATCCTGATGACACACAGGGACTTCATTCTGCTTCTTTCCAAAGAGGAATGTTTAATGAAGGACTTCGCTTGATCTATTCTGTCTTTTCAGTGTCATTATGAAACATTTGCTATCTCCATTTGGTAATGGTGCTTTTTCACTGCAAAGCTTTCTTTGTACCTGATGTATTCCAGCTTTTTCTTATTCTGAGCCTTCCCAGAGATGTCACTTAATATCATTCCTTTCCCTCTATCATTTTTGTCATGTTACATGTCTTCCTTTTTTTGTACACTTTTTTTACTAGCGGCTACCACTGCCTTCCTTAAGTGAGATGAGACTTTATACAAAGTTGTGTTTTTCTTTGCAGGCAGCCTGGGTTTCATAGCTATTTAATAAATAGTTTCAACTATCTCAAAAAATTGGAAGACTATGCAGACATTCACTTTCTCCTTACTTCCTATTTTTTTCCTCTCTCTCTTTTGTATTTCTTTTCTTCTTTTTCTTCTTCTTTTTTCTCTTGGTCTATTTTAGGTTTTTGAAACATAGATTCAAATTAATGAGAGTTAAGAAGATGTGTCAGTTTCTTTTAATTTCTCTTGTTAGGATCAATATCCTATGATTATACATGAACATGCCCAAGTCATTAAAGAAAAAAATCTTTCAAAGTGACTGAAAAAATAATTGTCAGACTACAATTACACTTCTCACTGTTTTGTACTGAGTAGGATAGTTGATCTTTAGGAAAAGCAAGTAAGCCTAGACATCACAAACCTAATCAGAAGGGAGAAATCTTGTGTTTAAGATAACAAATATAAAGTAAATGAGGATATTCCAGTTTCTTCAGCCCACAAAAGTTGCACTTCATACTAGACATATTAATAGAAAGATTTGGGATAGCAATTGGGTCTGAACACATCATCTGCAGAGAGTTATAATTTAAAAAATTCTGGACTCATGTGCACCAAATCCCTTCACAATTAATGACAGAGATGCTGAACAAACTGAAGAATGGCAAACATTTTTTAAGTAGTGATAAAAAACACATCTTAGTCATTTTCAGAATATGCTCAGGTTTTCTATTCTGTCCCATTGGCCTAGGCAGCAAATCCCATTTAGTGGTTGTGAATTTATTTGGTACTATTTTTAGTTTTATCAGATCTGCTTATTAATCCTTAAAGAAAGATTATTAATTCAGTAGTTTAGAGATAGCACTTCCTCCCATCTCAGATTGCCCAATCAGCTGAGAGTCCGCTACCACAACAAACCTTCAGAAAGAGATCAAAATCTCACCCGGTCACGTAAGTGGAAAGCAGACAGGTAGAAATACAACAATATAAAAAAGACTAAGAGGTAAACTCATTTTAACTTCTGCAAATCAAGATAAGTTTATTGTTTTGAATGCTATTTCCCAGAGATGTGCTTTCTACTGCACCTAGAAGTAAAGAAGATCAAGATCATCAAGTGTGGGGGACTGTGTCCCCCGGACTGAATGATTGAAGATGAGAAACTGCAGGGAGAGATGAAATGGGAGCCACCTGTTGATGGCTTAGCAAGTAACTCCAATAGATGAGTTAAGGGTCAGCTGCGCTACCCTAATAAGTATTGCCAGCCAGTAAGAAGAGGAGGAGGTCAATTAGGCAGTCGGCAGTCCTCTGCAGCCACACCAAGAGGAGAGCAACGAATGTGAGCTGCGATGGAGGCAGTCGTCAGTCTGATGGGCTTGCTGCTGCAGGCAGGAGCTCTTGACCTGGGCGCTCCCTACCCCCTGCTTGAATTCCATCCCTGTCGCCGTGGGTGCTGCCCTGCACCCTACTGCGATAATCAAGTATCCAAATTCATATCTGACAGGCTCTGTTAAAATGTGCCAGTTAAGAAGCTACCTGATATCCTGAGAAGTCCCTCCCCAGCCTTCTTGTAGGCCCCCTTCAGATACTGGAAGGCCACAATTAGGTTACCTCGGAGCGTTCTCTTCTCCAGACTGAACAGTCCCAACTCTTTCAGTCTGTCCTCACAGAAGAGGTGCTCCAGCCCTCTGATCATCCTCATGGCCCTTCTCCTGACATGTCCTAGCACGTGCATATCCCTCTTGTAATAGGGGTTCCAGAACTGGACGCAGTACTCCAGGTGGGGTCTCACTAGAGCTGAGTAGAGGGGGAGATATTTTCTCCCTAATAATAATAATAACACAACAAACCACAAACCAAAACAAACAACAAAAAAAAACCCAGAACGTATGTTACAGTTTGAAGAGGGAACTTCAGCCTAGTTTCTGACTGCAAAGACTGAAAGTAAAATTATTACTTTTGGATACAAAAGAAAAATAATAAGGTCTATATAATTAATTGGCTTGCTAAGGAGGATATAGAATAGTGGCAGAACAGTTATTTTTTCCTCTTCTTCTGTTGCTTCTGCTTGCAACATCTCTCTGTCTCTTCCATGGCCTTGCTGGGGTATCTCTGTTTTGACTAGAGCATGAGGTAATGGTAAGAGGGAGGGAGTGGGGGAGGAGGTGAACGGTCCCTCTGGATCCATCCAAGAGGTCTGAAGACTTTCTGTGTTGTTTATAAATTGTAAATAGATATATATTGTACATATATTGTATGTTTTCTATGTATTAATTGCATTTCATATTTCTAGATTTTAGTTTCCTTGTAAATATAACTGCATTTGCTTCCATCCCAAACTGAGCTAGTTTGGTGATTTATTTTGGGGGTAGTACACCAAATTAGTTGGGGCATAATTTCAACCCACTACATTTTGTAATTGGCACCCAAGGTGAGGTTGTGCTCAGATTAAGGAAGCCCAAATGAAGCAGTGAAATTCAGTGAAAGCAATGTTTGGAGGTTTTGGTTATTATTGCCTTTGTTTTGTAGGTTATGGGTGATATGATAATTTTTCTGTACATATTCCACCTGAGTTTCTTGAATTTACAGTCCCCATAACTGAGAGTGATTTGAATTTTCAGACTCAAGGTGAGGAGAAAGTTCTTCACAGAGAGAGTTGTTAGCCATTGGAATGGGCTGCCCAGAAAGGTGGTGGAGTAGCTGACCCTGGAGGTGTTCAAGAGGGGATTGGACATGGCACTTGGTGCCATGGTCTAGTAGTCATGAGGTCTTGGGTGACAGGTTGGACTTGATCTTTGAGGTCTTTTCCAACTGTGTTGATTCTATGATTCTATGACTTTACAATTGTCTGTTCATTGTGCCTGCATTTGTTGTCTTTTGTTACTATATTAGGATTGGCTATAGCATTGTGGAGAGAGAAACACAAAGCCAGGCAAGTTTTTACCTTTTCTGCAGGCAGGAGTTAATTGGGAAACTGCTTTGAACCGCAACAAAAGTGTCAGCAGTGCTGGCAAAAAAACCAGTGGCAGGGGCTGGGGGGCAGCTGGTAGCAAAAGCAGCACCACTGGCAGTGGCAACTCCAATGCCAGCAGCCTTTGCAAAAGTGGCAGCAAGCCAGGCTGTGCCTGTAAAGGCAGCAGCACTGGCAGTTTCGCTGACAGCCCCTTCACAACAGATGAGGGCAGCATCTGCAGCTGTGAGCCATGGTGTATACAGTAGATTGCTCATAGGCATGAGGTGGAAGAACTACTTTGCATAAAATGCTGTTCAGACAATATGTATGGTAGAAGTGTGCCGGATGCTGATGGCATTAGCAAGGCAAAAGGCTTCTGCCTGCAATGGCTTGAATGGAAGCAATTTCAGCAGCTGTGGGGAGGTCCACTCAGCCCATGCCCACCAGCACCACTAATGCCACTAATCCCACTAATGCAGTTTCTGTGCCAGCCGCTTCTGCTTCTGTCAAACCATTTTCGAATTTCCAAGCAGCACCAGTGTCTGCAAACCTGGTTGCTGCTGTGGAAAAGGGTCCATCTGGTCTAACTCCAATTCCAACTCCATGTAAAGAAAAGTCAAAGACATATAAACCCGTCTTGGATGATCCATTAGAGGACACTTCTAAGGCTAGATTTACTTGCTCCATTGCAAACAAAAAGCAAGCCAAGAAAGGTGATCGTGATTAAGGTGATGCAGGTACATCTGGGGAAGCAGATGAGGAGGAAGAGAAAGCTAGTCTTAGTGATATTGCTGAAGCCATCAATAGATGACAAAGATGCAAAACAGGGTAAGCACTCAGAGAGATCAGGAAACAAGGAAGGTGACTGACAACTTAAGGGGATCCTACAGAAGCTTCTAGTAGGGAACCCTGAGAAAGAAGAAGATGAAGATGATCATATACAGATGGCTGATGCACCCAGGAATGAAGGCAGGCATGTAGGAGGAGAAACTAAATGAGTAATGAGTTGATTGGGAAGGTGCTATGACACAAGTGCTCCTGCTTTGGAAGTAAATGACAATTCAGCAAAAGAATTGAGATCACTTGCAAAAGATTCTGGAATTGATAAGTATATAGTGAGATCCATCAGTAAAGATTCCCTATGTGCACACATTTTATTGGCTGTACTGATGAGTTATCCATCCAGGGATGATTTGCCTTAGAACTGACAAAAGTGGTCCAGAATTGATGAGGCAATCAAGTGTTTGAGAGAGTTTGCTGCGAGAGAAATAATTTATGGTAGTTATGGTACACTGAATCCTGATGAAATTCCTGTGGGAACAGGTCTGTATGAAACTAAATCTTGTCTCTCTTGATGTGAATCGACAAAGATAAAATCACCTTTGCTCCTTGCCCAGACAACAGCTGCTCAGGGAGGGAATGGATGAGGGATTCGGATTTGGATGAGGGGACTGACAGTCATCAGGAAATTTGCAGATGATACCAAGTTGGGAGCAAATGTTGATCAGTTAGAGGGTGGAAGGGCTCTGCAGAGGGACCTCGACCAACTGAACAGATGGGCGGAGTCCAATATGATGACATTCAACAAATCCAAGTGCCGGGTGCTGCACTTTGGCCACAACAACCCCATGCAGAGCTACAGGCTGGGCTCAGAGTGGCTGGAGAGCAGCCAAACAGAGAGGGACCTGGGGGTGCTGATCGACAGCCGCCTGAACATGACCCGGCAGTGTGCCCAGGTGGCCAAGAGGGCCAACAGCATCCTGGCCTGCATTAGGAATAGTGTGGGCAGCAGGAGCAGGGAGGTCATTGTGCCCCTGTACTCTGCATTGGTTAGGCCACACCTTGAGTCCTGTGTCCAGTTCTGGGCCCCTCAGTTTAGGAAGGACATTGAGACACTTGAGTGTGTCCAGAGAAGGCCAACGAAGCTGGTGAGAGGCCTTGAGCACAAGCCCTATGAGGAGAGGCTGAGGGAGCTGGGATTGTTTAGCCTGGAGAAGAGGAGGCTCAGGGAAGACCTCATAGCTCTCTACAACTACCTGAAAGGTGGCCGTAGCCAGGAAGGGGTTGGTCTCTTTTTTCTCTAGCAACCAGCACCAGAGCAAGGGGACACAGTCTCAAGCTGCACCAGGGGAAGTTTAGGCTCGAGATGAGAAGGAAGTTCTTCCCTGAGAGACATTTATCATTGGAATGGTCTGCCCAGGGAGGTGGTGGAGTCACCGTCCCTGGAGGTGTTCAAGAGGGGATTGGACATGGCACTTGGTGCCATGGTCTAGTCATGAGGTCTGTGGTGACAGGTTGGACTTGATGATCTTTGAGGTCTCTTCCAACCTTGGCGATACTGTGATACTGTGAATGGTGAAAAGTCCCTCTGGAATGTCCAACAAAAGAGAAGATTGTTGTGAATGACCTCTGCTTGCTGGTAGCACACCTGGCAGTTGCATATGCATTAATGACTAGGGTGTGGGCCAGAGATTGATGCAATTAACTGAATAAAAGAGTCTGAGCCTTAGCAGCTCAGACAGAGAAAAAGACTCAGAGAGAAAATATTACTTTGAACATACAGCCTGAAAGCATTCCAGGAACCCTCTGTCCACTAGCACCACTGGCAAAGCTACGCCCTAAGTTTTGCCTGCTGTAAGAAGAAAAGAACTCCTGGGGAAGAGAAGAGACACCTTTACTCAAGACACCACATATTGGAGGCTGCTCAGAGAAGGACTTGGACTTTGGGATAGCTCCCTCCCCTCCTCCACTGGAGGTCAGCACAGCCAACAAGGGTGACATCTCCAAGCCAAAGTGTCAGCACCATTCTGAGGACCTAAATCATCTTGGTGGGGGGAAAGGGAGGGTAATATATTCTCTTTCCTACCCTTCCTCTCCCACTCTCTCTCTCTCCCTTCTTCTGTTCTGTCCACTTTATTCTGTTAATAAATAGCCTCGCTTTTGATATTTAACCTCATTTATGCCTTTAATTTCATAACATGGGAATATTCAAAAGAAAACCAAGTTCCTCTCGCCCTCTGGACCAAGTCAATGTCTTGCCGAGAAAGCCATTAAACTTGCTGCTCCCAATTACCCTGGTATTTTGGCAAGCAGAATTGTGGCAAGAAACTATGGGAGAGCACCTCCTATTATTGGTTATTTTACTGACCAAATGAGGCAGTTGGAGGATAGTCTCACACATGTTTCTTTGGTCTCAGCCATTGAAACTCTGACTGGACAGATTGAGGGTTGCATGAAAGAGCTGAAGGAGGAATTTAAGATCTCCATATCCAAATTGGTGAAAGCGGATGAGATCACTACTTTCTCTTCTAAATGGATACAAGTTTCGGCTGTCAGGAACAGACAATCTCCTAGAAGACCAGTTAAACCTAAGCCCATCCAAAATAGATAGCAGCAGTCAAGTGGGAGTCTCCAGATATGACATTACTTATTCCTGTTTTCAGCTCGAGGTGAGGAGGAAGTTCTTCACTGAGAGTCATTCATCATTGGAACGGGCTGCCCAGGGAGGTGGTGGAGTCACATACATATTCCTTGTATGTGAATATGTTAAGAACATATAATGAATGTGTGAATAACAGAAACTGTAAACATACTTTGCAAATAAGTTATAACAGTATCTGAGGATACTACCACCAGAAATATTAAATGTGAAATACATAAATATATATTTTATTACAGCCATAGACATTGCTAATGCTTTCTTCTCTATTCCCATACCAGAGGAATGTAGACCTCAGTTTGCTTTCACCTTGAGAAGGGTCCAGTATATGTTCAATCTTTTACCACAAGGATGGAAACAGTTCAAAAATTTGTCATGCAGTCATCCATGATGCATTGGAGAAAGGTGGTGCTCTGGAGCACATTCAGTTCATCAATGACATCATTATGTGGGGTAAAACTGCTGAAGAAGTCTACAAGAAAGGTATTCAAATAATTGATATGCTCTTGACAGCTGGTTTCACCATTAAGCAAGACTAGGTGAAAGGACCTGCCAGAGAAACCCACTTCTTGGACTACAGTGGCAGGATGGGCAGTGTCACATTCCACAGGATGTGATAAGCAAAATCTCCACCATGGCAAATTCCATGAATAAGGACACTATGTCTTTCTTGGGTGCAGTGAGATGTTGGAGACTGCATGTTCCTGGATACAGTCAGATTGTTAAGCCTCTATATGTTGTGACTCAAAAGAAAAACAATTTTGAGTGGGGTCCTGAGCAACAAGTAGCCTTTGACCAGATAAACTGAGAAGCAGTCTATGCCATGGGTTTGGGACCTGTTCAACCTTAAAAAATATTCTGCATATGGCTACAAGTGACAATAGTCCATCCTGCTTTTTATGGCAGAGAGCTCCAGGTGAGACACACAGACATCCTCTTGGTTTCTGGAGTCATAACTACAAAGGCTCAGAGGTAAATTATACTCCAACAGAGAAAGAGATACTAGCTGCCTATGAAGGAATAACGGCTGCTTCTGAAGGAATTGGAACTGAGTCACAACTTCTTTTAAGTCCCAGACTACCAGCTTTGAATTGGATGTTCAATGGTAAAGGTTCTTCCCCACATCATGTGACAGATGCCACATGGTCTAAGTGGATGGCTCTGATAACACAGTGGCCTCAAATGGGAAGTCTTGAAAGACCTGGTCCTGCGGAATTGAGCACAAATTGATAGAATAAATTGAATAGAATAGAATAGAATAGAATAGAATAGAATAGAATAGAATAGAATAGAATAGAATAGAATAGAATAGAATAGAATAGAATTACCAAGGTTGGAAGAGACCTCGAAGATCATCGAGTCCAACCTGTAACCACAACCTTACAACTAGACCATGGCACCAAGTGCCACATCCAGTCCCCTCTTGAATGCCTCCAGGGACGGAGACTCAACCACCTCCCCGGGCAGCCCATTCCAATGGCGAATCACTCTCTCGGTGAAGAACTTTCTCCTCACCTCCAGCCTAAACTTCCCCTGGTGCAGCTTGAGACTGTGTCCCCTTGTTCTGGTGCTGGTTGCTAGGGAGAAGAGGCCAACCCCTTCCTGGCTACAACCACCTTTCAGGTAGTTGTAGAGAGCAATAAGGTCGCCCCTGAGCCTCCTCTTCTCCAGGCTAAACAGCCCCAGCTCCCTCAGCCTCTCCTCATAGGGCTTGTGCTCAAGGCCTCTCACCAGCCTTGTTGCCCTTCTCTGGACACGTTCAAGTGTCTCAATGTCCTTCTTAAACTGAGGGGCCCAGAACTGGACACAGTACTCAAGGTGTGGCCTAACCAATGCAGAGTACAGGGGCACAATGACCTCCCTGCTCCTGCTGGCCATACTATTCCTAATGCAGGCCAGGATGCGGTTTGCCCTCTTGGCTTCCTGGGCACACTGCTGGGTCATGTTCAGCTTCCCATCAACCTGGAATAGAATAGAATAGAATAGAATAGAATAGAATAGAATAGAATAGAATAGAATAGAATAGAATAGAATAGAATAGAATAGAATAGAGTAGAATTAACCAGGTTGGAAAAGAGTCCAACCTATCATCCAACACTATCTAAGCAACTAAATCATGGCACCAATCGCCCCATCCAGCCTCTTCCTAAACATCTCCAGTGATGGTGACTCCACCACCTCCCTGGGCAGCACATTCCAATGGCCAATCACTCTTTCTATGAAGAACTTCTTCCTATCATTCAGCCTAAACCTCCTGGCACTCACTGCACAAAACCTCCAGGGGAGAGAGTAACTTGTGCTGAGGAAGCTCCCCCTTACATTGGTCTTTCTGATGATGAAAACAAATATGCTTTGTTCACAGATGGTTCCTGTTGTCTTGTTGGAAACAAGTCTTTAGAACCAATATTTATGGGTTCATCAAGGGCAGGTCCAATTGACAAACCTGATTTCCTCCTATGACAAGGTGATCTTCTTAATGGATGAGGGAAAGGCTAAGGATGTTTCTTACCTGGACATTAGTAAGGCATTTGATACAATTTCTCACAGCATCCTCCTGAAGAAACTGGCTGGTCAAGGTTTGGATGGGTGGATGCTTTGCTGGGTGAAAAACTGTCTGCATGGCTGGGCCCAAATATCAGTGGCCAGTCACTAGTAGTATTCCCCAGAGCTCAGTATGGGGGCAGGTCTTGTTGAATATCTCTGTCAATGATCCAGATGAGGAAATTTAATGATTCCTCAGTAAGTCTGCAGATGACACTTAATTGGGTGGAAGTGTTGGTCTTCTTGAGGGCAGGAGTGCTCTACAGAAGAAGGTGGTCAGTCTGGATCTAAGGGCCACAGTCAGTTGTATGAGATTTAAGAAGGTCAAGTGCCAGATGTTGCATTTAGGTCAACAACTCTATGCAATTCTACAAGATTGGAGCAGAATTACTGAAAAGCAGCCTGGCAGAAAAGGACCTGGGGGTGCTGGTTGACAGCCAGATGAACATGAAGATCAACAGCATCCTGCCCTGTATCTGTACTGTTATCTATAGGACCACGGAAGTGATCTTACTACTGTACTCAGCACTTGTGAGGCTGCATCTCAAATACTGTGTTCAGGTTTGGGCCCCTCAGTATATGAAAATTGTGGAGTTCCTGAAGAAACAGAAAATGTCAACAAAGCTGGTGAAGGGTCTGCATAACAAGACTTCTGATGAGCAGCTGAGGGAACTAGGATTGTGTAGTTTGGAGAAAAGAAGACTGAGGAGAGACCTCATTGCTCTCTACAACTACCCAAAAGGAGGTTGTAGTAAGGTGGGGGATCAGTCTCTTCTCCCTAGTAATACAATACAATACAATAAACCAGGTTGGAAGAGACCTTCCAGATCATCGCGTCCAACCCATCAAACAACTAGATCATGTCACCAAGCACCCTATCAAGTCTCCTCCTGAACACCTCCAATGATGGTGACTCCACCATTTCCCCAGGCAGCCCATTCCAATGGGCAATCACTCTCTCTGTATAGAACTTCTTCCTAATGTCCAGTCTAAACTTGCCCTGGTATAGCTTGAGACTGTGTCCACTTGTTCTGGTGCTGGCTGCCTGGGAGAAGAGACCAACCTCTGCCTGGCTACAACCTCCCTTCAGGGAGTTGTAGAGAGCAATAAGGTCACCCCTCAGTCTCCTCTTCTCCAGGCTAAGCAACCCCAGCTCCCTCAGCCTCTCCTCATAGGGCTTGTGTTCCAAACCCCTCACCAACTTCGTTGCCCTTCTCTGGACACGTTCCAACAAGTCAAAACCTTCCTAAACTCAGGGGCCCAGGGACTCCAGGTGTGGCCTAACCAGCGCAGTGTACAGGGCAAGAATGACCTCCCTGCTCCTGCTGGCCACACTCTTCCTGATGCAGGCCAGGATACCATTGGCCTTCTTGGCTGCCTGGGCACACTGCAGGCTCATGTTTAGCCTCCCATTAACCAGCACCCCCAGGTCCCTCTCTGCCTGGCCACTCTCCAGCCACTCTGACCCCAGCCTGTAGCACCGCATGGGGTTTTTGTGGCCAATGTGCAGAACCCAGCACTTGGATGTGTTCAATCTCATGCCATTGGACTCCGCCCATCTGTCCAGCCTGTCGAGGTCCCTCTGCAAAGCCTCTCTACCCTCCAGCAGATCAACTCCTGCCCCCAGCTTGGTGTCATCTGCAAATTTACTAGTGATGGACTCAATGCCCTCATCCAGATCATCAATAAAGATGTTGAAGAGCATGTGGCCCAGCACTGATCTCTGGGGCACACCACTAGTGACTGGCTGCCAGCTGGATGTGGCACCATTCACCACCACTCTCTGGGCTCGGCCCTCCAGACAGTTCCTAACCCAACGCAGTGTGCTCCTGTCCAAGCCTTGGGCTGCCAGCTTGGCCAGGAGTTTGCTGTGGGGGACGGTGTCAAAGGCCTTGCTGAGGTCCAGGTAGACTACATCCACAGGCCTCCCCACATCCACCAGGCGGGTCACCTGATCCTAGAAGGAGATCAGGTTGGTGAGGCAGGACCTGCCCTTCCTAAATCCATGCTGGCTAGGCCTGATCCCTTGGCCATCCTGTAAGTGCTGTGTGATTGCACTCAAGATGACCTGTTCCATAATCTTGCCTGGCACTGAGGTCAGGCTGACAGGCCTAGAATTCCCCGGCTCTTCCAACTGGCCTTTCTTGTGGATGGGCACCATGCTGGCCAGCTTCCAGTCTTCTGGGACCTCTTCAGTGAGCCAGGACTGCTGAAAAATGATGGAGAGCAGCTTGGACAACTCATCTGCCAGCTCCCTCAGCACTCTAGGATGGATCCCATCCGGTCCCATGGAGTTGTGGGGGTCCAAGCGGCTGAGAAGATCTCTAACTCTCCCATCCTGGAACAGAGGAAAACTATGCTGCTCCCTGGCTCCTTCTGCCAGCTCTGCAGGCCAGCTGTCTGGAAGGTGTTCTGTCCTGCTAGTGAAAATTGAGGTAAAGAAGGTGTTAAGTACCTCTGCCTTTTCCTCATCCTTTGTTACAACGTTCCCCTCTGTGTCCACCAAGGAGTGGAGCTTGTCCTTGCCCTTCTTGCTATTAATATATTTATAGAAGGACTTTTTGTTGTCCTTCACAGCAGAGGCCAGTCTAAGTTCTAAATGGGCTTTTGCCTCCCTAATTTTCTTCCTACAAGACCTAGCAACATCCCTAAACATTCCATGGGTTGCCTCCCCTTTTTTCCAAAAATAATACACCCTCTTTTTTTCCCTTAGTTCCTTTAGAAGTTCATTGACCATCCAGGCTGGCCGTCTGCCCCGGCGGCTCATCTTCCGGCACACTGGCACAGCCTGTTCCTGCACCTTCAGGAGTTCTTCCTTGAAGTATGTCCATCTCTCCTGGACCCCTTTATTTTTAAGGGCTGATTCCCAAGGAACCTTCTGAGTTAGTTCCTTGAGTAACCTGAAGTCTGCCCTCCTGAAGTCCAGAGTGGAGGTCTTCTTGCTCCCCCTCTTGGCTTGGCTGAATACCGAAAACTCAATTATCTCGTGGTCACTGGTGCCTAAACACTCTCTGACCACCACATCACCCACCAGCCCTTCCCTGTTGGTGAAGAGGAGGTCAAGCATAGCCTTACCCCTGGTAGGCTCACACAGCACCTGGGATAAGAAGCTGTCCTCCATGCACTCTAAGAACCTCCTAGACTGCCTCCTCTCTGCTGTGTTGAGATCCCAGCAGTTATCAGGCAGGTTGAAGTCGCCCATAAGAACGAGGTCAGGCGCTCTTGAGACAGCCTTAAGCTGCCTATAGAATGCTTCATCGACATCTCCCTCCTTGTTCTGTGGTCTAGAACAGACTCCAACTGCCCTGACAATCTTCCCTCTAATTTTCACCCACAAGCACTCAACTCGATTGTCCCTGATCTCCATCTCAATGGCATCTAGTGCCTCCCTGATGTACAGGGCCACCCCTCCACCCCTTCTTCCCTGCCTGTCTCTCCTAAAGAGCCTGTAGCCGTCAATTGCAGTGCTCCAGTCATGTGAGTCATTCCACCACGTCTCTGTGATGGCAACTACATCATAACTTTCCTGCTGCAACAAGGCTTCCATCTCCTCATGTTTGTTGCCCATACCTCGTGCATTAGTATACATGCACTTCAGCTGGGCTGCTGGTTTTGCCCCTGACTCCAGCTTACCACCCTCAGACTCCTCTCTGGGGGGACTGGTTTCAGCCCCTTCCCCCTTCAAAGCTAGTTTAAAGCCCTGTATCAAGTGACAGAAGCCTAGTATCAAGTGACAGAAGAAGAGGAAATTTCCTGAAATTGCACCAGGGAACAGTCCCTTCCAAATCAAACCATTCTATGATTCTGTGATATGAGGAAAAATTTCTTGATTAAAAGGGCCAGGCATTAGAATAGGCTGTCCAGGGAAATGATGGAGTCACCATCCCTGAAGGTGTTAAAAAAGTGTGCATATATGGCACTTTGGGACATGCTTTAACAGTCACAATGGTATTAGGTCGATGGTTGGACCTGACGATTTTAGATTTCTCTTACAACTGAAACAATTCTGTGATTGTATTATTGTTGTTATTTCCAGGAATATTACTGTCTACAGGCCCTACCTGGGAATCTGAAAATCACTTGCTCAGTTGCAGTAAATGTTCCTAACTGAGGGGGAAAAATAACAAACAAAAACAGTATCACAGTATCACTAAGGTTGGAAGAGACCTCGAAGATCATCGAGTCTAACCTGTCACCACCGACCCCAGGACTAGACCATGGCACCAAGTGCCACATCCAATCCCCTCTTGAACACCTCCAGGGACGGTGACTCCACCACCTCCCTGGGCAGACCATTCCAATGGCGAACAAATCTCTCAGTGAAGAACTTTCTCCTCACCTCGAACCTAAACTTCCCCTGGTGCAGCTGGAGACTGTGTCCCCTTGTTCTGGTGCTGGTTGCTAGAGAAAAGAGGCCAACCCCTTTCTGGCTACAACCACCCTTCAGGTAGTTGTAGAGAGCTATGAGGTCTCCCCTGAACCTCTCTTCTCAAGGCTAAACAACCCCAGCTCCCTCAGCCTCTCCTCATAGGGCTTGTGCTCAAGGCCTCTCACCAGCCTTTGCCCTTCTCTGGACATGTTCAAGTGTCTCGATGTCCTTCTTAAACTGAGGGGCCCAGAACTGGACACAGGACTCAAGGTGTGGCCTAACCAATGCAGAGTACAGGGGCACAATGACCTCCCTGCTCCTGCTGCCCACACTATTCTTAATGCAGGCCAGGATGCCGTCGGCCTTCTTGGCCACCTGGGCACACTGCTGGCTCATGTTCAGGTGGCTGTCGATCAGCACCCCCAGGTCCCTCTCTGTTTGGCTGCTCTCCAGCCACTCTGAGCCCAGCCTGTAGCTCTGCATGGGGTTGTTGTGGCCAAAGTGCAGCACCCGGCACTTGGATTTGTTGAATGTCATCATATTGGACTCTGCCCATCAGTCCAGTCGGTCAAGGTCCCTCTGCAGAGCCCTTCATCCTCTAACTGACCAACATCTGCTCCCAACTTGGTATCATCTGCAAATTTCCTGATGACTGTCTCAATCCCCTCATCCAGATCATCAATGAAGACATTGAAGAGGATGGGCCCCAGCACTGATCCCTGGGGGAGGCCGCTGCTGACTGGCCTCCAGCTGGAGGTGGCACCATTCACCATCACTCTCTGGGCTTGGCCCTCCAACCACTTCCTAACCCAGCGCAGAGTGTTGCTGCCCCAGCCACGAGCTGACATCTTAGCCAGCAGTTTGCTGTGGGGGACAGTGTCAAAGGCCTTGCTGAAGTCCAGGTAGACCACATCCACAGGCCACCCCACATCCACCAGGCAGGTCACCTGATTATAGAAGGAGATCAGGTTGGAGAGGCAGGACCTGCCCTTTCTAAATCCATGTTGGCTGGACCTGATCCCTTGGCCATCCTGCAGGTGCGCAGTTATTGCCGCCAGGATAATCTGCTCCATCATTTTCCCTGGCACTGAGGTCAGGCTGACTGGCCTATAGTTTCCGGGTTCCTCCATCCGACCCTTGTTGTGCATGGGGACCACACTGGCCAGTTTCCAGTCATCTGGTGAGCCAAGACTGGTGGAAAATGATGGAGAGCGGCTTGGCCAGCTCATCTGCCAGCTCTCTCAGGACCCTAGGATGGATCCCATCCAGTCCCATGGACTTGTGGGTGTCCAAGTGGCTCAGCAGGTCCCAAACTAATTCCTCATGGATTTCTGGGGCATTACACTGCTCCCTGAACCCATCACCCAGCTCAGGAGGCCACTTGTCCTGAACTCCTCCTGCCTTGCTGTTAAAAATTGAGGCAAAGAAGGTGTTCAGGACCTCAGCCTTTTCCTCGTCTTCAGTCACTGTGTTCCCCTCCAGGTCCAATAGTGAGTGGAGGTTCTTCTTGCCCTTCTTTTTAGCATTAACATATTTGTAAAAATGCTTTTTATTGTCCTTCACTGAGGCGGCCAGCTTCAGTTCCAACTGGGCCTTTGCCTCTCGAATTTTTTTCCTACATAATCTAACAACTTCCTTAAACATACCTCAAGAAGCCTTCCCCTCCTTCCAAAGGTGATACAGCCTCTTTTTGCCCTTAGTTCCTCCAGGAGCTGCTTGCTCATCCAGGCCAGTCGCCTTCCCCGCCGGCTCATCTTTCGGCAGATGGGAACTGCCAGTTCCTGTGCCTTCAAGTGCTCCTGTTTGAAGTAGGTCCAACCCTCCTGGACCCCTTGGTTCTTGAGGGCTGATACCCAGGGAACTTTGCAAATAATTTTCTTAAACAGGCTGACGTTCGCCCTCTGGAATTCCAAGGTGAAGGTTCTGTTGGTGCTCCTCCCTAGCTCCCTGCATATTGAAAACTTCACCATCTCGTGGTCGCTGCACCCCAGGCAGCCTCTCATGGTCACGTCTCCCATCAGCCCTTCTCTATTGCAGAACAGCAGGTCAAGTAGAGTCTGACCCCTGGTAGGCTCACTTAACAGCTGCGTCAGGAAGTTGTCCTCCATGTGGTCCAGGAATCTTCTGGACTGCCTCCTCTCTGCTGAGTTAAGTTCCCAGCAGATATCTGGCAGGTTAAAGTCACCCACAAGGGCAAGATCTGATGGTCTTGAGACAGCCCCCAGTTGCTTATAGAATGATTCATCTGCCTCCTCATCCTGGTTTGGTGGTCTATAACAGACTCCAACCAGGATGTCAGATTTGTTAGTCTGCCCTCTGATTTTAACCTACAGGCTCTCAATCCCTTCATTTTCCACATCAAGTTCTGTGGCAGGGAGTGACTCCCTGATATACAGAGCCACCCCTCCTCCTCTTCTCCCTTGCCTGTCTCTCCTGAAGAGCCTGTAATCCGCCAGTTTAGCACTCCAATTGTGCGTGTCATCCCACCATGTTTCTGAGATGGCGACTATATCATAGTCACCCTGGTGGACCAGGACTTCCAGCTCCTCTTGCTTATTGCCCATGCTGCGTGCATTGGTGTACATGCACTTCAGCTGGGCTCTCGACTTCTCTATTGACCCTAATCTGTGCCCCGCTCCATCTACAGAGGGACTGATTTCCTCACCCACCCCCTTCAGACCTGGTTTAAAGTCTTCTTAATGAGCCCTGCCAACTCAAGCGCTAGGACTCTCTTACCTTTTCTAGATAATCACACCCCATCAGGTCCCAGTAGGTCGGGTGCAGTAAAAGTTGCCCCGTGATCAAAGAAACCAAAATTTTGCTGCTGGCACCATCCCCTGAGCCAGTTGTTGATGGTGTGGGTTCTCCCGTTCCTCTCCGTGTACTCCCCTGCCACTGAGGGAACTGAGCAGAACACCACTTGAGCGCCTGCCCCTTCAATCAATTGTCCAAGGGCCTTGAACTATTTTTTAATTGCCCTGGTGCCCTTCTTGTCAATTCCATCACTCCCAGCTTGGATTACCAGAAGAGGGTAATAGTCAGAGGGGTGGATTAACTTAGGGATTCTCCTCACAACGTCCCTGACCCACACCCCGGGTAGGGAGCAGGCCTCCCTGTGGGATGGGTCGGGATGACATATGGGTCCCTCAGTACCCCGCAGGAGAGAGTCCCCAATGACTATAACCCTTCTCCTTTTCTTTGTGGAGCTGGTCATTACAGTGGGTGGGGACCACTTGGCCTTAGCCTTAGGCTCCTGCCCAGATGGCTGCTCCTCAGCCCTCTCATCCCCACTATCCTCAGCCTGCAGGGCCCCGTACTTATTATGCAAGGGCCAGGAAGGATTTCCCTTGCCAAAGGGACATGTATCCATCCCTTCCCGTTTCCAGGGACCCTTCCCTCAGCTGGGGAGATCTGCAGAGCCTTCTCCCACATATCTAATTCCTTCTCGCTA
Source organism: Picus viridis (assembly GCA_033816785.1). Taxonomy (NCBI): domain Eukaryota; kingdom Metazoa; phylum Chordata; class Aves; order Piciformes; family Picidae; genus Picus; species Picus viridis. The sequence continues at coordinate 48,427,822 of CM066606.1, forward strand.
TCCCTTATTGACCTGAGCCTAGAAACCTCCTCCTTCAGCTCGGCCACTTCATCTTTCAGCTCGGCCACCAGACTAAGGAGAAAGTTCACCTGGTCACACCTGACACAGGTGTTCTCTCCTTCCCCCTCTATTCCAAGTGCCAGGCTCAAGCACTCACTGCAGCTGGCAGCCTGGACTCCTGCATGCTGATATAGCAAGTCGGTCTGGGTAGATGCTGTTTTTCTACCCTTTGTCCGAGTGACAACCACAGTTGACTGGTTGACTGAAGAAAGAAAATAAATTTTTTGGTTGTTTTTTAAGTTGGTAGGGTTTTTTTGTTTTGGGTTTTGGGTTTTTTCAGTCCCGGTTGCCAGCTCCGGTCGGCTATCAAGCCAAAATGGCCAATAGTTTCTTATTCCAGCAGAAAAATACAGTGGCAGTTTAACTCTGCTTCATCTGTATTAGGATTCTTCAAAATTCAGACCCATTCAGATAGAAATACCATAACTTGGAACCACATTTTGGTTTTCTGTCCGGACCTCACATATTGATAAACGTTTATAGAAGATAAATGTTCAGTCAAGCAATAAACTGTATCAGTCATTGTTACAGACAACTGAATGAATAAACAATATAACAACACTAAGGTATCAGTTTCCAAGAAATCAGAGAGAAGTAAAACAATACTAAATGAAAAGGTTGGTGCAACAAGACAGGGAAAATTTTTAATTTAAATGTAAATGTAAGCAGGCAAAGACATTTATTACATTATATAGCAAAGTTATATAGTGTATCAGAAGGCACATATGTCACATCTCAGTTGGTCATTTTCTGCTGGAATACGTGTAATTAATAGGTCAAAATAACAAAACAATATTTTAAAACATCCAACCAAATTCTGCCCAGCTTCCCTCCTTCAGTTACAAGGTGTTTACATTAGTCTCAGAAGCAAAGACAAAACATAGCCCTCACTAATTCGAGCAAAGGCAAATCTTTATAGCCTTCCAAAGCTATCCGAAAACAACCCTCTTCCCACATTTCCCCCTTTCTTTTTACTAATAGAACAGCTTTTGTGATTGACCTTTCTAAAATTCTTTGCATGCATAGAAGCAAGGAAGTTAAAACTAACTATACAGCAAAAGCAGAAATTCTGTAACACAGCGTGTCTAACAGACTGACGTAACCCATACAAGACACAATGCTTAGGTTGAGCTCATTAGAACATTCTAACAGAACTGGCATAATATATGGTTAAAGCACACATTCCTTCCCACTTATCTTACATGGTCAGAACACAAACAAACCAGTTACTTCTTTCAGACAGAGGCTTTCATCTCACTCACTTTCTTCAAAGAACTTACTTTTTTGTTAACCTGCCTGATCTCTCAAAGAAGAATTTAGATCTTACCAGTTCTAATTTTTACATTTCGCTCTTCTTGTTAGCAAAGACTTGATTAGGCCTGAACACGAGGGTTAAGACACAGAGATCTGCAAACACAGCAAACCCAATCCTCAGCATTGTCCTTTACAATCTGCTTTAAAGGTATGTTACATCTTTACTTTTCTAAGATGCTCAAAAATCATAGAATTGTTTAATGTTAGCAAGATTCTCCTTGATCCATAAAGATGAAGCTGGCCAGGCTCTTTCTCCATAGATAAAGAAAATACTTACAGGCAAAAAGAAAGAGTGAAAAGGCTTCTTTGCTGGGTCAAAGATGACATCTTGAATATTCATGGTTCTGCCCAATATAAAATTGAACGTAACACAATAATGCATTTTTACTCATCCTAATAACACTGATCTGTTGATGTTTTGGTTTTGCTAAGGAAAGGTACTGAGTCCTATTGATACTAACTAACTTTGGCCTAATGTTGTTTCTTTTTCTTTCAAATTTCTCCTAACTAAAACTTCCAGAATTCTTATATACATTTTGTTAAATCACATTTAAAATCACATATAAGATGAAAATTTGAGAACATAACATTCTTTAACTATTCTTTTTTGTGACATGATACCTGAATTACCCCTTTTTTGTTTTTTATAACCTAAAATGAAAATGTCTTTTGTACTATAATTAATTTTGACTTTCCCTTTTACTATTTAAAATAGTTAAAGACAAACTGGTGAGTTAACATATAAATCCATGTGTACATATTCTCCAATCACACAACAATTAAGCAATCATGATATTCAGTCCTAATTCAGATGATATTGGTACATTCTTCTGATTGATTCTTTTGATCTCAGATTATTATAACAGCTACTGTGATCAGTGTTAGGTAGGTCTAATGATTTTCACCTTCATGGGAAATGCTTTTTGTCTCGTCCCCTTGATTCTTGTGCTGCTGTTTGTTGAGACGATTGCAGTACTGAGTTGCAAAATTGGTGTTTCCAGGTGTTGACATGGGTTAGATATTTCTTGCTGGTATCACTAAAGCCTTAGTTATAAAATATGCATCCCTCTTTTTTCTCTTTTGTTGTCTTTTAAAAAAATTTTTAATATATAATCCTTATCTTAAAACTATTATGAATACAAAGAAAACACCAAAAAAAAAAAATCATTCTATAATATCCCTATATCAAACTCTTAACTTATGCTAATACCAAAAATCCTTAAAGAACTTAAAGAACCACGTTAGAATTAAACCATCAAATCAATGTCTAAAAAGAAGCAAAAGAGATGTTACATTAACCAAAGAATGCTTTTTTTAAAAAAGGAAAACCTATTTACCACAACTCTCACTTATATTACATGGAGATCTCCTGAAATGCTATAACACATGCAAAAAAAAAAAAAAAAAAAAAAAAAAAAAAAAAAAAGTGCGAACCACTGAAAAACTTAAAATTTTAACTCATTACTGAATACTTATACTTTACTATAATTACTGAATACGCAATACTTATAAATACTAAATACTTACTACTCATTATGCTTGCTAGTAAAACTTAAGAAAACATCAAAATAACAAATCTCTATTATACCTTACATTCAGAAATATACCTTATTATAATTATCAAATACTATTACTAAATACTTATACCTTACTATAATTACTAAATACTTCATACTTATAAATACTAAATACTTACTACTCATTATGCTTACTCATAGAACTTAACTACTAAAAACATCAAAATAACAATCTCTAAAACATATTACAATCAGAAATAATGAAACTAGCTCAACCTAAGCATTGTGTCTTGTATGGGTTACGTCAGTCTGTTAGACACGCTGTGTTACAGAATTTCTGCTTTTGCTATATAGTTAGTTTTAACTTCCTTGCTTCTATGCATGCAAAGAATTTTAGAAAGGTCAATCACAAAAGCTGTTCTATTAGTAAAGAGAAAGGGGGAAATGTGGGAAGAGGGTTGTTTTCGGATAGCTTTGGAAGGCTATAAAGATTTGCCTTTGCTCGAATTAGAGAGGGCTATGTTTTGTCTTTGCTTCTGAGACTAATGTAAACACCTTGTAACTGAAGGAGGGAAGCTGGGCAGAATTTGGTTGGATGTGTTAAAATATTGTTTTGTTATTTTGACCTATTAATTACACGTATTCCAGCAGAAAATGACCAACTGAGATGTGACATATGTGCCTTCTGATACACTATATAACTTTGCTGGTTTTAGTGGCCTTCATTCTGAAAACAACAAATGATTGTCAGGAGTTGTCATGCTGAGAATACTCCTAGTTAAGCACTCAGTGACACATATAAAATCCTTTCAAAAATCTCTTATTAGCCCAGTATCACTTAAATAAATACACAGAGTGTACAATTGCCAACAGCTTCAAGTTCTTCATGCTTTGTTGACTGAAGTCTCCTCAGAGGACCAGCATGGAGGAAGATAGGGAACAACGGACCGGTGACAAGGTGTGTGGTGACTGCTTACATCTGACTGCTCTTCCCATGAGTCCTTGCTGCTACTCAGGTAGGTGATTGGTGTCAAACCCATCTAAGATATTCTTCTTGCTACCAAACTCTGTTTCTGTTGTCTTAAGTTGAAGCCACACACCCACACAAACACAGGATGAAAGGAAACCAAGCTTAAAAGGCCTTTCAGTCACTGTATCCCACCTCAATATGAAAACAGGCAGGAAATATCTGATAATCTAAAAGTTGAAAGCCTCTGGAAGGTTTACTGGGTTGTTCTCTAAGCAGAGCCCTGAAATTATATTGGTTTCAAGTAGTGCTTTTGTTTATGAAACCACATATGTTGAGTGTGAGTGAACTTTTTATTATCTCCAGCAGCTACACAGTGCTCTGAGCTTGCAGGCTGAACTATACCCCTCAAGAAGAAACCGGTTTTCTTCATATATATTTTTAAAGCAGGATTTTTGTTCTGCCCTAGTATCCCTGCAGGTGCCTGAAGAGTGGCTAGTACAACAGCAGAGCATTTAATTCTGGAGTCACTAAACAAGGAAAGAGAGTAGAAATTAATCCCTTCCTTACAGACTGCTTTTAATGTTTTTGTCTTTAGTCTCCTGAAGATTTTTGGATACAGCATCTGGGACTTATCTCAATACTGCACATCTGCACCAGCTGATGAACTTTGTGCCACACAAAGAGCACAAGTCCCTCTTGGGGCAGGCTCCAGACCCCAGCTCCCAACTCTCTGCTCTCTCAGCCTAAAAGCTTGGCCACCTCTGGCAGCCACTGAAGCACTGAGTTCCTGAGGCATTGCCTGTACAAAGGAAATGGGAGCAAATCCATCCCTGAAGTTGCTTCAAGGTGCAATTAACTTAAAACATTCCCTTTCCATGCCAGTCCTTCTTTCATTTTTATAAATTCATTTTTATAGCTTATTCATCTCACATATTAGCCCTCTACTCACACATCCCAAGTTGAAGGACCCCAAAACTTAGAACACAGGAACAAAGTCCCAACCACTGTAAGTGAAGACAAGGTTTGTGATCACCTGAAGAACCTGAACATGCACAAATCTATGGGACTTGATGAGATGTATCCCAGAGTTCTGAGGGAATTGGCTGATTTAGATGCTAAGCCACTCTCCACAATATTTGAAAAGTCCTGGCAGTAAGGTTAAGCCCCTGGTGACTGCAAGGAGTGGAATATTACACCAATTTTTTAAAGGGAAGAAAGGGGAAACCCAGGAACTACCAAACTGTCAGCTTCACCTTGCGCCTGTGGAGGTCATGGAACGGATCCTCCTAGAAGTTCTGATAAGACAGATGGAAGTCAGGCAGCATGGCTTCACTAACAGCAAGTCCTTCCTGACCACCTAGTGGCTTTCTACAATGGAACGACCACATCAGAGGAAAAGGGAAGGGCAATGGATGTCATCTGGAGTTCTGCAAGGCCTTTGACATGGTCCCCCACAACATCCTTCCCTCTAATTTGCAGAGATATGGAGACAATGGGTGGACTATTTGGTGGATATGGAATTGTCTTGATGGTCACATCCAGAGGGTATGGGTCAATGGCTTGATGTCCAAATAGAGATGAGTGACAAATGGTGTCCCTCAGGGGTAAATACTGAGAGAAGCGCTGTTTAATATCTTCATCAGTGACATCACCAGTGGGATCAAGTGCATCCTCAGCAAATTTGGAGACACCAAGCTGGTGAATATACCAGAGAGATGGGATGTCATCCAGAGGGACCTGGACAAGCTGGAGAGATGGACCCAGGTGAACCTCCTGAGGTTCAATAAGGCCAGGTACAAGATACTGCTGCTGGGTCAGGACAATGCTCATTAGAAGCAAAGGATGGGGGATGATGTGATTAAAAAGGAATCCTGTAGAAAATGTCTTGGGGGTACAGGTGGACAAAAAGCTGGACAAGAGCCAACAACACAATCTTGCAGCCCAGAAAACAAATCACATCCTGTGCTGCATCAGAAATGTGACCAGCAGATCAAGGAAGGTGATTCTGCCATTCTGTTCTGCCTTGGTGAGACCTTACCTGGAGTACTGTGTTCAGCTCTGAGGCTCTCAACACAAGAATGACGTGGAGCTGATGCAGAGGGTCCAGAGGAGGGACAGGTACATTAGGGATATAAAGGTGGGTTTGGAAGATGTGGAGCCTCTCCAAAAGGAGAATGGAGGCCAAATCAGGACTGATAAGGAAAAAAGGCTGAGGTGTTTAATGACTGCTTTTCCTCTGTGCCTGGCAATATCATGGAGCAGATTTTCCTGAAGGTGTTATTAATGCATATGGAAAATTAAGAGGTGATTTGTGTTAACCAACATGGCTTCACCAAGGGCAATTCATGCCTAATGAACTTGGTGGCTTTCTATGACAGTTACAGCATCAGTGAATAACGGAAGAGCATCTGATGTTGTCTACCTGTGTAAAGCACTTGACACTGTCCCACGTGATGTCTTCATTACCAAATTGGAAAAGTATGGACTTGAGGGGTAAACTCCTGTTGTTATATAGATGTTTGAATCACCTCAAGCAATGTTTCCAGGACAAGATGTAAGCAGGCAAAGATGTTTATGATGTTATATAGCAAAGTTCTATAGTCTTTTTGAACGCATGGTTGTCTGGACGAGGCTCTGGCCAGCGTGATCTAGTGTAGGGTGTCCCTGCCCATGGCAGGGGGTTGGAACTAGATGATCCTTGTGGTCCCTTCCAACCCTGACTGATTCTATGATCTATGATCATCACATCTTCATTGTCTATTTTCTACTGGCATGCATGTAATTAAGACATACAATAGGTTAAAATAACAAAACAATATTTTAACACATATAACCAAATTCTGCCTAGTTTCCCTCCTTCAGTTACAAGGTGTTCACATTCCTCTCCGAGCTACAGACCAAACACAGCCTTCTCTAATTCAAACAAAGGCAAATCTTCCCCTACATTTCCCCCTTTTTGTTTTTCTAACAAGGACACACTATTAATTGACCTTTCTAACATTTTTTTGCATACATAAAAGCCAGCAGGGTAAAACTAGGAATATAACAAAAGCAATAACTAAGATTAGCAATCCAGTTTTGATAAGATTTTATCCATCCAGGTAAGCTCCATCCATCGAAGATCTTCTTCAGTCCAAAAAAGGTCTGGTCTTGTTGAATCTTTGCTGTTTGATCCATTAGGGTTTTTATTTGCCGGTCGATGGAACTAGATTTGTCAGTAAGATTCATACAACACATTCCATCAAAATCTTCATACCCATGACCATGGACAACTAACAAGAAATCTATGGCAGCCCTATTCTGTAAAGTAGCATGTCCAATAGATTGATGTTTAGTAGCTAAATCACTTAATGTTTCTGATGTGATATTGCTTTGTTTTGCCAACCAACAACTCATTCTATTTGACTGTATGAGTGCTTTCACAGCAGCTGCTCCAGGAGTAAAGATGACAGCTGCTATTATTTCTCCTTTATTCCACAAATCTATGTCATCCATACAATTACTATTAATAATGAGGCTTCTCCTGTGCCTGTGAGAGGCCTGTGGTTTAATACCATAGATGTTAACAGAGTAAGGCGTCCCACAGAGCAAGGTTCTCCTATCATCCTAGAGGGCAAGCCAGGTCTGGCTCGATCCAGGTCTAGACTGGATGTTAGGAAGAAGTTCAATACAGAGAGAGTGATTGCCCATTGGAATGGGCTGCCCGTGGAGGTGGTGGAGTCATCACCATTGGAGGTATCACAGTATCACAGTATCACCAAGGTTGGAAGAGACCTCGAAGATCATTGAGTCCAACCTGTAACCACAAAACTCACGACTAGACCATGGCACCAAGTGCCACATCCAGCCCCCTCTTGAACGCCTCCAGGGACGGCGACTCAACCACCTCCCCGGGCAGCCCATTCCAATGATGAACGACTCTCTCAGTGAAGAACTTTCTCCTCACCTCGAGCCTAAACTTCCCCTGGTGCAGCTTGAGACTGTGTCCCCTTGTTCTGGTGCTGGTTGTGTTCAGGAAGAGACTTGATGGGGTGCTTGGTGCCATGGTTTAGTTGTTTAGGTGGGTTGGATTGGTTGATGGGTTGGACACGATGATCTTGAAGGTCTCTTCCAACCTGATTTATTCTATTGTATTCTATTGTATATTATGAGTCAGTAACTACATTTAAAGGAGATTTTTCCTATTTCAAAAAAGCTTGATTCACAGCATATAGCTCGACAATTTGTGGTGAGCCTTTAATTGAAAAAATTTCTTGTTTCCATTCTCTGTGTTCATGCCAGACTGTGAGAGCCTTGCCTGACTTTCCAGATCCATCAGTAAATACTGTTGGGCCTTCCACTGGGGTTGACTGACACAACGGTTTGGAAACTAACACCATGTCCTTGCAAAAATTCAATAATTTGTGTGATGGAAATTGTATCTCAATTTTTCCTGGATAGCCTTCCAAGGCTACCTGTAAAGATAAACTATTTGCTTGACACCAATTTAAATAATCTGCATTTATGGGAATAGACATTGTGGATGGTTCTTGTCCAGAGAGTTGCAAAACTCTTTTACAGCTTTTTATGATAACATCTGATATAATTTCAATTTAATATAAATGGTCTTTTTGGGTTGATTTGGTAAAATAATCCATTCTAAGATAATTAAAGGATTGGTCAGGGATGATACCCACTGGCCCACAAGTCCATAAACTTGACAAAGATTCACAAAAACAAATAATAAAATAGGATGATCTATGTTTTGCCTGTGAGCTTTTCTTTGTGTCAAAGCTCTTTCAATTTTAGAAACAGCCTGTTCAGCTTCAGGGATTAAATATTGTGGTGATAACAAAGAATTGTCACCCTTCAATAATTCAAAAAGTGGAGTGAGTTCAGTATTAGTAAATCCTAAATTTGGACATATCCAATTTATTGTTCCTAGCAATTTATGCAAATCATTCAAGGTTGTACAATAATATCCAATTTAATATTTTGTGGTTCAATAGTTTGATCCAAAATTTTCCAAGCTGGATACTTTCAGGGAGGAATTGTTTGAATATTTTCTGAAGCAATTTTAAGCCCTCTTTTTTGTAACATTTCTTGTGTTTGCATAGCTATTTGTTGTAAGTGAGTTTTATCTGAAGCTGTGACAACTATATCATCCATGTAATGCAAACAGAAACAATCTGGAAACAATCCTCTTATTTCAAAGAGAGGTTCAGCTACAAATTTCTGACAAATACTTGGACTGTTTTTCATTCCTTGGGGTAAAACTTTCCATTGGAATCTCTGTAAAGGTTCTGAGTTATTGATGGAAGGAACAGAAAAAGCAAAGTTATGTCTATCCTGATCAAGAAAAATAGTTAAAAAAACAGTCCTTTAAATCTATGACTATAATGTCCCAACCCTTAGGTATCACAGTAGGTGAAGGTATTCCTGGTTGTAAAGGTCCTATGTGTTCCATTATTTCATTTATTTTTTGAAGGTCTTGTATCATTCTCCAGGTTCCATTCTTTTTTATTACAAAAACTGGGGTGTTCCAAGGACTAGTTGAGGGTACAATATGTCCCTGTTGTAGTTGTTCCTGTACTAGGTTTTTTAAGTATAGGTTTTTTCCTCATTAAGGGGCCACTGATCTACCCACACTAGTGTTTCAGTAAGCCAAGAGAGCTTTGGTGCTGTAGCAGAAGAGATCGTTGAATCAGTGACCCCTATAAAAAATATGAAGTACTGCTAATAGTAAAATTCCGGTTTGACAGACTATCTCGACCCCACAGATTTATGGGTGCTTTGGAGACATATGGGCAAATAGTGGCAGTCTGCCCTTTTGGAGTCACAATTTGGACATACATGGCACTTTGCTGCGCCACTGTTGCTCTTCCAATGCCAGAGAGTTCATCTGAAGTTTTCATCAAAGGCCAGGAATCTGGCCAGTCTTGTGCTGAAGTCATGATTATGTCAGCTCCTGTGTCAATTATACCACAAATTTGAATATTGGAATGTTTTGCACTTTTAAGTAGAAGTTGGCAGGTTAATAAAAGTCTTTTAATAGTTAGAATCCAGTGTATTTGAGGCTTTCCTGTGGATCGAAAGCCATCTGTTCCTCTCTTTTTCCTCCTATATTACTAACTTAATTTTTAAAAGGTACAAGCTGTGCAATAACCATAATGGAAGAAAAACAGGAGGATATGGGGTCCACACTAAGGCCTATATTTGACCTACAAAATCAGAATCAATAACAGCAGGCAGTACAAATAATCCTTCTAAGGTAGCACTTGAACACCCTATGATCAAGGCACTCAGTCCTCTACCTATTGGACCACAGGCATTTAGTGGCATCTTATGCACACTGTGATCTCTTATTGTAACTGATTGTATTGTGGCAAGATCCAGCCCAGCACTCCCCTCTGCAGCTGGCTGGAAAGAGCTAATGACTGTCTGAGGCTGGGATTTTGTATCATCACATGCCCCCTCCTCGCACTCTGTTGCCCGTTTCCCATCAGCACTGGTAAAGCATTTCTGTAAATATCAAATTTAGCACAACACTCATTGGAGAGGTGATTATTCCTCCTGCACATAAAACAAAAGGTGTTTTGCCAAGAATTAACAGTCCATTGTCTATATTACAATTTTGAATGTAATGTCCTTTTTGCCTGCAACTAAAACATGCTGGAGCACTTTTAAGAGCTGCCACGAATTCACCAGCCACTGTGGAAGCTACGTTAATGGCCTTAGTCTGTAAGTCTGAATTTGTAGAATTTAGTTTCTGACATGCTTCAATCATCTCTACTATCATAGGTTACTTTAAGGGGAGTATAATTTTCTTACACTGCATTTGCATTCTCCAAGGCAAGTGCCTTGAGTAAAGTTTCTCTTGCCTCTTAATTTTCAACTTTTCACATCCTTTAATCTATCTGTGAAATGCAGAAAAGTTTCTGACAGACCTTGTTTAGTAGATGTGAATTTTAAAGTAGGCTTATTGAAATCAGGAACATGTTATTGTGGTAGTGTGAAGGTTCAATCCTCCCACCACATAAAGAACAGCTAAACTCAGTTGGAGAAGCAAATGAAAAGCTGTATTTTACAAGCAGAATGAAACAAAATGAGTATATACAAAATATACAGTATTTACAGTATATACAAAAATATACAGGAAAGAATGTAACACAGAAAAACCCTCCCAAGGAGAATCCCCCCTGCACCGGGTTCCCCCAAAACCCCTCTCTTCCCTCCCTTTCTTGTCCAAGGCTCATTGGATGGAAAAAGGATTAAAAGAGAAATGGATATTAAGGGGGAAATCATAAGTTCAAAGCAGTTGTTAAGAAAGTTAGTTTCCTCATCTCATGAGTTTCAGTCCAAGGTCAGTCGTGTGCACTCTGGCCAAGAACAGAAAAGAAAAGCAGAACAGACTGAAGACAGACTGTAAGTTCTTAAAGTTACATTCTACTGATCTGCCAATGAAATTCGCTTAGAATTATCATTGTTTTTCCTTTTTACACCAAAACATCCAGCTAGAGTATTCTGTAGCTTGTCTTTTCTTAAAGGTGCAGCCTAAAACTGTAACAATCCACGCCTTCTAAACAATTTCATTGGCTTTTCATACTGTCCATCCAATCTAAAACAATATCTACAATTCGTGAGTAAAGTTCACAGTTGATTCTGGCTGTCCTCAGATGTAGATGATTCAGAAGTCCAAGAAAATCAGGAAACAAGAAAACAGAAAACAGTTTGTCTCCTCACAGACAAAGTGAAGAAAAGGAATCAGGGACTCTCAGTTGACTCAGGGCTCTCAGGGTTCTCAAGGTTCGTGCACTGTAGATTCCTCATGGATTCTTCCTTTGAGCGTGATGCATCTGTACAAAACTCTGAAGTTAAACTCTCTCAGCTAAAGTTAGATTTCTTTGTGGGATACACTGAATTTCACCATTCTCTTGCATTAACCAATAAGTGTGACCCGGACCTTCAGCAGAAACCACCCCTTGGGCAGGTTTAGCCTCTCCTGAGGGAGAAAAATACCCAAACAGTTTTACCTAACAGATTGTGTTCTCTAATAACAGGAACTCTATAACCTTCTACTTTCTGTAGCAGATCTGAGTGTGCAGGTCCAGCTCGATACACTGAACCTCTACTATTTACCAGCCAGGTTGCTTGTGCTAAATGTTTTCCCCAGTTTCTCAAAGATCCACCCCCCATGGCTTTAAGAGTGGTCTTCAGCAAACCGTTGTAGCGTTCAATCTTACCTGCAGCTGGTGCCTAAGTAGGGGATGCGGAATATCCACTCTATGACATGCTCTTTGGCCCAGTTCTTTACAAGGTTGTTTTTGAAATGAGTTCCGTTGTCTGACTCAATCCTCTCTGGAGTTCCGTGTCTCCACAGGATTTGTCTCTCCAGACCGAGAATGGTGTTGCGTGCAGTTGTATGTGGAACTGGATAAGTTTCCAACCATCCAGTGTTTGCCTCTACCATGGTAAGCACATATTGCTTACCAGAATGGAAACAAGGTAGAGTGATATAGTCAATCTGCCAGGCCTCACCATACATGTACTTGAACCATCAGTCACCATACCACAAGGGCTTGATTCGCTTTGCCTGCTTAATAGCAGCACAAATGTCACAGTCATGGATGACTTGTGTGATAGCATCCATGGAAATGTCTATGGATCTGTCACGAGCCCACTGGTAGGTTGCATCTCTGCCTTGATGTCCTGACAAATCATGAGCCCACCGAGCTAAGAATATCACACCTCATTGTTTCCAGTCGAGATCAAGATCAGAGTCCATGTCTACTTGAGAAAGTCTTGCAGCTAAATCTGCCTGATAGTTGTGTTATTGTTCCTCAGTAGTTTTGCTCTTAGGAATGTGAGCATCAATGTGTCTCACCTTCACTGGAATTCTCTTGATTCAATCAGCAATGTGCTGCCACAGGTCAGCTGCCCAAATAGGCTTTCCTTTCCTCTGCCAAACATTCTTTTTCCAGTCCTTTAGCCAACCCCACAGAGCATTGGCTACCATCCATGAGTCGGTGTAGAGATAAAGCTTTGCCCATCTCTCACAGTCAGCTACATCAATAGCTAGCTGGACAGCTTTTCCCTCTGCAAATTGACTGGATTCTCCTTCTCCATCCTTTGCTTCTGCAACTCGGCGTGTTGGACTCCACACTGCAGACTTCCACCTTCGCTTGTTCCCGACAAGACGACAGGAGCCATCTGTGAACAAAGCATATTTCTTTTCCTCATCAGAATGGTCATTGTAAGGAGGAGCTTCCTCAGCACGAGTTACTCTCTCCTCTGGAGATTTAGTACAGTTAGTGCCTTTAGGCAAACTTGTGATCATCTCCACCAGACCAGGTCTTTCAAGATTTCCCATTTGAGCTCTCTGTGTTATCAGACCCATCCACTTGGACCAGGTGGCATCTGTGGCATGATGTGGTGTGGAACTTTTGCCTTCGAACATCCAATTCAAAACTGGTAATCTGGGAGCTAAGAGAAGTTGTGAGTCCAATTACTTCAGAAGCTGCTTTTACTCCTTCATAGGCAGCTAGAATCTATTTCTCTGTTGGAATTTAATTTACCTCTGAACCTCTGTAATCTCAACTCCAGAAACCAAGAGGTCATCCTCGTGTCTCACCTGGAGCTCTTTGCCACAAACACCAGGTTGGACCATTGTCACTTGCAGCTGTGTACAAAATGTTGTTAATGTCTGGACCATCTCGGACAGGTTGCAAACCCATTGCTTGAACTTCTTCTTTTTTTATCTGGTCAAAAGCTGCTTGTTGTTCAGGTCCCCATTGAAAATTGTTTCTCCTTTGAGTCACATCACACAGAGGTTTCACAATCTGACTGTATCCAGGAATGTGCAGTCTCCAAAATCCCACTATCCCCAAGAAACGTAGAGTTTCTTGCTTGTTCATGGGATTTGCCATGGTAGAGACTCTATTTACCACATCCACTGGAATGTGTCGGCGTCCATCCTGCCACCGCACTCCCAGAAACTGGATCTCTCTGGTAGGTCCTTTCAATAATAATAATACAATAATAATATAATACACCAGATTGGAAGAGACCTTCAAGATCATCGCGTCCAACCCATCAAACAATCCAACCCACCCAACAACTAGACCATAGAGCCAAGCACCCCATCAAGTCTTCTCCTGAACACCTCCAGTGAAGGTGACTCCACCACCTCCATGGGTAGCCGATTCCAATGGCCAATCACTCTCTCCGTGTAGAACTTCTTCCTAACATCCAGCCTAAACCTGCCCTGGCGCAGCCTGAGACTGTGTCCTCTTGTTCTGGTGCTGGCTGCCTGGGAGAAGAGGCCAACCTCTGCCTGGCTACAACCTCCCTTCAGGTAGTTGTAGAGAGCAATAAGGTCACCCCTCAGTCTCCTCTTCTCCAGGCTAAGCAACCCCAGCTCCCTCAGCCTTTCCTCATAGGGCTTGTGTTCCAAACCCCTCACCAGCTTTGTTGCCCTTCTCTGGACACGTTCCAGCAAGGCAACATCCTTCCTAAACTGAGGGGCCCAGAACTGGACACAGTACTCAAGGTGCGGCCTAACCAGTGCAGTGTACAGGGGGAGAATGACCTCCCTGCTCCTGCTGGCCACACTCTTCCTGATGCAAGCCAGGATGCCATTGGCCTTCTTGGCTGCCTGGGCACACTGCAGGCTCATGTTCAGCCTACAATCAACCAGTACCCCCAGGTCCCTCTCTGCCTGGCCACTCTCCAGCCACTCTGACCCCAGCCTGTAGCACTGCCTGGGGTTGTTGTGGCCAATGTGCAGAATCCGGCACCTTGTCTCGCTTGATGGCGAAACCTGCACTCAGGAGAATGTCAATGATTTTGTTACCTTTCTCCAAGATTTTTTCAGCAGTTTTACCCCAGATGATGATGTCATCGACAAACTGGATGTGTTCTGGAGCACCACCTTTCTCCAGAGCATCGTGGATCACTGCATGACAGATGCTGGAGCTATGGATCCAGCCCACTGGCAATCTATTAAAAGTGTACTGGACTCCTCTCCAGGTGAAAGCAAACTGAGGCCTGCATTCCTCTGCTATGGGAATAGAGAAGAAGGCATTAGCAATGCCTATGGTAGCATAACATTTGGCCTCTTTGGATTCCAGCTCATACTGGAGTTCCATCATGTCTGGTACTGCTGCACTCATAGGTGGAGTTATTTCATTCAGGGCACGGAAGTCAACTGTCTGACACCAGTCTCCATTCTGCTTTTGCACAGACCACACTGGACTGTTGAAAGGTGAATGAGTTTTGCTGATGACTTTCTGACTTTCCAATTGATGAATCAGATTCTGAATGGGCAACAAAGAGTCACGGTTGGTTCTGTATTGTCTGCAATGCACAGTCTGAGAAGCAACTGGCAATTTAATGTCCTGAATCTTATGTGGTTCCACAACTGCAGATTCATCAGAAAGCTCAGGTCTAACAGACAGCTTCAATTTTTCTCCATCAATTTCTACAGATGCTTCTCCAAAAGCCCATTTGTAACCTCTAGGGTCTTTGAAACACCCTTCTCTCAGAAAATCAATTCCCAAAACACAAGGTGCATCAGGTCCTGTCACAACAGTATGCTTTTTCCACTGTTTACAAGTTGAACTTATACCAACTTCTATCTTAGCTAACTCTTGAGATCCACCAGTGACTCCCAGAATAGTTACAGCCTCTGATCCCTGACAATTTGATGGCGTTACGGTGCACTGAGCCCCTGTGTCAACCAAGGCCCTGTACTTCTGAAATTCTGAAGTGCCAGGCCACTGGATGTACACATCCCAATGGATTCCTGTTATCTGCATTATCCCTTTCCTCCCCCTGGCAGGAGGCAGGTCACCCCTAGTTGTGGGGAATATGCCCATATGTGCAGTTAGCACAGTGTCCATTATTAGAATTGGAATCACTGGTGGAGCTATTAGAGTTGTTCTGGGAAACTGTGGAAGCAACAGCTACCCTTCTGGTATTGCGACCTCGGGTTCTGCCACTTTGCAGTTCCCTCAGTCTCCTGAAAAGATTAGAAGTTGGTTGACCATCCCATCTGTTCATGTTCTCACCAAACTGATCATGCAGAGTTATCCAAATACTCGCACGTGATTGCCTCGGTGGTCTGTTTTGTTTTGATCTGATTTGGAATGACCCCCTTGGATAACATGTATTCATAACACCTGAAACTTGTATCCATCTGGAGGAAGAATTGGAATTATCTGTTTGTGCCAATTGGGAGATGGTATCTTTCAGCTCTTTCATGCAATTCTTTATCTCACCAGGCAGAGTTTCACTGGCTGAAACCAAAGAAACACATCTGAGACTATCCTCCAATTGTCTCATTTGATCAGTGAATTGGCCAACCGTAATTTCTTGCCCCAATTCTGCTTGCCAAAATAGTTGCATAATTAGGAGGAGCAAGTTTGATGAGCTTTTTGGCAAGATGAGTTCCTACAGGAATTTCATCAGGATTCAGAGTTCCATGGTCACCATAGAGTATTTCTCTCACAGCAAATTCTCTCAGATGCTTAATTCCCTCATCCATGGTATTCCAGGGTTTAGGATTCCATGGAAGGTCATCTTGGGATGGGTATCTCATGAGAGCTGCCAATAAAAGGCATATCCACAGAGAAACCTTGCCGAGACACCTGCCTAGATGTCTATCTATTCCACTGTCCTTCAAGAGAGTGCCTAGCTGAGATGCATGCACTCTGGCCAAGAACAGAAAAGAAAAGCAGGACAGACTGAAGACAGACTGTAAGTTCTTAAAGTTATATTCTATTGATCTGCCAATGAAATTAGATTAGAATTATCTTTGTTTTTCCTTTTTACACCAAAACATCCAGCTAGAGTATTCTGTAGCTTGTCTTTTCATAAAGGCACAGCCTAAAACTGTCACGGTCGTAATGCTTGTTGTGCTAGTTGTTTACTTTGAGAATTTCTGGGTGCCAGGGTGCTTGTACATTTGGATCCACGTGTGGTCGTACATCTAATAATTGTGCATCTGTTACATCACATAAAGGATCCCCTCATCATCTCCACGCATTTTCAGTTGCTGCTCTATGGCATAAGCCACACCACTTAGTATCAAAAACAGCTAACTGCATCGGTGTTAATATTATCTCGACAATTGTAGTCATATCAAAAGGTGTTATGACTGGTGAAAAAGATGTTTGTAAAAGACTCTGAATGCAAGGGGAATTGAGACCATGTTCAGTAACTGTTTTCTGTAACTCTCACATTAGTGGGAATCCCACTGGTTCAAAAACAGTTACCCCATGCATTCTTCATTACAGGAAGAGCTACCAAGTCTTTTCCTGTTTCTTCAACTGCATGTTCATTAATTTTTTGCCAAGTCACAATAGGATCATGAACTACTGATGAATCTGAATATATGGAAGTGTCAGGAATATCATAAAATGGTTCTAGAGGTTCAGCAAGCTTCAGGGGGGATGTTGGCAGCCCTAGCAGCAGACCTTCAGCAGGCTGCTGAGGAGCGGTAGCAAGCTGTTGGTGGTGTTGGACAGGCGCCAGTGCCTGAATTAATGTTTTCAGCTCCTGTGCTAGAAGTGCAGGTGAGGTTAACACCAGGAGGGGTGGAGGCAGAGGTGGAGGGGGAGGGGGTAGGGTGGATATAGAAGAAGAGTTTTGTTCTGGTGAAGTGGTGTTAATTACTTAACCTAATGTGGGACCCTCCATACAACTATTAGATTGCAAAGGGAATGAACTTACATAAGATAGTATGATGAGGTTTCTGCTCCTTATATTATTCCTTGCATGAACCTACCGAGGCCTGAATTGTTACAAACCTAAAAAAATGCTTGGAAGTGATCTCCCACATTTTGTTCAAAACCTAATGGTGTGAGAATGTCTTTATTTTAAGAAAATACCATATGCATGGAAATAACTTTTTCCAGATTGCAGACCCTGATATTTTCCTAACAGGTATTTTATAGTGAATTGAAGCCTGCTGCCAGCAACTTTTCTTAACTATTTTTCATAGCCCATTGAGAAGTATTCCAAAGACCCCAGGCCTTCTTATGACCACAGTCTGAAAGCCACCAGGAACACAACGTCCATAGAAGGTGCTGTCAAAACTTTCTAATGATAGCCCAGTCTGGGCTTGCCAACACTCTATTGTTTTTGATGATGTCTGCCCCCAAGCAGAGCAAGTTTGGTAGCCAAAATGGGACATTCAGCCTTGTGTGATGCTAGCATAACCTGCCCAGAAGACACTAAGTAAAAATGGTCTAAGAGAAAATTTCTCAATCTACCTGTGTTTGGCTTTGTGGGTTAATTTAAAAAATATATTCATTTTTTATTCCCTTGGCTGGATGTTCAAAACTTATTTTGACATTTGAGAAGTTTTGTTTGTTTTTTTTAACAAAAATTTCTCTGAGACAGAGAACCTGTAAATGAAAGTGACTGACTGGCCAGAGAGGCATTGAGAAATTTTATTACATCTTTAGAAGGAGAAAACAGTGGAAGATTTTTTTTTCTTTATGGATGCAAGAAAATCATATCTTTATAAACAGCTGTAAAGGTGAAAGAATTGAACACAAGGATGAGTAGCAATAGTGTGAGAAGAAAGTCTGTGTGGGAAATCCTTGATACAAACCTGAATCGTTGAATAATACACCAGAGAACTCATGACAAAGAGAGACTCATGCATGAAACACAGAGCTACAAGAAAGCCTGAATATTATGCAGTCAGTAAAAGATTTCTTCAGAAGTACTTGGATCAGCAGAGAAGCTGGTGGAATCATGTAATCATAGATACTTCTTTTTTATTTCAGTGTAAACTGGTTTTACTGTCTGACTTAGAAAAGTAATGTTCATGTCAGTGTACAACATGAGTAAAAGCTATTTCAGTTACAGGTAGACTACTGCTAAACCACATTATGAATGCAAATCTAACCCTCTGAGAAATGATCAACATGTTTGTGTCTGCACGGTGATATAACTGATTCACTAACAATCTTCACCCATTTTTAATTTTAATGTAACTTAGTAACAATATGCAACCTGCTAAGTGCTTAATCCTGTGTACTGAGAAGGCAACAGAGCCACTTATGCACTACATCTCAGTGACTGTAACTCTATCCACAGGAAACCTGGAAGTTTGTATTCACATCTGTGTTTACCAAACTCAGGCATATAACTTCACTGTCAGTTCTGAAGTTTAAAGGAGCAGTGTAGAATAGAACAGAGTAGAATCAACCAGGTTGGGAAAGACCTTCGAGATCTTCAAGTCCAACCCATCACTCAACACCATCTAATCAACTAAACCATGGCACCAAGTGCCTCATCCAGTCTCTTCTTAAACACCTCCAGTGATGGCGACTCTACCACTTCCCTAGGCAGCCCATTCCAATGGGCAATCACTCTTTCTGGGAAAAATTTCTTCCTAACATCCAGCCTAAACCTCCCCTGGCTCAGCTTGAGATTGTGTTCTATTGTTCTGGTGCTGGCTGCCTGGGAGAAGAGACCAACACCCCCCGGCTACAACCTCCCTTCAGGTAGCTGTAGACAGCAAAAAGGTCTCCTCTGAGCCTCCTCTTCTCCAGGCTAAGAAACACCAGGCACCATTTGTTTCTTTAAATGTCACTAATTATCTGATCAGAGTTTTTGAAAATTTAATAGACAGCTGCTTAGAATTGATATGGTTTGACCTTCACAGTGTGCGGTGCTAGAGTTGTCAGTCATGGGGAGATACAACTTTTATCTCTGGATGTTTAGCCTACATGCAGGGCTGAACTACAACTGCTACTCTATCATCCAGTGACCTCTCTCCAACACAGAGAGACAATTGGGAAAAGGACAGGATATCAACAGGACAAAATGAATACAGATTTAAGGAAACAGCACAACTAATACTAATACCAATGCAAACATAAAGTATACAAAGTTATGCTTAGTCCAGTAAATGCATTGTGGTCACAATAAACAAGAAAGCCATCCTCAGGAGCAGCATGGTAAGCAAGTGTCTACAGGGATGTGAATAAGTGAGAGGAGGAGCAGCACCAGGAGAAGCCCCAAACAGAAGCAGATCCTGTCCTCAGCAAATCTCTCCCTTCATACTGAGCATGACATTTACAGTATGGGACAGACCTGTGACCTACCTCTGGTAAGCTGCCCCAACTGACCCCAAGCTGCTAACAGCTGGCACTCGTGGCTGCCATGTGATTCTGTACCAGTGAAACCAGAACGCTGCCCAGTTCTGTTGTTTATCATGCTTCCTTTCTTGACTGCCCACAGCAGTATTTGCTGGTTTTAGCAGCCTGCAGTGCAGCTAAATATAGTCAATGGATAACACTGTTTTAGTAGTAAGCATCAGCTTAGCAAGCAGAAACAGTTGTGTTCTGCTTTGACCAACTCTTTCCATTCTAGGGCACATGCTTTAGGGTAATAAAACACTAAACAAGCAAATAGAAACAAACACAACAATGCACATGTTAAGACCTAGAAATTCCATTCACTTAAATGATGATGCCTTGCATCAATGTAGGTCTGATCCAATCCTTGTTAAAAATAAGCTGAGGGATTTCTGTTGCCTTCAGTGACAGCAGATCAACCTCCTAGAGAATCAGGTTTTTGCTCCTATTTTTAAGATGGAAAATCTGTTTAGGTAATGCTTGAGATGAACTGGTAGCATTGATACTATTTCACATATTCTTTAAATTTTTGTATCTTGCAAGTAATATCCTGTAACTTTGTTCACTCTCCTGTCTGAAGAACATGTTCATTCTCTGTGCAGAGTAAGAAAAGAGGATCAGGACACTATATAATGGTGAATGTCACAAAAGGTAAATTGATTTCAACACAATGGAATCCTTGCATGGCTTTGCAGCTCCCAGCAGTTCAACTGACATTTGCAGGTAATAGCCTTGGTAACAGTGACTGTTCTCATGCCAATAAGGACCTTAAAGAAACACCAATGGATGCTCTAAAATATGTGATTATTGGGCATAAGTAGGGTATCTTTCTTAATGAAGTTCCCCTTGCTAGATTCTGCTTGTACCTGTTCAAATTGTGACCAGTTTACCTTAGACTGCTCTCTGTTATTCTCAGTAGACAAGGTTCTGCCATTACTGAGGGTGATGTATGTACTTTACCTGTAAAACAAAAAGACTTAAGGCTGCTGCTCTTTTAAGTGTAGATGTGAGAAGTGAAGTACACACAAAATTGGGATCAGGCCCGAGCACTCAGCAACATTCTTCTCTGTTCACAGACCCTCATGGATGTGACTCAGATTCTGGCAGCAAAGTGCCTTCATCCCCAAAGGGATGTCCATAGGCCCAAGCTCACAAGCAAGAAGTCAGGATCCCATTTCTTTTCGACTTTTTAATGAGCCAGAAGTTGACTGAACAACAGATCTAACATACAATTTAGGCAGGTAACTGGAATAGAAAGAAAAAACAAGACTAAAAGAGAAACCCATGCATATAAAAAATGGTAACTTTATTTAATGACTTAGGTAGGAAAAACTGTGAGGTGGCACTGCACACTTCTAAGTTGCTGTTTGTGCATGTGTTTGGACCTTGTGGCAAATTTTCTGTTCTTTTTCAATGAGAATTTTTAAGCTCCTGGGAATACACACAAACACAACAGTGGAGTTTAAAAAAGACATTAAACAACACTCCTAGAAAATGGGAAAGCACATAAGCCTGAACCAAGAGCTTCCCCTACTCAGCCATGATCTTTGTATGTTTTCCTTCCTGCTCCTTGTATCTTGAGCATGGCACTGTAGCTCTTGCTCTGGCACTGGCAGTGTGAATAAATGCAAGCAGCTGCTACCCTGAACCACCTGATCTAGTTAAAGATGTCCCTGTTCACTGCATAGAGATAGAACTACATGACCTTTAAAGGTCCCTTCCCACCCAAAACAAGTCTGTGATTCTTTGTCCTAAGCTATTGACATCAGTGCCACTGTGTAGCTGGAATGCATGGAGTGAAGGATCAAAGCCATGTAGGAAGCGTGCTAAAGGATTCTGGCAGGTAGCATACAGCAGTGGGCTGCTTTACAGGGGGATGCAGAGTGGCTGGAGAAATAGGGAATCTCCTTATCTGAAAAAGGAGGCAGGACTGGATTATGCAGAGATGTTTTATGTTTTGGAGTTCTAGACACAAAACCTAATAAAGTTTTCACATCATGTCCAATTTACAGCATCCAAGGAAATTCCAGCAGGACAAATGGATAGAAGTTCCTAACTTTTCATTGCCTGACAATCTGCTTTGCAGAAACACACACAACAAAGGGCCTCTGACACAAAAATTAGTCCATTTAATAAACAAATGGTCTTTGTGTAAACAAATGTATGTGGAAAACCAGCCAACTATTTTGCATTTTTCACACTAATGGTTGAACTGGATAAGGCTTATGCTCTAGAACCTGCAGAATGTTTTTATCTAAGTAGATGGAGAGTATAACTTCACTGAAGGCAAAACTTGAGGATATTTATATAATTTAGTTTAAGACTTTACCCTGGGATCCTTTCAGTTATCTCTTTACCCTATTCATACTACTTGCTGACTGTTGCTCCTGATTAATGGATTCCTAACAGCTTAAGAAAAGCATAATGTAGTTTCAGAAAAATAAATTTAATTAAATGTCCTATATATACAGCTAATTCACACTTGTGACAAATACTACTTTTGTGGAGTTTAAAGACCATGAACCAAAATAGAACATTCTGAAGTCAGGAAGAACTTTGAGAAGACTGATCTTGTCTGTAATTTATGAAAATGTTATCATGGAGGCTGATATGAAATCAAAGACTTACTGTCTGTCACAAATCTGTAACAGTTAAAGAAAACAGAGGTTTCCTGCCCTCTTGCTATCATCCCCAATCTTACATCACATGAGAAAAAGTTCAGGTCACCTTTATAATTACAATAGCTAGTAAAACACGATGATGAAAATTAATTATAAACTTTTAAACTGAAATGGTTATCTATCTCCTTTGATTTCTGTTCTTCTCTTTCAGTGCAACCACTAAGACAAAATGTATGCTAACATGAATGTTAAAGAATGCACAGAACCCCATAAATTGTGCCATGCTATCAGAGTACCAGGTTTAAGGTTAGTTTCTAAGACGTTACTAATTACAGCTCTCAGAGACAGAAAAGAAAACATAAGACCAGGTTTGTAGCACAGCTCATTTTTATTGTTTAAACAGTTTTTGCATAGGAAATATATCCGCTTCCAGTAATTGACTGCAGTATGAGCAGCTGCTAGCAGTATAGGCTGGATATAACAGTAACAATCACATTAAGTCAAGCTTGATTTACACCAGTTTAAAACTTGTGGCAGTTGAGTTCATTTGTAACCTAAAAAAAAAAAAAAAAAAAAGTACCAAAAAGCACATTATTATCCTCCAACCAGGCACAATACAAACCTTTGTTAACACTGGGGCTAAAAACAGGTTTGATGCCAGAGGGCCCTAATTCCAAAATTAAGTAGCTGTACTGTAATGCATCTTACTAGTGAAGGTTCATTACACAAAGACTGTGCATGCACCTCTGTTTTAATTAAAATGTAATCTTCAGGATTTATGGCCTACAGTATGGGGAAAAATGCCAAAAGTTTTAAAATGGATCAACCCTGGTGTGTAGCTAGCAAGCGATAACTGACTACTTGTCACCTACAATTGTACTAAATGTATCTAAAGAAACACACAGCCCTACAAAAGTTGTTCTCAGAGAAATATCATTGAGATGGGGTGCCTCTTCCCAGTTTACTAAAAGTTCTATATGAGATAAGCACAAATTAACAGCTTGATGAAGACATAATCTAATGCAGCTCTTGAGAAGCCTATGCCTGGGATTGAGGAACCCCTCACATTCTACAATGTTGTAAAGACTTTTTTTTTTTAGTCATTTTTTGAAGAAAATGTTATCTGAAACATATTTACAACTGAACTCAACAGAGACTGTGAAATTGAACAGGCACTGCTCATTTGTTTGAGTTTTTTGGTAAACATTTTGCTGGTTTTTGTTTCTTTCTCATTTTGCATCAACTTTTATCAGTCCATGCAACTTCAATGCCCTCAATGAAGAATGCATAATAAGCCATACTTCTTAAAAAACTTCCTTCTGCATATAGAGATACATTTGCCACATCCGTCCCTGTAGCACAGTTTCAAAACCATTCTGTTAAAAATACAGGAATACAAAGATTGGCTTTAGTGTCACTAGCTCACACTGCTCTCCGTTTATTCAGGCCACCTTTTGTTTTACTGTTATCATACCATGCAATAAAAATATCAAAGGCTTATTCTAGGATATCATGATGCTAGTGGCACTGAAGCCCTTTTCACAAATTCAACATACATCTGAATCGCAACACACAGATATTTCTAAAGAGTGATAACTAGTGAACCCTTTCATCATTAAAAAAAAATAAATCCACAAACAAAACCCCCACCAAAACCCCAACTACTTACAAACATTGAAGAAAAAAAAATTGCAACAAAAAATGTAAAAATTGACCATCTCCAATTTGTCCCCTTTACTATTAACAATGTGACCAACAGAGCTGTGGCATGGAAACAGTACAAAGAGTTGTCATGGCAATAAGTTTGGCTGATGCAAAGGTCATTGTGTAGGGTTAAAGGGCAAAATCAGTGGTCTGTGTTATCTTCCAACTGCAGTGCTCCACCACACCCACACAATTTTAAGGAATTAGAAAAAACTGGGGAACTAGCAGAAAGTGCAAATCAGAAGGAGGCAGTTTTCAGCTCCTTCAGCATGGAGTAGAACATTCAACTCTGAGTTTTTCCTGTTTAACCTGATGAGCCTGCACATGATTTTACTCCCTTTAAAAAAAAAAAAAAAGTTTTCTATAGAAAACCAATAAAAAAGTCCAGGAGCATGCAGCTGGTTTATGTTAAAGAAAGACCTTGACAGGCTCATGTAAACTATATCGGATGTTTTGCTTGGGGCCTTAATGCCAGCAACGTTAGGGAGTTGTCTCATTATAGTGAATACTGTGCACTGAATATGGGGTAACTTTCTGCAGCCTTCATAAACTCACACAGTAAATACAATTTAGATTTAAGTACAGAACACAACTCTGATGTCACCGATGAGTACGTCCTTGTGCAAGTTTTTCATTAAGTCCTTATGAAGCTACAAGTTGCAAATCCAAAATTCTGCTCCCTGAGGACACAGCTATGTGAGATGTAAGTACTGTTTTAGGTCTCTGCCTATCCTGAATTGCTCTGTGAACCTGATCTTAAATATCATCATGTAACAACCACAAAAACTTTTACTAAAGGCCATATATACTAATAAAAAGATGGTGCTCTCAACATTTTGAAATGCTCTGAAAACCAACTTTTCCAATACTAAATACAACAAAATAACCTTCATAAAATATCTTTTCTCCATTTACATTTTTTAAGGATTAGTAACCTGTGCTTTTCAAGCACAGGAATCTGTGAAATAACTCCTCACTTGGACAGATAATTTTTTTAATATATAAATTAAGAAACTGGAGAGTTTTAACTCAAGTCCAGTTTCCAAACAAGGAATATTCTGTTTACTTTTAAAATGGAAATGACAAGCATTTCCATTATAACTGTTAAAAAGTTAGCTTTACAAACAAGGGTATTTTAATTAAAAAAAAAATCTTAACAAAACTATACAGTGTACAAATTACTGTCTACAAGGTAGGTGGTTCATTCAGAAGATCCTCCTTTCTTGCTACTTGCAGCTTCACAAATTCATTCACATATTTCAACGGAGCTGCCCACCTGAACATCACCCCACAACTATATTGCTATAATTAATATTTTTGCCATGTCATTATGTACAGTCTCCTTCACTGCCTTTTTTTTTTTTTCCTTAGTCAAGCCTCAAACGTTCATGTCAGTCTGGGGGAAACACACTCCAGTGGCATAGCCATGAGGCCAGGGGCTGCAAAGCAACTTAGTAAAGGCAGAACAGTGCACATAGAACGGGGTGGCTCTATTTAGTCAGAATACACTTTCTGGTGAAGGAGGAGGCCAGAGACTGGATTTGAGTTCTCAGTCTTATCTTGATCTGTTCATTGCTGAGCTTAAAACAAAACAAAACAAAACAAACAAACAAAAAACCCCAACCCAATCAACAATAAAACAACCCAAACCAAAACCTACAGTAAATGACGAGTTCATTTTCTTCCAAAGAGGCTTCCTTATTAGAAAGAAAGGCAGAAAAAACCCACAGCTACTTACCAACCCAGTTCATTCACATGGAAGGAAAGAGTTTGTGGTCTAAAATGTTGCATCTGTAAGCCTTAATGTCTTTCATACAGGAGGTCAGAGATATTAAAAAGCTCTAAGGTCACTCATCTTCCTACATGGGCAATGGTCACTTTGACCACTGCATTTTGAAGCCTGAATTCCTTTGTTTCATCCTGGTGTGCTATTAAAAGCTCAAGTGGGACACCTTGCTAACACCATTAATAAGGACAGCTTCCCAGCACAATTCTATGCTTTTAAACACCACTGTATCACTGGCATGTGGAAAGAACAATATATACTTTTATCAGGCCAGAGCCAGATGTGAACTCTGGGTGGATCTAGTACATTTTGGTAACCATGTGCTTAATGCATGAATTCACTCTACTACAGGGCACAGAGAAAGAGCGACATGAAATTGATTTTAATTGTGTGTGTGTCTTATCTTTTTATGTGGGGTTTCCTATTCTTCAAGTTTAACTATAGATAAAGCTCAAGGATTTGCTACTCTACAGCTCCTATCTCTAGCCATTAAAGCTCTACCTACACATCAGCTGGAGTCCTGAGGATGTGCTCCCCAATGGCTCATTATCTGCTGTGTGCTGGCCAGAGTCAGGAAGGACTGACTTTAGTGTATTACTTGCCCAGCACTCAGTGGTGTAATCCTCGCTGGAGGCTGCACCTCTGGGGCTAATCTAGGGTACGAAAATCTCCAAAACGCAAAGACAGCTTCAAAGGGAATAATAAACCCAAATCAACAAGTTTATAACTCTCCTCTACCTGTACCCTAATAAAAGGAGATATTTTTAGGAAAAAAAATCACCATACTGAGCCATACACCACAAAGATTCCTGGTGTGTATCTTGTCTCCAGCAACAGGCCTGCTACTGATCTGTAAAGTGTAATTTAACTGGAAATAGTCTTTTATTTACATCAAAGTCCCTAATTACGTGCATTAATAAACTCCTTCTCCACTAATGCTCAGAGCTTTGCAACTAACCCACTGTATGAGAAGCCACTGAAAACCTCTGACACAGCCTGAGCAGGCTGAAACATGTAATTCAGATGCTATGAGTTAACAAACCTAGTGGGACAAAAAAATAAGTGTAATATTTATCAGTCAAGCAGACCAAGGGAGGCAAATTCTCTGCAGGAGTAACTCAAGAGTCAGTGGCTTTATGCTACTGAAGACACTGGCCCTGTACATGCATTTTTCCTGGGCAAAAGCATCTTTGTCATTCTGAATTAAAAACATTTGCTAAAGTGGACATTTTGCGATGCAGTATCTTTGCCAGAATAGGAAGGACTTCATCTCACTGTGGGTCTTGATGTCTTTCTGCCTGTCTGTCTCTCTTTCTGAAGGAAAAAGCCTTAAACTAAACAATTTCCTCAAGTCAAGTCTGCCTCCAACAGAATTCATTATTTGCTTTTTAAATCCAGAAATTATTTCAGCTTGCACCCCAGGTGGGAAGTTAAAAAGAGGGAACCGATTTGAAAGTTTGTCACAGTAGGCAGAACAGTCACTTTGCAGCCCTTGCCTGGGTAAG
This sequence comes from Picus viridis, assembly GCA_033816785.1. Taxonomy (NCBI): domain Eukaryota; kingdom Metazoa; phylum Chordata; class Aves; order Piciformes; family Picidae; genus Picus; species Picus viridis. Next base: position 48,455,432 of record CM066606.1, read on the forward strand.
GGTGCACTGCTTCACAGCTACACTGTAAAGTGTTAAAAATTCTCCCCACCCACCCCAGAATATATATATATATACATATATATATATATATATGTATGTATGTATAAAAAAAAATCCCCTGTCCACCTCTCAGTACAGAAAAGGACCTCATCACACTGCAAAAATAGCAGTACCCACTTTGGTCAATTAAAACAAAACAACAAACAAAGCATACTTTTTTTCCTTTTTTCTTTTAAATCTGAGTACTTACCTATAATAACCAATACAGCTAAAAGCACTACCTACATAGGCAAAACTTGGTATTGCATAATTCGTATAAATTTGTATCCCCTCCCCCCAATATTAATTGGAAGATGAAAAACATGAAAGCTTAATAGAAAAAAAAATAAAACAAAACAAACAAACACCAAAATACTGAAAATATTGCTGGTCGATTACTACTCTTAAGCGGCAACTATACACAGCCATGATATGCCTTATAAATGTGAGATAAAAGTATAACTGTCTAAAAAATCCATGATATCACACTTTTTCCCATCTGGAGTACAAAATATTTCATCATAAAAATGGTAAAGATTTAAAATTATAATAAATGCAGCAAAACAAGTGTAGGGACATCAGGGTTTGGGTTTGGTTTTTTTTTTTTAATTTTTTTTATTTTTGTGGGTTTTTTGTGTTTTTTTTTGTTTGTTTTATTTAGATTGCAAGGCAAGGCACGTAATGTGGACATTATATCTTCGTGCAAATTAGGATTACTGGAAAGAGTATTTTAGTTATTTCTTTTAAAGAGACATAGAGGCAAAATGTCTGCCCATGCACATTATATTCCTGTCAATATGTGTAAATTGTTGAACAAGGCTAACTTCTGAAAGCACCATGCAAGTTTTCAGCACCCTGTAATTAGGCTTACATTAAGAGTGCATTATTTAAATATAACATATCCCCATCCTGGTATTACCAGTTTGTAAACGGTAAGCTTTGCCCTTGTGACATGGATTTGCCTATCTCTCTGTCTCTATGATGCAGATTTTGCAGAACCCTAAGGGTTCTTGATGCAACTAGTAACTTTAAATAAATAAATCCTACCCCTCTGTAGAGGCAGCAGCTAAATCAATGTAAGTGCTGTGTTTCCATTGATTTCTTTTTCTCCAGGACATGATTTGTCTTGATTTAATGCCTTTTACTGCCCTCAAAAACTGAGGGGAAAAGTAAGTTTGCATGAATTAATTTTTAATCCCCTCAATTTAGAGTCCAAGGGCTGAAGGACTTATAGTGATGACCCCTTAGATATGATTTTTAAATTGCACTTGCCTCTGTAAGTGTTCCTTTAATGGGGAAAGTGTTCGCTTCTTTTTCGTTTTAGTTTTTACTGTTGCATGAGGAGATAACACTTCTACCTACATAGAGGCATTTCTTCCATAGAGCCTGTGTTCATGCTGATTGAAAACTTCAAACTGCATAACACACTAGAAAAGGCTGAATTAAGGGCCAAAGTTTAATAAATCCATACCAATAACTGAAGGCTACAAAGCTTATTCTTAGAAGATTTAGAAATCAGTGTTGATAAAATGCCTGGCTTACAGCCCTTGTCCTTGTACAGCTCTGTTGCTTCTGTCTAGCCTTTGTTTTGTGAGATAACCAGGAATAGTGATCCCATGCGTAAACAACAAGAATACTAAACCAATAAAACTAGCTTATCATGCAAATATTAAGGCATCTAGAAAGTCAGTTAAAATATATTGTCAGAGACAGAACATCTATTTCCCAGCGGATTTCATATAACAAAGGCTACTTTGCAGGGGCTGCATTCTACCCATCAGTGAAATATCATCGACCCTTCGTTTCAGTTTCAACCATAAGGAAAATAATGATTATGAGAGCAGCAATTGCTGGTCTATCTTTTCCTTCTTTCTTCAGTTTCTTTTCTTGTTCTGTTCTTCCTCTTTTTTCTTTTCTCAATTTTGCTTTTATTTTTATTTTCAGTTTTCCCCTCAGTTGCTTGTTTCTGCTTGAAGGAAAGGCTCTCCAATTATGTTCAAACCATAATTTGGGATATTTGCTGGCAGGATCGGTGTCCTATTTGATACTTGAAAAGGAACCAAGCTAGCCCAGGTACCAGGACTGTGAAAATTGGAAAGAAAGAGAGAGGGAAAAACAAACAAAGAAACAACGAAACAGAAATTAAATATATTGCAAAAACCAAAACACAATTCATCTGAAACAGGGTTAAGTCAATATTAATTATTAATAACACCAGTTACGACAAAATAAGAACCCAAATTTGTGAATATTACCTGAGATTCTACTGCACACTTTTCCCTGTGAAAGTATGGCTTATTTGAAAGAAATATAATTGTGTGCAATTCAGTTGCAAAGAGTGTTACTGCTGTCTCATGCCAAGTGGCTTGTTTGTTTATGAAAGTCCCCCCTGCCAAATTTCAGATGCAAATACAGAGAGCAGACAAAAGAAAACTATACAAGCGACACTATATGGCATAATGTATGTTACTACAACATAGGGGTTTGCTGTACTCTAGAACACAATACAAAGGTTCAGTCATTAAATTTCCTGTGCTATTTCCAACACTCCTGATACCTGGTAGCTTATCTTCTCTCAGTCCCAGTATGTACCTCTGGAATGCATGGGCTTCCATGAAAATAGAGGGCCTTTAATACTCAAGAAACATGCATTCTCTACAGAATTTTTTTGCAAAAGGTATCACTGCCTAAGGAACACTAGATAAAACAGGGCAGTCATGAAAACACTTGCAGACAAGGGTAGCCCTGAGTCAAGGGGAGCAACAAGCAGCATAAATCTTTCAACAAACAACTGAGAAAGAAAACCATTTCAAAGGCAATTCAATGTCTTTGGAAACTAAGACATGATTTTAAAGGCATTCTGTCAGTGAGGCATTGACATGCTTACCAGGCACCAAGTGCTGGTAGGTACTGTACCAAACAGTATCTGCAGGATGGATATTCAAGAAAACCTCATCTGTCTCTAGTCAGTATGCACAGCAGATCCTAACCAGCCTTTTCTCTAGAATTCTTTCTAGTAACCCAGAAATAACTGACCTTATGGAAAATGTTGTCAAATTTATTCAAAAGAAAACCAATGTTGAGAGTCCTTGTCAAACAACTAACACCAGACCTCCATACACAGTGTGCAAACACGTGGTTCCTTCACGTTTCATTGTACAGAGATTTTCTTCATTCTAGGTGTTTCCACGAACACAGCACCTTGCTTGGGAATATACTGATAAGCTTTATGATAATGTATCTGAAGACTATAACCTCTGTCATGTGTTTTGTGGAAGTTTTCTATCTTCTCTATCTTTGGTCAGCCCTCAGCATTGCTCCCTCGCTGGGTGAGCAGATGCACTTCTGTGGCATTGTGTGTAAAGAGGAAAACAGAACCTTTTCATCTATTTGAATATGTACAAAACAATTACATTTCACTTGCAGATTCATGTGATCTTTTCAGCTGCTGCTCTATGAACATTAGAGTTCAATTTAATTTATGTAATTTAGGGACATGTTTCTCATGCTTTTTATATTAAAAATAATACAGACAGCTTGTGCCATGTAGTCCTGTTTGATACTCTTTAGCTCTCTAAACCAATTACTATTTTGATTCCTAACAATTCATTTCAGGTGCTCTGTTTTACACATAAAGAAAGCGGAAACAATTGCTGACCTGCTTGTCTCAGTGACAGTCAAATTAAAAAGAAAAATCAGTTTCACCACAAATCTTGAAATAATCACAGACATAAACACAGTCATGTGTGAAAGTTATCTAATATAATCTGACCAAATAAAGGTCATGATTTAAAAAAAAATAAAATTAAAAAACATTCAATGCCAGAACCTCAGCAAGAGGCTCAATTGTTTCAACTTATTCTTAACATTCCTTCACAATTTGTTTTAAAATGCAATTTTTGTTCCTTCCCCTCAGATTTTAGCAATTTTAAGAAGTAAATTCTGAAATAACAGACACAATGCAAATAGTTTCCAAACGCAGGGATTTGTAAAAATATGAACTGGCAATTTAAAAAAAAAAAAAAGACAAAGACAAACCAAAACCCAAAAAAACCCACTAAAGCAGATTTGTTTTCTCAGCTTCTGTCTGAATGTGTGTTTTATGGTGCACAGTTCTTTGCTACACTGTCACATAGGATTTACAGAGTTTAGTGACTTTAAACAAAATAGACCTAGTTTTCTACTCTAACTAAAAGAATGTAAATTTTGTGTGAGGTCAACATGGTGTTTAAACAACCTCTGATGCAAACACTAAATACACAGCTTCCAGATTACCTTTCTGAAGACTTGCAGTGCACTTCAATGGTTGGATACACCTACATGTGACTTTTACCTTTGTTTTACAGTTGACAACCTTGTATTGACTACAGTGGATGAGGGAAACCAGGCAGTGCCAATAAAGGGCAAATTACTGTTTGTAGCAGCCTTCATGGAATGGTTTGGGTTGGAAGTGACCTCCAAAGGTCAATATAATAATTATCAACAAGTAATTACTGTCAGAATCTTGATTCTGTGGAAAGTGTTCAATAAAAATAGGTTGCAGCAAGTGACTAACAGAACTGTTGCTGCCATGCAACCTATAAATTTAATATAGGTTTTATCTAAACCTTTCAACCTTCCCCCCTTATATTACAACTGTGAGAAAATGCAGATTGCAACAATTTCATCAATGCTGTTTATGAATCGTCAGGGAGTAAAAAATCTCCTATGCCAACACTATGCATAACCCACAGGAGTTTCAGATGCCCCTAATGCTGCTTGTTCAGAGACTTCAGCTGTCAGACAAAGACAGTGTACCTCAAGGAAGCACCTGTGGCACTGAAACGCCTGCACAGGAGCGTGAAAAGCCACCACTCTGACGTTTCTGTGGGTGGGCTGAGGCTCCTGATCTGCACACACTCACTGGGCAGTGGCTGGCCCCACTGGCAGCTAGGAACGACAAGGCATCATTTCGATTTGCTAGCACTTCCTAATCCATGATCTTCAATGCCTTAGGAGCTCTAGTTGCATTTGAAAAATAAACCATATCATACTGCAGTTTGATGTAACTCTATCTTAGGCCACCCCAGTCCTGATTCCACCACCAAGTGTTTACTGCAGATAAAGGAAACCTGAATGAAATTTACTGAGGTGAATAGCTGTAATCACAGTGTAAAGCTATGAACATCTATGATAAAAGAATAGCAAAAAATCCAACCCCAGGCTCTGCTAAACTGCATATATATGACTGTCTACCTGATATTCCAACATACTCCATTACATTTATGGTAAATTTAATTGAGCTTTCAGTTACCTCAAGCCACACCCTGCTTTTGAACTCCCTAATGCTCCTGCATGCAGCCAAGCCAGGCTGGCAGTGCAGAAGAGATAGATCCCCTGACAGCTTTCTAAAACCTTCTCTGAAGGAACTTCCATGAGGATACCAGAGTTTAGTTTCTGCCATGGAAATTATTCACAGTTTCTCTTCAGAGCATCCTAGCAGAGGCACCAGTTACTGACCACTGCAAAGCAAACTCTGCCTGAGGAGCCCATGAATAGCAACAGCAGGAACAGGGAAAAGATCTTCACCACAATACCCAGCACTTTGCATAAATCCCAGGTAAATTTCCAGCCCTCAGTTTCACAAAAGCAATGCTCTATATCTGTTCTCAAAGTGCTTAAACACACTGTCCAAAACACAGGCAAGCTTACTGTCCTTGTAGAAGTCAATGAGATGTCCCTCTGCCCATATGGACTGTTCTTCCCATAAAAAACCATTGAATATATGAATGGAATAAAGCTGATCTTTACCCACTCTCCAGTTCACCGCTCCTAAGGAAGCATGTGAGCTCTGAACTCACAGAGGTTATAACATAAACATCTACCTTTTGGAATATGAAGTAAGATCCCTAAAAAATTGCTCTAGGCTAAGTTTTTTGGGGAAAAAAATTACATTAGAAGCACCAATAGATATTGCTGTAAGATTCAGACTAGTAGCCTTTGTGAGAGTGAGGTCTGCCAAACCACCTTCCTGAAGGATTATACCTCTAATTTCACTTACCAGGAACAGTTTTCTCTCACCAGAACTAATCAGGTGTGTTCCACAGTTACCAGTTCCCTTTATATCCATGGCAAATATAACGTATTTATATGTTCACATATAATAATACAGCAAAGGAAAAATTTGCAAGCATCCTACAGGGTTAACATCCTCCTTTACAGTTTCCATTACAGTTTTCATGTTAATTCAATCAAGATTTCTGCCCTAATTTCCTCTTAGAGATAATAACTGCTTTTTCAAGAAACTCTTATTAAAATATTACTGGAATGGACCACAAGCAGAACTAACATTATATGTATATATAGGCTGCTTTGGAGATCATAATAACATAAAGACTATAATAATATTAAACAATTAACTAAATGCAATAAAAAAAAAATCAAATCAGACCTGAGTAAATCTGAAGGATTTTAAGATTCTTATTTCCCACCAATTACTACGTTCTTTCTAATACAGCTCAGAAGTCTGTAAGAGTATTTCACCAGTTGGAAAGTACATCTAAACCACTATTTTCTTCTTGTAGCTTTACTACCCCATTGCATGAATATGCCAGCTTAGACATGGTAGGTCAGATCATACCAGGTCAGACTTTGAACAGTTAAAGTAAAAACATCTTCAATGTTGAGAGAAGTGACGCTAGCAAACCGCTAAGCAAGGTTTTCCTATCTCTGTACTAAAGAGTTGCTCATCCCTACAAGTACAGGGAACTTTACCATTTTAAATTGTTAGGCTTGTATAATCTTTGGAAACACAATTGTGCTAACCACAGTGTGCTGCAGAAATTCCCACTTACGCATTTCAGCCTAGAGAATAATCACCCTTCCAGCATCTACTTAATGTAGTACTTTTGTTACCATTCTAAAACGGTATCTGTAGCTAAACAGCTCCCAGATTTCACCTTCTGAGGTGAGAATTGAGATATTAAATATATCTCCGTTTAAATTAGGGTAACTTTCACAGTTTAGCAGGCACATACCACCCATCTAGCAGATGGAAGAGGTAAAGACCTACTGATTTATGCTCGAAGGGGAGAAAAGAGAATTCTTTTGTAAGGATATTTATTCTATTTTCTGTGGATGCCTTTCTGTTATACCGTAACAAAAAAAAAGCAAAAAAGGTAGGGGAGGTTCAGGAATAAGCCAGAGAGCCCATCATTAACAAACAAAATCCACAGTAAGGATTTATGCTGTGCTCCGGACCATGCATACAAGACTGTTTGGTGCAAGAATAGGGCTAAAGAAAGTGCACAGAGGATGTCATGACAAGGTGGAGAGCTGCCCACCATAAAGTCACACCACAAATAATGTGGGCTTGAGTTACCAGAGACCATTGGGTTGCTTATAAAAAGCTTGAGTCCAAACTTTCCACTGTTTTCTTCCCCAAATATTACCATTTTTTCACTTTAGAACTTTAAAAAATATTACTAAAAAGTTTATTTATCAAATTAGCACAATCAAATAATGATGCAGGTAATTCTAAATGCACCAAAAACCAACCAAACAACCAAACACACACAAAAAAAAATTAAACCACCAGTGTAGTTTTAATGCTTTAAAAGAAACAATGGGAGGGAAGATGATCAAGAAATAGAAAATTGGAGCAACCAAGGGGTTAAAGATACAGCTTACACCTGGGAATTCTCTACAGTATGCTCCTCCTTCCCTAGAAGTGCTGCCAGAAATCATTTGACAGGAAACCAAAGGTTAAGTTTGTCCTACCTAAGTGAACAAAGAGTGCTCAGATCAGGCAACCAGTTCACTGCAGAGTGGGAACTTTTCTAATCCTGCTGGAATCCCCAGTGCTGCTCAGGATTACTGAAGTTGTTCCCTTTAACATCTTGCTTCTGGATCACCTCATTCAGTCTGGTCACATGGCAGCTCTTGCTGCTTCTCCTGTAAAGGTTAACTTAAAGCTCCAAACATAATCATGTGGAAAATGGACATTATTGATTCCTATGGTCCATTGTTTCCCCATTCTAACTCCCTGAAGTTCAAGTTCAATCTGGAATTACATCATGTCTGGTTTCTCCTGGTTACCAGACAGCTTGAGACGTGACCACAGCTACAGAAAAAACAAACAGCCTTCTTCACGCTTCAGCTCCCCTATCGATTCAAACATAAACTTTTTTTCTTCCTCTCAAGTATGCCTAAAGTATGGAGCATGGTTAATTTAGAGATTAAGTTCCAAATTAGATTATCTAATGGCATCTTAATGGATTGCTGACCCATTTCCTGTGGCATGGCAGCATGCAAGTCTGGCTTGAATACAATTAATTTCTTAGGAAGTGTTCTGAATATGTTTGCCTAGATGGGAAGGAAACATAATGTTCTGCACATCTTTTTGCATTACAGAGTTAGGAAAATAAGAGTTGGCAATTTAAATTGATAAATACCAGAAATCTTTAGGTTTTCTTTACATTAATACTTTTACAATCAGGGTATTTCTGTGTTTTTCTTCTCAAATTGTAATGAATTGATATTTCTATTCCAAAACATTGCCCAAGGGGATTGAAGATGGGGAAAGGGGGGAGGGAAATGAGAGAAGAGGGAGAAGGGGGGTTGCAGAGGGTATAAACCATTCCTCTAACAGGTGTCTCTGTTTACCAAAATCTGCATGCTATTGCCAACTGTATTTCTTTAGGTGTTTGATCAATAATAAGTGCACACAACATACTGTGCTACAAAAGCAGTCTTCACCCATTCTCAATTCCTCTTCTACTCTTTCAAAATCCGAGAGTATCCCATTTGATTTGTTATCAGCACTATTATCATAAACCCAGAATGGTGCTAGGCGGGTGTGGGAAATGATGTTTGGAAAGCTGAACACCCCTGCAGCTGGAGCTGAGAAGGAAATTCAGCACTCTGAGAACAGAGCTCCCCTCAGCACATCCAGGAACAAAACAGATGTTGTACTATGCTTATGTGTCAAGATAACAGACCAAAAAGCAGGAAATGCTAACCTAGTGCATTTGCTTAGGTAGCGTAAATGTAATGTTAAAGTAACACTTAACTCATAAAATTGACACAGGAATTGCTTTAAAAATTAATATAATAATATATGGGAATAGTTGTGAATAAAAATATATTTGGTGATAGCTGACTTAAAATGTACACTGTGACAATGAGTATCTGGTTACATTCTGTGAAAGACGTGGAAATACTCAGCATGCTCTGAAAGAGACCCATCTTGTCAGCTTTTGTGAGTGGTCCCACTGGAATTAATATCAATGGTATAATGAATGGCTGAGATTCAGGCTCAAGCTCATGTTATCAGACCTAAACACATACTTCTCTTACTTATGTCTAAATTTATTTGTTGCATAGGCTCTTGCTTTCACGTAGCAACTCAGTTGGGCCTTTCACAGCTTTCCTTCACCTTATGTGTCTAGGAATCCTGAACAGTTATAATTACAGAACTGTGGCTATGAAAAAAAAAAAAAAAAGATGGTTGATGGTTGGTTTTTTCTCATGAATTCTAAATTATTTTAGGAGTACTTGAGAAGGTAATTTTATTGATGTGCTTACATTTTGCTCACAGTTCATTAAAAATATATACCATAAATGCTGTAAGCAATTAACCAAACCAAACCAAAACAATGAAAACAACCCACCACAATTATAGATGGTTAGTATATCAGGAGCAAAATAGAAATTACTACTTCCAAATACCTCACCAAATAACTGGGGAGTCTTCCCCATTTTTTTTAGGGTACTCACAAGATATGTTATGTAAATATTTCCTTTAAAAATGATAGAATGTTTACTAAGCAAAGTACTAGTCTAGTTTTTATTACCAGTATTGGTTTGGGGTGGCTTTTGTCCTGTATTATTTAAATTCTTTTCTCTTTTTTTTTTTTTTTTTTTTTTTTTTTAATAAAATAGAATAAACCAGGTTTGAAGAGACCATCGAGATCATCATGTCCAACCTATCAACTAATCCAACACCACCTAATCAACTAAACCATGCAAACAAGCACCCTATCAAGTCTCCTCCTCAACACCTCCAATGATGGTGACTCCACCACCTCCCCAGTCAGCCCATTCCAATGGGCAATCACTCTCTCTGTAGAATTTCTTCCTAACCTCCAGCCTAAACCTCCCCTGGTGCAGCCTCAGACTGTGTCCTCTTGTTCTGGTGCTGGCTGCCTGGGAGAAGAGACCAACATCTGCTTGTCTACAACTTCCCTTAAGGTAGTTGTAGAGAGCAATAAGGTCACCCCTGAGTCTCCTCTTCTCCAGGTTAAGCAAGCCCAACTCCCTCAGTCTCTCCTCATAGGGCTTGTGTTCCAAACCCCTCACCAACTTTGTTGCCCTTCTCTGGACATGTTCCAGCAAGTCAACATCCAGTGTTCAGTCTTTTGCATATGGACCACTGCTCCCTGGGACTTTAAATGCCAACAGATACATAACTTTATGCAGAAAGAAAATATGTTTTGAAATCTGGTATCGTATTTTGAAATACATGCATTGTGTCTCCTGTCAGGTATAACACAAAGGTACTACTAAGCCTCCCTCCCCAAAAAAATAAACCAACACAAAAAAAAAAAACCCCACAGAACCAAACCCAACACCAAACAAAAAGCCACCACCAAAAAATTAAAACAAAGGTGTTATCATCATTCACTCTCCCTGCATTTCTAAGGTCTGGTTCATCCACAGTGCTCCATGCCAACTGTTTTACCTTCTTGAGGGCAATGATACTCTGAAAAATCAGCATACCTGAAATAAACACCAAAGCCTGATGTGAAAGATCAGACTGAGTATCATCAAAATGAGCACCATAGATCTGAGGAAATCACACAGCTCAAACATTTACCAAACCATTTTGCAGAGGAAAGTTTTACCGTCTGTACAAGAATGTATTTCTTTGCTGTTAAGCAACACTTCCTTTTGCAATACATTCACTTAGTGTTTGTTTTAGTGTGAGAAGGGCTCCTTAACCTGTGCTGATATCATTTCTCTTCTTAGATCCACACCTATGTGGCACTTTTAGAACATTGTATTCCAAGTATCAAATCCTGAAAGTCATCTGCTTCATTATCCTCCAAGCCTGAGCTTAATTCAAAATGGAGTAAGCACTGCCTAGTCCTATAAAGAGATGCCCATGGCAGGACTTGTAATTGAGCTCATCAAGCAGCACTTTCGTATGTTGGTAGGTTCAGAATGGCAGGCAGCACTCTGAGAGTGACCTAAAAAGCATTTTGTCTATAAAGGTGAGTGGATCATGGAGAGTGCTTGTATTCAACACAAAAGTTTCCTTGGTCACTGTCCCGAAATGTTTTTCCCTTTCCCTTCATTTCATAATTTATAATCAAAGGAAGTGTGTGATGGGTACTGAAAAACAGAATTTAGTGAACACTTGGATAATGCTTCAGCCAATATAAACTGACACTGCTTTAAAGGGGGTACAAGTGATGATTGATTAAAACTATTCAAGCATAATCCTAGGATAGGCAGTTGTGACATAATTTTGTAAAACCTGTTAATGCCCTTAAAAAGCAACACACTTTGTACTGGGAGAATAATTCAATCCCTCTGTGCCATGCTAGCTCAGTTTAGATTCACTCTTGGCAGTGAAAAGGGCGGCAATTACTGCATTTATAATATGAATTACAGTCCTTGAGGAGTTGAGGTGAATCCACTAGCTAATTTTCCATTGTGCTATTTAAACTCTAAGATAAAAAATGGACAACATCTTGCTTTTCCCACCCAGTTTTTCCAGATTTTAAATATTCTTTTGGAAAAAATAGCAATAATGAAAAATAAAGCAAAAATATTCAAGGCATTTAAATTTCAGATTTATAAACAGCACCAATCTTCAAATTCCATAATTACCCTCCCAACATGATAGTAAAAATCTCCAAACTTTCTAACAATCTGTAGTACAATAAAGTGCATCAAAAGGTATTTTGTACATAGTACATACAGACACTCACACACATACTTAGACAAACTTTTCAGTAGTACATTTTCACGTGTGCACAAATGTCAGAAAGTATCAAAATTACTTTAATGGTAGCTAATACTTCATCTGACAAGGTCCTAATCCCCATTAAGTGTCAGGTGTTGCAGACCATCCTGCATATGAAAGAGATGAAAAACTGAGGTATCACAATTATGTTTAGACACACACACCTCTACTGTTACCACAATTTATTGCATACCAAGACACATAAAAGACAACAATAATAATTTATTAATGTATCAAAGGTTAATGGGCTTTACTGTGTTTGCTTTTTTTCCCCCCAGAAAAATGGACTCTCTTCTTCATAAATTATTCCTAATTATTCTGTTATTTAGTTGAGAAACAAGATGGTTTGTATCTTCCCTCCATGCATGTTAGTGACCTAAAGCTACACCATCTGATTAGAGAAGTCCCTATGAATAGTAGGTTAGTCACCGCCCTTAAGCATCACCACCTTTGACATTATTTATTATGTGCATCAATACCTCTAACAGCACCATTTTCTTTGCATTAATCACTAAGTTTCCCAAATCTGACCTCTAATTCTGTAAATGACATTTTCATTTTTAAAGCTTAGATCAGTATTCTCTTAAATTTACAATCCCTTTGCATTAGACAACACAGCATTCCAGGTCATTCCAACTGCTTAATTAAGGTAGTTTCTAAATTCAACTTACACTGAAGATAACCTGAATGTATTACATGCATGTTTTGGTGAAAGGCTGTGAGATATTCCTGGGGAGACCCACTAAAACAGATACTGTAGCTCAGTGCAACTTTTTTAGAGATGGTGTAGGGGTGGAAATAATTAAAAGGTTACCTTTGCCAAGTAATTCCCAATGTATCCTCACTGGCACTGGGGTATAAATGCCTGCCGTTTTGATTCATGGTCCAGTCACAAATTCTCAGCTGTCAATTGAAACCTAGCAGTCAGATACGGATTGAGCAGTACTACAGTTTTTAGTATTTAAATGAATACATGCAAGCTAGTACTGTACATGGCAAAAGCCTTATTTTCCCAAGAAGTAACTTTAAAATATGAAGCAAACAAACAAACAAAGAAAAATCACTTATTCTGAGAAATATATGCCTATAGATTTCCTTAAGATAATGCTACTTTAATATGCTCCTCTATTAATAAAGGATAAAAGAGTAACTAGTGTTTAGCACATAACAATTAGCCATTATTAGACCACAAACTGAGCTGGAATAAAAGGAGATGTTAATATTCAATAGTGAGGTACTTTAAGAAAGGAAATATATACTCTGTTTTCTCAAAGCAATGCTCTATATAATGTATATTAAGTAAAGGTCAAGTTTAATCAATATCTTGTAGCATGCATTTTGTGAAACATAGAAGACATGCAATTTATAGAAAATTTCCCAAAATTAAACAAACTGTCCTTATCTTGATATTTAGGAAGGGTAAAGAAATTTTGTAATTGAATTTTATTAATCTAATGTTACTGAAAATGGTATTAGCAAGAAGGTGATAAATTAAACTAATGTTGCTTCAGACTCTAGTGTTTAACTTTACTGTATTTTAATATAATATTTAATATAATGAGGAATGTACTAAATGTTAGCTGAAACAAATTCTTCCCAGGTCCTTGAATCATCAGTTCTACCTTCACAGGTTTTGTTTATTTAACAGCTGCCCTGAAGTATTAGCAGATTTATTGAAAAGAGATAATGTTTATTGTTAAGAAAGTGAACTTACATAGCTTGTGAAGAAAACCTACATTTTAATCTTTGTATAGTCATGCTGCAGCAATTCATATATAATACAGCACTCTGAACTGAAAAGAATGTTGTTGTTCAGTTTAATTAAATTTGATGCATTTTAACGTTCTCTGTCCATATTCACAATCTTTTGATAGCACAGGCTACAGAAATAAATAAACAAACAAATAAACCAACCAAACAAAACCTTACAGTAAACTATTTTCTCAGGAGCACAATTAATTGCAGTCTTTTCCTGAAAAATATAAATGCTGAGGACAAGACAATATTGCAAACTTGAGGCTGTCTGGCAGTTAGACTCATAAGCTTCCAGCTGTTAAGGTCTGAGAAATGGAAATGTTAGTCCCTGATGTTTTCATAGGGATTGTTTCTTATTTGTTATCTGAAGAACTCCAAGGGACCTTTCTAAGGGCCATTAAAAGCATGACTAAACCAACTGCAATTAATCAGAAAAGGAAACATGAAGTCAAAAAGTTTTGTAGAGGTAACTGAATAATACATTAAATATTTATAAAGAAATGGGCAAGTAAATATTTGGTTTAGTCACCATATAGAACAGTATTGTAAACCTGGTTTTAATGTTGACGACATAGTAAAATATGTCAGCTCAGTTAATTAATACATGGTAGATGTTTTTCTCCTATAATCCTTAAGAATGCCATCATCTTCACTACAGATGCATATTTTAAAACTTTATAACTCAGCTATAAAAACCCACTTCCAGCTGAAACATAAAAGGCTGAAAGGTTAAATCTCCCCCATTTTCCTCTTCCACAAAACATAAAATCTACCAAAAAAAACCCTGTAGATTACTAGAACCATTAAAAAATACTAAAATCATAAACTTAAGTGTTACTAAATGATTTTATGCACTTAGATCTAATTTGAAAATCACAGAAAGTAGAGATCATCTAGCCCAACCTCCCTGCTGACACAGTTACACAGGTTGCACTGGAATGCATCCAGACACCCAGTTAGGTTTGAAAGTCTCCAGAGAAGGAGACTCTAAAACCTCTCTGGGTAGCCTGTTCCAATGGTGCCTCAAAGCACCCTCAAAGTGAAGAACTTTCTCCTGAAGTTCAAGTGAATCCTCCTGTGTTCTAGTTAGTCCCCACTATCTCTTCCATTGAAAAGAGCCCAGCACCATTCTCATGATCTCCACCCTTTAGAGATTTAGATGCATTAAGATCCATTCTCAGACTTATCTTTTCCAGGCTAAAGAGCCCTACATCTCTCATTGTCTCTTTGTAACAGAGAAGTTCCAGTCCCCTAATCATCTTCATAGCCATCCATTGGACTCTCTCCAGCAGCTCTCTGAAAAAAAAATCTCACAAGCACTTAGCTTATTATAGAACCTGACTGCATTTGCCATTTCGGGAAAACAGGTTTTAGCAAGTGTGGTGGGCTGGAAATTCCCCCAGCATTAAATTTGCCAGCCCAGCTCAGTTGGAAGCAAATGAAAGCTGTATTTACAAGCCAACCTACAATCTACAGTGAAATGCAATAAATATGTACAAAATATATAGTATTTACAATATTTAAAGGTATTTACAATATTTAAAGGTATTTACAATTAATTATTGGCTGTCCTAATGAGACATCCTTCCAGGAATAACCTCCCATGGAACCCTCAGAAATAGGATATGATAGATGAGGGAAGCAAGTGTTTAGAGTTTTCTGTGAGAGAAATAATTTATGGAAATCATGGTATGCTGAATCCTGATGAAATCCCTGTGGGAACAGGTCTTGCCAAGAAGCTCATTAAACTTCCTCCTCCTAATTATGCTTCTATTCTGGCAAGAAGAATTGTGGCAAGAAATTATGGTGGAGCACCTCCTACTGGGGGCTATTTTACTGACCAAATGAGGCAACTGGAGGATAGTCTTAAACGTTTCTTTGGTCTCAGCCATTGAAACTCTGTCTAGAAAGAAGGAGAATTGCATGAAAGAGCTGAAGGAGGAATTTAAAACCTCCATATGCAAATTGGCAAAGGGGGACGAACTCAATTTTTTCTCTTCTTCCAGATGGATACAAGTTTCTGAAGTCAGAAACAGATGTCATCCAAGAGGGGCATTTCAAATTAGGTCAAACCAAAATAGACAACAGAGGCAATCACATGGGAGTATATGGATAACTGAGTGATCAGCTGGGTGAAAACATGAAATGTGTGGGATGGTTAACCAACTTCTGCTCTTTTCAGGAGATTACAGGAGCTGCAGAATGGCAGATTTGAGGTAGCAATACGAGAAGAGTAGCTGTCACTTCCTCAGTTTCCCAGAACAACTCTAATAGCTCCAGCAGTGATTCTAGCACTAACACTAAGTGCTGTGTCAAATGTACATATGGATATATTTCACATAATTGGGGGTGCCCTGCCTCTCATCCCACCCCTGGGAGGAAAAGGATAATGGAGATAACAGAATCTACTTGGATGTTTACACTCAGTGGTCTGGCACTTCAGTTATTTCAGAAGTACAGGGCCTTGGTTGACACAGGAGCTCAATGCACCATAATACCATCAAATTATGATGGTAGTTATAGGTCACAGCCTATAACTATTCTGGGAGTCACTGGGATCTAAGGAGTTGACTAAGTTGCATGTTGACATAAGTTTAACTGGGAAAGAGTGGAAGAAACACACCATTGTAACAGGACCAGATGCACCTTGTATTTTGGGAATTGACTTTCTAAGAGAAGGGTGTTTCAAAGACACTAAGGATTACAAATGGGTTTTTGGAATAGCAACTGTAGGAACTGATGGAGGAAAATTGACCTCGATAGGCTGGACAGATGGGCAGAATCCAAGGGCATGAGATTGAACACATCCAAGTGCTGGGTTCTGCACATTGGCCACAACAACCCCATGCAGTGCTACAGGCAGGGGTCAGAGTGGCTGGAGAGTGGCCAGGCAGAAAGGGACCTGCGGGTGCTGGTTGATGGTAGGCTGAACATGAGCCTGCAGTGTGCCCAGGCAGCCAAGAGGGCCAATGGCATCCTGGCCTGCATCAGGAACAGTGTGGCAAGCAGGAGCAGGGAGGTCCTGTACACTGCACTGTTTAGGCCCCTCAGTTTAGGAAGGATGTTGACCTGCTGGAACGTGTCCAGAGAAGGGCAACGAAGTTGATGAGCGGTTTGGAGTACAAGCCCTATGAGGATAGGCTGAGGGAGTTGGGCTTGCTTAGCCTGGAGAAGAGGAGACTCAGGGGTGACCTTATTGCTCTCTACAACTACCTGAAGGGAGGTTGTAGACAGGCGGAGGTTGGTCTCTTCTCCCAGGCAGCCAGCACTGAACAAGAGGACACAGTCTCAGGCTGCGCCAGGGGAGGTTTAGACTGGATGTTAGGAGGAAGTTCTATACAGAGAGAGTGATTGCCCATTGAAATGGGCTGCCTGGGGAGGTGGTGGAGTCACCATCATTGGAAGTATTCAGGAAGAGACTTGATAGGGTGCTTGTTTGCATGGTTTAGTTGTTTAGGTGGGTTGGATTGGTTGATAGGTTGGACACGATGATCTTGAAGGTCTCTTCCAACCTGGTCTATTCTATTCTATTCTATTCTATTCCTATCCTATCCTATTCCTATCCTATCCTATCCTATCCTATCCTATCCTATCCTATCCTATCCTATCCTAATTGGAGCTGAACCTTCAGATGAATCTGCAGTTGAGGGACAACATGAGATTGGGGATGTGAAACTGCCAGTTGCTTCTGAAACTGTGCATCACAGACAATACAGAACCAACCATAACTCTTTGGTGCCCATTTGTAACCAGATTTGTCAGTTGGAAGGTCAGCAGGTCATTAGAGAAACTCGTTCATCTTTCAACAGCCCAGTTTGGCCTGTGCAAAAGCCAAACGGAGAATGGCACCCAACAGTTGACTTCTGTGCCCTGAATGAAGTAACTGCACCCATGTACCCAGCTGTACAGGACACGATGGAACTCCATTATGAGCTGGAATCCAAAGAGGCCAAATGGTATGCTACCACAGACATTGCTAATGCTTTCTTCTCTGTTCCCATAGCAGAGGAATGCAGGCCTCAGAGTTTGACTTTACCTGGAGTGGCATACAGTACACATGCAATCATTTGCCCCAAGGATGGATTCACAGTTCAAGCATCTGTCATGCAGTGATCCATGATGCTCTGGAGAAAGGTGGTGCTCCAGAACACAGCCAGTTCATCAATGATATCATTGTCTGGGGTAAAACTGCTGAAGAAGTCTTCGAGAAAGGTAACTAAATCATTGACATGAAAGCAGGTTTCGCCATTAAGCCAGACAAGATGAAAGGACCTACCAGAGAGATCCAGTTTCTGGGAGTGTGGTGGCAATATGGCTGCCATCACATTCCAATGGATGTGATAACCAAAGTGTCTACCATAGCAAATCCCATCAACAAGAAACTGCGTTTCTTAGGTACTGTGGGATTTTGGAGACTGCACATTCCTGGATATAGTCAGATCAGTTAAGCCTCTTTATGATGTGACTTGAAAGAGAAACAGTTTCCAGTGGGGTACTGGGCAACAAGCAGCCTTTGACCAGATCAAGTGAGAAACAGTCCATGCAATGGGTTTGGAACCTGTTCAAACTGGTCTGGATATTAAGAACATTCTGTACACGGATGCAAGTGACAATGGTCCAACCTGGTGCTTGTGGCAAAGAGCTCCAGGTGAGACACACAGACATCCACTCGGTTTCTGGAGTCATGGCTACAAAGGCTCAGGGGCAAATTATACTCCAACAGAGAAAGAGATTTTAGCTGCCTGTGAAGGAGTAAAAGCTGCTTCTGAAGTAACTGGAACTGAGTCACAACTTCTTTTAGCTCCTAGATTGCCAGTTGTGAATTGGATGTTCAAAGGTAAAGGTTCTTTATCACATCATGCAACAGATGCCACATGGTCTAAGTGGATGGCTCTGATAACACAGAGAGCTCAAATGGGAAATCCTGAAAGACCTGGTCTGGTGGAAGTGATCACTAATTGGTCAGAAGGCACTCACTGCACAAAACCTCCAGAGGAGAGAGTAACTCGTGCTGAGGAAACGCCTCCGTACAATGACCATTCTGACGAGGAAAAGAAATATGCTTTGTTCACAGACGTTTCCTGTCATCTTGTTGGAAATAATCAAAGTGGAAGTCTGCAGTGTGGAGTCCAACAAAATGAGTTGCAGAAGCAAAAGATGGAGGAGAATCCAGTCAATTTGCAGAGGGAAAAGCTGTCCAGCTAGCTATTGATGTAGCTGACTGTGAGAGATGGGCAAAGCTTTATCTCTACACCGACTCATGGATGGTAGCCAATGCTCTGTGGGGTTGGCTAAAGGACTGGAAAAAGAATGTTTGGCAGAGGAAAGGAAAGCCTATTTGGGCAGCTGACCTGTGGCAGCACATTGTTGATTGAATCAAGAGAATTCCAGTGAAGATGAGACACACTGATGCTCACATTAATAAGAGCAAAGCTACTGAGGAACAATAACAAAACTATCAGGCAGATCTAGCTGCAAGACTTTCTCAAGTAGATACTGTGATCTGACCTTGACTGGAAACACTGAGGTGAGTTCTTTCTAGCTCAGTGGGCTCACTATTCGTCAGGACATCAAGGCAGAGATGCAACCTACCAATGGGCTTGTGACAGATCCATAGACTTTCCATGGATGCTATCACACAAGTCATCCATGACTGTGACATTTGTGCTGCTATTACGCAGGCAAAGCAAATCAAGCCCTTGTGGTATGGTGACTGATGGTCCAAGTACAAGTATGGTGAGGCCTGGCAGATTGACTATATCACTCTCCCTCATTCTCGATCTGCTAAGCAGTATGTGCGTACTATGGTAGAGGCAAGCACTGGATGGTTGGAAACTTATCCACAGTATCACAATAACACAGTATCACCAAGGTTGGAAGAGACCTCAAAGATCATCAAGTCCAGCCTGTCACCACTGACCTCATGACTACACCATGGCACCAAGTGCCACGTCCAATCCCCTCTTGAACACCTCCAGGGATGGTGACTCCACCACCTCCCTGGGCAGCCTGTTCCAATGGCGAACGACGCTCTCAGTGAAGAACTTTCTCCTCACCTCCAGCCTAAACTTCCCCTGTTGCAGCTAGAGACTGTGTCCCCCTGTTCTGGTGCTGGTTGCTAGGGAGAAGAGGCCAACCCCTTCCTGGCTACAACCACTCTTCAGGCAGTTGTAGAGAGAAATGAGGTCTCCCCTGAGCCTCCTAGCCTCCTCTTCTCAAGGCTAAACACCCCCAGCTCCCTCAGCCTCTCCTCATAGGGCTTGTGCTCAAGGCCTCTCAGCAGCCTCGGTGCCCTTCTCTGGACACGTTCAAGTGTCTCAATGTCCTTTCTAAACTGAGGGGCCCAGAACTGGACACAGAACTCAAAGTGTGGCCTAACCAATGCAGAGTACAGAGGCACAATGACTTCCCTGCTTCTGCTGGCCACACTATTCCTCAAGCAGGCCAGGATACAATTGGTCTTCTTGGTCACCTGGGCACACTGCTGCCTCATGTTCAGGTGGCTGTCAGTCGGCACCCCCAGGTCCCTTTCTGTTTGACAGCTCTCCAGCCACTCTGACCTCAGCCTGTAGCACTGCATGGGGCTGTTGTGGCCAATGTGCAGCACCCGGCACTTGGATTTGTTGAATGCCATTCTGTTGGACTTTGCCCATCTGTCCAGTTGGTTGAGGTCCCTCTGCAGAGCCCTTCCACCCTTTAACAGATCAACATTTGCTCCCAACTTGGTGTCATCTGCAAATTTGCTGATGACTGTCTCAATCCCCTCATCCAGATCATTGATGAAGTTATTAAAGAGGATGGGGCCCAGCACTGATCCCTGGGGATGCCACTGGTGACTGGCCTCCAACTGCAGGTGGCACCATTCACCACCACTCTCTGGGCTCAGCCCTATAGCCACTTCCTAACCCAGCACAGAGTGTTGCTGCCCAAGCCACGAGCTGCCAGCTTGGCCAGCAGTTTGCTGTGGGGGACAGTGTCAAAGGCCTTGCTGAAGTCCAGGTAGACCATATTCACAGGCCTCCCCACATCCACCAGTCAGGTCACTTGATCATAGAAGGAGATCAGGTTGGTGAGGCAGGACCTGCCCTTCCTAAATCCATGTTGGCTGGACCTGAGGCCTTGGTCGTCCTGCAGGTGCGCAATTATTACCACCAAGATAATCTGCTCCATACTCATACAGCCTGGCACTGAGGTCAGGCTGACTGGCCTATAGTTTCCAGGTTCCTCCACCCGACCCTTCTTCTGGATGGGGACCACATTGGCCACTTTCTAGCCATCTGGGACCTCTCCGGTGAGCCAGGACTGGAGGAAAATGATGGAGAGCAGCTTGGCCAGCTCATCTGCCAGCTCTCTCAGCACCCTAGGATGGATCCCATCCAGTCCCATGGACTTGTGGGTGTCCAAGTGGCTCAGCAGGTCCTAAACTAATTCCTCATGGATTTCCGGGGCATTACACTGCTCCCTGACCCCATCACCCAGCTCAGGAGGCCACTCGTCCTGAACTCCTCCTGCCTCACTGTTAAAAACTGAGGCAAAGAAGGTGCTCAGGACCTCAGCCTTTTCCTTCAGTCACTGTGTTCCCCACCAGGTCCAATAAGGAGTGCAGGTTTTCTTGCCCTTCTTTTTAGCATTAACATATTTGTAAAAATGCTTTTTATTATCTTTCACAGAGGCGGCCAGCTTCAGTTCCAACTGGGCCTTTACCTCTCTAATTTTTTTTTCCTACATAATCTAACAACATGCTTAAACACATCACAAGAAGCCTTCCCCTCCTTCCAAAGGTGATACAGCCTCTTTTTTCCCTTAATTCCTCCAGGAGCTGCTTGCTCATCGAGGCTGGTCGCCTTCCCCGCCGGCTCATCTTTTGGCAGATGGGAACTGCCAGTTCCTGTGCCCTCAAGAGCTCCTGTTTGAAGTAGGTCCAACCATCCTGGACCCCTCAGTTCTTGAGGGCTGATACCCAGGGAACTTTGCCCTCCGGAAGTCCAAGGTGAGGGTTCTGTTGGTGCTCCTCCCTATCTTCCTGCATATTGAAAACTTCACTATCTCATGGTCACTGCACCCCAGGCAGCCTCCCACAATCACATCTCCCACCAGCCCTTCTCTATTGGAGAAAAGCAGGTCAAGCAGAGCCTGAACCCTGGTAGGCTCACTTAACAGCTGCATCAGGAAGTTTTTCTCCATGCACTCCAGGAATCTTCTGGACTGCCTCCTCTCTGCTGAGTTAAGTTCCCAGCAGATATCTGGCAGGTTAAAGTCACCTACAAGGACAAGATTTGATGATTCCTCATGCAACTGCATGTAACACCATTCTTGGTCTGGAACTCCAGAGAGGATTGAATGAGACAACAGAATTCATTTCAAAATCAGTCTTGTAAAGACTGGGCCAAAGAGCACGGCATTGAGTGGATATTCCACATCCCCTACTATGCACCAGCTGCAGAGAAGATTGAACACTACAACGGTTTGCTGAAAACCACTCTCAAAGCCATGGGTGGTAGATCTTTGAAAAAGTTGGAGAAATGTCTAGCACAAGCAACCTGGTTGGTTAATAGTAGAGGTTCAGTAAATTGAGCTGGATCTGTACAATCAGACTTATTACAAAAGGTAGAAGGTGATAGAGTTCCTGTTATTAGAGTGAAGAATATGTTGGGGAAAATTGTTTTGGTATTTTCTCCCTCAGGAGAGGCTAAACCTGTCCAAGGGTGGTTTCTACTGAAGGTCCTGGTTACACTTACTGGGTAATGCAAGAGAATGGTGAAATGTAGTGTATTCCACAAACAAATCTAACTTTAGCTGACAGAGTTGAAATTCAGAGTGTATAGTACAGATACAACATCCCTCCCAAAGGAAGAATCCATGAGAAAACTACAGCATATAAACCCTGAGAGTCCCTGTTCCTTTTCTTTGTTTCATCTGTGAGGAAACAAACTGTTTTTCTTATTTCCTGTGTTTTGAATTTTTAAATCATCTACATCTGAGATAGCTGGAATGGAAGATAATCTGAAGATATGGACTTTATTTACTCATTATTGTAGTTAGTTTTAGATTATATGGATAGTATTAGTGACCAGTGGAATTGTTTTGAACAATCACTATTTCCTTCTTTTTACGCTCAGTAGTGATTTATTTACATTTTACTACTTTCTGTTCAAGACCTGTGGAAAATTTTTAAAGGCATAAGCTAAAACTACCACAGTAAATCAGCTCCCTCACTAAATTATTAGTCTTCCTACAGTCTGTATGAAAACTTTCCACTTGTACAGTTAAAATTTTACATTTATCATTAAAAAAGCTACAGAAAAGAGCTTTTGAAAGCTAGTTCATAAATATTATTGATTACTTATTTCATACTATATAAATAGTGTAATGGTAAGAATAGAATACATACACTTTACACATGCGCTGTAGACACACAGATACACATATAGGTGAAATGCAGCTTCACTTTCAGTTAGTGTAAACTGCAGTGCTATTCACTACACCAATTGTACCATACTTTTGGTACTGAGAACATCTTGAAGTGTACGTTTGTATAACAATGAGTTCTGTTATAAACAGATAATAGGTTGGCCATCAGATCAAAGGAGGTTCTTCTGCTTTGCTCTGCCCTGGTGAGGATACACCGAGAGATGTGTATCCGGTTCTGGGCTCCCCAATTCAAGTAACATAGGGAACTACAGGACAGTGTGCAACTGAGGACCACTAAGATGATCAGGGAACAGAAGCTTCTCTCTTATGTGGAGAGGCTGAGAGACCTGGGGCCCTTTAGCATGGAAAAGATAAGACTGAGAGGGGATCTTACTACCAATGTATATAAACATCTAAAGGTTGAAGATCATGAGAACAGGGATGGGTTCTTCTCGGTGGTGGACAGTGACAGGACAAGGGACAACAGGTACTAAGTAGAACAGAGGAGGGTTCACTTGAACTACATGAGAAACTTCTTTACTTTGAGGGTGTTTTGAGGCAATACTGGAACAGGCTGTTCAGAGAGGTTGTGGAGTCTCATCTGGAGCCTTTCAAACCTGCCTGCACACATTCCTGTGCAACATGATCTAGGTGTATTTGTGTCGAGAGAGAGGTTGAACTAGATGATCTTCAGAGGTTCCTTCCAACCCCTATCATTCTGTGATACTGTAAAACCCAGAACTGCATCGGCTGTGCTGAAAACCATCTTTTCAATATGACAAACATTGGAATAATAATAATACAATACACCAGGTTGAAAGAGACCTTCAAGACCATCGCGTCCAACCCATCAACCAATCCAACTCACCTAAACAACTAAACCATGGCACCAAGCACTCCATCAAGTTCCACACTCTCCAGCAAGCTCACATAGCTGCCATGCTGTCTTTGCAAACTAACTTGACAAGAAATTTTTTTCCCTCTCATGTAAAATTTCCTCTCCCAAATCACTCCTGATTAGAGATCAGAATGCAAATGATTTAGAATAGAATACAATAGAACAGAACAGAATAGAATAGAACAGAATAGACCAGGTTGGAAGAGACCTTCAAGATCATCACGCCCAACCTATCAACCAAACCTAAACAACTAAACCATGGCACCAAGCACCCTATCAAGTCTCCTTCTAAACACCTCCAATGAAGGTGACTCCACCACCTCCCCAGGCAGCCCATTCTAATGGGGAATCACTCTCTCTGTATAGAATTTCTTCCTAACATCCAGCCTAAACCTCCCCTGGTGCAGCCTGAGACTGTGTCCTCTTGTTCTGGTGCTGGCTGCCTGGGAGAAGAGACCAAACTCCGCTTGTCTACAACCTCCCTTCAGGTAGTTGTAGAGAGCAATAAGGTCACCCCTGAGTCTCCTCCAGGCTAAGCAAGCCCAACTCCCTCAGCCTATCCACGTAGGGCTTGTACTCCAAACCCCTCATCAACTTCGTTGCCCTTCTCTGGACAGGTTCCAGCAAGTCAACATCCTTCCTAAACTCAGGGGCCCAGAACTGGACACAGGACTCAAGGTGCGACCTAACCAGTGCAGTGTACAGGGGCAGAATGACCTCCCTGCTCCTGCTGGCCACACTCTTCCTGATGCAGGCCAGGATGCCATTGGCCCTCTTGGCTGCCTGGGCACACTGCAGGCTCATGTTCAGCCTACCATCAACCAGCACCCCCAGGTCCTTCTCTGCCTGGCTGCTCTCCAGCCACTCTGACCCCAGCCTGTAGCACTGCCTGGGGTTGTTGTGGCCAATGTGCAGAACCCGGCACTTGGATGTGTTCAACCTCATGCCGTTGGATTCTGCCCATCTGTCCAGCCTGTCGAGGTCCCTCTGCAAAGCTTCTCTTCCTTCCAGCAGATCAACTCCTGCCCCCAGCTTAGTGTCATCCATAAATTTACTGATGATGGACTCAATGCCCTCATCCAGATCATCAGTAAAGATGTTAAAGAGCATGGGGCCCAGCACTGATCCCTGGGGCACACCACTAGTGACTGGATTTAGATATATACTTTCCAATGTATGCAGAAATATCAGTTTAAAATTCTGTATCTGCATCTTTTACATGTGTTGAATGCTTTCTGAGTAAAAAGGCTGGAGAAACTCGAAAGTGCTCTATAAGCTGAAAGAGCTGCATAAGCCCTGTCTTCATTTAATGAAAGATGTCTGTTCACAGTACAGGGAATGCTTCCTTTTGAGGATGCCTAGATGGGTCAGTAGGGAAAGCCTGAGAGTACAGATCTGATAAGAGTACCAATCTTTGGAAGGATATAGGACACTTTAGAACAGTATTTTGAGTGTTGTATGTTGTCTGGAATCATGCTGAAAGCTTTCTTTCTCATTATAGTCCTCAGAGTAACTTAACTGATTTATAAAATCATGCCACAGTACTATCTGGAGACAAGAAGGCACATTCACTCCTGCCCACAGTAAGCCACCTGTGACATGTGAACGCAGGAAACTACTCAGACTATTTCAGAAAACTTCAGTTCTTCAGTTGAGAGACTTAAGAAACAGTCCTCATGAGACAATTAATAAATTCTGTAAAACATTGCAAACTTTCTAAAAAAATTACTATAAATGAAAAATAGAAGACCCAAAAAAGTCTTTCTTAGAAGCCTGTTATACAGGCTGCTCCTCAGCCCCATGGTTTTACTGTTTCAGCAAGGCAAGGCACATAAGCTCCACTTGAGTGAGACCTTCCATCTGAGAAACATTACCAATGATATTTTGATTTATCTCTCATCTAACCACAGAGAAAAGGAGCATGGGTTTGTATTCCAAACTGGAAAAGGATGCCCAGCCTTACAGCAGATGGTGAAACTTCATAGGCAGCCAAGCCATTTCCTGACATGTGGAGATTCAGTAGCTTAGCATCCCTGTGAAGCATCCTTGCTGCTGCACTCACGACATGGCAGAGCACAAGTGTTTCTTCAGGGAGGAAGTGCAACTCTCTCATCCACCTCAGCAGCATCATGGGAAGCAGTCACAGGCCCAGGCAGAAGCAGAGCAGTAGACCAAGTGCTTCCCTAACTCTTCTACCACTCTGAAAGTCATCTACCTCACTGCTCCTGTCCCACCTGCTGTAAAATACCAAGAAAATTATTTTACTTTCCAGCACTATGAGACATACTGTGAAGTCCTGCACATAAGTTAGATTTCACTACAGCTTCCTTTCTAGTTTAAACCGAGCACATTACAACCACAACAGGTAAGGAAATCCTGCGTAAATTAAAGCTCCCTAGTCAACAGGTCAATCTCTAATCATAGTCTGAGTAATTTTTACAGGTTAATAATTAAGCAGGTTTTAAAAAGTGGCTAACATTCATTGCAAAATTCTGCTGTTGCTACTAAATACCTATTTTGGAAAGTGTAAACAGGAGACTGTACTATAGCTTCTCTTAGTTGAGAAATGCCCATAAAGCTTAACATTTGCATATTGTCATTGTTTTTGACTAACACTTCCTTTAAATGTGTTTCCTTTCCAGCAAGTATATGTGAAAGGTGACCTCTTATTCATTTACATACCTTTCTGGTGGTCATGTGACCCAGTTTTACGTCAAACTGTCAGTTATGATAAGGGACACAATAAGAACAGCCTAAGAGTTGATAACCTGTTTCCTGACTTTACTGAGAAGTTCTTTTAAGAGTCTACATGTGTTCTTCTTTCAGCCTGCTGCTGAAAGCAAAACCAACATCCACTCAGAACAGTTTGTAAACAGATACTCTATATTCAGTGGACAATTAAGTTTTCAATTTCCGTGATGACTAGTAAGAAGACAGCTCAATTTTGAATTGTGTGATTCAGTAACTGAAGGATGCATCTGGTAAGAGCAACTTCCTGTCAAAGAGGCAGGGCAGTTGGGTGTATAGGAAACAAAAAGCTACCTACAATTTTCTGATTTTGCATTTTAGAGACCTGAGGTGTTTCTTACTGCTACAGATATTGTAAATATCTTCCTCATAAATGTAAAGGCTGAGTAAAAATGCACACCACACTTGGAAAGTCCAAGCTTTAACTAAATACCATGCCATTGTATTAATCAGTGTAAAGACTGGAAGAGTTCACTAGCTCCTCATTAGCATTAGTTAGCACTCTTTACTGTAATAAAGTTCAGGAGGTTATTTGCTTTACATACCTTGCTATGCCATTTATTTATATTTTGTAATTAGAAATACCATCACGCATGCAAGGCTCCATGGTGCATTAAAATAAAATAAATGGCCAGAAAAGGAAAACTTGTCAGTCATTTCACTCATTCCAACAGAAATACTATTATTTGTGAAAATATTAATCTGTATTTGCAATAAATACAAATGTCTATCTATTGATCCATCCATCTATTTATATTGTTTACACAGGTAAAGTGCATAACTAGTACTGTTTCTGGCAATATTCTAGCTTTATAGAGAGAAAAAACATCAGAGATAGTCTAAGTGTCTATCATTTGAAGAAAGAAACAAATAAATTAATGAAGTTGAAATTGGTAACACAAGGTGGCTACAGAAATCTCATTACCATGAGAACTCATAACCATGAAAAAAATTCTGATCGGTAAGATTTTGTTACAGAACTAATGACCTCTCCATTAAAATTATTTAGCTAAAAGAAAGGAGACACAGCTAAAATTTGTCAAGAGATTGTACTGAGCTGCAGAAGATTGAATTTGATTGATTTTCCTCAAATTTTTTCTATTTCTTGCTTTTCCCCTCTAGTCTAGCCTTAGAAACCACAAATCTTCAGTAGATCCAAATGAGGCAGAGAAAGGGGGAAAAGGTAAACCATGCAGCCAAGCACCCTATCAAGTCTCCTTCTAAACACCTCCAATGATGGTGACACCATCATCTCCCTGGGCAGGCCATTCCAACGGGCAATCACTCTCTCTGTGTAGAATTTCTTGCTAACCTCCAGCTTAATCCTCCCCTGGCGCAGCCTGAGACTGTGTTCTCTTGTTCTGGTGCGGGTTGCCTGGGAGAAGAGACCAACCTCCGCTTGTCTACAACCTCCCTTCAGGTAGTTGTAGAGAGCAATAAGGTCCCCCCTGAGTCTCCTCTTCTTCTCCAGGCTAAGCAAGCCCAATTTCTTCAGCCTCTCCTCACAGGGCTTGTGTTCCAAGCCCCTCACCAACTTCGTTGCCCTTCTCTGGACACCTTCCAGCAACTCAACATCCTTCCTAAACTAAGGGGCCCAAAACTGGACACAGTACTCAAGGTGTGGCCTAACCAATTCAGTGTACAGGGGAAGAATGACCTCCCTGCTCCTGCTGGCCACACTCTTCCTGATGCAGGCCAGGTTGCCATTGGCCCTCTTGGCTGCCTGGGCACACTGCAGGCTCATGTTCAGCCTACCATCAACCAGCACCCCCAGGTCCCTCTCTGCCTGGCCGCTCTCCAGTCACTCTGACCCCAGCCTGTAGCACTGCATGGGGTTGTTGTGGCCAGTGTGCAGAACCCGGCACTTGGATGTGTTCAATCTCATGCCATTGGACTCTGCCCGTCTGTCCAGCCTGTCGAGGTCCCTCTGCAAAGCCTCTCTACCCTCCAGCAGATCAACTCCTGCCCCCAGCTTGGTGTCGTCCACAAATTTACTGATGATGGACTCAATGTCCTCATCCAGATCATCAATAAAGATATTAAAGAGCATGGGGCCCAGCACTGATCCTTGGGGCACACCACTAGTGACTGGCTGCCAGCTGGATGTGGCACCATTCACCACCATTCTCTGGGTTCGGCCCTCCAGCCAGTTCCTAACCCAACGCAGTGTGCTGCTGTCCACGTCATGGGCTGCCAGCTTAGCCAGGAGTTTGCTGTGGGGGACGGTGTCAAAGCCCTTGCTGAAGTCCAGGTAGACTACATCCACAGCCTTCCCCAACCACAAATTAGAAACCACAAATCTTCAGTAGATCCAAATCAGGCAAAGAAAGGGGGGAAAAGGTAATCCCATATAATTGTTGGACCAGATGATCTTAGAGGCACTCTCCAACATGACATTCTATGATTCTATGATTAGCTAATCTTTCTTTAATGCACAATCCATTTAAGATATTTCTCAGCACAGATGGTAAGTATTGAGTACTAAATTCAACTCGATAAAATAATCCCATCAACCATGAATAGTGAAATTAGGAAAAACTCACTCATGTACCAGCTCTTACCATTTTCCTTGCCCTTTTCCTGTAGTGCCCTCCCTGCACTTGTTAAGTATCAACACCTAACAGTTATTAGAAGGCAATACTGAAAAAGAAAAGTAACCAAAATGGTATTAAACATTTGTAAGACTGTGAGGGTGGGACTGACATGACTTTTTAATCAAACAGTTTTAAGATACAGTCACTCCCTAGATGCTAGATATGTTTTGTAACAACTCGTGTCACTGTGTAGAAACACCTGTCAAGTCACAGCCAGTAACAGGAAGACTCATCAGCAATTGCAGCAGAATGTGAACTGCATAGTTATCATTCCTCATTAGAACCTTGTCATCCTATGCATGTGACAGCATATTTTTCACAGTACCCAGATCAGTAAAAGCAAATAAACCACGTCTATTGGTGCTATTATCCAGCCTTTTAAAGCCTTATTCAGTACTTCCAATCTAAAAGCAGGCAAGTTGTACTACAATTTGTTTACTGGAAGTTCTCACAATTTATGACTTTATGAAAAGTTGCTGTGTAAGTGTATGTTGCAAAATACATGTGTAACTTTTAAATTTCTTGTGGTTACTGCAATTTACACAGGCAATATAATGTTTTTTTTTAACAACAGAAAGTACTCAAAGGTATGTGGCAATATTTCTCATAACCAGAGAGAATAAATCTTCATAAAGACTCCTCCAAAGAAGTAAACAAAGTACCCGTGACAATATTTATTCTTGAGGGGTCAATGTGCATTATGGGGTATGGCGAATGTTTGAAAGACCTTTCTGGAACTAAAGCCACTTGCTTTCTAATGTGGAATTTCTCTCCACTAATACAAAATGATTGATCACCTTTAATTCACGTACCACTTGATTTTTCTTTTCATTCATCATCGACTGCTCTAAACCAAATGCATTTAAAGTCTGCCACAAGAAGAGTGGTTTCTTTTAAATTGTTGTAAAGTAATGAAAGAAAATAGTAAATCAATCTCATTTCTGCTTTACTAAAGGATAACCTTTGCTCTTCTGAAGTTGTTTAGACAGTCTCAGGGCTCTACCTCATTTTCTGAGTAATAAACATATATAGCGCTGTAATCTCAGTGATGCCTTTAGGATTTAAGTAAGTGAAAGGAACTAATTCATTAGAAAGTCTTATATATGTATTCTTCCATGTGAAAAAGCTTTGTGGTTGAAGTATTGTGTCCTTTTAAATGGTTTCACCAATACATACCATTTCCTCATTTTGTAGTTAGTTATGATTAAGCATCTACACATATAACCCCTCCAGACACACTTATGCAAGTATACACATATATACACTGCATAAGTTGGAAAATAATAGAGAATTCACAGCAAAGAGAAAACCATGACAGTTTTTATAAATTTAATAAATGACTCACTGGTCATTGACTGATGGCCTTGAATTAACAGAACACGACTATGAAACAATATACATTAGAAGGAGAACATTAGTTTCACACAGTGGCACTGAAGAATTTTGCTGTTTATGAAGTGTACATGATACCTAATTTACTTTCCCTTCCCTCTAAACTATGTGGCCACATGTTTTACCATGAAAGGGAGCATAACACATGGTACAAGTAAACATCAAAGATTGTAGTGACTCTTGAGATCCCTCTCACTTGTGTTGTCCTATGCCTCTGCTGAAACCTCCACTTTCATTTCCATCTACGTAAAGCCAAAAATATAGAGAAGATGCATGAAATAAGCAATATATGATCTACTTGTCATAAATGTAACCAAGAGAAAATTATGCATTTCCACCACCTTCTGGCATGTGACAAGAACTTCTTAACTTTTTCAATGCACTTTGAGGAAAGTGGAGAGGGTGTAAGCAATAGCAAATGTGTAGAAAAAAAATAATTGTGTCTAAAAACATGTAGTGAAAAAAAAATTATTGCACACCCCCAAAATAACTGGATGTCAGAGACTTTTCAAAAGATACTATCTAAACTTCACTTGAGTAGAAATCCAGACATTACATGCATTGTGTTTAAAAAGAGATGGGGGTGGGCTGGTGTGTGTGTGTGTTAAAATGTAATGAATATGCACAGTATATCTTTAAAAAAGAACCATGCTATGGTAATTATAACACTTTTCATCACACAATAGCCTTGGAGAGGAAAAACAAATAAACAAACAAACCACAAACAGACTAAAACCCCACACACAATATATCAGAAAAAAAACACCTGAAAAATGCATGTTTGGTGAAACTACTAATTGTCATTTTCCATTTTCATAAAAGCTGGTTTAAAAAAAAAAAGTTGGTAAAGCATCAACTATCTTGAATAAATTATCATCTTTATGGTTTTCTCTGAACTCTATGTGGTGACCTTTAAAATGGTTATAGTGGCACTGTGCCCTGGGAGTGGGTAGGGAGACACAGCTCCAGATGAAGCACATTTCATCTGTATCAGCAAACACTGATCAAGTAGGTTTTACTGCAAAATGAAACAGGCTTGTCTACCAACTGTTGACAAGAACCCAGGCCTGAGAACAAAATAGAGTGCAATAAATACCAGGAACTCTTTAAAAGTCCTTCTCTTAGTGCCACATTCAGCTTTTTACCTTTTCATGTTTCACACGCTCTTAATTTCAAAGTGCTTTACTGTTAAGATCTATGAGCAACACAAACACACACCATAAAATACGTTAGCATTCTAATGGGTCTGAATTTATTCCTATTACCAGCAGTGTAGCATTTCTGTACATGTGTGGCCTTGCCATTGACTGCAGCTAATTTGTTTGTATGGCATCATTAATGTCAGCTGTTTATTTTCACAGTTTGGGTAAACACTTCATTTGCATTAAATTTACAGCAGTAATGAGATGTGAAATTCAAAATGCTACTCAAAATATAAATGATGTAAGAAAGTAGAACAAAAATGTGGGTTTATCGCATTTGAAATCAGCAGACCAATTTAAACCTATTAAAGTAGTAATAACATATTGCAGTGAGAATTTGGTTTTATACTCAGCTTCTACAACTCAAATTAAGCTAGGCAGGGTTAAAGATCTTGACAAAGAAACTAATTAAAAAAATATATTATCGTAAGTTCCTTAAGATGGCACAAATCTAAGAAACAAAGCATGTGCTAAAATGAATGTTTCTTAAAGGGCTCAGTTTTATTTTGAATAAACTTTATCTTCAGATGACAAATCCTGAAACTCTTAGAATCTCAGTCTAATCCAAGGTAACAGTGTTAGCATCTAGGAAGGTAATACTGCAATAGCTTCTCTATATAATTACACCTATGTGAAACTTGCCCACCTGTTGCTGGTGTAGGAAGGATGGGTCTCTTGGGCTTAATCCCACATATCGATTGGCTTGGGATGTGCCTGAGGCTGTGTAGGCTGATTAAGGAAGAACAAAACAGATTGATAAAGATACCAACCTATCAAAACTATTACCCTCTGCAGGTACAGCAAAAACATGAGAGATCCAGAGTTATGATTTGGCAATATATAGGAAGTGTCTGTGGTTTCCCTTTATTTAAATGTTTATAGTAAAAGAGAAAGAAAAAAAAAAAAAAAGAGAAATTGGAAAGGCATCTGTAAATTCCTATAAACTTCAATGGAAGATGCAATGTGTAAAAAGTTCTTCTGATCAATATATTTGTGTTTTTCTTAAAGTGATTATGTACCACAAGCCTGAATGTCATTTCCACTACACCAATCTAAAGGCACCAGTAAAATCAGCAAGATGACAATGTTGGTAGAAAATACTAGTGCACACTTAATGTTCTTACTGCTGTGAAAGGCCATCACAAAGCTGTGAAAGAACAACAAAAACTGAACCCAAAAATTCAGTTTACTTATGTGACATGAAATGATTCTTTACAGACCTTTGGAAGCAAAAGGTAATCTGATTGGTATTTTCACGGGAAAGGAACTATTTTTCACTCTGTGATATAATATTAAACTTCCCTATGCCTTTGAAAACAACAGTTTCCCAGGGGGACAGTTTAAGGAAGTCTCTCACTGTCTGCTACAGAAGATTTAAAAAATCAGTTTCTCAGGACATAGTGAATGGTAGGTGATGCTAGAATTAATTACAGGATATGGATTCTTCACCTGTAGGTCACATTCCTGTCTGGCCTCTGTAAGTAATCACTAAAAACCATTACCCCCTCACGGCTTATGGTGGCACTTTTGAAATGTGGTGGGTAGTCTTACTCCACTTCCAGTGTGGAGATGTCAGCACTGCAACTTGCAACATCACAACGTGGAAACTTGCTGGCAGACAAAGCAAAACTACCAAAATTGAATAATCATACACAAGTGAGGAGCTAGATGGGAGTACTTACTGAATAAGCCTATTAATATTAAACTCCTACAGCAAGTACAGGCAAATGAAGTTCAGTAAAATGATATTTTTTAAAGGTTTTACTGAAAAACTGCTATAAAATTAATCAATTATTAGAAGGAAATTATGGGGAGGCCATAGGGTTCCCCAAATGTTCTCTTATTTAAAACAATTCTCCTATTGCACTTCAGAACAAAAAGCAGTGGGTTTTTTTGCCATATTATTCTCATGAAAACTTGCTGCCCGAGAACAGGTTTTTTCATATTTTGATCCAATAATTCCAAATGAAAGAAAAACTATGCCTTAAAATTTATTTGGTCTTGATTTTTCCTTTAAGTTGACACTAGCACTCTGTGTGGCAGATCTATTATGACTGATAATACAGTTTCTATGTCTTCATATATAATTTATGTATCAGCTGGGTATGATTCCTCATTTTTTGCTATTTCCTTCATCAGTAACATAGGTTCCTTCACTTTTTACTCTTATATTTGTTAATACAGTTTCAAAAGACATTAACAAGCAGATAAGATTACTGCACTCATCTGAAAACCAAAATATTGAATATGCAGCAGTAATACTCTGCCTCATACACAGAACTAGCATATTCAAGTAAAATTTCTACACAGGGTTTTTATTATTTACATACTGTAATGGCAGATCTTTGGGCAAGAAGTTTCTTGCACAGTGCAGCAGAAGCAAGATTAGGTCTTATTTCAAAAATCTAAGCCAAGTTGTTCTAGGGCTCATGGGGAATCAGCTACTCAAGTTCCAATAAACTGTCCGAGAAACTGGGTGCCAATTTTTATCCTTAGTAATAGGGCAATGAACAGATTAGTTTTGCTCTCATGTAATGACAAATAATATGGTCAGATTACCACTGTATTTGTTCTTTTTGCCAGGTGTATTAGAAACCCTGACCTCAACTCTGACAGCTATTGAGGTTAGGCACGATCAAGTCTAACAGGAAGAGAATGAAACAATGAACACTGGAAAATATACATCAACTCAGTTTTCTCAGTTTTCTATTCCAGACCAAATGTCTAGAGCAACAGCTTTTCTCCTAAACCTAATTAATCTTAAAAGGTGCAAGAACTGAACCACAATCCACAGATAAACTCTACCACTTTTTAACTTAACTTGTACTGCACTAGAAGAA
Organism: Picus viridis; assembly: GCA_033816785.1. Taxonomy (NCBI): domain Eukaryota; kingdom Metazoa; phylum Chordata; class Aves; order Piciformes; family Picidae; genus Picus; species Picus viridis. The sequence goes on from CM066606.1 coordinate 48,490,321, forward strand.
CAGCTATAACATTTCCATAAATCTATCCACAAAATTACTTGTTTGTAGTTAAACGATTGCTAGTTCAAAAGCTATTGTTATCTTTTCATAATAAAGGTTTCCTTCTTTACTTCTTGATCACTTCTATGTATTTGAATTTCATCTTGGTTTCACATTCTGACGAAAAGATGTCAAGTATCGTAACATCTAAAAACCACACATCTTATGGTGTCTGTTAATGACAGACCAAAAGTTAGAAACTAGATCTGCAGTTCAAATACTAAAAGATTTTTTAATTTAACGGACCCTGAAGAGGTTAATATTATTAAAGGCTGGTGGGTCTTTAAGTGTATATTTGGAAGTGTCTCCTAAAGATCTTCACCACTCTCATAAAAACTGGTAAAACTGGTCATCTCAAGCATAGATAAAAGTTCAAAGACAACAGAATGCAGAAAGTAGTTAAAAAGCAGCATTATGCCCCACTGAGCATAAGAGGAATATTTGGAAGAGAAAAAAATATACATAATAACACCTTTGTTCCTATTTCCAAAATTGCAATTCCATTGAAGATAATAGGAAAAATTAATATTGTCCTGAACAGTAATAAAGAACATACAGTATTAAAGTTAGGGTTTGTTTTGTTTGAGGGGATTTTTAAGGGGGAAAAACAGGGAGGGAAAAGAACAATAGATTTGCCATCCATTGCTGCAATGACAAGGAATTTACATTTTATTTTGCCACATCAGTTGGTTTTGCTAAAAAGAACACAACCTATATTAGCATGCAATTGTCACAGCTCGGATTCAGTATGAGTTGTAATAAGGCTTGATTTCTGTATGAAAGCTTACTGAGGAGTAAATTATTCAATCTCTGTTTAGAAAACTGTGGGTCCTTTTAAGACTTCGCTTTCTTGGTGTGCTTTTCAATGTCTTAACAATATCCATCTCAGGTGAGCAACCACATTTTCTTTTTCTTGTATACTGGCCAAATATACAGGGTTTTCATTTTAATTTTGTCATGTCACAAACACTGGTTTGTGTAACAGGATGCAGTGGTTTAAATTTGGGCAGGAAAACCTTGGCAGTCAGATCACATTTGGTCTTCATTTTAAATGATCAGCATCCACTTGGTCAAATAGTAGGAAAAGGCACCTTTTTCTGGCCTCAATTTGTAATCTTATTGAATATTTGATGGACATTTTTGCTTCCTAAAGAAATACTTACTGGTTGCTGTAGGTGAAGATGCCTCACCTTCAGTGGATGTAGTGATGGGTTTAGTATCTGTCATGGCCAGGGTCACAGGTCGCATCGCACTGTGATGGGGAGAGGGTGCCAAAACTGGAGTAAAATGGCCAGGCACTTTCCCTACTACTTGACCACTGCTGTTAGGCTACAAAACAAAACCAAAAGAATGGCTCGTGAAATAAACACATTGAGTTTATGGAACCTATCCACCTATCTTAGGGTTTTCCAGAACACCTGTCACCATACCTGAGTGCTGGAATGTGCCTTTCTAAGAAAGCTGTGTAGATGATATTCTCAGCAGGTAGATATCTTTTCAGATAGGTAGTACATGCTTAAGTAGCATTACTTCTTGGTAAACTTGCTTTCTTTCTGGATGCAGCATGCATCAGATTGTTTAATATATATTTGTTGATCTCACAGTGGCTGTGAACCACAGTAAGTCCCATGATAACAGGATTAAACTGACCAGGCACAGGTCCTAATATACAAAGTATTAAGAATGCAAATATTCTGTTTTCACATGCCATACCACTCTGGCTTGGAGCACAATCAAGACTTGACCACAGCTGTCCACAGAGTTTATGCATAGTGAAAGGCTAACTGACAATCTGTGCTTGGGAGCAGGGGAGAGCGTTAGGGTATGATGCACTATAATGCATGCAACATAACATCTGGCCAAAAGCCACCTAGAAAAAGCTACAGAAGTGTTTAATAGTGGGAACTCTTGAAGTCAAGGACATAACAAAGATACTTCCCTAGATACAAGAGGTGGCCTGTATATAACCATATGGCATAGGTCGTGATGCTTATATGCTACTTCCTGCATACAGGCACATCTGAATTTGGCAATGTCTACCAGTAAATGTGTATGTTTATCTAATGCTTGAACAGACTTTAGACATTCTCTATGACTATCAATACTCCAACAGTAAATAACCTGATATAAAAATTAGTAAGTAGTGACTAGTTTTTTCAACAGTGTTTGATAACTTTTACCTTAAACTGATTGGGAGCTCTGTGAACCACAGGTATTTCAAAATACAACCACACGAACTAAAAAATACTAGGAATTGTATTATCAGAAGGATCTATCTTGTCATATCTGAGATAATTCAGAGCAAAGATATGAACTGAGAACATGATTCAACTGATACAAGGAAAGGCTAAAAGGGGTAACCATGACTATGGTAATGAAATAATAATTGGGCTGAGACAATTACTTCAAATATGTGCAGAGTAAAAACACACGAAAGAGGAAGGAATTATTTAGAAAGTACAGGAACTATAAACTCAGGGTAATGGAATGAAATCAACAAGGAGGAAATTTAAAATTAATAGCAGGATAAACTTGCTGGCAGTACAATCTCTACTAGACTTTGCAAATGCCCCCGAGGGAGAATCTTTAGGACATTTAAAACTAAGCAAGAAGAAAACAGTAGAATAGAATAGAATAGAATAGAATAGAATAGAATAGAATAGAATAGAATAGAATAGAATAGAATAGAATAGAATAGAATAGAATAGAATTACCAAGGTTGGAAGAGACCTTGAAGATCATCGAGTCCAACCTGTAACCATAACCTCACAACTAGACCATGGCACCAAGTGCCACATCCAGTCCCCTCCTGAACGCCTCCAGGGACGGAGACTCCACCACCTCCCCAGGGAAATTCAAGTGTAACTGAAGATCAGTCCTTTATTCACAGGTATGTTAAGCAGTTAGCAGAATAAATCCCTCTCTAAAACCACAAGCATTACAATGAAAAATATCAGTAAAAATGTACACTAAGGAGAAAGGGCAATTCAGCTGCCCCTCTAATTAAAAAATATGTTTTTCCCTAAACATAACTGTCTGTTCAGGGGCCTGTTGGATCAGAGTGGGGAATGAAGAGCCATGGTATCACAAGATTTTGCAAATGTAGAAATTGGGTAATATTTACTACTTTTCCATTCATGTTCCTAGTTGCACTAGTTGAGAAGTTGCTACTACAAGTTTAGTAATGGGAATGTATCAGTGGTTAGAAAGCAGCTCAGAATCAAAGGAATAGCAACTTTCACAAATTACACAATTTCCCCAAATAACTGGCACAATATTTGAAGTTTATTCACAGGTGAAACTTAAGAGTTAGCTAGATCTCTCTTATTTATGTACTTGAAATGAAAATGACATGTGGGAGAATATAGACAAGACAATTTCTAGATTATAAAATGGCTTAGAATTTTACTGAGCATCTGCTTGCATTTTTATATGACCAATGGGTTCTAAACTGGAAACTCAGTAATTACATAGGTCTAACATAAAAAAATACAGTCATTTTTTAAATCTGTGACAGTATCTCCACTTTCATTGAGATCCGTCCTATCAGTGGTCTAGCAAATTTTCTTTTGTGGGCTCTATTTTAAAGGCTTCTCAGCCTCTAAAAATCAAGGGTCTAGGCAACCACAAATCTGAGTCCATTGCAATTTAGAGCAATGTATTACCTTCTACTGTTCCCCAGTGATCCCAGTCAACAGGAATTCAGTGGCACACATGAACTCTAGTTAAGTCTTTGTGTGCATGGCCCAAATGAGCAAACTTTTCCTTGAAAAGTTATAAGACAAACAGCATGCTTACACTCTATTCTCATGTAAACCATTTTTTCCTCTGTGCAATACGTAAGAGTGGCACAATACATCACCCAACTTCACCCAGATTGAGGGTGAAATCCTGTCCTTGTTGAAATCGAGGGGGAATTTGCTAGTGCAACTTCCAGACAGGAAAAAAAAATCTCTGAAGTAAGAAATGGGAAAACTCATTACTTTGTAAGTTCACTTCTTATGGTTCCCGTGTTACAGACTCTAACTTCACATTGGACTTTAAATACCTGCCTTTTAACAAGTTTGTTGCATTTTATCACATGTCTCCAAGTATCTTCTGATTGCACTGTATGATTTACCTTGCTTTTATTTTTTGTAATTTCTGACATATATTCTTTCCTTTTTTTTCCAGGTACTTTACCTCTGCTTTCACATTTGTAACGTAACTTTTGTCTTAAAATTTTGCAACAGTGTCAAGTACTGTAGCACTAACTGTTCAGGTGTTACTGCTCACCAACAGAATAACACAAGAACAAGTACACCCAAGACACAGCATGGTGCACCACGTCTAAGTTCGTAACTTCTCTCCTCATACTACTAAAGTTTCCTGTATTTAAAGTTTTAACTGGCAACACTAGTAAATGTTTATGTAACCTCAGTACCTACTGGAGTTTTACAGATATAATTCTTTTTCAACAATCCTTACTTACATGAATTAAGGTACTCCCTTTGAGACAGTTTGTCACAGGAAATGGTACACATGAAATTTTCTTAAAACCTCAGTGTTTTTCCTAGGCGTGCTACATTTGAAAACAGAGTTTATGAAAAGCAGTCTCGTACTTTCCCAAATTCTGCTACATGAACGTCATTCATAGGAAACCTTCCTCAAAAGTCCATACTTGTCTTTGTTTTGCATGTACTGAACAACTGTGAAGCACTTAACAAAACTGATATTTAATACATAATAATTAAATTTGCAACTTAAGATTGTAAAGTAGTCCTAAACAAACAGATTAACTTATTGTCTGAGAATTCCTGTGTGGGCTTGTCTTCAGACTGACACTGACACTGCTGCACTCATTTATGCTCAGTTCACACTTCTATAGCTATCTTTGCAAGCCCAAAAGTTTTTGAAATAAAGGTCTAGATTCAGGACTGTGGTAGCAGTACAAACTCAAGAACACTGGCACTCTCAGAGTCCTGCTGTAAGTCTGCAATGCAAAAAGGGAAACTCTCAGCTAAGAAATAATGCTTTTATATTATCAGTTCATAATTTTATAGAAAACTGGCTACTAGAAATAGCTTCTGTGACCTGTTCTCCTCTTAATATTTTAAGTTACTTCAAAAGATAATTTAGCATAGGAACTACATATCTGTCTGAATTACAAGCACAAATATTTCTAGCAAATGATTTAACACAAATTCAGTTTGTCCTTATTTAAAATAAGTTCTAGGTTCTAGTCCCAGGTTTCCCTGAAACGATTCTTACAGACAAATGCATTATAGGTGAAAAATCAACTGTTACCATCACCTAAGGCATCAATATGTCTTTGTGATGGATTCGCAGAGAGATGATGCCTGAGGCATAAACCTCAACTAAATTGCATGGAGGCAGCTGTGTTAAATAAACAAGTTGTGCATTTGAAAATGGGAAAGAAATAAACATAATGAATGTCTGACAAATGTAGCCCAAATTGATGCAGGTGAGATATCCAATGATAACAGAAATGTGACAAACATATAAACAATCCATAAATAATACTAAATTGTTTAAATGACAATATGTATTTTATGTATAAATTTGTAATATACCCCGTTTTTAACAAAAATTTATAATTCTGGAATCATAGAATGGCTTGGGTTGCAATGGTCATTTAAAGGTGATCTAATACAACCCCCCTGCATTGGGCAGGGACATCTTTAACTAGACCTGGTAGCTCAGTCTCATCCAGCTTAGCCTTTAACGTTTCCGGGGCTGGAGTTTCTACCACCTATATGGGCAACCTGTTCCAGTATTTTATAACCATCATTGTAAAAAACTCCATCTTTATAACTATCATAAGTCAATGCTTTTTTAGAATAAAACCATTACCCCCTGTTCTATTTGAACAGACCCTAATAAGCTTGACCCCATCTTTCTTATAGGCCCCCTTTAAGTACTGAAAGGCTGCAATAAGGTGTCCCCAGAGCCTTCACTTCTCCAGGGTGAACAACCACACAGCAGAGTTGTTCCAGCCCTCTGACCACTTTTTTGAGTCTCCTCTGGATCTGCTCCATGTCTCTTTTGTGCTGATGACTCCAGAGCTGGATGCAATACTCCAGGTGAAGTTTCATCAGCGTGGGGAAGAGGGACAGAATCACTTTCCTCTACATGTGCTGTTTTGTTACAATCCAAGACACAGTTTGCCTTTGGAACTGCAAGTGCACATTGCTGCTATGCTCAGCTTTTTGTCCACCAGTACCCTTTAGTCCTTCTCCACAGGGCTGTTTCAAATCACTTCATCCTCCAGTCTGTATTGATACTGGAGGCTGCCTTGGACTAGGTGCAGAACCTTGTACTCAGATTTTTGAATCTTAGAAGGTTCACATAGGTCCATTTCTCAAGCTTGTCCAGGTCCCTCTGGAGGGCAACCTTTCCCTCAGGCATGTCAACTGCACCACTCAGCTTGATGTCATCTACCAGCTTGCAGAGGGTGCACTTGATCCCACTGTCTGTGTCATGGAATCTTTAACATAAAACATGTTCAAAGAAATAATCAACAAAAGCCAGAAATCATCTTAATCCTGTGCATATACTAGGTACGGCAATGTATGATACTGAGTTAGGTATTTGAGTAAGAAGTTTCAGGGCTTAATAAAAATTTAATCATTCCAGCTAACCACTATACTTGGAGAACAATGTATTTGCATCTCTGTGGCAATTTGGCGCTGGCCTGGAGGCCAGATGACTACCAAAGCCACTCTATCACTCCCCGTCTTAAGTGGACAGGGGGAGAGGGGAAAAAATGTAACAAAAGCCAGTATATAGGATAGGAGCAATTTTAATAACAATAATAAGCAAACAACAACAGACCACACAGAAGCAAAAAGCTGAAAGAGAGATGTTCCTTCTACTTCCCATCAGCAGGACAATGGTCGGTCTCAGGAGGCAGGGCTCTCTAAGCTTGGTGGTTCCTTGGGAGGATAGATGCCATGGACAAATCCCTGCACTTCCTTCTTTTCACTTCATTGTTATACCTAAGCTGACTACATATGGTACAGAATACCTCTTTGGCCAGTCTGGATCAGCTGCCTCAGCCATGTACCCTCCCAAGATCTTGCCCACCCTTCAATGTACTCTTGTGGCAGGGAAATATTGCAAGGACACAGCCTGGACACTTATTCAGCAGTAGCCAAAGCACTGCTGTGTTATCAACTACTGCTACAAAACACAGCACTAGAAAGATGCCATGAGGAGAATCATAGAATCATAGAATCATAGAATCAGTCAGGGTTGGAAGGGACCACAAGGATCAGCTAGTTCCAACCCCCTGCCATGGGCAGGGACACCCTACACTAGATCACGCTGGCCAGAGCCTCGTCCAGCCTGGTCTTAAACACCTCCAGGGATGGGGCCTCAACCACCTCCCTGGATAACCCATTCCATGGCTTCACCACTCTCATGGGGAAGAACTTCCTCCTCACATCTAGCCTGAATCTCCCTACCTCCAGCTTCATTCCATTCCCCCTAGTCCTATCACTACCTGAGATCCTGAGAAGTCCCTCCCCAGCCTTCCTGTAGGCCCCCTTCAGATACTGGAAGGCCACAATGACGTCACCTCGGAGCCTTCTCTTCTCCAGACTGAACAGCCCCAACTCCTTCAGTCTGTCCTCAGAGGAGAGGTGCTCCAGCCCTCTGATCATCCTCGTGGCCCTTCTCTGGACACCTTCCATCACACCCACATCCCTCCTGTAATAGGGGCTCCACAACTGGACACAGTACTCCAGGTGGGGTCTCACCAGAGCTGAGTAGAGGGGGAGAATCACCTCCCTTGACCTGCTGGCCACACTTCTCCTGATGCAGCCCAGGATCTGATTGGCTTTCCAGGCTGCAAGTGCACACTGAGAGCTCATGTTGAGCTTCTCGTCCACCAGCACCCCCAAGTCTCTCTCCTCAGGGCTGCTCTCCAGCCAGTCTCTGCCCAGCCTGTACTTGTGCCTGAGATTGCCTCGACCCAGATGCAGAACCCTGCACTTGGTCTTGTTGAAGCTCATGAGGTTGGCTTGTGCCCACCTCTCCAGCCTGTCCAGGTCCCTCTGGATGGCATCCCTTCCCTCCAGCTTGTCTGCTGCCCCACACAGCTTGGTGTGATCAGCAAACTTGCTGAGAGTGCACTCAATGCCACTGTCCATGGCACCCACAAGATGTTGAACAAGACAGGTCCCAGGACTGATCCCTGAGGGACTCCGCTTGTCACTGGCCTCCACTGGGACATGGACCCGTTGACAGCCACTCTTTGGGTGCGGCCATCAAGCCAGTTCTTTATCCATCTAGTGATCCACCCATCAAACCCATGTGTCACCATTTTGGAGACCAGGATGTGGTGCGGGACAGTGTTGAAGGCTTTGCTCAGGTCCAGGTAAATGACATCAGTTGCTCGCTCCTCATCTATTAATGTCGTGACCTGTTCACAGAAGGCCACCAGGTCTGTCAGGCAGGATTTGCCCTTGGCAAAGCCATGCCGACTGTTCCCAATCACCTCTTCACTATTCTTCTGAGTCATTAGTGCCTCCAGGAGGATCTGCTCCATGATCTTTCCGGGCACAGAGGTGAGACTGACTGGCCTGTAGTTCCCTGGTTCCTCCTTCTTACCCTTTTTGAAAATGGGAGCAATGTTTCCCCTTTTTTCAGTCTGTGGGGACTGCCCCAGTCTGCCATGACTTTTGGAATATAATAGAGAGAGGTTTAGCAGCCTCATCTGCCAGTTCTCTCAGCCCCCGTGGGTGTATCCCGTCGGGTCCCATGGTCTTGAACACTTTCAGGTTCTTCAGAAACCTGCTCATGAACCTGATCTTCACTTACGATGGGCAGTTCTTCCTCCCCGTCCCTGGCATCGTCTTCCATGACACCAGGAGTGTGGAGGAGGATACTGTGTGGAGGAGGAGAATCAACTCCAGCTCAGCCCAACCCAATACAACTTCAAAAGACCATTTTTTTCAGTAGAAAGTGTGCTGCCTAAGAAGCTTACCCTATTCTAGCCAGGTGATCAACAAATCAGTGCAGTTTAGTCAAACTGGATTCAGTGTGTTTGGAAATACTCTGCTACTCATTTCTTCTCAACAGTTCCAGTCCCTTGTAACAGTAAATTTCAGGTACTACAGTGAAGAATATCACCACAAAACCCTATAGAGTGTAGTTATGAACCAATTTTGTGGATGAAGCTGCAGAAGATCCAGTTATAAACATTTTTGTCCCCTGCTTACATACCAAATATGTTGGTTTAACAGTTGTCTACTAGCCACATCTATGAACCTGGAGATCATAGGTGGTAAGTTCTGGTTTTGAGTCCATGACACTGTATTCTGTGATATCTGCAGAGAGTTACAGATGTATCAGAAAAGTAAAAGAAACTGGAAGAAAAATCTCCACCCTTTTTTTTTTCCCTTTTTGTTTTTTTTTAAATTGTTATATGACGCAAATCCAAACTTTTACCTTTTGCACAGGGCACTGTGTTGCTCCTAACATCACCTACAAATATCCAACACCTACATTAAGTTTCCCACTGAAGACAGTCCAATGGTACAGGAGGTCATTTCATCAAATATGCAGCAAGACATACCCTCGAGTATTACCTGAGTAATATAACATAGTGTCTTTGAGACATTAATAAAGAGAATATTACTAAAGCACAACCAGTGACACTGTAGAAGGTATAGCAGGGCAGTTGTGGAGGGTTGAAGTTTCCCCCGGCATTAACTCACCACGGATTAACTCAGTTAGAAGCAAATGAAAGCTGTATTTACAAGGAAAAACTACACTCTAGAATGGAATGCAATGAGTATGTACAAAAGATACAATATTTTTAATATTTTACAGGTATTTACAATTAGCAAATAACACAGAAATCCCCCTGGCCCCCAAAAGAGAGAATAAGGAAGGTGCTCCACAGCCCCCCACAACCACCCCCTCCACACACACACCCTCACCTCTGTACCAGAGGAAAAGAGGAATTGAGAGGAAGGAATGTTAGTTCTTATCTTCAAGGCCAGCCAGAAGCATTATTATCTCCCAAGCAAAGTAGAACAGCCAAGCCAGAGAAAAGAAAAGGAATGGGATGGAAGTAAAATGTGAAAGATGGTTATGGTCCATCTGCTCCTATCCCACATTTTGTCCTATGAATTTGTTTAGAATAATCTTTTGTTTTCCTTTTTACACCCAATACTGATTTATTTATATTTTTCTATTTTTCTGCTCAAAATCTGCAGCTAAATTTTAAAGGCATAGCCTAAAACTGCCACAGCACTTCCTCCTCAGACTAAACCTGATGGGTTCCATAAAGCATTTGTTCAAGAAGAAGAAAGATCATACATCTTTCCTTTCTGTTGTTGGACACTATGGTAGCAACAGAAATGTACCTTGCCTTTTTAAAGCGTCCCTTACCACTTTTCAGAAGGACGAATCTCACTAGTTTCCAATCCATGCAACCTGACTAATTCAATGCATCTTACACCAATTTCACTTGGAGATGCCACACAAAAACTTCAGTTGGTCTGATATGCAGCTACCTGCTTCCGAAACTAGCCTTAGAAAAGATATGCTGTTTGCAGTTCTTGGCTGACATCACTTCTGTACTTCTTCCTGAGAGAAATCAAGGTATTAGCTTTTATCTATCAAGCTCTGAGTCTTATCCATTTGAGAAGGCATTTTCCTCTTGACGTAACACTACAGAAAATGAAGGCAAGTGAAGTTCTTCAGCAAGCCGTCTTCAAACACAGATATAGTAAGACAGTCTAAGCAAAGAGCTGTCTATCCTGAATTAGAATTTTACCTGTGAGCTCACAAAATCTGAATTATTTGTCACCAGGTAGAGTACAGGGAAATACCCAGCCTTCCTTATGTATTTGCCTTAACAACAGGATAAATTTGTGCTATACAAATATGGGAAAGGAAATCTCTTTAGATAAATGTTCAAAAGATATTTTTTGGGTACGTGTTATTTCATTAACTCTGGAAACTTAAAACTGTGTGTTTAATATGCTAAAAATGAGCAAACTAAATGCAAAGTAATTATTTACAACCGGAACTAAATCTTCAAATGCCTTGTCAGTAGATACAGTTAAGCTAGTACTCTGTTTCCCAATTACAATTGAAACCAGTACATTACTATATTTTATCTTCAATAATTTCATTAAAATTATGAGGAAAGTCTTTCCCAAGAAGCCAAAAACTATTAAACATCAATAAATAAAGGTGCTAGCTAGACCAAAGAAACTGTATCCACACATATGACTGGTGTCACCCAATTATTATAGCATTCTCCCAGGAATCAACAGGAAATCTTCTGACCAGTCCAAGAAGAACCTCTCAAGATTTCCTTCTCATTGCTAAATGACTGCAGTTATTGTATTAAAAAATGATAAGGCAACTGCTTGGCATTCCTGAGGAGCATGCCTGTCTTTCATTGAACAAAAACTGAATTCCCTCATCAATTATGAGAGGTGAATAAGTGGCCTCACCAGCTTCCAGAAGCAGTTCTTCTCAAGCAGTTAGATATTTCTGTCTTCAGATCAGGATGAAACCAATAAAAAGAGAAAGCTTCAAACTAGCATACATTACAACAAAGAATGTATTAACAGCTCTGGGAATTAGTCACTCTGTGGACAGGGGTTCACTTGGGCTGTAAGTATGTTATAAGCATTAGCCAATACTTCGCTTCCCCAAAGCAGAGGCGCTGTTACCACATCACTGAAAACTGCGTATTTCATAAAAAATACCACAAAATTTGATTTACAATCACCTGTAAACTGTGCCTCTCATAATCCAAACTTAAAAGCTTTGCCAGATTGTCTACTTCTGTTTGCTTGGTTCAGTCAGAAAAAAAATAATTTCTTACTGATTCCAAGAGGTTCTTGAGCAGGATTCATCTTAATTGCTTCCTTTACCATTGCTTCCTTCATCACACTTGCTGACCCTTCTTCACCTTCACCTTAATTATGAAATTATTCCATTTAACTTGATAGGGCATTAAGTTTCTACTTTTGGGGTTTACTTCAGACAGACAAGTATTGTTGCATTTGGTGATTTGCTCAGGCTCATTAGAAGCCTGATTTTGACACTATATATTGATTCATACACTCTCAATTATTAAACCATTTCAGGTGTGTGCAGGTCTCTGCGTGTGCATGCACACCTGTGCATACATGCAGAGGAGGCGTTCTTTTCCAAGATTAAAAGATTCACCTATCTGCAATCTATCAGAAAGGAATCAGAAGGTCAAAATTTGTGGTAGCTCTGCAATCCTCAAAACACTATGGATGGATAAACACCCGAGCTGGAGTACACATATACCAACTGAGCACATTTTAGTGAAACTTACTCTGAGCAACAGGTACCAATTTAGCTGTGGAGCGACCAGCATCCCATCATAATACTGATACGTACTCACACGCAGTCTCATCCAGTAACGTGCATGCCTAGCTATGATGAAAACCATTGAAATAAGTATAATAAAAAGAGATAAGCAGAATTGCTTAATTAGTGGAAAGTACAGCAGTTCTCAAAACCTTGGGAACTTCTCAGACTACAAGTTGGAGGCAAGTCCAGGTCTGTATCTAGAGTTCCACTTCTGTTCAGTACATTTGTTTGTTTATTCTCCAATCTGAACAGGGCATAAAAAACAGATATGCATGAAACCAACAGCCACAGCTCTTCTCTACTTAGGATCATCCATTGTTGAATCATTTTTCTTTGCAGCTACAGGGCCTGTTTGAACTTCTGACTGTGCATCACACATAATTTGGAGTATTTAACACTATGTCATGCAAATTATTCACTGCTTCCTACCATGGAAATCTGTGAGAGCTCTATAACTTTAAACTAATTTTACATAAAATATTCCATTGAATAACAATGTCTCATTATAATCAGAGCAGCAGTAATGTAATTAATCAAAAATTGCTGTGGGGAGTACAAGTTGCTTGTCGTAGCAATCTAAATTAGTGTATTATTGAAAGACGCTGAAGAGGAACAGTTCATTTTAGGTAAATGCTGTCAGGGTATCCATCCTTTCTATTTCTAAAGCTGAAATTAAAACTATCATCAGAGTTCCTCTTCTGAAATACAAATGAGTATGTTTTGAGGTGGGAAGGTATAATTAAATTTGATGTGGTATTCCTAGAAATGCAATTTTGCATTTTAAAATAATTAAATTTGCTTGAATAAAAAGTCATGTTTTATTTAGAAAATCAAAACTGGCTTGGCTTAAAGCATGTCGTTGTATCACAACAATTCCCTTTTGTCACTGAAACTTCAGAGACAACTGCGTCTTCTTCCCCTAAGCAAAAATACATTCTGGCTGGTTTACTTTTTTGTAGCTAATCTTTAACTTTCTGTATAGAGAGATTTTGATGGAACATGCAGCTCCTCTACTACACAGTGTATCTCAGAGGTGAACTTTAAGAATTAAAAAGGAATTTGCACTAAAAATAGTGATTAATGAATAACAGCTTATGAGGATGCCTGGAATCCTATACTTAGTGTTATTTAATCCCTCCCCCTCTTCTTAGGAACTAAGTCCAACATTACCCTAACATAAAGGATGCAGAAGCTGGAAAAAGTAGTAAATGGAAACCACTTTGGCGTGTTGTTATCTATGGTGCCCTCGCACAAGAACAGGAAGTATTTTCAGTTTCCTACCTACTATTTGGAAAAAATAAATCACAGTAAAATTTCATCGTTTAAGGTCTAAAGATTAATCTTTCAACTGCAGATAGGGGAAGAAAGTAATATTCTTAATGGGCAAAGAGCTGAAAGTGTTTTTCAGCTCACTGTTTAACTCCCTGACGTTAAAATCACAAGACGGCACATTTGTCAACTGTCTGAAAGTCAGATGTAGATGTTGCCTTTTTTCAGTGATAATCCAAAACAGAACGCTGAACAATCTAGGGAGATTATCACTTAATCTGCTCTTTTAATATATGTAAGCAATCAAATGCAAGTAAAACAAGCACTGAATAATCAAAGAAATGCATAATAGTAAGGGCTTGATTTTAGTTTGCATAGTTCTTCCCTTAATATTGCCTAATTAAGACATCAGTTGAGGGGGGGGGGAAAGGCAACAGAACTCTTAAAATTTTCACACTGAATTAACACTAAGGACTTTTAATGGATGTCTTAATTAGACTTTGTTATTCATGGAAATTTTACACAAATTTAAATCAGGTCCTGCATGCAACATTCCCAGCTGAGTCTCAGCAAAAATGCTACATGGAACTGAAAGACTTTTAATCTGTGCACAGATAGCTATTTGTATTTGAAAGCTGACATAACCCTTTTTTTTTTTTTGTTAATCTGCATTAGTATTGCAAGCAATAAAAATCATGTAGTTAGGATTTCTCCCTTTAAAGTATATTTTGATTTTATGCAGTCTATTTTAATATTTTTTATATTAATAAACAGAAAGTCATGCAGCCAGACCAGAGCTTTAGCCCATGGACACAACAGCCACAAAGACCTGACCAGCCCAGAGGTGCTGCATCTAGTAGTCACCATAGAAATTTGCTTCAGTCTCAAGTTCTATTGCTGTTGTGCCTGATAAACATGTGAAAGGCTTTCCATTATTGCTTAAAAACAGATCAAAACAAAGCCCAGAAAAAACTGCTTTCAAAGCAACCTCTTCATCTCTGCTAAGTCATTCCTTCCAAAAGAACCAAACTATTAGGAGTATGAAAACCTGACCATTGTCTCTTCAGTTTATATTGCCAAGGTTCTTCAAAAAAAACATGATAAAGCACAAGCTACAGGGCTCCAAATGAGCCTTTCAAACAAACATCAAAAGTAAGTAACAGTCTAAGCAGCAAAGATTACACTACTGCCTTTTTGAAAACTAAAGTATTGACAGAGTAATTCTGAACTGCAGTTTATCTTACAGTGCAGATCACATGCAAATACTATGTGGTGATGCTATTGTGGAAAGCAGTTTTGCACACAGCCCGTCACAAATTACTTTGCCAATGAAAGCCGTGTTAATTTCCCATATCAGACACAAGTCTGGGTCAGCATAGCACCCAGGATCTCATCTTGCTACTGCAAGCTCTCTACAAAAGGAAGATAAGTCTATTTTGTGGGTCTGGGTTGTTCAATATAGCAACGTCGTTTTGTCTGTGCAAAGCAATGCCAGATGCCTACAAGAGAGCAAACACTACCTTGACACAGTTTATTTTCATACAAATGAGTCTACAAATACACCTCTATATTTATGAATGTGCATGTGTGTACGTACCAGCACACTCCTTGCTCCATCCTGCAGCAGAGGCTTCATCATGGCCACAGAGGCAGCCAGCCTGCAGTAGGGGTGTGGGTCTAGGGCCTCCCTGGTTAGTGCTGCCAGATCACTCACTCACACTTGACAGAGGAAGAGCAAGTGGGTGTGACTAACCTGCACCATTTATTGTATCGTGTTTAACAGGAATACAGATGACTGGATCCCTTACATGCCCACTCTCACCTTGCTCTGAGACCAGAAGTAGTGAGATCCCAGTTTAGATACCCTGGAAGACACACATCTCTCATAAAATTTCTTTTGGGTGGTTTGTATTAGTTTACAGTACCTGGCTAGTCTGCGGGCTGGATGGGTCGTAAGAAGGTACATAATTCTTCAGAGTATCCTGAGGATTCAGGTGAGGAGAATATCTGATCGTTGGGTGAGAGAAGTAGCTAGATGGGGCAGGAGGGAGAATAGCTTGTGCTGGAAATGGCAATGGTGAAGGTGGAGGTGGAGTTCTAGTTGAGATGACTGGAAAAGATAAAATAAAATTAAAATTACTTCTGATCTTGTTTGTTATAAAATTCTTCACCTCCATGTTAAAGCAAGAAAAATAAAAAGTCTGTTCTACATCAGCACTCTGCACCCCTGCTTCATGGCATCTCTACAGCAAAACTTACGTCTTCCCTTCACATCATCCTAGGCAATGGAAAGTGCTACTGTTTCAAATTCACAAATACTGTATCTTGGTTTTGTGGGTTATGCCATCATATTTTTTTCTTCAAACAATAATCATTCTCCAGAAGAAAATAAATAAATAAAAAGACAGTTAAATTCCACAGTTTTCCCATCTAGAACCCAAAGAAACAAAACAAATGCTTTGCTCAACACATAAAGTTATCCACAAAACTCCAGCAGAGGAGACCAAAGTCACCAGGTCCTAAGAAACAGGTAGCAACTCCTCCTCACTGCATTGCACTCTACCTGCTTCTTGTAGGGACAGGGCAATAAACTACTCATCCATAATGCCACAAGTATTAGCTGACCTTCGTGAAAATGCTAATGAGCATTCAAAGCCTGGCAAACTAATTCATCCATTAAAAATCACTGACAAACAAAAAGCACCTACCCTGAATGTATTTTTCTTTGCAGTATCTTTCTTTCCAGCCTCTAGAAACATGCACTCTATATATAGGCTACATGTAGTGCTTAAACAACCAGCAATGTTTTCACAGTGAAAGGAATGTACAGAATGTGCTGCTGCTACCTAGTTGCACAGCCAGAAATGCGGAGTGTGCGTAATCACTTGCTATCCACCATTACTACACATCCAGAAAGCACTTACTTGGGAACATATTTAAAAGGAGGTACTGAGTTCAATGGAAATGGTGAAAAGACAATGATGTTTCCTTTTTCATTAGTACAAAATCAGGCCTGTATAAGCAAGGTATTCTATAAACTGCTTACAGTTCTATTCTGTATAAGCACAAGGAGACCAACACTGACCACATCTCATATCTTTGGAAGTTTTTGGGTTAATTTTTAAATTATATGCTATTTCTGAGCTGGGACAAAACCATAATATGACCAATAAAACAAACAAACAAACAAAACCACACCAAAACAAACAAACAAACAAACAAACAAACAAACAAAAATCCCCAGAAGGAATGTTTCAAAATTGCTGGGCAACAAAAACTATTGCTCACTGACATAGGAACAGAGATAGAAATCAGGTTTCCTAGCAAGTAAGCAGCTTATCTACAAATTAGGTTACAACTGTCACTCAAATATACATCTCCAGAAATTATACACTAAAGCAAATATAAAGACCTGCACATACATATAGGGCCAAAACTAATCATGAAAACTTGTCTTGTGACAGGTTCAGCTTAATCACAATTCCACCAGTTGAATTTAACCATAAAACAACAGTTAATACTCTGACATCTGGGAGCTACACAAAACAAACATGAATGAGCAGAAATTTATCCCTTCCATTTCACCCATCATTTCTGATGTGCTAGAGTATTTGCTAACAGCAGAAACCTTACAGAGACCAGAATGAGGCCAGGATCACTTTCATAACACAAAATAAATAGATGTTAAAAGAGTTCTTGCACATTAATTGAAAGACAGAAATGTTAAATCATGGGAAAAAAATCACAAAACAGAAACTCCTCAAAGGAGAACTGCATATTAAATAGAGTCCTCAAATCTGTTTTACTCCTCTAGTCAACCAGCTCTTCTCAGGAAACGAATCTCTTTATGTGCATTATATAAGGAGACATGATAAGCTGCTGAGGGGAGACTTTCAAGGAGTGAGTTCTCATCTGAACAATCAGGGTTATTCTCATCTCTAAAATTAAACAAACCATGATACTGGAATTTCCCTGTTATTCCTGACAAATCCTCAAGATAACATGCACTCACATTTCAAGTATCTCCTTCACACTGTACATGAAATTTTGCCATGGATTTCAGAAAGCAAATTGAAAAATACTTCTCAGGACTCTACCTCTTTAGACAGCATGCAAACGAAACACTGGTACTTATTTCATTGCATAACACACCTGATTGCGTACCTGGTTGTGACTTCTCTTGTGTATTAAATTCTACCTATGCTGGTATTTAAATACAACACAGTCATAGGAACAATAATGTAAAAGGATGTAGATGGAAGAAGGAAACACAGGGAAGATTTTTTTCTTCTGTCAATCTCTTCACAGTTTACAGTTTATTTTATTCACTGCTTAATGCTAAACGCTTTCTAGTAACTTGCACCACTTAGACTACCTTAACTCAGTTTAATGAGCACTCTTGCAAGAATACCCCAACATCTTCCATTTCTACTCAAACTGCATCCTAATCTGATTGAAGGAAAGAAGAACAGAGCAAATGAATAGGGAGATATTTCTCCTTCCTCCATAGTTCTCACCAGTGTGTGCAACTCCTGGGATTCCTGGGTGGTGATGCTGGGGAAAAGTGCTCAATCTTGATGACGAATCTTGGGGAGAAGTAGGACTAAACAAAGGCTTTTCGGGTTTCTTCATTGTAGGAGAAGACATATCTGCAATAGAAAAACAATGCAACAGCGATATTAGTTTAGAAGCCCATCTGAGGACATCTAATGTTATAAATTGAAGATATTTATTTTTCTTGTTCTTGCATAACTGTTGTTTGGTGACCCAACTCCCCTATAACCAACAAACCAATTTTAAACTATTACTTTCAAGATTGAGAATGACTAATAATCCCCAAACTGATCTTTCTTCTGCGAAACAGAAACTACATTCCTTTCATATGAGACAAGCCAAACAATGAAGAAATGCATGTCTTCAGAATCTCTCTAGACACTTCTCAGCTCCTTAAAACATCACCAAATCATCTGCTCCTTCAACTGCCATATAAAATTTATTTTTTAATGGAACACCTACACTCCAGTGTGTAGCGTAACTGCCATACACATGTTAGTTTATGGTATTTATTATTTTGTTATTTCAAAACCAAACCCACACCCTTTCCAAAACCACAGTGAAACAATGTAACCTCCCTAAGAATAAAGGATACTTCAACTTCTCTATCTGTATTTTTGATGTCTCAAGTAGGGCCCTGCCATCTCTTCCTTTCAGTTTTCCTATCAACAAAAACTTCTCTTTAGAGCTCACTGGGTGAAGATAACACACTAGTAGGAAGAAATACATTATTTCTACCATGCAGGATTACTGATGTTGCATAAATCAAAATTACTGTATTCTTTCTGAAGCTAAAATTAATTGAAAAACGTTTGTGGAACTTTGCACCAAATTGTTTCAAAGTTAATCATAACATTTTTATAGGACACAGATCAATACTGTAAGCAGGATCCATTTCATATCAATAGGACTAATTCATATTTAAAGCAAAGATTTCTTAGTATTTACTGGACTGGGACCATGTTGCAGATGACTTTCCTACATGGACCACACGAGCCCTTAAGGTGATTTTGCCACTTATAACACTCACACACATTCTGGCTGCTTTGGGAGGCATGCAATTATCTTGGAAGTCAAAATCAGGCCTGCAAAATGTGTGTGTCATTACTGAGACAAAATCAGACCACAGTCCTTTCTGAACTGGCTGGAGTTTAAGAGTGGGTTTTCACCCTGAAAGCCTTACTTAGAACTGGACCCTTGAAAATGAGAGATTGCACGTCTACTCTGCTCCATCCCACTGTCAAGCCCTGAATAGGCACTGGCACCAGACCCCAGTGCTCCTCTCCCTGCTCCCATTTGGTCCTGATGACTAAGTCTGATGGTTTTCCAGATACTCTGAAAGGGTCACTGATTCAAGAAGGCTACCAAGAAAACAGAGTTTATTCAGTGAAACATTAAGCAAGATTGAGGAATTGCTTTACAGCAGAGCAATTCAGAACTCATTCAGTTTTAACAGATATGACAGAAGCTACTGCATGTTTTTTATTATATTAATCTGTTGGAATTTTGCATTGTTATCAAAACCACTGAGTGTTGTCAGAGGCATCTCTAAGTGTCTTACAAAAATAAATGGTTGTAAGAAGAAAACAGAGGAACGATTTCTTTCTTTGAATCAATCAGCAAGTAGCAAAGACAAAGTTGCCAAATGGTTGAATTTTTGTTGAATACATTCTGCTAAGGCAATAAATCAATTTTTTTAATTGCCAGACTGAATTATTTTTAATTAAGTTTTGCTTAAGCAAACCCTGACAAGGCGGCACAATAATTCTGGAATTATTTTTGAATATTATGTTTTATTTTCTCCTCAAATGGCAGCCCTAGCTTCTTCATATAGTTCCATCATAGCATGAACATTCTCACACCTCCACAACAGATGTATAGTTTTATAAAAGCCCAGGACAAAATTAGCCAGCAATTGGCTTTGTGCGTTTCTCTGCATGTAAAATCTCTGCCTCGGCAGAAACATTGCAATGTTACAGTCTGAAAAAAAAAAAAAGTGTGCATAAAAAAGCTTTTTGGACAGTCTTGCACTACAAAACTGCCACCATCAGTCGTCACAGAATGTATCACTGACCACATATAGGTCACTCGGCCACATAGAGGCTATCACAAAAGACAGAATGTACAAACAGTTAATTTTATTCCAAATCAAAAGTACCGCACTTAAGTCTCCCTAAGGAACAAGCAAACCGTGGGCTGGAAGTGGAAAATCTTTTCCTTATGTAAAGCTCATATTCAACAAAAGAACTCATGAAAGAAAGAGCTGCCTAGCTCCTGAAGGTCTGCTTGTCTCAGCAGCTCTGATTTCTGGAATGCAACAGAGATTTAATTTGGTTGGTGATTATTACTTCATTAAACAAGCAAAAGTTGCTTTGTTTTCCAAAACCAAAATATTTTAGTTGCTTGAAAGAAGTATGCTATATGAAATGCAATTCTAGTATCCATTAACCCCCCAATTTGAAATCACTGATTTTAAAAGTATTTACTGAAAAGGAGATTGGTGAATATGATAACCATAGCTTTTTCTTTAAAAATGTGTAATTTATTCTGGCTCCCACTTCTTCCATGTAAGAATTCTAGTTAACATACAGAAAACAGACAACATAAATTACAAACCAAACAATGAAATTCTCATACAGAAGACCGTTTCATTACCAACATGAATGTGACTGGTAGCATTTAAAAACAGTGACTTTAATGTACACCACACAGCACACCACCACACAGTACTTTTGTAAAAAGTCTCATTATATAAAGCAAAGACAACTGTGAAGAGTAATGTCTGAAGTGCAGGCAGCAGCTTCTTTGTTAAAACAATGCACTTGGCATTGAGAGTAGTTCAGATAGCCCCTTTTCCCCTCCCTGCCCCTGCAGCTCTCCCCCTGTGTGCCTGGCCATCATAACAGAGCATTCACACTCCTGACACTGCTGAGTAACAGATGAAGCAGACAGGGAACAGAGAACAATAACTGTTTGTATAGGTTAAGAAGAAAGGTTGCTGCTGTTGCCTCCTTAAGAGAGGAGGCTTAGCGCTTTAACTGGAAAACAAACAAATTACATTTCTTTGGAGACTTATCAGTTACAAAAGTGTGAAGTCGAAAAAAAATCAAAATGCAAAGCATTTTTTCACTTTCTAATTTTACTTGTAACAGTGCCCTTAAATAAAGGAGAATGAGTTAAAGTGACAGTGAGACCTCATATGATTTTACTAGTGACTTCTACATAATAGAGAACACACATTTTTCTCATTTTAAAACATGTCTTATTTTTTCCACATCATGAGATCTAGTCTAGTAATTCAGCTCTATAGTGACAATTGCATAATGAATGGCAAACAGAGCTAACAAAAAGAGATTGTTTGCTCTTAAGTCTGTGTTGAAGTTCTAGGAATGGGATTCCAATCCTTATTACTTTGAGAATGAAAATATAACAATTTCAAGTGTGATGTATTATTAGACTTCTGGGAAAAATGCAGAGAAGTACAGATAAAAATCAAAACCATATCAAAAGCACTTGGACAAAGTTATTAAAAAGTCAACATCAATCAACACTATGTCCAGTCCCACTGAGAACTGTCTTCAAATGTGAAAACAGGCTTTGTTTTGGGTTTCTTTGGTTGGTTGTTGTTTTGGTTTGGTTTTTTGTTTACTCCATGTTGTTCCAAACCACCCTTGTCTGTATATTACTGCAGAGATACAGTAAGTATGCACCCAAATGGGTAGCATGTTATACATTTTGGAGAATCATATCAAAAGAAAAAGGGCTTATGCAAATAAAAATAATTAAATCATCTCATCTCCCAACAAGGTATATCTGTCTACATAGGAAGGCAGAAGAGCTGCTGTGAAGCATAGCATATGTAGTCTGTTCATCAGCAGCTTGCACAAATGGTGCTCCAGATGATAGCTGTTCAAGACAGCCTAAGGCAACAATTTTGATCAATTCAAAAGTGATAAAATGCTTCAGGGAAAGTGCAGAAATGTGTTTACGTCAGCCTTTAATTAAACTGTTGTTCACTTCCAAAGAAACTTAGGAAACACTAATGAGACATGAGTTTGGCAATTTACTCATCAAAGCAAATACACTCTTCTTCAGTCTGAAGCAGCTTGTCATTCTGACCGTTCCCTGGATGAATGTCACTTTGGCACACCAGTTGGCAAGCCACCCATTAGGAGAACTCATCTGGAATCAAGCAGTGATCCAGGGCAAGTTCAAACATCCACCTCCCTGTTTCTGAACACTTGATCTGCTTTCTTGCTCACCACTTCAACATGGCAGCTTCTCTTTCCTGCTCATGAGACATGCTCATGAGCAGAGCAAGAATAAATCATATACAAATACTAAATCTTTTTTAATCTACTTTATTCTTAAAATCTTATCAGTATGTTTTCCAGTACTTATTTTCACATGTCTTTCTTCACAAAGTATGCTCCTGCAGACAACAGTCTGTATGAATTCATTTACAACTTATTAGTGTAGCACCACCTCCAGAAAAAGCGAGATAAAGCAACATTCGTCTTAATGTATATATAGCCACAATACAAGCAGGAAAGCTACGGAGTCCATAGCACAATTGGAAAGCCAGAAGAGCATCCTTTCATGCTAGATTTTTAAATAAATTTTTAAATTAATTGCTCTTTTGCCAGATGCACCACCTGCAATAGTTTCTGGTGGCAAGATACACTACATGCATCACATCCAGCTGAGGCTGAATCTCTACTGCCTCCACCACATCTCGTAGGTATGCTTGTGTGTAGCAAGTGTGAAAACCTGTAGTAAAAGCTCACATACAGATCAGGTATCTGGAAGATGATGAATCACATTGCAGTCAGAAAAATGTTTTACACCTGTGTGTGTGAAGAATGAAAACACAATACAATAGAATACAATAGAATAGAATACAATACAATACAATAAACCAGGTTGGAAGAGACCTTCAAGATCATCGCGTCAAACCCATCAAACAACTAGATCACGTCACCAAGCACCCCACCAAGTCCCCTCCTGAACACCTCCAATGACGGTGACTCCACCACCTCCTCAGGCAAACCATTCCAATGGGGAATCACTCTCTCTGTATAGAACTTCCTCCTAACGGCCAGTCTAAGCTTGCCCTGGCAAAGCTTGAGACTGTGTCCTCTTGTTCTGGTGCTGGTTGCCTGGGAGAAGAGACCAACCTCTGCCTGGCTACAACCTCCCTTCAGGTAGCTGTAGAGAGCAGTAAGGTCACTCCTCAGTCTCCTCCAGGCTAAGCAACCCCAGCTCCCTCAGCCTCTCTTCATAGGGCGTGTGTTCCAAACCCCTCACCAACTTCGTTGGCCTTCTCTGGACACTTTCCAGCAAGACAACATCCTTCCTAAACTCAGGGGCCCAGAACTGGACACAGGACTCAAGGTGCAGCCTAACCAGCGCAGTGTACAGGGGCAGAATGACCTCCTTGCTCCTGCTGGCCACACTGTTCCTGATGCACGCCAGGATGCCATTGGCCCTCTTGGCTGCCTGGGCACACTGCAGGCACATGTTCAGCCTACAATCAACCAGAACCCCCAGGTCCCTCTCTGCCTGGCTGCTCTCCAGCCACTCTGACCCCAGCCTGTAGCACTGCATGGGTTTGCTGTGGCCAATGTGCAGAACCCGGCACTTGGATGTGCTCAATCTCATGCCCTTGGATTCTGCCCATCTGTCCAGCCTGTCAAGGTCCCTCTGCAAAGACTCTCTATCCTCCAGCAGATCAACTCCTGCCCCCAGCTTGGTGTCATCTGCAAATTTACTGATGATGGACTCAATGCCCTCATCCAGATCATTAATAAAGATGTTGAAGAGCATGGGGCCCAGCACTGATCTCTGGGGCACACCACTACTGACTGGCTGCCAGCTGGATGTGGCACCATTCACCACCACTCTCTGGGCTCGGCCCTCCAGCCAGTTCCTAACCCAACGCAGTGTGCTCCTGTCCAAGCCATGGGCTGATAGCTTGGCCAGGAGTTTGCTGTGGGGACGGTGTCACAGGCCTTGCTGAGGTCCAGGTAGACCACATCCACAGGCCTCCCCACATCCACCAGGCAGGTCACCTGATCATTGAAGGAGATCAGGTTGGTGAGGCAGGACCTGCCCTTCCTAAATCCATGCTGGCTAGGCCTGAGCCCCTGGCCATCCTGTAAGTGCTGTGTGATCGCACTCAAGATGACCTGTTCCATAATCTTGCCTGGCACTGAGGTCAGGCTGACTGGCCTATAATTCCCTGGCTCTTCCAACTGGCCCTTCTTGTGGAAAGAGTCATTCTACACAGGCAGCATCACCAATTTTCACATGTGCTCTAATTTCCTCTAACACTGTAAGGCTTCTGTCTTTCTCAAATGTAGGTCTTAGTAAGGAACCTAACGAGTTTTGGCAGCTGAGTGACTGTAAAGCACAACCACCTCTCATTTGTAAGGCAACAGCTTTTGTTATATCTGTCCTAAAGACTTGTCACTAAAGCTGGATGGAAACCAAGAATCCTGAAAATCAAAACATTTTAATTCATGTATCTTCACAAAAAAAAAGGAATCATGACATAGTTTTGTGAGTAAATAGGAATGACAGGTGTGCCTGAACAGCTTGGTCTTTGAAATATTCAATGCCGAGAATACAGAAAGGCTTGCTACAATTCCTGTTCATTAATGAGCTTTGCATTTAGCTCTCCCATCATCCAAATCTTTGCCCAAGTCATTGGCCTGTTGGTATTTTACTCCCCCTCACTGTAAATTTCATATTGGACCAGAGAGAAGCTTTCCTAACAAATCACTTGTTTTCATGTAAAGCAGTTCTTATCATCAATGCTCTCCTGAGCACAACAAAACAAATCAAAAAAAAGAACAAACAAAATAATCATCAGTCCTGTTCCATGACTTTCTGATATGTGTACCAATTGAAGCATGAAGGCTTTTGTATTCACACTCAGAGGAACAGTGATGTCTTACGTAAAGGTACATAAGTGCTTAGCTACTGAGTGTTCAGAACTTGAGCAGCAGTTAGCATTACAGTTTGAAGAGAGCTGGTCTCTTCACATTTGAAAACCTCACATCAGTTTTATTTTTTATTCCACATCAAGTGTAGAAAAGGATTGTATGTACAAAAATTTTATACTACATTATTTCAGTGTACAAAGACTCAATAACCTTCCTTCTCCAAATCAGTCTTAGTGCCAGTGTTATTTTCGGTCACACCTCTGATATTGCACAATCTAGTCTGCCAGACTGTGACACTGCCCAAGGCTAATCAAACAGTATTGTGCTGTTTCGCCATTTCACAACAGAGAAACCATTTTAATGGACTATCTATTGTGATTTGTAGTGGAAAACCTAACATGAGAAACCAGACTAGAATTTCAATGCCTTTTTCAGTACTGCAGGCTGATAAGAAAATGATACAATACTACAACTCACAAAAGCAACAGCGGAACAAGAGTAAATTTCTTACAATAGCAATTGAAATTCCTTGCTCATTCTCTTTTCATATTTTCTAATAAATTACACTATTCCATTTTTCATCATTAAGCAAGTATTAATATATATAAGAAAGTGATGCAAGATCTTTCAGACCACTGAAACACAAGAGTCAGAAACCCTTTAGCTGGAATAAATACATAATT
Source organism: Picus viridis (assembly GCA_033816785.1). Taxonomy (NCBI): domain Eukaryota; kingdom Metazoa; phylum Chordata; class Aves; order Piciformes; family Picidae; genus Picus; species Picus viridis. The sequence goes on from CM066606.1 coordinate 48,516,188, forward strand.
TTTCTCCCATATTACCCATATATAAACTTGCAGAACACTGTACTCCATTGCCGACAGTTAACACCTCTGATAACCTTCATGATTTTCTTTACCTCAACAGAATAGGGTTTGGACAAAAGATAGAAGGGCTGCATCTACCTTTTATCTCCCAGCATACAGTGGACTAACTGTATAAAGTCAGACAACCAATGTTCTTCATTGCATTATTGATTACCCTACTTTTTATGGACAAAAAGCAAAATAATTCAGTAGTTAATATTTAAATTATATACACTAGCTTTTGTAAAACGTAATGCTAGTGTACAATTACTTAAATTAGAGTAACTGGGAAACCTTCATTCATGTTTCACAAAAGCAACTTCAAAAAAAATCAGTTTAACAAAAGGCAGTTTATAAAACAGAATAAGGGAAAAGACATCATGATCAGATAACAGTGTGATTATTGAATATGTACACATCAAAACCACTCACATAAAGTTGTTTCTTAGAATGTTGAATAGGATGGGACATACAGACCTAATCCCCTAGCTGTTGTTTGACAACGTCATATGCCAGACTAAAAGAATTATTCTTGTTTACATTTACATCTGTTCCCCTATTCCCACCAAGATTAAGATAAAACTATAGTATGACATACTGCAAGAACTGTGGGCAGATCGTCAGATAGCAACAGTAAACCTCACAGGAAAGCTTCATAATCAGTGACCATATTATCATACCTGCACTTTTTCTTGTAAGGAGAAAAATACAGTATTTTTTTTAGGTACCGATCTGCTGACATAAAGCTGGCCAGCCTTCCTCACCCTACACAGAATCAGAGAACTGCTTCACTTGGCAAAGATCACTAAGATCACTGAGTCAAACTGTCAACCTAATACCACCATGGCCATTAATCCAAGTCCCTAAGTGTTATGTCATAGAATAGAATAGAATAGAATAGAATAGAATAGAATAGAATAGAATAGAATAGAATAGAATAGAATTAACCAGGTTAGAAAAGACCTTTGAGATCATCAAGTCCAACCTATCATCCCAACACCATCTAATCAACTAAACCATGGCACCAAGTGCCCCATCCAGTCTCTTCCTAAACACCTCCAGTGATGGTGAATCCATCACCTCCCTGGGCAGCACATTCCAATGGTCATTCACCCTTGCTATGAAGAACTTCCTAACATCCAGTCTGAACCTGCCCTGGTGCAGCCTGAGACTGTGTCCTCTTGTTCTGCTGCTGGCTGCCCAGGAGAAGAGACCAATCCCCACCTGGCTATAACCTCCCTTCAGGTAGTTGTAGAGAGCAATAAGGTCACCCCTGAGTCTCCTCTTCTTCTCCAGGCTAAGCAAGCCCAGCTCCCTCAACCTCTCCTCATAGGGCTTGTGCTCCGAACCCCTCACCAGCTTTGTTGCCTTCTCTGGACACATTCCAGCAACTCAACATCTTTCCTAAACTGAGGGGCCCAGAACTGGACACAGGACTCAAGGTGTAGCCTAACCAGTACTGAGTACAGGGGCACAACGACTTCCCTGCTCCTGCTGGCCACACTATTCTTGATGCAGGCCAGGATGCCATTTGCCTTCTTGGCTACCTGGGTACACTGCTGGCTCATGTTCAGCCTACTATCAACCAGTAAAATAACCAAGGTTATATAACCAAAATAACATCTCCAGGGACAGTGATTCTACTACCTCCCTGGGCAGCCTATTCCAATGCCTGACCACATTTTCAGGTAAGAATTTTTTTTCCTAATATCCAATCTAAACCTCCCCTGGTGCAATTTGAGGCCACTTCCTCTCATTTTATCATTTGAAAAGGTTGAACTCGATGATCTTGAAGTTGTTTTTAAATCTTCATGATTCTACGATACTTTGGAGAGGAGAACAACTCCCACCTCACTCCAGCCTCCTTTCAGGTAGTAGGAGAGAGCAATGTGGATTTCCCTCAGCCTTCTCTTCCCCAGACTAAACAATCCCAGTTCCCTCAGTTGTTTCTGGTAAGACTTGTTCTCCAGACCTGTCACCAGATTTGTTGCCTTTTTCTAGACCCACTACAGCAACTTAATGTCTTTCTTGTAATGGTGGGCCCTGAAACTGAACACTGTATTCAAGGCACAGCCTCAACACTGCTAAGTACAACAGCACAATCACTTCCCTGGTCCTGCAGGCCACACTACTCCTGATACAGGCCAGGATGCTGCTGGCCTTCTTGGCCACCTGAGCACACTGCTGGCTCATGTCCAGCCAGCTGTCAACCAGCACCCCCTGGTCCTTTTCCACTAGATAGCTTTCCAGCTACTCTGTCCCACACCTGTAGCATTGCATGGGATTGTTGTGACCAAAATGCAGAACCTAGCACTTGGCCTTGTTGAATCTCATACAATTGGCCCTGGCCCACAGATCCACCCTAAGTCCCTAATGGCCTTCCTACTCTCAAGCAGATCAACAATCACTGGCACCAAGGGCTCAGGTCCAGCCAACATGGATTGAGGAAGGGCAGGTCCTGCCTCTCAACCTGATCTCCTTCTATGATCAGGTGACCCATCTGGTGGACGTGGGGAGGCCTGTGGATGTAGTCTACCTGGACTTCAGCAAGGCCTTTGACACTATCCCCCATAGCAAACTGCTGGCTAAGTTGTCAGCTCGTGGTTTGGACAGCAACACTCTGTGCTGGGCTAGGAACTGGCTGGAGGGCCGAGCCCAGAGAGTGGTGGTGAATGGTGCCACATCCAGCTGGTGGCCAGTCACCAGTGGCGTCCCCAGGGATCAATGCTGGGCCCCATCCTCTTTAACATCTTCATTGATGATATGGATGAGGGGGTTGAGTCAGTCATCAGCAAGTTTGCAGATGACACCAAGTTGGGAACAGATGTTAGTCAGTTAGAGGGTAGAAAGGCTCTGCAGAGGGACCTCAACCAACTGGACAGATGGGCGGAGTCCAATGGGATGGCATTTAACAAGTCCAAGTGCCGGGTGCTGCACTTTGGCCACGGCAACCCCATGCAGAGCTACAGGCTGGGGTCAGAGTGGCTGGAGAGCAGCCAAACAGAGAGGGACCTGGGGGTGCTGATTGACAGCCGCCTAAACATGAGCCAGCAGTGTGCCCAGGTGGCCAGGAGGGCCAGTGGCATCCTGGCCTGTATTAGGAATAGTGTGGGCAGCAGGAGCAGGGAGGTCATTGTGCCCCTGTACTCTGCATTGGTTAGGCCACACCTTGAATTCTGTGTCCAGTTCTGGGCCCCTCAGTTTAAGAAGGACATCAAGACACTTGAACGTTTCCAGAGAAGGGCAACAAGGCTGGTGAGAGGCCTTGAGCACAAGCCCTATGAGGAGAGGCTGAGGGAGCTGGGGTTGTTTAGCCTGGAGAAGAGAAGGATCAGGGGTGCCCTCATTGCCCTCTACCACTACCTGAAAGGTGGTTGTAGACAGGAAGGGGTTGGTCTCTTCTCCCAGGCAACTAGCACCAGAACAAGGGGACACAGTCTCAAGCTGTGCCAGGGGAGGTTTAGACTCGAGGTGAGGAAAAGTTCTTCACTGAGCGAGTCATTCGTCATTGGAATGGGCTGCCCAGGGAGGTGGTGGAGTTGCCGTTTCTGGAGGTGTTCAAGGGGAGATTGGACATGGCACTTGGTACCATGGTCTAGTTGTGAGGTCTGTTGGGACAGGTTGGACTTGATGATCCTTGGGGTCTCTTCCAACCTTGGTTATACTGTGATACTGTGATACTGTATACATTGATTAAATATTATTTTTAAATATTAAAGAATACAAAGGCAGATGTAACAGAAGTAACTAATAAGACCTAAATTGTTTTAAAGTATGCTTTGACATACAAAGATTTTGAGAACTCAGATTGTGTTTAAAACATAGAAATGCATTTAACAGATATTCATCAAGGAAAACCTTTTTAAGATGAATTTATGTGTTAGATGGAGACAAGAAGTTTCTAAAGCATTAGCGTTCAGTTGGAGAACCAGGAGCTGGCAAAAGTCCTAAATTCTGTCCAACACAGGACACCAAAAAGCCAAGGTGATCTGTCACGGTTCTCAACTCCTGGACCACATTCACTACTTCCTCTTTTAGTTCCCTCACTTCAGGAATGAGAATATCCATCTTTGACAGTCCATGTGAAGAAGGCTCAAGAAGGAAAGAGCCATCAGGAAGGATCCCAATGGGGAAGGAGTGTCCAGTGGGTGGGGAAAAAGCAAAAGGGGACAAATGTCCAGAAGGGGGATATCCAACAAAAGGGGTTGGGACCTGAGAAGTGGAGGGTCCAACAGCTGCTGGCCAATCAATGGGTGAAAGTGATACAGCTGCTTCAATTTTAATGGTATGGTGCCATATTGACTCTTGACTGTTGGTAGAGTTGGGTGATTTATAAGAAAGTAAACATGATGAAGAAACTGTAAAATTAAAATTCACTTCATTGTATATTGATATTCGGTATTTCCAGACAGGTGACTACCACTGAAATCTACATGAATCTCTCCACTTTTATCATGACTAATTATTGGTCGTAACCCCTGTTATATTTATTTACAACATACACATTGTGGTAGCACTATACAGTAAAACAGATCTCAAGGGAAAAATATTCAAATTGTCTGCACTTACATTAATGCACTTTGTCAAGCTAGCTTTCAGAAGGGAATCCTTAGATGCACACACTGTACTCTATTATTCTGATATTTATTTCCTTATGAGTTAAGGAAAGAGTATCTGATTTACTTCTCAGTTAATAAATTCAAATGCTCACCAACAGTGCTTAGCCTAAAAGATCAAATGCATTTTTTTCATTCACTGCACTAGTCACTAGTTTTGCTGTATTTTTTGAAGTTCCTCTTCCAAAGCAGATGGTGATTTACTTGTTTTTTAACATACAAAGTTTCATTCTAATTCATTTTAATTGGCGTAGTCGGCAGGATTCCCGTGCAGTGAAAGTATCACAGCAAGACTGTTGCATTTCTGAGAACCCCGAAATGTATGTGTGTGTGCGTATGAGACGTACTCTGAGTACGAAGTGAGTGCGGAGTCCAGATTCGTGTTTCCACTCTTCCGAGAGGAAAGTGGCTGGAGACGGACGAAGCGAAAGTTTTCACAGAGACTGTGTGGGAGTTCTCAGAAGCTTTAAACGTGTGTGCTTTCTCAGGGACGATTATCTGGGGTACAAATGTTGATTTCATAGTGTGACCTCCTTGAGAATCCTCTGTACCCTGCTTTAAATGTGTGTGCTTTCCCGGGAAGATTAACCGTAGTAGAAATGTTGATTTTATAGTGTGACCTCTCCGAGAATTCTCAGTACCCTGTTTTGGGAAACCCAGTGTTGATATTTGTAAAGTGTATATTGTCTCGGGGAAAGTGTAGCTTCCCCGAAAAGCCCAGTATTGAACCAAAAGTTGAGAAGTGTGTGTGTTCTCTTAGGGTAACAGAGTGACTCTTCCCTAAGAAACATAAGGTTCTTGTCCTGTTGTAACAGAAAATAGGAGGAGAAAATTGGAGAAGCAAGATGCAGAAGAAAGCAGACGGCAGCACATGCTGGAAACATCCCGGGGCCAACACAATGGATCTTGGACTCTCCGTGCCCTAAGTTCCGCCTGCTGCAACTCATGGAGCTGAAGAAGCTGCCCAGAGGACCTCATCCCTTCTACAGCCAAAGCCTCAGCACCCTTCCTCTACAGACCCAACATCTCCTGCAGCACCGTTTCTCTACAGACCCAACATCTCCTGCAGCACCTTTCCTCCACAGACTTAAACTGTCTTGGGGGGTGAGGGGTGTGGTAATATAATTCTTTCCCTCTTCTCCCTTTCTTCTCTCTCTTCCTATTCTGATCCCTCCACTTTATTTATGTCCATCCACTGTAGTTATGTAATAAATAGTCTAGCTGTTGATATTTTGGCCTCGTTTGTGCCTCTAATTTCACAGCACGGGAATATTCATTAAAAACCTCAATCTCTTTCCCTCTCCGGATCGAGACATTATTACACCCCTATTACAGGAGGGATGTGGACGTGCTGGAGCGTGTCCAGAGAAGGGCCACGAGGATGATCAGAGGGCTGGAGCACCTCTCCTATGAGGACAGACTGAAGGAGTTGGGGCTGTTCAGTCTGGAGAAGAGAAGGCTCCGAGGTGACCTCATTGTGGCCTTCCAGTATCTGAAGGGGGCCTACAGGAAGGCTGGGGAGGGACTTCTCAGGCTATCAGGTAGTGATAGGACTAGGGGGAATGGAATGAAGCTGAAAATGGGGAGATTCAGGCTAGATGTGAGGAATTTCTTCCCCATGAGAGTGGTGAAGCCCTGGAATGGGTTATCCAGGGAGGTGGCTGAGGCCCAGTCCCTGGAGGTGTTTAAGACCAGGCTGGACGAGGCTCTGGCCAGCGTGATCTAGTGTAGGGTGTCCCTGCCCATGGCAGGGGGGTTGGAACTAGATGATCCTTGTGGTCCCTTCCAACCCTGACTGATTCTATGATTCTATGATTCTATGATTCTTCTCAGAATTTCTAAAATGCTAAGCAAATTTACTTATGTAACAACTTCCATCTATTCACTAAGTATTACTCCACTACTGCAGGAATTTTAAATTTTGTTTAATGTAGAAACATGTAAAGAATTCAGGAAGAGCAACCGGGGAAAAAGAAGACTGCAAGAGATTTACAGAAAACTGTTTTTCAGACCTAGATATATTTCTCGTTGGTAGAAATGTAACTAAGACAAGACATTTAATTGGATAAACTGAGGTACAGGAGAGAAAAAAATAACCACAATATCTGACAGCAGCAGAAACAAAAATTGTACTCCTAATTGTCATGATAAGGCTCTGTTTCTAAGCAATGTACCATTCTCAGACTTTTCACTTTCTCAGGGTCTAAGAATTTTGAAAGATGGTTAACTACTTGGAAGACTATTGAAAGAGAATTTGGGATAAATCTTTGCAGTTATAAACCTGCCTATTTGCTGCATAGGAAGACCTGTTTCAAAGAAGCATGCAAACAGAGTAACATTTTAAGTATTTTAACACAGAAAAAATGATGTAACAATTATGGACCCTTCCCACAATGACTGAATGTATGTAAACTCAAAAACAACATTTAAAATCCACTGTATTTTTTTTTGTTAATCTGATTTGGAAGCTATTACACAGACTCTTGTTGTTACAGATATTTTTTTACGCAGTCACAAATCTTTCAATGAAAACAGTATAATGACTTCAAAAGCTTTTATTTTTCCTCCTTCCATAAAGATTTATAATCTGGTTTCAATAAATACAGACAAAAATAGTTTTTAATGCAAATTTTGGTTAGAGCTTTTTATATTTTTATATCAGAACAGCGACAGGCATCATAATACTACAGCATTGGATACCAAAGCCATTATCATAATCCTGTGTGGACTGCTTTATCCAAGCTTATGCCATCTAAAGGTCACATTTTTCAAATATGCATACCTATTTCTGCCAAGAATTACTTCTTAAAACAGCCAACTCTCCTAAAATAGGCTATAAAACACAACATATGTGAATCTTATCAAAATAGCTTTGGAAGTAGGACAGTAGGAAGAAGACAGCAAAAGGGTAAATGCTGAAGTTTTACAATGTAAAGTGTGGTATGAGGAAGATTTTATTGTAGCTATGTTAGATTTAATTTTTTTTTTAATTTCGCAAAGGACACATTCTGGCTAAACTACAAGTACTCCTGCAGTCATGTTCCTACCCTTCACAATGCAGGCCTGCCATGTAGTGAAGCTGTAGAAACTATGCAGATTACAACAGAATCACTCTTTTTCTGGTGTCTACTTACCCACTAAGCTACATGGCATTTGTTTTTCACAGCAATAAAACATTATCTAACCTGTTGGATAAAAACCATTATCTAACTTCAGCTGATAAACAACTGGCTTGATGGCCACACACAAAGAGTGGCTGTCAATGGGTCCACGTCCATGTGGAGTCCCTCAGGGATCAGTACTGGGACCAGTCTTGTTTAACACCTTTGTTGGTGACATGGAGGGTGGCACTGAATGCACTCTCAGCAAGTTCACTGACAACACCAAGCTGTGTGGTACAGCAGACACGCTGGAGGGAAGGGATGGCATCTTGAGGGACCTTGACAGCCTGGAGAGATGGGTCCAAGCCAGCCTCATGAGGCTCACTAAGACCAAGTGCAAGATCCTGCATATGAGTCAGGGCAATCCCAAGCACCAACACAGGTTGGGCAGTGACTGGCTTGAGAGCAGGCCTGAAGAAAAGGACTTGGGGGTGCTGGTGGATAAGAAGCTCAACATGAACCACCAGTGTGCACTTGCAGCCCAGAAAGCCAACTGTACCCTGGGCTGCATCAAGAGAAGTGCGGCCAGCAGGTCGAGGGAGGTGATTCTCCCCCACTACTCCACTCTGGTGAGACCTCACTTGGAGCACTGCATCCAGTTCTGGAGCCCCTATTACAGGAAGGATCTGGACGTGCTGGAGCATGTCCAGAGGAGGTCCATAAAGATGATCAGAGGGCTGGAGCTTCTCTCCTATGGAGACAGACTGAAAGAGTTGGAGCTCTTCAGTCTGGAGAGAAGAATGCTCCAAGGAGACTTTACTGTGGCCTTCCAGCATCTTAAGGGGGCCTACAAGAAAGTTGGTGAGGGACTTTTTAGGATATCGGGTAGCAATAGGACTGGGGGAATGGAGAAAAACTAGAAGTGGGTAGATTCAGAAGAAATTCTTCACCATGAGGGTGGTGAGACACTGGAACAGGTTGCCCAGGGAGGTGGTAAAAGCCCCATCCCTGGAAGTTTCTACGGTTGGGCTGGATGTTGCTCTGAGCAACCCAGCATGAGGTGTTGGAACTAGATGAGCCTTGAGGTCCCTCCCAACCCTGACAATTCTATGAATCTATGATTCTTTTTCACAACACTGCAAGTTTTCATCCACCACGTTTTTCAATTTCAGGATAATTCTGTGCTACTCATTAATGACTGCTAGATACAGCTTAGCCACCTATGAAACTCATAACTGCTTTATTGCAAGTTTCAGCTGTCATTGTTTTACTATTTTCAGCTGCAAACTACCACTGTCATTCCTTATCTAGCACATTATAAATGCATTTATATAAAACCACAAAGTATCTTCTTGATAAAATAAACTTTCTAATGTATGTAATTTATTTTTCCACAAAAATACATTATACTTAAGTATGCAAATGAAGAAACTAGATCTATTTCAGGTCAAAAGTTAGAGACTTCATCAGGTTCAAAACAGACAATGAAACTGAAATCAATAATGTTGTAACTCAGTATCAACCCTGTTTGTGATTTTCTTTCTCTTAGAAAAGTTTAAATTGCATCAAAGGGAAGGAGATGGTATACTTACCCATAACTCTGTATATTGTCATTTGTGGGTACTGTGAAAATATCCACATCTCTGGTGTGGATAGCCTTAGGGGACTGCCTGGAAAAGTGCCTGTTGGGACTATGTGAGCATCCCCTAGTGACACTGGATGAATACAAATATCATCCCAAATGGCCTCTATTTTTTTCTCATTTACACCTAATCTCATATGATGAAAGAGAGGGAAGTATACCAGTGAGCTCTCCAGCATAAAAACCACCTCCAAACTTTTATTTCTGTTACCATTTTGCTTGCGGGTGTAAGAAAACAGAGCATATATTTTAATGAATCTCATATCCTGGTAAAACTTCTGGAGCTGTACAAAGATACCCGCTAATATGAACATGATATCAATTACCTAACTAAGCAGTAGCTGAACAAATATGCTAGGAGGTGCCATGTACCCCTTCCCACTGAGGCCATGTACCAAAGACAGGCATGGCAGTCACTACCTTACAGTACTTCCACAACTACAAGGTAAACTCATAAAGTGATTGGAACCAAACACAAATAGGGAAAAAAGACTTGCCTATGCTTTCCCCAGTGTACTGGTTTCCAGATTGGACAGTGTATTATCTGTCCCTCTGTAGGACTGGGAGATTATCTCAACAACAGAAAATGCAAAATGCCTCATAGTGCCTCAAAAATAACTTGTCCACTTCTTTATTTCACTTTCACATTGGGTATTGTACATCTCAGAGACTCTCCAAATAGTTGCAGCACCTCAACCACAGGATCCATTAACCAACACTGTTCAAATACATGTAACTTTAAACACACTTTCATACCAAAAATATAAGGGATAAAACTACACTGTTATCTAGGTTCATAAAGCATTAAGATAACATGAGGGAATCTTGTAGCAATTAATTTTGCTGTTTTGATAGCTGTCACTTTCTTCTCTATGAAAATGTGTTTCTTGGTTCTGATAGTCAAAGATATACCACCAATTAAAACACTCTTTAGTCCCACTAAGATATATGCAGGATCTTCAGAAAACAGCCTGTTGGGCCTATTCTGAGTCACACAGTACATACTAAAAGCACATAGAGAAGTCTGTCATGGTAAAATGAAACTGGACTAAACAAATGTTGACTGAACCACAGCATAGGGATATTTGGGATTTAACTTGAAACTATTTCAGTCAAAATCCAGCTGGGATGATCACATCATACACAGTATCAAGTACCTCATTTGACACACCTTTCCAAACAACAGATAAGGCAGAAACCAGATGGAAAAATTATGATGTGGTTGTTTATACCATATCCTCTTGTCTGTTGGTTTTAACTACATTAAAAAAAAGAGCAAACACATACCAGACAGAAAAATAATTACTGTGATAATGGAAAGGCAGATGAAGAGATTTATTGTATATTTGAATAGACTTTGAGGTAAATTAGTCCTGTGTTACTCACCTTGATCTCTTTCATGCCATGTCCGACTCCCTGCAGCTGGTGAATTTGGAGAAGGATAAAAGTCTCCTGTTGGGCTTGGTTCCATATTTTCATCTATGGAGATAGTTTTGGGTCTTTTGCTGTTGAAGTAATATGAGATTGGGCAGTGAATATAATACACAGCCACTAGTAGTATATAAACTATTTGAATTTCAACAGATAGACTCATAGAATCATAAAATTGTTTCAGTGGGAAAAAAACCGCCAACCATCAGCCTGACACCACCATGGTCATTAAACTATGTCCAAAGTGTCATGTCTCTACGTTTTTTGAACACTTAATATTCCAATAGAAAGTAATTCAGCACTACAAAGCACGCACACACAAAAAAAAAAAAAAAAAAAAGGATATGAAAGCTTACATTCACAGAATTACACAGAATTACAGAATCAGCCAGGTTGGAAGAGACCTCAAAGATCATCAAGTCCAACTGATCACTCAACCCTATCTAATCAGCTAGACCATGGCACTAAGTGCCTCATCCAGTCTTTTTTTAAACACCTCCAGGGACATCAACTCCACCACCTCCCTGGGCAGCTCATTCCAATGACCAATAACTCCTTCTGTGAAGAATTTCTTTCTAAGATCAAGCCTAAACTTCCCCCTGCACAGCTTGAGACTGTCCCCTCTTGTTCTGGCACTGGTTGCCTGAAAGAAGAGACCAATCCCCACCTGGCAATAACCGCCCTTCAGGTAGTTGTAGACAGCAATTAGTCTTCCCTGAGCCTCCTCTTCTCCATGCTAAGCAACCCCAGCTCCCTCAGCCTATCCTCATAGGGCTTGTGCTCCAAACCTCTCACTAGCTCTGTTGCCCTTCTCTGGACATGTTTCAGCAAGTCAACATCTTTCCTAAACTGATGGGCCCAGAACTGGACACAGGACTCAAGGCCTAACCAGTGCTGAGTACAGGGACCCAATGACTTCCCTGCTCCTGCTAGCCACACTATTCCTGATACAGCCCAGGATGCCATTGGCCTTCTTGGCCACCTGGGCACACTGCAGGCTCATGTTCAGCCTACTGTCAACCAATACCCCCAGGTCCCTTTCTGCCTGGCTGCTCTCCAGCCACTCTGACCCCAGCCTGTAGCACTGCATGAGGTTGCTGTGGCCAATGTGTAGAACCCAGCGCTTGGACATGTTAAATCTCGTGCCTTTGGACTCTGCCCATCTGTCCAGCCTGCCAAGGTCCCTCTGCAGAGCCTTCCTACTCTCTATCAGATCAACACCTGCTCCCAACTTGGTGTTGGTGATGGATTCAATCCGCTTGTCCAGATCATCAATAAAGATATTGGAACAGGATGGAGCCCAGCACTGATCCCTGGGGGACACCACTAGTGACTGGCTGCCAGCTGGATGTGGCACCATTCACCACCACTCTCTGGGCTCGGCCCTCCAGCCAGTTCCTAACCCACCACAGAGTACTGCTGTCCAAGCCACAGGCTGACAGCTTGGCCAGGAGTTTGCTATGGGGGATGGCATCAAAGGCCTTGCTGAAGTCCAGTTAGACTACATTCACAGCCTTCCCCACATCCACCAGGCTGGTGACCTGATCATAGAAGGAGATCAGGTTGATCAGGCAGGACCTGCCTCTCCCAATATACAGATGATGCTATTTAATAATATGTAGTGCAGGTAGGTGCTTGGATTTAGTATTTCAGAGATGGCACGAATGAGTAGCAGACAAGTCTACCAGCATTTGACTGAACAACTGAGAAATCATTTCCTGTGACCTACCAAAGAAAGGCTGTGTCATGAGAGTGTTAGACACCACACACAAATCATGAAAGCAAAACAATGCACTGGAGTAGTATTGCTAATAAAGTCAAAGTAATACAGTAACTTTCTGAATCTGTTAATAAGGTAAAAATGTAGTTTACTTCATTTCACCACAAGCTTTTCAAAGAGATCTAACCTGAAACAAGGCTTTACATTTTAGAGTAGTTTAATTAAAAACAACAAAAGGCTCATATTTCAGGTCACACTATACAAAAGGAGGCAGCACTTCAATAGAGTGGAAGGAAGTCAGATGTATTTGTAACAATATATACACTGAGTCTGTTATGCTGACTGCCAAGTAAAACCAAAACGAAGGTTTTAATCGTGGTGGTATTGTTGTTGATGTTGATGATACTTAGAGAACACTCTAAGAATTATTCCATCTGTTTCTAAAATGTACTGGGTGATGTGCCAAGCTGAAAGCAAAATCGAATGCAACAGAAGAATAAGAGTAACTCCAAAGCACCAGGTGCTGGTAGAAGAGCACCCCAGCCTCCTGATAGTCCTGTTAAAGCCTGTGCCACTGTGTAAACACTTTCTGACTCACTGGGGTGCAGAAACATGGGGTAATGAGAGACCCTGTAGTGCTTGTGATTTCATGGTACATCATACAGTTTCAGAAAACCAAGGGGCCCCCAGGGTATGACAGACAGTACATTATTTTGGAGTCAGATGAAAGGCACAAAAGGTTCCCCACCTCTGTGGGCCTGACAGTTGCTCCTGAGGGAGGAACTGGGTCTTTCTCAGAGTTGGTAGAAGGGACCATGTTGAAACAAGGATGAAGAGGGTCCCTCAGATAAAACTGCCTGTAGCAGGCACATGGAGAACCTTTAGAAAAATCAGAGAGCTGTTACTCCCTCACAGGCCCCTCCTTTTCCTCACTGTGATGGGAAGTGCCCCATGTAAGGATCTGGCAGGAAATACACTTCCATGAGCTGGGGTGATGCTACAGATAAAGACATCTTGTCTTCATATACCTGTTCTAATAACTTTCCCAGAGGAAACAGTATCTTTCCCAACATGTCTTTCAAGACAGAGGTATAAGGGGAGCCCTCGTAAATAGGATTTATGCCTGCAATTACCCTGTGGCACCAAGACCTGCCAACAGGTTCCCAGTGGCTAGGTCTTCCAGCAACTGAACAGAAGTTTCAGGATGAATAGATGTTCTCTCAGCTAATTATTTGTTAGCACTTCAGACCCTGACAAAAGTTACTATTGTTTTTGCACTAATAGCAATAACAGGCAATAACAGAACCACTTCAAATTACAATATTTGTAGTGTATGTACCTGAACATAGACTGTAGTAATATAAATAAGCAACCTACCTCACAAAATTGGAGGAAATTCATTAAAAGTTGACAGTATTTTGGAATTGTCTGTCCTATGCTACTAAAACTGGCTTTACATTAGCTCTTTTTTCAAGTTTTTACCTGCTTGGTGGAGAAGACAAGGACCTCTGTAGATTTACACCTGAATTCATATCATGGTAATATGGCTGGCTCTGAAGCTCTCCAATTGGGAAGTTCACTCCAGTTCCCTGGGTTATTGGTGCTGAAAAACATATCATCATAATGATAAAAGATAATCTGTTTTTTTCTAGTCACCTTATCATTTTCAACACTGGGGAAAAATATCAAGATGCTACCACCTGTATCAAAATTTCTGCCTCTTTCAGAAATCAAGTACAGACAAGTGCTTTCAGGGTTTATATATACATGAAAAGAGAATTATCTTTTGCAGTTCTTGGAAATTCCTTAGCAGTTTGGAAGACATAATTTATTTGTTGTATAACAGATTATCTGGAATCATTAATATGAAAAAGGTTACATAGATGTCCACACAAAATCAAGCATTCTACAAAAGGACTTTTATAATGAATGAGGCAGGGTTTGTAACAACTGATCACAGAATCACCAAATAGTAGGGGATGGGAGAGACCTATTAGGATCATTGTGATGATCTCTGCTGCCAGAGCAGGATCACCTAAAGGAACATGACCAGGCAGGCCTTGGAAGTCTCTCTCTGGGCAGCATGTTCCAGTGCTCAAAGTAAAGAAGTTCCTTCTCATGTTTAGATGGAACTTCCTATGTTCAAGTTTATGCCTATCAGAAGATCCACTGAGAAAAGTCTGGTCCCATCTTCCTGACACCAACTCCTTAGGTATGTGTAAGCATTAATAAGGTCCCCCCTTAGCCTCCTCTTCTATGATATTATTATAATAATGTTTTTAAAAAATGAGAAGAACTGGGAAAAATAGACTTTAGGACACAGAAACTGTTTCCCCATAATTTTAACTCTTTTTGTGCTAATAATAGCCTTCTTGATGACAGCATGTTTTTGCTGCCTCCTTTTTCTTTCACTCAGTGACACGGGTACTGCTTTGCATATGTAGACCAACACACAAGCACACATGCATTCACTGTTATCGTCACCTCCATGGGAGGTCTGTGTACTGCATGTCTTGGTATTTCAAGTATAAATTATACGTTACATACTGTGGTGGTTTTACTTTTGCTCACTGTCTGTACATTGTGCATTTTAACTACCTTTGGCACTTAAAAGAATAATTGCATGTTGTGTAATGTATCTGAAGGTTTGCATTTTTCCTAATAGTTGAAAGTACAATTCTTGAGGCTTGAGGTTAAACAAATGCATGAGAAGAAATCCCACAGAAACCACATGCTTTAAAGCTTATTATTAGAAGTATATCATGTATAACAGCTGCAGAAGGTGCGATTCCATAATGTAACTACAAAATTAATTCTTATTGCATCTGAATGGCTTGATAATTTTGAATTTAACAACCTGACAATTAAAGGAAAGCATTATTTTGCACATCCCCAGCCTCCTAAAACAGCAAAACAGTACCTTCAGCAAGCACAAAAAAAGAACGTGTCTTGACACTGCAGGATGGCAATGCTCAGTATTTTCTTGAAGGACTTAACATAATTTTAATTGTTAAATCTAATTTCTGACCACAGCAAATGAAATGACACATGCTTCTTAATCCTCACCGAGTTAATTAAATTCCTCAAGCATCCTGACCTGGAATTAATTAATTGATGTGCAAAATTTGGATAGGCAGTTTTGGAAACTTGTGCCTCACTAGTTTTGTCCTCAGATCATTAGAAAATAGATTCAGCTGTTATAATGTTGCTGTTGTCAGTGTCACTTCTGGCTATAACTTTCAAGTATTTTCGTTCACTTCCTAATGAAGTCTTAAGAGAGATATTTTAACACTATTCATGCTAAAGAATTAAAAGAAGCATTCAGAAAACAATGTCAAATGAAACTATGCACCAGGTATACAGCATACTACTATGGCAAAAATTCCCATGTCAAAACCCCAGATCTTCTTACTTATATTAATAATGGGTTCTTCTTCTGCAATAAGAGCTTCATTTCTCCATTTACATTTTGTTTGGTTTTGGGGGTTGTTTTGGGTTTTGGTTTTTTGCATGCTCATGCACATAACATTCCTGATGCCAAAGCAAGCAAAAGTAATTAGAAATTCAATTACAGCCATTGCTGTGAGTAAAACAAACACGAACATAACATATAGTAAATTAGTCATCCTACCAACTCAAAAAATAAAATCAGATAGTTTAGCAAAATCCAAGGATGCATAGGGTGACCTTAAAACACTGCAAGTCTAATGAATAGAAATGTTTGTTACGTATTGCCTGTTTCATCCATTCATTACGCTGTGCAGAGTGGCAAATAACAAATTGATTTAATCTTTAAACATTGAAGAGACAAAAGAAGACTCCTGTTTAGTTTATTACAAACACAATATGAACTATAATCATATGGTCAAAGATACAAAAAATGTGTGTGGTTATAGACATCTTCTATGTATCTTATAACTTGTGGATCAAAAAAATCTTCAAGGAAAAAACAAAGCTTTATTTGATTATAGCAGACTCTAGAAGATATTAACCACAAATTATAACTTACTTCGGGACACCCTCACAAGTTCTGACACGTTGAATACTCCAGATTTTACAAAACTGTCCTCCAGGTACACTGAAAAAGATCACAATAATCAGTATAATGAGAAGATTAATAAATAACTATAGATAAGTTTACACACCAGCTAACAACAGGATTGAATCCCAGAACTATAACGCGCAGGCCAAAGTAATAATCAAGACCTCTCTCAGTAGTGTAATTAGATAACCTTATGTAAAGAATGATGAGAAACCTAGGTTTCTGCGGAAGTCTCATACCAATAATTACTATATTTGACTGAATTAGACATCGCAGCCCTTACAGGTAGAAATGCAAACAATTTACTGTCACAAACATTTAGATCTATACTTGCTGCACACTGTTGCTCCAACAGCACTATTTTTTTGTTTTCATATAAAACGGTGCTCTAAGAATTTCTTACTATGATTTCTCTATTCTTTTTTTCAGAATTAACATAGCATTTTGAAAATAATGAAAATACACTGTCAATTTTCTGTTCCAAATGTTTGAATTAGTAAAAGCACTCTAAAAGTCTTATATAATAAAATAAACAATTTTAAAAATGCAACTACTGGAATATTTAGTGATTTGGAAAACAATTATTTAGTACTATTCTCTTCAGACTTCTTTTGGCAATTATCACTTTCATCTTCAAGTAATTTGAAAGAAAACACTGCCACGATAATCAGAAAAGTGACTGCAAAACCAAAGCACTTTACTTGCGAGAAAATCTCTCTTACCTTTCAGGGTCAAACAAAGAGGGCAGAGGCAAAAAGCATATTTTTCACTGCTTACTACCAGTCTTACTAGGCCCACAGAGCCACCCTACCCAGCACCTCTGATATCAGGTGTAAAAAATGCACTTAAAACTAAAGGTGAAAGAATGTGTACACATCCAACCAAGCACATTTCCTGACACATGCGCTACCCGGTTACACCTATAAGCTCACATCAGGCTTCCCGCTGAAAAAAACAGCCCTGAAGTAAGTGCAGCAAGGATGATGAATACCACAGGCCCGTGGGATCAACCTGAATGACATATGCCAATGACATCATCTTCTCATCTTCCTGTCTATGTCACTTTCTATGATACTCCTGCATGGCTTTATTTCCTTTCGCATTCCTTGTTCTCTCATTTTCAACAGCTTCTCTCCGTATCCACTGATTTTTATCTTACTGTCCTTCACCTAAATGTTGTAGGCCTCTCTGCAATACAAATCCTCTTCAGTACCTAAGAGTCTTTTTTAAATCTTTTGCATTCTCTTGCAACTTTTCTCCATGTTGTTTGTTTTATTTTTGTTTGTTGGGGTGGGGATTTTATGTGTGCATGTAGATGAAAAGATGGCATGGTTTCTTAAATATTTACTTCATTTTATGACAGAATTTGGCATACCTATATAATTTTAAAAAATAGAGTTCAAGTTTCTTGGCATACCCATATCACAAAAAAAATCAGAGTTCATGCTTCTTTTTCCCCTTCTTCCTAATTTTTTTTTCCTGCCAACCTAAGAATGGACAAGTTGAATGAATGCAAATAGTTTCTCCAACAATGACAGTCTTTCCCTTGTCTGACCATTTTCTCCAGCAGGAACAGCCTGAGGTAGCACATAGAAAGGAGATTTCCAAAGAAAAAAATCAATTACTTAATTTTTAGTTGGCCTGTGTCTGAAGTATAGCTTAAAGTCAGCCTATAAATATGTAGCCATCTCTGGAACTGCTCATGGGACAAGACTGACCTTCTCTGCTGCTTATCCAAATACCGCTACTTTGAAGCATAACTTCCCTTATATGAGCTAGTCTAACTTGAAAGAATCATTAACAATGTGTAGGTTAGTCAAGCCACAATTGGAATGAGAGTAAGCTCCAAGGCTCATATTAAGAAAATAGAAAATGCCCGTGTAGGATTTTATATGCAAAAATACCAGCACATATACAGGTATGCACACAGAGAGAAACAAGTATTTCATCTTCAGCTTGTTTTCATGAATTCTTAGTTTTTCTCACAGGCAATACTGAGAATACCTACATAACATAAAAAGTTGTGTTCCTCTCCATGTGATAAAGTCTGCTGCTGAGTGATACCACTATTTGCCTCCACTGCAGAGAATGATGCAGTGTTGACTGATAGATCAATGTCTTTCATCCAGATTTCAAGCTGTCTTGGAAGGCCCAAAAACAACACCCACAGAATATGCAAATGTTTTTATTAGGAAAAGAGAAACTACAGCTACTGTGAATCTCAGTCACCTTTAAAAACAGCTTGGCTTTTTTTTTTTCTCTATGTAATGTGACAAAATATTAAAAATTGGTGTAATGATAAAAAGTCTGTGTCAACAGGCGCTGAGCAACTTCATCCTGAGCCTCATGTCCTAACAGGGAAGGCGGCTTCCAGTGATACCCAAGTGATGAAAAATAAACACAGTATATTCAGTTCCAGCACTACTGAACTTCAACAGTTTTAACTAGTTAGGAAGGCAACCTGTGGTGAATGCATTACAGAACAGTTCTTGGCCTCCAGCTGCACAATAGGAAAATTTCTGTGCTGTAATTTGTTGCAATAACATGCAGTCTACATGCAAAAAAAAATTATAAACAGCAAGACAGTATGCAGCAGGACAACAGTATAAGTCATTTTGACTCTATGGTGTTAGAGACTGCCTTTCACCTGGTGAAGACAATCCCCCTACTGAATAGCAGTTATTCATATTCACATTATTGATGGCAAAGGTCACAACTGGATTTTTTTTTAATTAACATTCCTTAATTCGCTGCTTGCATTAATATGTTAAAGAGCCTTGAATTAGCATTCTTGGTGTCTGTTTCTCATCTGTTCAGTAAATAAACTAATGAATTCAATGACAGTCTGTTGTTGTATTACTCATAGAGAATTTACTATATCTTTTGATGGCTGCGATAGCACTTTGTAGTCTTTATTGTTTAAACCTAATATAAGTACTGAGTATTGTCATTTACTAAAACTCATCTTGCCTGAGAGATGCCACTGTCTGAAGCACATTTCACTAATTGTCACTATTCTGAACATTTGAGATCTACAAGAACATTTACACCAAATCTGTCATAGTGCCATTCTGTAAAAACAGTTAGCAACCTCCAAACCCTATGAATAACTGTGGTCTTTTTTCTGTATTTCTTTTGTTTATATACAGTGAGTATAAAATCTGTCTTCTTTAGCTCATCTTTTTTTACAGAAAACTTACTTCTGAAAAATGCACTTTCCAAAGAATACTACAGTGACCAGACAAGTGCCAATAGGGTTAAAGTTTTCTTTCTGGATCTTTAACAATAATTGTACATCGGTAAATAGACTTACCAGCAGTAAAGTGGGTTCAATATCAGAAGTTACTGTGAAAAGAAAAGCTGGAAGCTTCAGCCCAGAATATATTAACACTGGCAGAGAGCTGTAGCTTGAGTAAATTACACATCGTACTCTTCTGGATGCTGCTACAGGTTTGTTTAACTTTTGCAACTGCCACAATTACAGATTAAATTATTTTATTGTATAGCTTCTTTTGTTTAAGCATTTGGAAAGTATCTTTTTAAGGATCAGCTCTTTCTGCTCTCTGCAATATCTGACTTCTGCACAGTTTCAGCAGTAATCCTATTGGTATACAGCTACTATTCATAGTCAGAAACACTAGTGAAACGTTAGTCTCATATTGTTCACAGCAAGTTAACATACAGTCAGTAGACCTGTGGTTTGTCTTATTGCATGCACTTTGAGGCCAGTATCTTAAAAAGAGTACCAGAGTTTCCCATGGAAACAACATTTCCTAAAGGGAGTTAAAAGCACAGAACATGAGCCAACAAGTGACACAGAAGATTTCAGTGATTATGTCATTTAAAACAGTTGAACTAGAGTCTGCCCAGAGAATGAGCTCCAGTCTGCTTTGGTTTTCGTCCCTGAAAGTTGCAATGATATTGTAAATGGTACAGGAAACAAACATATTGCACAACAATCCCGACTCCATTTGAACTTTTTATCTCAATAAGGAACTAAGGAGTTGCCTATGCCATTTTCAAAAAGCACATGAGAGGATCAACACACCCAATATC
The DNA here is from genome assembly GCA_033816785.1 of Picus viridis. Classification (NCBI taxonomy): domain Eukaryota; kingdom Metazoa; phylum Chordata; class Aves; order Piciformes; family Picidae; genus Picus; species Picus viridis. Next base: position 48,536,835 of record CM066606.1, read on the forward strand.
CCAGAAGTATAATATCCACCCAAGTAAAATCTTGGTTTAATGATCTCTGGAATGTATTAGAATTCAAGAAGTGATCTGCCCCAAAACACAGCAAGAAACAAAAACGATAACTGACACAAATGTATACTGCCTGCCACTCCAGAGGATCTCAGGTTATTCACAGCCAAGATTTAAAACGAGATGAGGAGAGCTGCAAACTAACTGCTACAGGACTACCAGATACTAAATAGGAATTTTCTTGGTGTCACAGCAATTTTATGGACTTCTTAGAGCTTTTAGTAAATTCTTGCTCTGTGTGTGCTTTAAAAACCATTGTGCTCACCACTGAACACAATGGCATCAGAAGTGAATACAGTAGCAGAATTGAAAGAAGGATAGCCAATGCAAACAAAAATTCAGAAGCAATCCCAAACTAGTAAGCAGTAATAATTACCCACACCAAATTTCAAACCAGCATGCAACACCAAAATCTCTTCATCTTGGAAAAAGGGGCTGTACAATCTGTGTAGGTTTCTGATTGTTAAGATAGCACATCTGTGGCTCTGCCTACAGAATGCCCCACCCGGCTTAGAGCTCAGAATTTGACAAGGAAAAATATCACTTCTCAATCACTGGCATTATTGATTCATTGAGCACTTGGGAAAGGGACAACTCCACCGAAAAGCTCTGGCCAAACCTAACCCTTCACGTAAAATTCTTGGTTTACTTGAAAATCACCATCTGAGATGCCATGTCTGCAGAAATACAGGAAATAATAAGAATTTCAGAATATCCACTCCCAAGCTCAAAAGGCAAGGTAAATAAATGTTTAAATACAATTCTGCCTGAATCCCTAAACTGCTACTGTGGCATCACTCCTTCCACAAGGAAAGCTGCTTGCAGTGATGAGGCCGGGAATATCTTTTCCATTAGTATTAATTATGGGACTAATTCCCCATCCACAAGGGGTAAGTTGCAATGCAGCAAAATAATGAAACCATCTGTGTTGTGAGTCACTCAAAACCCAAAGACATTTGCTTACTGATTTTCAAAAAAGAGAGAATGTTGAGAACACATTACTCTTCAAGGGTTATTTCTGAAACTATACATTCTAAAACTTAAAACTGAAATACTTATATCAAGAACAGTCATATATAGTCAAATTTATTACATATTTCTTGGGGCACAATCCAAAAAGAATGCTTTCCTTATGGCTGCTAGCCCATATGAAAGCACTAAAAAGCCTTTGGGGTTCTACAGCTGCAAGAGAAATTTGCATATTGAGAGATAGGTGAGACTAGTTGCAAGGTTTTTGGCAACACTTTAATTAAATTATAAAAATATTAAATTTGATTAAAAAAATTTAAAAAATAAAAAAAGGAGGAGGAAAAAACCAAAGCAAAACACAACAAAACAAAAAAACAGATGGTGATTTCACCCAAGTCTTCTTTGGAAATGGTTCCCAGAATGAAATTTCTGGTGAAAATAGAAGGGGAAAACCAGTTCCAGAGTAGTGAGGCTGGGGATTCACATACCTGTTATCCATTCAGATGATGGATTTTATCACTAGATTAATTCCCTGACAACATAGCATAGGTTACTGTGGAGGAAAGAAGAAGGGAAATAGTGGGGAGGAATGAAACATGGAGAGACATCTTCATAATCTCTCTGTCTGAAAGTGTGTCATCCCATATAAATAATGTAATACTCACCAGCACATAGGCTGAAACCGGAGTCATCTACATTCCTCATTTAGCCCTGACTAAATCTAAACACAATTGTCTTCCCTCACCAATGAAGGAAGACATGTTTGTGTCAGGAGGATTAAGCCTCCTTTGCACCTTCTGAAAAGTTACCTTTTGCTTTTCCCAGTGAGTACAAGAACAGCTCTGAAATCTTGAAGGCACCTGTACACGAGGAGAGTATTCTCCTCCTAGTTCTATTTGGAAGAAAAACATGAAGCGCTAATGAGAACTCTCTCCAGTTTCCAGTCCTCTTGATTCCTCAAATTGTAATCAACGGTCTATCCTATCTTATTATGATATTCAAGATAACACTTTAGCAGCACAGCTATTTCTTACTTTTATTTTATCATATTAAAAAGGCTGTGTTCAAAGATTTGAGCAAAAACTGGACACAGCAGTGTTAATACTGGTGTGTAAATAAATAATGTCCACCAAGCAGCATCTACTTCTAGATGTCTCACTCTTTTTACTCTCCTGTGTAATTTTCTTATGCCCAACAGATTAACATACTGAATGATCCCTCTCTCTGTCTTCAATACATATTCTCCTACACCTTTGCAGGTATTTTCTTAAGCTATATAAAAGACCTATGGAACTTGAAGGGAGCAAATAATACAGCCTTACACTGAAAACGCCACACTTTCGGGTTTCCTTCGATAGTCTGCCTTCAGCAGCCCTGAGCAAATGCCCAGTAGAACAGTAAGAAACAGGTGAGCCAAAAGTATTTGTTTTGGCTCTTTTTTACTGGTAGCATCCAAGACACATAAGCATTTTCAATTTTAAAGCTTACTAATCCAAATGCACCTCTATCTGTTTAGTCACCCTCCATGGATTCATGGACATGTCCATTCTCTCTTTGAAACCATGGAAACTTTTAATAGTTTCCACTGTGCTAGCATAACATAAGTTTCCAGAAACTTAATGACTGATGCAGACAAGAGTGTTCAAACTCTTTTCCTCCCTCAGTTCAGTTCATTTCAGCTCATCTGTTTGCCTCCAATCTTCTTATCAATCCCTGCAGAGAAGTGACCTTTACAACCCAGCTCTCAGGAAAGTAAGTTTCATTCTTTAGAAAAATGTCAGCTGAAAGTTATTGAAAATAAAACTTAAATGACGATATCACTTAATCTTGCTGCTAAACCTACATACCACAAGCTACACCATCTAAATACTGTATTAGGCTATCAAAGTGTCAAGTGTATTTTTAGGAATGAATTGTAAAGAATTCCAGCAAATGTTTTTATTATTCTTTTGTTTGGCAAGTGACACTACTCTCCCTTCATGGTTAAGACAACAAATTATCAGACACCCTAAAGAATGCAACAGTCTAGCCAAACCTAGAAAAACTCACTTTAACATCAGCAGCCTCGCCAACTACCACTCAGTTTCCAAACTCCTCTTCCTTGGCAACGTCTTTGTGAAGGTAGTGACATCCAAAAGCTAACAGCACCTATCCCTTGCCAACGCCCTGGCTCCTTGACATACAGGCATCAGACCAAAACATGATAGAAGAACAAATACAGTCCACACGTTCCTGGCTTGGGACCAAATACAAACCCCAAAGTGGCTATCATCCTCTGGGGCTCTGACAGAAGTGCTTGGCTGATTCTAGTAAGACTCGTGTCAAGTTTAGTAAGAAAGTACAGTACAGCAGTCCTCTTTCCCAGACAAGCTGAATTGAGTGCTACTCATTCTCCCACACAGATCCAGCACTCCCATAATCTGCAGTCCCACAAACCTCAACACTTTCTCCCTGCCAGTTTAACCCCAAGACAGTACCACACAGGGAAGAAGAATGATGTTAGAAGTTCATGTATCCACAAATAAATTGTATTCTCCTGTCTCTGCTTAAATGAAGGGTTTCAAGGAAGTAAGGCACAGTTTCCATTTTCTGTCCTTCCTTGGAAGAAGATAAAGGAGTAAGAATAATACTGCCAGCAGTGACCCCCAATGCACAAGAAAGTGTTATGCTCAAATTTCAAGCAGGAAGTTTTATGGTGAAGCCACCAATAGATTTCTCTGCGCTCTATATCTCTCTACTTCCTGGAACACTGGAGTTTGTCAAACATTGGGGCATCTGGTCATACTCCACAAGGGTGTAAAATTAAAACCTTTATAGCTGGACTCACTAAAGGATGTGATCCTCACTGGTGAAATATGTTCTTCTAACTTCCTACTCCAAATGCTAAATGGTACTTTAAAGACAGAATTTTAAAATATATTGAAAGTGAACTACCAAATCCTGTCTCCAGGTTCCCTAACCCAGAGATTACAAACCATCCTTCAAAATTACAAGGGATAATGCCTATGGCTTTTTGCTTGCCCTCACAAGCATAGAATAGAATAGAATAGAATAGAATAGAATAGAATAGAATAGAATAGAATAGAATAGACCAGGTTGGAAGACACCTTCAAGATCATCGCATCCAACCCATCAACCAATCCAACCCACCTAAACAACTAAACCATGCAGCCAAGCATCCCATCAAGTCTCCTCCTGAACACCTCCAATGAAGGTGACTCCACCACCTCCCCAGGCAGCCCATTCCAATGGGCAATCACTCTCTCTGTATAGAACTTCTGCCTAACATCCAGCCTAAACCTCCCCTGGTGCAGCCTGAGACTGTGTCCTCTTGTTCTGGTACTGCCTGCCTGGGAGAAGAGACCAACCCCCCCACCTGGCTACGACGTCCCTTCAGGTAGTTGTAGACAGCAATAAGGTCACCCCTGAGTCTCCTCCTCTCCAGGCTAAGCAATCCCAGCTCCCTCAGCCTCTCCTCACAGGGCTTGTGTTCCAAACCCCTCACCAACTCCATTGCCCTTCTCTGGACACACTCCAGCAAGTCAACATCCTTCCTAAACTGAGGGGCCCAGAACTGGACACACAGTATTCTACAACAAAAATAAATGTTCTACAATTAAATGCTCCAAGTTTTACAAAAATATCTGTGAAGGCATTTCCAGCCTTGTTTTAGGTGCAAGATTGCTGTTTTCAGCTTTCAAAACATGACTTCACATAATTTATGTCACGTATTTAATAGATAAATAAAAGGCTAGTCGTAACATCCCACATAATATGGACAGAAACAGCATTGAAGTCTTCCAGTATATGTTTCTGCATTTCATATTACAGGAATAAACCTCTTTGTATACTAGTCTATGAAGATTTTCCCTCTTTATATATTTACATGCAACATGACACATTCCACCACAGGTAGAGAGTACTTTGATCACATACATGGTATACAATTGTATAACTACAATGCAGGCTGTTTTCCCTAATGTTTGGACAAATCCATAAAATATTCATGTATATGCAACAGCCCAGCATCACACCATTACTTCTTGGTTAGAATGCGGCTCATTTTGTGTTTAGAAAACAATTAAACTGCCTTAGTTGTAGCTCATTTCAGACAGACTTTGTGTGAGAGGCCAAAATGAGAAGATCCAGCATGATGATGGTGCTCTGTAGCAGTCACTCCTTGTTCACTAAGGAGTGATAGTATTTCTGTTACAATTGTTTGTCTTACCCCAATAAAATGCATAAAATGACATATAGTAGCACAGCTCAAACGATTAGTAGGGTAACTCCATGAAAATACAAAGAATCTTTTGTCTGATCAGTGTGGAAGAGCAAAATCTGGCTTTGATCTTCTCATGTATTTTTCTTTTCAGAGTATCTCTGAAAGGACTGCTTACACTGTAACTTCTTTCAAAAAATATTCCAAATGTCACTTGCATGATGCATTAATAATGTGTTCAAAATCTGCTCTGAGCTGACATTAAAAGTATTAAAAATGAACATATTGACATTTTATAGTGCATGTATAAAATAAAAGTAAAGAAGCTGGTAGCTCAGGACACAGATTTTAGAGGTAGGTCAGTTGTGGTTTGTCTGAGATAAAGGAATAACTGTAGTATTTGAAGATTTTTATAAAGGTAAGGAAAGTTATTTGGGATCTGGTCTCTTTCTTCCTCTGCCCATCGCTGATAAAATTCTGAAAACCATGAACTTAAAGGAAATTTCATTAGATTGAATGAATGTTGATGAAACTACAGCTGAGGTATTGCCAGTTCTCAATAATCACAGCTTGTCCTGATTATATATATTTAGCAGTGCAAAATAATGTTGCTGACCAATTTTGCTCTCTTTAACTACTAACAGTAGTACATTTGTTCTTAAACAATGATAGATGCACATGTTCTGGAATTAATATTTACCTGGTGGATTCTTGGCAGGATCATTGTGGCTTGGACTTCCTGGTTGTCCAGAATCTATAAAGAAATGAAAGAAATGTTTTATTGATTTGTTTCAAAAGTATCTCACAATCTTTTCATACCCTTCTTCAGTGTTAAACTGAATACCTAACATTTGTTCTTTAAAGGTCATTTCACTGACTTTCTGCTTGAAACTATTATTGAATAAACACACTATACATAATCCATTTCACGAAGAAGCAGAAACGTTGTGAAAGGTGTGATGATCCTAATAAGAGGAATTCATAGATCACTGAATAAGAACAAGAGAGTTGTTCAGGTAAATACTCAAGTTGCAAACACATATAGGAGAGTACCTTTTCACTCTCTTTCCCTCCATCCCTCAAATACAATGTTGCATAACCACTAAAACAGAGGTACTTTCTTCTCATCCAATGACCAGAAATATGTACTGGTTCAGGCAACTAATGGTGTATGAATTGATGAGTCCTGTTTCTTTGCCCTTTTCTTAAAGTACAAAGGCCTACACTGCTTCCACGGGATCAGTTCTGCAGTGAAGATATGGCAGTCCATTTTAACAGGATACAGGCTTTGCATTATTCCTAGTTTGTGAGAACTGCCATTGTGAAATTCAGATTATGTAACATTAAAAAAAAAAAAAAAAAAAAAACCACACCCCACACTGTAGAATTCAGAGTGTTCTGAATGAACCAAGAGGACAATGTAATTTGATGACAACACATTAAACAAATTACACCCTTTGATTTTAAAGCTATCTACCTTTTACTGTATTCCAACATAAATAATACAACAAAATACTGTTCTGCTGTGGTTTGGTCTGGAGGGGTAGAGAGACTCTGTTCTCTTTTGAACATTCCCCAGTTGTGAAATTAAAGGCACAAATGAGGCTGAATATCAAAAGCGAGGCTATTTATTAACAGAATGAAGTGATGAAATAGAAGAAAGGAGAGGAGAAAAACGGGGAGAGAGAGAGCAGGAAAGGAATTACATTACCACCCCTCACCAGCCCAAAGACGATTTGGGTCTGAGGAAGGGTGCTGCCACTTTGGCTTGGAGGAGATGTCATCCTTGTTGGCTTGTGCTCTCCTCCCTAGAGGAGGGGAGGGAGAGATCCCAAAGTCCAAGTCCAAATCTTTTTATAAGCAGCCTTCAACATGTAGTGTCTTCAGTAAAGATGTCTTCTCTCCATGAATTCTTCTTTTCTTGTTACAGCAGGCAAAACATACCCTTCAGCAGGCACAGAGAGAGAGCTCCTGGTCTGAAGCTTCCAGGCTGCATGGTGATGTCTTTCTCTCTCTGTGTCTGTCTTTTTCTCTTCTCCTGATCAGGCGTCACTCAGGTCTTTTATACAGTTTTCTAGTCACAGGGTTTTTTAGGTATATGCCCAGGTATGGTCCTCAGGGAATCTTCCTGTGTATTCTTTGTATACTTACAGGGATCTGGTGGAGGAGGGGGCCTCCTACTTTGACCTGTCCATACACACAATACACTTCAGGGGCTTATCATGCCAGGTGGCCAATCCATTGTATCCTTTTCACCATCCTCCCTTTCCAGGGTAGCTGATGGGTAGAGATGACCTTATCTGTGCACATTCCAGAGAGTCGGTGCCAGTGGCATCTGCCCATTACACATTTTCTGTTGCATCTTTTCATCATCCCCTCACCTTCTGAGGCAACCTCAGTGAGCAATCTTATCCTTTGTTGGGGCATTCCAGAGGGTCTTTTCACCATCCCCTCCCTGGGCAGCTGTTGTCTGGGAAAGGAGGAAAGGTGATTTTATCTTTGTTGATTCACATCAAGAGAGACAAGATTTACTCTCTTACACACTGCAAAAAATGTTAAGAAAGTAAGACATGACAGACAAGGAAATCATCACGGAAATCCACTTCATGGTTCAGTTTCTACTGAGTTCATCTGAATGATGGATGTCACAGAAGACAAGTGTCTGAGGATCCAGAAGACCAAGATATGTGTGAAACCCAGTTCAGCAGTATAAAAACCACATCTAAATTTTCCAATATTGAATGAAACTAGTCTTGAACATAATAAAATATGCATTGGATAGATAACTTCACACCAAATTTTCTCTATCTTCCTTAATCCTAGGTAAGAAGAATGAAGGACAGGCCTCCCAGTAGGATTCTGCACATCCAAATTTGGGTACCAGGGTATTCTTTAGAATCCAAGCGTACAGCAGAATAGGTAGCTATTCAGTATGCCTGTTTCTATCCATGAGGACACAGTACATTACTGCTTACTGTTTGAAAAAAACAAAAGCAAATTGAGAACTTGATCAGCTACAAGAAATGCTAAAACTATGATGCTTCTCTGCATATGGACCTTTACATACATAATGTCTTGTTTCCTGTGTTGCAATGGGAAGGTTCACTCTGCAGGGGGTGAACCTTAATATTCTGCTAATGGGCTTTCTCTGCTTCTGCAAACCATACACATTATTATTTAAATTAAAGCTTATCAGAGTGGATAAATTTTACACAGCAATGATCTGAGTGTAAAACTACTGCAGATGTGTGACTAGATGACATGTGAGTTTGGTAGCAGATGCACCCAATAAATCCTGAACAGTGTAGGTTGGGGAACAAAGAGATCTGAGACTGGATTAAGGAGGCCTACCAGAAAATAGCCTTTGAAGTTTTCTCATCTTCAAATTCACTAGAAAGATGCACAAAGAGAAAAATATTTTTAGCTCTTGCACAGCTATTTCCCTTTGCTCCTACTTTCTCATTGTCACCATAGCCACTATCTGGATACAGGATTTAAACACTGATGGTATTTTAAACAATACTTATTTTCATATTATACTAAGATAAACTTAGTGCAGAATTTTCCAGTTATAGGGAAAAGCCGTTGGCTTTTTCCATAGTTTGGCAATCAGACTTAGCTTGGTTTTATGTTAACTACTTATTAATCACAATTTTTACAAACTGGTTGCTACAAAGTGTTTTGAGCAGCAGAATGTACTAATGTATTTATCATTGGAGTCTCAATATGATCGTGAGAAAGCAAAGAGTTATTGTATGCTGAATGTGAGAAGCAACTTATCTAATCCTTCACTTAAAGCAGTTGGGAAGCCAAATAATTGTGTTCTGTGTGAGCTGTATCAGGCTATGCAACTACACTTAAAGCACACCCAAGCATCTCATTTTCAGGATGAAGGACACAGACTTGAGGTGGCCTGTGGAGATGCAATTCTCTCACCAGTGTCAGTAATTACAAAGTACTCTCCTTATGTGATTGAATGCAAATAGTCTTGCAAAGAACAAGAGGACTATGATAATTATAGGAATAACTTCTAAGCAGAACACTGAATGAAAAGAGACATTGGAGCAGTGTCCTAAAAGAGTGAGAAAGAGGCATTTTCAGAAAGCTATAAAAAGGAAGCAAAAGACACATTAAGATACTTCAAATCTTTCTTTGTCCACATCTGCACAAGAGCATTAATTAATGACAAGAACCCTGGGTTTGAAAATAGTAGGCTTTGCTTCCAGTGTTATAGAACAGACAGTGAGATGGTTTTGGAACTGGTTACAAAATAGAGTCCAAAGAGTGGTGATCAATGGTGCCAAGTGCAGCTGGGGACCTGTAATTAGTGGAGTCCCCCAGGGATCAGTGCTAGGTCCAGCCCTGTTCATCATCTTCATCAATGACATTGATGAGGGGAGAGTGACAGAGTGTCTGCTCAGCAAGTTTGCTGATGATACCATACAGGGAGGCTTGGCTGATACACCTGAAGGCTGTGCAGCCTTTCAGCAAGACTTGGACAGACTGGAGAGCTGAGCAAAGAGGAACCTAATGAGATTCAACAAGGATAAGTGTAGAGTCCTGCATCTGGGAAGGAATAATAAACTGCACCAGTACAGGTTAGGAGGTGATCTGCTAGACAGCAGCCCCGTGGAGAAGGACCTGGGTGTCCTGGTGGATAACAAGTTATCCATGGGACACCAATGTGCCCCTGTGCAAAGAAGGACAATGGGATCCTGGGGCTCATTAAGAGGAGTGTATCCAGCAGAAGGAAAGAGTTTCTCCTCCCCCTCTACTCTGCCCTGGTGAGACCTCATCTGGAATATTGCATCCAGTTTTGGGCTCCCCAGCTCAAGAGGGACATGGGAGAAGAGAAGACTGAGAGGGGATTTAGTAAATGTTTATAAATATCTGAGGTCTGTGTGTCAAGAGGGAGGGGGCAAGTTCTTAGCTGCACCCTGGAATAGGACAAGGGGCAACAGATATAAACTACAGTACAGGAGGTTCCACCTTAACATGAGGAGGAAATTCTTCACTGTGAGGGTCATGAAGCACTGGAACAGGCTTCCCAGAGAGGTTGTGGAGTCTCCTTCTCTGGAGATTTTCAAGACCCATCTGGATGCATTCATGTGCAACCTGCACTAAATTCTATGGTCCTGCTATGGCAGGGGGTTGGACTCAATGATTTCTGGAGGTCCCTTCCAATCCCTAACATCCTATGATCCTGCAACCCCACTCTCTCCACCTGGCTGGCTTTGCATTTAATTTTCCCACCAAATAATGTTGTCCCCACTTAAAAAAAAAAAAAAAAAAAAAAAAAAAAAGAATACTTTGTAAGCTAGAAGTGGCAAGCAAAGCTCTACAATTACAGCAAATAAAATCCAGTCATGCAAATGTCATTTATGCAGCTCTCAACTGCAAGTTCCCTGAGTCTGCTCTTTGCCTTTTTTTTTTTTTTTTTTGTTCATTTGTTTGTCTGGTTGTTTTTAAAACCTGCATCTCAAATTTTACTGTCAATGTGCATTTCTTGAATAAAAAAGTTAATCTGCACATAACTCAGATCTACTTAACTGCTACTGAGCAAAAGCTCACCTACACATACTATTTCTATAGAATAGCTTTCACAGGCACCTCTCAACTGTGGTGAGACTATGCTCTAGTCTTCTTGGTACAGACTGCTGCAACAGTCAAAGGCTGGTGCCATGACAAGTTATTCCCCCACAGTTCATAAGCGAACATTTCAAGCCAACATTTACTCTTGTCTGGCAGATATATAGTTTACGTATAATTTATTATAATTCAGCATGGCTACCACCAGGACATTCGAAACCCCTTAACTCAAATATCTCATTCTTTTGGTATGAAAGGATGAGTCAGGATGCTGCTATATTTATACTGAATTGTTTCCTACATTTTATTTCTAGGGGTCAGTCCCTACGAGCAACTGTGAGAGCTAGCAACTGTTCAATGTAGCCAGGGTTAAGCAAAACTGAGTGCTGGGGCCTGCTGCTGCTGAGAAAAGAACACTCATTTTCCATGCTGTACACTAGGAGAAAGATGCTGCCATGATAGATTGCTCTTGGCTTCATAAGGCAAAGCTGAAGCTTTGTCTTTGACAAGCAGAAGCAGGAAGAATGCGTAACCCAGAAGAGCCAAGTAAGTCACACCACTGTCGACTATCTTCCTGAGGGATTTTTATGCCCATTTTTTCATTTTTCAGCTGATAAGAGAAGACACTGTCTTAAAAAACAAACAAACAAACACCTCAGTTGTGCTATACCTCCCTTTTAGAACACTGAAGGCCTTGAAAACAAATAGAGGTAGAATCTATAGAAAGTAAAAATACTTTCTTACACCTTAGAAATAAGCAGAATTTCCACAGGTGTCATACTAATCAAATAAACTCCCTCAGTGGTTTCACTTTTCATTTGTTACAGGCTCAGAGACAGCCTATGCTTTCAGTTAATCTCAGCTGACAGACATTAATTTAATAATTTGCCAGCATGTAAATACACTTTTATTCTTTGATAATCCATGATTTGGGGATGGGGGAGGATAAAGCACCAGAAAGATGTGGCATCAGGCAAGTATCAATTTGATGGTGTCCAATCCTTAACATACCTACACAGCATCTGACTTGACAATTAACAGAGCCACTACTATGATCAAGATTCACAACCATGTCCCAGACTGTCACCCCTCAGGACTGCATTGCTGCTTGACATCACAAACTCAAGACAAATGGTTGCACCCCTGAAAATTACAACTTCACAGGGCTCCCCTAGTTTGGGTCCCATCCCCCATCTAGGGAATACTCAGCAGTAGGATCAAACTCAGCTGATCAGGGCTTTACAAAGTCAGAGTATGAAATCTGTCAAGAATTGAGGTAACCCACTTTCTCTGGGCCTACATCTTCACTGCTGGGCTGTCCTCATGGGGGAAAGACTTTTCAAAACAGGTCTCCATCTCTCAAATACTTTTAAATCATTGTCATGGTCCTTGTGAGAAACACAGCTGACCACTGGCTCCAAAAGCAAAGGCAGATACTCAAGTTCCAGTCCAAGCAGGTCTGTCATTTCACAAGAGTGTTCAGGCTTCAGGTATGGAAGTGTATCTACTGGGAGACATATGGCCCCACAGGCAGAAACTAAGCACTGTTTTCATTTCAGTTCAAAGATTCACAGACTGCAGCAGGTTGGGAGGGACCCTTTATGGGACATCCTGTCCAACCACCCTGCAGCCAACAGGGACATCGCCAGCTGGATCAGGCTGACCAGGGCCACATCAAGTCTGATCAAGTCTCCAGGGATGGGGCCTCAACCACATTCCTGGGCAACCTCTTCCAGCATTTTACCACTCTCATTATAAAACACTTCCCTTTATTTCCAACCCAAATCTACATTCCTCCACTTTTAAAACCATTGCAACTCATCCTATCACTACAAGCCTTTCTAAACAGTCCCTGCCCAGACTTCCTGTTGGGCCACTTCAGATATTGAAAGGTAGCTATAATGTCTCCCTGGAACATTCTATTCTCCAGGCTGAACAGCCCCAATACTTTCAGCCTGTCTTTGTAGGAGAGGTGCTGCAGCCCTCTGATCATCTTCATGGCCCTCCTCTGGACCTGCTTCCACGTCCTGGTGTTGGAGGCTCCAGAGCTGGATGCAGTACTCCAGGTGAGGTCTCACTGCAGCTGTGTCTGAATCACTTCTCTCAATCTGCTGGCCATGCTTCTTTTGACGCAGCCCAGGATGTGATTTGCCTTCTGGGTTGCAAGTGTGCTGTGTTGGCTCATGTCAAGTTTCTTGTCCAGCAGTACAAATCCTTTTCTGCAGGGCTGCTCACAACTTGTTTGGTTTGGAGTGGGCACAGCTTGAGCTACACAGTCATCAGCTGTCCCCACTCACTGAACTCTGCTGTGCCCTGCCTTGACAGACAACTTCACCTGCAACTGGCATGACTGGAAGAAACCCCATGTCTTCCAGCTACGAGCCTGTCTGTCTCTATGGGACATGCTTCCCCAAGCCCACAGTGGGGATCTGCAGCTGGGGTGACATCACCATGCTTAAGGTGGTCAGGGTGATCCCACCACGAAGGCTGACAGTAAGATGATGTGTAATGGTCTGGGACATCAGAGCTGAACAATTCATGGTGGGTTCCCTGCTTCACCTCCCCTTTTATCAGCAGCTCAGATCTGTGGCTGCCAAATCACCCAGCCAGCCATTGTCAGACTGTTAACTTTACTTCAGAGTGTTTTAATTAGGTAAATAAAAAATGGTAATTAAATCAACATTATGTAATGTGTTTCTGATTTGTAATCTCATTTAAATTAATTAACTGACTCAGTCCTTGTTTAGTTTTTAAACTGCCCTAGTTAAGAAGTAGAGCTCTGGGAGTAAATCCAGTTCTTATACAGTTGAAAGACATTCAAGGACCTAGAAGCACATACCAGAATCAAAATAGCAATAAGCACAGTCAGCTATTCAGCTTTATGTCCCATGCACAGATTTATCTTTTTAATTTAAATTCCCTTGTTTATGTGAAATAAATCATAACACTTATTTATTCAAAATATTTCTTATACAATTTATAAATACCATATGGTGCTCAGTTTGAAAGCAGAACAACTTTCCCCAGCTGTGTGGTAAGTTGAGCATGGAAGACATACATACTACATGTATACATATATCTATGTGTGTGTGTCCATATGTACATATGTATATGTACATGTATGCACAAATGTGCATGAACAAACACATGAAGTTAAAAAAAGGTTATATTTTTTGGTGGCCTGAAGCAAATGTTTCCCATTCTTCTTAGCTAAGCTCTTTTTTGACATGCACATTAAGAAGAGCTTTACACAGGTATCTTTCTATATGTCAATTAATATGAAATAATGAAGTTTCCTTCCAAAACTTTCATAGAAAGAGATGAGGTATGAGATTATCCATCTGGAATGGATATCTGTGTATATTAGCTACAGGCAGAAACATTTTTTTGAAAACCAAGAAATATTTGACATTTAGGTATTTTATCATAAAGAGCTTTTATTATAGATTCCTCAAAAAGGTGGAACACAAAGACTTACTTGTATGCGCATGTAAGTAACAAAAGTTCATATCTGCATGTAAAGAAATGGAATTTGAGTGCATATACCTTGTATGTCTCCAGGGATGGGACTCACACCACACCCCTAGGCAACCTGTTCCAGTGATCCACCACCCTCCTAGTAAAGAACATCTTCCTAATGTCCAGTCTGAATCTACCTTTCTCTTGTTTCAAATCACTGTCACTTGTCATAGTGGGACATGCCTTTGCAAACAGCCCCTCCCCAAATTTTGTGTATGCCACCTTCAAGTACTGAAAAGATGCTGTAAGGTCTTCTTGTAGCCTTCTCTTCTACAGGCTGAACATCCCTAACTCTCTCAGCTTGTCTTTGTACAAGAGGTGCTACAGCTCTCAGTGCTGGACACAGTACCCAGGGGAGGTCTCACAAAAGCAGAGTACAGTGGCAGAATCACCTCTCTCAATTTGCTGGCCATTCTTCTTTCGCCTTCTGGGTTGCAAGTGTGCACCTTTGGCTCATGTCAAGCTTTCTGTCCACCAGTACACCCAAGTCCTTATCCACAGGGCTGCTCCCCATCATATCATTCCCCAATATGTTTTGATAATGAGGATTGTCCTGACCCCAGTACGGAGCCTTGCACTAGGCCTTGAACCTCATGAGCTTCACCTAGGCCCATTTCTCCAGCTTGTCCAGGTCTCTCTGGTTGACACCTCATCTCTCTGGCATATTGACCACACCACGCAGCTTGATGTCATCTGCAAACTTGCTGAGGGTGCACTTGATCCCACTATAGATATCATCAATGAAGATATTAAACAGCACTGGTCCCAGAACTGACTCCTGTGGAACACCACTTGTCTCTCATCTCCATCTGAACACCAAGCCTTTGACCACTACCTTCTGGATGTGACCATCCAGACAATTCCTTATCCACCAAACAGTCTATCCATTGAATCCTTATCTCTCCAACTAAGATAGAAGTATGTTTTGTGGGACTATGTCAAAGGCCTCGCAGAATTCCAGAGAGGTGACATCCATTGCCCTTCCCTTGTCCTCTGATGTATTGTAGAAAGCAGTCATTGAATCATTTTGAATCACCTTCTTGTCCTCCATGTGCCTTATCAGAGCTTTGACAATTATCTGTTTCATGATCTTCCCAGAGACAGTAGTGAGCATGACAGGTTGATAGTTCCCAGGGTCCTCCTTTCTTCTCTTTTTAAAAATGGGTGTGATGTTTCCCTTCTTCCTGTCACCAGGGACTTCTCCTGACTGCCAGGACTTTTAAAACATCATGGAGAATGGCTTGGCAAATAAATCAGCTAATTCCCTCAGGACTCCAGGATCCAGCTCATCAGGTCCCATAGATATGAGCATGTTCAGATTCCTCAGGTGGTCATGAACCTTGTCTTTACTTCTTCACTTAGAGTGGAAGGGAGTTTGTCCCCCTTCTTGTTCTTACGGTCTTTTAACTCGGGAGGTTTGAGTAAAGAGGCTGCCAGTGAATGCAAATGTTGTTAAGATCCACACCCTTCTCCCCCTCTGTTGTTACTAACTCACCATTCTTGCTTTCAAGTGGGATACATGTTCTTTAACTTTCCTTTTCTGGTTCACATATCTGTAGAAGTCCGTCTTGTTATTCTTTGCATCCCTTGCCAAGTTCAGCTCCAGCTACACCCTGGCCTTCCTGACCTCATCTTTACACAACCAGGCAGCATCCCTATACTCTCCTCAAGACACCTGTCCCTGCTTGAACTGCCCTTGCAGTTCCTTCTTGCCTTTCAGTTTGACCAGCAGGTCTCAACTCAGCTGTGCTGGTTTCTTCCCTTCCTTGCCTGATTTCTTACACTCTATCCATTTCTTGATGCAAAGGACAACACCTCCTTCCCTCTTTCCCTTCCTGTGTCTTCTGAACAGCTCATAGCCATCAACAGCCACACTCCTGTCATAGAATTCATCCCACCAAGTTTCAGTAATGGTCACTATATCATACCTTTCCAGCAGCACAGAAGCTTCCAGCTCCCCATTTATTGCCTGTGCTGCATGTGTTTGTGTAGAGGCACTTCAGCTGGGCTGTTGGCTCTATCACCTTCTTAGACAAGCACCCTTTAATTCCCTTAAAGTGTTTCACAGATGGTTCCTTGTAGGCTCCCACTACCTCAGGAGCCCCTGGCTTGTGTTCTCAAGACATTGACTGTGCTGAAGCGTCCCCAGAATGCCTCAGGACAACAGATTGAAGGCCCTTACTCACACCTCTAACCCTGGTGCGCTCTTTTATTACACAGCTTGTCATAGAGAAGTATGATACTGTTATCCCCTCTTGATCAGCCTTGCAATTTCCTGAGCAAAGGCCCTCTTCTCCCTTTGAGTAAGGTGTTACCCATTAGACATCAGCAAGCCTGGTGCCATGTAGGCCAGCCCCTTAACAAACAAAAAAATTAAAAATTGTGGTGGTAACTCCATCCATGAAGCCATATACCAATAGACTGGATCTGTCTATTCCTTTCATTGTCACTGCCAGCAACTGGAAGGAGATAAATTACATCATATGTTGTGAAAGACAAAGATTAACCCTCACCTTTGTGCAATGTGTATTACAAAGAACTGTGGAGATTCTCATTTCATGGAAGCCAATATGGATCTTATCACTGACTGCCATGCAGTCAGGGTTTCATTTTCTGTTGTATTTTAGGGTAGTAAAGTAAAAAGAGTTTAGGGAGATAAAGTACACATTTCCACTATGCAAGGTGGCATTTTTTTGACATGAGATAATGATGACATGACTATGACCAAAAAATGAGGTTTGTTCAATAATAGTCTCAGCCAAAGTTTATTAAAATCAGTAGACGTTTTCTCCATTGAGCTTTGGATAAGGCACTTCATGGTAAATTACAGTTTGAAAGTACAAAAGTACTGTTCAATGACTACTTTAGGATAACACTGCATTTTTAATTTGAAGTGCATTGCTTCATCTCCTATAACAAACAGTAATAAAATCTTTGGCCCTTTGGAAAGTTACAATCATATGCTACTAAGTAATGTGCAAGAACTGGCCGAGAAAAATTGCATTGTCTTTTCAAACCAGTGGTTCATAAATTGGAATTACATGTGTGCTCACAGCCACCATATATATTTTCCAGCATATGCAAGTCATTAATAAATAAAGATAAAAGATAATGAATACAGTATTGAAGCAACAGTGATCAAAACCAAAAGATTCTGGTCAATGGACTGATTTTCTGTCTCCCTTCACCTTTTACATTAGACAAAAATTAGAAGTGCCTAATCATATGATATGCCACAGGACAAGTTAAAATGTCAAACTGACTAAACCATAGAAATGGATGACTGACCCAGTTTTGGTTTTGGGCAGAGATGTTCTGAAAAAAATTGATTTTCTTTATAAACCATGTTATCAATGTAAAAAAAAAAAAGGGGGGGGGGGGGGAAGAGCATTCTGTTTTAAACCTTGTCTTTCAAATTTGAAACAATGCCATTTAAAAGAACATTTCCCCACAGTTTTCCTATCTTGCTATTAGAGACAGTATTGATGCTACAGTCATCATGGCCAAAAGCTATCAAAAAGAAAATTTAAATCCTACCTGATCATGTTCATTTGTTCCTTCCCAATCTATTTCTGTCAATTTGTGGCTAGTGTCACATGGGAGCATCTGTTTTGCAATTCTTTAACTTCTGCTGTGTATTACATATCAGGATATTTTGCAGTTCTGCTAATTTTTAATGTATTAGCACCATCTACATAGGTGAAATTCCCTGATAGCCATACAACACCAACTGTAGTTCTGCAATCAAAATTCTAAAATATGCTTGTTGATTTAGTGTACAGCAAAGGCTGATTTTTCTCTTTTATTGCAATGTATTCACTAAAGCTGGCTTTAGTAGCTATTTTATACTCAGAAAAAAAGGACAATACTTTTTACCTGAAAAAGCAGACATATAGGTTCAAATTACAATATTTTTATTTTTATTGTTTACTAGGTTTCTTTTGTGTGTGTGTAAGTATAAACTGAGTATTAAGTAAAAAATAAAACAACAACCTAACTCGAAATTCCTAGCCTATCTGTGTAACTTGCCAGTGCCTTAAACACTGTGTAACCATCCAGAATTTCTTATTTTCTCACTACTGTTTTGTCACATCATCTGATTTGATGCTGCAATAAATATCTGACTATATCTACAGCTCTAGGAAAACAAGGCTTTGGAGTTAAAAAACCTTTGTGCAAGTCTCCTGAAAACACAAATGAAACTGAAGTTTCACTTTGTGGCAGAGAGCAAAACAGGTTATACCACTCAACAGCTCAAAGACTTATTAAATGAGAATGGGTACTCTCAGACATTCAGTATATTTACCCTAACTTCAGGAATTACATCCTTACTAAAGGCCCTTTTTAACTCCAAAAAATAACCTTCAGCTGGCTAAAAATACAAGATAAGAAAAAGTGCAAGGTCCTGAACCTGGGTCCCAAGCACAGTCTGGGTGACAAGTGGACTGAGAGCAGCCCTGCAGAGAAAAACTCGAGGATGCTGGTTGATGAAGCACTTGACATGGACAGGCAATGTGTGCTGGCAGCCCAAAAACGTCAAGCATATCCTGGGGTGCATCAAAAGAAGCATGGCCAGAAGGCTGAAGGAGGTGATTCTGCCACTCCTGTGAGACCCCACTTGGAGTACTGTGTCCAGTTCTGGAGCCCTGGAGCCCTCACCACAGGAAGGCCTTGCTGGAGAGGGTCCAGAATAGGGCCACAAATATGATCAGAGGTCTGGAGCACCTCTCCTGTGAGGACAGGCTAAGAGATTTGGGTCTGTTCAGCCTGAAGAAGAGACCTTACAGTGGCTTTCCAGTACCTCATTGAAGCTTAGAGAAAAGCTGGAGAGCCTGTGTTGATAGGACAAGGGTAGATTCAGTTTAGACATTGGAAGAAGTTCTTTACTATGAGGGTGGTGAGGGACTGGAACAGGTTGCCTAGAGCAGCTCTGGATGTCTCATCCCTGCAAGAGTTTAAGACCAGGATGAGGCTTTGAGCAACGTGGTTTAGTGGGAGGTGTTCCTGTACATGGCAGGGTGATTCAAACCAGATGATCTTTAAGGTCACTTCTAATTCAAGCTATTCTATGATTCCATAACATTTAAACCAAACAATCCTTTCCATATTAATAAGTTTGTATATTCATGTACTTGTGCATGGGTGTGTACAGAAATAATAAATGTGTATAGCTTCAAGATTATCTTAGTTACAGACCCACATCTGGGGCTTTGCAGAGGAAAAGTCTAATGAGCTAAATATGTTAATTCTCTTGCGCATTAGTGAAAGAACAGAAATAAATACGAACACAGCACCTTTACAACAACATTCATTACAGAAATATTTCAGCTTCTACCAACTTTATAGCTAAATCTTGCAATGTAATACATGTGCTGTCCTTCTTCCAGGAACAATAGTAATAATTTTCCCCCTTGTGCACCACAGAGCAGGTTCAAGATTCAGTTTACTGTCTTCTTACATACAGTCAAGCACTTGTGACAGCTGTGTGGAAAAATGGGTTACACTCACTTGACCTGGAGAAGTTATGTGAGACACAATGTGCCGCACACAAGTTTGGGTGTATGCACTGTAATTACAGCAGACCCACTTATAGCTGATTTCAAGCAGATGACAATACTTTAAAGAAAGTCTGCAAACTTCTCAGATTTTACCCTACCTTCTTCCCACCTGCCTGTCCCTCCCTGCCCTCCAAAATACACATACGCCTCATGTGCTAATCAAAAAATATTCTTACATCTCCCTTTCTAGCCAGCCTCCTTTCAGTGTGGTTGATGCCAACACTTCAGAGCAGTGTAAAGTCAATCTGTCTGTGCTGCTTGAGCAACTTAATGTGAATATGGAACAGTGTGCAATGCCAAGACTAGATTTCATTCAAATCAACCTATCTTTCAGTAGTTCAGGTTTCCACACAGTTGCTAAAATTTGCATTGAAATTCAAATAAGACCAATTCGCTGGTTAGACAATAATTTTGACTCTTATGAACAGTTACAGCAAGCAAATATCCAAAGCCCCAAGCAGTTTTTCAAGTGATGCTGTACATCTGAATAACAAACAGTATCCCTTTAATGCCTGCTTAGAAGTGAAACATGAACAACAATAGAGGCATTTTAGGACAGCCGTTTGGTATCAGTAACAGCAAGAACATGAGAAAATCCAGTTCTCTCATGAAATTCACCTTAGCCTAGGGCTGTGTTTCCCCACCCAGTGGGTGTAACTGACAGGCTTGTCAGCCTGCCCCAAGCTTTCCCAAACTCCCTCCAACCTGAAGCTGTCCCATAGCAATGTGTGCTTTTCACAGACATTTCTGTTCACTGGCACCAATGGATTTCCACAAGTGAGATGAAAACAGGGGTGAGTGACCTGTCTGCAGCAGAATGAGGAAATGTCAGGGCTTGTAACAGAGTGCTCCACCTGCAGAAAAGCAACGACCGGAAAACCAAGAATATGCCAGCACATTTCTTGGCCAATTTTTCCAAAGCATTATTAGTCTTCTTATATACACAAGTGCTCTAAATCAAGTTCATGTAACACAGTCACAACGTGTTCCACATCAAGCCAGTTTGTCTGCTGTAAGTTTAAAGACCTCGGCCCCCCAGGAAACACCAGCGTTAGCGTATGCCCCCTTCCTTCTATTTCGATCAAATGAAAATCACATCACTTATTGTGGTGGAGTAGGAAGGTTCCCCCACACACACAAAGAATTCCACAGCTAACTCAGCTGGAGAAGCAGATGAAAGCTATATTTTACAAGCAGATATGGAATGCAATTAATATGTACAAAAATATACACCCTTCCCTTCCCTTCCCAAACCTTCCCTTCCCTTCCCAAACCTTCCCTTCCCAAACCTTCCCTTCCCAAACCTTCCCTTCCCTTCCCCCTTCCCAAACCTTCCCCTTCCCAAACCTTCCCTTCCTTCCCTTCCCAAACCTTCCTTCCCTTCCTTCCTTCCTTCCCTTCCCTTCCCTTCCCTTCCCTTCCCTTCCCTTCCCAAACCTTCCTTCCCTTTCCTTCCCTTCCCTTCCCAAACCTTCCCTTCCCTTCCCTTCCCAAACCTTCCCTTCCCTTCCCTTCCTTCCCTTCCTTCCCTTCCCTTCCCTTCCCTTCCCTTCCCTTCCCTTCCCTTCCCTTCCCCCAAACCTTCCTTCCCTTCCCTTCCCAAACCTTCCCTTCCCAAACCTTCCCTTCCCAAACCTTCCCTTCCCAAAC
Source organism: Picus viridis (assembly GCA_033816785.1). Taxonomy (NCBI): domain Eukaryota; kingdom Metazoa; phylum Chordata; class Aves; order Piciformes; family Picidae; genus Picus; species Picus viridis. The sequence goes on from CM066606.1 coordinate 48,558,396, forward strand.
CTTCCCAAACCTTCCTTCCTTCCCAAACCTTCCCAAACCTTCCCCTTCCTTCCCAAACCTTCCCTTCCCAAACCTTCCCTTCCCTTCCCTTCCCTTCCCTTCCCAAACCTTCCCTTCCCTTCCCAAACCTTCCCAAACCTTCCCTTCCCTTCCCTTCCCTTCCCTTCCTTCCCTTCCCAAACCTTCCCTTCCTTCCCTTCCCTTCCCTTTCCTTCCCTTCCTTCCCTTCCTTCCCTTCCCTTCCCTTCCCTTCCTTCCCTTCCTTCCTTCCTTCCCTTCCCTTCCCTTCCCAAACCTTCCCTTCCCTTCCTTCCCCTTCCTTCCCTTCCCTTCCTTCCCTTCCCTTCCCTTCCCTTCCTTCCCTTCCCTTCCTTCCCTTCCCTTCCCTTCCCAAACCTTCCTTCCCTTCCCAAACCTTCCCTTCCTTCCCAAACCTTCCCTTCCCCTTCCCTTCCCTTCCCAAACCTTCCCTTCCCTTCCCAAACCTTCCCTTTCCCTTCCCTTCCCTTCCTTCCCTTCCCTTCCTTCCCTTCCCTTCCCTTCCCTTCCTTCCCTTCCCTTCCCTTCCCAAACCTTCCTTCCCTTCCCCAAACCTTCCCTTCTCCCAAACCTTCCCTTCCTTCCTTCCTTCCTTTCCCTTCCCTTCCTTCCCCTAAACCTTTCCTTCCTTCCTTCCCTTCCCTTCCTTCCTTCCTTCCCTTCCCCCTTCCTTCCCTTCCCTTCCCTTCCTTCCCTTCCTTCCTTCCTTCCTTTTCCCTTCCCTTCCCTTCCTTTCCTTCCTTCCCTTTCCCTTCCTTCCTTCCCTTCCCTTCCCTTCCCTTCCCTTCCCTTCCCTTCCTTCCTTCCCTTCCCTTCCCTTCCCTTCCCAAACCTTCCCTTCCCTTCCTTCCCAAACCTTCCTTCCCTTCCTTCCCTTCCCTTCCTTCCTTCAAACCTTCCTTCCCTTCCCTTCCCTTCCCTTCCCTTCCCTTCCTTCCCCTTCCTTCCCAAACCTTTCCCTTCCCTTCCATTCCCTTCCTTCCAAACCTTCCTTCCCCAAACCTTCCTTCCCAAACCTTCCTTTCCTTCCCTTCCTTCCTTCCTTCCCTTCCTTCCTTCCCAAACCTTCCCTTCCCTTCCCTTCCCTTCCCTTCCTTCCTTCCCTTCCCTTCCTTCCTTCCCTTCCTTTCCTTCCCTTCCCTTCCTTCCCTTCCTTTCCTTCCCAAACCTTCCTTCCCTTCCTTCCCTTCCCTTCCCTTCCTTCCCTTCCCTTCCTTCCCTTCCCTTCCCAAACCTTCCCTTCCCAAACCTTCCCTTTCCCTTCCCTTCCCTTCCTTCCCTTCCTTCCCTTCCTTCTTCCTTCCCTTCCCTTCCTTCCTTCCCTTCCTTCCCTTCCCTTCCCTTCCTTCCTTCCTTCCCTTCCTTCCTTCCTTCCCAAACCTTCCCTTCCTTTCCTTCCCTTCCCTTCCCTTCCCTTCCTTCCCTTCCCAAACCTTCCCTTCCCTTCCCTTCCCCCTTCCCTTCCTTTCCCAAACCTTCCTTCCCAAACCTTCCTTCCCAAACCTTCCCTTCCCAAACCTTCCCTTCCCTTCCCTTCCCAAACCTTCCAAACCTTCCCTTCCCCTTCCCTTCCTTCCTTCCCAAACCTTCCTTCCCTTCCCAACCTTCCCTTCCTTCCTTCCCTTCCTTCCCTTCCCAAACCTTCCTTTCCCTTCCCTTCCAAACCTTCCCTTCCCTTCCCTTCCCCTTCCCAAACCTTCCCTTCAAACCTTCCCTTCCCTTCCCTTCCTTCCCTTCCTTCCCTTCCCCTTCCCTTCCCTTCCTTCCCTTCCCTTCCCTTCCCTTCCTTCCCTTCCCAAACCTTCCCTTCCCTTCCCCCTTCCTTCCCTTCCCTTCCCAAACCTTCCCTTCCTTCCTTCCTTCCCTTCCCTTCCCAAACCTTCCCTTCCCTTCCCCTTCCCTTCCCTTCCTTCCCAAACCTTCCTTCCCTTCCCTTCCTTCCCTTCCCTTCCCAAACCTTCCTTCCCAAACCTTCCCTTCCCAAACCTTTCCCCTTCCCTTCAAACCTTCCCTTCCCTTCCCTTCCCTTCCCTTCCCTTCCCTTCCTTCCTTCAAACCTTCCCTTCCCTTCCTTCCCTTCCTTCCCTTCCTTCCCTTCCCAAACCTTCCCCTTCCCTTCCCTTTTCCTTCCCTTCCTTCCCAAACCTTCCTTCCCTTCCTTCCTTCCCTTCCCTTCCCTTCCTTCCCAAACCTTCCCTTCCCTTCCTTCCAAACCTTTCCTAAACCTTCCCTTCCCTTCCCAAACCTTTCCCTTCCCTTCCCTTCCCTTCCCAAACCTTCCCTTCCTTCCCTTCCCTTCCTTCCCTTCCTTCCCTTCCCTTCCCTTCCCCTTCCCTTCCCTTCCCTTCCCTTCCCTTCCTTCCCTTCCCTTCCTTCCCTTCCCCTTCCCTTCCCTTCCTTCCCTTCCTTTTCCAAACCTTCCTTCCCTTCCCTTCCTTCCCTTCCCTTCCAAACCTTCCCTTCCTTCCCAAACCTTCTTCCTTCCCAAACCTTCCCTTCCTTCCAAACCTTCCCTTCCTTCCCAAACCTTCCCTTCCCTTCCCAAACCTTCCCTTCCCTTCCCTTCCCTTCCCTTCCCTTCCCTTCCTTCCTTCCCTTCCCCAAACCTTCCCTTCCTTTCCTTCCCTTCCCTTCCCTTCCTTCCTTCCTTCCTTCCTTCCTTCCCTTCCCTTCCCTTCCTTCCTTCCCTTTCCCTTCCTTCCCTTCCTTCCTTCCCTTCCTTCCCAAACCTTCCTTCCCTTCCCTTCCCTTCCCAAACCTTCCCTTCCCTTCCCTTCCCTTCCCAAACCTTCCCTTCCTTCCCTTCCCTTCCCAAACCTTCCCCTTCCTTCCCAAACCTTCCCAAACCTTCCCAAACCTTCCCAACCCTTCCCTTCCCAAACCTTCCCTTCCCTTCCCAAACCTTCCCAAACCTTCCCTTCCCTTCCCTTCCCTTCCCTTCCCTTCCCTTCCCTTCCTTCCCTTCCCTTCCTTCCTTCCTTCCCTTCCCTTCCCTTCCCTTCCTTCCCTTCCCCTTCCTTCCCTTCCCTTCCCTTCCCTTCCCTTCCTTCCCTTCCCTTCCTTCCCTTTCCTTCCCAAACCTTCCCTTCCCTTCCCTTCCCTTCCCTTCCCTTCCCTTCCCTTCCCTTCCCTTCCCTTCCCTTCCCTTCCCTTCCCAAACCTTCCCAAACCTTCCCAAACCTTCCCAAACCTTCCCTTCCCTTCCCAAACCTTCCCTTCCCTTCCCAAACCTTTCCCTTCCCTTCCCTTCCCAAACCTTCCCTTCCCAAACCTTCCCTTCCCAAACCTTCCCTTCCCTTCCCAAGCCTTCCCAAACCTTCCCAAACCTTCCCAAACCTTCCCAAACCTTCCCAAACCTTCCCAAACCTTCCCAAACCTTCCCTTCCCAAACCTTCCCTTCCCAAACCTTCCCTTCCCAAACCTTCCCAAACCTTCCCTTCCCAAACCTTCCCAAACCTTCCCAAACCTTCCCAAACCTTCCCTGTCCCTCCCTTCTCCCTCCCTACCTCCCCTTTTCCCCAAAAGTGTTAGAGAGAAAGAGATAGGAAGGTAATTAATAGGGGAAAACTTTGTTAAAGCTCAAAGCGAATGCAAAAGTTAGTTTTCTCTTATCTGGTTAGCAAGAATCGTTCCTGCGTCGCAAGCTGTTGCTTCAGAGAGAGAAAAGCAGCCAGCCCACAGTACAGGGGGAAGAAGACTGACTGCCCCCCCCCCCCCCCCAACTGGAAGACTAAGCTAGAACTCACAGCCGGGTTCTACCAATGAAATTGATTTAGCATATCTTGTTTTTATTCTAATGCCAAAACATTCAGCCAGAGTGTTCAGAAAGTGTCCTTCTCTTAGAGGCACAGCCTAAACCAATCACACCTTCCCTTCCCAAACCTTCCCTTCCCTTCCCAAACCTTCCCTTCCCTTCCCAAACCTTCCCTTCCCAAACCTTCCCAAACCTTCCCTTCCCAAACCTTCCCTTTCCTTCCCTAATGGACGCTAAAAATATTACTTTCAATGCAAATGGAATATCAGAATACAACCCAACATGAAGTCTAGATGAGGTCAGAGTCACTTTTTCTTTCAGTTCAAAACAAAAACATTAAAAGCCACCCTCAATCTATATAACAGCAGAAAAATTACAGCTTCATTGTAGTAATCCCAGATGGGAAACACCCTTGCTAATTGTTAGCCTGGGCTGTAATCATAGCAGTCACCCTTACCTCATTCGCCTTCTTAAAATGAAACTCTGGCAGGCAGGACTAAACCATTTATTCTGTGTAAAACTTCTACATGGAAAAAAAAAAAACCAAAACTGCAAAACAAAACAAAAAAACCCAGAACAAACCAACTAATATATTGCCTTTCTCATATTTGCATCTGCTTTCCCTCAGTAGTGAAATGAGCAGAGTTAATTAAATAGCCCAGGTTATCCTCAGATTTCTATATTTGCAAGGAATATATACTTCTCTGTAACATGCAAATAGCCTTTAGCTGAAACCAGTAATGCAAATGACAATACGGTCTCAACTTAATCAGTATGAAGTCAAATGTAGTTTTATAGGTTTACAAACTTTTCTACACGTTTTTCAACAAGCATAGGTAGAAAATATGTAGGAACATGGTAGCATTCAAGCATAGCAAATATTTTTTCCATTCAGAATTTACTGCAAACCAGATAAAGTAGTACAATAAAAAGCCTTTCACCTAGGTGCATCTTTCAAAATTGATTGCTTCAGCAATCAGTATTAGCTTCTTTCTCTGTTGCATGCTGCTTGGCAAGGTACTACTGTAATGGAATTTGCACCGGAGGAACAGTGGAGAGTCAAAACCTAAATTTGGTAACATAGGCTAAGAAAAGAGCTCAAAAGGGCTCAGAAGAACTTTTCCAGTTGGACAGAATCCCTTTAATTGTGTAACATGAAAACAGCATTTCTTCCAAAATACACTATAGAAACTAAACATTGTACAGCAATTGACAAGAAACCACTCAAATTTGAATGTTTAAAGATATTTCCCATTTTAATTTAGGAATTTAGTTCTGCATCTTGCAAAGTACGTTATTTTGAACCGTAGCTACTGAAAGCTCTAAAGAGTTAACTAATGCAGCTTTTGCTATTTTGAAACATCTACAAACTTCATGAAGTATGCTGAGACATACTGCACAGTCCAATCAGTAGATCCTCAAGGGATCCACAAGATCCATACTGCCTTTGTAGAAATAATGGCAGCTAATAAGGTCTCAGTTGCTCTTGCAGTGAATCCATCCTTCAGATGATTGAGAAGATCATTAGAGTTTTTCTACCTGCTTCTTTACTGCTTATTTTGTTTTCAAGCTATGGTAAAATATGTATAACACACAAATATTTTATCTAAAAGTGATACTAATTGTAACAAGAGACAGAAGATTTTTCACTCATTAGATGCATGAATACGGAAAAATCCCAATAATTATTTTCAATGTTGGGAATCCCAAGATTTGCCCTATTTGAATTTCTACTCTAAGAACTTCAGCAGTAACAAGGCTGTAGCACTCATGTCATACCACACTATGCTATAAAATAAGAGCTTTTCTATGATTCTTCAAAATCAGAAAAAAATCATATATAATTTCTTTCTTTTGAGAAAATATCTTCAAATTTATGCTCTAAAAATATTAAAATTGGCCTCAAATAATTCTTAAAAAAAAAAAAAAAAAAAAAAGAAGAAAGAAAAAAGTGTCTTGCTTTATATCACTTCCCTACCTAGGATTTTATTTTGTGTAATGTAAAAATTCAAAGCCGCAAATAGCTTCAAAACAGCAGACATTTCCTCATCCTCGCCTCCCCTTCTGCCCTCCTGTCTCCATCCAGAGAAGGAAAGAGATTGATGTTTTTAATGAATATTTCCGTGTTGTGAAATTAGAGGCACAAACGAGGCCAAAATATCAACAGCTAGACTATTTATTACATAAATAAAGTGGATGGACATAAATAAAGTGGAGGGATCAGAAGGGGAGAGAGAGAGAATAGGAAGAGAGAGAAGAAAGGGAGAAGAGGGAAAGAATTAGATTACCACACCCCTCACCCCCTAAGACAGTTTGAGTCTGTGGAGGAAAGGTGCTGCAGGAGATGTTTGGTCTGTTGAGAAACGGTGCTGCAGGAGATGTTGGGTCTGTAGAGGAAGGGTGCTGAGGCTTTGACTGTAGAAGGGAGGAGGTCCTCTGGGCAGCTTCTTCAGCTCCATGAGTTGCAGCAGGCGGAACTTAGAGCATGGAGAGAGGGTTTTCAGAGTCCAAGATCCATTGTGTTGGCCCCGTGATGTTTCCAGCATTCTGCAACTTGCTTCTCCAATTTTCTCCTCCAAAGCCAGTAGTTGCTCCAGTCTTTTATACATTTTTTTAGTCCTTAGGCAAGTGTCCAGGTGTTGTTCCCCAGGATATAGTTCTGGGAAATCCAGGTGTTGTTCCCCAGGATATAGTTCTGGGAAATCCAGGTGTTGTTCCCCAGGATATAGTTCTGGGAAATCCAGGTATTGTTCCCCAGGAAATCTTTGTGTACTCAGGTGAGTTTGGGCAGCCACTGGATGGAGGCGGGGAAGGCCTCCACCTCCTCCTGCTCCATCTACCTACCCACACACTCTTTACACATCAGGAACCATTGTCCTTTCCTGGGGTATCTGATGGCTGGAAATGATCTTGTCCTGAGGGTGTGAATGCTGGGCCCTTGGGCCATTGTTGTAGGCCAGCTGCAGTCCTGTGAGCAATGTTATCTTTGCACCTTCCAAGAGTCCTTCCAGTGGCTCTGCCCAATGCACATCAGCTATTGTCTGGACAAGCAGCAAATGATTTTATCTTTGTTGAGTCAACCCAGGAGAGACAAGCTTTAGTCTCTCACACCTCCTCCCCTTAAATGCCATAAAAAAATATTTCTGAAGTTTGCATCTCTTATTTACAACTCCAGCGGTGCCTACAAAACATAGTCAGAGCTACACACACATGAATTCCTGACTGTACTAGCATTTCCTTTATTACAGCTTCTTTCTGCCATTCAGTGGTATCCCCTCTTTCTGCCTCTAAACCCTCTTTAGCTATGATGCTGAGGTAATGATGATTGACATTTGTTGTTATTTAACTCCCCAAACCCATATGTTGGTGGCAAATGATGAAGTTATTTCACTCTGATCTTCCTGTGGTGAAGTCTTCCAAAGAGAAGGCAGTATCAGCAACCACTGCAATATCCACTTTCCAAGTCCTGGTCCTGGAAATCTCACTTTGTAATCCCCAAGTGCTCACTAGGATTGAAAAAAGCAGGAATTAAATGATGGTACGAAGGGAAAGGCAAGGTGAATAATGCTTCTCCTTCTACTGATTGTCTCAATCCCTTGGGAAAAAAAAACACTTGAATTTCTTTTGCTATGTAAGCAAAAGAAGAAGACACAGAGAAGACACAGAAGACACAGGAGAAAAAGTTAGAAATACAGAAAGGGAGGAAGAAATAAGCAAGGGGTAGCAAAGCAAAAAGATAATTACCACTGTGGATCCAGCTGATGTTTTGATAATCCCTGAAGGTCTTGATCCATGGTGGAGAAGCCTACAGCAGCAAAGGCTGAGATGTTGGAGCTAGATGAGACCTTGCTGCTTGATCAGTGTGGAAGCTTCAAACTCTCCCTGTTGCCTCTTGGGTTTTTTATCTCTTACAGACCCATACATAGTCACACTGTCCCATTCAGTTGAACACATTTGACTGGTGTCAGCACTGGTCCCACATGTGGTTTAGCTGTGCCTGCTCTGATCTCACAGTAACATTCCTGAGAGCAGAATTTGTCCAGTTTTCAGCAGCTGTTGTCACAGAGCTTCTGGTAATGGTGTGAAAACACCCTGAGGAACTGCTCTGTCAGTCACCTTTTGAGCATCCTGTTTCAGCAAGTCCCAGCATCTGCTGGCTATCAGTGTGGAGTTTGTGGTCTTGTAGATAAGAGATTGCTCTTGAGACAATAGTGTAAAAACAAACATGAGGATGTGAGTCCTGTTTACAGTGGGATCCAGTGTCAGCACAGAGCTTGTGGTCCTCCGGGACAATGATGTAAAACGTTTTGGAAAGGTAAATAATGCTGAAGCAGTTAAAGGGAGACAAACCTAACTCCTTATACTGAGGCAGATGGGCAGATTAATCTTGATGCTTTCTGTGTAATATCAGCTATATTTAATGTTGAAAATAGATGATATCTGGAGTTGCCATGATATGTAGGGATTTTTCATCTGTTCCCTTAACCAGATCATAGAATCATCGAATCATAGAATAGTCCAGGCCACAAGGGACCTCCAAAGGTCATCTAGTCCAACCTCCACACAGTCAGCAAGGACATCCCCAACTAGTCCAGTGGCTGCTGCTGTTCTTCATGAAGAAACTGCTGTTTTATTGCCAGACAAGATTAAGATGTAACCAATAGATTGGAGACATAAATGTTTCTCTCGACTTCTCAGAAAGCTCTTCAGCTTTTGGAATACCAAGCAATGTCAGCTGACCAGGTAACATGGTTAGAGTGAAAAGCCATGGTGATCACCCAGGGAAAACATTTCAAATAACTATGTGATAACTATGTGAGCTATGTGATGGACTGGTATTGCTACTCCAGAGAAAATACCTTTAGGAATTTTCTGAATGGCAGTAGATACCCACATTGGCTACATGTCTACTAGTTGCACAAGCAGTTTATAGAACAAAAAATAACACATCTCTAGTGTCAGTTTGCAAATAATATGTATATTCAAAGCCAGAATGCAGTTGAGAATATTAAAATTGGTAATGCTGCAAATATTATCACCTCTAAACTGATGTGTTATCTCTGTAAGCTTTTGTGTGCTATTATTTTATGTTTTGAAATCTGCTTTCATTTTACTACCAGAAAATTAAAGACTTTCCTTAGACTGGTAGAAATCAAAATTTAATAAATTCAGCAAATGAATTATCCACACATAAGCACAGTCACTACCTAGTAAAATTTGATGCTAAGACATTTTTGAGATAATTCTCTAAATACCCAACAATTTGCTAAGACAGCTGGAGTTGCATTTTATCCTTTCAGCTACATTTTCCAGTATGTCATTCCATGCTTGACCCTGAGTTTTGATGTATGTTAGAGCTTCATTAGAGTGTATATATATTATCCAACTTAGCAGGATTATTAGTGTAATTAGCATTGCTGGTGTGCTGCTTTTCCTACTGCTAGGCAGTAGTGTCTGAACAGACGTCTGGGAATGATTATTTTCTTTTTTTATTGTGGTGTATGCTGACACCAGATGAACTTACACAAAGTTCTTAATCCTCACTACAGGGGAAATTTCTTGGTGTAACCTTTTGATTATTACTTTATATTTCTGTAAGTTGACATTCTGTTCCTAGTCAGTTGGAGGAAAAAAACCAGTATGATCAGTTTGTAACAATAAAATAAATTAAATTCCCACAGATTGGCATTTGCTTCATTAAATTTGCACCAAAGTTATTTTACTGCAAACTCCTCACTTAGGAGTTCTACATTCAGGACTGCAAGCAACAGTACTGGCCTTGATTGTTGGTCTGGGAAACAATAATACTTTAACAGAATGCTGCAGTAAAAACTAAGATAATGTCTAGACATTGGTTGCTTGGTCTTATAAATAACACTGTGTATTTAACTAAACACTTTTTAAACCACAAGTTAAAAATGAAACTTCATCCTAGAAAAAAATAGCTCTGTACCTGAAACAGTATTTAACTGTTCATTATATACTACTCTGAACCACAGACATTTCCTATTAATATTTCCCTTAATTTGTATAAGTCTGTACTTATGAATTGTTGGATATAATGATTACTGAAGATGATTACTGGGTCATTCTTAATTTAATATGAGTAATGCAATGAGTAATAGATTATATACAAACTGATCCTAAGCAAAACAAAACAAACCAATATATAACAAATTACCTTCCCCTAAACCATGGAGACATAATTCTATAACATGGCATGACATAAATGACATGGATAAGTGACAGCCCATAAAGAATAATTTAGATTCAGAGGATCTTAATGTTGACATCTTGTTCAATACTTTGTTCAGAGCAGGAGTAACATGGATCAGGTTGCTCGGGGCATTATCCAGTTGTTTTGAATATATGCAAACATGGAGATATTTTAATTTGATTTTACAAGGATAGAAACAAAAATTACTTTTATTTAAGTAGAAGTCTTTCCTGTGAGTTGTGCAAAAACTTAAGTCATCAGCAGGATTTACAATGCTTTTTACTTTCTTTTGAAATTTGCAATAAATATACCAGATTTGCAGACTCAATTTAGATGTAAATGTCAAATGAATATTAAAGTATTTTACTATATCATTCAAAAATAAAAAAGAGCAATGATTGATGTTGTGAGCATGAATGCACAGGCATTTTGTAAAGCGCTTTCTTCACAAAATATATAAAGGGCTTCTTCAAGGCAATATTTTTTAGCGACATGGTTAGATTACTTAAACGCGTAAAAATAATTAACTGTACATAACATTTAATGGGAAGAAGTTAGAATAAAAGTATTGTAAGGAGGGTGATATTGTTGAAGGCAGACATAACCAATGACAATTCAGAAGTAGAAACTTCCTTCCTTCCTCACCTTGTGTCCACACAGCAAAGAACTTACAAATTGTACATGAAGTGTTTCATTTTTTTCCTGATTATCTTTTAAATCACCTTCTATAAATTCACTAGGAAGTTCTTGGCATTCAACATTGATATAAGGTTGGGTCTGTGAATTATTCAATTTAACTTTCTAAAACACAAGTGTGGCATCCTTTCTGATTGTACTACAATATACCACCAATATTGTCTGATAAACTATCTCTTTCAGGAGTTCTTGAAAACATGGAAATATATAAAGATATTTTGAGTATCATAGTATCCTAGTATCCTAGTATCAGTCAGGGTTGGAAAGGACCACAAGGATCATCTAGTTCCAACCCACATGCCATGGGCAGGGACACCCCACACTAGATCAGGCTGGCCAGAGCCTCGTCCAGCCTGGTCTTAAACACCTCCAGGGATGGGGTCCCAACCACCTCCCCGGATAACCCATTCCAGGGCTTCACCACTCTCATGGGGAAGAACTTCCTCCTCATGTCCACCCTGAATCTCCCCACCTCCAGCTTCATTCCATTCCCCCTAGTCCTAGCACTACCTGATAGCCTGAGAAGTCCCTCCCCAGCCTTCTTGGAGGCCCCCTTCAGATACTGAAAAGCCACAAGTAGGTCACCTCAGAGCCTTCTCTTCTCCAGACTGAACAGCCCCAACTCCTTCAGTCTGTCCTCATAGGAGAGATGGTCCAGCCCTCTGATCATCCTCGTGGATCTTCTCTGGACACGTTCCAGCATGTCCATATCCCTCTTGTAATAGGGACTCCAGAACTGGACGCAGTACTCCAGGTGGGGACTCACCAGAGCTGAGTAGAGGGGGAGAATCACCTCCCTTGACCTGCTGGCCACATTTCTCTTGATACAGCCCAGGATCTGATTGGCTTTCTGGGCTGCAAGTGCACATTGAGAGCTCATGTTGAGCTTCTCGTCCACCAGCACCCCCAAGTCTCTCTCCTCAGGGCTGCTTTCCAGCCAGTCAATGCCCAGCCTCTATTTGTGTCTGGATTGCCCCAACCCATATGCAGGACCCTGCACTTGGTCTTGTTGAAGCTCATGAGGTTGGCTTGCGCCCACCTCTCCAGCCTGTCAAGGTCCCTCTGGATGGCATCCCTTCCCTCCAGTATGTCTGCTGCACCACACAACTGTTTTCTTGTAAGGTGACAAACAAACAAGGGAATGCTGTCTTCATCTTAGCACATGCAGCCTTGCTTGGCAGAAACTTTCACAGTAAACCCATCTATGCAAGCCCCAAACCATATGCTGAACTTGAAGAAATGGTGTGGTTTCTTTTGCAGGGTCTATACTACACCATTGCCTCTGGCTAGCTAAGCTTTTGCTTAAAACTTATACAATTAAAGGAAAAATCATATATGGAAAGAACAGTGGGATATTTAATAATCAGAATGCTCTTCTCAACAGGAAGTGCAACAATCATCGAAGGTATAGTCGCAATCAGGTCATAAAGGAAACTTCATCTTAAACTAGCCGTAATGTTTTTCATCTGTTCATGTTTTAATTATTCTAATTTTACTATGAAAATTCTTAATTTTCTTTGTTATCCTCAAATATTTCTATTTTTCTATTCGAAACTGTTCCTAGTGAAGTCTTGTATCTAGCAGCTACTCTTTAATCAGACATTAACTTAGCATACTTATTTCTTTCAAATAAAAATAAACACCTATGTTAATTTACCTGTGGAAGCCACTTGATGTGCTTGATTGGTTTTTTTTAATAATATTTTTTGGGTTTCTTTCTATTTCTATCTTTTTGAATATACTTTTGCTGTTCAGGAAGATTTGTCACTATATCTACTGGCTTCAGGGGGATTTGTACTGTAAACAGAAAACTGAATTCTACCTAACACATTAACTTTGACAAAACAAGAATGAACTGAGAGTGCGCATGTTTACTTCAATCCTTGCTACTTTTTTATGTACATAATATCAAGTAAGTCTTTATAATTTCAGTAGAATTCAGCCATAATAATTGTATTCCAACACCTTGATAATTTCACTCATGCACCTGATGAATTTTAATTAAGGTAATTTATTATAATGATATTTGTGTGTGTATGTGTGTGTGTGAAATAACGGTTTGAGACTTGATTTTGCAGCAAGGAATAATGGATGATCTTTTGTTTCTCTTTTACTTCAAGCTTTGGAGGCAGGATTCAAAACTGACTTATAGCTGAATATATGTGTTAAAAATAGCTGATGCACACTATCTCTTAATCAGTATGCTTTAGAATAATTTTCGTATTAGCTCATCTGTTTTCTTTTAAATAGAAACTGATAATCAAAATGTTAATCTACACTTTCTTTTCATAATCTAGCTGTTTTAAAAATGACTAAACTTTATGTAAACCTGATGGTTTTTATACTCCTCTCATTTTCCTTAATTTTTTTTTGCTATTAGTAAGAAATAAAAGATTTCACAATCTCTCTTGAAAATCTGTGTCTCAGATCCTTGTTTGCATTTCTTCCTCATAAATCCTACCAAGCAGATGTATATGCTTGTTGTCAGCTGTATTTGTCACTGTACAAGCTATGGCTTGCCAGTTTTTCAGCATGTTGTTAGACAAGATTTATTGTGTGCTGTCAGTACAGTAGTTTCTTTACAAAGAAGGAAATCTGAATAAGATTCCTGAATGAAGAAGCCATCCAGATAGTATTGAGTATAGAATTTATCTGATTTTCTGTAAGCTGATGTTTATTCAGTCACTCAGTTTTCCATTGCTGGGTATTTTGGATGTGAAAAAAAAATAAAATCTAGCCTATTCTTGCAATTTTTAATATTCTTTATAACATTTAAAATTACGCTCCTTGGGCTATCATAGTGATGAGTTATAGGCCAATGATATCATCACAGAACTGTTCACAGGAGATAGTACATTGACAGTGAATAAATCTTACAAGTGTGTTGTGAACAACACTGCAGCCTCTATCACAAGAAGGATACGGAAATTTCATGGCCATGGTTAGAGGCCCAGAGCACCTCTCCTGTGTGGAAAGGCTGAGAGAGGTGGGGTCATTCAGCTTGGAGAAGAGAAGGTTTCTTGGAGACCTTACAGTGGCCTTCCTGTATGTGAAAAAGGCCTACAGGATGGCCTGAGAGGGATTTTTTGCAGAGGCATGTAGTGATGGAAAAATAATGGCTTTGAATCAGAAAAAGATAGGTCTATATTAGCTATTAAGAAGAAATTCTTCCTAATAGGGGTAGTGAGGCATTGGGACAGGCTCCTCAGTGAAGCTCTGGAGCTGCCAGCGCTGGAAGTGTTCAAACTCAGGTTTGATGGAACCTTTGAGCCACTTGGTCTAGTTGGAGGTATCCTTGCCCATGGCAGGGTGTTGGAACTGGATGATCCTGTAGGTCCCTTCCAACACAAACCATTCTGTGACTCTATGATTCAGTTACTTTATAAATCCAGATTTAGCAGAATTAAACATTATGGTCTAGTTGCCCATTAACACACCTGCAAAGGAAAGCCCTTTCACATATGCAGATTTACACCTCTCCGGTGATGTGGTATAACTCAGTGATACAGATAGTGATTAGTGCTGTTCCAAGAACTACAAAAAGAAGAGAATTTGGTAAACACATTTAAAAATCTATTTACTGAAAAAACTTAAATCCACACATCAGGAATTTATCAGCTGTGGCTAAAGATACACAGTCATATACAAGGTACATCTTGTCAGTGTTTCTCAATGCTAGGTATTATTATTTTATCAAATTAATTCAACATTTATGAGTGTAATTTTCTCCCTTTCTTCTTAAAACACATTTTTCAAACATGAAAAATCCCATTTCCTTCTGAGTCTACCCAAATATATCTCCATTTTACTAGTCATCTGATAACAAGGAAAAATCATATTACACTGATTTGCCACATAATGTCACTTGTTTTCACTATCTTTCTTTATTAATTCGTGTCATAGAGGCTAACTGCTTGAACAATACAGGTCTCTTCAAATTGGGCTGCTGCTCCTTATGTGCCCAGAGAAAGTAAGTTACACATAAGACAAAGATCCATCCAGGCACTGTCATGTACTCAGTGAGGCTGCTGTTGCTGTTGATGGAAAAACTATACTGAAATTTTCCACATAATCTACCTCTGTCTCTACAGAGTCCTAATTCTTAGTAATTGTTCATAATAAAGCATTGTTGCATGCATTTAAGGTAGGATATTTCATCTGGCCAGCCCATGGTAAGCATAATCATGCTAGTAAAAAAAAAGAATTTAAAAAAGTACTCTGAAGATCCTGGATTTGAACAATGAACTCCTTTGCCTCAGTAAAGCAACATTTGTTGTTTCTTTGGAAAAAAAAAAAAAAAAAAAAGGCTACAATTTTGCCTAGATTAAGCCTCCAAAAAAGCCTGTTTTGCATGTGCTTGGCAGAGATGCAGTACAGTTTGGTTGGTACAATTGTCAGAGCTTTACTTCCTCAGCTGGAACAGTGAGGCATAAGAGGCTGCCACTAACCTTCCAGGGTTGCAAAAAATCATGACCTGAGCCTAGATCCCGAGACTCCTGAAATGTTAACAGGCAAAGTATAGCAAAATGTGAATTTCCACAAATTATTTTTTTTCTACATGCAGTCTTTATATGCAATGCTTGGCCAAAGCAAGATTCACGTGAAGCAACCCAAAAAATCAAGCTCTACTAGCATATGCCTGAACTAGCCATTAAAAATAGGTGAAGGGAAGTGTATGTTACAATGAACGTGTCTCTTGGATTTAAGCATTGACCTTGTGATATTCTTTTTCCAGTTTGGGAGGCACAACCTGACATCCCGGCCCTTCCTCCTGAAATAAATGCAGAAGAGATAGTGAACATGCCTTCTCCTTTGTTATACAGCAAGGTTCAGTGAACAGAGCATTTATTCTGTTCCTACAAAATCTGTTGTAATTCTATCTGAATTGAGTTAAATACATATTTTTCATACCATATAAGGAGGACACAAGCCATTTATGTTGAAACTGTTTCAACATTAAAACATAGATTTATTTGGACAGTGGAGGAAAAGGAATCCATACTATAAATTATTCATTAGATTCAATAGCGTAATGTTATGTGCTCCAAAGAACACTGCACTATTTTGTTAAGTACAATATATTCTTGCATATGAATTAATCAGCTTTCTTTGACCAATGGGTGGAAAGGAGTCAAGATTCTGTAGATAGTGCTGACCTGCAGAAGAATGTCCCAAACAAAAGAGAAATTTGTTTGCTTGCTTCATTCCTGACAACATCTGAGTGAAATGTGGTCTCTTTATGTAGTTTAAAATTACATCAGCTGGTGCTGTAGATATTTTTCCTAGATGAGTCCTTTGTCCAGTTCTGGGCCCCTCAATTTAAGAAGGATATTGAGGCACTTGAAGGTGTCCAGAGAAGGGCAACGAGGCTGGTGAGAGGTCTTGAGCACAACCTCATGAGGAGAGGCTGAAGGAGCTGGGGTTGTTCATTCCGGAGAAGAGGTGGCTCAGGGGAGACCTTATTGCCCTCTACAACTACCTGAAAGGAGGCTGTAGCCAGGTGGGGTCTCTTCTCCCAGGCAACCAGCACCAAAACAAGAGGACACAGTCTCAAGCTGCACAAGGAGAGGTTTAAGCTTGAGGTGAGGAGAAAGTTCTTCACAGAAAGAGTGATTTGCCATTAGAATGTGCTGCCCAGGGAGGTGGTGGAATCATCGCCCCTGGAGTGCGACGTGGCACTTGAAGCCATGCTTTAGTGTTGAGGTGTTGGGTGATAGGTTGGACTTGATGATCTCTGAGGTCTTTTCCAACCTTATTGATTCTATGATTCTATTCTAAGGTTTCAGTCTTATCATCTCAAATAAAACAAGTCAGTGAAAATGAATTTTCAAAGGGACAAATAGGTGAATGAATTGCACTGCTATGAATTTCCTATTAAAACAGCAATAAATTAGTCTTGTCACTTAGCCAAGGGGCCTTCGTCCAAGAATCTTTGGTCTCTGGTGAAAGCAAAGCAAAACTTTCATTCTTTTTGATTTGTTGTTTCAATATTTTGGATTCTTAATACTGTATAACTTTCCTATTTACAAAACAACATGGCAAAATATTTAGAAGGTCCTGTCAGATCTAACACTGTTTTCTTAGAAGCTTCCACAGTTGTTTGTTTTTTTTAAAGTTCTTATGAAGCTAACTAAAAAGACTGCTAGAAGTCAGCTAGTATGCTTCATTCATTCATGTAATCCTAGGAAATGAAAAGAAATTGAAGTATAATTTCATGAGCGCCAAGTACAGTACCTGACTGCACATATGCAATCTCAGTGGCTTTGGCAAAATGAAAAAAAAGAAATATGCATGACCAAAGTGACTTAAGAAATAAGTGTGTGGCAAATATAAAAGAAACAAGCTTTTTGTTATGCAAGGAGAAGGAAGCCTACAAAGAGATGATTGACTAAATACTGCAGCTTGACAACATATACAGCTTACTGCACTGACAAGAATTTTCTGATGTGTCTGTTTTCTAAATTGTTACAGTAGGAAGAAAAGCTGAAACTGCATTTCCCCAGATATAATAATAAGTTTCTGAAGACAGAAAACTGTGAGAAATTATTAAGCTTTTACTGAGCTATGTTGTGTAACTTGTGCACATCTGATACTTTTCTTTCCCACTGCAGAAAATGTTGTCAGATCTTCCTCCTGTTTGGCCATGCATCTTTCCCTTCATGTCAGTGAAATGATACTGACCTAATGTGCAGACTATCTGCCCTATGGTACATATCTTCACATACGGTGTTGTTTTGAAGAATAAGAACCTGTAAAACTAGTGTTTCCAATTTCTGTTATTCCCCCCCCCCCCCCCATATTCATTCATGTTCTGGCAACACATTTTAATACTGAATCAGTAGTGCTGTTGATGTGACAGACCTTACTTTGAAATGGCGTGTTCCAGTGATTCATTCTTGTAAAACTCCAGTTCACTTTTGCAAGGGTATTGGTAGGACACAGATTTCATATGGTCAGAATAAGAATAGTGTCTCTGGGTTTTACTCTTGCACCTCTTGTACTTTAACAAATGAATTTTTTTCAGAATAACACTACGTCTTGCACCAAATGCCAATAAGATAATAAAGAAAATAGTA
Organism: Picus viridis; assembly: GCA_033816785.1. NCBI lineage: Eukaryota > Metazoa > Chordata > Aves > Piciformes > Picidae > Picus > Picus viridis. The sequence goes on from CM066606.1 coordinate 48,576,178, forward strand.
AAGAAAATAGCACTCATTCTCCAAACCTATCCCAGTGCTTTCAATATAGATCCCTGGATAATGTAGTCCATTTTACCAGAGAAAACTTACAACTATGACTTAATAGAGACAGTGAAATATTCTGCATCGTAAATTTCAGAAACTAATGCATAAAGAACAAGATGAGATTCATTGCAAAAACATATTTGCTTTCTCCTAAGAATGATTTTGTAGACAAAAATTGAGTCCTCAGGGAAACATTAGGAAGTTTACAGGATGAAAAGGCAGAAAGGAGAGTCAAAATAGATTTGTACAAGTCCAAATCTAAACACTGACACAAAAAATCTCTTACTTCTGCTGCCGAAGTTAAGAAAAGCTGCACTTTCTTGTTTACAAAGGAAAAACCAAAGACTTGTATATTGGTTTGAACCACATAATATTCCCCACTATCAGAATAATGGAATTACAACTACAGCATTTACATCTGTGCAGCGTTACAACCCTGGAAAGGAGAATCTCCATTGCTCTAGCTTTTCTGGTCCTTGAGCAAGTGGCCTTTGCTGAAATAATGATCACATCAGCTCCTGGGTCAATCATACCACAAATTTGAACCTCGAAAGGTTTTGCACTTTTAAGTAGAAGTTGGCATGTTAATAAAGGACTTTTAGTAGTTAAAGTCTGAGTCCAGTATATTTGAGTCTTTTCTGTAGATCCAAAGCCATCTGTTCCTCTCTTTTTTCCACCTACATTACTAACTTGATTTTTAAAAGGCACAAGCTGTGCAATAACACTTCCTGATGGAAGAAAGACAGGAGGGGATGGAGTCCACACTAAGGCTTGTATTTGACCCACAAAATCAGAATCAATAACACCAGGCAGCACAAATAGTCCTTCTAAGATAGCACTTGAATGCCCTATGAGCAAGGCACTCAGTCCTCTACCTATTGGACCATAGGCATTTAGCAACATCTTATGCACGTTGTAATCTCTTGTTGCAATTGACTGTGCTGTGGCAAGATCCAGCCCAGCACTTCCCTCTGTGGCTGGGAGGAAAGAGTTAATGATTGTCTGAGGGCGGGATTTTGTATCATCTCATGTCCCCTCCCTGCTCTCTGTTGCCTGCTTCCCATCATCAATGGTAAAGGGCTTCTGTAAATATCAAATCTAGAACAACACTCATTAGAGAGATGATTCTGCATCTTGCACCTGAAACAAAAGGTATTTTGCTGAAAACTAACAGGCCATTGTCTCATATTACACTTTCAACTGAAATGTCCCTTTTCTCCACAATTAAAACATGGTGGAGAACTTTTAAGAGCTGCCCTGAATTTGCCAGCCATCACAAAAGCTACATTAATGGCCATAGCCAGTAAGTCTGTTGTTGTAGAATTTAGTTTCTGACATGCTTTGATCATCTCTACTATTGTAGCTTCCTTTAAGAGGAGCAACATATTCTTACAGTCTGAATTTGCATTCTCCATGGCAAGCGTCCTGAGTAAAGTATCTCTTGCCTCCTCCTTGTCAACTTGTTTGTCTATCATATCCTTTAATCTATCTGTGAACTGTAGAAAAGTTTCTAATGGACCTTGTTTAATAGATGTGAATTTTAAAGTAGCCTTTTTCAGATCAGGAACATGTTGCAATGCTTGCTTTGCTAGTTGTTTACTTTGAGAATTTCTGAGTCCCAGGCTGCTTGACACTTTGGGTCTGTGTGTGGTGCTAGACCTAATTGTGGTCTGTTACATTATGTAAAGGATTCCCTCATGATCTCCATGCATTTTCAGTTGCTGTTGTGTGATATAAGCCATCCCACTTGTTCAAAACCAGAGTCACCCTGTGCATTAACACAGGAAGAGCTACTAAGTCTTTTCCTGTTTCTTCAATCTCATGTTCATTAATTTCCTTCTGAGTCACAATGGGATCACAAACTGCTGATCAATCTTTATCAATGGAAGTCTTAGAAGTGCTACAAGGTAGTAGCAGAGGTTCAGCAGGCTGCTTCTGTGCGGGGGGCTGTGGGCTGTTGAGACTGAGGCTGAGGTTGAAGCAGGGGGGGCTAGCAGCAGCGCTAACGGCAGCAGGGTAGCAGGCTGCTATTGCTGTTGGTCAGGTGCCAGCGCCTGTATCAGTGTCTGCAGCTCCTTCTTAGGGGTGTAGGCAGGCTTAGCGGTAGGGGGTGTGGAGGGGAGGGAAAGAGGGGGTGGATGTCGAAGAAGAGTTTTGTTATGGTGAACTGGCATTGATTCCTGCTGTAGCAGCTTTACAATCCTCTGCTAATTGCTCTAAAGAACCTTTAACCAATCTCCGTGTTGTAAGGCAAGATGTAGCAATTTCATCTCCTTTTGTTACTGCATCACGCAAAACCACCCTTCCCCTCTCCCAAGTCGAAACATGAAAAGCATTGTGCACGTTGCAACCTTCAGCACCTTTTCTAAGTCATATAAGCAACGGAGCAAGTTTCTTTTCATCATACATTATTGCTCTTTTTTCAAGATATGAGTAATGACTCCCAGTATTGATTTATCTTCTTTTGTTACTTGATTCCCCATTACGTGCTTGCCAAAAGGAGGCACCAACCCCCAGGGAGGCTCCAACCCTGTGATTATCCTGACTGCTCACCTCTGCTTCAGAGGTTTGCAGATTCTCTTATTTTTTCAGAGGTGTCTCTAATTTTTTTTTTTTTTTTTTCTTTTTTTTTTTTTTTTTTTTTTTAAATTTTTAATGGCCAGATGTTTGTACCACTCATGCCTTTTGAGCCTTTTGCACCTTCTGTTATGCTAACTCAGAGAATGCCACTGGTGTTAGGCTTCTAGCATGAAAGTCAATAAATTGAGCTCACAGAGATTAATCTAAAGGCTACCATTTGTGATGTCGACGAGCACAAGCATCTCCACAGTCCTGTTGAAGTGAAATTATTTGTTGGTGGTGCAAGTGGGAGTTGTAATCTACAGTTGCTGAAGGTGCACGTTCAGGGTCACCAATTATTGTCGTATAGGTGTTTGAATCACCCTGAGCACAGCTTCCAGGACAAGATGTAAGCAGGCAAAGACATTTATTACATTATACAGCAAAATTATGTAGTCTTTTTGAAAGAATAGATGTCACATCTTAATTGGCTGTTTTCTACTGGCATGTGTGTAATTAAGGCATACAATAGGTTAAAATAGCAAAACAATATTTTAACACATCCAACCAAACTCTGCCTAGATTATCTCCTTCAGTTACAACATGTTTACATTCTTCTCCACATCACAGACTAAACATAGCCTTCTCTATTTCAAACAAAGGCAAATCTTCCCCCCCACCACAGCTGATTAGACTGCTCTGGCAATATGAGGGAAGTCTCTCCAGTCTTTCTTCTAATGTGTGGGCCTGTGTTTCAGCTGTGGAGGAACTGACTCAGAAGTTAGTACAACTCCAAGAGGACACAGCCTATTCCTGCCCTTTGAAGCCCAGGGTTTCAGCTATTAAATGCAAGCATCGCTCTGTCCAAGAGAAGGAATCTGGGAAACAGACACCTCAAAGCATCCTCTAGTTTTACTTATTTGACCAGGGGAAGGACATGAAAAAGTCTAGCTCCTTGAGTATGTGGATTTCAAGGAGACTGTTCTTGGAATAACATTGCCCATTTCCAGTGGAAAATCTTCCAAAAAGAACAAATTGACACTACCTCTGATCCTCTTGAAGGGATCTCTAAGGCATACTTAGAATATGCAAGTGATTCTGATCTGGATTAAAGGGGCTGTACCTCCAGCAGGTGGAGGACAGGGACAATCAACTAGGCTAAGCCTGCCCAATCCAAGCTGCCATATGCTGTAGAGGTGATAAAGTTTCCATGGTACACATAAAGAATATCCTAGGGAAGAAAGCTTGGGTTAGCCCTGCCCCAGGTAAAAGCAAACCGATTCATGGGACCAGGATGCACCTGGTTGGTAATGCAGGAAGAGGGAAAAGTTCATTGTGTGCCACAGAATAATCTCACTCTAGGTAAGAATGTAGAGTAAATAGTATATATTATGCTGTTAACTGCTGTTGAGCATGATATAGAATAGTGTGGAAGAAGGGCTGGAGAATGTAGCAGTTCGAATCATGTAATACTCCCCATTATCAGAATCATGAATTTACAACTACAGCATTTACGGCTGTGTGATGTTGTGACCCTTGAAAGAGGAGTCTCAGTCGCTATCACTTTTCTGATCCTTGAGTGGGAGACTGCATTTTTTGCCTGTTACAGGATCTGGATGGGTGTTCCTTTCCCTTTTCCTTCTGTTCTCTGTATATACTGGTGTAATCTGATATCTTTGTAGCAGAGAAGTAAACTATTATGTGTAAATCAGCCAAAAATTCTCCCTCTGCCTTTTTAATCCCATTCCTTTTTTATCTTCCTTTTTTATCTGCTGGGATCTCAACACAGCAGAGAGGAGGCAGTCTAGGAGGTTCTTAGAGTGTATGGAGGACAGCTTCTTATCCCAGGTGCTGCGTGAACCTACCAGGGGTGAGGCTCTGCTTGACCTCCTCTTCACAAATAGGGAAGGGCTGGTGGGAGATGTGGTGGTCAGAGGGTGTTCAGGGTGCAGCGATCATGAAATAGTTGAATTTTCAGTATTCAAGGGGCAGCAAGAAGACCTCCACTCTGGACATCCGGAGGGCAAACTTCAGGTTACTCAAGGAACTAACTCAGAAGGTTCCTTGGGATACAGCCCTTAAAAATAAAGGGGTCCAGGAGAGCTGGACCTACTTCAAGAAAGAACTCCTGAAAGCACAGGAACAGGCTGTGCCAACGTGCCAAAAGATGAGCCACTGGGGCAGACGGCCAGCCTGGATGGGCAGTGAACTTCTAGAAGAACTAAGGGTAAAAAAGAGGGTGTAGCATCTTTGGAAGAAAGGTGAGGCAACCCATAGAATGTTTATGGATGTTGCTAGGTCATGCAGGAAGAAAATTAGGGAGGCAAAAACACATTTAGAGCTTAGAGTGGCCTCTGCTGTGAAGGACAACAAAATATCCTTCTATAAATATATTAATAGCAAGAGCAGGGGCAAGAACAACCTCCACTCCTTAGTGGACACAGAGGGGAACATAGTGACAAAAGATGAGGAAAAGGCAGAGGTACTTAACACCTTCTTGGCCTCAAATTTTAATAGCAGGACAGAATGTGTTCCAGGCAGCTGGCCTCCTGAGCTGACAGATGGAGCCAGGGAGCAGCATAGCACCCTTATGTTCCAAGAGGAGGTAGAGATCTCCTCAGCTGCTTGGATCTTCAGAAGTCCATGGGACCAGATGGGATCCATCCTAAGGTGCTGAGAGAGCTGGCAGATGAGCTGGCCAAGCCGCTCTCCATCATTTTTCAACAGTCCTGGCTCACTGGAGAGGTCCCAGAAAACTGGAAGCTGGCCAACGTGGTGCCCATCCACAAGAAGGGCCGGTTGGATGAGCCAGGGAACTATAGGCCTGTCAGCCTGACCTCAGTGTCAGGTAAGATTATGGAACAGGTCATCTTGAGTGCAATCACACAGCACTTACAGGATGGCCAGGGGCTCAGGTCCAGCCAGCATGGATTTAGGAAGGGCAGGTCCTGCCTGACCAACCAGATCTCCTTCTATAATCAGGTGACCCACCTGGTGGATGTGTGGAGGCCTGTGGATGTAGTCTACCTGGACTTCAGCAAGGCCTTTGACACTGTCCCCCACAGCAAACTCCTGGCCAATCCCTACTCTTAATGTCTGCCTGGCTGCAGAGAGAGGAGGCAGCGGCAATCAGGTCAGCACTGGGAGCTTGCTTTTGGCTTTACTTTCTTTTCTTTTCAGACCATAAGTCGTTGGTGGCTCAAGACATCCTGAAGAGGGGAGGAGGGGCAGCAGGCTCAGGTTGCCTACGTGCTTGAGCGCAATGATGTAGCAGGGGCAAGGGTTGCCATGGGAACCACGTGACAACCAAACAGAACCCAGTGTGTGGCTGCAGAGAGAGGAGGCAGTGGTGAGCAGTTCAGGTCTGGGTGCTCAGCTCTGGGTGCTCACTGGATGCTCTGGGTGCTCAGCTAGGCCTGCTCACTGATGGGAGAAAAAAAAAAATAGGGCGGGGTGGAGAGGGTGTTAGGACTAGGGGGAATGGAATGAAGCTGGAGGTGGGGAGATTCAGGCTGGATGTGAGGAGGAAGTTCTTCACCATGAGAGTGGTGAAGCCCTGGAATCGGTTGTCCAAGGAGGTGGTTGGGGCCCCATCCCTGGAGGTGTTTAAGACCAGGCTGGATGAGTCTCTGGCCAGCCTGATCTAGTGTGGGGTGTCCCTGCCCATGGCATGTGGGTTGGAACTAGATGATCCTTGTGGTCCCTTCCAACCCTGACTGATACTATGATACAATGATGCTATGATTCTTTTCTATTCTATTCTATTCTATTCTATTCTATTCTATTCTATTCTATTCTATTCTATTCTATTCTATTCTATTCTATTCTTAGAACAGGTGATCCGCCTGGTGGATGTGGGGAGGCCTGTGGATGTCGTCTACCTGGACCTCAGCAAGGTCTTTGACACTGTCCCCCACAGCAAACCCCTGGCCAAGCTGGCAGCCCATGGCTTGGACAGGAGTACACTGTGTTGGGTTAGGAACTGGCTGGAGGGCCGAGACCAGAGAGTGGTGGTGAATGGTTGATGGTAGGCTGAACATGAGCCTGCAGTGTGCCTAGGCAGCCAAGAGGGCAAATGGCTTCCTGGCCTGCATCAGGAACAGTGTGGCCAGCAGGAGCAGGGAGGTCATTCTGCCCCTGTACACTGCACTGGTTAGGCCATACCTTGAGTACTGTGCCCAGTTCTGGGCCCCTCAGTTTAGGAAGGATGTTGACTTGCTGGAACGTGTCCAGAGAAGGGCAATGAGGTTGGTGAGGGGTTTGGAACACAAGCCCTATGAAGAGAGGCTAAGGGAGCTGGGGTTGCTTAGCCTGGAGAAGAGGAGACTGAGGGATGACCTTCTTGCTCTCTACAACTACCTGAAGGGAGGTTGTAGCCAGGCAGAGGTTGGTCTCTTCTCCCAGGCAGCCAGCACCAGAACAAGAGGACACAGTCTCAAGCTGCGCCAGGGGAGGTTTAGACTGGCCATTAGGAGGAAGTTCTATACAGAGAGAATGATTGCCCATTGGAATGGGCTGCCCAGGGAGGTGGTGGGGTCATTGTCATTGGAGGTGTTCAGGAGGAGACTTGATGGGGTGTTTGGTGCCATGATCTAGTTGTTTGCTAGGTTGGACGCAATGATCTTGAAGGTCTCTTCCAACCTGGTTTTATTGTATTGTATTATCTTCACAAGATTCCTTTCTTCAGTCAGTTGGCAGGCCAGATTTGCAGATCTTCATTTAATGTAAACCCCTGCTAATTGTAGATGGTCTTGCTCCTGAAGCATACTAAATCATACTTGCCTTCCCTACCCATGGTAAGTTAGGCAGTCATCCCACACTTGTTCCAGGCATACTTACTTCAGCACAGTAGTTGGTCTTGATCTCCAGAGGCCCCTTATGACACTTGCTGTCCTAAGATATTGACACACCATGTAGAAGGGTGATGCTTTCTGAAAATTTTAGCCTGAGGTTGCCTTTAGCTTTATCCTTTTCAAGATTATTTAATTTCCAATTCCCTTTAATTCTCTTGTTGTGATTATTAGATTACTATCAGTATCAAAAATAGATATGATATAAATTTCCAGTATAATTTATTATAAAGTGACTGTTATAAGAGTATGAAATTTGATGAGCTTGCCCATGTCATACACTCCTCCAGCATTTGTCCCAAGAGTAACAGAGTTAAAAACATATAATGCCTTCATGCTGTGCAATTAGGGCTCACTAACAGGTGTAACAGAATTCAGTTATCAAAACTGGTTTGGTTATAAATCTAAAGCACATAATGGTACAGGATGCTACAGTTTCTGTGAAGGACAACAAAAAGTCCTTCTATAAATATATTAATAGCAAGAGGAAGGGCAAGGACAACCTCCACTCCTTGGTGGGCACAGAGTGGAACATTGTAACAAAGGATGAAGAAAAGGCAGAGGTACTTAACATCTTCTTTAGCTCAAGTTTTACTAGCAGGACAGAACGTCTTCCAGACAGCTGGCCTGCAGAGCTGGCAGAAGGAGCCAGGGAGCAGCCTAGTTTTCCTCTGTTCCAGGATGGGACAGTTAGAGATCTTCTGAGCCACTTGGACCCCCACAAGTCCATGGGTGTTACTGGTTTAGGCTGTGCCTTTAAGAAATGGACACTTTCTGAACACTCTGGCTGAATGTTTTTGATATTTGAATGAAAACAAAGATATGCTAAACCAATTTCATTGGTAGAAAGCAGCTGTAAGTTTTAGCTTAGTCTGTCAGTTGGGTCAGTCTCTTCTTCTTCTCCCTGTCCTGTGAGCTGGCCTGCTTCTCTCTCTGAAGCAACAGCTTGCTATGCAGGAATGACCTTGGATTAACAGAGCTAACCAGATAAGAAAACTAACTCTTGCATTCGCTTTGAGCTTAACAGAATTTTACCCCTTTAATTACCTTCCTTTCTCTCTAACCCTTTTGGGGAAAAGGGGAGGTAGGGAGGGAAAAGGGGGAACAGGCTGAACCCCCCTGGCCGCAGGGGGGTTGGGGAAAGGTCTCCTGTATTACATACATTGCTGTATATTTCCGTATATATTGTATATTTTTGTACTTATTCATTGCATTCCATTTCTGCTTGTAAATACAGCTTTCATCTGCTTCTCCAGCTGAGTTAGCTGTGGAGTCTTTTGTATGTGTGGGGGAACCTTCCTACCCCACCACATATATTTTAATTGGCCCCCAGCACACAGCTTGTGGATAATTGCTGTCCAGAAGCAGGGCAAAAAGGTTGCTTGATTTATTGCCTGCTCGAGTCGGAGTTGCAAACATGAAAGTGTTTTGGATTTTAGAGCGTTTGGTCTTTTCAGTTTGTTTGGTACTGGTCTACAAGTACTTCCTGGGATTGATTTTCGATTGCTTAGGCAGATACTTGATGTATAAATTGTATTTATGGTTTAAGTATAAGATTCAGCTTCTTTACGACCGGTGCCTGGGATTCTTTTGGCTTAACAGATACAGGAATGTGACCTCCAGCACTCTGCCCATAGAGATAAAGGAGTTTAAGATCCCGGTAGGCGAAAGGGTTGCTTTAAGTGATGGCTGGGATCCAAAGGTGATTTATTTTATGTGTGCAATCCTGCTGTTGGTGATAAGTAATGTGTTCTTGTTATATGTTCTCTACCGTGAGAAAAAAGTATCTAAAGCCTGTTTTGTAATTAGGCGTAGATCGAAAAGGAGAAAGCACAGCTCTAACTCTACCCCAGAGATATCTAGTGATGAGGAGAATGCAGAATCTGTATCAATGGGACCAGATGGGATCCATCCTATGGTGCTGTGAGAGCTGGCAGATGAGCTGGCCAAGCTGCTCTCCATCATTTTTCAGCAGTCCTGGCTCACTGGAGAGGTCCCAGAAGACTGGAAGCTGGCCAACGTGATGCCCATCCAGAAGAAGGGCCAGTGAGAAGAGCCAGGGAATTATAGGCCTGTCAGCCTGACCTCAGTGCCAGGCAAGATTATGGAACAGGTCATCTTGAGTGCGATCACACAGCACTTACAGGATGGCCAAGGGCTCAGGCCTAGCCAGCATGGATTTAGGAATGGCAGCTCCTGACTGACCAACTTAATCTCCTTCTATGATCAGGTGACCCGCCTGGTGGATGTGAGGAGGCCTGTGGATGTCATCTACCTGGACCTCAGCAAGGCCTTTGACACTGCTCCCACAGCAAACCCCTGGCCAAGCTGGCAGTCCATGGCTTGGACAGGAGTACACTGTGTTGGGCTAGGAACTGGCTGGAGGGCCGAGACCAGAGAGTGGTGGTGAATGGTTGATGGTAGGCTGAACATGAGCCTGCAGTGTGCCCAGGAAGCCAAGAGGGCAAATGGCTTCCTGGCCTGCATCAGGAACAGTGTGGCCAACAGGAGCAGGGGGGTCATTCTGCCCCTGTACACTGCACTGGTTAGGCCATACCTTGAGTACTGTGCCCAGTTCTGGGCCCCTCAGTTTAGGAAGGATGTTGACTTGCTGGAACGTGTCCAGAGAAGGGCAACGAGGTTGGTGAGGGGTTTGGAACACAAGCCCTATGAAGAGAGGCTGAGGGAGCTGGGATTGCTTAGCCTGGAGAAGAGGAGACTGAGGGATGACCTTCTTGCTCTCTACAACTACCTGAAGGGAGGTTGTAGCCAGGCAGAGGTTGGTCTCTTCTCCCAGGCAGGCAGCACCAGAACAAGAGAACACAGTCTCAAGCTGCACCAGGGCAGGTTTAGGCTGGATGTTAGGAGGAAGTTCTATACAGAGAGAGTGATTGCCCATTGGAATGGTCTGGCCAGGGAGGTGGTGGAGTCACCGTCATTGGAGGTGTTCAGGTGGAGACTTGATGGGGTGTTTGGTGCCATGATCTAGTTGTTTGGGTGGGTTGGATTGGTTGATAGGCTGGATGCGATGATCTTGAAGGTCTCTTCCAACCTGGTTTATTGTATTGTATTATATTGTATAGTTCCAGTCAGACCAAGCACAGTGGGAAAAGAATGATGATATATAAATCTCTAAGTCAAAGTAATCCTCCAAGACAGGGAAAAAACAAACCAAACCAAAAAAATACAAGACCCACAAAAAAATCAACTACACAAAACAGAACAAACAACAACCACAACAAAATCAGGAAAAAAGCAAAGCCAAAACCAAAATTATTCTGGAAGAATCAGCCTATAAAGATTGAAACAAAGACTTGTAACATTTAGCTTTGTTTCTCCTTCCTCTTGTCTTCTTTTGAGTCTAGATATTTATAACTTTTGATTTAATTGTTCAGAACATAGCAGCATGATAAAAGTTTTTTTATGGAAATTTCTCACAGCAACACAATCAATCATATTTCCAACTCATTTACTGTCTTGAGCCCCTGAGCCTCAAAGACTTCTTTTCTGTGGAGCTTACTTGTTAATTTAGCACTGATCAAAGGCTAAAACATTTATCATGCTTATTAGTGAATAAACCTAGCAGCAGGTATCCCAAGTGAGGAAGCAAATCCTCATTTCCTGCAAGAATGAATTGGAAATTATCCAAAGCGCTTGCAAACATTTTTCAGGAGTGACGAACTGTCAGAAGAAAGCAGCTGCTACATGTGGTAGCTCTAGGGTTAGGAGAAAAAAAAAAAAAAAAAAAAAGGAAAACAAGAAAAAGAAAAACATCTTGCAAAGGTATTTTCAGACTACCCATGAGGATATTCTACAATATCATTTACTGTAATTGCCTCTGAAATCCTGTATCAGCTGATCTTAGAATGAAGCTACAAAGTAACTGTAGAACTATTGTGGTTATCAATATTCATATAAATGGGAAATTTTTCACACTTAGTCCTCTAGAACCCAAATATTTTTTATAATTTTTGAAAATGGATGTTGACATGATGGAGAGGGTTCTCTTAAGCATTGTCAAAGTGAATCTACTTCAAGTAGACCTCAGGAGAAGTAGTAAAACTCCAACTTATCTAGCACCTTCAGCTCTCTGATTGAAAACGTATACTTTGCATTTATTCCTCAGATTTCAGTACTGTGACTTGGCTAACCACTTATCCATCTTGATATGCTTCCTAGGAGAACATGAAAAGTGGAATGCTTGCTGGGTTTGTTTAGCCTGGAGAAGAGGAGGCTCAGGGGAGACCTTATTGCTGTGTACAAGTACCTGACATGAGTTTGTAGCCAGGAGAGGGTTGGTCTCTTCTCCCAGGCAACCAGTACCAGAACAAGAGGACACAGTTTCAAGCTGTGCCAGGGGAAATTTAGGCTCGAGGTGAGTAGAAAGTTCTTTACAGAGAGAGTTGTTAGCCTTTGGAATGTGCTACCCAGGGAGGTGGTGGAGACACCATCCCTGGAGGTATTCAGGAGGAGATTGACGTGACACTTGGTGCCATGGTTTGGTAGTCATGAGGTCTTGGACAGGTTGGACTTGATGATCTTTGAGGTCTTTTCCAACCTTATTGGTTCTATGATTCTATGAGAGTTACCTGTAAATTTTACCAGTACACTGCTGATTTATAGTAAGAGTGTGTTACCACATGTGTGATTTTTCAACTGCTGCATCTACCACACCAATGAATTGTTCAACAGAAGACTACCTGAAAATCTTTACAGAACAAGACAGATGTGCACATCCGTGTGTTCCATAAGTTACCCTACAGAAGAACTTGTAGGGCTTCTGGTTTCACATGTCTTTTCTCAGTAAGTTATTAATGTGTGTTGATTTTTTTTTGTGCACTGATTTTGTGTGTTTTTAGTAAGTGTTACGGATTGTGAAACCAGGTAACAAACTCAGTGCAGTTTGCTGGCTGGAACATACATAGTTGTGGCATAAAACCATATTTACTAGTCAATTACTGTATGGGATTTAAAAAAAATTTCTTGGTTTTCTGCCTGAATTTCTTCTTTGCAATATGAACTCAGCAGTGTTCTATGCACCAGCTCACTCATGCAGGATGCTTCAATTTCTCAATCCCCAATGAGAGTTTGTTCTAGACAAATTTTCATCTTATATCTCACAGATGTGAAAGATCCTTGTTGACATCCATTTTGACCAGTATACCCAGTGGCAGAAATTCAGGCTTTTTGAACATACTTTTGTGTGTTAAATCAAGTCTATTGTTGAGATTATAGATATTGTTTTATATGGTAAGTAAAAGAAACCCATAAAAGTTAGGTTATATATCTCTGCCCTGCAGTAGACAGGAAACCATTCACAGTCCAGTTTTCTCAAGTGATGATGTTGCTTTTGTCTTCATATTCAGTGCTGTTTAGCCCAAAATAAAACCCCAACCTCAATCCTGAGAAATAATGTTTAATGTTTCTTCCTTACCTTATATTTTTATTGCTGTTTACATCAGTAGAAATTGCAATATTAGATATTGAACCTGACAATAAAAATACTTAATTTCTGAATAACAGCATTATGAGTTTTCATTCCATAAAATTATGCATTTTGGATTTATTGAAACTAGTGTGACATTGACTCCTTCTCTTTCCTGAGGATCAGATAACTTTGCCACAAACACAGGAAGAAATCCTGCAATAACTTAAATAACTGTTTATTCTTGGAAAGTACTATGAAATTTAGAAGATGACTAAAAATTCCTTATTTTTATTGAGCTCTTTTTATATGCAAAGGCTTAATAGATATACTTCAGTACTGTAAGTCAAATCACATGATGCTTTTAAGTTTAGAAAACAAATACACAATGCTTCTCATCTTGTTGCTTAAAATGCATATTCAAATAACATTCTTGTGATGGTCTGCTAAACAAGTAAATAGATATGTGCAAATATACATTTGGACAATTTAACAGAACAAAACATGCAAATTGGACAGCAAGTGCTATTCAGTTGTAAAATAACTTTTGGGAAAGGCTGGGAAAAGGTTCCATCTTTACGAATTTTTACAATTCTACTTCTGTGGTGGTTTGAGCCTTAACTGGAAGTTAGGAGCTCAGATGGGGCAAGGCTGAGAATCTCCTTCCCCCACTTCCCCTCCCCCTCTCCTTCCTCCCAACAGAGAGGGGAGAAAAGGAAGGAGCAAATTTACCAAGCAATAATTTGGAGTCGGCTTGGAAGTAGAGAGGTAAAGAGTTGTCTTTAAGCAATATATATATATAACAATAACAGAAGAAATGTTCACAAGGGGCAAGGAACAATAATGGATGGGAGGGGGACAAAAAAAACAAGAGAGTAATACAAAACCAGCCTTCCTGGAGAAGTGTGGAGGCAGCAGAGAGAGGAATCAGGGCCGACCACGTGGCAGAGGAGCAGGAGGGCAGCTGCAGTAGCTCTCATACAGCAGAGGCAGGAGCCAAGAAGCTGTCCCGACAGCTACAATGTCCTGCTTTTATACCCTAGCTAGGCAGGGAGGGGGAGTGGAACAGACTCAGCCTCCCAGGCGAGAAATGCTCTGCAGGATTGAAAAGTACCTGCACGACCTCCACCCTGCTTTGTTCTTTTGTTTTTCAAAAAAAGGGTGTTAACCCACCACAACTTCACAAAGCATTGGAAAATAAATGAGAATCAACAATCTTACATTGACAGCAGCCTGGGCTAATATGCCATTCCCATTCTGTGACTTGTGTGTCTATGAAGAATGTGTTTCAGTTACCATAATCTACCATAAATTTAGATTACAGCATACATTTTAATAAACATGGACTCTGAAAAACATCAGTTGTGTAGCAGCTTGAATGATACATAACCATAGTATCATAGTATCAGTCAGGGTTGGAAGGGACCACAAGGATCATCTAGTTCCAACCCCCTTGCCATGGGCAGGGACACCCCACACTAGATCAGGCTGGCCAGAGCCTCATCCAGCCTGGGATTAAACACCTCCAGGGATGGGGCCCCAACCACCTCCCTGGACAACCGATTCCAGGGCTTCACCACTCTCATGGTGAAGAACCTCCTCCTCACATCCAGCCTGAATCTCCCTACCTCCAGCTTCATTTGATTCCCCCTAGTCCTATCACTACCTGATAGCCTGAGAAGTCCCTCCCCAGCCTTCTCAGGCATAATATATGCAATGCTAAACTATATCCAGAATGAAGAAGTATAGAAGTTATTTTACAAACAAGGACAAATCTCATTTGTTCTCATGGGGGACTTCAACTTACCAGATGTCTGCTGGAAATAAAACACAGTCCAGAAGGTTCCTGGAGTGTGTCAGATAACTTCCTGATACAGCAGATGAATGAGCCTACTAGGGAAAATGCCCCACTGGACCTACACTTTGCTAGCAGATGGATTTGCAGGTAATGTGGTAGTTGGAGGCCATCTTGTACAAAGCAATCATGAAATTGATAGTTTTCAATTTTATAGAAGTAAGGAGTGTAGTCAGTATAACCACAACCTTGGGCTTCTGGCAGGCTTAGGAGACTGGTTGAGAGTCACATAGAAGACATGTTGAAGGGCAAAGGATTCCAGGAAAGATGGGAATTCTTCAAAAAGAAACTCTGTAAGGCACAGGAACTATCTGTCCCCATGTTCTTTGTGAGCTTATATAAGAAAAAAAAAATTGGATAGGCCAAAGCTCAACCAGAAATTTTTCTGACTACTGCCATAAAAAAAAAAAAAAGTTTCTATAAATAAATTATCAACAAAAAGAGGACTCAGGAGAATCTGCCTCCTTTATTAGATGCAGGAGGAAACATAGTGACTAAAGATAAGGAAAAGATTAATGTGCTTCATGCCTTCTTTGCCTCTTTATTTAACAGCAATACCAGTTGTTTTCCAGGTACAATTAGTACATTTGATCATCTAATAGATGAGAGGCAAGTCTATGGGGCCAGATGAGTTCCACTCAGGAATACTGAAGGAGCTGATGGAGGTGTGCACCAAGCCACTTTCCATCTTTTATCAACAACCTTGGCTTATCAGGGAAGACTCTGTTGATTGGAGGTTAGCAAATGTGACACCCATCTACAAAAAGGACAGGAGGCAGGGTCTGGGGATCTACAGACCTGTCCATCTGACCCCAGTGATAGGTAAGCTTATGGAGCAGATCATCTTGAGTATCATTACATGGCACATAGAGGACAACCATATGACCAGGCCCATGCAGCATAGATTTATGAAAAACAATAGCATCCTGGCCTGTATCAGAAACAGTGTGTCCAGCAGAACTGGGGAAGTGACCACCCTGTGTTCAACAAGGCAGCAACTCAGATGCTCAGATTTATGCTTTTCATTACAAGAAGGACATTGAGGTGCTGGCACATGTCCAAAGAAATGCAGAGAAGCTGTTGAAGAGTCTGTGGAACAAGTGTTACAAGGAGCAGCTGTGGCATGTGGGGTTGTTTAGATGGGAAAATAGGAGGCTGAAAGTATCACAGTATCACAGTATTACCAAGGTTGGAAGAGACCTCAAAGATCATTGAGTCCAACCTGTAACCACAAACCTCACAACTAGACCATGGCACCAAGTGCCACAATCTTATTACTCTCTTTAACTACCTGAAAGAAGTTTGTACTGAGGTGGGTGGTCATCTGTCTTCCTGATAACAAGGGAAAAGATGAAAGGAGAAGGCCTAATTTTGTGCCATGGGAAGTTTAGATTGGACGTTAGGAAAAAATTCTTCATTGAACAAGTAGCAAAACATTGGAATAGGCTGTCTGGGGAAGTGATGGAATCACATCACAGGCTATGTTAATGGTTGAACTTGATGACCTTAAAGGTCTTTTCCAACCTAAAAATTTTTATGATTCTGTGAACACTGTCAAATGTACAAAGCTTCTTTTATGCCTATTGAACATGTCTGCATGTGTATTTGAACATGATATGTATCATCCCCATAGCATTCCCCTCCTTTTTACAAGTACAATGGGCTAACAGTTAAAAACAATGTGGCATTGTACAGGCTGTTCCTGGCTCATGGATTACCATTGCAAGTATAATAAAAGAAGTAAGAAAATGCCCTAAAAAATTACCATGCAACTAACTGTCTAAATCCCGTCCCCCAAAAGATTATTCCACAAATACCATATAAATAATTTTGGTAAGAGTGCTCAGGTAGGAATTAGGGCATCTTTTCCCATACAAACCATTGACAGGATCATTAGTTCAGTTGAAGTGCATCTATATTAATGCATGCAACATGGGCACCAAACCAGAGTAGCTGAAGATCTGTGTTCAGTCACAGGACTATGATCTCATTGTAATTGCTAAGATATGTCAGGAGAGCCCAAGCAAGTGGAATGTTGTCATAGGCAACTATGTACTCTTTAGGAAAGATAGACCAGGCAGGTGAGGTGGTGGTGTTGCTCTTTATGTGTGTAAGCAACTGGAAAGTGTTGAGCCTAAAGTTAAATGCCATAGTGATTATGGGTGATTTCAATCATCTAGATATTCACTGGCAAGGCCACACAGTTAGACACACACCATCCAGAAGTGTATTGATGGCCATTTTCCTGAGTGTATTGATGATAAGCTTCTGACTGTGGTGGTTTGAGCCTTAACTGGAAGTTAAGAGCTCAGATGGGGCAAGGCTGAGAATCTCTTCCCCCACTTCCCCTCCCCTCTCCTTCCTCCCAACAGAGAGGGGAAAAAAGGAAGGAACAAATTTACCAAGCAATAATTTGGAGTCGGCTTGGAAGTAGAGAGGAAAAGAGTTGTCTTTAAGCAATATATATATAACAATAACAGAAGAAATGTTCACAAGGGCAAGGAACAATAATGGATGGGAGTGGGATAAAAAACAAGAGAGTGATACAAAACCAGCCTTTCTGGAGAAGTGTGGAGGCAGCAGGGAGAGGAATCAGGGCCGACCACCTGGCAGAGGAGCAGGAGGGCAGCTGCAGTAGCTCTTATCCAGCAGAGGCAGGAGCCAAGAAGCTGTGCCAACAGCTACAATGTCCTGCTTTTATACCCTAGCTGGGCAGGGGAGGGGGAGTGGAACAGACTCAGCCTCCCAGGCGAGAAATGCTCTGCAGGGAGTGAAAAGTACCTGCAAGCCCTCCACCCTGCTTTGTTCTTTTGTTTTTCAAAAAAAGGGTGTTAACCCACCACACTGACACAGGTGGTAGAGGAGCCAACAAGGAGAAGTGTGTTTCTGGCCTTCATATAAATAGACAAAGATGGACTGATTTGGGATGTAAAGGTTGGGGGTAGCCTTGGATACAGTGACTATGACACGGTAGAGTTTGGTGTCACATGAGGAAGAATCAGGGCAATGAATATGGTTGCAGCCCTAGACTTGAGGTAGGCTAGCTTCATTCTCTTCAAAGACCTACTTAGAGGAAGCATGTGGATCAAAGCAAGGCCTTTGACACTGTCCCCCACAGCAAACTCCTGGCCAAGCTATCAGCCCATGGCTTGGACAGGAGCACACTGTGTTGGGTTAGGAACTGGCTGGAGGGCTGAGCCCAGAGAGTGGTGGTGAATGGTGCCACATCCAGCTGGTGGCCAGTCACTAGTGGTGTCCCCCAAGGATCAGTGCTGGGCCTCATGCTCTTCAACATCTTTATTGATGATCTGGATGAGGTCATTGAGCCCATCATCAGTAAATTTGTGGATGACACCAAGCTGGGGGCAGGAGTTGATCTGCTGGAGGGTAGAGAGGCTTTGCAGAGGGACCTCGACAGGCTGGGCAGATGGGCAGAATCCAACAGCATGAGATTGAACACATCCAAGTGCCGGGTTCTGCACATTGGCCACAGCAACCCCATGCATTGCTACAGGCTGGGGTCTGAGTGGCTGGAGAGTGGCCAGGCAGAGAGGGACCTGGGGCTACTGGTCAATGGTAGGATGAATATGAGCCTGCAGTGTGCCCAGTATGTAGGGGGACCCAGGTGTCTCGATCCGGAGAGGGAAAGAGATTGAGGTTTTTAATGAATATTCCCGTGCTGTGAAATTAGAGGCACAAACGAGGCCAAAATATCAACAGCTAGACTATTTATTACATAACTACAGTGGATGGACATAAATAAAGTGGAGGGATCAGAGGGAGAGAGAGAGAATAGAAGAAAGGGAGAAGAGGGAAAGAATTATATTACCACACCCCTCACCCCCCAAGACAGTTTGAGTCTGTGGAGGAAAGGTGCTGCAGGAGATGTTGGGTCTGTAGAGAAACGGTGCTGCAGGAGATGTTGGGTCTGTAGAGGAAGGGTGCTGAGGCTTTGGCTGTAGAAGGGATGAGGTCCTCTGGGCAGCTTCTTCAGCTCCATGAGTTGCAGCAGGTGGAACTTAGGGCACGGAGAGTCCAAGATCCATTGTGTTGGCCCCGGAATGTTTCCAGCGAGTGGTGCCGTCAGCTTTGTTCTGCATCTTGCTTCTCCAATTTTCTCCTCCTAAAAGCCAGTAGCTGCTCCAGTCTTTTATACAGTTTTTTAGCCCTTAGGCAAGTGTCCAGGTGTTGTTCCCCAGGATATCGTTCTGGGAAATCATCTTTAGGTCCAGGTATCGTTCCCCAGGAAATCTTTCTGTGTACTCAGGTGAGTTTGGGCAGCCACTGGATGGAGGGGGAAGGCCTCCACCTCCTCCTGCTCCATCTAGCTACCCACACACTCTTTTCACATCAGGAACCATTGTCCTTTCCTGGGGTATCTGATGGCTGGAAATGATCTTGTCCTGAAGGTGTGAATGCTGGGCCCTTGGGCCATTGTTGTAGGCCAGCTGCAGTCAAGAGCAGTGTTATCTTTGCACCTTCCAAGAGTCCTTCCAGTGGCTCTGCCCAAAGCACATCAGCTATTGTCTGGACAAACAGCAAGTGATTTTATCTTTGTTGAGTCACCAGGAGACACAAGCTTTAGTCTCTCACACCAGGAGAGCTGGTTAGTATTTAAAAGTCACTTCCTCCAAGTTCAAGATAGGTGCCTTCCTTTGAGTAAAAACTCCAGGAGAGCAGGAAAAAGCTGAACCTTAAAGAAGTTTAACAAGGATAAGTGCAGAGTTCTGAACCCAGGGAGCTGCCCAGGACAAAAGGAGAGAAAATTTTATTTTACGCCTTTTTCAAGGAGTGAAAATAAAAATGCTCCACACTGATTGGTTGTTTCAATGGAAATTCTATTTACAAATATATACAAAGGTTATTCAAGTAGACGGAATACATTTGCAGCCTAGGCTCAGCCCTTCATCTGGGCATACCAGGCCAAAACCTTCCAGAGCCTTCCAGAAAACTCCATCCCCCCAGATTCAGCAGGCCTAAGAGCAGGCCAAAACTGTCCCCCTCCCCAACACACTCCCCCTCTAGAGCAGGCCTACTGCAGCTTCACCTGGCACAACTGTGCAGCTGGAAATTCTGTGCCAGCCAAAGCAATCTCCCTCACATAAGATAAGACATGTGCAGCCTGACAAGAGAAGAGAAGACAAGAGAAGAGAAGAGAAGAGAAGAGAAGAGAAGAGAAGAGAAGAGAAAGAAGAGAAGAGAAGAGAAGAGAAGAAGAGAAGAGAAGAGAGAAGAGAGAAGAGAGAAGAGAAGAGAAGAGAAGAGAAGAGAAGAGAAGAGAAGAGAAGAGAAGAGAAGAGAAGAGAAGAGAAGAGAAGAGAAGAGAGGAGAAGAGAAGAGAAAAGAGATATCAGCTGGACACCCTCCTTAAACAGTGAGATACCAGAAAACAGAACAATTATATCATCTTACCACACTCTAGCATGGACTGTCTGTTCCCATGGGACTCTCTTATAACCTGCCCTGCTAATCACATACAGGAATGAAAAAGGTGCAAAACATTCTCATCTGAAAATAAGCTACAATTCTGAGTGTGAGGAAATAAATATTAACTGAAAAAAAATTGGGACAGGGGAGAGGGAGTGGGGTGGGGAATGAGAACTTCATAGAATCATAGAATCACAGAATAGTAGGGGTTGTAACAGTCCTCCAGAGATCATTGAGCCTGAGCCCTCTGCAAAGCAGAACCACTTAGGATTACCCTCTGGAGGACCGTAACTTTATGGTTTCTTAAATGCACTGAGCCTCAAAACCATAACAACCATGTACCAGTACAGGTTGAGGATTGACATTCTGGAGAGCAGCTCCACCAAGAAGGACCTTGCAGTTATGATTGATAATAAGTTATCAATGGGAAAGAAATATGCCCTGGTGGCCAAGAAGGACTATAGTATATTTGGGTGCATCAAGAAGAGGATGAAGGAGGCTCTATTCCCCCTCTACTCAGCCCTAGTTGGATGACATCTGGAATATTGTGTCCAATTCCAGAGAGACAGGAAACTACTGGAGAAAGTTCAATGGAGAGCTACAAGGGTGATAAAAGGACTAGAGAATCTTAACCGTGAAATACTGAGAGACCTGGGACTGTTTATTCTAGTGAAGAGAAGGCTGAGAGACATTTTCAAGATCTAAAAATATCAGAAGAGTGGCTGTCAGGAGGATGGAGCCAGTCTCTTTTCAGTAATACCCAGTGGTAGGACAAAGGACAATGTGCATAAACTCAAGAACAAGAAATTCCATCTCAACATCAGAAAAAACTTTTTTGCTGTGAAGGTGATACAACACTGGAACAGGATGCCCAGAGATGTTGTGGAGCATGCTTCTCTAAGGATCTTCAAGACACACGTGGATGTATTCCTGTGTAACCTGTCCTAAGTGGTCCTGCTTTGCAGGAGGCTCAGGCTCAATGATCTCCGGAGGACTGTTACAACCCCTAGCATTCTGTGATTCTGTGATTCTATGAAGTTCTCATTTCCCCAACATTCCTGCCTTGCTACCCGCCTCCCCCCACCCCAATTTATTTCAGTTTCAGGCCTGTCAGCCTGACCTCAGTGCCAGGCAAGATTATGGAACGGGTCATCTCGAGTGCAATCACACAGCACTTACGGGATGGCCAAAGGATCAGGCCTAGCCAGCATGGATTTAGGAGGGGCAGGTCCTGCCTGACCAACCTGATCTCCTTCTAGGATCAGGTGACCCGCCTGGTGGATGTGGGGAGGCCTGTGGATGTAGTCTACCTGGACTTCAGCAAGGTCTTTGACACTGTCCCCCATAGCAAACTCCTGGTCAAGCTATCAGCCCCTGGCTTGGACAGGAGCACACTGCGTTGGGTTAGGAACTGGCTGGAGGGTCGATCCCAGAGAGTGGTGGTGAATGGTGCCACATCCAGCTGGCGGCCAGTCACTAGTGGTGTGCCCCAAGGATCAGTGCTGGGCCCCATGCTCTTCAACATCTTTATTGATGATCTGGATGAGGTCATTGAGTCCATCATCAGTAAATTTGTGGACAACACCAAGCTGTGGGCAGGAGCTGATCTGCTGGAGAGTAGAGAGGCTTTGCAGAGGACCTCGACAGGCTGGACAGATGGGCAGAATCCAATGGCATGAGATTTAACACATCCAAGTGCCAGGTTCTGCACATTGGCCACAGCAACCCCATGCAGTGCTACAGGCTGGGGTCAGAGTGGCTGGAGAGTGGCCAGGCAGAGAGGGACCTGGGGGTACTGGTTGATGGTAGGCTGAATATGAGCCTGCAGTGTGCCCAGGAAGCCAAGAGGGTCAATGGCATCCTGGCCTGGATCAGGAACAGTGTGGCCAGCAGGAGCAGGGAGGTCATTCTGCCCCTGTATGCTGCACTGGTTAGGCCACACCTTGAGTACTGTGTCCAGTTCTGGGCCCCTCAGTTTAGGAAGGATGTTGACTTGCTGGAACGTGTCCAGAGAAGGGCAACGAGGTTGGTGAGGGGTTTGGAACACAAGCCCTATGAAGAGAGGCTGAGGGAGCTGGGGTTGCTTAGCCTGGAGAAGAGGAGACTGAGGGGTTACCTTCTTGCTGTCTACAACTACCTGAAGGGAGGTTGTAGCCAGGCAGAGGTTGGTCTCTTCTCCCAGGCAGGCAGCACCAGAACAAGAGGACACAGTCTCAAGCTGCACCAGGCGAGGTTTAGACTGGATGTTAGGAAGAAATTCTATACAGAGAGAGTGATTGCCCATTGGAATGGACTGCCCGTGGAGGTGGTGGAGTCACCATCATTGGAGGTGTTTAGGAGGAGACTTGATAGGGTGTTTGGTGCCATCATTTAGTTGATTAGGTGGGTTGGATTAGTTTGTACATTTTTTTCATTCCTGTGTGTGATTAGAAGGGCAGGTTTTAAAAGAGATCACAGGTTAGTAATCATCATACATGTAAATGTAATCCCAGATGGGGAAGTGTTGAAGGCATATATCCTGCATTTCAAGTATCTGTAGATTTTTTTCTTAACCTGTCCTAGAGTTCCTTGATGCTGCAATAAATTGCACTCTGGCAATGCTTTTGTCATTCAACACATTTATTCTTTTTCCATTGCCCTTACATTTCTGAGTAACCATTTTATTTTCAGTTACTGAAGCCCATCACAGTAATGAATCAAGATCTGAGCCCTTTCCGACCTAGGTCCAGATTCACCAGGAGCTAGTGACTACTTCCACTTACAACAACTACAGCTCTGAGACTCTGAGGAAGAGCAAATTTTGTTGATGCGTACTATTTAATTGATTATTAAAGAAATTATTTATGATGAGTGCTTACATTCTAATGAAAAGAAGAATAATTTTTATATTGGTAACAGTGTTTTCTAAGATATATCTGTTGTTATTCAGTTTGGATCAATACCTGGCCGACAACTGGCAGATATGACAATGATTTTCCCGTCTTTCTCATTGTAGTTGTTGATTGCAATTAATGGGAGCCAATTAAGGACAAGCATATATTGTGCAGAAGCAGAAATCTTTTTCAGTAAAATATTTTTTCTTGGGACAATCTATATAGTCAGTACTGTTATGGTGGAAGAAGACTGATAATGAAGAAATAATTAGTGCTCTGTAGACCAATACTTTAGGGCACTGAGGTCACAATGTATTGATCTTTGAGAGTGTCCTTGTATAATCTTCATCTGCACCTGACAGGCTAAAAGATAAAAAGGCGAGTTTAAATTCTACTGAAGTTTGATGCTGACTTCTTGCAGGGAATTTTTTTTTTTTTAATTAAGTTTCTTTTTAAACAATCAACACTCATATGAACCAGGAATGTTTGGTGGTTTTCTGAACCAGATTTTATCAATAATAAGAGCATATGGCCACTTGTTTGTCATTGGAATAGCTGATAGACTGTATGTCTTTGGCAAAACAGACAAAATTGTACAGGATAAATATAATTTTCTTAAACACCAATTGAGTGACTCATGCTCTCACTGCATTGTCACTCATCGGTGGGTTTCACTTCCAATGTCACTTGCTTGTCTCAAAGGCTGAAAGATAACATTGCCATTCTTTTATCAAGAGCTGAAAAGGTAATTTTTTATTCCAGATTACTTAAGGTTCAGTTAGTCATGAGCTTTGCTGGGTTTTGTTAGTTTTTGTTTGTTTGTTTGTTTGTTTGACTCTACTTGATAGCAGAAGTTACTATCAGACAAAAAGCTCATGCAAAGAGCTTCTAAATGTTGTGTCTCCTCATTTGACATTCAGAACACTTCTGCATCATTACAGATTTGTTATAGTAAAGATAAGCAAACAATGAGAAGCCACTAAGTTTCATATAAGTACATATATGAAGGAGTGTGATTTACCTATACATATCTGAACATTAACCACTCTTTATTCACTTGAGATAAATGACAATAGATAGGATTAATTTAATCAATGGCTTTGCTTTTTACATAACAGTATTAGATTGGAAGTACAATATAATGGGTTGTGAAATTTAGCTTGAAATCCCAGCAAGAGGTCATGAAGAGGTGTTTCAAATTTGCAGGTAACTTAGAAGGACATAAGTTTTCTTATAGCAGATCCAATTTAAGGAGACTCACAAGGTGAGTGCCTGAGCCTATTTTTTTGGAAAAAGGCATGGACGCCAAAGTAAGCTTAAAATTGTAAGTTAGTTAGTGTGTTTATGGAAAAGGGATAAAAACTCTGTATTGTGACAGGAGACATCTCAAGTCAAATTTTGATCGCATCATTAAAGACCAGATTCATAGCACAAATCTATTGAGAGAGACCCAACAGTTTGATATTTGAGCAATGAAATCTTTATATTCACACTGATATCTCAGACAATACAGTGATTTTTGCAATAATAATTATTTACATTTCTAGTTACCAGATTTGATTAATCTCTCCCTAAAATCAGTAGGAATTTCTCTTTTGACAGGAGAGGTTCATAGTAGTATCATAGTATCAGTCAGGGTTGGAAAGGACCACAAGGATCATCTAGTTCCAACCCACATGCCATGGGCAGGGACACCCCACACTAGATCAGGCCAGCCAGAGACTCATCCAGCCTAGTCTTAAACACCTCCAGGGATGGGGCCCCAGCCACCTCCCTGGACAACCGATTCCAGGGCTTCACCACTCTCATGGTGAAGAACTTCCTCCTCATGTCCAGCCTGAATCTCCCCACCTCCAGCTTCATTCCATTCCCCCTAGTCCTAGCACTACCTGATAGCCTGAGAAGTCCCTCCCCAGCCTTCTTGGAGGCCCCCTTCAGATACTGGAAGGCCACAATTAGGTTGCCTCGGAGCCTTCTCTTCTCCAGATGGAACAGCCCCAACTCCTTCAGTCTGTCCTCACAGGAGAGGTGCTCCAGAACTCTGATCATCCTCGTGGCCCTTCTCTGGACATGTTCCAGCACGTCCATATACCTCTTGTAATAGAGGCTCCAGAACTGGACACAGTACTCCAGGTGGGGTCTCACCAGAGCTGAGTAGAGGGGAGAAGCACCTCCCTTGACCTGCTGGCCACACTTCTCTTGATGCAGCCCAGGATCTGATTGGCTTTCCGGGCTGCAAGTGCACATTGAGAGCACATGTCCACCAGCACCCCCAAGTCTCTCTCCTCAGGGCTGCTTTCCAGCCAGTCAATGCCCAGCCTGGATTTGTGCCTGGGATTGCCTCGACCCAGATGCAGGACCCTGCACTTGGTCTTGTTGAAGCTCATGAGGTTGGCTTGTGCCCACCTCTCCAGCCTCTCAAGGTCCCTCTGGATGGCATCCCTTCCCTCCAGTGTGTCTGCTGCACCACACAGCTTGGTGTCATCAGCAAACTTGCTGAGGGTGCACTCGATGCCACTGTCCATGTAACCCACAAAGACGTTGAACAAGACTGGTCCTAGGACTGATCCCTGAGGGACTCCACTTGTCACTGGCCTCCACTGGGACATGGACCCGTTGACAGCCACTCTTTGGGTGCAGCCATCAAGCCAGTTCTTTATCCATCTAGTGGTCCACCCATCAAACCCATGTGTCACCAGTTTGGAGACCAGGAGGTGGTGTGGGACAGTGTTGTAGGCTTTGCTCAAGTCCAGGTGAATGACGTCAGTTGCTCGCGGCTCGCGGGGCTTCTGCTTGGCAGCAGCCCCCTCAGAACTACACTGGGACTAGCAAGTGCTTGGAGGGCTTTCGTTCTTCTCCTCTTTGGGCTGCGGGATCTACTGGGGCTGTGGCGCTTCCTGCACACACTGCGAGGCTCGAATCGGCCCTGTTTTCACGTGCCTGTGGCTCGTGAACCCAGCGTCTTCAGTGGTGGAATTTAAACAGGGACAGCGGCTGGCGGGGCACTGCTTGGCAGCAGCCACCTGCTCTGGTACTCTCTGGTGCTCTCGCACGCCGTCACACTTTTTCTAAATTTTTTGTCCTGTGGGTACTGTGTCCAGGGGCAGCCACGGTCGTGGCCAGGGGCAGCATGGATGTAATGCGCAGCAAAATCTCCTTAAAAAATCAGTGTCGACCCAGACTGAGGTAGAACACAAACAGGTAGCTGTCCAGGTATCTGGCTGTAGTGAGTGCTGGAGCCTGGCTCTTGAGATGCAGAGTACTGGAAGCATCTCTTGCATCAGGTCTGAGCAGATCGGCTATCTGATCAACCTGGTGGCCAGACTAAAGGATGAGGTTGCTAGTCTTAGAGATGTATGGGAATGTAGAAAAGAGATGAGCCAGAGGAGGAAAGAGATGAACCAGAGTAAGCAGGCTCCGCAGGCTCCCCCAGCACAGACTGGTTGTCCAAAAAGCAGAGGGGAATGGATGCAAGTTCCTCTCAAAAGACACAAATTAAAACCTCCTTCCCTCCCCCCACCTTCCTTACTGCCCTTGGAAAACAGATATGGGGCACTGGAGATCGAGGGTGAGGTGATACTGATGCTGGAGGACACACCATCTGGGGTTTTCCCTGAGACTAAACAGTCTAAGGTTAAACAACCTAAGGCAAAGCAGCCTAAGGTTAAACAGCCTTCCCCTGGCATCAGGACTTGCTCCCTCAAAAAAAGAGGAGGGTAATTGTTATTGGTGATTCCCTCCTGAGGGGAACAGAGGGTCCCATATGTAGGCCGGACCCATCTCATAGGGAAGTTATTAGCCTAGCAGGAGCCCAAGTTGGAGATGTTACCAGAAAGCTGCCCAGTCTGGTACAGTCCTCTGACTACTATCCCTTATTGGTTATGCCGTTAGGGAATGATGATGTTGGTACCAGAACTCCCAAAATGACCTCAGTGCCCTGGGAGATCTGGTTGAGGGGTCAGGTGCACAAATAATTTTTACATTGATACCGTTAGTTGCAGGAGGGAACACAATAAGGAACAGGTCAGCCGCTGTAGTCAACAAGTGGCTTAGGGGCTGGTGCAGTCGAAAAATTTTGGGTTTTTCGCTCTTGGGGAACTTTCTACTGCACCAGGTCAGCTGGCAACAGATGGAGTACCTCTGTCCCAGAGGAGGGGAAAGGTCACAGTATACAAGAATGGCCTATCCCCCAAAAGGTAAAAAGATTCTGGGAAGGGAATTGGCAGGTCTCATTGACAGGGCTTTAAACTAGCTTGGAAGGGGGAAGGGCCTGAAACCAGTCCCCTCAGGCAGGAGTCTGGGGGTGATAAGCTAGAGCTAGAGGTGAAACCAGCAGCCCAGCTGCAGTGCATGTACACTAATGCACGAAGCATGGGTAACAAACAAGAGGAGCTGGAAGCCTTGTTGCAGCAGGAAAGATATGATGTAGTTGCCATCACAGAGACGTGGTGGGATGACTCACATGAGTGGAGTGCTGCAATTGATGGCTACAGGCTCTTCAGGAGAGATAGGCAAGGAAGAAGGGGTGGAGGGGTGGCCCTGTACATCAGGGAGGCACTAGATGCCGTTGAGATGGGGATCAGGGATGATCGGATTGAGTGCTTGTGGGTGAGAATTAGAGGGAAGACCAGCAGGGCAGACATCCCGGTTGGAGTCTGTTATAGACCACCCAACCAGGAGGAAGATGTTGATGAAGCATTCTATAGGCAGCTTAAGGCTGTCTCAAGATCGCCTGACCTCGTTCTCATGGGTGACTTCAACCTGCATGATATCTGCTGGGATCTCAACACAGCAGAGAGGAGGCAGTCTAGGAGGTTCTTAGAGTGCATGGAGGACAGCTTCTTATCCCAGGTGTTGTGCAGGCCTACCAGGGGTAAGGTTCTGCTTGACCTGCTCTTCACCAACAGTGAAGGGCTGGTGGGTGATGTGGGGGTCAGAGGGTGTTTAGGGCCAGTGACCATGAGATAATTGAATTTTCAGTACTCAGTCAATCTGAGGGCAGCAAGAAGACCACCACTCTGGACTTCCGCTCTGGATGGGCAATGAACTTCTAATAGAACTAAGAGAAAAAAGAGGGTGTATCATCTTTGGAAAAAAGGTGAGGCAACGCATGGAATGTTTAAGGATGTTGTGAGGTCATGTAAGAAGAAAATCAGGGAGGCAAAAGCTCATTCAGAGCTTAGACTGGCCTCTGCTGTGAAGGATAACAAAAGGAGGGGCAAGGGCAACCTCCACCCTCGGTGGACACGGAGGGGAATGTTGCAACAAAAGATGAGGAAAAGGCAGAGGAATTTTTTTTTTTTTAGTATCCTAATTAAATAGAAATTGTAGTTGTGACTTGTAGACAGCAATTCATTATTTGGTTAGTATCTTGCTTGGAGATGACTTCTCATTAGGAAACTTATGTAGGTAAGACATAATAGTTGCTCTGATAAGCCTGTAAAACTTAGGAGTTCATAATAAAATAGCTCCATATTCAACTACAGTACTATCATTTATATTATGGAGAATTTTTTAACCCTTATGAAACAGTCCTAGTCATGATCACAACTAAGTTACAATAATTTTTTTCATTCTTCACAGGATCACAGGATAATAGGATATTAGGGGTTGGAAGGGACCTCAGGAGATCATCTACTCTGACTCCCCTGCCAGAGCAGGACTATAGAATCTACTGAAGATTGCACAGGAATGAATCTAGATGGGTCTTGAAAGGAGACTTTTTGCAATCACAAGTAGGTTGAAAACTGTCTCTGAAGAGTGCATTCTGAGTATTAACAAGCATAAATAATACAAGTTTATTATTAAAATTATACAAAACAAACTGATCCATATAGGTATATTTTTTCAGACTAGAAGTAACCATCATCATAAAATAAATCATCTACCTTACATTTAGAGAAGCTCTGATATCTGCAAAATATTATTTTACCAAAACTTTTAAAAGTTTGCAACACTTAATAAAACTTAATTACACTACTGTTATCATCTTTTTTTAAATCAACATTAATATAAAATATATTATAAAATATAAATTATTTTACAAATGAGATCCAAATAATCTTGCACTTTATTAGTTTTGTCATACTGAAATCTAGGTTCCATTCACAGGTAGTTTGGTGGAATCGCTAGAGAAAACCAAGATTCAGAAATATTTCACATTCAGAAATATTCAGAAGTATTATACATTCAGCTGCTGCAAATCAAATGAATCATGTCAGTGTGGTGAAGGCACCATATTCCCAGAATTATGTCCCAAGTTCTATAAAACTTGTCCCAAGTTGTTTGGCAATATTCCCCATTCAACTCTCCTTTCCAGAGTGGGTAGTCAGCCCAGCGCTGAGGGACACAAAGACAAGGTCTGAGGAAAGAAAAAGTGCAAACCATAACCATGTTGCTAATCCACACAGAAGGGTCTAGGAACCTCAGTTTTGAGGAAAACCTGCCATAGCAACAGAGCCCATCTCCATCAAGAGGGTGAGAAATTGACAAGCCCCACAGACACTTTGATAACTTCAGTGTCACACAGGAGCCAGACCCATCACTCAGTCAAGGGGTTGGTGGGAAAGATAACAGAGAGTACCAACAATTGTCTCAGAGCAAATACTGTTCCGCACTGTGTGGTAGGTTGAAATTTCCTCCAGCATTAATTTTAAGCCAGATTACTTCAGTTAGAAGCAAATGAAGCTGTATTTACAAGTAAAAACTACGCTCTACAATGGAATGCAATGAATATGTACAAAATATACAGTGTTTACAATATTATATAGACATCTACAATTAGCAAAGAACACAAAAAATTCCCCTGGTCAAAAAAAACCACAGGGAAGCTGGTCCACTGCCTCCTCCCTCCTTCAGATCTCCCAACCTCCCAAGACCTCCCTGTACCAGAGAGAAAGAGAAGCTGAAAAAAAACAGTATTAGTCTTATCTGAAGGTCATCCAGAAGGACCATTAATCTCCCAAGGTGAAGGAATAACAGCCAAGATTGGAAAAGAAGAAAGGAATGGAAATTGAAATTAAATGTGAAGAATTGTTATGATACAGCTTCTCTTATCCCAGATTTTCATCATGAGTTTGTTTAGGAATATAGTTTGTTTTCTTTCAATACACCCAAAAGTGAATTATTTATACTTTTCTACTTCTCTGCTCAAAATCTGCAGCTAAATTTTAAAGGCATAGCCTAAAACTACCACAATCCACCCCTTCTAAACAATTTATTGGCTCTTAATGCTATCCATCTAATTCAAAATAATATCTACAATAATGTGTAAGTAAAGTTCATAGCCAATTCTGGCCGTTCTCAAATGTAGATGATTCAGAAGTCCAAAAAAAAGAGGAAAACAATTTGTTTCTCTGCAGACAAGGCAAAGAAAGGGAAGAGGGACTCTCAGGAGACCAGGGCTCTCAGGGTTCTTAGGGTTTATGCACTGCAGATTCCTCATTAATTCTTCTTTTTGGGCATGGTGTTGTATCTGCATGACAATCTGAATTTAAACTATCGCAGCTAAAGTTAGATTTCTTTGTGGAATACACTGAATTTAGAAGAGAATTAGATTAGAATTAACCTGGTTGGAAAAGAACGTTGAAATCATTGAGTTCAAGGTATCACCCAACACCATCTTATCAACTAAACCATGGCACCAGGGGCTTCATTCAGTATCTTCTTAAACACCCCCAGTGACGGTGAATCCACCACTTCCCTGGGCAGTCCATTCCAGCGGCAAATCATAGTATCATAGTATCATTGTATCAGTCAGGGTTGGAAGGGACCACAAGGATCATCTAGTTCCAACCCACATGCCATGGGCAGGGACACCCCACACTAGATCAGGCTGGCCAGAGACTCATCCAGCCTAGTCTTAAACATCCCCAGGGATAGGGGCACCAACCACCTCCCTGGACAACTCATTCCAGGGCTTCACCACTCTCATAGTGAAGAACTTCCTCCTCACATCCAGCCTGAATCTCCCCACCTCCAGCTTCATTCCATTCCCCCTAGTCCTAGCACTACCTGATAGCCTGAGAAGTCCCTCCCCAGCCTTCTTGGAGGCCCCCTTCAGATACTGGAAGGCCACAATTAGGTTGCCTCGGAGCCTTCTCTTCTCCAGACGGAACAGCCCCAACTCCTTCAGTCTGTCCTCACAGGAGAGGTGCTCCAGAACTCTGATCATCTTTGTGGCCCTTCTCTGGACATGTTCCAGCACGTCCATATACCTCTTGTAATAGGGGCTCCAGAACTGGACACAATACTCCTGGTGGGGTCTCACCAGAGCTGAGTAGAGGGGGAGAATCACCTCCCTTGACCTGCTGGCTACACTTCTCTTGATGCAGCCCAGGATCTGATTGGCTTTCTGGGCTGCAAGTGCACATTGAGAGCACATGTTGAGCTTCTCGTCCACCAGCACCCCCAAGTCTCTCTCCTCAGGGCTGCTTTCCAGCCAGTCAATGCCCAGCCTGGATTTGTGCCTGGGATTGCCTCGACCCAGATGCAGGACCCTGCACTTGGTCTTGTTGAACCTCATGAGGTTGGCTTGTGCCCACCTCTCCAGCCTGTCCAGGTCCCTCTGGATGGCATCCCTTCCCTCCAGCGTGTCAGCTGCACCACACAGCTTGGTGTCATCAGCAAACTTGCTGAGGGTGCACTCAATGCCACTGTCCATGTCACCCACAAAGACGTTGAACAAGACTGGTCCTAGGACTGATCCCTGAGAGACTCCACTTGTCACTGGCCTCCACTGGGACATGGACCCATTGACAGCCACTCTTTGGGTGCAGCCATCAAGCCAGTTCTTTATCCATCTAGTGGTCCACCCATCAAACCCATGTGTCACCAGTTTGGAGACCAGGATGTGGTGTGGGACAGTGTTGTAGGCTTTGCTCAAGTCCAGGTAAATGACATCAGTTGCCCGCCCCTCATCTGTTAATGTTGTCACCTGTTCATAGAAGGCCACCAGGTTTGTCAGGCAGGATTTGCCCTTGGCAGAGCCATGCTGACTGCTCCCAATCACCTCTTCACTATTCTTCTGAGTCATTAGTGCCTCCAGGAGGATCTGCTCCATGATCTTTCTGGGCACAGAGGTGAGACTGACTGGCCTGTAGTTCCCTGGTTCTTCCTTCTTACCCTTTTTGAAAATGAGAGCAATGTTTCCTCTTTTCCAGTCTGTGGGGACATCCCCAGTCTGCCATGACTTTTGGAATATACTAGGGAGGGATTTAGCAACCTCATCTGCCAGTTCTCTCAGCACCCATGGGTGTATCCCGTTGGGTCCCTTGGACTCGAACACTTTCAGGTTCTTCAGGTGATCACGAACCTGAGCTTCACTTATGATGGGCAGTTCTTCCTCCCCGTCCCTGGCATCGTCTTCCATGACACCAGGAGTGTGGCTAGAGGCCCTTGCAGTGAAGACTGAGGTAAAGAAGTTATTGAGTGCCTCAGCCTTTTCCACATCACTTGTGACCATGTCACCAGTTTCTTCTCTCTCACAGCAAACTCTCTTAAGTGCTTAATTCCCCCATCCATGGTGCTCCTAGGTTTAGGATACCATGGAAGGTCATCCTGGGATGGGTACCTCTTAAGAGCTGCCAGTAGAAGGTGTGTCCACAGAGAAAGTCACCAAGGCGCCTGCCTAGATGACTATCTATTCCACTATCCTTTGAAAGAATATGATAGAATAGAATAGAATAGAATAGAATAGAATAGAATAGAATAGAATAGAATAGAATAGACCAGGTTGGAAGAGACCTTCGATATCATCACATCCAACGTATCAAGTAATCGAACCCACCTAATTACCTAAACCATGGCACCAAACACCCCATCAAGTCTCCACCTGAACACCTCCAATGACAGTGATCCCACCACCTCCCCGGGCAGCCCATTCCAATGGGCAATCACTCTTTCTGTATAGAACTTCTTCCTCACATCCAGTCTAAACTTCCCCTGGCGCAGCTTGAGACTGTGTCCTCTTGTTCTGGTGCTGCCTGCCTAGGAGAAGAGACCAACCTCTGCCTGGCTACAACCTCCTTTCAGGTAGTTGTAGAGAGCAAGAAGGTCATCCCTCAGTCTCCTCTTCTCCAGGCTAAGCAATCCCAGCTCCCTCAGCCTCTCTTCATGGGGCTTGTGTTCCAAACCTCTCACCAACCTCATTGCCCTTCTCTGGACACATTCCAGCAAGTCAACATCCTTCCTAAACTGAGGGGCCCAGAACTGGACACAGGACTTGAGGTGTGGCCTAACCAGTGCTGAGTACAGGGGCAGAATGACCTCCCTGCTCCTGCTGGCCACACTCTTCCTGATGCAGGCCAGGATGACATTGGCCTTCTTGGCTGCCTGGGCAAACTGCAGGCTCATGGCTCATGTTCAGCCTCCCATCAACCAGCACCCCTCTCTGCCCAGGTCCCTCTCTGCCTGGCCACTCTCCAGCCACTCTGACCCCAGCCTGTAGCACTGCCTGGGGTTGTTGTGGCCAATGTGCAGAACCCGGCACTTGGATGTGTTCAATCTCATGCCGTTGGATTCTGCCCATCTGTCCAGCCTGTCGAGGTCCCTCTGCAAAGCCTCTCTACTCTCCAGCAGATCAACTCCTGCCCCCAGCTTGGTGTCATCCGCAAATTTACTGATGATGATGGACTCAATGCCCTCATCCAGATCATCAATAAGGGCATTGAGTGAGATGAAGGCAGAAGAAAAGTCTTGAGTATTAGAATACTCAAGGAAATTTCAGAAGAACTACAAATGAAAAGGAGATTATTTGAAAATTATTTCAAAGGGAGGATACTCTTGGCAGCATGGCATAGGATTGGCTATGCAATGAAAGGAAAATATGACAAGGAATCAGAACAGGGAAAATGGCATGCTGGTGAGCAGAGCGGAGAGGATTAAAATAAAATGTAGTGGTAAGCAGATAAAGACAAGAGAAAAAGTCACAATTAATTTTTTGTTATTTTTGTCTCTAGAGTGACAGGACCAGAGCTGTAGATGCAGTAACTCAGTTGTATCTTGTATGTCATTGTATGAAAACTATAATTTCAGGAAACAGTAAGTCACCTACCACTTACCAACAAATATTTTTTTACTCATCATCAGGCAAATAAAGCCAGGGAGAAGTGTCATAGAGACTTGTGGGGGAAAAACGTGCCTTAGGATGAAGGATATTCAACTAAGTTTATCTCAGCACACTTCTTTTTAAGTGACATTCAAGGAAAAAGTGGAAGAAAGTAACTTAAAAGACCAGATGTCTCTACATATTTCCACCATGTCTGTCTTCACAGACTTAAACATGAAATCCATGTAAACAAACTGAGTTTTTCATCCTCATTGTTACTAGATTGTAATTTCAGCACCAAATAGCAGGTAATAGGAAATCTATTAAAGAGGATGAAGCACATTAACTAGTGTTATGCAGGAGCAAAATTTATCTTGCCTGAGTGAAATTAACTTGTATAAGCAGTACAGTGAACACACAGAGCAGAATTATTTCACTTAGTAACAGACTCTCATCTGAGAAATACCTATGTGATGATGATGGCTAAGCAGGAGACACAAGTCATGAAACAAAAGGTTTGATGGATGGTTCTGATAATCATTAGATTAAGCAGATATCTCTACTAAGTACACTCCACTTAAATAACTTTCCTGAATTTTGGACAGTACCTATGTTGTGGAGTCTATTAAGGCTGCTGGGGGATCAATACTATGGTAACAGCTACTGCAAATCTGGACACATGCTGGAGCAGACACTGCACTCTAATTCCCATTGTCTTGTTCTTTCAAGTGAATAGAGACAACACCACCGCTTTAGGTATTGTTAAAGGATGGCTGAAACAAAACTTTTGGATAACATTTTTCAACAGCTCTTGCAGACCATAAAGTGAACATGAGGGTTCCCTGTTCAGGATCAGTCATGAGAGTCAGGGGAATCTGTACCAGGAATTGTCACTTAGTGGGGGGATTGATAGATGAAATAGTGTGTCAGCTATCAAAATAAGTCTGGAGCTATAGATATATTCCCTCTTTAATGACTGCAATGAGCATACCACACAGTGAGGCAGGAGTAGGAGAAGAGAAGTTGGAGTAGGAGGAATATAAATTACTTATTCTGGCAATGAATTTCACTACTGTGAATACAGATTTCATCTTCAGGTCATTTCCTTGACCTGGGTGATTATTTGCAAATGAATTTTTGTGCTGTTTTCTAAATTAAACAAGATTATATTTGTTCTAGGTATTTACAGCTGATTTGTCTCTTTATTTCCATGGCCTTTTAGACTGTGGTTGGACATTTAGCATGGTTTTTGACACCTATTATCTTTCTTACCCTTTCTTCTTTTGATTTTTAAACACAAAACTTCAGACAATGAAATCTGAAAATTGTTCTTCTTGGCATTTGACACTAGCAGAATCCTTAGGCTCTTTTTGTGTGTGTGTGGGTGGTTTTTTTGTTTGTTTGTTGATTTTTTTTTTAGCTTCATGTTTTGCCTCTAGCTGTGACAAATTGCAGTGCTGCTTCGATTTTTCTGCTGGCTTGCCTTTGTTTTCATTCTGTCAAAGTTTTCCTCGTAATCATGGATTTGAGAATTTTGAAGGATATTTATACCCAGAATCAGCCACATGATTAGTGGAGAAATTGTTTTCTAGTTCTCTGAATTTGCATTGATAGTACTATTTTTAATTTTTGTATGTATGTCCTTGAGAAGCAGGAGACAGTGAATTTTAGTCTTTACCCCATGCAAACCTTGTGTTTAGGAAGCAGGTTAACTGAAGTTTTTATTATGCATCTACCTCCTGAATGCAGTGTAATGCTAAGAAAACCTTATTTTCAGCTACATTAAATAGTCTTTCAAGCCTGAATCAGCAAAAGGGGACATATAAGGTAACTAACATAATGTAATTCTATAATGTATTATACTTCTGCACTTTGTATTTTTGAGTTGTGCAAGTCTTTCACAAAGCATTAGGCTGTTATTTATGAAAATAGAGTCTTTAGAAGATGCAGATGTATAGGAAAAGGTAATTTCTCACAGTCTGTTCAACTAACAAGCATCAGTCACACTGGTAACAGAAGTCAGACAAACATCTGTAAGTGAGAAAATTGAGTGCTTGTAGGATTCATATTCCAACACTACTTACATCAACATTGACTTACACTCTCAATAAATGGTCTATTGCATTCTATCAACATACCCAAATAAAGTGGTCTATTGCATTCTATCAACATACCCAAATTTACAGTGTATTATTTTGAACATGTCAAGCTTCTTCCAATTAATTCCACTGAGGTTCTTACACTAGTGTAATGTGGGACATATGAGGCTGAAAGCAGCAGCCCAGGAATGTTTCTCCCTGCCACCCTCACCACCAAAGAAGGATCAAGATACTGTTTAGGGTATATTTCCTGGTAGATTAGGGCTCATTTTCAAAGTTAAGGGGACATTTAGCCTCTAAGCTCCCAGTGATGTTAATGGGAGTTTAATGGTGCAACTCCTTTTCCCCACTTGAAAGCTTTCCCCAGTCTATTGGGTTGCCATTAAAACTATCCAGAAAAAAATGTGGCATATGGGAGTTCCTCCATATTTTTCACACATTTCTATATGAAAAGTGTATGGAATAGGAGCCACTGAGCAACAACCCTTCTGCCTGCTTTTACTTGTATTGTTTCTACTCTCCTGAAATAAGAGATCCACACTTCTGAAATTATTTGAACTGAATCGCAAATTCTTCTATCTCCCAGATTGTCAGTTCTGACCTGGATATTTAAAGTTTTATTTCCACACCCTGCAACAGATGCTATCTGGTCTAAGTGGATGGCTGTGATTACACAAAGAGCTTTAATGGGAAGTCTTGAACAACCTGGTATAGTAGAAGCAATTACCAATTGGCCAGAAGTACAAAACCTCCAGAGGAAAGCGCTTCCTGCTGAGGAAGCTCCTCCATATAATGATCTGTCTGATGAGGAAAAGTACTATGCTCTGGACCCTGTCATCTTTTGGGAAAGAAGTGAAGATGGAAATCTGCTGTGTGTAATCCTATATGGAAAGTTGCAGAACCAAAAGATGGAGAAGGTGAATCCAGACAATTTGCAGAGGTAAAATCTGTCCAACTAGCCCTTGACATAGCGGAATATAAGAACTGGCCTATGCTTTATCTCTACACTGATCATGGATGGTAACCAATGCCTTGCAGGGTTGGTTAAAGGACTGGAAAAAGAATGCATGGCAGTGGAAAGGAAAGCCTATTTGGGCTGCTAACTTGTGGCCAGGTATTGCTACTCATTTGAACAGAATTCCAGTGAAAGTGCAACACAGAGATGCATATATGCTTAAGAGTAAAGCTACTGAGGAACACCAACACAACCATCAGGCAGATTTGGCTGCCAGAGTTTCCCAAGTAGATGCAAACTGTGACCTTGACTTAGACTGGAAGCAGAGGTGAACTGTTTTTTAGGTCAGTGAGTGCATGATTCATTGGGATATTAAGGAAGAGGCACAACCTACCAGTGGGCTCATGACAGATAAGTGGAGGCTGAAACACAAGTCATACGTAATTGTGACATTTCTGCTGCTCTTAAGCAGGCTGAGTGAAACAATCACATGTGGTATGGTGAGTATGGTCGAAGTACAAGTATGGTGAAGTGTGGCAGATAGAGTATAGCACTCTACCTCATTCTCAGACTGGTAAATAACATGTGCTGATTGTGGTAGAGGCAGGCACCGGATGGTCAGAAACCTATCCAGTACCTCATACTACTGCACATAACACCATTCTTGATTTGTGGAGACACAGTATACCACAGAGAATTGAATCAGATAAAGATCATAAAAGATTGGGCCAAAGAGCACAGCACTGAGTAGATATACCATATCCCCTACTAGGCACCAGTTTTTGGAAAGATTGAATGTTACAATGGTCTGATGAAAACCACCTTAAAAGCAATGTGGGATAAAACTTTGAAAAATTGGGACAAACATCTAACACACGCAACCTGGTTGGTAAATCAGATCTGCTATAAAAGGTAGAAGGTGATAGAGTTCCTGTTATTCTTGAAAAGAATCTGTTGGGGAGAACTGTTTTGGTATTTTCTCCTTCAGGCAAAGGTAAACCAGTTTGAGGAGTGGTTTCTGCTATTAGGGTACTGGTCATACATATCGGATAAGGCAAGAGAATGGTGAAGTTCAGTGTGTTCCACAAAGAAATCTAACTCTAGCTGAAAGAGTTTAAGTTCAGAATATGTAATATAAGTTGTTAGGAATTTGAGTTTCTTGTCAGGTACAACATGACACCCAATGAAAGAATCCAAGAGAAATCTACATTACACAAGCATGTCACCTGAGAGATCCTGTTTTGTCTCATCTGCTGAGAGACAGACTGTTTACTGTTTCCTGAACTTTGCATCAATCTACATCTGAGAGAGCCAGGATGGAGAATGAACTGAAACCTGAACTTTTATTGCTTATTATATTGACATTGTTTTTAGTTAGATGAATGGCTTGATGCAGACCACGGAATGAGATAAAAGGGGTGGAATGTTACAGTTTTATGACTGACATCTTAATTGTAAACAAGTTTTCCAGAAGATTCAAGTATAGGGATGGACAGCTTTTAGGGGCTGAACATGGAATAAGGCAATATAAATTTAACTCATTCCATTGGATTGCTGAATATCGTATATTTTGCAGCATGAGCTTGTTTCGCTCTCTCTGGGCTGCCTCCTGTTTTGCTTCTGGCTGCTCTATCTCTACCTTCTGACCTTGAACACCAGCTGACTGCTTCTGTTTTGGCTTGTGAGGTACAGAGAGGAAAGGGGAGGGTTAAAGATGGAGGGCTGGCTGAAACATAGACCTTTAGGTCCTTTGTCCAGGGGGTAGTTTTATGCTGTTGTTAAACTGTGAATATATTTAGTGTATGCTGTGGCAGTTTTTAGGCCGATGCCTAGGAAGTTTTCCATAGATCTTGAGTAGAAAAGTAGTAGGATGTAATCAAATTGCCATTGGGTGTAAAGGGAAAAATAATTATAAGGTCTAAATAATCCCATTGGTCTTATAACTAACATAAAGCTAGTTGTGTTTTTCCTCTTTCTCTGCTCTTCCATCTAGCAGCTTTTGCTGACCTTGGTTGCATTCTTATTGTGACTAACAAGCTATCCCTGCTCTTCTCTCTCTTCTCCTCTTTCTCTTTTCCCTTGTATAGGGTGGGGGAAGGAAATGGAGAGGGGGAAAACTATTGGTAACCCCCTGGTTTTGTCCAGAGGGGTTTTTGTGTTGTTTATAAATTGTAAATACATGTAAATATTGTGTATTTGGTACATGTTCATTGCATTTCATATTTCTATATTTTAGCATGCTTGTAAATATAGCTTCATTTGCTTCCAACTGAGCTGGTCTAGGAGTTTTATTTTGGGGTATTTTTGTCCAAATTAGTTGGGAGGTAATTTTGACCCACTGTGTATGTTTACTACCTTTTATAATTTTATATTTATTCTCTTTGTAAATAATAATTTCATTTTCTTACTCCCAAATTCTGAGTGTGGTAAATTTACTTCAATTAAATTTACTTTCAATTTTTTGGGTCACAAATCCAAACCACAACACCTATATACCATAATAATTTTCTGATGCCTGTCCCATTATTTGATATTGCACTAACTGCAACAAGTTTATGGATTTTCTGGTGAGATTTTCTTAAGATGGATGAGTCCTAACTGTATTAAAAATGCGTGGTGGATTGTTGAAAACTTTACTATGAAAACAAATGCCAGTTATATTACATTAAAATCTTTCCAGCAGAAGCCAGTTACTGATAGAAAACTGTCTACATACCACGCAGCTTTGGGTTTTGAGCTGCTGGGACTTCAGCACTGCTCCTAATAGGCCTTAGATCATTAACTCACTCCTTAGTATCTTTTAGCACCTGCTATTTTGAGGACTCAATTGCTCCACGAGAAGAAAAGAAAAGAAAAGGAAAAGAAAAGAAAAGAAAAGAAAAGAAAAGAAAAGAAAAGAAAAGAAAAGAAAAGAAAAAGAAAAGAAAAGAAAAGAAAAGAAAAGAAAAGAAAAGAAAAGAAAAGAAAAGAAAAGAAAAGAAAAGAAAAGAAAAGAAAAGAAAAGAAAAACCACAAAAAATCCCCAAACAAACAAAAAAACCCACCAAACTCACCAAAAAAAAAATTGATTGCAAAATCATTCTTCAAAAATGCTGTCAATCTATTTCCTGATGCTCCCCAGACTTCCTACTTTCGTGCAATTAATGACATTTTTGAAAGAGAGACATAATACAAACAGAATTAATCACAAGTAATTTTCCAATTACATTATTTTTTTTAAACTCCAAAACCTCCAACAACATGCTGTGTCAGATCCTAGGATGCCCAGCTTAGGCTTTTATGATGTTCATGTCTTTATTCCATTGAAAATTAAGATCTCTTCCTGTCTTGAGGAGCCATCAACTGGAATGAACAAGACAGCAATACGCAGAGTAAGTCAGAATTATATTAGACAATTGGCTGTAGTTTCATATGAGGCTAAAAGCAAGGGTACATATCTTACAGTTGCTAATTGTAACAACCGCTCGGGTGGAATAAAACTGGAAAAGCAAGCATTAAGTGGCTTTTCCTGTCTTTATGCAGTAACACTGTTCATCAGAGAAGAACTAAGCAGATTAGAAGTAGTGTGATTTAAAAATAATTCTCTAAAGAGAATTTCACAATTCTTTATTTTCTGAAAACCACTTATGCTATTTTGTGATGAGATGGCAGTTTAACCCAAAATTAAAATCCTACATTATTACATGTGTCTGGAAAGTGGGAGGATATGAGGTGCTACAAGACACAAATATAATTCAAGTGCTTTATACATTTGAATAAATGTGGGAAATGATGTGTTGGAATGACTACAGCAAAATTCACCCTCCTCCCCCAAATTTATCTTTTCACAAAGTCATCATAATCATCATCTTAACAACAAATCAAACATGTTAGACTGGAAAAATAATGTGGTAGTGAGAAAAGTTCAATTCTTCCCCCCCACACAAACCACAGCTGACTCAGTCAGAGAAGCCAAATGGAAAAGAGATGTATTTTACAAGCAGAATGGTATGCAGAGATTATATACACAATATACAGTATTTACAGTATATACAAAAATATACAGGAAAGAATGTAACACAGAAAACTCCCCCCACCTCCCCAATAGAGGAGAGCTCCCCCAAAAACCCCCTTTTCCCCCTTCCGCCTTTTTTTTCCAAAAAGGGTTAGAGAGAAAAGTAATTATTAAGTGGGAATTCTGTTAGTTCAAAGCGTATGTTAAGAGAAGAAAAATAATTAGTTTTCTTATCTCATTAGTTGAAGGTCAGCTCCAGGCACAGAAAAACAGCAGCTGTCCAGACTCAGACTGCAACAGACAGACTGAATTAAAACCTAAAAATCCTAAAGTTACACTCCCACTGATCTACCAATGAAATTCCTTTGGAATTATCTTTGTTTTCCTTTTTACACCAAAACATTCAGCTAGAGTGTTTTAGCAGCTGTCCTTTCTTAAAGGCACAGCTTAAAACTGTCACAAATGAGATTTTTTAATTACCCCAAACCAGAATTGAGAGGTATGAAATGTTCTAAAAGTACTTGTTACTCATCTAAACCTATTGAAGTAGCAAAAAGAATTTTCCTGGGATTGTGTAAAGCTGCACATTTGTGCCTCAAAAAGTCATAATGTACAAAATGCCTCTAGTGTATATCCCAGTCCAAGACTGGTTTCACTTAAATGAAATGAGTCAATATCAGGGGCAACACCAGATATAGCAAGTCGCCTCCCAGAAGCTATATAACCTGAAAGGAGATCAGAGAGCTACATGCTCACTTGGCTGCCTGAGGAGCCCTCCTGCTAGCAGCACTGAAAAGAGTATCAAAGATACGTATTGATTGTATGTCTCTTAGCCTTCCATCCTGTAAGAGAGTGCCAATGGAGACATTAAAATAATATTAAACAATCCTTCCACCTAGAACTGTAGTCAAAATTGAAACCAGTCATGAATTTGCCACTGAGGAAGACAATTTACAAAGCTACCAGTTTAATTTTAGTAATACAAGTTTCTCTTAACAGATATTTGATCTGGTTATCAGAAATAAGGTGGGTTTTGGCTTTGGTTGTTTGTGGGGTTTTGGGTTTTTTGGGGGTTGGGCTAGTTTGGCTTGGGTTTCATGTTTTGTTTCTGTGGG
Source organism: Picus viridis (assembly GCA_033816785.1). Taxonomy (NCBI): domain Eukaryota; kingdom Metazoa; phylum Chordata; class Aves; order Piciformes; family Picidae; genus Picus; species Picus viridis. Next base: position 48,618,422 of record CM066606.1, read on the forward strand.
TTTTTTGTTTGTGGGGTTGTTTTGTTGGTTTTGGGTTGTTTAGTTGGGGGGTTGTGGGGTTTTTTTGTTGTTGGTTGTTGTTTGTTTTGGTGTTGGTGGGTGTTTTTTTTTAGAAAGGGTATACTCAAATAGGTGTACATTATGTAAGTGTTAAGTCAGTTATTAAATAATGTAGTGAATATGCTTGCTACACATACAGTTTCCACTCCAAATACTGAAGAAAAAAATTGAATACATAGATGATTGTTAGGATTTTAAAAGTCTTGAAGAATTTTGAAGAGACACAAGAACAATTCAGTATTCTAAGAAAGACTAATTCTGTATAAAGATCTAATTGCAAGGAAAGTATTTTTGAGTTATATTCATGGAAAGCAAAACTTATGACTTTAATAGTCTTTGGATTTTTTTTTCAAAAGCTAGTAATTGTGAGAACATCAGTTACAAACAAAGAAGATACATTTAGAAGTTTAGACATTTTTGTCAAACACAAACAACTGAAAACACATTTCAAAAGAGGAAAACATAGCATCCATTTTTAACTGCCAGCTGATTTAGGTTAAAGTAAACAATGCCTGATTTCATGTGCCTTTTTAATACCTGTATCATTCTCTTTCCAGCTCTGCCTGCACACCCCTTTTTCCCAACTTATCCTTTTAAATTTTCTTCCTCTTTTCATTTTCCACTGAGAAACTTGTAGAACTCTTCAAAATTTATATTGCTAAGCACTTCTCAACTCTTACCTTTTTAACCAGAAAATGACATATTAACATAATGGTAAGGGTTGTAAGTGACCTCCAGACTAACTCTCCTGCTAAAACAGGTATGCGTAGATGAGATTGCATGGGAATGCATCCAAGAGGGTTTTGAAAGTCTACAGAGAAAAAAACCTCCACAACCTCTGGGCAGCCTGTTCCAGTGCACCAGCACCCTCACACTATTGAAGTTTTTCCTTAAGTTAAGGTGGAACTTCCTGCCTTCTAATTTGTGATCATTGTCCCTTGTCCTATTAATATACACCATTGAAAAGAAATTGGCCACATCTTCTTGATATCTCCCCTTTAGATAATTATATGTATTTATAATACCCCCTCTGAGTCTTCTCTTCTCCAGGCTAAAGAGCCCCAGGTCTCTCAGCCTCTCTTCATAAGAGAGATGTTCCAGTCCTTTAATCATCTTTGTAGCCCTCCATTGGACTCTCTCCAACAGTTCCCTGTCCATGTTGAACTGGGGAGCCTGGAACTGGACCCAGTACTCCAGACATGGCTTCAGTAAGGCAGAGTAGAAGGGAAAAAGAAGTCACACAACATGACATTTTTCTTAATGTACTAAATTTTTTCCTAGATCACCTTTTATTATACACTAAAAACTCTCAGCATATATTAAAATATTTATATTAAAATAATTGCAAGAAACTACCTTCCATATCTTTTCATTTAGCTTGAATTGTAGTTTGAATACTGAAAATAGCTAAAGTATGAGTGGCTTTAAAAAATGAATTACAGAACCCATAAATGCTCAATCTTTTTGCTTTTACATGACATCTGGATTGTAAGAAAATGTCTTCCCTAATTCTGTGACACATCAAGGCAATCTAAAGGTTGTCAATTGCAGTTCCTTCCTCTTTCTTCTGGTGTAAGTTCTAACCTGACCATGTGGCCCAAGACAAAACTAATCCTATAGGATCAGTTCTTGCACATAATAGCAAACTGTATAAGCTCAACACAGGTTGTATGGGAGGGCTGGAGAACAAAGAGGAGTACTGAACAGCACAGTGTCAACACAGTTTGTTTTCAGATGCTGTCAAAGTATAACCTCTATTTAAACTTTTATGCACAAAAAAAATGTCCTCTGACCAATATTTAGACATGATTTACATCCATCCTAACTACCTGTTCTGTATGGTAAAATTTATATCTGTGTGTCCCTCTTACATATGTCACTATGACATTTCCCTAACTTTTGAGGGAGTCAATTGTCACACTTCATCTGTAAGAAAACATGTGCTCAGGACGTAATTTTAGAAAGTGTACCATCTGTAATGAATAAGCTCAGAATCACCAGGACTGCAACACTTTAAACAGGACTTTTGGATAATTTACTATGAGTCAAACTCTTTATCTTGATTGCTGGAGACAAAATCCACACAACTTTCAAAAATGCTGAAAGAAAACCACATTTTGATAGTTTTCCTTTAATAGGTGTTACCACATTGTGGCTATCCCTAGCTGAAAAAGAGCCAACAAAAGAAACAATTTTAAAAACCCCAATCTTGCAGAATCATCTATTGCACTAACTAAACTTTGTTTTTTCAGATTAAGCAATGAATATGTTCTTCTCCCTTCTGGATCCTGCAATTGGCTTGTTGTGAGTTTCTCTGGGAAAAAAATAATAAAAAGGCATTTTGTACCAACTAAAACTTAGATGGTAAAAACAACAACAAAATAAAAATTAGAAAGCTAATGACTGTGTCTTCATCTTTAAACAGATCAGAAAATGACATGTTGTGGAGTAAGAGAGAGTGCAAAATTTGTCTTCAAATGCTGAAGGAAAGGCAAGTGACCTCCATTGACTTCCTCTGGTCCTCTACTTTAACATTGCTGTCCTCTGGTAGACTTTGTATTGACACAGCAAAGATGGTGGAGTGGCTGCAGCTATTTCTCCCTCTGGCTGAATCTGCTGTGGAGAGCAACTGCCACCACCGGCTTTGGGAGATGCAGCAGGTATGAATGGAGACATCCAAAAAACTGTTCAGACAGGACAGGTGAAGGTTATGCAAAGTCCCATGTAGAGTTCAAAGCTGCACAAAAGAGAATCCTTTTATTCTCTCTTTCTGTTTTTCCTCTTTTATTTGCAATGCAGTGTGTGACCAAAAGTCAACAAATATTTCACTTTTTTGACAGGGATTGTGTTTTAAGATTTGTTTGTTTGTTTGTATGTGTTGCGTGTTTGCTCCTCACCATTTAAATTTTTTCTTTTCCTTGTCTTGACTGATTGTCTCAATGACACTATCACAGTATCACAATATCATCAAGGTTGGAAGACACCTCAAAGGTCATCAAGTCCAACCTGTCACCATAGACCTCATGACTAGACCATGCCACCAAGTGCCTCGTCCAATCCCCTCTTGAACACCTCCAGGGATGGTGACTCCACCACCTCCCTGGGCAGCCCATTCCAATGGCAAACAACTCTCTCAGTGAAGAACTTTCTCCTCACCTCGAGCCTAAACTTCCCCTGGTGCACTTAGACTAGTAATTTCCATGGGCTAAAACATTCCAGGTTTATTATGAATTCCTGTCATAACTTAGGAAGCATTTGAAAATAAAGAGTAAAAGATGACTGGGAAGGTTACAGAATCTCAGTTTGTCACAGGAAGTAAAATCTCTTGAGCTGGAGAGAAAGAAAACATATCAAAATATTTAGAAAACAACTCTGTTTATGCACACCCTTTGTACAGGGCTGGAAGTCAATAGTATCATGTCAGGCTGCTACCCTATTCTCAGAGTTTATTGGCCTGTCAACTCTTTGCCTGGTGAAAAATTATGTTTGTGGATGAGTACCTAATAAGTTCTTGGATACATCAAGTTCATATATTACTATCTTGTGACAACATTCCTTTTAGGTCTGCTGTGCATTTTACTTTAGATACCTTAAGTTTTGTACATCCTTCTGTAACCTTTTCTGAAGCTTGTGTTCAAAATTCAATAGTTCTGCCTTGGAAACTTCCCTTAATTAAGTAAATTAGCTCAGCAATAAACTGCCTGTCTCATGTTAAAACTTAGGCCTACAGCAATTATTCTTCCCAACAAAGAGAAGTTTATTTATCATGTCTGCTTATTATACCATTCAAATAAATCTGTTTCTAAGTGAATGGTCTGGTGTACTGCCTGATCCTATCTGAAAATCATGACTATTCAACCCAATCTCAAATTTACACCTCAGTTGAAAATGCACTCAAGTGCATGATGTTGCCTCTAGCCCTGACTGATAATGAACTGAGGTGTGACTGGACATTAAACTCAATTATCGGAATAGAGAAAGAAGGGAAAAAGACACTTTTAACACAGATTAGCAAAATTGTCTCTGTATTTTACTTTCTATTACATCAAAGAGACTTCAGGGTTGCTTTTTCCAGGTTCTATTTTTAAAACTTTTTAATTAAAAATTATCTTAAATATATTTTCTTAATTTTTGATGGAACCAGGTGTAAAAGCTCCAATTTGCCTATGAAAGCAATACCTCTATATCTGACAGTAGCGGAATATAGAATATAGCATTTTCCTAATGCTAGCATTTTTCATATGGACAGCAGTCTTGCATTCAAGTTTCTTTTCCAGCATTGCAAATGGATAAATTTGTGCTGCTTTTGTTTTCCATATTTTATTTCCCTAGAACTGATGCCTGAAGATATGCACAGTCAGCAACTCATCTTACTCTAGGTGTGTTTTTGATCTCTTCCTCTAAATGCTTTTAACATTTGCTGAGTGTTGCATGCCACTAACCACTCACTCATTGGACTCTACCTGAACACTGAATTAGAGGAGCTGGGCCAGACACCCCTCTCTTCTGCCCAGAAAAAGAGACAAGAAATGGGCACCTATTCCTTATTGCTAGTCTGAATATACAGATAATATTTAATTACATAAACAAAAATATAATCCAAGCATTAAGTATTGTCAGTTTTGACTGGTTTTGAAGTTGATTGGTTAACCATCATTTTCATTAGAAAGTGTTATCTTTCAGAGCAATAGCAACTTTAACTTTTCTGAAACCATCTTGGGAGTAAAAGGCTCTGTGACACTGAAAACTATATGAGTTAACAGAATAACTTTCATTTAATTATTTTGAGATCAGAACTTTCAGTTACCTACCCAGTATATTAATTTATTTTGCTTTTATTTTTAAATTTTTTTCTTGGATGTTTTTCAAGGTCAGCAATGTGTTGACTATTTTAAGTTAACTGGTAACAGATGTATTCTATCAAGTACATCTTACGTCCTCTCCTGAAATGTGAAAACTCAAACCAGCTTTAACACTTCTAAATATAATAACAATTTTAGAGCTCAGAGTTTTTGGAGTTTCACAACAGGGTAGAGGTTTTTTTGTTTCTTATTTTGTTTGTGTGTTTGTTTGTTTGATTAATTCTTTGCCTCAAGCCATTCTGCAACTATAATTCTGTTCTACTTAACAGTGTTTAAAAGAGTCCCTCAACACTGGGAGAGACTTTACACAAAATGAGTCTCAGCTACTTCAAATGCAGGCCAGTTTTTAATGTTCACTATGAGTTTTTCCACTAGTAATTGCTTTGTTTTGATCTCTAAATTCAACGACCTCTGAATCTGAATTCCTCAAAAAAAAGAGGAGGTTAATTGTTATTGGTGATTCCCTCCTGAGGGGAACAGAGGGTCCCATATGTAGGCCGGACCCATCTCATAGGGAAGTTATTAGCCTAGCAGGAGCCCAAGTTGGAGATGTTACCAGAAGGCTGCCCAGTCTGGTACAGTCCTCTGACTACTATCCCTTATTGGTTATGCTGTTAGGGAATGATGATATTGGTACCAGAACTCCCAGGGCTATCAAAAATGACCTCAGCGCCCTGGGAGATCTGGTTGAGGGGTCAGGTGCACAAATAATTTTTACATCGATACCGTTAGTTGCAGGAGGCAATATGATATGGAACAGGTCAGCCATTGTAGTCAACAAGTGGCTTAGAGGCTGGTGCAGTCGAAAAAATTTTGGGTTTTTCAATCTTGGGGAACTTTCTACTGCACCAGGTCAGCTGGCAACAGATGGAGTACCTCTGTCCCAGAGGAGGGGAAAGGTCACAGTATACAAGAATGGCCTATCCCCCAAAAGGTAAAAAGATTCTGGGAAGGGAATTGGCAGGTCTCATTGACAGGGCTGTAAACTAGCTTTGAAGGGGGAAGGGCCTGAAACCAGTTCCCTCAGGCAGGAGTCTGGGGGTGATAAGCTAGAGCTAGAGGTGAAACCAGCAGCCCAGCTGCAGTGCATGTACACTAATGCACGAAGCATGGGTAACAAACAAGAGGAGCTGGAAGCCTTGTTGCAGCAGGAAAGATATGTAGTTGCCATCACAGAGACGTGGTGGGATGACTCACATGAGTGGAGTGCTGCAATTGATGGCTACAGGCTCTTCAGGAGAGACAGGCAAGGAAGAAGGGGTGGAGGGGTGGCCTTGTACATCAGGGAGGCACTAGATGCCGTTGAGATGGAGATCAGGGATGACCGGGTTGAGTGCTTGTGGGTGAGAATTAGAGGGAAGACCAGCAGGGCAGACATCCCGGTTGGAGTCTGTTATAGACCACCCAACCAGGAGGATGATCTTGATGAAGCATTCAATAGGCAGCTTAAGGCTGTCTCAAGATCGCCTGACCTCGTTCTCATGGGTGACTTCAACCTGCATGATATCTGCTGGGATCTCAACACAGCAGAGAGGAGGCAGTCTAGGAGGTTCTTAGAATGCATGGAGGACAGCTTCTTATCCCAGGTGCTGCGCGAACCTACCAGGGATGAGGCTATGCTTGACCTCCTATATTAGCAACAGGGAAGGGCTGGTGGGTGATGTGGTGGTTGGAGGGTGTTTAGGCGCAAGCGACCATGAGATAATTGAGTTTTTGGTATTCAGCCAAGCCAAGAGGGGAACCAAGAAGACCTCCACTCTGGACTCCAGGAGAGCGGACTTCAGGCTACTCAAGGAACTAACTCAGAAGGTTCCTTGGGATGCAGCCCTTAAAAATAAAGGGGTCCAGGAGAGCTGGACCTACTTCAAGGAAGAACTCTTGAAGGTGCAGGAACAGGCTGTGCCAGTGTGCCGGAAGATGAGCCGTCGGGGCAGACAACCAGCCTGGATGGGCAATGAAATTCTAAAGGAACTAAGGGAAAAAAAGAGGGTGTATCATCTTTGGAAGAAAGGGGAGGCAACCTAAGGAATGTTTAGAGATGTTGTTAGGACATGCGTGTCTCGATCCGGAGAGGGAAAGAGATTGAGGTGCGGGAAGAAAATTAGGGAGGCAAAAGCCCATTTAGAACTTAGACTGGCCTCTGCTGTAAAGGACAACAAAAAGTCCTTCTATAAATACATCAATAGCAAGAAGAAGGGCAAGGACAACCTTCACTCCTTGGTTGACACAGAGGGGAACGTTGTAACAAAGGATGAGGAAAAGGCAGAGGTACTTAACATCTTCTTTGCCTCAATTTTTACTATCAGGGCAGAACGTCTTCCAGACAGCTGGCCTGCAGAGCTGGCAGAAGGAGCCAGAGAGCTGCATAGTTTCCCGCTGCTCCAGGAGACTGTTAGAGATCTTCTGAGCTGCTTGGACCCCCACAAGGCCATGGGACTGAATAGGATCCATCCTAGGGTGCTGAGAGAGCTGGCAGATGAGCTGGCCAAGCCACTCTCCATCATTTTTCAACAGTCCTGGCTCACTGGAGAGGTCCCAGAAGACTGGAATCTGGCCAGCGTGGTCCCATCCACAAGAAGGGCCGGTTGGATGAGCCAGGGAATTATAGGCTTGTCAGCCTGACCTCAGTGCCAGGCAAGATTATGGAGCAGGTCATCTTGAGTGCGATCACACAGCACTTACAGGATGGCCAAGGGCTCAGGCCTAGTCAGCATGGATTTAGGAAGGGCAGGTCCTGCCTGTCCAACCTGATCTCCTTCTATGATCAGGTGACCCACCTGGTGGATGTGGGGAGGCCTGTGGATGTGGTCTACCTGGACCTCTGCAAGGCCTTTGACACTGTCCCCCACAGCAAACTCCTGGCCAAGCTGGCAGCCCATGGCTTGGACAGGAGCACACTGTGTTGGGTTAGGAACTGGCTGGAGGGCCAAGCCCAGAGAGTGGTGGTGGATGGTCCCACATCCAGCTGGCAGCCAGTCATTAGTGGTGTGCCCCAAGGATCAGTGCTGGGCCCCATGCTCTTTAACATCTTTATTGATGATCTGGATGAGGTCATTGAGTCCATCATCAGTAAATTTGTGGATGACACTAAGCTGGGGGCAGGAGTTGATCTGCTGGAGGATAGAGAGGCTTTGCAGAGGGACCTTGACAGGCTGGACAGATGGGCAGAATCCAATGGCATGAGATTTAACGCATCCAAGTGCCGGGTTCTGCACATTGGCCACAACAACCCCATGCAGTGCTACAGGCTGGGGTCAGAGTGGCTGGAAGGCGGCCAGGCAGAGAGGGACCTGGGGGTACTGGTCAATGGTAGGCTGAATATTAGCCTGCAGTTTGCCCAGGCAGCCAAGAAGGCCAATGACATTCTGGCCTGCATCAGGAACAGTGTGGTCAGCAGGAAAAGGGAGGTCATTCTGCCCCTTTACACTACACTGGTTAGTCCGCACCTTGAGTACTGTGTCCTGTTCTGGGCCCCTCAGTTTAGGAAGGATGTTGACTTGCTGGAGCCTGTCCAGAGAAGGGCAACAAAGTTGGTGAGGGGTTTGGAACACAAGCCCTATGAAGAGAGGCTGAGGGAGCTGGGGTTGTTTAGCCTGGAGAAGAGGAGACTGAGGGGTGACCTTATTGCTCTCTACAACTACCTGAAGGGAGGTTGTAGCCAGGAGGGGGTTGGTCTCTTCTCCCAGGCAGCCAGCACCAGAACAAGAGGACACAGTCTCAGGCTGCACCAGGGGAGGTTTAGGCTGGATGTTAGGAAGTTCTACACGGAGAGAGTGATTTCCCATTGGAATCGGCTACCCATGGAGGTGGTGGAGTCACCATCATTGGAGGTGTTCAGGAGAAGACTTGATGGGGTGCTTGGCTGCATGGTTTAGTTGTTGTGTGGGTTGGACGCTATGATCTTGAATGTCTCTTCCAACCTGGTGTATTGTATTGTATTGTATCTCAACCTATTCTGCTACTGCTCCAGAAAATTCCCTGCTCTACAGAAGAAAGAATTTCATGGGAAGGATTCAAATAACAATGTCATAAATTCATTCTACCAGAGGAATCTCTAGAGTGAGAAGAGTGAGATCCAACTAGGTCTCAGGGAAGCTGAGGAAAGAAGATATAGGAATATTAAAAAGTACATTTAGCATAGTGTCTGTAACAGAAAACCTTGATGTAGATTTTAGGTGCTATACTAGTGTGCATCACTGACCTCTTGAATCTGAGGAATGAGAGTAGTTTCTGTGTCATCTGACAAAGCAGCAGTAAAACTCCTGACTAATCTATCAGCCTGCTGCTTGGACAGCAGCACTCTGCTCTGCGTTAGGAACTGGCTGGAGGGTCATGCCTAGAGAGCGGTGGTGAATAGTGCCACATCCAGCTGGCAGCCAGACACTAGTGGTGTCCCCCAGGGATCAGTGCTGGGCCCCATCCTGTTCAATATCTTTATTGATGATCTGAATGAGGGCATTGAGTCCATCATCAGTAAATTTGCGGATGACACCAAGCTGGGAGCAGGTGTTGATCTGTTAGAAGGTAGAAGCGCTCTGCAGAGGGACCTTGTCAGGCTGGACAGATGGGCAGAGGCCAATAGCATGAGATTTAGCATATCTAAGTGCCAGGTTCTACACATTGGCCACAACAACCCCAGGCAGTGCTACAGGCTGGGGTTTGAGTGGCTGGAGAGTGGCCAGGCAGAGAGGGACCTTGGGATACTGGTTGATAGTAGGCTGAACATGAGCCAGCAGTGTGCCCAGGTAGCCAAGAAGGCCAATGGCATCCTGGCCTGTATCAAGAACAGCATGGCCAACAGGTGCAGGGAGGTCATTCTGCCCCTGTACTCAGCACTGGGCTGTAAACTATATTTGAAGAGGGAAGGGGCTGAAACCAATCCTTGCAGACAGGAGTCTGGGGTGGTAAGCTGGAGTCAGGGGTGAAACCAGCAGCCCAACTGAAGTGCATGTACACTAATGCATGCAGCATGGGTAGCAATCAAGATGAGCTGGAAGCCTTGGTACAGCAGGAAAGATATGATGTTGTTACCATCACAGAAACATGGTGAGATGACTCACATGACTGGAGCACTGTAATTGATAGCTACAGGCTCTTCAGGAGAGACAGGCAAGGGGTGGAGGGGTGGCCCTGTACATCAGGGAGGCTCTAGATGCCATGGAACTAGAGATAAAAGATGATCAGGTTGAGTGCCTATGGGTGAGAATTAGAGGGAAGATCAACAGGGTTGACATCCTGGTTGGAGTCTGTTATAGACCACCCAACCAGGATGTAGAGGTTGATGAATCATTGTATAGGCAGCTAGAGGTTGTCTCAAGATCACCAGACCTTGTTCTTATGGGTGATTTTAACCTGCCCGATATCTGCTGGGAGAAGAGGCAGTCCAGAAGTTTTTTGGAGTGTATGGAGGACAGCTTCTTATCCCAGTTGCAGAGTGAGCCTAGCAGGGGTAAGGCTTTGCTTGACCTTCTTGTTGCCAATGGAGAAGGGCTGGCAGGAACTGTGGTGGTTGGAGGCTGTCTGGGGTTCAGTGACCATGAGATAATTAAGTTTTCGGTACTCAGTCAAGCTGAGAGGGGCAGCAACAAAACCTCCACTCTGGACTTCTGGATTGCAGACTTCAGGTTACTCAAGGAACTAACTCAGAAGGCTCCTTGGGAAACAGCCCTTAAAAACAAAGGGCTCCAGGAGTGCTGGACCTACTTCAAGAAAGAATTCTTGAAGGCACAGGAACAGGCTTTGCCAATGTGCCGGAAGATGAGCCACTGGGGCAGATGGCCAGCCTGGGTGGGCAATGATTTCTAAAGGAATTAAGGGGAAAAAAGAGAGTGTATCATTTTTTGAAGGAAGGTGAGGTAACCCATGGAATGTTTAAGGATGTTACTAGGTCATGTAGGAAAAAAAATAGAAAGGAAAAAAGCCCATTTAGAGCTTAGACTGGCCACTACCATGAAGGAAAACATAAAATCCTTTTACAAATATGTTAATGGCAAGAAGGGCAAGGACAACCTCCACTCCTTGGTGCACACAGAGGGGAACATAATAACAAAAGATGAGGAAAAGGGAGAGGTATTTAACACATTCTTTGCCTCAAATTTTAATAGCAGGATAGGTTGTCTTCCTGACAACTGGCCTCCAGAGCTGGCAGATGGAGTCAGGGAGCAGTATAGTTCCCCTGTGATCCAGGAGCAAGTAGTTAGAGACCTGCTCAGACACTTGGATCCCTACAAGTCCATGGGACCAGACAGGATCCATCCTAGGGTGCTGAGAGAGCTGGCAGATGAGCTGGCCAAGCCGCTCTCCATAATTTTTCAACAGTCCTGGCTCAGTGGAGAGGTCCCAGATGACTGGAAGCTGGCCAACATGATGCCCATGCACAAGAAGGGCCAGAAGGAGAAGGCAGGTGTAGCAGTTTTGGCTGGGTGCCCTCTACTACGTGGGGTGCTTCCTGTGCCCAGAAGTCCAGCCCAGTGGGTGGACACAGGAAACTAGGTGTTTCCTACCATAATTCTGTGCACCACTATAACATCCAGCGCGGGATCTGGCACTTCCTCTTTCTTCTCTCGCCGTCACCCGGTAACTGGGGGAGATGTCTCCCGGCCATAGGCCTGGCTAGGCCCAAGGCCACGGTGGGATGGGCAGTCTCAGATACAGCCAGATGAGACTAGCCTAGCAGTACGGGGTGAAGAAGGAGCCCTGGAGGTCTTGAGTGTATCTTCAGGTGGGGATGGGATGTTTCTGGGTCTGTGTGGTGGAGTAGGAAGGTTCCCCCCCCACACACAAAAGAATCCACAGCTAACTCAGCCAGAGAAGCAGATGAAAGCTATATTTTACAAGCAGAAAAATGGAATGCAATGAATATGTACAAAAACATACAATATTTACAATATATACAGAAACATACAGCAATGTATGTAATACAGGAGACCTTTCCCCAACCCCCCTGCGGCCAGTGGGGTTTGGCCTGTCCCTCCCTTCTCCCTCCCTACCTCCCCTTTTTCCCAAAAGGGTTAGAAAGAGAAAGGAAAGTAATTAAAAGGGGAAAACTTTGTTAAAGCTCAAAGCGAATGCAAAAGTTAGTTTTCTCTTGTCTGGTTAGCAAGAATCGTCCCTGCGTAGCAAGCTGTTGCTTCAGAGAGAAAAGCAGGCCAGCCCACAGTACAGGGGGAAGAAGAAGACTGACTGCCCCCCCCCGACTGAAAGACCAAGCTAGAACCTACAGCCGAGTTCCACCAATGAAATTGGATTAGCATATCGTTGTTTTCATTCATATACCAAAACATTCAGCCAGAGTGTTCAGAAAGTGTCCTTCTCTTAAAGGCACAGCCTAAACCGGTCACAATCCACCCCTGCTAAACAATTTCATTGGCTGTTTGTACTGTCCATCCTATCTAAAACAATATCTACAGTTTGCAAGTAAATTTCATAGTCCATTCCGGCTATCCTCAGGTGTAGATGATTCAGAAGTCCAAGAAACAAGAAAAATGGAAAACAGTTTGTCTCTTCGCAGATGAAGCGAAGAAAAGGGAAAACAGGGAAACAGGGAAACAGGGACTCTCAGTTGACTCAGGGCTCTCAGGGTTCTCAGGGTTCGTGCACTGTACATTCCACAGGGATTCTTCCTTTGGGCGCGATGTAGCTGTACAACACTCTGAAATTAAACTCTTTCAGCTAAAGTTAAATTTCTTTGTGGAATACACTGAATTTCACCATTCTCTTGCATTACCTAATAAGTGTGACCCGGACCTTCAGCTGAAACCACCCCTCGGACAGGTTTAGCCTCTCCTGAGGGAGAAAATACCCAAACAGTTTTACCTAACAGATTCTTTTCTCTAACAACAGGAACTCTATCACCTTCTACTTTCTGTAGCAGATCTGAGTGTGCAGGTCCAGCTCGGTTCACTGAACCTCTACTATTTACCAGCCAGGTTGCTTGTGCTAAATGCTTTTCCCAGTTTTTTCAAAGATCCACCCCACATGGCTTTAAGAGTGATCTTCAACAAATCGTTGTAGCGTTCAATCTTCCCTGCAGCTGGTGCATAGTAGGGAACGTGGAATATCCACTCAATGCCGTGCTCTTTTGCCCAGCTCTTTATAAGGTTGTTTTTGAAATGAGTTCCGTTGTCTGACTCAGTCCTCTCTGGAGTTCCGTGTCTCCACAGGATTTGTCTCTCCAGACCGAGAATGGTGTTGTGTACAGTTGCATGTGGAGCCGGATAAGTTTCCAACCATGCAGTGTTTGCCTCAACCATCGTAAAGCACATACTGATTACCAGAACAAGAATGTGGTAGAGTGATATAGTCTACTTGCCAAGTTTCTCCATACTTGTACTTGGACCATGTGTCACCATACCATAAGGGCTTAAGTCGCTTTGCCTGCTTAATAGCAGCACAAATGTCACAGTCATGGATGACTTGTGTGATAGTATCCATGGAAATGTCTATGGATCTGTCACGTGCCCACTGGTAGGTTGCATCTCTGCCTTGATGTCCTTACGAATAGTGAGCCCACTGAGCTAAGAATATCTCATGTCGGTGTTTCCAGTCAAGATCAAGATCAGAGTCCATGTCTACTTGAGAAACTCTTGTAGCTAAATCTGCCTGATGGTTGTGTTGCTGTTCCTCAGTAGCTTTGCTCTTAGGAATGTGAGCATCAATGTGTCTCACCTTCACTGGAATTCTCTTGATTCAATCAGCAATGTCCTGCCAGAGGTCAGTTGCCCAAATGGGCTTTCCTTTTCTCTGCCAACCACTCTTTTTCCAGTTCTTTAGCCAACCCCACAGAGCATTGGCTACCATCCATGAGTCGGTGTAGAGATAAAGCTTTGGCCATCTCTCACGTTCAGCTACGTCGAGAGCTAGCTGGACAGCTTTTACCTCTGCAAATTGACTGGATTCTTCTTCTCCATCCTTTGCTTCTGCAACTCGGCGTGTTGGACTCCACACTGCAGACTTCCACCTTTGCTTGTTCCCGACAAGATGACAGGAACCGTCTGTGAACAAAGCATATTTCTTTTCATCATCAGAAAGGTCATTGTAAGGAGGAGCTTCCTCAGCACGACTTACTCTCTCCTCTGGAGGTTTAGTGCAGTTGGTACCTTCAGGCCAACTTGAGATCACCTCCACTAGACCAGGTCTTTCAAGATTTCCCATTCGAGCTCTCTGTGTTATCAGAGCCATCCACTTAGACCAGGTGGAATCTGTTGCATGATGTGGTGTGGAACCTTTGCCTTTGAACATCCAATTCAAAACTGGTAATCTGGGAGCTAAGAGAAGTTGTGATTCAGTTCCAATCACTTCAGAAGCTGCTTTTACTCCTTCATAGGCAGCTAGAATCTCTTTCTCTGTTGGAGTATAATTAGCCTCTGAACCTCTGTAACCTCAACTCCAGAAACCAAGAGGTCATCCGCGTGTCTCACCTGGAGCTCTTTGCCACAAGCACCAGGTTGGACCATTGTCACTTGCAGCCGTGTACAAAATGTTCTTAATGTCTGGACCATCTCGGACAGGTCCCAGACCCATTGTTTGCACTACCTCTTGCTTTATCTGGTCAAAGGCTGCTTGTTGTTCAGGTCCCCAGCGGAAAGGGTTTCTCTTTCGAGTCACATCGTACAGAGGTTTCACAATCTGACTGTATCCAGGGATGTGCAGTCTCCAAAATCCCACTATCCCCAAGAAACGTAGAGTTTCTTGCTTGTTCATGGGATTGGCCATGGTAGAGACTCTATTTACCACATCCACTGAATGTGTCGGCGTCCATCCTGCCACCACACTCCCAGAAACTGGATCTCTCTGGTAGGTCCTTTCACCTTGTCTCGCTTGATGGCAAAACCTGCATTCAGAAGAATGTCAATGATTTTGTTACCTTTCTCGAAGACTTTCTCAGCAGTTTTACCCCAGACGATGATGTCGTCGATGAACTGGATGTGTTCTGGAGCACCACCTTCCTCCAGAGCATCATGGATCACTGCATGACAGATGCTGGAGCTGTGGATCCAGCCCACTGGCAATCTGTTGAAAGTGTACTGGATTCCTCTCCAGGTGAAAGCAAACTGAGGCCTGCATTCCTCTGCTATGGGAATAGAGAAGGCATTAGCAATGTCTATGGTAGCATACCATTTGGCCTCTTTGGATTCCTGCTCATATTGGACTTCCATCATGTCTGGTACTGCTGCACTCATAGGTGGAGTTACTTCATTCAGGGCTCGGTAGTCGACTGTCAGACTCCAGTCTCCATTCTGCTTTCGCACAGGCCACACTGGACTGTTGAAAGGTGAATGAGTTTTGCTGATGACTTTCTGACTCTCCAACTGACGAATCAGATTCTGAATGGGCAACACAGAGTCACGGTTGGTTCTGTATTGTCTGTGATGCACAGTCTGAGAAGCAACCGGCAATTTAATGTCCTGAATCTTGTGCTGTCCCACAACTGCAGATTCATCAGAAAGTTCAGGTCTAACAGACAGCTTTTGTCCATCAATTTCTACAGATGCTACTCCAAAAGCCCATTTGTAACCTCTAGGGTCTTTGAAACGCCCTTCTCTCAGAAAATCAATTCCCAGAATACAAGGTGCGTCAGGTCCGGTCACAACTGTATGCTTCCTCCACTGTTTACCAGTTAAACTTATATCAACCTCCACCTTAGTTAACTCTTGAGATCCACCAGTGACTCCCAGAATAGTTATAGCTTCTGATCCCTGATAATTTGATGGCATTATGGTGCACTGAGCCCCTGTGTCAACCAAGGCCCTGTACTTCTGAAATTGTGAAGTGCCAGGCCACTGGATGTACACATCCCAATAGATTCTGTTATCTCTATTACCCCTCTCCTCCCCCTGGCGGGAGGCAGAGTACCCCTAATTATGGGGAACATGCCCACATGTGCAATGAGCACAGTGTGCAGTGTTAGAACTGGAGCCACTGTTGGAGCTATTAGATTTTCCCTGGGGAACTGTGGAAGTAAAAGGTACCCTTCTGGTATTGCTACCTCGGGTTCTGCCACTTTGCAGTTCCCTCAGTCTCCTGAAAAGATTAGCAGTTGGTTGACCATCCCATCTGTTCATGTTCTCACCAAACTGATCACGCAGAGTTATCCAGATACTCGCACGGGACTGCCTTGGTGGTCTGTTTTGGTTGGATCTGTTTTGGAATGACCTGTTTTGGAATGACCTCTTTTGGAATGACATCCTTGGAGGACGTCTATTCCTCACAGAGGAAACCTGTATCCATCTGGAGGAAGAATTGGAATTATCTCTTTGTGCCAATTGGGAGATAGTATTTTTAAATTCATCCTTCAGCTCTTTCATGCAATTCTTCATTTCACCAGACAGAGTTTCAATGGCTGAAACCAAAGAAACACGTGTCATGCTGTCCTCCAATTGTCTCATTTGATCAGTGAATTGGCCAACCTTAGGAGAAGCTCCACCATAATTTCTTGCCACAATTCTGCCTGCCAGAATATTTGCATAATTAGGAGGAGCAAGTTTGATGAGCTTCTTAGCAAGACCAGTTCCTACAGGAATTTCATCAGGATTCAGAGTCTCATGGCCACCATAGAGTACCTCTCTAACAGCAAATTCTCTCAGACGCTTGATTCCCTCATCTATGGTAGTCCAGGGTTTGGCATTCCATGGAAGATCATCTCGGGAAGGATATCTCATGAGAGTTGCCATTAAAACGCGTATCCACAGAGTAACCTTACCGAGAGTCCTGCCTAGATGTCTATCTATTCCATTATCCTTTGGGAGAGTTCCTAGTTGGGCTGCTGACTTGTCTCCAACTACCAGAGCTGGAGCACCTGTATCATAACATCTACTAAGCCAAGCTAGGATTGGCTCCTTATCTGCTCTGATGTAATCTTTACGCACATACCTCAATTCTTCCCTCGTCGAAGAACACTCCTGTATATCATCTGGATCTATTGTAATTTTTTGGATTCACAAAGGAATTTTCTGTGGGACTGTTGTTGGATAGATTTAGATAAATGAAACAGACCTTTTATGGCCACTGAGAGAGCTTTCAGTCTCATCTTGCAAGTATTAGACCTCAACTGCTTCCACTTAATGTTACACTCGATAGTGAGAGTACCGGGTCTACAGGTAAACCCCTATACAACACCGTTTTTTATAGTACCTACATACACAAACAGAGATTCATTGCATGGATGTATTTCCTGCTAGCCTAGAATAAACTGTTCTTCTAGGCTGTGTGTTCAACAACATCCTAAGTTTTATTTTTTAATGAAATCTTCTTGCCTACATCCTTTAGTTATTTTGAAAAGTTGCAGGCAAATAATTTGATATGTGTCTGGAACTAATGTAGTCAAGTCACTGAGCTGGCCAGATTATCTAGAAAAATTTAAAAAGAAATAAAAATCATTCTGTATTACCTCATTTAACTCTGAAGTGCTGGAGATCACCTCCATTTTGAGAAGCAGGGTCTATGACTCTATTAAATGACTCAACTGGCTTAACTTTTAATAAGAGTATTCATACAAGTTAAAAGCAAAATTTAATACTTGGGATGCTCCCTTCAAAAACAGATACATTGTGTAGAAATAATATGAAATTGCTAAAGATTAAGAATAAAATATATTAAATAGATTTATATTAATGCTGGTGCTCATCACTCAGCATTTTTAATAATGAAGCCACTTTACTCATTTGAATATGCACTTGCAAGTCTGTCTTAAGGAATTTGTATTTGGGAACACAAGAGAATGACAAAAGTAGAGGCATAAAAAAAGTTTGCTCAGCAAGTCATGGAAGTTAAAAAGATAGATCTGTTGAGATTTTTGAATTTCACAAAGGACTTTCCTGTGGGACCTGCTAATTACCAGTGTCTGAAAACTAGATTTGAAAGTGTATTCTAACTATACTTTGTAGTCCAGGAATTATTTCTGTAGAGTCATGCAAGAAATTGCAAAATTTGTCATGATAGGAAAGTGCATGTCATATATTATCAACTGTATGCCTGAGCTATCCCCAGAAACATTCAGGGACAGCTTGGATGCGGCTTTGATCAGCAAGGTATAGTTGAAGATATCCCTGTTCAAGGCAGAGGAGTTGGAATTAGATAATCTCTAAGGTTCCTTCAAAACCCAAACCATACTATGGTTCTATGTGCTGCCATTTCCTTTTTCTTTGTACTGCTATAGGAAAGGAAACACTACTAAGCTCAGCTGAAGAACCTATGACAATAGTATCTATTTTAGAAGGTTCAATGGTTTAAGAATCAGAAACCTATGTCCTGATCTGTGTTCAAGCCACAAGAGGCACTTGAAGAAAGGTCAGAGATATTTGAAAGATAAAGAGAAATAATCTGTCTTTATAATGCAGTTTAGTTTCCTGAGATTTGTGCTTCCATTTGTGTCATTGACAGTTAAAATACATTGCTTTATTTTAAAGAATTTAAACTATGAGAATGAAAGTGTATTTAGCTTCTATATATTGAAGAACTTACACTCTGAAGAATTCTAATTATGTCAAATGCTCAATCTACCTTAAGGAAGACTTTCTTTGTGAGGGACTTTTAGACAGTGGGAAAGCACAGACTTACTAGAGAAACACAATCCTCGATGTTTTTAGAAGTACAGAAAATGCTTCCACATTTCCTTTTAAATTTACAACAACTGCAGGTAACTGTGTGTGGTAGTATGAGCAAAACCCCTCCAGCCCTGCTGGTGGGAAGTGGAGAAGCAGGGATGGAGGAATCCGGGGGCTAAGATACCTGCCTTCAGGGCTGTGGGCCAGTAGACTCACATGACCCTTGCCATGAGCCACAGGCCCTGCCAGCTATAAGACACAGACCCTGTACTGGGGCAAGTATGGGAATTTGATAGTTCCTAGCACCTGCTTCTATTGTCTATATGGCTTTGGAAAATGCTTTTCATTAGAATGGGACAGTTGCAGGAAAAGTGAGCTCTTTGTCTCAGGTTTTCCCTCCCTATGTGTGTGGATTTCAGCAGCTGCAGCAGTTTACAAGAATTCTTCCCTAAAAGGGAGCCTTAAGAGGAATTTCCAACATCAGCAAACAGCATCGTATTTGATATATTCCTAAGTCCCTGGGAAATTCCTTCCTTTGTAAGTGAGTCATTGCTACTTTCGAATGTATCTTTTCCAAATACTGCTCTGAAACTATTTCTTGTTGTAATATAGGGCTGTTGTCGTGGATCAGCATTTGTTGTTGTATAGGTGTTTGACCACCCTGAGCACAGCTTCCAGGACAAGATGTAAGCAAGTGAAGATGTTTATTACATTATACAGCAAGATTATGTAGTCTATTAGAAGGCACATGTGTCATATCTTAGTTGGTTATTTTCTATTGGCATGTGTGCAATTAAAGCATACAATAGGCTAAAATAACAAAAAAATACTTTAACACATCCAACCAAATCTTGGCTAATTTCTT
This sequence comes from Picus viridis, assembly GCA_033816785.1. Classification (NCBI taxonomy): domain Eukaryota; kingdom Metazoa; phylum Chordata; class Aves; order Piciformes; family Picidae; genus Picus; species Picus viridis. The sequence continues at coordinate 48,637,753 of CM066606.1, forward strand.
CCTTCAGTCACAAGATGTTTAAATTTTTCCGAGTCAAAGACTAAACACAGCCTTTTACAGCTATCCGAAAACAGTCCTTCTCCTACATATCCCCCTTTTTCTTTTTCTAATAGAATCACACTCTTGATTGACCTTTCTAAAATTCTTTTCATACTCTAGCAGTTTTAGGCTATGCCTTTAAAAGTTAGCTGCAGATTTCAAGCAAAAAAAAGAAAGAAAAATATAAACAATTCGCAGTCAGGAGTAAAAAGGAAAACAAAATATTATTCTAAATGAGTTTCATTGGACAGAATATCTGGTACAGAGCAAGTGTTCCGTAAACATTTCACACATTTTACATTCATTCCTTCTTCTTCTCTAGCTGCTTGGCTGTTCTTCTCAGCTGAGGAGGATTTAATCGCTGGCTGCTGACCTTGCAGGTAAGAACGAACATTCCTTCTAACGTCTCTCTTCTTTTCTTAGAATAGAATAGAATAGAATAGAATAGAATAGAATAGAATAGAATAGAATAGAATAGAATAGAATAGAATAGAATAGAACCAAGGTTGGAAGAGACCTTGAAGATCATCGAGTCCAACCTGTAACCACAACCTCACAACTAGACCATGGCACCAAGTGCCATGTCCAGTCCCCTCCTGAACGCCTCCAGGGACGGAGACTCAACCACCTCCCCGGGCAGCCCATTCCAATGACGAATCACTCTCTTGGTGAAGAACTTTCTCCTCACCTCCAGCCTAAACTTCCCCTGGTGCAGCTTGAGACTGTGTCCCCTTGTTCTGGTGCTGGTTGCTAGGGAGAAGAGGCCAACCCCTTCCTGGCTACAACCACCCTTCAGGTAGTTGTAGAGAGCAATGAGGTCACCCCTGAGCCTCCTCTTCTCCAGGCTAAACAGCCCCAGCTCCCTCAGCCTCTCCTCATAGGGCTTGTGCTCAAGGCCTCTCACCAGCTTTGTTGCCCTTCTCTGGACACGTTCAAGTGTCTCAATGTCCTTCTTAAACTGAGGGGCCCAGAACTGGACACAGTACTCAAGGTGCGGCCTAACCTATGCAGAGTACAGGGGCACAATGACCTCCCTGCTCCTGCTGGCCATACTATTCCTAATGCAGGCCAGGATGAGGTTGGCCCTCTTGGCTGCCCGGGCACACTGCTGGCTCATGTTCAGCTTCCCATCAACCAGCACCCCCAGGTCCCTCTCAGCCTGGCCGCTCTCCAGCCACTCTGACCCCAGCCTGTAGCGCTGCCTGGGGTTGTTGTGGCCAATGTGCAGAACCCGGCACTTGGATGTGTTCAATCTCATGCCATTGGACTCTGCCCATCTGTCCAGCCTGTCGAGGTCTCTCTGCAAAGCCTCTCTGCCCTCCAGCAGATCAACTCCTGCCCCCAGCTTGGTGTCATCTGCAAATTTACTGATGATGGACTCAATGCCCTCATCCAGATCATCAATAAAGATGTTGAAAAGCATGGGGCCCAGCACTGATCCCTGGGGCACACCACTAGTGACAGGCCGCCAGCTGGATGTGGCACCATTCACCACCACTCTCTGGGCTCGGCCCTCCAGCCAGTTCCTAACCCAACGCAGTGTGCTCCTGTCCAAGCCATGGGCTGCCAGCTTGACCAGGAGTTTGCTGTGGGGGACAGTGTCAAAGGCCTTGCTGAGGTCCAGGTAGACCACATCCACAGGCCTCCCCGCATCCACCAGGCGGGTCACCTGATCATAGAAGGAGATCAGGTTGGTCAGGCAGGACCTGCCCCTCCTAAATCCATGCTGGCTGGGCCTGAGCCCCTGGCCATCCTGTAAGTGCTGTGTGATCGCACTCGAGATGACCCGTTCCATAATCTTGCCTGGCACTGAGGTCAGGCTGACAGGCCTATAATTCCCCGGCTCTTCCAACTGGCCCTTCTTATGGATGGGCACCACGTTGGCCAGCTTCCAGTCTTCTGGGACCTCTCCAGTGAGCCAGGACTGCTGAAAAATGATGGAGAGCGGCCTGGACAGCTCATCCGCCAGCTCCCTCAGCACCCTAGGATGGATCCCATCCGGTCCCATGGACTTGTGGGGGTCCAAGCAGCTGAGAAGATCTCTAACTCTCCCATCCTGGAACAGGGGAAAACTAGGCTGCTCCCTGGCTCCTTCTGCCAGCTCTGCAGGCCAGCTGTCTGGAAGCCGTTCTGTCCTGCTAGTAAAAATTGAGGTAAAGAAGGTGTTAAGCACCTCTGCCTTTTCCTCATCCTTTGTTACAATATTCCCCTCCATGCCCACCAAGGAGTGGAGCTTCTCCTTGCCCTTCCTCTTGCTATTAATATATTTATAGAAGGACTTTTTGTTGTCCTTCACAGCAGAGGCCAGTCTGAGCTCCAAATGTGCTTTTGCCTCCCTAATTTTCTTCCTACAAGACCTAGCAACATCCCTAAACATTCCATGGGTTGCCTCCCCTTTTTCCAAAGATAATACACCCTCTTTTTTTCCCTTAGTTCCTTTAGAAGTTCATTACCCAACCAGGCTGGCCGTCTGCCCCGGCGGCTCATCTTCCGGCACACCGGCACAGCCTGTTCCTGCGCCTTCAAGAGTTCTTTCTTGAAGTAGGTCCAGCTCTCCTGAACCCCTTTGTTTTTAAGGGCTGTTTCCCAAGGAACCTTCTGAGTTAGTTCCTTGAGTAGCCTGAAGTCTGCCCTCCGGAAGTCCAGAGTGGAGGTCTTCTTGCTCCCCCTCTTGGCTTGGCTGAATACTGAAAACTCAATTATCTCATGGTCACTGGTGCCTAAACACCCTCCGACCACCACATCACCCACCAGCCCTTCCCTGTTGGTGAAGAGGAGGTCAAGCATAGCCTTACCCCTGGTAGGCTCACGCAGCACCTGGGATAAGAAGCTGTCCTCCATGCACTCTAAGAACCTCCTAGACTGCCTCCTCTCTGCTATGTTGTGATCCCAGCAGATATCAGGCAGGTTGAAGTCTCCCACGAGAACAAGGTTAGGCGATCTTGAGACAGCCTTAAGCTGCCTATAGAATGCTTCATCAACATCCTCCTCCTGGTTGGGTGGTCTATAACAGACTCCAACCAGCATGTCTGCCCTGCTGGTCTTCCCTCTAATTCTTACCCACACGCACTCAACCCGATCATCCCTGATCTCTAGCTCAATGGCATCAAGAGCCTCCCTGATGTACAGGGCCACCCCTCCACCCCTTCTTCCCTGCCTGTCTCTCCTGAATAGCCTGTAGCCGTCAATTGCAGCACTCCAGTCATGCGAGTCATCCCACCACGTCTCCGTGATGGCAACTACATCATATCTTTCGTGCTGCAACAAGGCTTCCAGCTCCTCATGTTTGTTGCCCATACTTCGTGCATTAGTGTACCTGCACTTCAGCTGAGCTGCTGGTTTTGCCCCTGACTCCAGCTTACCACCCTCAGACTCCTGTCTGGGGGGACTGGTTTCAGCCCCTTCCCCCTTCGAAGCTAGTTTAAAGCCCTGTCAATGAGACTTTCTAATTCCCTTCCCAGAATCTTTTTACCTTTGGGGGACAGGCCATTCTCATGTACTGTGACCTTTCCCCTCCTCTGGGACAGATGTACTCCATCTGTTACCAGCTGACCTGGTGTAGTAGAAAGTTTTTCAAGATCAAAAAACCCAAAATTCTTCTGACTGCACCAACCTCTAAGCCACTTGTTGACTACAGCTGCTGACCTGTTCCTTCTCATATTCCCTCCTGCAACTAAGGGTATAGACAAAAAAATTATTTGTGCACCTGAGTCCTCCACTAGATCCCCCAGGACCTTGAGGTCATTCTTGATAGCCCTGGGAGTTCTAGTTGCAACATCGTCATTCCCTAACTGCATAATTATTAATGGAAAGTAGTCAGAGGGCTGCACCAGAGTAGGCAGCCTTCTGGTAACATCAGCAATTTGAGCTCCTGTAATTATATATTATTTTTATTATATTATTATTATTATATATTATTTTGAGCTCCTCTTGTAATTATAGGGGGAAAGAAGGTGGCTTTGGGGGGAGTGGGGCAGCTTTCCCTGGTCTTTTTGACTAGGGGGTCTTTTATGTGCTGTTTCTGAATTTTAAATACCTGTATAATGTTATAAATATTGTATATTTTGTACATATTCATTGCATTCCATTGTAGAGTGTAGTTTTGTTTTGTAAATACAGCTTCCATTTGCTTTCCAATTGATCTGGTTGTGCTTAGTTAATGTAGTATGAAATTCTAACCTACCACATTGCAAAAAATAATTGACACCTATTCAACGTGGGGCGATTGCTTGATTTATTCCTGCTCAGACTAAGGAAGCAAAATGAAGCTGTTTTGGATTCTGTGGCATTTGATATATTCTGCCCTGACCGTGGTCATTTACAAATACATTATTGGTTTAATGTTCAATAAGCTGTGAAGATATCTGACATATAAATTGTACCTTTGGTTTAAGTATAGACTACAGGTCTTATACAGTAGGTGTTTAGGGTTTTTCTGGCTTAAGAGATATGGAGATGTAACAGTGACCACTTTGCCCACAGAAATATATGAGTTCAGCATTCGTGTGGGTAAAAGCATTGTGCGTACTAGCAGCTGGGATTCCAAAGTGATTTATCTGCTGTGTGTGATCTTGCTGTCGGTAATAACTAATGTGTTCTTATTAATGGCTCTGTTTCAGGGAACACAGGGAGCTTAGACATGTTTTATTTTTAAACACAGTAAGCATAGGCATGGAAAACAGTTCTAATTCAAATGCAGAGATTTCTAGTGATGAGGAGATAGGAAAAGAGCTAGTAACAGGCAGGGAGAGGTTACTGTTAAGGCAGCTTTCAATGGGACCACCAGCAGTTCTGGCGTTTAGCCAGCTACAGCAGCAGCACCTAAGATGGCAGCTGCAGATTCACCAGCAGCCATTAGAGAGGCAAAATCATTTCCTCCTGCAGCAGCAGGACCGGAGGTGATGTCTGCAACAGCTTCTGGATCTCAAAACTTGTCTGCTGGCACTGCTTCTTTGCAAACTCCCACCGCTTCTGCTAAGCCTGCTGTGAATTCAAATGTAGTTCCAGTTAAACAAATAGCAGCTTTAGATAGGAGAGGCAGGCACAAAACAGATGCAGGAGCTGATGGAGTGGAGCAGCAAGATCCTTCTGCTGGTGAGGGACCTTCTGTTGAAAAAGATCCTTCCGAGGATGGAGAGAAGGTTTGTCGTAAAGACATAGCTGAGTTATTGAGACCATCACTGGATATTGGTGATGTAGGACAGGATGCAGGTTTTGGTAGGGCAGCAGTTAATGGAGGTGCTTCTGAACTTAAAGTACTTAGAAGAGCGGCCGCAGGTGCACAGAGACAGCAACTTTAAGAAGATGAGAGAGATGACGAGCAAGATCAAGATGGTATCCAAACAGCAAACACCCCCAGACAGGAAATTAGGCATGTGAGGAAGGATTACATCAGAGGAGAGAATGAACCAATTCTAGCATGGCTTGGCAGGTGTTTCAATACAGGTGCATCAGCTCTAATAGTGGGAGACAAGTCAGCATATCAGCTTGGAACCCTCTCAAAAGATGGTGGAATAAATAGATATCTAGGCAGATGTCTTGGTAAGGTTTCTCTGTGGACATGCCTTTCACTCCCATCTCTTATGAGGTATCCATCCTGAGATGACCTTGTGCGTTGCCAAGCCCCTCTCTATTATATTCCAGAAGTCATGGCAGACTGGGGAAGTCCCCACAGACTGGAAAAGGGGAAACATTACTCCCATTTTCAAAAAGGGCAAGAAGGAGGAACCGGGGAACTACAGGCCAGTCAGTCTCACATCTGTGTCCGGAAAGATCATGGAGCAGATCCTCCTGGAGGCACTAATGACTCAGAAGAATAGTGAAGAGGTGATTGGGAATAGTCAGCATGGCTTTGCCAAGGGCAAATCCTGCCTGACAAACCTGGTGGCCTTCTATGATCAGGTGACAGCATTAATAGATGAGGGGCGAGCAACTGATGTCGTTTACCTGGACTTGAGCAAAGCCTTCGACACTGTCCCACACCACCTCCTGGTCTCCAAGCTGGCGACACATGGGTTTGATGGATGGACCACTAGATGGATAAAGAATTGGCTTGATGGCCGCACCCAAAGAGTGGCTGTCAACGGGTCCATGTCCCAGTGGAGGCCAGTGACAAGCGGAGTCCCTCAGGGATCAGTCCTGGGACCTGTCTTGTTCAACATCTTTGTGGGTGCCATGGACAGTGGCATCGAGTGCACCCTCAGCAAGTTTGCTGATGACACCAAGCTGTGTGGTGCAGTGGACACCCTGGAGGGAAGGGATGGCATCCAGAGGGACCTGGACAGGCTGGAGAGGTGGGCACAAGCCAACCTCATGAGTTTCAACAAGACCAAGTGCAGGGTCCTGCATCTGGGTCGAGGCAATCCCAGGCACAAATACAGGCTGGGCAGTGACTGGCTGGAGAGCAGCCCCGAGGAGAGAGACTTGGGGGTGCTGGTGGACGAGAAGCTCGACATGAGCTCTCAATGTGCACTTGCAGCCCGGAAAGCCAATCAGATCCTGGGCTGCATCAGGAGAAGTGTGACCAGCAGGTCAAGGGAGGTGCTTCTCCCCCTCTACTCAGCTCTGGTGAGACCCCACCTGGAGTACTGCGTCCAGTTCTGGAGCCCATATTACAGGAGAGATGTGGACGTGCTGGAACGTGTCCAGAGAAGGGCCACGAGGATGATCAGAGGGCTGGAGCACCTCTCCTATGAGGACAGACTGAAGGAGTTGGGGCTGTTCAGTCTGGAGAAGAGAAGGCTCCGAGGTGACCTCATTGTGGCTTTCCAGTATCTGAAGGGGGCCTACAGGAAGGCTGGGGAGGGACTTCTCAGGATCTCAGGTAGTGATAGGACTAGGGGGAATGGAATGAAGCTGGAAATGGGGAGATTCAGGCTGGATGTGAGGAAGAAGTTCTTTACTATGAGAGTGGTGAAGCCCTGGAATGGGTTGTCCAGGGAGGTGGTTGAGGCCCAGTCCCTGGAGGTGTTTAAGCCCAGGCTGGACGAGGCTCTGGCCAGCGTGATCTAGTGTAGGGTGTCCCTGCCCATGGCAGGGGGTTGGAACTAGATGATCCTTGTGGTCCCTTCCAACCCTGACTGATTCTATGATTCTATGATTCTATGATTCTTCCATGGAAACCTGAACCTTGGAACACCATGGATGAGGGTATTAAGCATTTAAGGGAGTTTGCTGTGAGAGAAGTGATGTACGGAGACCATGGTACTCTGAATCCTGATGCAATTCCTGTGGGAACAGGTCTTGCTGAAAAGCTCACCAGACTTGCTCCTCCTAATTATGCTACTGTTTTGGCAAGCAGAATTTTGGCAAGAAATTATGGTGGAGTGCCTCCTATGGTTAGCCATTTCACTGACTAAATGACACAGTTGGAGGATAGTCTCACACGTGTTTCTTTGGGTTCAGCCATTGAAACTCTGTTTGGAGAGGTAAAGAATTGCATGTAAGAGCTGAAGGAGGAATTTAAAACCTCCTGTGGTGGTGAGAGAAAGTTCTCCCCCACACACACAAAGAAAACCACAGCTAACTCAGTCGGAGAAGCAGATTAAATAAACTGTATTTACAAGCAGGAATGAAATGCAATGAATATGTACACAATATACAATATTTACAATATATACAGAAATATACAGCAATGAACGTAATACAGACGACCTTTCCCCTCCTCCAGGGAGGAGGGTTCCCCCCTGTACCCCCTCTCCCTCCCTACCGCCCCCTTTTTCCCAAAAAGGGTTAGAGAGAGAGAGAAAAGCAATTAAGGAGAAAATTCTGTTAGCTCAAAGCGTGTGCAAGAATTAGTTTTCTTATCTGGTTAGCTTTGTTAATTCAAGGTAGACTCCATCCAGCAGCTGTTGCTTCAGAGAGAGACAAACAGACAGGCCCACAGGAACAGAGAGAACAGACTGAGCTGAGACTCAAACTGAACTAAAACTTAAAATTGCATTCTATCAATCTACCAATGAAATTAGTTTAGAATATCTGAATGTTTTCAAAACATTCAGCCAGAGTGTTCCATCAACTGTCCCTTTCCTAAAGGCACAGCCTAAAATGGTCACAATCCACCCCTTCTAAATAACTTCATTGGCTATTCGTACTGTCCATCCAATCTAAAACAATATCTACAGTTTGTAACTAAAGATCATAGTCCATTCCGGTTATCCTCAGGTGTAGATAATTCAGAAGTCCAAGAAAATCAGGAAACAAGAAAAATGGAAAAACAGTTTGTCTCTTCACAGATGAAGCGAAGAAAAAGGAAACAGGGAAACAGGGACTCTCAGTTGACTCAGGGCTTTCAGGGTTCTCAGGGTTTGTGCACCGTAGATTCCTCATGGATTCTTCCTTTGGGAGTGATGTATCTGTACAACACTCTGAAATTAAACTCTTTCAGCTAAAGTTAAATTTCTTTGTGGAATACACTGAATTTCACCATTCTCTGGCATTACCCAATAAGTGTGACCCAGACCTTCAGCTGAAACCACCTCTCAGACAGGTTTATCCTCTCCTGGGGGAGAAAATACCCAAACAGTTTTACCTAACAGATTCTTTTCTCTAACAACAGGAACTCTATCACCTTCTACTTTCTGTAGCAGATCTGAGTGTGCAGGTCCAGCTCGGTTCACTGAACCTAGCTCGGTTCACTGAACCTCTACTATTTACCAGCCAGGTTGCTTGTGCTAAGCATTTTTCCCAGTTTTTCAAAGATCCACCCCCCATGGCTTTAAGAGTGGTCTTCAGCAAACCGTTGTAGCATTCAATCTTCCCTGCAGCTGGTGCATAGTAGGGAATGTGGAATATCCACTCAATGCTGTGCTCTTTTGCCCAGTTCTTTACAAGGTTGTTTTTGAAATGAGTTCCGTTGTCTGACTCAGTCCTCTCTGGAGTTCCGTGTCTCCACAGGATTTGTCTCTCCAGACCGAGAATGGTGTTGTGTGCAGTTGCATGTGGAGCCGGATAAGTTTCCAACCATGCAGTGTTTGCCTCAACCATCGTAAAGCACATACTGATTACCAGAACAAGAATGTGGTAGAGTGATATAGTCTACTTGACAAGTTTCTCCATACTTGTACTTGGACCATGTGTCACCATACCATAAGGGCTTAAGTCGCTTTGCCTGCTTAATAGCAGCACAAATGTCACAGTCATGGATGACTTGTGTGATAGTATCCATGGAAATGTCTATGGATCTGTCACGTGCCCACTGGTAGGTTGCATCTCTGCCTTGATGTCCTTATGAATAGTGAGCCCACTGAGCTAAGAATATCTCACGTCGGTGTTTCCAGTCAAGATCAAGATCAGAGTCCATGTCTACTTGAGAAACTCTTGTAGCTAAATCTGCCTGATGGCTGTGTTGCTGTTCCTCAGTAGCTTCGCTCTTAGGAATGTGAGCATCAATGTGTCTCACCTTCACTGGAATTCTCTCGATTCGATCAGCAATGTCCTGCCACAGGTCAGCTGCCCAAATGGGCTTTCCTTTTCTCTGCCAACCATTCTTTTTCCAGTCCTTTAGCCAACCCCACAGAGCATTGGCTACCATCCATGAGTCGGTGTAGAGATAAAGCTTTGGCCATCTCTCACGTTCAGCTACGTCGAGAGCTAGCTGGACAGCTTTTACCTCTGCAAATTGACTGGATTTTCCTTCTCCATCCTTTGCTTCTGCAACTCAGCGTGTTGGACTCCACACTGCAGACTTCCACCTTCGCTTGTTCCCGACAAGACGACAGGAACCGTCTGTGAACAAAGCATATTTCTTTTCATCATCAGAAAGGTCGTTGTAAGGAGGAGCTTCCTCAGCACAAGTTACTCTCTCCTCTGGAGGTTTAGTACAGTTGGTACCTTCAGGCCAACTTGAGATCACCTCCACCAGACCAGGTCTTTCAAGATTTCCCATTCGAGCTCTCTGTGTTATCAGAGCCATCCACTTAGACCAGGTGGAATCTGTTGCATGATGTGGTGTGGAACCTTTGCCTTTGAACATCCAATTCAAAACTGGTAATCCGGGAGCTAAGAGAAGTTGTGATTCAGTTCAAATGCCTTCAGAAGCTGCTTTCACTCCTTCATAGACAGCTAGAATCTCCTTCTCTGTTGGAGTATATTCAGCCTCTGAACCTCTGTAACCTCAACTCCAGAAACCAAGAGGTCATCCACGTGTCTCACCTGGAGCTCTTTGCCACAAGCACCAGGTTGGACCATTGTCACTTGCAGCCGTATACAAAATGTTCATAACGTCTGGACCATCTCGGACAGGTCCCAGACCCATTGCTTGAACTACCTCTTGCTTTATCTGGTCAAAAGCTGCTTGTTGTTCAGGTCCCCAGTGGAAATGGTTTCTCTTTCGAGTCACATCGTACAGAGGTTTCACAATCTGACTGTATCCAGGAATGTGCAGTCTCCAAAATCCCACTATCCCCAAGAAACATAGAGTTTCTTGCTTGTTCATGGGATTTGCCATGGTAGAGACTCTGTTTACCACATCCACTGGAATGTGTGCCACCGCACTCCCAGAAACTGGATCTCTCTGGTAGGTCCTTTCACCTTGTCGCGCTTGATGGCAAAACCTGCATTCAGAAGAATGTCAATGATTTTGTTACCTTTCTCGAAGACTTTCTCAGCAGCTTTACCCCAGACGATGTTGTCATCGATGAACTGGATGTGTTCTGGAGCACCACCTTTCTCCAGAGCATCATGGATCACTGCATGACAGATGCTGGAGCTGTGGATCCAGCCCATTGGCAATCTGTTGAAAGTGTACTGGATTCCTCTCCAGGTGAAAGCAAACTGAGGCCTGCATTCCTCTGCTATGGGAATAGAGAAGAAGGCATTAGCAATGTCTATGGTAGCATACTATTTGGCCTCTTTGTATTCCTGCTCATATTGGAGTTCCGTCATGTCTGGTACTGCTGCACTCATAGGTGGAGTTACTTCATTCAGGGCTCGGTAGTCGACTGTCAGACGCCAGTCTCCATTCTGCTTTCGCACAGGCCCCACTGGACTGTTGAAAGGTGAATGAGTTTTGCTGATGACTTTCTGACTCTCCAACTGACGAATCAGATTCTGAATGGGCAACAAAGAGTCACGGTTGGTTCTGTATTGTCTGTGATGCACAGTCTGAGAAGCAACCGGCAATTTAATGTCCTGAATCTTGTGTTGTCCCACAACTGCAGATTCATCAGAAAGCTCAGGTCTAACAGACAGCTTCAACTTTTGTCCATCAGTTTCTACAGATGCTACTCCAAAAGCCCATTTGTAACCTTTAGGGTGTTTGAAACACCCTTCTCTCAGAAAATCAATTCCCAAAATACAAGGTGTGTCCGGTCCGGTCACAACTGTATGCTTCCTCCACTGTTTACCAGTTAAACTTATATCAACCTCCACCTTAGTTAACTCTTGAGATCCACCAGTGACTCCCAGAATAGTTATAGTCTCCGATCCCTGATAATTTGATGGCATTATGGTGCACTGAGCCCCTGTGTCAACCAAGGCCCTGTACTTCTGAAATTGTGAAGTGCCAGGCCACTGGATGTACACATCCCAATAGATTCTGTTATCTCTGTTACCCCTCTCCTCCCTCTGGCGGGAGGCAGGGCACAGCTAGTTGTGGGGAACATGCCCACATGTGCAATGAGCACAGTGTGCAGTGTTAGAACTGGAGCCACTGTTGGAGCTATTGGAGTTGTCCTGGGAAACTGTGGAAGTAAACAGCCACCCTTCTGGTATTGCTACCTCTGGTTCTGCCACTTTGCAGTTCCCTCAGTCTCCTGAAAAGATTAGAAGTTGGTTGACCATATCCGAATTGGCACAGGAAGATAATTCCAATTGTTCTTCCTCCAGATGGATACAAGTTTCAGCTGTTAGAAACAGATGTCCTTCAAGGAGGCCATTCCAAAATAGGTCAAAGCAGAACAGACAACAGAGGCAGTCACGTGGGAGTATTTGGATAACTGTATGATCAGTTTGATGAGAACATGGGATGGTCAACCAACTCCTGATCTTTTCAGGAGAGTAAGGAACAGCAGAGTGGCAGAACTTGACATAGCAGTACCAGAAGGATAGCTGTTCCTTCCTCAGTTTCCCAAAACAACTCATTTTTATGGGGGGAGGGGGGAAGGGGAGGAGGGGAGCAGTGTGGTGTGTGTTCCATGCTGTTTTCTGAATGTGAATACCTGTATAATATTGTGAATATTGTATATGTTGTACATATTCATTGCATTCCATTGCAGAGTGTAGTTTTGCTTTGTAAATACAGCTTCCATTTGCTTTCCAATTGAGCTGGTCTTGCCTCATTATTGTAGTGGGAAATTCTAACCTACCACACATACATAAAAGGAAACAAGGTAAAATTAACTATATAGCAAAAGCAAAAGTTCTGTAATGTAGTGTGTTTAACAGACTGATTTAACCCGTAAAAGACACTATACTCAGAGCTGTACCAATTAGCTTGTTATTACACAACTGGCATAATATATGGTTAAAGACAGCAAGACTTCCACCACATTACAGTAACAAGCACACATTCCTTTCTGCTTATCTTACAAGGTCAGAACACAAACAGAACAGTTGCCACTTCTGGACAGAAAGTTTCATCCTACAGTTTTGAGCTTACTTCTTCGTTACGTGCCTGATCTCTTAAAGGAGAGCTTAGATCTTACTAGTTCCAATTCTTACATTTCCCTTTTCTTATTCATAAAAAAGACTTGATCATGCTGGTACATGTTGTGCACAGGAATAAAGATATAATGACCTACAAATACAGCAAACCCAACCTTCAGCACTGTCTTTTACAATCTGCTTTAAAAACATGAATTGTTAGACCTTTGATTTTTTTCTAAGATAGCAAAAAATCATAGAATTGTTTAATATCAGCAAGATTCTCCATCCATAAGGTAGAGCTGGCCAGACTCCATCTTGACAGATAAGGAAAGTACCTGCAGGCAAGCAGAAAGAGTGAAAAGTCTCCTTCGCTGGGTCAGAGATGACATACTGAATATTCATGGTTCTGCCTGATGTAAAATTGAACATAACACAATAATCCATTTTTACTCATCCTAGCATCCTAATCTCATGATGCTTTGTTTTTGCTAAGGAAAGGCACCAAGTCCTATTAATCCTAACTTTGGCCTAATGTTGTTTATTTTTCTTTCAAATTTCTCCTGACTAAAACCTCCAAATTTTTTATATCCTCCACAAACTTTGTTAAATCACACTTAAAACCATATATAAAATGAAAATTTGGGAACATATCATTCTTTCTTGTGACATAATACCTGAATTCCCCCTTTTATGTTTTTTTATAACCTAAAATGCTTCTTGTTATAATTAATTTTGACCTTCCCTTTAACTGTTTAACTGTGACATAGTGGTGAGTTACCATATAATATGGATTTAGGAAGGGCAGGTCCTGCCTCACCAACCTGATCTCCTTCTATGATCAGGTGACCCACCTGGTGGATGTGGGGAGGCCTGTGCATGTGGTCTACCTGGACCTCAGCAAGGCCTTTGACACCATCCCCCACAGCAAACTCCTGGCCAAGCTATCAGCCCATGGCTTGGACAGGAGCACACTGTGTTGGGTTAGGAACTGTCTGGAGGGCCGAGCCCAGAGAGTGGTGGTGAATGGTCCCACATCCAGCTGGCAGCCAGTCACTAGTGGTGTGCCCCAGGGATCAGTACTAGGCCCCATGCTCTCCAACATCTTTATTGATGATCTGGATGAAGGCATTGAGTCCATCACCAGTAAATTTGCAGATGACACCAAACTGGGGGCAGGAGTTGATCTGCTGGAGGGTAGAGAGGCTTTGCAGAGGGACCTCGACAGGCTGGACAGATGGGCAGAATCCAATGGCATGAGATTGAACACATCCAAGTGCCGGGTTCTGCACACTGGCCACAACAACCCCAGGCAGTACTACAACGGGGTCCGAGTTGCTGGAGAGCGGCCAGGCAGAGAGGGACCTGAGGGTACTGGTCAATGGTAGGCTGAATATGAGCCTGCAGTGTGCCCAGGAAGCCAAGAAGGCCAATGGCATCCTGGTCTGCATCAGGAAGAGTGTGGCCAGCAGGAGCAGGGAGGTCATTCTGCCCCTGTACACTGCACTGTTTAGGCCACACCTTGAGTACTGTGTCCAGTTCTGGGCCCCTCAGTTTAGGAAGGATGTTGTCTTGCTGGAGCCTGTCCAGAGGAGGGCAAAAAAGCTGGTGAGGGGTTTGGAACACAAGCCCTATGAGGAAAGGCTAAGGGAGCTGGGGTTGCTTAGCCTGGAGAAGAGGAGACTGAGGGGTGACCTTATTGCTCTCTACAACTACCTGAAGGGAGGTTGTAGACAGGCAGAGTTTGGCCTCTTCTCCCAGGCAGCCAGCACCAGAACAAGAGGACACAGTCTCAGGCTGCGCCAGGGCAGGTTTAGGCTGGATGTTAGGAAGTTCTACATGGAGAGAGTGATTGCCCATTGGAATCGGCTACCCGTGGAGGTGGTGGAGTCACCTTCATTGGAGGTGTTCAGGAGAAGACTTGATGGGGTGCTTGGCTGCATGGTTTAGTTGTTGACTGGGTTGGTTTGGTTGATGGGTTGGACGCAATGATCTTGAAGGTCTCTTCCAACCTGGTGTATTGTATTGTGTATTGTATTGTATTGTATTGTATTGTATTGTATTGTATTGTATTGTATTGTAATAAATCCTTGTGAACATATTCCCTAATCACACAACAATTAAGCAATTATGATATTCAGTCCTACTCCAGATGTTTTCTGGTATATTTTTGTGTAATCAGCCTGTGATTGATGATTTTGATCTCAGATTATCACGATAGTCATTGTGACCAGTGTTAGGTAGGTCTGCTGCTTTTCAATTTCATGGGAAATGCTGTTTGTCCCATCTTCTTTGTCGTTGTGCTGTCTTCTGCTGAGATGATTGCAGCATTGAGTTGCAAAATTGATGTTTCCAAATCTTGACATGGGTTGGCTTTTCCTTGCTGGTATCACTAAAGCTGTAGGTTTTTAATATATATATATAATCCTTATCTTAAAGCTATTATGAATAAAAAAAAAAAAAGAAAAGACCAAAAACCCCACAACATTTTGTAATATCCCTATATAAAATTCTTAACTTCTAATACCAAAAATCCCTAAAAAACATAAAGAACTATGTTAAAATTAAACCAGCAAATCAATGTCTAAAAAAGAAACAAGAAAGGTGTCACTAAAGTACACTTTACTAAAGTACACTCTTACTAAAGTATACTTTTTAAAATGAAAATGGATTTACCACAACCCTTACTTATATTACGTAGAGATCTCTTGAAATGCCATGGCATACAGAAAAATAAAAAAAGGTTAAAAAAAGAGAACAAAAATACCCTTAACCTATGAACCCTAACTTATTGTACTGAAAACTAATCACTAAACACCTAAAATAAATACCCATTATTTATTATGCTTACTATTAAAACTTAACTACTAAAACCATCAAAATAACAAATCTCTATAGTGCCTTACAATCAGAAATAACAAAACTTAGCACTGCTTCCTTAAATCACAACACAACTTTTGTAGATAAGAGAGACTTATCAGAAAGAGAAAGGTGGGGGGAGGTGGAAAGGGTGGGGGCAACTGACAGGCTCAGCAAAGCTGCCATAGCTAGAGAGAGGAGGGAAGGCGTAGGAGGAAATGGGGGATGGGGGTGGGTAATGTTGCCAAATTCACATCAGCTGCCTTTTCAGGTAGCTTTCAGTTGACATGCAGGATCTCTCAGTGGGACAGAGGTGATAGGAGCAATTCTGAGCTTCATTGATGCTTTAGAGCCTGAAACTAGAGATGGTTAGAGTAGACGCCATTGTTTCTTCTCTGATCCATATCACTTGATGTTGGTGCGTGCAGCATTGCTTAAAGCACACCAAAGCTTCTGGCAATCAGTGTTTCTCATTTTCTTCTCTAAGGTAGGCATTGCTTTAATTTCTCTGATCTTACTCTCCTTCTTAGCATAGTCCCAAAACTCAGTTCTGGTCTTATGCCAGATTCCTGGCTCATACACTGTTCTTTTTGTGACAGAGGAGAGGTGATCAGCAGCTGAAAAAAGCATCTGCTGAAAAGCAGAGGTACTGATAGATTTCCCATGTTGCTTAAAGAGTTTCTGACAGGCTTCTACAACAGTTATGTTCTCCCAAGTCATAGTTTTCACTTAAAATGTCCCTTCTGTCTGCAATTAAAACATGTTGGAGAAGTTTAAAGAACTTTAAAGAACTTTAAAGGCTGGGGGTGGGTGGGTGCTGGTGTCAGTGGGCTGCTGTTGCTGCTGGTCAGGTGCCAGCACCTGCGTCAGCATCTGCAGCTCTTTTTATGAAGATATGGGTAATGACTCCCAGTATTAATTTCTCTTCTTTTATCTGCTCACCAACAAGGTGGCTCCAACCCCCTGGGAGGCTCCAACTCCCCAAATTACCCCAACTGCTCTGTCCTGCCTTACAGTTCTGCAGATTATCTTCTTTTTTTCAGGCTCCAACATCCCCCTCCCCCCTTTTTTTTTTTTTATTCCAAGGTGTCTCTAATTTTTCTTTTTTTTTTTTTCCCCTTCCTTTATTTGTAATGTCTGGACTTTTGTGCCTCTTGCACCTCTCACGCCTCTTGTACCTCTCATGCTACCTTTTATGCTAAGTCGGAGAGCACCACTGGTGCTAGTCTAATAGGCTTCTAGCATAAACAGTCAATAATCTCACAGAGATTAATCTAAAGGCTACCATTTGTGACGCAGACAACCACAACCATCTCTGCAGTCCCATTTAAGCGAGATTGCATGTTGTTGGTGCAAGTGGGAGTCACAATTTATAGTTGCTCAAGGTGCACATTTGGGGTCACCATTTGTTGTTATATAGGGTTGTTGTCGTGGATCAGCTTTTGTTGTTATATAGGTGTTTGACCACCCTGAGCACAGCTTCCAGGACAAGATATAAGAAAGTGAAGATGTTTATTATGTTATACAGCATGTCTTTCAGAAGGCACATGTATCACATCTTAATTGGCTATTTTCTACGGGCATGAATATAATTATAGCACACAATATGTTAAAATAACAAAACAATATTTTAAGACATCTAACCAAATTGTGCCTAATTTCTTCCTTCAGTCACAAGGTGTTTACATTTTTTTTTGAGTCAAAGACTGAACATAACCTTCCAAAGCTATCAGAAAACAGCCCTTCTCCTACAATTTGTGACCAATCACTCAGCACTGGTTAGGCCACACCTTGAGTACTGTGTCCAGTTCTGGGCCCCTCAGTTTAGGAAAGATGTTGACTTGCTGGAATGTGTCCAGAGAAGGGCAACAAAGCTGGGGAGGGGTTAGGAGCGCAAGCCCTATGAGGAGAGGCTGAGAGAGCTGGGGCTGCTTAGCCTGGAGAAGAAGAGGCCCAGGGAGACCTTATTGCTCTCTACAACTACCTGAAGGGAGGTTGTAGCCTGGTAGGGATTGGTCTCTTCTGCCAGACAACCAGCACCAGAACAAGAGGACACAGTCTCAGGCTGTGCCAGGGGAGGTTTAGGCTGGATGTTAGGAAGAAGTTCTTCACAGAAAGAGTGATTGAACATCAGAATGGGCTGCCCAGGGAGGTGGTGGAGTCACCATCGCTGGAGGTGTTTAGGAAGAGACTGAATGGGGTGCTTGGTGCCATGGTTTAGTTGGTTAGAGAATGTTGGATGATAGGCTGGACTCCATGATCTTAAAGGTCTCTTCCAGCCTGGTTAATTCTATTCTATTCTATTCTATTCTATTCTATTCTATTCTATTCTATTCTATTCTATTCTATTCTATTCTATTCTATTCTATTCTATTCTATTCTATTCTACTCTATTCCTATTCTATTCCTAATCTATTCTATTCTATTCTATTCTATTCTATTCTATTCTATTCTATTCATTACAATTGTGAAGATGGCCCACAACCAGATGTCCACACCTTTGTAAAGTGTATTACATTCTGAAGTAGGCAGAGCTAATTTATAAATATTTATTTATAAGTATTTTATTTATAAGTTTTGCTTATTTTAACTTAGATCTGTTTATATCCAGAAGAGCTGACAGGAAGGTATGCATAAGTTCACTTCATGTTAATTAGAAATCATTTAGGGTTATATAAATAGAGACAAAGGAAAGTTATAGATTTACATAGTCTAAGATCACAAATTCTAATTTTTAACTATTTTTAAAAAATCTAAATATTCCCATTCTAATATGCTGTATTTATAGATTCCATGTGACATTGAATAATTTCTTAAAGCCAGTACTAGAGACTTAATATTTCTGTCTGTGTTAGAATTCCATTTTCCCCTAAATCTTCACTGTTTAAATAGAAAAAAAAGATAATAATTCTTATACATTTTTTGTCCTTTTATGTGTTCTTTACTTTCCACCCCAGGAGAAGACAATAATTATTTTACTAATTCAGATGTCATAAAATACTTCTCTATGTGATGCCAGGTGGGCTGGGAGAGACTGTGTTAGTAGAAATGCATTTTGCATTAACATGTCTAGAGAGCAAAAGAAGAGATTTATTTTAAATGTCCATAAACACTTATGGAGAAACGTAAGACATCTCTCAATATCAGATGAAATCTTTATGCTCAGTGATGCTCTACAAACAATATTCATAACTAGGAAGCTCTACTCTGACATTCAACTGTATAATTAACATTCATATAACATTTTTTATAATGTGAGATGTAGAAATAATTGCAAACTACTCATACCAGAATGCAACCCTTTCATTCTTATCAATCTTTCACTTGCTTGAGAAATAAAGGAGGACAGGATAAAAAATTATTAACATA
The DNA here is from genome assembly GCA_033816785.1 of Picus viridis. Taxonomy (NCBI): domain Eukaryota; kingdom Metazoa; phylum Chordata; class Aves; order Piciformes; family Picidae; genus Picus; species Picus viridis. Next base: position 48,656,602 of record CM066606.1, read on the forward strand.
TTAACAGCACACAGAATTTTCACCAGTAGGTACTGGAAAATTTTCTGCGAGGCAGCAGGATCAAACACTCAAAGCATATTGAGTTATATGTATGAAATAATAGATTTCTATTAGTACACATCTGTGTGACCTCTGATCAGTTGCTGGCTGGAAATCAAACAGATAAGCTTTCTCCTTCTTCAGGTCAGATGAGTGCTCTTCATGTATGTTCATTTTAAGTCCTTCACCAAATTCTTGGACAACTTAGAAGAGAAACACCTTTGCTGAATATGAAAGCTGTACATCTAACTCAGACTCCCAAAATTGAGGTCACACAAAATAAACCAGTCCCAATTAAATAAGAGACTGTCTGTCTTGCAGTTGCAAGACATCACATCTCTACAATTGTTCCATGACCAGTGTTGCTATTGGAAAGAACATACTGAAATTGTTGATAAACTTAGCAGAGGCATTTTTCCTCTCTGGTTAAATTTCCTGAAATTATATTTAATTATTTCCTAAGATGAAGGGGAAAGTGACCCTTTCTGTCATTATCTACATAAAACTGAGGCTTAAATTTGTGGAGCTTTATATCTGCAACACTTACTGACCTGGTTTATGCTTTAATAATGGAAAGTACACTTCTGAATACTTAAGAGAAAAACTCTAACATGCAAATTCCTACTGCAGCTTAATTGAACAAGACCATTTAATAGACTTGAAAAGAGATCTGAGGGAAGAGGGTGAGTACTTTGAGAACGTTCATATCAATAGTTTTATTATTGCAGCAAAACCAGGCACAATAGAGACAGCATATTTTAGGGACAATCTGGTATCCATGCTGCAATGATCACCCAAAACAGGCTTTTAACAGAATCAAGTAATGAAGAATAGATTTTTCTTAGAGGTTGATATTCATCTAGAAGCTAATCACTAAGAATTTCACTACCATTTTCTCTGATTTGTTTGCCAGACCTTATTATAAGAAGTTTTAAGACAATGACATCAGTAATTAGCTATTTTTCCATCTTCATAATAAAGTGAACTCACGTTGACCAGTTGCAGTGTTACAAGAAACGTTTTCAGCAGTGATTCTCTGATATTTATGCTGAAAATTAAAACCATGGACACCACCAGGAATTGATTTGTTGATGACACAAGCAACAAGTTTTTCAAGAGCAATCAAATATTTAGCAATGTATTCAGCCTTGCCTTTCATTTCTGATTAACTGCTATTCTTCTATTTTACATTCTTCAACATGATATACAAATCTTCCTTTTTTCCAGTTCTTATTTCTTGTTCTACTCTGTGTTAGTGGCAGAACAAAGTTTTAATTTTTCTGAAATCTCTCCTCAAATTCACCCACATTAAATAGATTTTCTATGTTACTGTTAAAAGGGCAAGAGGATATTAAGGAAAGCAAATGCATAAATGAATGAAATTGCATATATAAGAGTGAATATTTCATGTCTGAATTAATACCCTTGTCTCAGTTTCATGATTCATCTTGCTTTAAACTTCCCCTGTCTTTTAATGGGCTGTTTCTCTAAATCCTTAGTTGCTTTGGTTTGAGCTGGAAAATAGATCCAGATAGAAGGTATTTTACCTCAAATGACTGAAGCAAAAACACTCACACAGAATTGGAGGGTAAATAGAAATACTATTTACAAAAGTAAATCAAATGCAAAATGTACAAAGGCGCAACCACAAGGAGTTCAGGCATATCTCTCCAGCTGGGCCCACCAGGCTCTAGCTAGGCCACAACTAGGCCAGGACTTTTCCTCCAACATTAGGCCTCACTAAGCCCAGAGCAGGCTAAACTTTTCCTCCACAAAGACAGGCCTTGCCAAGAAGGATGCACTCCCCTACAAACCAAAGAAATAGCAGCTGCTGCATGTGCTGGGAGCAGAGAGAAGGAAGAAAGAGAGAATGGCCTGTGAGGTCAGTTTATATAGGGATTGCAGGATTATGGGATGGAATAACAAATCACAATTTCCTGTGTCCACCCGCTGGGATTGACTATCCAGACCCTTGGACTCTTTATCTTCTGCAGGAATTTTATCTCTCAGGTAGGACACTTAATCTCTAACCTACAACATTAGTGCAGTAGAATATGAACACTATTAAAATGTTCTAAATCAGTCAATCAGAATCAATTACAACCTGCAATTGTCCATCACTTCAGGAACTAACTTTATTTTCCATAAATTAGGCAAACATTTCAACCACTGTCTTTAAATAATTCTTTTGGATGAGATATCTTGGGTTTTATTCACTATTTTCATAGTACTGGGCACTGTTGAACTTCCCTAGCCTTTCCTTCCACATGTGTATAAATTCCAGGTTTGAGGAAGTAAACTAATAAGTAGTTTAACCTGGGATTTTACTTTTTACTCCAATTTTGTATTCTTATTTCTAAATTTAAGAGTTCCTCAAAGGAAATCCAGATAAGTCCTTTGATATTCATAACAGCAAAACATCTCATAAAACCCCACATTACCAAGCTAACCCCCCCACATACCTTGTATTCTGTGTAATAATATAGTAGCATGAATCATATGGTGTCTTGTAATTTATTATTGTCCTGAAAGTATAGAGCAACCAGAAATTTGAAGTTCTTAACCTGCATGAAGAAAAACTTCTACAAAAATGCAAATAAATGGGTTTTAGATACAGCTTCTTCATGAGGTTCCAGTACTACTCTCTGTAATTTATTTACTATTAAATATGAATGGTGAAAATTAAATTTTATTAATAATGTAAAACTATTAATAACTGATTAATCACTATTTTATATCCAGATTCTAGTGCATGATTGTGAGATATATCCCATAACTGGTTTGGTATGTAGAATTTGAACCCAATTAGAATATTTGCCAAATTAATTTTGATTAATGGAACAAAGTAGCAATTCCAAAGCTTGTCCACTACATGGCAACTCAACAAGAAGCTGCGCCTGAACTATATGCAGGGAAGAGTTACAATGTATGTCAGAGGCTTAATCTAGGAATGTAATGTGAGCTGGACACGGGAGACTTTGAACTGAATGTTAGTGGGTGCTGCACAGGTGAAAAGATACACTGTGTCTTTTGCTGCATGGAAGGTAGTTGCTAGGCTAGTTAGGCAGCTGAGTTACATGGGCTGGCTGCCCACCATGCCTCGAGCTGTCTATTCAGGGGAGGGCTCCTGGGGCTGAGGCTGAGCAGCTGGTGGGCCCTCAAGGTGGGGCTTTCCTCTGGATGGTGATGGTGGTGGCAGCCTTCTCCCTCCCTTAGTGTTGTAGGGGGGGATGAATGTAGAGTTTCTGTCAGTCAGCAGGTTCCGTTAGAGGGCTTGGGTAATTCCTAGAGGTCATAGTCCCTCCTGGAGATGCTGCTTGGGAGTGGAGGGGATGGCACAGAACGGTCCATCAGTGCAAGTGAGGCTACCAGGTGCTGGTCCCTGCTGGAAGTTTGGGGCATGCAGAACCAGCACTGGCTCCCTGGGGACTGGCTCTCAGGGAAGGGGGCTGCAGCACAGAAGGGCATCTCCCCTTGCCTCAGCTCAAATGGAGTGAATGATGCCTATTCTTCTCAGCAACTACTTTCCCATTTTAAGACTATGAGGCAATCCTTTACAGGCCTAGAAGGAGCTGGCAGGACTTTCTCAGGTAGTCCCAACTTTGAGTTTCCCTGGAGTTTGCAAGGCACAAAGTGGCAGAAGTGTAGCTCCTTCTCTCTACCACAAAGTGTGGGGTCATGCAGGATGTGGTCAGGTGCTGTTCCTGATTTCACAAACTAAGCTCAGAGGCTCTGTGGCTTGTTGTCTGCTGCTTATGGCTGTGGCAGACGTTTGGACTGTCAGGATCCAAGTTAGTCCTCCCCTGTCTATGTCTGAGGCTTACCCTCAGAGTACAGTCCTCTTTAAGACACAGTGGGCTCTTCTTCCAACCGGTGGGGCTGGCTGTACAGTGCTGGCTGCCTGGGACTTCAGTGACGCACTCTCCCTCACAGATTTCTGGAGTAAACTGAGGCTTGACAGCCCTTCCCCCTCTGGATTCTTCTCTGGATTGTGGAGTCTGATAGTTTGCTTACCAGTGGACCTTGATAGAAGCAATAGCAAAGGAGCCTGGCAGCAAAGAGAAAGCAAAGAGAGAGTGACTTGTTTACAAGTTGGGGTAATACTTGTAAGTTTCTCAAGGCAGGATTTGGCCAATGGGCAAGCTCATAACCACCCAGCTTTAGCCTATAGAAAGCATGAGGCTAGAATTAATGTCCTTACTTGACAGTAGCACAAGCATCTCATGCAGTGGGTGCATGCTAGCTGTTTACCCCTTAGAAGGCAAGTTGGGGTTGTTTATGCCATCTGACTGGTGCCCTGACCTTTGTTCCCTTCAGCTATGGGCTGGGTACCCACTCCAGAAAGGAGGATGGAACGGGCAATGTGGCCAAACATGGTTGGACAAGTTTGACAGTATTTGGGGCATAATTTTGGGCATATGGTGCCTTTACCTCATACTCACTCACATGTTTTGGGTTTTTTACTAAGACATTGGTATTTAAACTAGATACTTGGGTATTAATATCCAAAGCCACACACAACTCTTTAAGGAGCTTGCTTTTAAAGTGGGAGAAGGTAGGAAAACAAAGAGCAACAAACATAGAAACAGAAAACCAACTAACATACAAAAACAAACCTAAACAAAAAAAAATCCACAGCAAAAAAAAGGAAAAGGCTGAACTGATAGATTCTTCCACACCCAGCAGAAACACCGCGCACTTCTGCAGAAAGATCAATTTCCACCAGCTTTACCATCAAACATCTAGTCTTTCTCCCCTTCATGCTATCAATGCATTCTCATCTATGAGCTTTGCGGGATATGGGTCAGGTCACAAACACATTCCTGTCCTCTCCACAAGATATAGGCAGCTATGATGAGTTGAAAGCACTTCCTTGCTACTCATGAAGGCTCTAATGTAGCTGCAGTAGCAATTCCCTCCTTTGATTTACTCAATCACTGTATTCACCATGTGCATCAAGGAATCACACCCTGTCTGGGCCAATGCAAAGTGTAGATTAATTATGCTAATCATCTGCTCTAGGCAGCACATGTACAAAGCATCTACCCTTCCTGTTCCTCCAGTCAATTCTTTGCAATCTGTACTTTCTCTTGTCATTTACTGCTGTTTTCTTCCTTTGACTACTGTGGGTATTTGTAGACTTGCTAACTTGTTTGACTATACAAAGGCTTCTAATGCTCATTCATCATTTCTTCTCAAACCAGTTCCATACCACACTACTTTTCTTCTCTTTCAAGAGAAGAATCTTTCAATCTCTTTCAAGATTTGCATACTTTTTGCATTTTCCTTTTAGTTTCTCAGTTTGCTTTTATTTCCCTTTTAGTGACCTGTAAAGCAATTATTTATTTAATTTTCTACAAGATTTGTGTTTAACAATTTCTGACTAATTCTGCTCTTCTTTTCTGAAACCAATCTGGTTTACAAATTCAACACCAAGTTAAATGGCACCTACTATACACAATTCACTTCATAAAACAGAGTATTTCTTGAAATTTTAAATGTCATAGAAGAAGCAATATGTGAATAAGAATGTTCTAATGCTTTTTTCTTTTATGTATTTTCACTTTGATTAAAATTTTCAGCAATATTCTACAGCAGAAAATTTTTCTAGAAATGTTGTTCATTGTTGCAAAATTTGGTGTCAGGATGTTATCCTCTGATAAAAGCAATGATATTTTTCTCTTTCATTGTTGGAAGGAAAATTATAGTAAATTGAACAAATTTAAGGTGATTTTCTAAAACATGAACAGATTGTGGTAATTTAAAGGTCAATATTGTTGACTATTTTCACAGCGGCCGTTTTAGCAAAAGCATTGAACACCTCACTTCTGATGGGATTTCCCAGTTATCTGAGGGCTTAGTAACAAACTACAGAATGAATAGTGTATTTCTGTATCTTCCTTTGACTGTTTGCATGAGATCAGTGTAAATCCTCTTTGAATACTGAAGTCTGTGAATCATTTAGTAACTTCAATTCAAGCACAGCAAAAATATAACCAGGCCTACTCTACAGATGCTGTCTCATTTCCACTCTGTTTTTCAGATATAAATGAGACTGACAGATAAATGACAGTCTGTCAGACCACAGCACCACAAAATCTAGGCATCTTGCCATTAAAACTGTGTCTTCTTTGCCAGGGCATTGTCCAGAATAGATGGTTGAAAATATATAATGTAAAATGAAAATATAGAGAGAATGCGCTTATTCTGAAAACTGATTCTAGTTCTTTTAACGTTGGACAATGGATTCACTTAACTCAGTGAATTCACTAGTAAACAACACAACAACCAAGATATTGCAGTCATTTGGTTGGCACTTGTTAGGATACAATAATGGCAGATTTTGAATCCAATGACCTTCTATAGCCCTCAAACCCTGCTAAGCCAGGGATGAAGTGAAGAATTGAGGTCATTTTTCAGCCTGTGTTAACTAGAATGTCAATTACTCTTTTGCTCTGCCTGTAAGCAGTCACAGAGAGTTAGTACACAGGCTCAGATGTGAGCACATAGAGAGAGAGAGAGCCTCAAGACATGTTCAGTCTGCCTAATGTCAATGTTCTCCTTTCTAACCCTACTGGCAGTAAATATGATACTGAAGGTTGGATTCACTTTTCAGGCTCTCAATAGTTAATTCAAATACACTCATCTCTACTTTTTTTTTTTAATGGATTATTTCCTTCTTTTTTTTTTTTTTTTTTTTTTAGGAAATTTATGTTGTTAAAATATGGTTCTTCACTTCAGCAGAATCACAGAAGCAGAATAGTTGAGGCTGAAAGGGGATCTCTGGAGTTCATCTTGTCCTATCCTTTCCTGCTGAAGGAAGGTCACCAGAAATAAGCTATGAAAGGCCATATCCAGATGGCTTTTTAGTATCTCTGGGAATGAAGACTGCACAACGTCTTTGGGCAATCTGTGCCAAAGCTCAGTCTCTTTCACGGGGAAATGTGTCTCCCTGGATCCTCCTCTTCTCCAGGCAGAACAGCCCCAACTCTCACAGCTTCTCCCCACAGGGAAGGGGCTTCAACCCTCTCATCATCTTCATGGCCCTTCTCAGACCTGTCCCAGAAGTTGGGAGTCCTTCAGAACCAGATGTAGTACTCCAGGTTGGATGCCATGAGAGCAGTGTAGAGGGGGAGATTCACTTCTCTCATCCTGCTGGTCGCATATAGCTGCAGAGGGAAAACAAACGAGAACAATCCAGAAGTTGTAATCATGGTCATATTGCAAGAACCATAGAACTTTTGGTCCTATGTCTCATTGTACTCTGAGATATAAAAAGCTCTATGGGAATGGTTCACAGGGAAAGCATCTTTTTTTTGGCTCCCTCTTTGACTCAGGTTGATAAATGTTGTTATTGATTTCAATTACAGTGAAGTTACCCTGATATTTTTCATGCCTTACACAAAATGGGACCATGTGGTCTCCAACAAGATAAAGTAACAGGTCATGGCTTAGTCCTCTTATTGTTAGCTACCATTTTGAGACTATGTCTATTTCTCCATGAAGTGCTTTGTTTCCTGAAATCCCCCTCTAGAATATTTTAATGAAATTGTGACATTAAAAGTATAACATAATTCACTTTTATCACATTTCATTTGAGGTGATAGTCATACCAAGATTCTTGTCACAAAATAGAAAACAGAGTTGTGCAGTCAAATAACTACATGAAAAAAAAAAAAAAAGCTGACCTATAAGCATTATTTTAAAATTTTTTGTATTTTTTTAGAATAATTCTATGTCTAAACATCTTCAGGAATTGGTGAAAAAAGAACTTGGCTGCTGAAGACAATTTTTTTCCTAACACTGCCATGTAGAGATTACGGTGAATCCAAAAGTTATGGTTTTGTGAACATTCTTATTGTAAGCTGGCCTAATTAAAACGTACTCTTTTACTCATGGTAATAAATGGTAAAGGCATACTTCTTGTAGTAACTGATGTTTCTGAATAGGAGCTCTGGACTTAGTACTGAAGTTATATGAAATGTGTGACTTGAGGCATAGCACAGACAGACAGTCAAAGTCTGTTGTGGGTCACTTCCACTCACACCTCATCACCAAGAATGGATTATTGCAGCTATTTTTATATCTATATGTATTAAAGTAATCAGTTAATAGATTTCATGGGGCTATTTTCTCTGTCTAAGTATCCACATCATTCTGAATGAGCAGGTAGCTGCAAAATTAGAATATTTGAAGTGTCTCCCAGGAAATTTAAATTGGTTTTGCTAGCCAGACACAATCACCCAATTTTACACCTCCCTTCAGTGTTTACTGGCCTCAATAAATAGTACATGGCCATTCATGGACTCCCACAGGCTCTGTTTGAAGTTTACAGTACTTCTCAGATATTTGGTCCAAGTTTGTGCTGCAGGTTGATCTCACTGACATGTCAGGATGAAGCCTACATTTCATACAGTTTAAATCTCTTGAGAGAAAAATCTTGGCAGGTGAGCTAGAAAAGTTATATTATGCCATATAGGCTAGTTCCCAGTCCCAGGAAATAGGAATAGTACTTAAGATTCACCACAAAGTGTATTCATGGAGTCTGGGCTCCATCATAAACACTATGGTGAAGTCTAGTTTACTCAAAACCAAAATTTTGCAAGAATAGAATATAGCTGAAGAAAGGTTTTGAAGTCATCTTTTATAAATTGAAAAAAAACCCAAAACTTCAAAGATGTAGTATTACAGTGTATTCTGAAACAGCTGAAATAGGAGAAACAGAGAAAGTCATATATACCCATATATACCCATTTATTCACCTTCAGGGAACAATCACTAGTTTTCATTAGAAACACTATTTTCAGGTGGCATTTCCATTTCATGCCTTAAAATTTTACCTTTGCTTCAGATACATAATTTTCCATTAAACTGTAAGTGTAACATTCATATATATCAGACATTCTGCGAAATGGCATTGGGATACTGTATACACTATCTAAAATAAAAGAAAAAAATGATAAGGTTTTATTAGACTTTTGCATAAATATTATGAAAATGAATTATCTTTTATTAAATTATTTAATATCAATAACATGCTGCCTATATAAAATTCAGATTAAATGGCCAAGGACTACATGTGGAAAAAAACTTAGGCAGAATTTTATTTAGTTGGGATGAATGCTACATAAAGCAATTATTGGATAAACACCCCTAAACCTAATACTTGAATAGGCATTGACATCACCCTCTGGATGACATTTCTAAAGAGAAAAGCACCTTCAATCCAGCTTCAGAGTAGCTTCCTGGCCTTCAGACAGTGAGTATCCAGACACACTTCCTGAAACCAGAAGTCAGAAGCCTGATGCCCATGGTAAGGTCTATGAACAATCACATTCTCACCTTTTCATCTGCCTACAGAGGATGGTCTTCCCAGGCTTGGTTTCTGTGGATCACTGTTTCAGAGGTTAGTTTGAAACTTGCTTTGAGACACCTGGCTACCTACAGGCAAAATAAAGAATCTTGAAGTGATTTTAGATTGCAGCTAGGAAACCCAGTCCCTCATCTATCAACTTTGTTGCCTTTCTGCATTTTGTTCTGAGGCTTTTTTGTTTCTGGAGGTCTGTCTTTAAATGTATATACATTTGTGGGCTCGTTCTTAATTCACCATAGTTTCAAATATTTTATGGGTACAAATCACACCTTTCCTGGACAATTTGAGGACTTGTTGAAACTATGGTGAGGTGATTCCTGGGAGGGGCTGGGAATAGAATACTGCATTCATTTCCCTAGTTTCATTAAGATGTGAAGTCTTAAAGATTGAACTATGTCACAAGACATCTTGAAAATTTTTATCTTATAGTTACGCTATACTACTGAGTTTGGGTTGTGTCCCAAGACTAATTTTTAAAGCAATTCTTTATTGCAGTGTTTTTATAACTCAATTTATATTGTAAATAATAAATATAATCCTGTCACAAAAATTGTGGCTTGCATAAGACTTAAAGGAAGTTTGCAGCAACAATCTGTTTTCAAGTGTAATGCATTTCATTTACAATTGTTGTATGCAATTGTTTTCTTTTAACAATTTCTTACCATATCCCACAAGATAACAATTAAAATTTGAAAGCTTTTAAAAAAGAAGTAACTCTTCAAGAAATAAGCAGAAAAGTTTACCCAAGTGCTTTGAGCTCTGGTTGTCTTGTTCTCCCCTACCCTCTCTTCCCCTGAGTCTTCTCAAAGTGTTTTCTTCCTCAAGACCAATTATTCTGTCAGACACTTCATAAAAGGAAAGAATCATCTGAAACATAAATATGTGTTAATTCAATAATGTGAATAAATTTTGCATGCATAATGCTAGATTTTTTACTTTGCCTTCAATGCATTCTTTTTGTTGTAATGCCACAAAAGCACTGGAGAAATTGCTATGGCACTGGTAAAAACTATGAGGGCAAAACTCTCACTGGGATCCTTGGATGCAGATCTTTATACAGTGGTCTTGATTCTACAAACTGATATTTGAAGAGCTCCACTGAATCCAGTTACAGTATATACATGTAAGGAATCATTCTCATGCATAAATGTTTACCAGATTGGGGGGCTGGATATAAAGTGCTGAAGTTCAAAGAAAATATAATTAGCAAAACATTCCCATGAGCTGTCTAGCACTTCCTACAAAGTACTGCATATCCTTAACTCTTGTTAACTTCACAGAAGTTGAACACAAGTGATGTGAAACAAGATTAGTGCTCAGGATTCCAGCTAATATACCTTTTTTTAAATTTTAATAGAAATAAAGCAAGGGTCTAACAGAGTGTGTTCAGCTCAGGACTTGTCAAGCTCATGTCTAATTTTGTCTCTTTACAAGTAATCCAAACATCAGTTAAAATCCAATTATTTAATAACAATATCTAATATGTAAGGATCAGTCTGAAGTGAGTCTTTACATACAGAGATAAAACAGATCCCAAAGGCATTTTTAGAAAACTCAGTGTTAAAATACTAACACCCCTGTGAGAGACTAAAGCTTGTCTCTCCTGGTGTGACTCAACAAAGATAAAATCACTTGCTGCTTGCCCAGACAATAGCTGATGTGCATTGGGCAGAGCCACTGGAAGGACTCTTGGAAGGTGCAAAGACAACATTGCTCACGGGACTGAAGCTGGCCTACAACAATGGCCCAAGGGCCCAGCATTCACACTTTCAGGACAAGATCATTTCCAGCCGTCAGATACCCCAGGAAAGGACAATGGTTCCTGATGTGTAATGAGTGTGTGGGTAGGTAGATGGAGCAGGAGGAGGCAGAGGCCTTCCCCCCTCCATCCAGACGGCTGCCCAAACTCACCTGAGTACAGAGAAAGCTTTCCTGGGGAACAATACCTGGGCCTAAAGATGATTTCCCAGAATGATATCCTGGGGAACAGCACCTGGACACTTGCCTAAGGACTGAAAAACTGTATAAAAGACTGGAGCAACTACTGGCTTGGTAGGAGAAAATTGGAGAAGCAAAATGCAGAAGAAAGCAGACGGCACCACACGCTGGAAACATCCCGGGGCCAACACAATGGATCTTGGACTCTCCGTGCTCTAAGTTCCGCCTGCTGCAGCTCATGGAGATGAAGAAGCTGTTCAGAGGACCTCATCCTTTCTACAGCCAAAGCCTCAGCACCCTTCCTTTACAGACCCAACATCTCCTGCAGCACCGTTTCTTTACAGACCCAACATCTCCTGCAGCACCGTTTCTTTACAGACCCAACATCTCCTGCAGTGCCTTTCCTCCACAGACTCAAACTGTCTTGGGGGTGAGGGGTGTGGTAATATAATTCTTTCCCTCTTCTCCCTCTCTTCTCTGTCTTCCTATTCTCTCTCTCTCCTCTTCTGATCCCTCCACTTTATTTATGTAATAAATAGTCTAGCTGTTGATATTTTGGCCTCATTTGTGCCTCTAATTTCACAACATGGGAATATTCATTAAAAACCTGAATCTCTTTCCCTCTCCGGATCGAGACAACCCACTTCACCTCCCCCATCCTTACTTATATTTGTAGAAGCAAAACAAATGTGCAAGTGTATATATCTATGTGTGTGTGTGTGTATTAATATTTAAGTCTGTGAGTGCATTTCATTGCATAAAGATACACTTTCTTCTTTCATCTCATGTGTACTTCTATGACTAAATAAATATGACTTCTCATTTTAAAACACTATGCACTTAAATATCAGTAATATTTTCACAGATGCATTTGTTCATGACTTAGCTTTCTCCAAATTTCTAGGGTTACTTAGGTAAAATCAAATTCTGAAAGCTCTGTCAACTTCAGTTTCAGGTTATTTTCAAACCCACGAATGGCCTATTTTCTATACCTAATTTACATGCAAACAAAATCCTATGGGAATAGCTGAACTCAGAAAAAATTGCTTCCAAGTTGCAGAAATTATCCTTACCATCAATGAACAATTTGGAAGCACTTTAAATGGTTGAAAATGTGAGAAACTGAAGTTAAATAAATGTTATAAACAAATACTTAATATTACAATCCCCACCCACATGCCCAAACATATGTACACACACATACATACAGGGTTTGAAAGTGAAGAGAAAATAAAAATGGGAAATCGTTTATCACAATATTAAATTCCAGAAATTGCCTCTATTAACAACAGATGTACAGAGTACCTAGTGACTTTAAAACTGACCAAACTCTATTTTAAATACATATGTGGTAGGAAGTAATTGCAAGGTTAAAGGATGCAGCAGTGATAAAGCTCTTACAACCTAGACTAAGCATGAGCCTCAACTCTTCAATTCAGCTTCTAGGAACCTATGCTTCATAAATTGTGGTGGGAATTACAAATTTTTGCACTAGAATAAAGAGGCAGGTATTATAAAATACTAAAATACTGACACTTTTAAAGCACAGAACCAATCATTAGATTACTGCATTATCGAGGAGTTGCTAATACCATTTGAGTGTATCTCCATAGTAGATGTGGTTGGAGAAATCCCACAGATTCATAACTAAGCACTTAAGATGATACTCTTTCTGTTTCTCAAAAAACAACTGTGGATGAATTTTGGCCATCACATAATTCAACAATAATATATTTAAATGCTTACACAATCTGAATATCTAAGTATGACATCATGTAAATTAAATTTCTCTGCTACTTTTACTGTCAATCGGTATCATGCATGTTATATTATTTACCAATTACAGATGCATTTAGTGACTTGCTTTTTACCTAGAAAAAAAAAGTATTTCCTAGATTTATAATAAACACAAAGACAATATATGAAACATGACAGAGGAGACAGGCTGTGTGTGGCACTATGCCAGTAGTGGAGAACTGCATCTCACGAGTTTGCAAGTAGCTTTGATCAAATCACAAATACAATGCAGAATAGTTCTGAGCCCTATCAAAGAGGAACTGCTCTAAAAGTCGATTGAATATTTCTCAATATAGTGCAATATATTGTAATACTACTAACTTTGAGACATGCTTGATCAAATGATATTTTTATTTTTAGCACAATAAAAAATAAAAATGAACATGCAATCACATAATGCAAGAAAAGTCATCAAGTGGTGGAATTGCAGTGTCCTCCTGAATACAAAATCTGTGCAGAGACCTTCCTCCACCATGATTTTTGTGTGTAGACTGCTTACCTCACCATGCAAGTTGCCTCAAATTATATGTCCAACACAAAATGAAAAGTGTTTGTAGATTTACTGTTTATCGAGCTAGAAGTGATAACTCTAGTCAAAAGTCTATGTTACAACACTTTGTTATCTTCATCTTTAGAACATAGGAATCTTCCTTTCCCTTGCTAGCAGCATCCAAAGACACTTCTTTATTCTGACAGTTGAAAAACAGCCTAGTGTGGAGCCCATATGCTTGTTCATTCACATTTACTCAATGGTGCGACATTGATATCTATATCTAAATGCTACTTTGACTATCTGGACTATCAAGCAACTACATAAAAGGAAATTATTCTCTCTCTGCATTATGTGTATATTTTTTTTTACAGTTAAAAATGGCACAATCCCTCAATGCAACCTTACAATGGCACACTTCATTTGCCCACAAACTTTTTACACTTTCTCTTGAATGTTAACAACATCTGCAGGCAGATATTTATCAGTAAATTTCAGGGTCCATAGTATCTTGTGTGTTTAAAATTATTCTTTCAGGACAATACAATACAATGCAATACAATAAACCAGGTTGAAAGAGACATTCAAGATCATTGCGTCCAACCCATCAACCAATCTAACCCACCTACACAACTAAACCATGACAAATTTTCTTTTATTTTAATTCATGGTTAAGATTAATTAAATTGACGGTGTAAATAGTAGAATTTGAAGCCTGTTTCTGAAACCATAGGTTTGAAAGCTAGGTCATGCTGAAAAATTCCCACTGTGTTTGTGTTTGAACTTTCTTTTGAGACAGGAAATTGTTTATTTTTGGTGTAGTTCTGGTAAATAGGAGTTACTATAATGACATTCCCTAGCTGTCTTGCATACTCCCTGCCCATGACTAATGGTGGCTAAGCTGATTGCTTATGAATTATTTAATATTTTTTTCCCCCAGAGGAGTTTTTTCCAACAGGGAACACTTGAGGAACAAGACACTTCTGCTTTTACTTGCAGCCACATCCCTGGAGGTCCTGTTTGTTACACTACCTTGCTCTAGTAGTGAAAGAGTAGGAGGAATGCTCCTTCAACTTGGTAGAAGAGATCCCCAAGGACATAATTTGGACTATAATTAGTAGTTGCAATGTTCAGGCTCCATTAACCAGTACAGTTCTGTCCTATAGTTACAGTTGTCTCTGACTTTTAGATTTATGTCAAGTCAGCTGTCTCTGTCTTCCACATGTTCTGTTTAGTGAGAAAGCTTTAGTATTTTACTGCAATACACGAACGCCACTAAGCAATATTATTGAATTTAAAAGTAAATTTAATCCATTTGAAAATAAATTTAAAAAAAAAAAAAAAAGAAAAGATGCAGTTATGGCCTTACCTTTAGAAATAACATCATTTAGGGGTGTGGTGGTTTGGGCTGGGTGCCCTCTGTTACATGGTGTACTTCCTGTGTCCAGAAGTCCAGCCCAGTGGGTGGACACAGGAAACCAGGTATCTCCTACCATAATCCCCTGCACCGCTATAAAATCCAGTGCGGGATCTGGCACTGCCTCTTTCTTCCCCTCGCCAGCACCCAGTAACTGGGGGAGACATCTCCCGGCCTTGGGCCTGGCTAGGCCCAAGGCCAGGGGGATGGGCGGTCTCAGGCTTGGCCAGCTGAGACTAACCTAGCAGTTGGGGGGAAGAACGAGCCCTGGGGGTCTTGGGCCCACCCTCAGGTGGGGATGGGGTGCTTCTGGGTCTGTTTTGGGGTTTCTTTTGTCACTGTTTCTGGTTCTCTGTGCACATTCACTCTTTTCTATTTAAACTTTCCATTACTTTTGCAACCCGTTTGTCAGAGTCATTATTTCTGCCTGTGGTTGGGAGGGGGCTGCCTCAACCCACTACAAGGGGTTAATTCAAACCTTATTGCAGAGACAATTGAGGGCTTGATTTTGTTGTTAGGACTATTTCTGAAGAACACAGTGATTTTAATAGGATTATAAGTATAAACTGAGTAAGGATATATTCATACAAACCAAATACATTTTAGAGGGAAATCATGCAGTTTTGTCTCATGCTTAACTTAAAATAAAAATCTAAGTATTTTCTCTTTGGTTCTTGAATCATAATTTCTAAACTTACTTGTTTATTGTTCCTTTTTTTTTTTTAATGCCATAGATATCGGAATTAAATCTTCATATATTAATTGGGGTTTGAGTAGAAAGAACAAATTCAAAAGCAAAAAGGAAAAGATGGAAAATGTTTCTGTGACACAACTCTTACCATGGAGATTAGACAGAACTAAAAAGAGAACACTTTTTTTTTTCTTTCTTTTTTTTTTTTTTTTCCTGAGGTTAGTGTTAAAAGTCATGTTTCAAGCACTTTTAGAACATTCTACTTTAGGAAATTTTCTATTTTAGGACATCAGGCTCAATTAAAATGATTTCTTTTGGCTTTTCTGTGAAATTCTATTCCATTTCTGTGGAACTGTGATGACCTGTATAGATAAAGATGGCAAAGTTACCTCTTAGCTTCAACATCTATTCTTGTAACATAGCCTTGACAGTCAGTTTCTAACAGCCCCTCTGACATGAAGACCTCTTACAAAATACTTTATGATTTAATACCCAAAATAGGGAAGAAGAAAGGACATTCCCTTAGCTCAAACCTCACTACAGCATTTCTGAATGGTGCCTGCATTAGTGTCCTCAAGATTGGAAAGGATTTTAAGAGGAAAGTAAATCTGAAACATAATTTTATTATCCAAAAGAAGTTCCTACAGGTCTGTCCTTTCGTAGTTGATGCTGCGGTTGATGCTGTCATGTACCTAACAGCTTTCTGCATCAAACTAATTTTTATGAATATTTACAGTGAAGTTACTGTTGCAATGGTTCCAGTAAACTCAGCAGTGGACTGGCAATATCAAAATGTAATCTCTGCTTCAGATACTTATGTTCAATTCCATTTTATTTTTTCTTCCCATGTCACAAAATTGGTTATCTCAATCTTCAGTCAAGAGCATCATCACTAGCCAGCTTCTTTCATTAACAGCTTTGCTTGGAATAGAATGTAATAGAATGTAATGTAATGTAATGTAATGTAATGTAATGTAATGTAATGTAATGTAATGTAATGTAATAGAATAGAATAGAATAGAATAGAATAGAATAGAATAGAATAGAATAGAATAGAATAGAATAGACCAGGTTGAAAGAGACCTTCAAGATCATCGCGTCCAACCCATCAACCAATCCAATCCACCTAATCAACTAAACCATGGCACCAAGGACCCCATCAAGTCTCCTCCTGAACACCTCCAATGATGGTGACTCCACCACCTCCCTGGGCAGCCCATTCCAATGGGCAATCATTCTCTCTGTATAGAACATCTTCCTAACATCCAGTCTAAACCTCCCTGGCGCAGCCTGAGACAGTCATCAGCAAATTTGCAGATGACACAAAGTTGGGAGCAGATGTTGGTCAGTTGGAGGCCAGAAGGGCTCTGCAGAGGGACCTCAACCAGCTGGACAGATGGGCGGAGTCCAATGGGATGGCATACAACAAGTCCAACTGCCGGGTGTTGCACTCTGGCCACAACAACCCCATGCAGTGCTGCAGGCTGGGGTCGGAGTGGCTGGAGAGCACCCAAACAGAGAGGGACCTGGGGGTGCTGGCTGACAGCCACCTGAACATGAGCCAGCAGTGTGCCCAGGTGGCCAAGAAGGTCAACCGCATCCTGGCCTGCATTAGGAATAGTGTGTCCAGCAGGAGCAGGGAGGTCATTCTGCCCCTGTACTCTGCATTGGTTAGGCCACACCTTGAGTCCTGTGCCCAGTTCTGGGCCTCTCACTTTAAGAAGGACATCAAGACACTTGAACGTGTCCAGAGAAGGGCAACAAGGCTGGTGAGAGGCCTTGAGCACAAGCCCTATGAGGAGAGGCTGAGGGAGCTGGGGTTGTTTAGCCTGGAGAAGAGGAGGCTCAGGGGTGACCTCATTGCGCTCTACAACTACCTGAAAGGTGGTTGTAGCCAGGAAGGGGTTGTCCTCTTCTCTCTAGCAACCAGCACCAGAACAAGGGGACACAGTCTCAAGGTGCAACAGGGGAAGTTTAGACTCGAGGTGAGGAGAAAGTTCTTCACCGAAAGAGTGATTCGCCATTGGAATGGGCTGCCCAGGAGGTGGTGGAGTCGCTGTCCCTGGAGGTGTTCAAGAGGGGACTGGACATGGCACTTGGTTCCATGGTCTAGTCGTGGGGCCTTTTGTGACAGGTTGGACACGATGATCTTCAAGGTCTCTTCCAACCTTAGCGATACTGTGATACTGGGACTGTGTCTTCTTGTTCTGGTGCTGGCTGCCTGGGAGAAGAGACCAACCTCTGCCTGGCTACAACCTCCCTTCAGGTAGTTGAAGAGAGCAAGAAGGTCACTCCTCAGTCTCCTCCTCTCCAGGCTAAGCAACCCCAGATCCCTCAGCCTTTCCTCATAGGGCTTGTGTTCCAAACCCCTCACCAACTTTGTTGCCCTTCTCTGGACAGGCTCCAGCAAGACAACATCCTTCCTAAACTGAGGGGCCCAGAACTGGACACAGTACTCGAGGTGTGGCCTAACCAGTGCAGTGTACAGGGGGAGAATGACCTCCCTGCTCCTGCTGGCCACACTGTTCCTGATGCAGGCCAGGATGCCATTGGCCTTCTTGGCTTCCTGGGCACACTGCAGGCTCATGTTCAGCCTACCATTGACCAGTACCCCCAGGTCCCTCTCTGCCTGGCCACTCTCCAGCCACTCTGACCCCAGCCTGTAGCACTGCATGGGGTTGTTGTGGCCAATGTGCAGAACCCGGCACTTGGATGTGTTCAATCTCATGCCGTTGGATTCTGCCCATCTGTCCAGCCTGTCGAGGTCCTTCTGCAAAGCCTCTCTACTCTCCAGCAGATTAACACCTGCCCCCATCTTGGTGTCGTCTGCAAATTTACTGATGACAGACTCAATTCCCTCATCCAGATCATCAACAAACACATTAAAGAGCATGGGGCCCAGTACTGATCCTTGGGGCACACCACTAGTGACTGGCCACCAGCTGGATGTGGGACCATTCACCACCACTCTCTGGGCTCGGCCCTCCAGCCAGTTCCTAACCCAACACAGTGTGCTCCTATCCAAGCCATGGCCTGATAGCTTGTCCAGGAGTTTGCTGTGGGTCACAGTGTCAAAGGCCTTGCTGAGGTCCAGGTTGACTACATCCACAGGCCTCCCCATATCCACCAGGAGAGTTCTTTACCAAACCTTAGTAGATATATCTACTGGAATCCCATTGTTTGCAAGCAAGATGCAAAACAAAGCTGTCAGGTTAATACGGGAAAATGTAGCTACACAATTCATACAAAAGTTTAGTACGCCCAGGAAAAAGTTAAGTCTTTAATCAACTTTCCTTCAACGTTTGGATCTCAGTTCTGAAGATTTTTATGATCAGACTCATATCTTTCTAGACATTTTCTTTCTCTTGTCTTAACCATAGGCATTACACAATCTTTTCTCAACTCTTTAATCTGACTACTTAGCTGTATTAAAATGTATATTTTTATATATTTTATATTTAATATTTCATGGTGTACCTTCAAACACCACTATAACTTATTTACAAAGTATGTATACAGGTTCTATACAGGTTGTGGGTATTACATTCCACATATAAAGACAGTTAAACGATTTAAGCACAGATCTAGGAATTTTAAATACAGTGATTCAAATTGGAAATAAAGGTGTTGTGATCTGCAGTTTCCCACAAATGGGATTCTGTGGCACATTAGCCGGGTGCTCATGACTTGCTTCTCTGTCCAGAATCTTCCCAGGTATGACTATAATTTGAGCAGCCCTTGGCTTGGATAGGGCTAGGGGCCTCTCTTTTGTGTGCTCTGTCACCAGGTTGTAGCCTTTCCATGGCTCTTCCAGGATTCATTTCTCTTGGAGCTTTCCCCTTTTTGCCTTAGTTGAGGTGCAAGGCTTGGGTGCAGTTGTTGCCTGTTAGGACAAGCCCTTCAGCTGCTACTCTGGCAGCATATGACTGTTGCTGCTTCTTGGTGAGAGCAAGGCCCAGGTGTAGCTAGCCTACTAGAGCAGACTCTTCAGCTGCGTTTGGGGGCGCACACAGTTCACAGCTGTGTTACAAAGTTAATTACATGCACTACATGTTTATCTGGACCCCAGGAACTGACCAGGTTTACATATTAACAGGTGATTACAAGGTTAATTACACATGCTACACATTTGCCTGGACCATCTGGACCCCAGAAACTGACTAGGTTTGCATATTCATGGGTGCTTAACCCATTGTGTGGCTTAGGGCATATATTGGGATTTGACCATTCAGGACACCATTGTTTACATGTACTATGTTCCACCTCTTTCTTAACAAAGATTTTATTTCCCTCATCCTGTCAGAGCAGTAAGGCTGACAACAGCAGCTTATCATACCTTGACCCAAAACTATCATTGTAGCCTTTAGCAGAGACTGCCTTTGCATGGTCAGTTATTGCAGAAAGCAGGAAGATTGCCACTGCACAGCTAAGTTTTAGTCTGACTCACAGTACTTAAGACTCAAAATTCAACAAGGTGCAGCCAGTTCACAGACTGACCAAGTTGCAAGCTACAGCAAGTCAATGACAATCAACAATCCAAAACCCCAGCTCCTTCAGCCACCTCCACTTATTTTTGAAAAACTCTTGAGAAATGCTGCTGGCCTGTTGAGAATTAGGAAATTCAATTATATACATATAAATGAGAAACTAAAAATAATTTTTAAAAATATATTGTAATACATCCTTTCCCTTTTCATCTAAGTTTCCATAATGAAACTTTGGAAAATCAAAAAGTGAGAGAATAACAATACACAATGGGAGCGTGTATTACTTTCATGGAATCATAGAATGGTAGGATTTGGAAGGGACCTCTAGTTACCATTGAGACCAACCCCCTTGTAAAGAAGGACCACTTAGGGTAGGTCACACAGGAACACATCCATATGAGTCTTGAAGGTCTCTACAGAAAGAGGCTACACAACATCTCTGGGTAGGTAGCCTTTCTCAGTGCTCCATCAACCTCACTGTAAAAAACGTTCATTCCCATATTGAGATGGAATCTCCTGCGACTGAGTTTAAGTCCATTTCCCCTAGTTCTATCATTGGGTATCATTGAAAAGAGACTGACTTCATCCTCATGATAGCCACCCTTCACATATTTGTAGACACTGAGGTGGTCCCCTCTCAGCCTTCTCTACAACTGAATAAACAGTCCCAGGTCTTTCAGTCTTTCCTGGTTAGAGAGAGATTCTCTCATCCTTTAATCATGCTCATAGCTCTCCATCAAACTCTCACCAGTAGCTCACTATTTCTTTTGAAGTGGGGAGTCCAGAAGTGGACACAATATTCCAAACGTGGTCTAACTAGAGCTGAGTAGGGGGAGAGGAGAACCTCTTTCCTCCTGCTGGACACACTCTTCTTTGTGCACCTAAGTATACTATTGGCCTTGTTGGCCACCAGGGCACATTGCTTTCCCATTGAGACATTATTATCAACCAGCACTCCCAGGTCCTTCTCTACAGAACTACTAGACTCCAGCAGGTCAATCCTTAACCTGCACTTGTGCATGTTGTTATTCCTCCCCAGGTTCAGGACTTTGCCCTTAACTGTTATTAAACCTCTTTAGGTTACACTTTACCCCGCTGTCCACTCCCTCCAGGTCTCAATGAATGGCATCACATCCTTCCCATGTGACAGCCACTCCTTCCAGTTTTGTATGATCAGTACACTCTTGTGGCAGGGTGAGTAAGACCCCCCACACACACACACAAAAATACCACAGCTAAACTCAGTCGGAGAAAACAAATGAAACAAGCTATATTTACAAGCAGAAATGGAATTCAATGAATATGTACCAAAATATACAATATTTACAATATATACAGAAATATACAGCAATGAACATAATACAGGAGACCGTTTTTCCCCCTCAACCAGGGGGTCCCCCTGTACCCCCCTCTCCCTCCCTACCTCCCCTTTTTTTCCCAAAAAGGGTTAGAGAGAGAGAGAGAAAGGCAATTAAGGAGAAAATTCTGTTAGCTCAAAGCGTATGCAAGAGTTAGTTTTCTTATCTGGTTAGCTCTGTTAATCCAAGGTTGCTCTGTTCAGCAGCTGTTGCTTCAGCAAGAGAGAAACTGACCAGCCCACAGGAACAGAGAGAACAGACTGACCACAAACAGACTGAACCCAACACTTAAAGTTGCATTGTACCTATCTACCAATGAAATTAGTTAAGAATATTTTTGTTTTCAATACATTCAGCCAGAGTGTTCAGAAAGTGTCCATTTCTTAAAGGCACAGTCTAAAATGGTCACAATCCACCCCTTCTAAACAACTTCATTGGCTGTTCGTACTGTCCATCCAATCTAAAACAATATCTACAGTTTGTAACTAAAGTTCATAGTCCATTCCGGCTATCCTCAGATGTAGATGATTCAGAAGTCCAAGAAAATCAGGAAACAAGACAAATGGAAAAACAGTTTGTCTTTTCACAGATGAAGCAAAGAAAAAGGAAACAGGGAAACAGGGACTCTCAGTTGACTCAGAGCTGTCAGGGTTCTCAGGGTTCGTGCACCGTAGATTCCTCATGGATTCTTCCTTTGGGCGCGATGTATCTGTACAACACTCTGAAATTAAACTCTTTCAGCTAAAGTTAAATTTCTTTGTGGAACACACTGAATTTCACCATTCTCTGGCATTACCCAATAAGTGTGATCCGGACCTTCAGCTGAAACCACCCCTCGGACAAGTTTGGCCTCTCCTGAGGGAGAAAATAGACAGCTAGAATCTCTTTCTCAGTTGGAGTATAATTAGCCTCTGAACCTCTGTAACCTCGACTCCAGAAACCAAGAGGTCGTCCACGTGTCTCACCTGAAGCTCTTTGCCACAAGCACCACGTTGGACCATTGTCATTTGCAGCCGTGTACAAAATGTTCATAACGTCTGGACCATCTCGGACAGGTCCCAGACCCATTGCATGAACTACCTCTTGCTTTATCTGGTCAAAAGCTGCTTGTTGTTCAGGTCCCCAGCGGAAATGGTTTCTCTTTCAAGTCACATCGTACAGAGGTTTCACAATCTGACTGTATCCAGGAATGTGCAGTCTCCAAAATCCCACTATCCCCAAGAAACGTAGAGTTTCTTGCTTGTTCATGGGATTTGCCATGGTAGAGACTCTGTTTACCACATCCACTGGAATGTGTCGGCGTCCATCCTGCCACCGCACTCCCAGAAACTGGATCTCTCTGGTAGGTCCTTTCACCTTGTCTCGCTTGATGGCAAAACCTGCATTCAGAAGAATGTCAATGATTTTGTTACCTTTCTCGAAGACTTCCTCAGCAGTTTTACCCCAGACGATGATGTCATCGATGAACTGGATGTGTTCTGGAGCACCACCTTCCTCCAGAGCATCGTGGATCACTGCATGACAGATGCTGGAGCTGTGGATCCAGCCCATGGGCAACCTGTTGAAAGTGTACTGGATTCCTCTCCAGGTGAAAGCAAACTGAGGCCTGCATTCCTCTGCTATGGGAATAGAGAAGAAAGCATTAGCAATGTCTATGGTAGCATACCATTTGGCCTCTTTGGATTCCTGCTCATACTGCAGTTCCATCATGTCTGGTACTGCTGCACTCATAGGTGGAGTTACTTCATTCAGGGCTCGGTAGTCGACTGTCAGACGCCAGTCTCCATTCTGCTTTCGCACAGGCCCCACTGGACTGTTGAAAGGTGAATGAGTTTTGCTGATGACTTTCTGACTCTCCAACTGACGAATCAGATTCTGAATGGGCAACAAAGAGTCACGGTTGGTTCTGTATTGTCTGTGATGCACAGTCTGAGAAGCAACCGGCAATTTAATGTCCTGTATCTTGTGTTGTCCCACAACTGCAGATTCATCAGAAAGCTCAGGTCTAACAGACAGCTTCAATTTTTGTCCATCAGTTTCTACAGATGCTACTCCAAGAGCCCATTTGTAACCTTTAGGGTGTTTGAAACACCCTTCTCTCAGAAAATCAATTCCCAGAATACAAGGTGCGTCCGGTCCGGTCACAACTGTATGCTTCCTCCACTGTTTACCAGTTAAACTTATATCAACCTCCACCTTAGTTAACTCTTGAGATCCACCAGTGACTCCCAGAATAGTTATAGTCTCCGATCCCTGATAATTTGATGGCATTATGGTGCACTGAGCCCCTGTGTCAACCAAGGCCCTGTACTTCTGAAATTGTGAAGTGCCAGGCCACTGGATGTACACATCCCAATAGATTCTGTTATCTCCATTATCCCTCTCCTCCCCCTGGCGGGAGGCAGGGCACGGCTAGTTGTGGGGAACATGCCCACATGTGCAATGAGCACAGTGTGCAGTGTTAGAACTGGAGCCACTGTTGGAGCTATTGGAGTTGTCCTGGGGAACTGTGGAAGTAACAGCCACCCTTCTGGTATTGCTACCTTGGGTTCTGCCACTTTGCAGTTCCCTCAGTCTCCTGAAAAGATTAGCAGTTGGTTGACCATCCCATCTGTTCATGTTCTCACCAAACTGATCACGCAGATTTATCCAAATACTCGCACGTGATTGCCTTGGTGGTCTGCTTTGGTTTGATCTGTTGTGGAATGACCTGTTTTGGATTGACATCCTTGGACGACATCAACAGAGGAAACCGTATCCATCTGGAGGAAGAATTGGAATTATCTCTTTGTGTCAATTGGGATATGGTATTTTTAAATTCATCCTTCAGCTCTTTCATGCAATTCTCAAGTTTTCCAGAGCTTCAATGGCTGAAACCAAAGAAACACATGTCATGCTATCCTCCAGTTGTCTCATTTGATCCGTGAATTGGCCAACCGTAGGAGAAGCTCCACCATAATTTCTTGCTACAATGCTGCTTGCCAAAATATTTGCATAATTAGGAGGAGCAAGTTTGATGATCTTTTTAGCAAGATCAGTTCCTACAGGAATTTCATCGGGATTCAGAGTTTCATGACCACCACAGATGTGGTGGAGTAGGAAGGTTCCCCCCCACACACAAAAGAATTCCACAGCTAACTCAGCCGGAGAAGCAGATGAAAGCTGTATTTTACAAGCAGATATGGAATGCAATGAATATGTACAAAAATATACAATATTTACAATATATACAGAAGTATACAGCAATGTATGTAATACAGGAAACCTTACCCCAAACCCCCTGCTGCAGCCAGGGGGTTCGGCCTGCCGCTCCCTTCTCCCTCCCTACCTCCCCTTTTTCCCAAAAGGGTTAGAGAGAAAGAGAAAGGAAGGTAATTAAAAGGGTGAAAACTTGTTAAAGCTCAAAGCGGATGCAAAAGTTAGTTTTCTCTTATCTGGTTAGCAAGAATCGTAGAGAGAAACGAGCCAGCTCACAGCACAGGGGGAAGAAGAAGACGACTGACTGCCCCCCCGACTGAAAGACTAAACAAGAACCTTCAGCCGGGTTCCACCAATGAAATTGGATTAGCATATTGTTGTTTTCATTCATATACCAAAACATTTGGCCAGAGTGTTCGGAAAGTGTCTCTTTCTTAAAGGCACAGCCTAAACCGGTCACAATTCAACCCTTGCTAAACAATTTCATTGACTGTTTGTACTGTCCATCCAATCTAAAACAATATCTGCAGTTTGTAAGCAAAGTTCATAGTCCATTCCGGCTATACTAAGGTGTAGATGATTCAGAAGTCCAAGAAACAAGAAAAATGGAAAACAGTTTGTCTCTTCGCAGACGAAGCGAAGAAAAGGGAAACAGGGAAACAGGGACTCTCAGTTGACTCAGGGCTCTCAGGGCATTCAGGGTTCGTGCACCGTGGATTCCTCAGGGATTCTTCCTTTGGGCGCGATGTAGCTGTACAACACTCTGAAATTAAACTCTTTCAGCTATAATTTTTCCTTCCGATACAGAGCATATAACAAGAACACATTACTTATCACCAACAGCAGGATTGCACCCTGTGGTGGAGTAGGAAGGTTCCCCCCCCCCCACACACAAAAAGAATTCCACAGCTAACTCAGCCGGAGAAGCAGATGAAAGCTGTATTTTACAAGCAGATATGGAATGCAATGAATATGTACAAAAATATACAATATTTACAATATATACAGAAATATACAGCAATGTATGTAATACAGGAAACCTTTCCCCAACCCCCCTGCGGCCAGGGGGGTTCGGCCTGCCGCTCCCTTCTCCCTTCCTACCTCCCCTTTTTCCCAAAAGGGTTAGAGAGAAAGAGAAGGGAAGGTAATTAAAAGGGTGAAAACTTTGTGTTAAAGCTCAAAGCGGATGCAAAAGTTAGTTTTCTCTTATCTGGTTAGCAAGAATCGTAGAGAGAAACGAGCCAGCTCACAGCACAGGGGGAAGAAGAAGACGACTGCTGACTGACTCCCCCCGACTGAAAGACTAAACAAAAAAAGCTACAACCGGGTTCCACCAATGAAATTGAATTAGCATATCTCTTGTTTTCATTCTAATATCAAAATATTCGCCCAGAGTGTTCAGAAAGTGTCTCTTTCTTAAAGGCACAGCCTAAACCGGTCACAATCCACCCCTGCTAAACAATTTCATTGGCTGTTCGTACTGTCCATCCAATCTAAAACAATATCCACAGTTTGTAAGTAAAGTTCATAGTCCATTCCGGCTATCCTCAGGTGTAGATGATTCAGAAGTCCAAGAAAGAAGGAAAATGGAAAACAGTTTGCTTCTTCGCAGACAAAGCGAAGAAAAGGGAAAACAGGGAAACAGGGAAACAGGTAAACAGGGACTCTCAGTTGACTCAGGGTTCTCAGGGTTCGTGCACCGTGGATTCCTCAGGGATTCTTCCTTTGGGCGCGATGTAGCTGTACAACACTCTGAAATTAAACTCTTTCAGCTAAAGTTAAGTTTCTTTGTGGAATACACTGAATTTCACCATTTTCTTGCATTACCCAATAAGTGTGACCCGGACCTTCAGCTGAAACCACCCCTCAGACAGGTTTAGCCTCTCCTGAGGGAGAAAATACCCAAACAGTTTTACCTAACAGATTCTTTTCTTTAACAACAGGAACTCTATCACCTTCTACTTTCTGTAGCAGATCTGAGTGTGCAGGTCCAGCTCGGTTCACTGAACCTCTACTATTTACCAGCCAGGTTGCTTGTGCTAAATGCTTTTCCCAGTTTTTCAAAGATCCACCCCCCATGGCTTTAAGAGTGGTCTTCAACAAACCGTTGTAGCGTTCAATCTTCCCTGCAGCTGGTGCATAGTAGGGAATGTGGAATATCCACTCAATGCCGTGCTCTTTGGCCCAGCTCTTTACAAGGTTGTTTTTGAAGTGAGTTCCGTTGTCTGACTCAATCCTCTCTGGAGTTCCGTGTCTCCACAGGATTTGTCTTTCCAGACCGAGAATGGTGTTGCGTGCAGTTGCATGTGGTACTGGATAAGTTTCCAACCATCCAGTGTTCGCCTCTACCATAGTAAGCACATACTGCTTACCAGAATGAGAACGTGGTAGAGTGATGTAGTCAACTTGCCAAGCTTCACCATACTTGTACTTGGACCATCTGTCACCATACCATAAGGGCTTAAGTCGTTTTGCCTGCTTAATAGCAGCACAAATGTCACAGTCATGGATGACTTGTGTGATAGCATCCATGGAAATGTCTATGGATCTGTCACGTGCCCACTGGTAGGTTGCATCTCTGTCTTGATGTCCTGACGAATCGTGAGCCCACCGAGCTAAGAATATCTCACGTCGGTGTTTCCAGTCAAGATCAAGATCAGAGTCCATGTCTACTTGAGAAACTCTTGTAGCTAAATCTGCCTGATGGCTGTGTTGCTGTTCCTCAGTAGCTTTGCTCTTAGGAATGTGAGCATCGATGTGTCTCACCTTCACTGGAATTCTCTCGATTCGATCAGCAATGTCCTGCCATAGGTCAGCTGCCCAAATGGGCTTTCCCTTTCTCTGCCAACCACTCTTTTTCCAGTTCTTTAGCCAACCCCACAGAGCATTGGCTACCATCCATGAGTCAGTGTAGAGATAAAGCTTTGGCCATCTCTCACGTTCAGCTACGTTGAGAGCTAGCTGGACAGCTTTTACCTCTGCGAACTGACTGGATTCTCCTTCTCCATCCTTTGCTTCTGCGACTCGGCATGTTGGACTCCACACTGCACACTTCCATCTTCGCTCGTTCCTGACCAGACGACAGGAACCGTCTGTGAACAAAGCATATTTCTTTTCATCATCAGATAGGTCATTGTAAGAAGGAGCTTCCTCAGCATGAGTTACTCTCTCCTCTGGAGGTTTAGTACAGTTGGTACCTTCAGGCCAACTTGAGATCACCTCCACCAGACCAGGTCTTTCAAGATTTCCCATTCGAGCTCTCTGTGTTATCAGAGCCATCCACTTAGACCAGGTGGAATCTGTTGCATGATGTGGTGTGGAACCTTTGCCTTTGAACATCCAATTCAAAACTGGTAATCTGGGAGCTAAGAGGAGTTGTGATTCAGTTCCAATTACTTCAGAAGCTGCTTTTACTCCTTCATGGGCAGCTAGAATCTCTTTCTCTGTTGGAGTATAATTAGCCTCTGAACCTCTGTAACCTCGACTCCAGAAACCAAGAGGTCGTCCACGTGTCTCACCTGGAGCTCTTTGCCACAAGCACCACGTTGGACCATTATCACTTGCAGCCGTGTACAAAATGTTCTTAATGTCTGGACCCTCTCGGACAGGTCCCAGACCCATTGCTTGCACTACCTCTTGCTTTATCTGGTCAAAGGCTGCTTGTTGTTCAGGTCCCCAGTGGAAATGGTTTCTCTTTCGAGTCACATCATACAGAGGTTTCACAATCTGACTGTATCCAGGAATGTGCAGTCTCCAAAATCCCACTATCCCCAAGAAACGTAGAGTTTCTTGCTTGTTCATGGGATTTGCCATGGTAGAGACTCTGTTTACCACATCCACTGGAATGTGTCGGCGTCCATCCTGCCACCGCACTCCCAGAAACTGGATCTCTCTGGTAGGTCCTTTCACCTTGTCTCGCTTGATGGCAAAACCTGCATTCAGAAGAATGTCAATGATTTTGTTACCTTTCTCGAAGACTTCCTCAGCAGTTTTACCCCAGACGATGATGTCATCGATGAACTGGATGTGTTCTGGAGCACCACCTTCCTCCAGAGCATCGTGGATCACTGCATGACAGATGCTGGAGCTGTGGATCCAGCCCATGGGCAACCTGTTGAAAGTGTACTGGATTCCTCTCCAGGTGAAAGCAAACTGAGGCCTGCATTCCTCTGCTATGGGAATAGAGAAGAAAGCATTAGCAATGTCTATGGTAGCATACCATTTGGCCTCTTTGGATTCCTGCTCATACTGCAGTTCCATCATGTCTGGTACTGCTGCACTCATAGGTGGAGTTACTTCATTCAGGGCTCGGTAGTCGACTGTCAGACGCCAGTCTCCATTCTGCTTTCGCACAGGCCCCACTGGACTGTTGAAAGGTGAATGAGTTTTGCTGATGACTTTCTGACTCTCCAACTGACGAATCAGATTCTGAATGGGCAACAAAGAGTCACGGTTGGTTCTGTATTGTCTGTGATGCACAGTCTGAGAAGCAACCGGCAATTTAATGTCCTGAATCTTGTGTTGTCCCACAACTGCAGATTCATCAGAAAGCTCAGGTCTGACAGACAGCTTCAGCTTTTGTCCATCAGTTTCTACAGATGCTACTCCAAAAGCCCACTTGTAACCTCTAGGGTCTTTGAAACGCCCTTTTCTCAGAAAATCAATTCCCAGAATACAAGGTGCGTCCAGTCCGGTCACAACTGTATGCTTTCTCCACTGTTTACCAGTTAAACTTATATCAACCTCCACCTTAGTTAACTCTTCAGATCCACCAGTGACTCCCAGAATAGTTATAGCTTCTGATCCCTGATAATTTGATGGCATTATGGTGCACTGAGCTCCTGTGTCAACCAAGGCCCTGTACTTCTGAAATTGTGAAGTGCCAGGCCACTGGATGTACACATCCCAATAGATACTGTTATCTCTGTTACCCCTCTCCTCCCCCTGGCGGGAGGCAGGGCAGCCCTAGTTATGGGGAACATGCCCACATGTGCAATGAGCTCAGTGTGCAGTGTTAGAACTGGAGCCACTGTTGGAGCTATTAGAGTTGTCCTGGGGAACTGTGGAAGTAACAGCTACCCTTCTGGTGTTGATACCTCGGGTTCTGCCACTTTGCAGTTCCCTCAGTCTCCTGAAAAGATTAGCAGTTGGTTGACCATCCCATCTGTTCATGTTCTCACCAAACTGATCACGCAGATTTATCCAAATACTCGCACGTGATTGCCTTGGTGGTCTGTTTTGGTTGGATCTGTTTTGGAATGACCTGTTTTGGAATGACCTCTTTTGGAATGACATCCTTGGAGGACGTCTATTCCTCACAGACGAAACCTGTATCCATCTGGAGGAAGAATTGGAATTATCTCTTTGTGCCAATTGGGAGAATGTATTTTCAATTTCATCCTTCAGCTCTTTCATGTAATTCTTCATTTCACCAGACAGAGTTTCAATGGCTGAAACCAAAGAAACACGTGTCATGCTATCCTCCAGTTGTCTCATTTGATCAGTGAATTGGCCAACCGTAGGAGAAGCACCACCATAATTCCTTGCCACAATTCTGCTTGCCAGAATATTTGCATAATTAGGAGGAGCAAGTTTGATGAGCTTTTTAGCAAGACCAGTTCCTACAGGAATTTCATCAGGATTCAGAGTCTCATGGCCACCATAGAGTACCTCTCTAACAGCAAATTCTCTCAGACGCTTAATTCCCTCATCTATGGTAGTCCAGGGTTTAGGATTCCATGGAAGATCATCTCGGGAAGGATATCTCATGAGAGTTGCCATTAAAAGGCGTATCCACAGAGTAACCTTGCCGAGAGTCCTGCCTAGATGTCTATCTATTCCATTATCCTTTGAGAGAGTTCCTAGTTGAGCTGCTGACTTGTCTCCAACTACCAGAGCTGGAGCACCTGTATCATAGCATCTACCAAGCCAAGCTAGGATTGGCTCCTTATCTGCTCTGATGTAATCTTTACGCACATACCTCAATTCCTCCCTGGGTGACGAACAGCTCTCAATGTCATCTGATTCCTCCTCCTCTGCCTCATCTTCCTGAAGTTCTTGTCCCAATAATCTTACTGTCACTCTCCTTAGAATCTGCTTAAGGTCAGGAGTACCACCTTTAGTTGTTCTGCTATCAGCGATTTGCCCTGCATCTCCATCCAGTGATGATCTCAATAACTCAGCTATATCTTTAAGACAAACCTTTTCCTCCATCTCAGCAGGGTCTCTTTGAGCAGAAGTTCCCTCACCAGGATCCTGCTGCTCTCCCCCATCAGCATCTGGATCAGCTTTGCCCTTTTTTCCTCTCGTACTTAAAACAGCTACCTGCTTAACTGGAACTGTGTTTGGATTTACAGCTGGCTTAGTAGAAGCTGACAGGTTTTGAGACGAATCAGCTGCTGTGGAGGACACTTCCGGTCCTGCTGAAGAAGAAGGAGGAAATGGCTTTGCCCCATTAATGGCTGCCGAGGGCGTGGAAGCCATGTTAGGAGCTGCCGCTGCCGCTGGCTGATTGCCAGAGCCACCAACAGCACCGTTCAGAGCAGCCTTTCCGATGGACTTTTTAGCCTTTTCGTTAACTGATACAGATTCTGCATTTTCCTCATCACTAGATAGCTCTGGGGTAGAGTTAGAGCTGCGCTTCCTGCGTTTCGATCTACGCTTAATTACAAAGCACGCCTTAGCCACTTTTTTCTCCCGATACAGAGCATATAACAAGTACGCAATCACCATCACCAGCAGCAGATTTAAACACATCACATAAATCACCTTTGGATCCCAGCCATCACTTAAAACAACCCTTTCGCCTACCGGGATCTTAAACTCCTTTATCTCTATGGGCAGAGTGCTAGAGGTCACATTCCCGTATCTGTTAAGCCAAAAGAATCCCAGGCACCGGTCGTAAAGAAGCTGAATCTTATACTTAAACCATAAATACAATTTATACATCAAGTATCTGCCTAAGCGATCGAAAATCATTCCCATGAAGTACTTGTAGACCAGTACCGAACAAACTGAAAAGACCAAACGTTCTAAAAGCCAAAACACTTTCATGTTTGCAACTCCGACTCGAGCAGGCAATAAATCAAACAACCTTTTAGCCCAGCTTCTTGACAGCAGTTATCCGCAAGCCCCACGTTGGGCGCCAATTAAAAATATGTGGTGGAGTAGGAAGGTTCCCCCCCCACACACAAAAAGAATTCCACAGCTAACTCAGCCGGAGAAGCAGATGAAAGCTGTATTTTACAAGCAGATATGGAATGCAATGAATATGTACAAAAATATACAATATTTACAATATATACAGAAATATACAGCAATGTATGTAATACAGGAAACCTTTCCCCAACCCCCCTGCGGCCAGGGGGGTTCGGCCTGCCGCTCCCTTCTCCCTTCCTACCTCCCCTTTTTCCCAAAAGGGTTAGAGAGAAAGAGAAGGGAAGGTAATTAAAAGGGTGAAAACTTTGTTAAAGCTCAAAGCGGATGCAAAAGTTAGTTTTCTCTTATCTGGTTAGCAAGAATCGTAGAGAGAAACGAGCCAGCTCACAGCACAGGGGGAAGAAGAAGACGACTGCTGACTGACTCCCCCCCCCCCCGACTGAAAGACTAACAAGAACCTTCAGCCGGGTTCCACCAATGAAATTGGATTAGCATATTGTTGTTTTCATTCATATACCAAAACATTTGGCCAGAGTGTTCGGAAAGTGTCTCTTTCTTAAAGGCACAGCCTAAACCGGTCACAACAGAATACCTCTCTAACAGCAAATTCTCTCAGATGCTTAATTCCCTCATCTATGGTAGTCCAGGGTTTAGGATTCCATTTAAGATCATCTCGGGAATGATATCTCATGAGAGAGTAACCTTACTGAGAGTCCTACTTAGATGTCTATCTATTCCATTATCCTTGGAGAGAGTTCCTAGTTGAGCTGCTGACTTGTCTCCAACTACTAGAGCTGGTGCACCTGTATCATAACATCTACCAAGCCAAGCTAGAATTGGCTCCTTATCTGCTCTGATGTAATCCTTACGCACATTTCTTATCTATTCTCTTGGCGAAGAACAGCTGTCTATGTCATCTGTCTCCTCCTCTGCCTCCTCTTCCTCAACTTGTTGTCCCATTAATCTTACTGTCACTCTCCTAAGAATCTCTTTGAGCTCAGGAGTACCACCTCTATTTGTTCTCCTATCAGCAATTTGCCCTGCATCTCCACCCAGTGATGATCTCAATAACTCAGCTATATCTTTAAGACAAACCTTGTCCTCCATCTCAGCAGGGTCCCTTCCAGCAGAAGTTCCCTCACCAGGATCATCTCCTGGATCAGCTTTGCTCTTTCCACTTCTTGTATTTAAAACAGCTACTTGCTTAACTGGAGCTGTGTTTGAATTTACAGCTGGCTTAACAGAAGCTGACAGGTTTTGAGACGAATCAGCTGCTGTGGAGGACACTTCCGGTCTTGCTGATGAAGAAGAAGGAAATGGCTTTGCCTCTTCAATGGCTGCCGAGGACGTGGGAGCCGCCATGTTAGGAGCTGCTGCTGCTGCTGCAGCTGGCTGATTGCCAGAACCACCAACAGCACCGTTCAGAGTAGACTTTCCGATGGACTTTCTGGCTCTATCTTTAACTGATGCAGATTCTCCATTCTCCTCATCACTAGATATCTCTGGGGTAGAGTTAGAGCCATGCTTTCTTCTTTTCGGTCTATGCCTAATTACAAAGCAGGCCTTAGATATCTTCCTTTCCCGGTACAGCGCATATAACAAGAACACATTACTTATCACCAACAGCAGGATTGCACACATAAAATAAATCACCTTTGGATCCCAGCCATCACTTAAAACTACTTTTTCACCTACTGGGATCTTAAACTCCTTTATCTCTATGGGCAGAGTGCTGGAGGTCACATTCCTGTATCTATTAAGCCAAAAGAATCCCAGGCACTGGTCATAGAGAAGCTGAATGTTATGCTTAAACCATAAATACAATTTATATATCAAGTATCTGCCTAAGCGATCGAAAATCAATCCCAGAACATGCTTATAGATAAGGACCACAAAAATTGAAAAAAAAGATGGTCTAAAAGCCAAAACACTTTCATGTTTTCAACTCCGACTCAAGCAGACAATAAATCAAGCAACTTTTGCCCTGATTCTGGACAGCAATAATCCACAAGCTGCGCGTTGGGCCGCCAATGAGAATATGTGGCAGGGTGAGAAAGTTCCCCTCCCACACACAAAAATACCACAGCTAAACTCAGTCGGAGAAAACAAATGAAACAAGCTATATTTACAAGCAGAAATGGAATGCAATGAATATGTACAAAAATATACAATATTTACAGTATATACAGAAATATACAGCAATGAACATAATACAGGAGACCGTTTTTCCCCCTTCAGCCAGGGGGTCCCCCTGTACCCCCCTCTCCCTCCCTACCTCCCCTTTTTTTCCCAAAAAGGGTTAGAGAGAGAGAGAGAAAGGCAATTAAGGAGAAAATTCTGTTAGCTCAAAGCGTATGCAAGAGTTAGCTTTCTTATCTGGTTAGCTCTGTTAATTCAAGGTCGCTCTGTTCCACAGCTGTTGCTTCAGCAAGAGAGAAACTGACCAGCCCACAGGACAGAGAAGAGCAGACTGATCATGAACAGACTGAACCCAACACTTAAAGTTGCATTGTACCTATCTACCAATGAAATTAGTTAAGAATATCTTTGTTTTCAATACATTCAGCCAGAGTGTTCAGAAAGTGTCAATTTCTTAAAGGCACAACCTAAACCGGTCACAACTCTCTCTCTTCATCTAGGTTGTTGATGAATATTTGAACAAGATTGGATCCAGTCTGACCCCTGTGGAACAGCCCTAGCTACAGGTCTCTGACTGGACTCTGTGCCATTGATTGTGACCCTCTGTTGGGCTCTGTTGTTTAGACAGCTCTTGATCCATCTCACTGTCTACTCTTCTGAGCCACTCTTCCTGATCTTTCCCACAAGGATGTTATGGGAGACAGTGTCAAAAGCCTTAATAAAGTCAAGGAAGATAACATCCACTGCTCTCTCTGTCTACCCATTTAGTCACACCATCATCAAATCTGTCAGATTAGTCAAACATAACTTCCCCTTGGTAAATCTATGTTGGCTGCCCCTGACAACTTTATTTTCCTGCATGTTTCTGGAAATGACCTCCAGAATAAACTGTTCCATCACCTTTTCAGTGATAGAGGTGAGACTCACTGGTCTGTAGTTTCCTGAATTCATCTTCTTACCCTTTGAGTGTTTCGAGTGTGAGTTTACATTGAGAAATACTGTTGAGAACACCCTTTTGTGGGAAGGGAACAATTTCTTGAAGATGATTTGATTCAGCCATCAACCATCTACTGTGTTACAATATTCATGATGGAGGATTCCTTCCCTGTGCTGAAGAAGTATGATTACATACCGAAAAAGTACTTTAACTTACTTTGTACAAGGAAACCCATCATAAATTATATATATATTTATTTTTTTAAAACTTCTACAGTATTAAACTTTATTACATCCTTCAGTAGTGAGGTGCTCTCTCGATTATTGAGATTGTGTAAATTATTTCATTTACTTGTTCTAAGCTTACCAAGAACTAATTAAATTTAACAACTTTGACTTGTCATGTTGATGATACTGTATATCCTACAAACAGAAATACTGAGTGTGAGATTTTTACAACACATCAGTACATCTGGTTTAGATTGTGTTGGGATATATATTTTTATACATTCACAAACAAGGAATTAGATACTAATGGAAGTGTTTCTGAAAGTAACCCAACAGTTCTCCAGACCAAATCCTGCTAACTTCCCCCACTTTCAAATGTATTCCCACATAAAACTTGTAACAAAACAAAATATTCAAAGAACATCTGAGAACTTAAACTAGTATTGAATCTATGACCATTTATCTCAGTGACTTGCACTGTTAGCACTAAAATTAAAAATATTGAATGGTTTGTCATCTTTGCTCATAAAAAAAAAATCTTACATGAATATGGTATTTCTGGAATAAAAAAGACTGTTTCTATGTAAAACAAACAAACAAACAAACAAACAAACAACACAAGCAAAAAACCAACCAATGAACAGCTTAATAGACTATTAAACTTTCACTGATAGAGTAAGTTTTGACAACACCAACCAAAGAACATGTCATAACTGAGGCTTATAATCATCTCTGATAAACCAGCAGCCAATAAGCCTTTTGAAAACAATATTCTCTTAAATCATTATGTGACAGTTTTAGGCTATGCCTTTAAGAAAGGGACAGATACAGAATACTCTAGCTGAAATGTTTAGGTGTAAAAAGGAAAACAAAGATAATTCTAAATGAACTTCATTGGCAGACCAGTAGAATGTAACTTTAAGAACTTGCAGTCTGTGCTCAGTCTTTTCTGTTCTTGGCCAGAGTGCATGCAACTGACCTTGAACTGAAATTCATGAGATAAGAAAACTAACTTTCTTAACAACTGCTTTGAAATAAGGAGTTTTCTCCTTAATATCCATTTCTCTATAAATCCTTTTTTCAGCCAATTAACCTTGGACAAGAAAGAGGGGAAGAGAGGGGTTTTGGAGGAACCCGGGGTGGGGGATTCTCCTTGGGAGGGTTCTTCTGTGTTACGTTCTTTCCTGTATATTCTTTTATATACTGTAAATACTGTATATTTTGTATATATTCATTACATTTCATTCTGCTTGTAGTGTCAGTCATCGAACACAAAGCAATTGTGAGGAATTTAAGTTCTGAGGAGTATCAAAAATGTGGCATTTAATGGATGAAACAAACGCATCACAAAGTAGCATGAATCAAAGAAGGGACATGAACTGCTATCAAAAAAAGTAATCAACAGAATCACAGAAAGCAAGCACTCTGTTTCCCAAGGTTGACTTTATTTGTGAACCTACAAATTTTAGGGTGTGTGCCTCACTGACATATGTTTAAGGAAATTTGATAGCTGAAAAAGGTTAAATAAAAAAAAAAACAAAACACCCAACCAAACAAAAAAAAAAACAGAGAAAGAGAAATTTCAGATGTGAATAATTTTTTGGTTTAGCGTGGCCACTGAACACAGAACTAGTCTGTATTTAACTAAAGTCACATAAAAAGAAATAAAAGACAATTTCTACCTTTGACAACTTTGTTGATTTTCCTCTGCCCAGTAGGAGCATTTTTGTTTCCCAGAACTCTCATTGAAGTGACAAAAATTATAATATTTTAGAGCAAATGGCAAGAGCCATTTTGGCTCGATAGCCGACAGGAGCCGGGGCTCGAGGATCACCCTCCCGGAATCTGCGAGCTTTCTGCCTGGTTTTGCTTTCATTTCGGGGCTTTGCGGGTCGGGAGAGCTCGGGGGCTCGCAGGCGGGTCCGGCGAGATCGTGCTCTTGTGAGCTCACTCGGGAACATGGGCGGGGCGTCAGCCATGTGAGGTTTAAATCCCACCCGGGCTGTGCACGCGCCGCCATTTTGACTCGAAAGCCGTCTGCCTGCTGAGCGAAAAAAAGAAAAAAAAAAATTTTTTTTTTTTCTTTTTTCAATCAAACAGTCAACCATGGTTGTCACTAGGACAAAGGGTAGAAAAACAGCATCTACCCAGACTGACTTGCTATATCAGCATGCAGAAATCCAGGCTGCCAGCTGCAGTGAGTGCTTGAGCTTGGCACTTGGAATAGAGGGGGAAGGAGAGACCACCTGTGTCAGGTGTGAGCAGGTGAACTTTCTCCTTACTCTAGTGGTGGAGCTGAAGGATGAAGTGGCTGAGCTGAAGGAGGAGGTATCTAGGCTGAGGTCAATAAGGGAAAGCGAAAAGGAATTAGACATGTGGGGGAAGGCTCTGCAGGTCTCCCCTGCTGAGGGAAGTGTCCCTGGAAATGGGGAGGGATGGATACAAGTCCCTGCCAGGGGTGGCAAGGGAAAACCATCCCTGCCCTCCCCTCCTCCTCCACTGCCCTTGCATAATAAGTACGAGGCCCTGCAGGCCGAGGGCGGTGGGGATGAGAGGGCTGAGGAGCAGCCATCTGGGCAGGAGCCTAAGGCTAAGGCCAAGCGTTCCCCACCAGCTGTAACAACCAGCTCCACAAAGAAAAGGAGAAGGGTTACAGTTGTTGGGGACTCTCTCCTGGGGGGTACAGAGGGACCCATATGCCGTCCTGACCCATCCCACAGGGAGGTCTGCTCCCTACCCGGGGCACGGGTCAGGGACATTGTGAGGAGAATCCCTAAGTTAATCCACCCCTCTGACTATTACCCTCTGCTGGTAATACAAGCAGGGAGTGGTGAAATTGACAAGAAGGGCACCAGGGCAATTAAAAAGGAGTTCAAGGCCCTTGGACAATTGATTGAAGGGGCAGGAGCCCAAGTGGTGCTCTGCTCAGTTCCCTCAGTGGCAGGGGAGTACACTGAGAGGAACGGGAGAACCCACACCATCAACAATTGGCTCAGGGCATGGTGCCAGCAGCGAAATTTTGGTTTCTTTGATCACAGGGCAACCTTTAATGCACCCGACCTGCTTGGACCTGATGTGGTGCAGTTATCTAGAAAAGGTAAGAGAGTCTTAGTGCTTGAGTTTGCAGGCCTCATTAAGAGGGCTTTAAACTAGGTCTGAAGGGGGTGGGTGAGGAAATCAGTCCCTCTGCAGATGAAGGAGTGGGGCACAGATTAGGGTCAATAAAGAAGTCGAGAGCCCAGCTGAAGTGCATGTACACCAATGCACGCAGCATGGGCAATAAGCAAGAGGAGCTGGAAGCCCTGGTCCACCAGGGTGACTATGATATAGTCGCCATCTCAGAAACATGGTGGGATGATACACACGATTCGAGTGCTGCACTGGGGGTTACAGGCTCTTCAGGAGGGACAGGCAAGGGAGAAGAGGAGGAGGGGTGGCTCTGTATATTAGGGAGTCACTCTCTGCCACACAACTTGAGGTGGAAAACAAAGGGATTGAGAGCCTGTGGGTTAAAATCAGGGGGCAGACCAACAAAACTGATATCCAGGTTGGAGTCTGTTATAGACCACCCAACCAGGATGAGGAGGTGGATGAAACATTCTATAAGCAACTGGAGGCTGTCTCATGGTCATCAGATCTTGTCCTTGTGGGTGACTTTAACCTGCCAGATATCTGCTGGGAACTTAACTCAGCAGAGAGGAGGCAGTCCAGAAGATTCATGGAGTGCATGGAGGACAACTTCCTGATGCAGCTGTTAAGTGAGCCTACCAGGGGTCAAGCTCTGCTTGACCTGCTGTTCTCCAATAGAGAAGGGCAGGTAGGAGACGTGACTGTGGGAGGATGCCTGGGGTGCAGTGACCATGAGATGGTGAATTTTTCAATTTACAGGGAGATAGGGAGGAGCACCAACAGAACCTTCACGTTGGACTTCCGCAGGGCGAACTTCAGCCTGTTTAAAAAAATTATCTGCAAAGTTCCCTGGGTATCAGCCCTCATGAACCAAGGGGTCCGGGAGGGTTAGACCTATTTCAAACAGGAGCTCTTGAAGGCACACGAACTGGCAGTTCCCATCTGCCGAAAGATGAGCTGGCGGGGAAGGCGACCAGCCTGGATGAGCAAGCAGCTCCTGGAGGAACTAAGGGGAAAAAAGAGGCTGTATCACCTTTGGAAGGAGGGGAAGGCTTCTCGAGGTATGTTTAAGGAAGTTGTTACATTATGTAGGAAAAAAATTCGAGAGGCAAAGGTCCAGTTGGAGCTGAGGCTGGCCACCTCAGTGAAGGACAATAAAAAGCACTTTTACAAATATGTTAATGCTAAAAAGAAGGGCAAGAAGAACCTGCACTGCCTATTGGACCTGGAGGGGAACACGGTGACTAAAGACGAGGAAAAGGCTGAGGTCCTGAACACCTTCTTTGCCTCAATTTTTAACAGTGAGGCAGGAGGAGTTCAGGACAAGTGGCCTCCTGAGCTGGGTGATGGGGTCAGGGAGCAGGGTAATGCCCTGGATATCCATGAGGAGTTAGTTCGGGACCTGCTGAGCCACTTGGACACTCACAAGTCCATGGGGCCGGATGGGATCCATCCTAGGGTGCTGAGAGAGCTGGCAGATGAGCTGGCCAAGCCACTCTCCATCATTTTCTTCCTGTCCTGGCTGACCGGTGAGGTCCCAGATGACTGGAAACTGGCCAATGTGGTCCCCATCCACAAAAAGGGATGGATGGAGGAACCCGGGAACTACAGGCCAGACAATCTGACCTCAGTGCCAGGGAAAATGATGGAGCAGATTATCCTGGTGGCAATAACTGCGCACCTGCAGGATAGCCAAGGGATCAGGTCCAGCCAACATGGATTCAGGAAGGGCAGGTCCTGTCTCTCCAACCTGATCTCCTTCTATGATCAGATGACCCGCCTGGTGGATGTGGGGAGGCCTGTGGATGTGGTCTACCTGGACTTCAGCAAGGCCTTTGACACCGTCCCCCACAGCAAACTGCTGGCTAAGCTGTCAGCTCGTGGCTTGGGCAGCAACACTCTCCGCTGGGTTGGGAACTGGCTGGAGGGCCGGGCCCAAAGAGTGGTGGTCAATGGTGCCACCTCCAGCTGGAGGCTAGTCACCAGTGGCATCCCCCAGGGATCAGTGCTGGGCCCCATCCTCTTCAATGTCTTCATTGATGACCTGGATGAGGGGATTGTGACAGCCATCAGCAAATTTGCAGATGACACCAAGTTGGGAGCAGATGTTGGTCAGTTAGAGGGTGGAAGGGCACTGCAGAGGGACCTCGATCGGCTGGACAGATGGTCAGAGTCCAGTGGGATGGCATACAACAAGTCCAAGTGCCAGGTGCTGCACTTTGGCCACAACAACCCCATGCAGAGCTACAGGCTGGGGTCGGAGTGGCTGGAGGGCACCCAAACAGAGAGGGACCTGGGGGTGCTGGTTGACAGCCACCTAAATATGAGCCAGCAGTGTGCCCAGGTGGCCAAGAAGGCCAACGGCATCCTGGCCTGCATTAGGAATAGTGTGGCCAGCAGGAGCAGGAAGGTCATTGTGCCCCTGTACTCTGCATTGGTTAGGCCGCACCTTGAGTACTGTGTCCAGTTCTGGGCCCCTCAGTTTAAGGAGGACATTGAGACACTTGAACGTGTCCAGAGAAGGGCAACAAGGCTGGTGAGAGGCCTTGAGCACAAGCCCTATGAGGAGAGGCTGAGGGAGCTGGGGTTGTTTAGCCTGGAGAAGAGGAGGCTCAGGGGCAACCTCATTGCTCTCTACAACTACCTGAAAGGTGGTTGTAGCCAGGAAGGGATTGGCCTCTTCTCTCTAGCAACCAGCACCAGAACAAGGGGACACAGTCTCACGCTGTGCCAGGGGAGGTTTAGACTTGAGGTGAGGAAGAAGTTCTTCACTGAGTGAGTCATTCGTCATTGGAATGGGCTGCCCGGGGAGGTGGTGGAGTCGCCGTCCCTGGAGGTGTTCAAGGGGAGATTGGACATGGCACTTGGTGCCATGGTCTAGTTGTGAGGTCTGTTGGGACAGGTTGGACTTGATGATCCTTGGGGTCTCTTCCAACCTTGGTAATACTTTTTTAACAAGTTTCGTATGGTAAGTTTCTGCTACAACATAACTGTAGGCTACAATATCCTGTAACTACCAGAGATATGACAGATAAAATGTATACCTTACAATGTGAATGATAGAATCATAGAATCATAGAATCAGTCAGGGTTGGAAGGGACCACAAGGATCATCTAGTTCCAACCCCCCTGCCATGGGCAGGGACACCCTACACTAGGTCAGGCTGGCCAGAGCCTCGTCTAGCCTGGGCTTAAACACCTCCAGGGATGGGGCCTCAACCACCTCCCTGGACAACTCATTCCAGGGCTTCACCACTCTCATGGTGAAGAACTTCTTCCTCACATCTAGCCTGAATCTCCCCATTTCCAGCTTCATTCCATTCCCCCTAGTCCTATCACTACCTGATAGCCTGAGAAGTCCCTCCCCAGCCTTCCTGTAGGCCCCCTTCAGATACTGGAAGGCCACAATGAGGTCATCTCAGAGCCTTCTCTTCTCCAGACTGAACAGCCCCAACTCCTTCAGTCTGTCCTCATAGGAGAGGTGCTCCAGCCCTCTGATCATCCTCTTGGCCCTTCTCTGGACACGCTCCAGCACGTCCACATCCCTCCTGTAATAGGGGCTCCAGAACTGGACGCAGTACTCCAGGTGGGGTCTCACCAGAGCTGAGTAGAGGGGGAGAAGCACCTCCCTTGACCTGCTGGTCACACTTCTCCTGATGCAGCCCAGGATCTGATTGGCTTTCCGGGCTGCAAGTACACATTGAGAGCTCATGTTGAGCTTCTCGTCCACCAGCACCCCCAAGTCTCTCTCCTCAGGGCTGCTTTCCAGCCAGTCACTGCCCAGCCTGTATTTGTGCCTGGGATTGCCTCGACCCAGATGCAGGACCCTGCACTTGGTCTTGTTGAAGCTCATGAGGTTGGCTTGTGCCCACCTCTCCAGCCTGTCCAGGTCCGTCTGGATGGCATTCCTTCCCTCCAGCGTGTCCACTGCTGTAGTCATTCCACTGAATGGAAACAATGCAGTTTATAGGTAGAAGAATTGACTATCATGCCTGACTACCCTGCCAAGAGAAGAAGATGAGAAAGTACGAGTCTCTTTTTAATGGTGTTCTGTGATAGGGCCAGGGATCAATGGCTGCAAACTGGAGCGTAGGAAGTTTCACCTCAATGTGAGGAATAATTTATTCACTGAAAGGGTGATGGAGCATTGAAACAGGCTACTCAGAACGCTACTCCTTTTCTAGAGACTTTCAAGACCCATCTAGATGAGTTCTTCTGTGACCTGCCCTAGATGATCCTGTTTTGTCAAGGAGATTGGATATAATGATCTCTAGAAATCCCTTGCAACTGCTACCATTCTATAACTGTGTGTTTTAAAATTGAATAGAAATTCTATTTCAAGTTTTTTTTTTTTCAGATTGAATGAGGGATTTAACTTTTCATCAGCATTTCTCTTAAAGTGATTTTTTTGTCTGCCTCCATATATAAAACATATTTCCACTACTGTCACTACATGGAAAAATGTTTAGTTCCCTGCCACTGACCCACAGCACAAAATTCCAGTCTCCTAGGAAAAGATTTAATGCAAATTGAAATAGGCAACTATTCCAGTGGGAAACATTCTTTTTGTGGGAACAATATTACTCTGTTTTGTGTGGGATTTTGTGTTTTGGTTCGTTGTTTTTAGTTTGGTTTTGGGCTTGAGGGTTTTTTGTTTGGTTGGTTTGATTTTTTTTTGTGGCTTTTTGTTGGTTTTGTGGTTTGGTTTTTTTTTGTGTGTGTGTGGTTTTTTTTTTTTTTTTTTTTCAATACATGCAAATAGACTTGAAAATAGCTTTTATAACATACCTCTGTGAAACTGTTTTCCTGGTTACTACTACCATGCTTCTTGGCAATTTGTAGTGCCCATAGGATTTCAAAGAGTAGCATGGATGAAATATTGAAAAAAAACAGGAGAATTTTACTGACTGGAAAAGAACATATTTTCAGGGCCAAATAATTTTAATTTTGGATTTTTTTCAGGCATGATAAAAGCCATATTAGTGGTAAATATCTCTCTCGCTTCAGATTATCTTTGGGTAATTGGAAAGACATTTCAAAGAGGAGCATGTAAAAAAAAATAAAGAGAGTTCACATTCAGCCACTTTTCTTAGGGAAAAAAAGAATAAATGCAATCATGCTGGACATCAATAGATAAAATCTAAATGCAAATAATTAAAATTTGAAACATTATAAATATTGAAAACAATGTCTTGGAATAGCAAAATACTGGTCATTTTACCAAAGCAGTTTACCTGAAAAATGCTTTAGGTCATACATGTAGCTAGTAGAAAGAACTTAGGACAGCAGTGC
Source organism: Picus viridis (assembly GCA_033816785.1). Taxonomy (NCBI): domain Eukaryota; kingdom Metazoa; phylum Chordata; class Aves; order Piciformes; family Picidae; genus Picus; species Picus viridis. The sequence goes on from CM066606.1 coordinate 48,700,272, forward strand.
TTGTACATTTTAGGTGTCAACAACTGTACTAAAGAAAATTATTACTAGTACGTATGTGCCTTTCACATTGATTTTTCTTTAACACTCAGAGATACAGTCAGTAGATGTCTGCTGAAAACCAACAAACAACTCATAGCTAGTTATGTTGGTATCCACAAGTGTTAATTATACCAAGTACCCACAATATACAACCAAAAATATATCTCCTAATATGCTTTGTGTATCTCCCTATCTTTGCAGTCTAAGCTGTAGAAAAGTCCTATAAAAGTAAGTTTGTGCATAACTCCAGAGCTTCAGTAGTCCCATAAATGGATACATTAACATTTCAGACTTCAGATTTAATATTTCATTCCTGTGACATGCTTCTGTCAGCCTATCTAAATGGAATGTCCATGTACAGAAAGGGAAGAAGCATTAAGAGAAAGCAAATTAAGAGTTCACTCATTTCATATCAGCCTCTCTGCAATTGTTACCTTAACGGATAATCAAGACTCCCAATTATTTTGATAGATCAACTTTAACTTTATAGAATTATAACCATAGAAATAATATCTCTCCATAACAGGGGAAAAATTCTATTATCATGCTTAAAAGGGTAAAGGATGGTAAAATAGTGAAAAAGGCTACTTTTGTTCAGCTTCAATATTGCACAGTTAGGTAAACAAGTAGGAATGCAAATAGTGATGCATTATCAACAGAGTTGTGTTCAGGATTTAAATTAGAAAATTTTTAAAACTGTGGACTATACTCAAGGTAATCACAACAACAATCGAGCTGCACAATAAAGTATATGGGAGTGGTAGCTGTTTTGCCAGCTCCCTTTTTGCTGGAATGTTTATTTTGTTGTGTTTGTTTGTTTATTTGTGGGGGTTTATTTGTTTATTTGGTTGGATTTTTTAATTTGTTTTTTATACCAGTGATATCAATGCCGGAATATTACAAAGAGCTGTGCCTGTTCCCCTTTTCAATTAGTACTCATTCCATGAAAAGCAACAGCTGAAAACTAGGCATCACTGAAGAAAATTACTTGAGCTGTTAACTTTAATAACATTCAAATGCAATCTATTATCACTAGTAGGTCTTCTAACACTTTATTTTTCTAGTTTGAAAAACATTGAGTTAGAGGAAGTAATTCAGAAATTAATTCAGGAAGGAAAGAAGGAATTTAATTCAAGATTTTAAGAAGGAAGAAAAGACTTGAGGCAGGAAGGGATTCAGGAAGAAATTCAAGAAAAAAGGAATTCAGGAAGGAATCTGTGAATTCAGGAAAGAGGAAGTCAGGAAGGAATTCAGCAATAAATTCAAGAATAAAGGGATTCAGCTATTCAGGAAGGAATTCAGAAATTCAAGGAGGAAAGAAAGAAGTAAATTATTTTGATATCATGGAATTAGTACTGGCAAGTAAAAAAGCAGAGTGATTGCCATGTTCTATTCCATTCTAGCATAGGTGTTAAACTGGTCTATATTTCATACCTGAAGAGGGAAGGAACCATGTCCGGAGATCTGGAAGGGACTTTCTGTGGAGGAAACTTTGCCCATTGTTATAATTTATTCCAGTAGTCCTCAGGGTTCAGTGGTGCTCTAATCTCCAGTGCATCAATAAGGGTTCCCTGATCCATGGAATCCATTGTCAGAATCGGGTTTTAAAATGTATACAACTTACAGAATTAACCAGGTTGGAAAAGACCTTTGAGATCATCAAGTCCAACCTATCATCCAGCAGCATCTAATCAACTAACCTATGGCACTAAGCACCCCATTCAGTATCTTCCTAAAGACCTACAGTGATGGAGACTCCATCACCTCCCTGGGCAGCCCATTCCAATGGCCAATCACTCTTTCTGTATAGAACTTCATACTAACATCCAGCCTAAACCTCCCCTGGTGCAGTTTGAGACTGTCCTCTTGTTCTGATGCTGGTTGTCTGGGAAAACAGACCAACCTCCACCTGGCTACAACCTCCCCTCAGGGAGTTGTAGACAGCAATAAGGTCTCCGCTGAGCCTCCCCTTCTCCAGGCTAAGCAACCCCAGCTCCCTCACCCTCTCCTCACAGGGCTTGTGCTCCAAACCACTCACCAACTTTGTTGCCCTTCTCTAGACATGTTCCAGCAAGTCAACATCTTTCCTAAATGCCATTGGCCTTCTTGGCCACCTGGGCACACTGTTCGAACAGCCTACTATCAACTAGTATCCCAAGGTCCTACTCTGACTGTCTGCTCTCCAGGCACTCTGCCCCCAGCCTGTAGCACTACATGGGGTTGTTGTGGCCAAAGTGTAGAATCCGGCACTTAGATGTGTTAAATCTCATGCCATTGGACTCTGCCCATCTGTCCAGCCTTTCAAGGTCCCTCTGCAGAGCCCTACTACCTCTAACAGATCAACTCCTGCCCCCAGCTCAGTGTCATTTGCAAACTTACAGATGATGGACTCAATACCCTCATCCAGATCATCAATAAAGATAATGAACAGTATGGGGCCCAGCACTGATGCCTGGGGGACACCACTAGTGACTGGCCTCCAGCTGGATGTGGCACCATTCACCACCACTCTCTGGGCTTGGCCCTCCAGCCAGTTCCTAACCCAGCACAGAGCACTGCTGTCCAAGCCACGGGCTGACAGCTTGATCAGGAGTTTGCTGTGGGAAATGATGTCACAGGCCTTGCTGAAGTCCAGGCAGACTAAATCTACAGCCTTCCCCACATCCACAAGGTGGGTCACCTAGGTGGGTCACCTGATCATAGAAGGAGATCAGGTTGGTCAGGAAGGACCTGTCTTTCCTAAATCCATGCTGGCTGGGCCTTATCCCTTGGTATCATGCCTTATCCATTTGTAAGAGGTTAGGCTGTGTCTTTAAGAAAAGGCTAGCTGCAGAATTCTCTAGCTGAATGTCTAGGTGTAAAAAGGAAAACAAAGATTAATTCAAAACGAATTTCATTGGTCAGATGTGAGATGTACCATTGCAAATATCTCTAGCATTCTTTCACACACTCCAGCTTCAGTTTCAGTCTGTTCTGATTCTCTTTCTCCTTTTTCACCTAATTAACTACTAGGGAAAGGGGAGAAAGGCGAGAGAGAGGTTTGGGGGAACCTGAGTGGGGATTCTCCTCAGGAGGATCTGTCTGTGTTATTTCCTGTGAATTCTTGTATAATATTGCAAATACTGTATATTTTGCATATATTAATTGCATTTCATTATTGCTTGTAAAATACAGCTTTTCATTCACTTCTCTGTCTGAGTTTGGCTGTGCTTTTATTGTTGGTGCATGTGGGCTAAAGCATCACACCACTACACCATTGTCAAGCATATTGAATATAGTGAGTCTCAAGAAAAACACCTAACAATTCTGCCTTCATATCCTAGCTACTACATTATCTAATCTCTTTGGAGTTTTCCTTATGTCATTGTGCCACAAATCCTTTCCTTCATTTGAATTCATATTTTCCCATAGTTCACAATACAGAATATTTCACAAAAATCTTAATGAGTGGTATTATTTAGAAATCAAATTAATCTTAATAAAGAAGACAGTAGACTAATCTTGCACACTTGATTTTTGGAATATTATGGTACATTTTATTGCCCTGCTCCTATTTTTGTAAAAAACAAAAACAAAAACCAACAAACAAAACCCCCAAAAAACAAACCAAAAGAACAAACCCAAACAACAGTTCAAGAAAGTCATGTAAGCAAGGCTCTATTGCTCACATCATGCAGGAAGAAAATAACATTTGTCAAGTTCAAGGATGTAATGTGCATCATGTGGCTAATCATATCTAAAAAGATACTAGAAATTACAATGAATGATTACAGAAAAAGAAAAATCAGTTATTCTATCATGCAAACAGTTACTTACACATTGGTATTACAGAGGTTAGAAGAAATAAGCATTCATCCCCAAAATGTTTCTTCTAAATTAGCATCTCAGATTCCAGCTAATATTACTTCCTATAAAAGTTTACTCAGGCTGAGAAATTTCATCATCTTTACAGATCAGACTTCAGTTTCTAAATGAACATGATATGTGTTGGATTTCTCCTATTGTTTAAGCATATTTATTAGTTTATTAGCTTTGACTGTTATGTTTTTATGTTCAGGATGATTAGTGAAAGGAAGATGTTCCCCATTACCTTAATGTAGTGGTGACAAAGGACAGCATATGGCTAAAAGAAATGAGGGGGGGTGTGAAAAAAGGGAATGGAACACTGAGGAACCAGTGAGAGGTGTGTGGATTTAGAGACCACGTGCACATACCAATGCAGCTTCCAGAAAACTATTTTCAGTTTGCAAATGCAAGCACAGCTGCACAATATGCTAAATCAAAATACCAGACTGCTTTTGGTTTTATAGCTTCCAAACTGACTTTCTTGTCTTTAAGCATGCTTCATGTACCATGTAAGAGAGCTTTATAAATAAGAGTATACTTCTATAAAGACAGAAGTATTTCAGGTAGAAAAGGAGTTTTAAGGTTTGCAATGAATAGCTCTTCTAGGTACCTATTCCTACAGTATCCAACTTCAGAAGTTTAGATCAGAAACCTCTATCATGGCTTGAAGTCCTTTTTATACTTTGTAATTTAGTAAAAATGAGGCTCTTGGGGAAAAATATTAAAATTGGTGTCAAATAAAACAACACAGTGATTAAAATCTCATTTTTGCAAGGCCCTGGATTTTCTTGTCTTTAGATAAGTAGAGTAATAGCTGCCTTTAGCAAAGTGGTAATAACCGTTTCACTACTAGAATTCCCACAGCTGGAACTGTGCCTTAACAGATTAATATGGAGATCTGAGCACAACCTTATTCAGATCTTAAAAAATGACACAGTGAGAACATGGCTGCCAGGTTTCTTTCTTTTTTTCCCCCCCCCCCCCCCTTCTATTTTCCCCTCCTAGCTTCCCTCTTGCCACAACACTGAAGGCAAATGAATATAATTGGCACTATAAATGATGAAATTTCTGAACCAGGACTCTGGACTATAAGCTGAGTTCTATTGTTCAGAGAACCTATCATTCAGGGTGGAAAGCATCAATAATTCCTGTCTTTAACCATTCTCTATTTCTTCTTTTGATGGTGAAAAATGTAATTTTTTTTTTAAAGTTATATGTGAAGAGAAAACCTGCCTGCAGTTTAAAGCCTCAAAGTAATTATTTTTCTTCTACTTCTACATCTACATATACAATGATACTTTCACTCAAATTCAGCCTCTATGCTGCCTAAAGAAGTTCAGGACATTACTGCACATTGTGTAGAAGACATTAAGTTTAGAGGTAGAATTTTGGACATGGAAAAAGAAAGACATGAAAGCCATACATACAGGGACCTGTGAGGCACTTAGACACTGTGGCAACGGGTGCTGCATTATGATGCATGCTTATCCACTATTTCTGCAGAAAAACAAGTAAACAAAGAAATAACAAAATGAATTAACAACAACAACAACATAAAGGCAATTTCTTTCATCATGAGAAGAACTAAAATTGAGCAAATACAAAGAGAGTTGCAGATTTTGACCCTTCCTTTCTCCCTGGTGTTTTGTGATGCAACAAAAGAAAAAGGCAAGGAAGAAAATTCCTCTAGAAGATGAGCTGAAATATTATACTTCTATTTCTTTCATGGAGTGGGAATTTGCTACCCACTAGAGCTTGCTAATTCACTTTGAACCATAAGGAAGACCAAATTTTGCTACCTGGTAGTCTTATCTATCTTCCCCAGTATTAGTGAAATCATGATTTCACTGAGTACCTATCCTCCAATAACCAAAAGACAAAACAGTCATAAATGAATGGGTGCAATTGAAAAGTCAAGGATAAAGAAACAAATAGCACTGTAAGTAGATACTTCCGGTAGACAGGAAGTAAACTTAACAGAAAAAGAAGATGCAGTTACCATTAAGAGACTTGGTATTCTCTAAGAGCTACCAGGCAGTAATACTGAAGATGCTGCCCCTTTTCTTTCTACTTAGAACAGGCATTATCTTTAAAATCTCTTTCTGTGGCAATAACTTATGGACACTGCAAGATCTGTGTTTGAAAAGAGCCTCATCCATTCAGGGAGTTAAGGCCAGGCTCTTTACATAAAGCTTTACTCTTTAGCTTGCTGAATGCACTGAGATGGAATCCACCACCATACTGTTTTACGGTTGAGAGTTAGTACATGAAGTCAAAGAGTTGTAACTCTGGCCAGTGACAAAGAATACCCTCTCTCTCTACTCTTTTAAGATAATTATAAGAAACTTTTTATTTCAGCCCACCACGGCTTTGATTATCAATCTCAAATTCTACAAGCAGTGAAGAAGACTCTTCCCTGTACACTGCCATCTCTTGACTTAGAGTTGAAGCAAAGAATTTCTACAGTACAAGTATTGAGACAGAATAATCTCTGAATGGCTAAATGAACATCAGTTTTTGTAAAAAAATCTAAAAATTCCTGACAAGTGTTATCACCAGTAGGATCAAGAAGTAATTCTGATCCATGGGATCTTCATGGAAGTGGGAGCAGAGGGAAGATGATCTGGGGATTCAGAACCTGGAGGCAAAGAAATGTATCACATGGAGTTGTAGTCAGGGAACTTCTGGGAGGGAGAGCTCCTGAAGTAGGCTTCTCTTCATATTACATTCTAAGCTACACAGAAGGAGAGGGGCACAAAGACATGGTAAATTTGTTTCATTTTTTTCAAAGATAACCCCTAGGGTATACATCTGAAAATACAGTGCCATAGAAAATGAATTGTCTTTAAATGACTTGTGTTTAATTCTACTGTGTTCAATGCCTACATCCCAGACAGACTTCAAACAATAGATCCTCTCACCAAATCTCTTTTAATGGAAATTAACGTGGCACTCCAATTTTGAGAATATCTGTTATGTATGAACAAGTAAACTAGGGCTGTGATTACTTGCACTTTCACTTTGAGTGTCCTCAAGGAGTGCAGTGCTGCTGCACATTTCAAAATACATAGCACAATTTTAAGTTGCTTTGACATACACAGATGAGAATTTATCATCAGGGCATTTTAGCACTGTGAACTACTTTCTGATGGAAATTGATTATTCTTAAAATAAAGGAAGAGCAATAGACAATGATGTGCATTCTCAATTAAAAAAAAATTTATTTGAGAACAAATCCTACTATCAAAGAGGCAGTCCATTGCAAAGCACAGACCACTGTATTATTATGAAGGATGCTTTAATTGCTCTAGCTTTGAGAACATACCATGCCTGCAGCATGGGGATCCTTTAAAGCTCTCAGGGATCTTCAGGCCCAGAAAGGTAGTTTGGGTAGTGACTGACATTCCCCAGCTGAGCTGTGATGGAGGCCCAGGGCATTTGAGCAGGGTAAGGTATGAAGCCACAGGGTAGGCTGGTCAGATATTTTTTTGTGTTATCAGGGACTTGATATTATGTATCTTTGGGCTCCCCACTTTGCTTTCTCTCAGTGTCTTTCTCTCACTGTTTGATGATTTTTCCAGAACCAAGACAACATTAGCAGCAACAAAAATCATCAGTTTAATCCTTAACTGGTGGACTTCACTCAAGTGAGCTGCGAAGTTTCAGATGCACAATTTTAAATATGTTACTAAGATTCATTTTGAACAGGTTAGGTGGCAAGTTTCTGCCAACACATCAATTAGGCATGAGAAGCATGTCTGCATCTTAGAGTTCACAAGAGACAGCTGAGACACTGTCCCCATTTATACTGTTTTACATCCAGTTTGGAAGCTGCAACAGAGGTACAGATGGGAACTAAATATGATTCATTTTACTTAGTCGCACACCTTTTTTTCCCCTGTCTTTTCAGTCCCATCTTTCACATCCCTGCTTGCTCACAGTGAGTTGTTGCATTTTTTTAGCATGTATAGACAAACCAAGTTTTTAAATTCACACACTAAATCACATTTAATATCTCCAGTGACACCAGAATAAAAAATGTATTATTGGTTAGTATTTAGTATCAGCTCTGTGAGGCAGGTCCATCAGTGTGCTGACACTTATAAAATGCTTTAGTTATGAGATAGCACTCAGTAGTCCAAATATGCTCTTGAAATTCATGCATCCAAGCATGATGCCTACTGTACACCAATTAATCTTTTGCATACTGTAATGATTCTGCTTTACCCTGATATATATTTGTGTAAATCATATCTTTTAACAAGAGTTTTCAGATTTACTTATTAATGTTTTAAGTTACTAGCAGAAATAAATCACACAGATTTTTTACAAGCCATTTCTTTTAAAGCTATGGATGAGCTCATTGATCATGAGATGGTCACATTTTTCTTACTGTGTTTTCAATAAGAGCTATACTTCCCTGCTTGTGGATTTTATTAATGCATTTCACTTGTATGAATTTTGGTGCTGAAATGCAGAGTAAAAATTTATATTGAAAAACTTATGATTACCTTAGAATAAAGACATGAATGACTGAGACTGAATTATTATATTCTGAATAAAGAAAAAATGTTTCACAGAAGGCAGATGAAAAACCTAAGTCACATCAGGGGGCAATGATTTCTGAAACATCACAAATTTAATCTATAGGACAAAATATTAATCAGTACTTTATTGAAAGCATCAGTTAGTGCTTCAGCCCTCCATGGGAAGTGATTTCAGTCTTCAGTGTAATAAACAGGCTGAAATATTTTTTTTCCTTTCCTTTCAGCAGATCAGGAGAGCTGATTCTGCCACTCTGCTCTGCTCTGGTGAGATATCACCTGGAGTATTGGATCTCACTTGGAGTATTGTGTCCAGCCCTTGGGTCACCAGTGCAAGAGAACTGTTCCATAGGAGAGCTACAAAGGCTCAGCACTTCTACAAAGACAGGTTGGAAGAACTGGGCTTGTTCAGCCAGGAGAAGAGAAGGTTCCAGGGAAACCTCATAGATACATTTCAATATCTGAAGGGGACATACAGGATGGTGAGAAGGCCTTGTAGAGATAGAATAAGGCTAATAGTTTAAAACTAGAACAAGGGAGATTCAGATTAGATATAAGAAAGAAGTTCTGTACAATGATAGCTGTAAAATATTACAATAGGCTGCCCAGGGATGTGGTTGAGGCCCTGTCCCTGGAGGCACTCAAGATCAGACTTGATGTTGTCCTGGACAGCCTTTTCTACTTAGAGGTGTGCATACTGACTACAACAGGGTTGGACAAGATGATTTTGGAGAGTCCCATCAGACTCAATGAAATCTGTGAGTCGGTGAATTGTTTGTATCTTGCTCACAAGCATTCATATTTCATTGACAAACACTTCAGCCCACACAAAATAAAATGATAAATTTTCCTCTTTTACTAAAAATTTCACTGGTATTATTTCCAACATTTTTTTCTTCACATTTTTTTAGGTATTGCTATGTCATAATGTAAAGCAAATACACACACACGAGATATTTGTGCAATTGTAGGATCTTTCGATATTTATGCACATAGAAATCCATGAACACTGTGTTTAATTCTCTCAAATTCTACCCAGTTATATCTCTGCACCTGGCTCACAGAACCTTAACCTTTCTGATAATAATATTCACTTTGTGCCTGAAACTGACTGTATTGTCTGTAGTGAATTACATACATCTAGTGATAAATACTCATAGTAATGGAGTCTACAATGTAGCTGGCACTATATGTCATAGTCTTACTATTCCTTGAGAGTGGTATTTTGAGCATAATTCTTCCTATATGGTAAAAAGTCACATTTACCTTTTGTGTTCATGGTTAAGCCCCTTAGCTTCTGCATGTATGGTCCACTGGACTGCAAACCTGAATTATTCTTGAAGTACTCCATAATCCAGAAATATCCCTCAGGCACCACTGTTTTGTAAGGAACAGTTTTACTTTGTTATTGGCTATGTATTGTGTAACTCTTTAATAAATGGTGTGGGTGTACACCTTTGAGAAATAGAAGCCTTCATATTTTTCATCCATACAGCAAAAGCCTTCATCAATCCCATGAGCAGCCTTACAACTTTCTCTTAGTGCTCTTTCTTAGACTATGAAAAATACACATCCAGGACCAAAAGGGTTTCATTATACTATATTTTAATTAATCATGACTCCTAACAAGAACATCTTCCTCCTGATATAGTGCATTATAAGAACTGCATGAGATCTGAAGCCAGCATGGATTTAGGAAGCGCAGGTCCTGCCTCTCCAACCTGATCTCCTTCTCTGATCAGGTGACCCATCTGGTGGATGCAGGGAGGCCTGTGGATGTAGTCTACATGGACCTCTGCAAGGCCTTTGACACCGTCCCTCACAGCAAACCCCTGGCCAAGCTGTCAGACCATGGCTTGGACAGGAGCATACTGCATTGGGTTAGGAACTGGCTGGAGGGCTGAGCCCAGAGAGTGGTGGTGAATGGTGCCACATCCAGCTGGTCCATCGTCAGTAAATTTGTGGATGACACCAAGCTGGGGGCAGGAGGTGATCTGCTGGAGGGTAGAGAGGCTTTGCAGAGGGACCTCGACAGGCTGGACAGATGGGCAGAATCCAACGGCATGAGATTGAACACATCCAAGTGCTGGGTTCTGCACACTGGCCACAGCAACCCCATGCAGTGCTACAGGTTGCGCTCAGAGTGGCCAGGCAGAGAGGGACCTGGGGATACTGGTTGATGGTAGGCTGAACATGAGCCTGCAGCCAGGAGGGCCAATGGCATCCTGGCCTGCATCAGGAACAGTGTGGCCAACAGGAGCAGGCAGGTAATTCTGCCCCTGTACACTGCACTGGTTAGGCCACACCTTGAGTCCTGTGTCCAGTTCTGGGCCCCTCAGTTTAGGAAGGATGTTGAGTTGCTGGAATGTGTCCAGAGAAGGGCAACAAAGTTGTTGAGGGGTTTGGAACACAAGCCCTATGAAGAGAGGCTGAGGGAGTTGGGGTTGCTTAGCCTGGAGAAGAGGAGACTCAGGGGTGACCTTATTGCTGTCTACAACTACCTGAAGGGAGGTTGTAGCCAGGAGGGGGTTGGTCTCTTCTCCCAGGCAGCCAGCACCAGAGCAAGATGACACGGTCTCAAGCTGTGCCAGGGCAGGTTTAGATTGGATGTTGGGAAGAAGTTCTATACAGAGAGAGTGATTGCCCATTGGAATGGGCTGCCTGGGGAGGTGGTGGAGTCACCATCACTGGAGGTGTTCAGGAGGAGACTTGATGGGGTGCTTGGTGCCATGGGTTAGTTGTTTAGGTGGGTTGGATTGGTTGATGTGTTGGACACGATGATCTTGAAGGTCTCTTCCAACCTGGTTTATTGTATTGTATTGTATTGTATTGTATTGTATTGTATTGTAAAGCTTGGACCTGGCATTTCCTGCTGTGGAAAAGTACCATGCTGTAGAGCCCTCTGGTGTTCAGCTGTTCAGCCTCGCTGGTGACTTTCCAGTGGCAAGATCAGAAGAATAGTTTTTGGTAGTTCAACAGATGTTGCATGACAGCAGGCACACTGTGAGACTAACGAAATAATACATTTTAAATCTTCAGTAGCTTAGGATAAACAAAAGACTAGAAGAAAATGTGAGAACATAAAAACCAGTTAACAATATTGCACAATTTTAGATACAGAAGAGTGAAATGTGGTTTAATATTTTGTCCCTATTCTCTAACCTATATGCTTTATGGCGTATAATAATTAACATGGAAGAATTTCACAGGGAATCAAATAGCCTAGCCTAGCCTAGCCTAGCCTAGATTAGAACAGAATAGAATAGAATAGAATAGAATAGAATAGAATAGAATAGAATAGAATAGAATAGAATAGAATAGAATAGAGTAGACCATGAATTTATATTTTAAGTTGGAAGTATGTTTGTGTATGGTTATTTATGTTTGTAGAGATACTAAATCTGAAAAGTAATTTTTATTGTTTTTAGGTCATTTTAATGAGAAAAATCACTTTCAAAATAATATTGCATGTTATCTTTAAAGTCACATCATTTTAGCTTGTAGCTTTAAAAACACCTTACATTTTAAACCAAGATATTGATTTGAAATTAAAACAAACCTTATTAACATTATTTTAGTCTTTCTCCCTTTAGTTCTTTGACTAACCTCAGTTCATTGAATGTCTCCATAAGTAAATAAAATGTAAACAAAAAACCCCAAATGTCCTTTGTTCACTTTGTTATGAAACTTGCTGACTACTTACAAAACTGAGCCACCTTTTGTACACAATATTGCAGTACAACATATAGGGGAAAAATGCAATGGAGCCTCTTTCAGACTATAACAAACTCTATATTTTGTACTTATGATTGTCATCAGTGCTAAAGAGAATAGAAACTAAATCCTGATTGTTAAAAAAATCACATCTGTATCCCTTGCATAACTAAGTGGTCACAGTGAACAGATGTATATGTTGGAAACACAGCTGGTTGCTTGCTGGACTATTTAAAATGTACATTGACTTTAAGTTTTGCATGTGTACATTTAAGTCATTGTCAATATTCATTAATATTAATTTTTACAGCTTTCATAATTAGAATCTTTAAAACTTAGAAAATGGCAATTTAGAAACACTTGTATGAATTTCCACTCTTGCTTCATGCATTTTCAAACTTACTTAATGTCATTTCATGTGGTGTGTTTCACCACTGCCTTCTATAACTGTGCAACAAACCCCATTTTTTTGTTGTTGCTGTTTATCAGGTCAGAAAATTGTCCTCTCTTAAATTTCATCTGCTGAATGCAGTTTTCTTTTGTGTCTAGCTCATGCTACCTTCAGAATCTCTCAACACCAACCTTAAGATCTTTCAAAGTGGATTCATTTTCCCCAAAAGAATACTTTCAACACAGTGTCTTAACTGATTTCATCAAAGTGTCTCTGATGAGCTCCTTCTCCTGAATGAATGTCATGGTGGAGAGGACCTCAATGGACCGCTCAGTCGCTTCATTGAATCCATTTTTATTGCCATATGAAATGTCAACTAATTTCAAGACTTTGACTTTCAATCACTGATCATCCATGTCAGAAAGCCTTAATTTAGATTTTAATCCAGCTATTTTACTTAAAGCTAGACCAGCCAGGTTCCTCTCATTACTAGGAAGAAACATCTGCACAAGTACTTCAGTTGCTATCCTTCAATAGTTTCATAATTGAAGTACAGAGTCCAATTAAATCCTGTCATGACTGCAGCCCAAGAGGAACCAGTATGAAGTTCAGGGTACATGTTTCTGAATTCAATGAACACTTCTCTGTATCTGTAGATATTTCACTGCTCCAAAACCAATTTTCATAGTACTGAAGTGTTCAGGAAATACTCTGCTTAAAATGTTCTCTCCTGTATTTGAGGAGAATACTGATTGCTCTTTATCATGACATGTCACTGTAACTGCCATCCAGAGCACTCTTCCTACCAGAAGAAAAATATTCTACACTTGAATTGTGATAATTTCATATATGTGGTACTAAACATACTATAGCTTTTTTAGACAGTATGCTCACATTTTATTTAGGAGCCACCATGGCATACTGGCTATTGAAGCACACCATAAGTAGTATCAATGCCTTGCCCTCAAACAGATAGAAAATCTGTTTTCACAGTTATCTAGATTCATGTGTCAGAGGTACCCAGTGCACTAGATCATTAATTTGTTCTTGTTCTTTACTCTGAAGTAATTTGTATTTACTAGAATACGTAGTTTAAAACCCTGCTGATCAGCTGTATTTTAACCTGTAACAAGTGAGGGAAGAGAGCATGACTTCATATATTTTGTGAGAAGGTGCATTGCAAATTAGAGTATTTTGCTGTTACAAAAGCATTCTGAATGCTGTAGTGATGAAAATATGTTCAAATCTGAAAGATACGTGAATATTATGGATATTTTCTTTAGGTTTACTCTTTTGGTTTGTTGTTGACAAGTACATAAAAGAAAGACTGCATTTCCAATGATCATAATTTCATTTTGAATTTGTCATTCACATGCTACTGCTTTTAATTTAGCTTTGGATTTTACACTACATGAAGATCTGGGTACAGGAAAAAAACCAAAACAAAGATAAACAAACCCCCAAAACAACAAAGAAAAAACAACAGAAGCAAAACCAAGAAATATATTAATATGTCAATAAAGTAGTTAGTATTTTATAAGAACAGCTGGTGTGCTTTTCATTACATGAAAAATATTAGTGTTTCAGATTTGTTTTATATTCTTCAACACAGCAAAGAAGAGATATTGTGTTTTTTAATGCACAATTGAATGCACAAAGTTTATTTCTAAAAAGAAACAAGCAAGCAAAATGTTGAGAGAAAGACTTGTAGGCATAAATCTATAAAAAGTAAGGGGAAATCAGGAAAAAAAGTAATCCATCCTTATGCTAGAGGAGACTCCTGATCCAGTTAATTGTCTTTATAATAATGCTTGACCCTCTCATTACAGATACATATTAGGAACTTAGCTATGATGAAATATGCTGGACCCTAATCTCTGTCTCAAACCTCAGTGATAAAGCCTAAATAATGAAAATTGCTAGGGCAAAACAAAAACTATATTGAGTGTTCACAGATTTTCTTACAGGATGTGGTCTCAATTATTACAAGTCAAACAAGGAGTGGAAACTGGATCCTACAAAGAAAGATTTCCTGCTGTGAGGGTAGACACCATACTGCTGTTCTTTGCTAAAGTGAGAATAATCCATGACCACAAAATACATTCTATGTCAGTTGGCACACTTAATAATCAAACAACCCTGAATAATAGCAGCTAAAAAGCTAAGAAGGCTACGATACTTGACTGCATGCTGTGGGTCATGACATGAGAAGATCAAATAGGTGTTTAGATAAACTGGGTCCAAATGACTAACTGTTGAGATGTCTGGGGGCCTTCAGCTGTTATGACCAAGTCACAAAGTAGCATTGTTACTTACGCATTGTGAAGTTCCTTATTCATTGTGTCCTCTTGATTTCCATCTGAAATATAATTAAAGTACAAAGATATTCTATCCTTTGCTACCATTGGTTTACACATTCTCTGGCTTCTGACAATCATCATCTTGATTGACACCGGTAATAATAGAGATTCCACGGAACAGTTTTGGATGACAGCTACATCTTCAAAGTCCTTGAACAATTGTTCTGAGAATCTCTGAAGGTGTATTTTAGCCACCAAATCCTCTCCAGCTTACAATAAGGGAGAATGAAGATTACTGGCGAGAATTTTAAGCCCACAGTGTCATTGAGAATTACATTAAAACTACATTTATATATACTAATTGTGAATTTCATCTGGAAATTGGGAAGTTATAAGTAACATATTAAAATAGTCCTGTTTTCTTCACAGAAATGCCTATCGATAGACCTTTGCCTATTTACTAGGCAATAAAACCTGTCTGGTTCATAACAAACATGAATTGCTATGTTCTCAAAAGGCTTCTTTAAAACAAATTAACTGTTTATTTGTTTCCTGTTCCATCTTTACTTCTTTTTCTACCATTCTATCAATCTTTGCCTGTATGTATTTTTAGAATTAATGTATTGTTAAGTAATTTAGTGCTTATGAAAACACATATTCTGTCACACCCAGAAACAAATTCCTACTATTTAAAAAAATTAATTATGAGATAACTAGGAAATGTTTAATCATTTCCATATAATGGTAGGCATTTCCTGATCCATTAAATCACAGGTGCTGTCTTAATTAATGGCCATTTTATACTGAATTTCACAAGTCATTTCTCTTCTTCCTGAAAATACGATGCAAGTATGTCATGAGAAATCAGAAAAAAGTAGCTAAAATTTTTAATGTGAAGATCAGTAGTGGTGAAGCTTATGCAGTTCATTGAGTATGGCTCCAAAGTTTTCAAGCGTTATTGGAAGGACCTTTTGTCCATGAGAACATAAGAATGCCAAAAAGATGTGTCTCATTCACTTGATGGTTGCTTTGAATTGCATGCATTCATCAGTCCACTATTAACAGACACCAAGAAAAAAAAACATTTTAACAAGGCAGTATGAATCTGTGTAACTTCTGAAAATATAACATGGGTCCAGCTTTTGTCTACTGCTTTAACTCTGGCACTGCCTGTGTCCCACTAAAGGCACATTTTCATTGTAGATGTTGAGGATCATTCTCTGGACATGGCATTTTCTCATTCCATATGGACATGGATACACAAAAACTGTCTAAAGAATTAGTTCTGATGAAGTTAAACTTCTGTTTCAAAATTGAGTATTTTTAAATCATCCATCATTTTATCAACTGACTGTACATAAGTGGTAGTAATATCAAATACTTTGAGAATGAGAAAATGGCAAATGATTTTGCTTAATTGTTCTTTACTATAACTTTCACCTTATGACATTAAACATATGTTCTTTTTGAAAATAATCATTAACCTTTCACATGATGTATAACTAGCTTTATCACTCCGGAAAAAAATAAATTCCACTTTGAGTTCTGAAAAGATCCACTGGGAGACACACAAGTGGTAAACCACACTGAAGGACACAAAAAGGCCCATAAAACATCAGTAAGGTTATAAAGGTCTATGGATTTTAATTGCTGTGTGCCATTGGGCCTTTACAAAGCAATCAAGCAGGCAATCTCCAAAGACAGCCCTGCCATAATACATTTAACAATAGAGTTCTCACCCCATCAGCAGACTAGGGTTTATGAAGGTCCCAATAGCAATTAATGACCTTGTACATTGAGAGAAAAAGACAAAATTACTTAAATTAACTACCCTTTCTGGATACATATCTTCAGTGTCAGAAATTGCAATTTATTTCAAGACAATGAATGCAAAATTTTGATTTATAATAGGCAAAACACATCCTTATCAATCTTATATTCCTCTCTGTGTAAATTATTAAAGGCAATCTGCCTTTCTGATGCCATGCAAGAGATTTTCAGAAAAAAACAGTGTAATGCCAATATGTGTAGGATTTTAGAGTGGGTGGCATGGTACGGTATTCTAACTATGTATCTTTATTCTTCTCAGGAAGTTGGAACACTCTGCATTTCTGATATTACACTCAAATTGTAAACATATGATAGTAACAATAAAAACTGTTAACTGAATAATGTTGTTAATTTTGAGCAATGAGTCAAGCCTTTTGAGCAAAAAAAAAACATGTATCTGCTGTCTTGTTACATGTTTTCAAACACAAATTAATTTTTACAAGATTGCAAATTCACCAGTGATGGACAACATTCAAAATAGTAATAATGGGTGAAGACTGACACTCTGACACCACAGTATGAGCAGAAGCAAATTTCATAATTCAAGTTGTATGAAGGTGGCAAAACATAAAGGAAAGAGCCTGTGGGCAGAGTATATATAGTAACTTTAACGAAGAATTTAACTAAGTTAACATTTGAGAGTGTTTGCACTGTATCAGAGGAAAATGTAATACAGTTTTTCTTCTGATGCGAGATGAGCATTCTTTTGTGCTTTTGATATTAGATCACCTCTGTGAATGAGGGACAATTATTTTTTCCTTTTTAATGGGAAATAATCTGGACATATGTATAGCTAACTAAATAATCTACTTTCCTCTAATTTTCTTCTTAATTTTAAAGAATTTATTGTTCTTTATAACAAAGACCCAGGAGACAAGCCATGTAGGATGACTATAAAATTAATAATTTTTGTAGTTTCCATTTACAATCTGATTCAAACCGTTTCTTGAACTCAGTTTAATCAAGCTTGAATATATTCAGAATCACTGTGCTACTATGAAGATACTATAACGTTCTTTCTAAAGAGGAGTGATCCATTTGGCAAATAATATGAATTATGCCCAAAAAGTAGCAGTAAAAGGTTTCATTATCCAGTCAAAGAAGGCAAGTACACAAATGTTATGTCTGTATGTAGCTGACAAAAAACTGCATTTACAGAGAGTGTGTGATGTAACACTGGCAGCATGCCAGGATAACACCATTCTATATGTGCTGCTGCTTGTTCTGTTCATTTTGGAAAGCACTAATCTTTCACCTCTTTATTGGTCTGCTTGTAAGCAGATGCATATATAGCTGAATAGTTTGAACATTAAAAACAGGTATGAAATAAGTCTAAGTAGTTTATTTCTTCACCATGCATGCTTTTCACTAGTATATATATAGCTTTTATTAGTACACAGCCCTGACAAGCCAGATTTGACCAGGGACTATTTGGAATCTAGTCTTTTACTGGTAGTAGTTTTCTTATTTTCCTTACATTATTTTTATCCTATAAAAGAACAATGTAGATATTTTCATTTTAAATTGGAAAAAGAGCGTATTGTAACACAGCATTTCAATTGTATTCTAGCTGTAGCTTGTAAGAAAGATGTGTCTCAGAACAGGCTGAGTATGGCTAATGATAAATTTGCTCGTTTAAAATCTGCTCAAGAATGTGGGGAAAATACATCTCTCCCTTTCTCACACATAGACTCAGTTATAATAAAAAGTAGTATACATGATTCTAGAATAACATGTGTGCGCTTTGGGAGTCCACAATCTATGAATGTTTTCTTGAATATATTCATGTTGCTCTCCATCTTTTCTAATACCATGGTTGCTCAAGACTTGTAATCAGACTGGAGAAGGAAAAAAAAACAAAAACCAGAATCAGACCTGGACACAGTAGAACAGAAATTGATCAGACCTGGACACAGTAGAACAGAAATTGTTGTAAATATAGTGGGGAAGCAGATCTTCAGTAAAAAAAAAAAAAAAAAAAAAAAGAAAAAAAAAAAGACACCACAAACCCAAACAAACCAACCAAACGAAAGAACTCTGCAACAGACAAAAACCCCACAACAAACAAACAAAAATCATGTCACCGTATTTTATCACTCTCTGAAGAACATAATAAGGTTGGACTTAACCAATGCTTGGAACTATTAAATTGGTAGTCACACTATGAGGAGTGAAACTTTCTTGTAGTTGTTGGCCTGAATTTGCACTTGGGCTTTCCACAGGTAGGAAAAAAGATGGGTCTTGCTGTAGGCCTGGTTATCTTTGGTGGCATGCCGTGGCTATTTCTAGGCAGAGTTCAGATGTCTTTCTGCCATTGCATAGAAGCAATGCAGGGATAAAAAAAAAATAAAAATAATAAGAGAGGGAGAGATACCAGGAAAAACATCTTTGCAGAAAAAAATCTCTGCAGGAAAAAAAAAAAAGGCAAAATTTATAAATTTTATTAACCTCAGTAGTGACAATAATTGAAAGGAGATTTGTACAAGCAATAAATCTGCTTAAGTCTTATATATACAAATAGTGAAGAAGAGTGAACACAGTTGAAAATTTAAAATATATATAAAAAAAAAAATTGTTCCTGACTTGGAGAGAGAACGGATAATTCTATCTTGTAGTCAAATAGTAACTCAACAGGAAATATCCTGTGTTTTGCTATCAAAAGGTTTCCAGCAGAATGTTAGACTAAAGAAAACTATGAAATTAAAAACATGCAAATGGAATTAAAATATATACTGGAAAGCAAAAATAAAATATATGAAGAAGAGACTTGGAAAAATATTGTGAAAATACTGTAAAGGAAATATTCAAAATGGAAGGCTGAAGTATGGGGATAAATATTATTTTAAGGGACATCTTTCCTCTTGTGCCAATTTTTTGGTGACAGTTATATAAATTCAAAGACACAAAGTCTACTCACACAGAAGATACTCTGAAAACATGCTTTACAGTATTTTTAATAAAATATACTCTCTTATGGAAAGGAAAAAAGTAACAAACAACTACATAGGCTGAATTCTGGCAGACTTGGATAGCACAGTTGAATCATTAGTACAGGATTTAAGAAAGCATATGTATCCCTTAACTTTAGATACCACTCTATGATAGCTAAATCAGCTGGCTAGATTCACAAAGCTGCTTCTCAAGTTCAAGAGGCTTCTCCAGAGAACCACTGACTGCAGGAAACAGCTCAGGTGCTCTCTCTGGCTAATATCTTCAGGTGATTCTCTGTTTCCACAGACTACAGAAAGAAACTTCTCTGGCTATATACTATGCAATGTGAACATACCTCTTTCTACAAGATCTCCTCACTTTCTGTAGTTGAAAGTTTACCTCAGTGTTGCAGTCTTGAGTAATTTACTTTATAATTTAATCATTATTTGTTTAGACTATAAACTTTGAAAAATGCTTCCATGTATTTAATGTTATTAAAATTCTTTAACCATTACCATGTAAGACACTTGAATGGGTTGCACAGAGAAATTGTGGCTGCCTCATCCTTTGAAGTGTTTAAGATGAGGTTGGATGAGGCTTTGTTCAACCTGCCTAGTGGGAGGTGTTCCTGTCCATGACAGCGAGGTTGGAATTAGATGATATTTACGGTCCCTTTCAAATCAAACCATTCCATGATATAGCTACAATTACAGTGTCTTTTAGGAGAAAGCTATTTTCTGAAAATGAGTGTTCATTATGTGTTTGTAGTACAGTCAGTAATATATATATTGCTCCACTGTAATAGATAAATTAGAAAAATCTCATATTCTGTTCTCCACAGAATTATCATGGAAAAACTGGCTGCTCATGGCTTGGATGAGCACATGCCCTGATGGATAAAGCACTGGCTGGATGAATGGGTCCAAGGAATGGTGGTCAATGGAGTTAAGTCCAGCTGCCAGCCAGTCACAAGTGGTGTTTTTTCAGAGCTCAGTGTTTGGACCACTTCTGTTTTACATCTTTATTGACCTTCATGAAGACATAGAGTGTGTCAACAGTAAATTCGTGTGTCAACAGTAAATTCTCAGGTTACATCAAGTTAGATGGGAGTATTGATCCATGCTTGGGTCACAACAACCCCAAGAAACACTACAGGCTTGGGGAAGTGTGGTTGGAAAGCTGTCTGGTAGAAAGGGACCTGGGTGTTCTGACATGTGTCTGAATATGAGCCAGCAGTGTGCCCAGGTGGCCAAGAAAGCCAGTGGCATCCTGGTTTGTATTAGAAATGCTGTATCCAGAAGGAGTAAAGGGGTGATTGTGTTCAGTTTTGGGCGCCTCAATGCAGGAGAGATGTTGAGGTGCTAGAGTGAATGCAAGAGAGGGCAACAAATCTGGTGAGGGGCCTGGAGAGTAAATCTCATGAAGAGCAACTGAAGGAGCTAGGACTGTTTAGTTTGAAAAAGAGAAGGTTGAAAGGAGACCTCATTGCTCTCTACAACTACCTGAAAAGGTGTGGAGAAGCTGGTACTGGTCTCTTCTCACAGGTGCATGACAGAGAAAGAGGGAATGGCCTCAAGGTGCCACAGGGTAGGTTTAGACTAGATATTAGGAAAAATAATTCACAGAAAGAGTGGTCAAGAATTGGAATGACCTGCTCAGGAAGGTTATAGAATCACCAGTCATGGGTGATTTTAAAGGTCACTTGGATGTGGTGCTTGGGGATATGGTTTAGAGGTAAATTTTGTAGAGTTAGATTTAGTGATCCTGAGGGTCTTTTCCAACCTGAATGTTTCTGTGATTCTGTGATTCTTTTTGAGCCTCTTTTTTATGGAAAGAAAAAAGAAAGGGAAAAGTAACATAGTTTATTTTCCTTCTGAGCAAACTCTCTATTTCTTGCATGTTTGTGCTTTACAAGACTGAAGCTGTGATACCTACTAGAGTGCTATGCCTAAGAAACAGAATGTTTGACTGCTTTTAGAGTGGAGCTTTAAATGCTCTTCTAGACTGGAAACATCAACCATTTTGAAAATACAGACTGATATTTTGGACTATTTAACAATATTCTTCAGATTACCAGTGAGAAGAGAGCAGATACGAAGTTATGAACAAAAGATGAAAAAAAGGCAAAGGTGATTTGGGATGAAAAAGGAATGTATTAGTTTCTTAACTGTTTCAGGGAAAAGTACATAATATTTATGTCTTCAAATAGGTATATGATTCAATTATCATAGTTTTGAGTGTGACGGTGATTCCTAACCAGCTGGAGAAAGAGAACGCTGACATCAAGTTTTGTAAGCTAGAAGAAATTGTTAGGATTTGAAAAAATTACTTAGTTCTAACTAGTAGACTGAATATTTTTTCTTAATGACTTTTTATTGCAGTGGCACAGTGTGCATTTTTATCACACCATCTTTATTTTCTCAGTTCTTCTTCATTTCTGTATCTTTATTATCATTGTTGTTGTTATTGTTATTATTTACTTATTCTTTAAACTAAGCAGATGTTTAAATCTTTCTTAGACATAATTTTAGACTGAAATTTCTTTGAAAAAGGAACAGCACCTTTCTACCTGCTTAAGCCAAAAGCAGCACAATAACAGAATTTAGGACAAAACAATGGCAAGACATAAATCAACATAGTCCTGCTAATACCTCTGCCACTGCACCAGAAAAGTGGGTGGCTGTACTGGAAATGGGAATAATCCTTCAAGAGATACAAAGCACAAGGACTACTTTCAATAAACAGGGAACTGAACCTTAAACCTGTTATTGTTTTGGCTGTTGTTTAAGAGGCATGTATTGTATTTGACAATAAATGCTTAATAGAAGCACAGAAGAGCTCTAGGGCAAAGAGATAAAGAGGGATCATGCAAGTCATCACAATGGAGACACTGTTTTAATAAATAGGTTGTGGCCTGCAGGAGCTCTACCAAAAGAAGCTGCATTGGAAATAGGCTGAGTATTATTGAATATTACCTGAATATTGTTATTTTAATATTATTTGAACATTACCAACATTAAAAGATTTTTTTTTCAAGTCTGCATGATTAAAAACCCCACAAACTTTAGAGAAGATTCATAGTCCTGATCAACGATTCCTAAAGAATAGGGAAAAAAATAAATTAGTAGATAATATCACTTTAGTCTAAACTTTAGGGTGATGCCTGTGAATTTACCTTATTTTATCATTTGTCAGGGAAAGTTAATAGCAGCAGGTGAAGGTTGCTCTAAAATAGATTGGGGAATTCATCCTCCCTGAAGCTTTGAGTTGATGTTTTGTCTTGCCTAACAGTCTTGCTTTAATGGTTGTTGGGGGGCTGGTTTGGGGATTTTTTTTGGTGATTTTTATCTTTTAATTGAGTTCCAGGCATCCTAAGTACTAATTTATAGGTGCTTTATATAATCAGAACTATAGAATTGTTTAGGTTGGAAAAAAAAATCTGAGATCATCAAGTACAAACACTGATCTAACATCACCATGGCCATTAACCCGTGTTCCAAAGTTCCATATCTACAAATTTCTTTAACATCTCCCCCAACTCCCTGGGCAGCCTATTCCAATACCTGACCACTCTTCCCATAAAGAAATTTTTCCTATTATTGTATCTAAATCTCCCTGGCACAATTTCAGGCCTTTTCCTCTTAACATAGCACCAAATACTAGAGAGAAGTGACCAATGCCCATCTCACTACAACCTCCAATATGGTCTTCCTTCAGCATCCACTTTAACAGACTAAACAATCTCAGTTCCCTCAGATGCTTCTCCTAAGACTTGTTCTCTGGGCACTTAACCAGCTTTGTTGCCCTTCTCGGGACACACACTAGGATCTCAAAGTCCTTCTTGTAGTGAGGGGCCTAAAACTGAGCACAGTATTAGAGGTGCAGCCTCATCAGTGCCTTGACAGAGGCACAATCACTTTCATACTGCTTCTGGCCACACTACTCCTGAAACAGGCCAGTAAGCCGTTGCCCTTCTTGGCTACCTGAGCACTCTGATCATGTTCAGGTGGCTATAAACCAGCACCTCTCAGACCTTTTCCACCAGACAATTTTCCAGCCACTTTGCCCCAATCCTGTAGCATTACATGGGAGTGCAGGTCCCTGATTGGCCTAGTTAAATCTCAAAAAACTGACCTCAGCCCATTGATCCATCCTGTCCAGATCCCTCAGCAGAGTTTGAAAATAAATAGATTGCAGTTCTCTCTGTTCCTAAACACAATTACCTACTTGTTCACAAGATATTGTGTTAAAGAGTCCAGCAACGATTGCTGTGTTAAGGCTCGTAAACAACTTTTTTAAAAATACTTTATTGACCTTAATTGACTGAGATTTTAATGTCTGCAATATAATTGTATATATTTTTTGCTATTTCAGTTAAAATAACAATTTTACTGTTTGAAAATGCAATTTGCATAGCATAAATTAAACTATAATATATGTTTTATACTAGAGAAGGTTAGAATTAGAAAAGAAAGAACTGACTGTGAAGATGGTGAAACACTAATTGGTTAGCCAGGGAGGTGATCATGGTGTCATAGTATCAGTCAGGGTTAGAAGGCACCACAAGGACCATCTAGCTCCAGCCCGCATGCCATGGGCAGGGACACCCCACACTAGATCAGGCTGTCCAGAGCCTCATCCAGCCTGGTCTTAAACACCTCCAGGGACGGGGCCTCAACCACCTCCCTGGACAACTCATTCCAGGGCTTCACCACTCTCATTGTGAAGAACTTCTTCCTCACATCCAGCCTGAATCTCCCCACCTCCAGCTTCATTCCATTCCCCCTAGTCCTATCACTACCTGATAGCCTGAGAAGTCCCTCCCCAGCCTTCTTGGAGGCCCCCTTCAAATACTGGAATACCACAATGAGGTCACCTCGG
This sequence comes from Picus viridis, assembly GCA_033816785.1. NCBI lineage: Eukaryota > Metazoa > Chordata > Aves > Piciformes > Picidae > Picus > Picus viridis. Next base: position 48,724,748 of record CM066606.1, read on the forward strand.
AGCCTTCTCTTCTCCAGACTGAACAGCCCCAACTCCTTCAGTCTGTCCTCATAGGAGAGGTGCTCCAGCCCTCTGACCATCCTCGTGGCCCTTCTCTCGACAGGTTCCAGGACGTCCATATCACTCTTGTAATAGGGGCTCCAGAACTGGATGCAGTACTCCAGGTGGAGTCTCACCAGAGCTGAGTAGAGGGGGAGAATCACCTCCCTTGACCTGCTGGCCACACTTCCCTTGATGTAGCCCAGGATCTGATTGGCTTTCCGGGCTACAAGGCACATTGAGAGCTCATGTTGAGCTTCTCATCCACCAGCACCCCCAAGTCTCTCTACTCAGGGCTGCTCTCCAGCCAGTCCCTGCCCAGCCTGTACTTGTGCCTGGGGTTGCCTCGACCCAGATGCAGGACCCTGCACTTGACCTTGTTAAAACTCATGAGATTGGCTTGTGCCCACCTCTCCAGCCTGTCAAGGTCCCTCTGGATGGCATCCTTTCCTCCAGCGTGTCTGCTGCACCACACAGCTTGGTGTCATCAGCAAATTTGCTGAGGGTGCACTCAATGCCACTCTCCATGGCACCCACAAAGATGTTGAACAAGACTGGTCCCAGGACTGATCCCTGAGGGACACCGCTTGTCACTGGTCTCCACTGGGACATGGACCCATTGACAGCCACTCTTTGGGTGTGGCCATCAAGCCACTTCTTTATCCATCTAGTGATCCACCCCTCAAACCCATGTGTCACCAGTTTGGAGACCAGATTGTGGTGGAGGACAGTGTCGAAGGCTTTGCTCAAGTCCAGGTAAATGACATCAGTTGCTCACCCCTCATCTATTAATGTTGTGACCTGTTCATAGAAGGCCACCAGGTTTGTCAGGCAGGATGCTGCCTGTTCCAAATCATCTCTTCACTATTCTTCTGAGTCAGTAGTGCCTCCAGGAGGATCTGCTCCACGATCTTTCCAGGCACAGAGGTGAGACTGACTGGCCTGTAGTTCCCTGGTTCGTCATAGTATCATAGTATCAGTCAGGGTTGGAAGGGACCACAAGGATCACCTAGCCCCAACCCCCTGACATGGGCAGGGACACACCACACTAGATGGCTCAAGCCATTGCATATTGTGTTCATTGTTCTTCACGGAATAAACAATGTAAACATTCTCAGATTTTTCAACAGAGACTGCTTTGAATAAATTCATGCTGAAAAAGTGATTCAAAGGACAGAAAAATTTCAGATAACCTTTGTGTTAGGAGCTGCACCTGCGGCATCAAATACTAAACTGCTTGTGGAAGATGGTTTCCACTGTTTATGATTTTATTTTATTAGTGATTGAAGTGGAGTATCAGGATTCTGTTGTTTTTTGTTTGGTTGGTTGGATTTTTTTATTTGAATTAACAATTTTAATTAATTCATGTTGTGAGAAAAAGAAGGGACATTTATTGGGGTGCCTTTAGGAAATGACTGGTTAAATGGAGCATGTGTACCATTAAGTTCTGCAAGTTTTAGAAAGGACATTGATTTTGATGTGAACAAATATCGTTGAGTGGCAGTGAAAATTGTGTGACTGGTTTTGTCACTCACTATATCACAATTTGCCTGCAGATAGAGGCTAAAGATTGTAATTCCTTTTTTTGTAGTCAACAAATTTAGTGAGAGAGATGTTATTCCTAGAGTACTATGGTAGTTTTAGGCTATGCCTTTAAAAATTTTCAACAGATCTTGAGCCGAAAGTGGTAAAGGCAAATAAATCACTATTGGGTGTAAAAAGGAAAAAAATGATAATTCTAAACTATCACATTAGAAGAGATAATGGTCTTAAACTAGTTATACAAAGCAATCTTTCACTTCATTGGACTGGGAGATGCAAACTTGTTTGTGCTTGACCTTGACTGCACTGCTTTGTTGTGACTGGTATTAACAACAATTTCTCTGATCTTTTCTCTTGTCCCTTTTTCTGTACAGAAGGGTAAGAAAGAGGAGCAGGGAAGGGAGAAGCTGTTGCAGCTCCCCTGGTTTTTGACCAGGGGGTTCTTGTCCTGTTTATTAATTGTAAATACCTGTAAATATTGTAAATACCTGTAAATATTGTGAATATTGTATATTTTGTACATATTAATTGGATTTCATTGTAGATTGTAATTTTGCTTGTAAATACAGCTTCATTCACTTCCAACTGGGCTGGGCTGGTAAAATTTAATGGTGGTGGGGGGCGGAATTTCTGACCCATCACATATACTCACGTAGCTTAGCCTCAAACAACTCCTTTTGATGAGTTATCTGCCTTTTTAGAAGTAAAGGTAGCTAACTTTTCACCTTTGCACTAGAAACATACTAGACAGATATTTCATGTGCCACAGATGAACTGAAATTTTGATAAATGAAGAATATAATTCTTCTATTTTTTACCTACATATTCAAATTTATCTTCAAAATATAACATATTCGTACTTAAAAAGCAAGTTAATGCTCCATGATTTTTCTGCTCAAACAGGTAATATACTTACTAGAGGGAATACATAAAAACAAATGCCATTTAAAATATTTATGGAGATGTTATGGTTCTGTATCCAAATATTCAGTCAGTAGAAATATCTAAGCTCCTGCGTGTGGGTGTGCATGGTTTTCATAAGATATCAGTATTATTGCATTTGATCTTCAAAATTTCAGAAGTGAAATCAAAAGAAGACAGTAGCTAATTTCTCACCTTCCCTTGATAATTTTGTCAAGTCACCTCACAGAAGCAGTGCTCCCACAACTTCTGAACACTTTTAGCGATGTAATTGGAGGAAGAAAATTAGGAAAAGATCGTGCACTTGGTAAAGACCTGGGGAAAATTAATAAGCAGGCATTTGCTAAAACTTTTTCAGCATGATTACAATGCTAGAAGAGGGAACCTGTCTATTCAGTGAGTAAACAACAGTGAAGGACAATAAAAGACTTTAGCGATAGGTGCAAATAAGGCTTGTTGGAGAAGGAATGATGAAATAGAGACATTGAGTGAATGGTTCACTAAAGGAAGATTTTCTGTTAGGAGTTTCAGGTCTGGAAACCTCTGCCCTTAAATTTATGTATCTTTTAAATACCATAGTGCAAAACCAGTCTTTTTTTTAATTTTTTTTTACCTGCGGAGGATATCTCACAAAGCTTTTGTTTATTCCTGAACTTGTGCCTTTTTTTTTTCTTTTTTTTTTTTTTTTTTTGACTTCTATTACAGCTGTCTGGAAACCCTGGTGAACAGCAATTTTCTCTACATAGGAAAGAGAAAAAATATTAACTATGTCAAAGTTGTAATTTTCTATGTACATTTTTCAATAGGAGGAAATGGTATGGTTTGTGGTGACCAGACAGGGGAAAGAAATAAGAATGAAGCCATTCCTGCAAGTAAAAGTGTTCTACACCATCAAATATTATGCTATTATTAACATTTTAGGACAAATATCAGTGATGTTTCAAAGGCAGGTACTAGATTCTTAGTCTCTCTATTCAGTCTTTTTTTGACATCTAGTTTATCTGATGTCCTTAGCTGAGAACTTCATGCTAAAAATACATCCTGGGAACCTTCTGTTCTTCTTTACATTCTGGGTTGAGCTAGTATAAACTAATGCTAGGACACAAGGATCTTGAAAAAGAGAGTTGCCAGAGGAAGCAAAGTAAACGCAGGTAAAGAGCCACTTCTGTCACTTCATTCACCTTCTCTGCTGTAGGAAACAGAGCTGGGAAATATGATTAACAACAGAGGTAAAAGCACAGTGGGGCCAGGAACTGCAGAACAGGGTTGGGCCAGGGTATCTAGGAGTCACAGATTCATAGAATAAAAGGTTGGAAGGGACCTCAAGGATCACCCAGTCCTACCTTTCAGGGTAAGAATATAGTTTAAATGAGATAGTGTCCAGCACCCAGTCAAGCTGGGCCTTGAAAGTGTTGAATTCAAGGGAATCCATGATCTCCCTTGGGAGTTTATTTCAACACTTAATAGTTGGAATGGTGAACATTTTTTTTCTGGCATCAACTCTAAATCTCCCCAGCAGCAACTTGTACCCATTATCCTTTGTCTTTACATGTGACTCTTTGTGAAAAAGGCGTCTCACTCCTCCTGATAGCCACCCTTTACCTACTTGTGCATAGTTATGAGCTCTCCCTAAGCTTTCTGTTTTCAAGGCTGAACAAACCCAGCTCTCTCAGCCTTTCTTCATATGACAGGTCTTCTAGTCCTCTGTTGCTTAGACACAAGACAAGGTCTCTGGGTCTACAGGCAGACTATCAGGCATCATGGATACTTGGACCCAAACAGCAGGCATGTCAGCTGCACCAGAGAACCAGCCTGTATCAGTATCAGTCATCCCTGAAAAGGAAAACAGTTCAGGAAAACAGTTTGTCTCACAGAGGATGAGGATTAACAGCCAGGGGTGGTTACTCAGCCTTTATCCCTGGCCTTGAAAGATGGCCAGCGGCAAAAGGTGGATAAAATGACTAGCAGTGCAAGGGAGTCTCTCTACCTCTGTACAGGCCTGTGTTTCAACTGTGAAGGAAATAGCCCGAGAAATTTATCAACTCAATAAGAACATGACTTATTTCTCACCTGTATAGTCTCGTGTTTCAGCTGTGAGGAGCATGCACTTCCTTAGCCAAGAGTGAGAATCTTGGTGGTACACACCACGGTGTACCCTGTGGTTTTCCTTATGTGTCCCTGGGAAGGACATGTGGAAGTGGGACAGAAACCCCACTTCGGTCATAGAAACTGTGAATTACATGGAATGCTACCTGGAAGAATGCTGTCCTCCTTTCCAGTGGAGAATCACCCAAAAGGAGCAGAAGAACTCATACTATTTCTGATCCTCCTGAAGGGACTCCCAAAGCCTCTTCACAGGATGTGAGTGATTCCAGTCAGAATTAGATGGGTCCTGCCTCTAACTTGGTGGACGAGAGGGACAGTCAGGGCTGTTGGATAGTGTGGATTAGATGGCCTGGCATGTTGAACACACAAGAGTATAAAGCTTTAGTAGGTACAAGTTCACACCATCCTCTAATGTTATAAAACTATGAAGGTTGGAACCCATCTGTATTTCTGCTATGACAGAAGAATTCCAGCGGCTAGGTGTGTTAGAAGTGGAGCACTGGGCTGCAGGCCATGGTTTGCTTTCACATGGACAGGTGGAAGAAGTCACTGGAATCAACTGCACCAGGGGTGGAAACACAGCCCCACCATTTGGACTGATCACTGTACTGGAACAAGTGGAGCTCCATAGCATCTACAGTAAGTATGTTGCATACTGCAAGGAGATCTCATTTTGACTGCAAATGGATAGTGAGTTATATTGTATAATTTTAATAGGTACTGGGCATGACATAAATGGTATAGAAAAGGGGGAGGAGAATGTCGTGGGTTTAGCCAATTGAATTGGCTAGTGAGTATTCAAACCATGCTCACATCATGCCAGATTTAAAATGAAAGTGTCATCTGGAGCAAAGTAGTTCAGATTATAACATTGCTTCCTGTTTCTCATTGGGGCTTTCAATTTCCTCTTTTAGCGTGCTGATCTTTTCTGCTGGGCTGTGGCCTTGGTGGGTAGGAGGGGGAGTTACTTTGTTGGTGGATTCTACTGCTGCTTTCGCTTTTGCTCTGTTTTTCTATGAAAATAGACTACATTGTAATAGTTTCACTGCATTCCTTATTTTAGCCCAGGGCTTTCTGTGTTACTTTTCCTCCCTATCTGTGCGTGAGATGCTTGCTTGTGAGACCAGACTGTGTTACACCAGGGCAATTCCAAAACAGATTTTTATTTTAAGGAATTTTCATTGGACTGTTAGGACAAGTGCTATAACTTCTGCTCCTTATATTGTTCAGATCTAGGGAGAAGGTAGCTAATGAAGGGGAAAAAAAATCTTACTTTGAAGTGCTTGTTTTGGAAAATTGACAGAAAGGATGGAGAGACAAAATGGGAACTGCTATTACAAAGCCAAGAGACAAGGATCAAGCTTGTCTACATAGCTAGGACTTCTGACGGCCTGAGGTCTATATTGTAATTTCTTAAGCAAGTCAACCTGCAGGATCATGAAAAGCAAATAACATAATTTCTTAATCTTTTTTATATATGTTTGAACTTAGATATGTATATTTCCATTCACTGTCCTGTAGCTCCACTCCAAACTTGAAATTATTTTTCTCTTGCTTTGAACAAAAACTAGGAAAAAAATCTGCATTTTCAAAACAGCATATTTTGCTAGGTGAATGAAAATGGTTGTAATAATAGCTTACATGTAAACAAAAGTATCATATCAGAATATAAATAACATTTGCATTATCAGTCTTTTGAGAAATGTGTACTTATACTAAATCTCTATATATGATTATGTAGAAAAATTGATATTTATATGAGCAAATATACTAATACAATGTTCACTGATTAGTGTTTTTCTGATAGCTTTATCTAATCCTCTATTTATTATTTCTTGTTATGATGAGCTTAGCAAGTGCAAAGGATAGGATAAAAAAAGTACCAAAGTGAAGATGCTATTCTGATGATAATAATATGCTCCTATATGAGATAAAAGGTCTGTTTATTTCTCTTTTTGTAGAAGGCAGTGACCACATGCAAAGGTCTGCTGTGAATGTCAATACTTGCTTCATTTGGGAAGGTTTGAACAAGACTATAAGCAAGATTAATTTATAGTCCTTCAAATCCTGTCTACAGTCCTTTACCATATATAATTAACATGGCAACCTTTCTGCAGGCAGAGACTGCAACCCTGTCCACCAAACTATCCCATCAGTTTTAAGTCTAACTGAAGCCATAAAACAACCCAAAACCGCACACAAAAAACCAAACCAATCAACCAACCAAAAAAAAACCAACCCACAACCAACCAACCACAACCAAATTGAAAAGTTGCAGGAAAACCTCTTCTTTATAAATGTTGCAAACTTGCAATACTAAAGTTACACAAACATTGTAAAAAATTTTTTTTTCTAGGGAGAAAATACAAGTCTGCCAGTTGGTTAAGAAAGAACACTGTGCTGCAGATTTGTTTTTCCTTTCTGCTCTATGAAGCATCAGGATTCCTCATTTATTATTTTCAAAAGCACCAAAACTTTTATTTTGCTTCCTAGGATTTAAGTTACTGAAAACACTTTATAGATATAGATATATGCATCTACCACGAAAAAAAAAAAAAAAGTATGCAAAAAGATTTTTTTTTAATTTCTCTGTTATTTTAAGGTTTTCTCCATGGAGAATGAATGTTCCAAGAAAGAACTCTACCAGACATAGCTTTTTTTGGGTGGTTAGTTGGTTTCTTTGTTTGTTTTTTTTTCGGTTGGTTGGTTTTGGTTTTTTTTTTGGGGGTGTTGGTTGGTTGGTTGGTTGGTTGGTTGGTTGGTTGGTTGGTTGGTCAGTCTCCAAAGCAATGCGAATCAAAAGGTTCTACTGAGTGCAAAATTATGCTAGTCAATTTATTTCACCATCACCAGTACAGATGCAGAGAAGAAATAACTTGCTTTCCCTTTGAAAAGACCTGTTGATGAGCAAATGTCTCCTAATAAAGAATTAAACAATTATGTGAAGAAGAAAGATATATATGAAATATTACAGAAGGGTTAAACAATTTTCTTCTATTTCTTCCAAAGTGTAACTGAAGGAATCGTTGTCCTCCTCAAGACCCTATTTTTCTTAACTCTTAAAAGGTAGAAAATTCAATTCTGTAAGCATTTTTATCAGGAATAAAACAAACCTTTAAACTAAATGTGATGCATCATGTTGACATAACAAATGTGGACATTAATTAAAGAGCAGCTGAATCCAACAGAGAAGTTTGCCCTCCATCTGCTTGACCTGAGGTAATAACAACGGTCGTTTAACTACAGCTGACAGATTTTCTTGTGTTAGTCTTGAATCACTGAAGTTGCCACCCTCAATATGATTAACCATAACCATATGTGTGACATCATACAAACCAGGCAAGTCTCACTTAACTACTCATTTATTTTGCTGTCTTCTCCTTAATTGTTTTTCTTCTGTGACACTAGTGTTCAGGCATACAGATCAGGTGCAATCTAGGATTCTGAGTCTTGTATACATACCCAAGCCTTCAAACAATTCCTAGGTCTTCAGATTTTGGGCAGTGCCAGTTAAAACATGCTCAATGTATGTCGTATATTCTTTTGCCAATTAATTGATCATGCTTATATCTTCACTGTAATTTTAGTTCTACAAGTAAATAAAAATAATTCACTAACAAAACCACATCTGTAGGAAGCAGAGGGGTGAACTATCCAAGATTAACTCTTCAAATACACTTGAGGCTGCTGGGATTCTTGTAGGTAAGAATTATAAATCTTGTCTTCAATATCCACTTACCTGGAGACAGGTAAAAAACTTTCAGTAGGCTTAAGCTTTAATAAATCAAGAACCAAGGAAAACTTTAGTACAGAGGACTTTCATCAGAGTTTGTTCTGCAAAACTATATCTCTAATTTCTCTTAGTATGCTGTTCTTCATATAATTGATTGAAAACTTTGAGCAGTTACTCATTGCAAAAATCTGTCGAACTATCAGTCTTTTTGAGAAAAAAAAGGCTTCAGGTAGTTGAAATGTAGCCTGTAGCCATCTCAAAGCTTCTTTACAACTCCACAACAGTGGATCCCTGAAAAATTAATAAAAAATAGTCACCACATCTCAGGATACATATGTTCAAAGACAATTCATAATATTTAATGAGATAACTGTCATTTGATCAACATTCATGTTGTAGTGTTTCATTGATGATTCTTAAGCCTAGACCAATTCCACAGTAGCTGTAATGGAATAATGAGTGACAAACATATAATAACTAAACCATATAAGAATGATCAAGAGCCATTTCTGTGTCTAATCCTAGTCTGCAAAGAAAAATACAGTACGTTATCACCTGTTAGAACTTTTTCTGTTATTTCAGGACCAAGTGGTCTCCAACAACTCACAAATTCTTAACCATCAATACTACAATAAAACAAGTTAAACATAACCATCTAGTTTAGTCATCAAGCAAACAGAAATTATGGACCAAACATCAGATGATTTTCACTAGAAATGAATAACCTGAAGGGTTTTGTGATTTGACAGAGCACAATGCAAAAAATCCCTTTGATAAAAGGTATATTTAAGTAGTTTAAAAGCAAAAAGAAAAGGAGGGGTAAAAAAGTCTTCTATGGTTATTTGTTTGTGATTTTGTTTGTTTATTTGGTCTTGTTTTTTGTGGTTGTTGCTGCATTATTTTTTTAGTTGGGGACTTGGGTGTGGGTTTTTGGGGGAAATTTTTGTTGTTTATTTTGGTGGTGGGGTTGTTATGCTTTTGGTTGGTTGGCTGTTTTTTTCCTCCTTGTAACTGTTTCTTCACAGTAATAAATGTAATAAATAGCATTTATTCATAATTATCTAAGTCTCTTAAACTCCTTTTGTGGCCCACATGAAAAGAGAGCAGCCTTACACATTCAAGATCATAAATCCAGAGCTTACAAGTATGGACAAAGGTCTTGAGAAAGATATGAACTCATAACATGCTTTTCATGAATGCAGATTTGATGTCAGCACCCCTTTGACAAGTGCAGAAGGATATCACATAATCCTTCTATTCTGCCCACTCCAAAGCACCAATTATTATATTCAAAGGCGGAGGTATATAGAACTCAATTTCAAGAGGTAGAAACAAGAAATTGTACAGTTAGGTGAATTGGAATTGTGGTTCCTACCCAATGGTGACTCCAGATTGAGTACAGTGCCATATCTAGGTAGAAAACTGTTTCTACATCATGTGGTTTGCATATTTTATAATAAAATTACATAGCTTTTCGTGCAGTGCTGACGTTTATCATATTTTTCTTTGAGTTCTTCATGATACACTTCCACGGAACTATCCTTTTAATTGAACACTTCTATTTCCCCTTCTTCAGTGCTTTGTTTCAAATCTTTGTTTTGATACAGGAGAGAACTAGGATAGAATGTGTAAATTGATTATTTTAGATATTTTAAAATAAATATATATTATCATTTTTTGCTCTTAACATTTCCTGATAACTGATTCACATTCTAAGCCCTTAATTTAATTATTTACATTTTTCATAGTATTAATTATTAAATCTTTGCTTCCTGGAAGAAAAACCAAAATAATATATCTGCATATTTTGGTACAACATTACATAGGAAATTAAAATCTTCTTCTTGTTGCTAGAATCTGAGGAACAGACAGCATTTTTCTTGGTTTGAAAGTCTGATGTCAATATGAGTTAAAATATTCTCTCTGTCTCCCTGATCACTGCTGCCTCTGCCTATCTCCTTATAAAGATTATGCTTATGCTTAGTAAATGAAGAAAGGAATTAGTGATGCTCCTCTCATTTCCTGTCTTCCCACAGATGGTGATAAATTCAAATTCAGACTCCATTAAACCTGAGTAGAGAAACCCAGCAGGTGGCTACGCTAATGGAAAATCTTGGCCTTGGAATAATGGGAATTGCAACCGACAGCTCTTCTACACCACAAAAAAGATGATGTATTCCTATTGACAATGTCACATTTGAGTCCAGAAGGCTGATTTGATAGTTCAGGCCAGGCACCAGGGAAGCAGAAAGCCCCATGGGTATTTTTCTCGGCTACACCACTGTAATTTTTGTCATCTGAACCTTCTATTAGAATTCACTGTACAAATCTCATATAAGTTGGAAGGAGAAGACTAAAAACCCAAACCTTATGTATTTGGCCTACAGGCATACATTTGTTCTTTTTTCTTGGTTTATAGGACAAATAAAGGTTGACACACAACAGCATTTCCAGCCACTTCTGTATTTTTAATGCTGACATTCTTGGCCTAAGTGCTTTTAGTGTTTCCAGACAAGCCCTTCTGAGAGAGTTTGTGTTAAAAAGATGCATAGATTGCCCTGGAGGTATAGTGCCTGATGTTCAGCTATAATTTGTATAGGAATACTATATTCATGGTGCTTTTTTTCCCCTGCATTTTTTCCCTCTTCAGTTAAACACAGGGACTATATTAGCAGCAGGTTTTTGGGGTTTTGTTTGTTTGGGGTTTTTTTCTCTGTTTGGTTGTGTTTTGGGTTGTTGTTTTGTTTTGGGGTGTTTCTTTGAGGGTTGCAATTTTATTTTTTTGGGGGGTTGATGTGTTTCTGTGTGATTTAACAGGCCATCAGCAATTTTATCTGCAATATATTTGGGTACTTCATTTGTGTATTTACCTTTTCCTAAGTTTTTAAACACTGGGTTAGTAAAGTGAAGGAGTTGCCCACAAAAGGGAATTTTAAATATCTGTAGTTTTGGATTTTAATCACAAGACTGTTTGTGTTATACTTATTTGTTCACAGAATTCAAATTTGTACCAATTTAAAAATGTTGTGGTAATAATTGTAAGAGGTTGTAAAATGGCTGTTTGTAGTAAGTTTATTCAAAAATTATTTTGAATATTATTTCAGGGTAACAAATGAAGAATTTCTGCAATAGACTGCTTGGAGTGCTCTGAATGGCATTAATGAAACATGTGATTTGCACAAAATACACAGATTTTAGAAATACTATAGTATATTTCAAGTAGTGTCTCTACAATGGTATTTCAAAAGCTTGCTTCTAACACACGGGGTTTTATTCCACTGATTGTCAAGAAGAAATACAAACAAAGAATCTTTTTTTTTCTTTGTTTTCTCTTGGTTTATTCTACTGTCTTACAATTGTTCTGCCTTCTCTAGTCTCCTCTTTTTATATTTTCTGAGTTGTTAGGCTGGAAATTTCACTTATTCCAAATTCAGGCCCAAATAAGATATTGACTGGGATAATATTAAAAGCCAAAATATTGTTCTTATTGCTTACAAAGCATGTTAAATGGGAGTTCTTTGTTTTATAAACTACTAACTTTCCATATTTTATATTATTACTCTACTAATTTATGATTTTCACTATGAATATTTTCCACAAAACTTAATCTCAGAATAGTGACTTCTAGATAGAAATTTTCTTCATTCTTGGTTTGCTAGTTCCCATTGTACCAACATTTTTCCTTGATACTCACTTATATACACTTTCCCAATATTAATTTGATGACTTAACATGGTAAAAATTGGTAAAATAAATAACAACTGCTGTTAATATCATAAGGTTTCAAGCATGAAAGAATCATTAACAAGTCCTGCTCAACATATACCATTTTAACTGCACATGAACCCCAAATTCTTTAGTTAGACTGAACTATTTCAGTCCTTAAGTTATTAAACTTTCTCTCTTAAAAGAAGAGTAGAAGAAATCAGGTTTGAGCCAATGACCTCACATCACAGGTTATTATTAGGCTGATACAAAGCTTGTGCTCAGAAACTGCCAGTATCACCTGAAGATTTTTACAAATGGCTCTTTTCATGCTAAAACATCTGGAGACACAAGTCAGAGTGGAAGAGACATGCTGTCAACCTGCTTCCTCACCCATAATCAGTGATCTTCTGACTACATAGTAATGATACTAAAAGATGGAGTCTTTGCCATTTTGATATTCTTCTAATATTCAACAGTCCTTATGACTTGAAAACAGAACCGTATTTCAAGGTTGAGTAAATCTATCATCACCAAACATCTTGGCTCAAAAGAAAGAAAAATATACGATGGGATACCTTCTCTCCACAAGATTATTTTTTATCATATTAAATAAAAATATGTAAATATAATGGAGCAGGGGGTGGGAATAATGCTGCAATCTTTTCTGCTCCTATCAATACGATAATGTTTAAAAGCTCATTGTTTTATATAGAGTAGTCAACTTATGCACAGTTGCAAGACACAAGCAATGCTCTGTGCTTGTTGAAGAGCACTCACAGATCTCTTAGGATGTAGGTAAGTGTGAGACTAGAGCACAGGACAGCATTATCTCATTTTTGTCACCCTAAATGGAGGGAAAATTCTGCATAACTCTGATTGTATGACTCTTATAAGAGATCTTGTTTGCAGGCGATGAAAACTACCTTTCGATGTTGAAGATAAGCTAAATGGCAATGCTTGCATTCTGATATGAGTATCTTATTAAAGTAGCAATGATTCATATTCCTATATTAGTGGTAGACCCTTTTATGATCACACGATCACAGGATGTTGGGGGTTGGAACAGACCTCTTGAGATCTTCGAGTCCAGCATCCATGCCAGAGCAGGACCATATAATCTAGCACAGATCATACAGGAATGCATCCAGATGGATCTTGATGTCTCGAGAGAGAGGGAGACTCCACAAGCTCTCTGGGGATCCTATTCCAGTGCTCTGTGACCCTTACAGTAAAGAAGCTTTTCCTCCGAAAACCTCAGAAGTTGTGGAACTTCCTGCACTATAATTTGCATCCATTGACCCTCGTCCTATCACAGAGAACAAATGAGAAGAGCATGTCCCTTGTTGACACCCAGCCCCCATATATTTGTGCACATTTAATAGATTCCCTCTCAGTCTTCTCTTCTCCAGACTAAAAAGCCCCAGATCTCTCAGCCTTTCCTCATAAGGCAGTGATCCAGTCCCTTAATCATTTTGTAGCCCTCCACTAAATTCTCTCAAGTAGATCCCCGTCTCTCTTGAACTGAGAAGCCCAGAACTGGATGCAATATTCCAGGTGGGGCCTCCCTAGTGCAGAGTAGAGAGAGAGGTTCTCCTTTCTGGACAGACTCTTCATTATGTACCCCAGGATACTATTTGCTTTCTTGGCCACAAGGGCACATTGCTGTCCCATGGATAACTTACTTTCCACCAGGACTCCCAGATCCTTCTCCACAGGAAGGATGATGTTTGACTGTATCTTGGCTTAGACAAATCATTGTCTGATGGAGAGACTTAATACATAAATGTCTTCTGGGAACATGCAATAGCAAAATGGAGACAGATGTTTGGCTCTCCTTGGAGCTCAACACAGTTCAGCTGCTTTATTTGTCAAATGGGTTCAGCTCCCAGACCAGACACAGAGAAGCCCAGTATTTTGAGACTAACTAGAGCTAAGTGAAAATTTCTATCAGCTAATACAGTTAAGAAAATTTAGCCTTCTACTCCGAGAGTATCTGTGTGTAGATAATGCTTTTGGTCATGTTCATAAAACAAATAGGTGCCAAAGCTTTCTTTGTGTGCATGCTATCGCAAGAAGAAATCAAATGTACAGATTTTTTTTTTCCTCTGTCAAGCCAGAAAAGGCAGGTGGCAACACTGTGTTCAAATTGCAAGAATGTTACCAGGTGTTAATGAAAGGTCTTCTGAGTGACAGTTTCAGATTTAATTTACCAGCTGTGTGGAGCTTCGGAGAAAAGAGCTTCTTCATACAGAGCTACAGTGTAAGGTGAGACAGCAAGAACACAATCTGACACTGCTGTTTTTGTTAAACGTATCAAGGAAAATCTTCTTCCTCAGAGGTCCTGACATGCAGCTTCCACTTTCTGAGTCTCTTAGGAGACTCTCTGGTGCCAATTCTCCTGTGTCGCATTCTGCCTTCAGGAAAATTGTAGTTTGGGTGAGGTTTGCTCATGCAAAAATTCTCAGTTGTAACTGAGATTTGAAATTTTTTATTTCTTAGGAAATGAGAATTAGAAAGATCTTGGGTCATTTTGTTCATCCTGCAAGTGAAAGATTGCTCCCTACAGTTAGATTTGTTAAATTATTAATTGCTGGTAATTTATCTGATTAATTATAATTTTGTGCTTAAAATAAATTATTCGGATCTATTCATTAGCTGACCAGTTTTGCAGGTGGCTATATAATATTCCAAAAATAGTATGCAGATTATTCTGAAGTATTACCTTAATGTCCCAGGCAGTATCAAAGACCTACTGTGCTAGATCCTGTGTAAACATACATGGGAAAACATAGCCTTTGACATGGAATCTTTATAGTCCGATTAAAGAGAAGTGATTAAACCACACAGTAGGAGAGAAAGACAGACAGTGATAATAGCATAATTTGTGAAACTTCAGAGGATTGCTTCAGGTGTGCTCTACTTATTCTGAACTATATGTATTTTAAACAGGAGTTTTCTTTCCTAACACATTTGTATAAACATTACTTTCTCTCTTGCCTAATTCTTGCACGACTTCTTAAAGATGTCACCACATATATTTTCAGCAAGATATTTTGTCATTGAAATCACATATACAAATTCTTGCAACATTTTAGCTTTTCCACTGAAAATTCTTGTGCAAGATATTTCCACCTCTAAAAATAATGTGCCTTTGGGAACCAAGTTATCTACTTTAGACCAAGAAGTAACAAAGTCTTGGTTGTAAATAATTTGAAATCCATTCTTTCATTCTTTTCTTTGCTTTCTTCAATATTCTAGGCTTTCACTTGATAAAAATCCCGAGAGACACATCTTTAAGCTAGATTTAATGCCTAAAAAAAAAAAGTTTTGTCCTGAGAGGAAGCTGTATGGAGGTTTGTAACCCTTATGTACAAACCTTATTTTGACATTAAGTGAGATTTTAAGGCAACTTGTAGGGTGTGATCCTTTGGATGAACTCTCAAGACTTTCTGAAGTTCCTCTGCACCACTTGTCTGTTTTTTACCATAAATCATTAGCATCCCACTCCTGATGTCACAGTTCTGTAAACAGCTCTCTAGTGCCTACCTCCACCTAATCTTAAAATAGATCATGCCTTCTGGCAAGGGGCAGGAGCAAGAGTTTTACTGAAAGGCTGTGTTTAAGCACAATGGGTGAAGACCTGCTGCACTGTCACTGCTGAAGGGGAGGTGAGAATGTCATGAATATATTGAAGATCAGGGACAGTGAGTTTGTTCTAAATAGTCTGTGTGTTGCTTGAAAGGGCAGTGGATATGAACTTTCACAGAACATTCCCCTTCCTTTGGCCAGACAGTTTCAGGCGCCTTTATTACTGGCTTCCATTTCAGATTGAAAACACAGAACAACTGGTCTGTTCAGCTGGCAGAACAAGTAGGAAAACAGGAAACATATATTCCCATTTGAAAAGAGTCCTAGTGGAAAAATTGAGGAAAAAAGGCCTTTTGTCTAACAATAACATCATTTAGCATTTGTTATGGATTAGACAGTGTCTTTTATCTTGGTATGCACTACTATAGCTTTCTTTCCACTGAATTGCACAGAAAAATAATATTGTCTTATTATACCCCTTAAAGGCCTTTAAAATTGGGATTGTCCCTCACACATCAGGAAGACAAGTAAAGATAGAGTATCTAAACATGCAGTGAGTTTGTGTACAAAATTGTATGTATCCTGTATTTAGAATATATTATGTCAAAGAACAAAGAGAGGTAGGGCATGCATTCCTCTCTTCTACAAGGGACACTGAGACCTTCAATATTCAGAAGAAGCAGAACTCATGGAGGTGCTTGATGAGTAAAAGCACAACCTGCAGTTTTGAAAGGTAGGAAAAAAAAATCTCTAAATATAAATTACAGAACACCAGAACACCATACTTGTACTGATAGTCAAATTAGGAATTAATACAAAGGCAAATTTAAACAAATTGGTAATTTATGAATTTTTTGTTACTTTTTAGATCTTATCTCCAGATTTTTACTGCCTTTGCTCTGTTAATGTAAACTCAAGTTTTTGTCTTGTGCTGTAGCTTCTTCCTCGTGTCTTTCCCTTCTTCAATTTTCCAAACTAGTCTTCATTTTCTTTCTTATCCTCAGCAATCACAGATTTTACTTTTACTCTTCTATTTGAAGGCTGTAGCATTTGCACATTAGCTCACCATGACAGATCACAGAAAACTAAATTGGGATCCTTATTATTCACCTGATGGGTTTCATTTTAGAGACCTACCAGAATTTTGGTTTCTAAAGAATTTACTAGTGTGAGGAAGTACATTGAGATAGAGAAGGTCAAGCCAAAGACATTTGAGACAGCTTCAGTAAAGGTTTTCCAGATTGGCATCAGTATTTACTGTGAAGCAAATACAGAAAACAAAGAAGGCTGATATCTGTGTCTTCCATCTTCTAATGTTAATAAGGAAGTATAACATTTCTGGATTAACATAAGTTTTTAAAAATGTTGGAATGCCTCTGCTTAACTCAACTAAGCCTTTCTAAAAATATGAAGATAAATATAAATTGTGCATGAAAATGAAACAACACATAGATTGTTACTTACTTTTGTACTCTGATTCTTTGTAAGTTTACTGTCAATAAATGATAGCAGCTGAAGACTTTGTAGTAAAAAAGCTGCTTCACCTGGGTAAATCTCCAATGTCATAAAATAGTCATAGGTCTGACTAGCAGTATAACTTTCACATGCTATCACCCAGTATGGAAGTGAACTCTTAAACTAAGAGAAACATATAAATCCATTAGTTTTCCCAGTATGATTTTGTCAGGGTGTTCATTGTTACAGTGGTGAGTTAGGCCTTCATTATTACAGTGAAGAGTTAATCTAGAATATTCAATTAAAAACAGCACTTTCGTAAATCAGGTCACCAACTCTGCCACACTATATGATTGCAGTTTCTACAGTCTGTAGCAAAGATAGCACTGGTTTTTAAATTAATTTTCCTCTCATAGTCTCCATTTTCAATTCCACTGTAGTATTTTACTTGTGAAAAACAGGTCTGGATTTTCTTAAGTGCCAAGGCAGTTAAACACTGAAAGTCATAAGGAGTTGGACATATAAACAGCAGTAGTTGCTTTAAAAAAGTATACCTAAATGTCTTTGCTTATGTCAAATGCTAAATTTATCCCCATTGAGAACTAGGTTAGTGGGAAGTTGTTCATTTAAATGAAACAGCTTTGGTTTCCATCCATTGGGGTATTTTTTTGGTGTGTTTGGTTATGGGGTTTTGTTGTTATTGTCGTTTGGTGGGTTTTTTTTATTTTTTGTCTGTCATTTTGTTTTCTATTAGAAAAGCATAAACATGTTCTAATTTGCATACAATGTTCACAAAATTCTATGGAATGAAATGCTCACTTCTTAAAATACCTGTATTTGGCTTGAACTACTCAAAGTTTTAGAACAACTTGTTGGTAAATAACATTTTTCAAAAGAAGCAAGTTCATGATTCAAAGTATAATCTTTGATCTTGATGTTTGCAATATTATTCTGTCTCATTAAGAAGAGGGAAAGGAAATCTTTCAACATGGACAAAGTCTGCTTTTTTAAGGTAATGTTCAATTCTATCTGCTCCATTTGCATAATTTTTACCATTTCTAGAAAGGGACATTTTATCTGAAGAAAGCATTCATAATTATTGTCTTTATAGCTGTTTTGGTGTTGGGATTTTTGATGTTCTTTCCCCCTCCTTTTCCCCTCCTATCCTGGAAAAGCTTTGTGTGGTCTTTGAAACAGAGATAAAGTATCCCGCCCTCAGAAACTTTGCCTATATTATCTGGATTCTTTTTTCCCTGTATTGAGGCTTTCACTTCACAGGCGACAAGAACTGAGGTGGGTGATATGTAGTTTCTTTTTACCTTAAGCAGGAGTCAGGGTGAAACTCACTCACAGTATAGATGTGTCTAAGATGACTTTCCATTTAGTCAGTTGTGATGTGGTCTACTTTACACTACCAGTCCTCAGTGAACAGGCATTTGTAGCTGTAGGAATTATTGATGCCCTACCCACCCTGAAAAAAAAACTGTCACCCATGGTCATCTATAAAAGAAAGTTGACCAGAGAGCTGATGTTATGATAAATAAACTCCTATTTGCTCCAGCTCTACCTCCAGTTTGTCCTCTGTATAAATTATCCAGTCATAGTTTATGTATCACATGAACAAATAGGAAGTTGCAAAAATAGCTCATTGGTCATTAGATTGTCCTTCCATTATTCATGTTCTTTCCTGCAGTGCCAATGCTTTCAGTGCTATGAACTTATATATAGTTCCTGTGAAATGACAGTATTGGAACCCCATTGAATGTGATTGGCTCAGCACATCTCTGGGCAGCTTGAAAATACCCTTTCTGTTCACATTAGTATATTTCCAGTCTGAATTTTCTTTTAATTTATAAAAGAAGACTTTTTAAAAGAACAAGAAGGAGGTTCGATGTTTCCTAAAGCAACAATCAAAGCAATTAATTGAAACCTTTTTAACAGCATGATCCTTTTCATTTTCACTATCACCTCCTTAGCCTTAAGTGAAAACCAAAAGAGACCTTTGAAAAATGACGATTTTTTTATATTTAATATGTGATCTTTTCATTTTTCTGCTGTTGTATGCTTTTGAGCTGCCTAACAACTATGGATATGTAACCAGCAGAAGGGCAAACTTGTCTCATATCCTGTGAAGAGGTGACTACCTGAAGTGTGGGTATTAAAGAAAGTATAAGAATTCTCTGAAAGGTTTTACTACAGAGAATATAGGGCTGAGACCTTCATCTAACCCTAGATGAACATCATTCTTAATAATTCATATCTGTACATTTTGTGCAGACTTTAAGTAGTGAGATTACTAAAAGTGATAATATTCTACAGAAAAAGTAATGTTTCCTGTATCATTTATAGTTCTTTAATTTGTGACATATCACTTTTATCTATTCTTGCTTTAACACCAGATTTAGTTTAATTAAATTTATGTCAAACGTACACATGAAACGAAATGAAAATCAGAAAGCCTGCAGTTGCCCATTAGTGAATCAGTGACTGTACAGTGAAAGGCTTTTGAAGTCTGGCTTAGTGCCAGAGCAAACTTGCAATGGTGCTCAGACACCCATGATTCTTTGAAGGAAAGAACTTAGCTGACCTGAACCTGCTCCATAGAATCATTCCAAATCCTCATGGGCTGGATGTAAGTCTTCTGTCTTCAACTATTTACCTGTCAAGTGAAAAGATCATGTGAAGTTAGAGCATCTGTACATAATTAATTAGAATAAATAATTATTTATTTCACACGTGTAATAATAATAATTAAAAAAAATAATTTTAATGCATTAGCTATATCTTTATTATTAATCAGTCTTTCATTTTCTTTTTTTACTTTTTCTTTTTTCCTCCAAGTATGCAAAATATGAAATACCAGTACTTTATTCTGTAAGCAGTGGAAATGAGGTGTGCTGACCATATAGGTGTCTGTCAGAAATCAGTCTTCTGAGATCCTAAGAGTCATGAACCAAATCTGCCAAAGCACTTTTCTAAAGTACTTTTTGGTTTTCAGATGAAGACAGGCAGCATTTTTCCAAGGGGTACCATGAGCTCTCAATGTGCACTTGCAGCCCAGAAAGCCAGTCAGATCCTGGGCTGCTTCAGGAGAAGTGTGGCCAGCAGGTCAAGGGAGGTGCTTCTCCCCCTCTACTCAGCTCTGGTGAGACCCCACCTGGAGTACTGCGTCCAGTTCTGGAGCCCCTATTACAAGAGTGATATGGACGTCCTGGAACCTGTCGAGAGAAGGGCCACAAGGATGGTCAGAGTTCTGGAGCACCTCTCCTCTCCAGGACAGACTGAAGGAGTTGGGGCTGTTCAGTCTGGAGAAGAGAAGGCTCCGAGGTGACCTCATTGTGGCCTTCCAGTATCTGAAGGGGGCCTCCAAGAAGGCTGGGGAGGGACTTCGCAGGATCTCAGGTAGTGATAGGACTAGGGGGAATGGAATGAAGCTGGAGGTGGGGAGATTCAGGCTAGATGTGAGGAAGAAGTTCTTCACCATGAGAGTGGTGAAGCCCTGGAATGGGTTGTCCAGGGAGGTGGTTGAGGCCCCGTCCCTGGTGGTGTTTAAGACCAGGCTGGATGAGGCTCTGGCCAGCCTGATCTAGTGTGGGGTGTCCCTGCCCATGGCAGGGGGTTGGAACTAGATGATCCTTGTGGTGCCTTCCAATCCTGACTGATACTATGATACTATGATACTATGTAGCTCCCATCAGAGAACAGCCAAGCTGGCATGGGCTGAAAAGACTGCTAAGGAGGTGCGGCCTTCTAGATCTGTGCCTTAACAATAAAGCATATATTTGAGTGAAAGTATGGTAGGCTACAACTCCAATTAATGTGTATGAAATGAGTTACAGTAAACAATGGAAAAGTCTTTGCATGATCAGCTTAATTCACTATCAAATGCAACAGAGATTACACTCTTTTTCAGAATCAAAGCCCCTGTACAAACAGCTGGGTTGAACACCTATTGAGAAATAGCCATTTATATTCCCTTACGAGAGTCTTATTTTATAGATAAGAACCTATACAAATAGCTGATATGAATTTAGACTATTTGCTATTTAAATTTATTCACCTTCATGTTGGGAAACTGTCTATGTCACACATGATTTACACAACAAAATAAAATGTTATATGGCAATGTGATAGAGTTTTGTTGCCAGCTAGTAGTGAAACAAAGAATTCTCACTGCAATTAGTTTGTTCCTGACATGCTAAGATGTCAGTTTACACCCAGTTTAGTTGCTAATTCTTGATCCATATTTCACAGTAATACAATAATAATACAATAATAATACAATACACCAGGTTGGAAGAGACCTTCAAGATCATCACGTCCAACCCATCAAACAATCCAACCCACCCAACAACTAGACCATACAGCCAAGCACCCCATCAAGTCTTCTCCTGAACACCTCCAGTGAAGGTGACTCCACCACCTCCACGGGTAGCCGATTCCAATGGGCAATCACTCTCTCCGTGTAGAACTTCTTCCTAACATCCAGCCTAAACCTGCCCTGGCGCAGCCTGAGACTGTGTCCTCTTGTTCTGGTGCTGGCTGCCTGGGAGAAGAGACCAACCCCCTCCTGGCTACAACCTCCCTTCAGGTAGTTGTAGAGAGCAATAAGGTCACCCCTCAGTCTCCTCTTCTCCAGGCTAAGCAACCCCAGCTCCCTCAGCCTTTCCTCATAGGGCTTGTGTTCCAAACCCCTCACCAGCTTTGTTGCCCTTCTCTGGACACATTCCAGCAAGTCAACATCCTTCCTAAACTGAGGGGCCCAGAACTGGACACCGGACTCAAGGTGTGGCCTAACCAGTGCAGTGTACAGGGGGAGAATGACCTCCCTGCTCCTGCTGGCCACACTGTTCCTGATGCAAGCCAGGATGCCACTGGCCTTCTTGAGTCCTGGAGCTTCAGCATCTCCAAACATCAATATTTTGTCAAATTATTTTGATTCTGATTTCAAAACCCTCCAGAACTGTGATATTTCTTTGCAGTACTACAAGCTTACTTGTATTCTTTGTAACTGCAGTAAGATTAGAGTCCATTATTCTAGTAAGTCAGACTCAGTGAAACACAGACCTTAAAATAACATGAAGTTGCCAATTCCCAAACCAGCATCTGGATCCTTGCAGACTTATGCATTAGGAAAAGCAAAAGAAAACCTTGTAAACATTGTAAACGCATAAATCTGATTTGGTAAATGAAACTTCCTATTTGAACAGAACTATAACATCAAGGACAGTGAATATCTAGAAATGAAACAGTTCAAAATTAAATGGTGTCTCTTTACAAGGAATAGAACCTCCTTAGTATGTTCAGGTCATAATCACGCTTATTCCTGTTTCATATTGAATTTTACATGCCACATCATTTCAATTTTAATATACATTAAAAAAAATAACAAAACACACCAAAGCTCTGGGACCTTCAGCCAACCATTTTTCAAACATGCATCAACATGATGCAGGTATTTCATTAACATCTAGCAACTCTCAGTTATCTCTGTATTCAGATATTAGAAAATACAATTTGGAAACAACATATTTGGAATACTTCTATGCGTTGGAATTAGAAAAAAAGTCATTATTTATGTACTACAGACTCAGTCTTTCACACTGTCAGATTTTGTTTTAATTTGGAGGACCTGAAATGTTGTTGCTATGTGGTATTTTAAACTCAAACCACATTTTCAGTTTTGCTTCACTTTTGACGTACTGAATCCTTGCAGCATCATTACCTGACAGTAACATGTGCCTTAGGTGTCCTTCGTAGCTTAACTTTTATAAAAAACCAACAATAAACAAACAAACAAGCAAACAATCAAACAAGAACTTCTGCTATTTATTGTATTTCCTCAACCTCAGTCCATCTAACACATAAAATTTAACTTTGAGTATGTTATAAAAATTAAAGATGTTTCAGTTCATACCTGTAACATTTTCAGTATTTCTACTTTGCACATCTATTTTCCTTAATAGGATTTGGTGTATAAAGTCAAGGTATTTTCAGTTTTGATCTCAGTAAAGTAAAATAACTGAAAAAATTAATATAAGATATTAAAACCTGCATCCATCAGATTATGAATTGTATGATAGTAAAGTTGTAATATGTGGCAGTATGAACTATATGTCACACCTTTCTGTCACCTGTACTTATATTAGAATATTTATCACATGTTGGGGGTCTTACTATAAAGATTTCAAAAATAGTTGCAATGCTTCCGAGTTCCCCAGGTTGCAAAACCCGGGTACATTCAGGGAAGCAGAATGACAGATTTCATTTAGAGATGCCATAAGCTTGATGTCACCAGGAAAGATGGGTCTTACATTTTTTTTTGGTAATGAGAGCTTCCATGCTTAAAAAGTGCAACTGCTTCTTGTACTGAAAAAAACCCTGTCATAGTAATCCATAAAAAGAGTCATTTTAAAAATGGAATGTTTCACCAGAGAAAAGTTCTGGTGTGAATAAACCGTGTTTTAGATCATAAATGCTTGACATCAACAGTGTGATAAAAATACTTTTGTCATACAAAGTGCCAGTTTCCATTTTATATATGCAACTTATAATTTTGATGCATAAATTTATATAACCACTTCAAAAGTAGATCATTTACTATGGAAGCAGCCCAAACTTGAGAAAACAATGCATAGGATAACTTGAAGCAGAAGATAGAAGAAAGCAGCAACAATATGAGGCTGTGCCACTGGCAAGAGGTGCTTCCTACAAATGCTGACTAACCTACCCACACAGCAAAAAGGGTAGCCAGGCTAACTAGATATGGGTTAGATTTTGAAGCCTCTTCAAAGATTTTAGATTCCTTTTGCCTTACTAAGTATATAATAAAAGCTAATCCTGCACCTTCAATCCCTATTTTTCTTCTAGTCACAGAATTACCAGAAACTTCATGTCATTAAAAGACATTTTTCTTTCAAATATTAAAGTAAAACACTTGAGTCACAAAAATGCTTTATCTGCATTATTAAGAGGAATATGTAACTTATCCTGTGATCCTTTGCAGATATTTTCATTAGTGTTATATCTTCCTACCAGAAGCTATGGGCTTATTATTTTTGTCACGTTTTTCCTTCCCTCATACTTTGCTGTGCTTGAATTAAAAGATTACCATATTTTCTGTATTTATAGAAAATAGAAAGCAAACCTATGTATCAAGGAAAGTCTAACCAGAAAATACCACCATCAGATGAAGTGAAAAATACCTGCTTGATTTGAAACCCAGCTCTAAATGTCACAGTTTCAGAGCTAAATGACAACTCTGATTGGGGAATCATCCAGATCTCACATTTTTTCATTATATCTCTGCAGCATTTTTCTCCTTTAAAAATACCCCAAACTTTTATACTAATGCATATTGTAACAAAATGAATGTAGCAAACTGATAAATGTATGTAGAATATTCTGAATTCAAGTTACCTTTTTTTTTTTTTTTTTTTTTTTTATAACACAATTTTCACAGCATAACTTGTGACATTGGGACAGCTGCTTTTTAGCAACCCAGTTTTATTGGAATGTTTTGATGAGAATCCATATTGCAACACAATCTTACACCATCCAATGCATCTTTTCATGGCAAGGAATCTTCTTGAAATTAAAATCAATTGCTGTCTCAATCCATTTAAAAAATATTCAAATCTATGCCATTTTTTTAAATGCAAGAAATTTAATCTGTGCAAATCAACACAGATGGCTGTTAAAAGTGCAGTCATTTTTTTAACATTCTGAATTAGAGAAGTGATCATTGCTGCAAAACACTAAGCATGTATTCTTGAGGATTAAAGAGGCATTTTTGTTGGGATTTTTGTTTTACTTTCAAAGGTGTGTTGATTTAATATGCAAAGGTTCATAAGTTACAAGGAAAGTCACAGATTCTGATGGAAGTAAAACTCCTGCACAAACCATTTGTTAATTTCTGTGGCTTCCTAAAGGAATTTAACAGTGGCATCACCTAAGATTGTCACAAATAATGCTTTCAGATGCATTTTATGGATCAAAGAGCATCTCTGTCCGTGAATCTTGTATTTGTAAACGCCCGGTTTCATTTAATTGTGTTTTGTCATGGGATTGCAAATCAAAATAAACATTTTCTTCTTGAACAAATAACATTTCAGAGCTTGTAGTCAATTTATGGTTTACAGAACAAGCTATGTAACTATCAATTTATACATTTCACAATGTTCTTGAAACAGCTGCTGCCTCAGTTTATAGTAACATCATAAAAGAACCATCTTTAGTACATGTTCTTTAATACAGAGCGATTGCAGCTTAACTAGTTTACATATACAGAATCAATGGGGAGAGGGAAAAATCCTCATTATATTAATTTTCTTTGCAAAACACCTATTAGGTTACTTAGTTCAGAAAATGTTGTAACCTCGCTTAGAAGAAGCGTAAGCAATGTGCCTCCTGAGACAGTGAATGGATGTTCCTGCTTTTACATATACTGTTTAACATCAGTGGGATGAGAAAGAGAAATCTGCCAGTGCAGTCACTTACAGTTTGCAATTCAGTTGTCATGTTAAAACTTACTACAGACATGAGAAAAATGTGGTGTGAAGAATATGTGGCTTGATATTATGCTGGAAAAGTGAACTATGCAGCTATTTATACAGAGTTAAGTGTCTGAGATTGCTATTTTTTTGTGCACCACCTTGGACAATGATTAAAAAAAAAAAAAATCAAAATCCAACTGACCAGACAAAAAGGACACAAATAAAACCAAAATAAAACCCCACAAGCACAACAACAACCAAACAAATAAATAAAAACCCAACCCTCTGAAATAACTGTAACGATGCACAGTTTGTCTTTCTCTGCTGTTTTTGTCATCTGCTTGTATTTGGCGTTCTATATGAACACATATTTTTGCATATATTTTGTTTATGTGTGAGCCTTGGCATTTTGGCCATCTCCTGCAGAGGCCCCTTACTACCATATGCTTCTGTTTTTCTTCATTGTGTGATGTGATCTCTTCTGACTGTTACATGCACGTGAAAGGACAGTGGGCTTTTGGGGGAGAAGAAACCATGCTTTAAGAGAGCACACGTCAGTTGCTCTTCAGTTGTTTGGAGCTGATTGGATCTGACAAGTGTTGTAGCTACTCATCGTAATGGATGTCTTTGCTTTAGCAGAGGGGAAGTGAAAAGGATGCAATTCCCAGTAGAAGAAGGCAACATGAACTAGTATTTAATTACAGGCCAATATAAAAACCTCTTGGAATTCCTTCTTGGTTTGTAGACTTGCTGCTTCTTTCCTCTGTGAAGCAACAATCAGGGCTTTTAATGCAATGCAAACAACTATGCCTGTTACTAAAATAGTTTCTAAAATGTATAACACGCTCATTCCTTTCTTATATGAAGCACAGAACTTTGCATAGATATGTAGCCAGTTCTTGAAATCTAGAAATCACTCACGGTTTAGTCCTGCTCAAAAGATTGGTTTTATTGATGCACAGCTTGAAATAAAACCCATATTCAACAACAATTTGTCTGAGATCTGGCAGTTCACTTTATTCATCAGGAAGGCTTGATTATTTCTCTGACTGCATTTCTGCATCTTGTGTCTATTCAAGCACTGATGTTTTGATTCAGCTCAAAACACACGTGGCTCAACTCTATGTGAAAGTGAAATCTACATTTTTTTTATCATCTGGCAGAAATAATCTTTTGCTATGGTTGCTTTGAAAAATCAAGCTTCTGATCAGTTGTGTTTTCTCCATTACAAGCTTTTTATGTGCCTGGGTAGTAAAAGACAGCAGTGTCAAAAATTAATGTTCAGACTTAAATATTGTACACACAATTAAGATTTCATAACTGAAAGTGAAAAAGAAAAAAACAACAAACCCGAACAACAAAACTAAACAAAATCCAAATCAACCTAAAAACAACCAAAATGCAACCAAAATGCAACAAACAAAAAATCCCCTAACAAACAAAAAAAGTCCAGCAGAAAAACCAAAGCCTCTAAATAACTAATGCCCAAGATAAAGGCAGCAAGGAGGCAAAATTTTAGATGCTCATTAAACCAAATTGGTTTCAGTCAAAACCACACATTCCTACACATTGCTAGGTTTAGGTCTTTTGTAGTGATGTGGTTTAGTTTATTTTGTGTATTTTACATATGCATTATTATATAAAATATAAATATATTTTTATATGTATTGATTTCACACTCTCTTTGACTAGTGTAAATACAACTGTTGGTATTCTGCTACTACTAGGATTAGGATATGAGAGTTAAAATGCTACTAAAACAGTGTGGTCTTTATCCAACACAGCAGATTTTAGAAGCATCATCATAAGGTAAAAAAATAATAAATTAAAAAAGTGAAGTTCTTACAGAACATGGAAGAATGTGAGAAATTAAAATAAAGTTTGACTCTTCCTGCATAAATGGTCCTCATTCCACAATCTGCTGCACAGGGATATATTCATGTAGGAAGATATCAAATGTCTCAATAAAAGTACCTAGACTCCCACCCAAAGTGCAATCTATGAAACTAGCAATGCCGTACCATGGATAATTACTGAATTCACATAGCTTTTCAGACACAACACTTCATAAAGTATGCAACATTCGTCACAAGCTTGTAGATTTATTGCTGAGTTATTTTAAATATAAGCTGCATATTAATTTATAGCACTTAAGAGAATGCTGAGAGATTAATGTTTTTATAAGTCAGCTCAATGAGTAAAGATAAAGTGATTTGTCAGCCAAAGAGTGTCATGTGTAGAATTAAAGCTTCCCACTTTTGGCTGTTCCACTTCTCATGCTGTCTCTGTTCTCTGTAAAGCCTCAAGTAACACCAGTTTCACATTATCTTCAGTACTTGTTCACCACGGATAACACCATTTCTGGTTTGACAACCCTTCTGTAGATTAATATTTGATACCTGAAAAGCTTGGCATGGAGTTTCAAAAGAGAAGTGTAATGTTTTTACCTATACTGACCAGTAGTGACATCAATATGTGTTATTTACAACCTTTAAGTTTAGGGTTGCTAACACCGTTAACCAACTCAAAGTTGACAGGAGGTGGCTCACCACTTAGCATCTGCCATGTGAAAGACCCCTAGGATTTGATGAAAACCAAACATTCCCACTGCCTTCTTGGAATCATTGTGTGACAGTTCTTCCACTTATGTATTTTATAATTTTATTTATTTTTAATGGCTACACTTAATGAACCTACAAAACCATTGAATCCAACTGTTAACTAACTCTATCTAAAGTCCGGTATTAAATCATGTCCCTTAGCCTTATATCTGTGCATCATTTAAACACATACAAGCATGGAGACTCTTCTACCTCCCTGGGGAGCCAGTGTTTCATTACCCCTTGAGTGAAGAAGTTTCTTTTAATATACAATTTAAATCTCATCTGGTACAATTAGAGGTAATTTCTTCTAATCTTATCATTTGTTACTAGAGAGAAGAGACCAACACCCACTTGGCTACAACCTCCTTTTAGATAATTGTAAAGAATAATAAGGCCTACTCTCAGCCTTCTCTTTTCCAGACTATGCAATCACATTTCCCTCAGTCTTAATAAGGCCTGTGGTCTAGATCCTTCACCACCATCATCGCTTTTCATTGGAGCACCTCAATATCTATCTTGTAGTTAGGGCCTCAAACTGAACACAGTACTCAAGGTGTGGCCTCGTCAGTACTGATTACTGGCGGACAATCACTTCCCTGGTCATGCTTGTCCCACTATTCCTGATACATGCCATGATGCTCTTGGACTTCATGGCCACCTGAGCACAATAATGGCTCATGTTCTGTCAGCTGTCAATAAACACCCATAGGTCCTTTTCTATTACACATTTTTCCAGCCATTCTGCATTGGGTTGTTGTAACCGAAATGCAGGACCTGCCACTAGGCCTAACTGAACCTCATACAATTGACCTTGACCTATCTATCCAGCCCATTCAGGTCCCTCCTGTAGTACCTTCCTACCACTAAGCAGATCAGCACTCCCACCCAATTTAGTGTCTTCTGCAAACTTTCTGAGGCTGCACTCAATCCATTCATCCAGATCACTAATACAGATATTGAAGAGAAGTGACCCCCAAATCTGAACCCTGGTGAATCACATTTGTAACCAGAAGCAAACTAGACTTAACTCTGTTCATAACCAGTCTTTGGGCCTAGCCATCCAACTATTTATTTTACCCAGAGAAGTGTCCACTCCTCCAAGCCATGAGTTTTGCTAAGAAAATATTGTAAGACACAGGGTCAAATGTTTTACTAAAGTCCAGGTAAAAATACCACAGCCTTTCCCTCATGCATTAAGCAGGTCACCTTGTCATAGAACAAGACCCAGGTTAAGCAAGCATGAGCCCATTCTCACTGGCCCTGATCATCTGGTCATCCTGCACATGCTGCGTAAGGGCACTCAAGGTGATCTGCTCCATGGCTTTCCCTGGCACTAAGGTCAGGCACACATGTCTGTAGTTCCTTTTGGCTAATCTTGTAGATGAGCATCACATTTGCCAATTTCCAGGCTGCTGGGACCTCTCCAGTTAGCCAGGAGTGCTGATAAATGATAGAATGTGGCTTGGTGAGGACTTCAGTCACTTGTCTCAGTACCCTTTGGTGCTTGTGCCATGCAGGCCCAAAGACTTGTGCATACCTGAGAGGTGCAGCAGGTCACTAACCATCACCTCCAGAATTATGAGGATTTCATTCTACTCCCCATCCCTTTCTTCCCACTCAGGAGGCTGGGTGTCCAGGGAAAAATTGGTCCCACTACTAAAGACCAAGGCAAAAAAGTTATGATTATTTCAACCTTTTCCTCATCCTTTACCTCTATATTCCCTTCTGCATCCAAAAAAGGACAGACATTCTCCTTATTCCTCTCTTTGTTGCTAATACATTTGTAGGAGGATTTCCTGTTCTCTTTAACAGCTGAAGCTGGATTAATGTCTAGCTATTTTTTTTTCCTTCTAATTTTTTCCCAGTGTAGCCTCACAACTGCGTAGTCTTCCTGAATGGCCTGCTGCTTCTTCCAACAACCATAAACTCTCTTTTTCTTTTTTTTTTTCAGAGTTGCAACCAAATCTATCCATTCAGGCAGGCTGGCCTTCTTTCCTGACATCACATCTTTCAGCATACCAGGATGCCTTGTGCCTGTGCCTAAAGGACTTCCTTCTGAAAGTATGTACAGCCTTTCTGGACTCATTGGTCCTTTAGAACTGTCTCCCAAGGGATTCTGTTGACCAGTCTTTGAAACAGTCCAAGTCTGCCTGTTTGAAGTCCAAGGTGGTAGTTCTGATGACCCTGTTTGCTTCTCCAAGAAAAGTTTATCTGACTTTGAAAAGTGACACAGAGTGATCCATACAAATTCTCTGCCAAATGTTTAGTGTAAATGATTTGTTGCTGCAGAATCAACATCTGTTTTGGTTTTGCCTATTCTGTTTGAGGATTTTGCAATATATGCATTCAGCTTTCCTCATAAATAGAACAGAATAAACCAGGTTGGAAGAGACCTTCAAGATCATCACATCCAACCTATCATCCAACACCACCTAATCAACTAAACCATGTAACCAAGCACCCTATCAAGTCTCCTCCTAAACACCTCCAGTGACGGTGACTCCACCACCTCCTTGGGCAGCCCATTCTAATGGCCAGTCACTCTCTCTGTGTAAAACTTGTTTTACACCTGAAAATATTATTTGAGAAGATGCAAACCTTACTCTATTAATAGCCACAACTTATTTGCAAAAAACAGAAAAAAGTTGATTGAATAAATGAGTGCTATTGTAATCAACCCGTTTCAAACAAAAAGATGATCAGCAAGCAAAAGATGATCAGTTTGTATTAGAAAATCTTGCCAGAAAAAATTATTCTCTGTATATATGAAAACAAGGTTGAAGATCCCTTGTGAACAGAACCAACAGTCACAGGAGATTGACAAGAGCTCAAACTTTATCTAACATTTCACTTGAATTATGAGAAAAATACAAGGCTAATCTGCCTAACAGCAAAATTATGAGAAAATCAGAAAAATCAAAAGAGGCAAGGCTGAACTTAAACTGGAGGTATGAAAATGAAAAAAGACTGAAAAAACCCAACCATTTTTTGAGAGAATGAGGTGTAAATCAAATACACTTCCAGATTCTTGATTTCAACACTGTATTTCTGCATTTTGGCAACATCTGTGCTCAGAGAGAGACTAAACAAAAAAGCAAAGAGCAGCTTATCTCCTTTCACTCAAAAATGTTAGTGTTAATTTTCAGCATTAATAGTAGTGGCTAACAGGGTTTTAAGACAGTGACTGTGGCTAGGAATTTTTGCCAGAACTGGGGAAAAAAGAAGGAGAAAATTAAGGAAAGAAAATTAGAGGTTCCATGATATAGAGAAACAGCACACCCAATTGTTTACAAGACAAAATCACAGTTCTAGGCCTTCAATCCTCTTCCAGGTATCTTTCAGGAAAATTGAAAGCAAGAAGTGCAAAGCTATCAACATCCAATTTGTCACTGAGGAAGTACTACAAAGACTGATGTCCCTGTGGGCCAGTTCTGGAGGGTAGGATGTGGAAAACATTCCCTGTGGCTACATCCATCAGTTGTTATTGCTGAGGATTTCTGGGCATCCAGCAGTTTGGCACATAATTTAAAGGCATCTGTGGCTGCCTTAGCCTTGGGCTGCAGTCACCATGTAAGATTATGCACTGGCCAGGCTCCTTTAGGCACACTACCTCTGTCAAAGGCAAGGACCCCCAGTTTTCCACGATAGCACATCCTCAGTGTCCTCTGCAGCACACACTAACATGATGTTTCTTGCATAGGAGTAAGCTTGAGGCCAGGCAGTATTTTGCACTTTTTCCTACCATTTTGCACAGATGGTAAGTGTTTCTGTCTTTCCACGTGGCTGCACAATGGACAAGATGATCAAGACAGATCATTTATAATGGAGCTCATTGGACATGAGGTTCAGTGTTTAATTTCACTGGGATGCCCACAAACAGGGCTGTTCTTTGTGTCTGGCTAACAGCATCCCTTTGAAATAGCTTTAAGCCATCTACCATGTAGCATACGTAGATTATTGACATTGTTGTTGAGCGACTGTGAATATGTCAGACTTGTTTATATGTATTTAGAGGTAGAATACTGCTTTTTACTTTTTAAATTTTTTACCTCCACCATCAGTCATTCAAAGGTATCAAATGTACAAGGTGTTATGCAACAGGGCTGTGGTGGAGTAGGAAGGTTCCCCCCACACACAAAAGAATTCCACAGCTAACTCAGCCGGAGAAGCAGATGAAAGCTGTATTTTACAAGCAGATATGGAATGCAGTGAATATGTACAAAAATATACAATATTTACAATATATACAGAAATATACAGCAAAGTATGTAATACAGGAAACCTTTCCCCAACCCCCCTTCGGCCAGGGGGTTCGGCCTGTCCCTCCCTTCTCCCTCCCTACCTCCCCTTTTTTTCCCAAAAGGGTTAGAGAGAGAGAAAGGAAGGTAATTAAAAGGGGAAAACTTTGTTAAAGCTCAAAGCGAATGCAAAAAGTTAGTTTTCTTATCTGGTTAGAGAGGAATCGTAGAGAGAAACGAGCCAGCTCACAGCACAGGGGGAAGAAGAAAACGACTGCCGACTGACTCCCCCGACTGAAAGACTAAACAAAAATTTACAGCTGGGTCCCACCAATGAAATTGAATTAGCATATCTCTTGTTTTCATTCTAATATCAAAACATTCGCCCAGAGTGTTCAGAAAGTGTCTCTTTCTTAAAGGCACAGCCTAAACCGGTCACAAGGGCTTACTGTGGCAAGGAACAAGAGACAAGGAGCATTTGGGACAGTGACAGAGAAGGAAAAAATACTGTCAGCCCTGGAAAGAAAGCATGAGATAAATCAGCTTCTTTCAAATGTCTGGAGCTGGACAACCCAGTGAAATCTCAGAAGAATTTAGAAGAAAATACATGATTGAAGGCTGAAGGCATGAGCACAAATCCAGGAGAAAACCTTTGAGATTTACCAACTGCTTTTCTTAATCAGGAAGCAGGGGGATCCTTTCCTCATTTTTGGGTCCACTCACACTCCAAACAAATCTGAAGCCATTACAATTCATGACAGTTGGTTGATAGTGTGGAAAAACCTCATTTACTCTCTGGCCAGACAGTTTTAAAACCTTCAGATTTTTCTAAGTCTATGTTATTAACTGCCTGACTGTAATCACATCTTCACCATAGGGAGCTTCAAAAGCTTTTCATTTGCATTGAATCAGTTGCCTTCCTCCCTGTCTTTTTCCCCCTGGAAATAAGCTTAAATAATTCAACAAACAGCACACATGGCTAGTGATTATTGAACCATTCTGAAACACTCCAGGCAAATGGACCGTTATGTAGTGGGAATTAAAACTTTCCTTGCAGCCATTGGGAGAAAGATGTATACATATATATACGTATAATCCTCTCTCTCATGTGTATGTGTGACAGTGTATGTGGACAGGGATATTTAGAATCATTCCTTTCTCAGAAATATCTTGTGACTGCCCAAAAAGAATTATTTGAAACAGTGTTTAAAGATTGTACTAGAGATGAGATATGATAGTTTATTTTGAGCATTGAGTGTGTATTGTGAAGATAACAAGATTCTTTCTTTTAACAATGTTTTCACCATGAAAGCATCTTACTTCTCTTTTAAAATGCACATTCATATGCAGGAGTAAAAATTCTGATGATTAGTTCTTTATGTTACATAACATGCTACCTTGTATTCCTGTGTAGCTATATCATGTATGGAAATACATTGGGGGGGGGGAAGAAAAAGGAAAAAAGTTATGAGTTTAATGTCTGTTTCTTTTCCAAGTGGATAACATGATTTAAATGATCAAAATTAACTCTTTAAAACAAGATAAAAGCAGAAGTAGTAAGAAAATAGCAGTTCAAAAATAAAACAAGACAGTTTTTCTCTATGTAAAATGTAGTGAAATATTGGTTGTATCTAATGTTTCTTATCAGGGGTCCTCACTCAGCTGTTTGGCTTCTTTTGTTTCAACACACATTCTGTCACTACTACACCATATGGACAGGCTATCAGACCACTAGCCTCTCAGTTTTTGGTATTTTACTTTCCATGATTAGCTCCATTTTTCTTTTTTATAACAAGCAAACAAACAAAGTGCAAAATCTGTATAAGTGGTACCTAAGAAATCATCTAGTACCTAAGAAATGTAGATCTAGATCATCTAGTACCTAAGAAATGCAAACAAATTAATAAATCTAATCCAGAATCGTAGAATCAGGGAATGGTTTGGGTTGGAAGGGACCTTAAAGATCATTTGGTTCTAAATCCACTACTGTGGGCAGTGACATGCTCCACTATATCATATTGCTTAAGGTGTTGTCCAGCACGGCCTTGAAAACCTCCAGGAAATGGGTTCACGTTCTCCTTGGGCAATCTGCTCCCGTCTCTCACCACCCTCAATATAAAGAATTCCTTTATAATATCTAGTATAAATTTCCCTTCCTCAAGTTTCAGTCCATTCCCTCTCATCTCACCACAACAAGCCTATGTAAAAGTCCCTTCCCAGCTTTTTCAGAGGCCTCCTCCAGGTACTGGAAGGTCTCCCCAGAGCCTTCTTTTCTCCAGACTGAAAAGTCCCAACTGTTGCAGCCTTTTCCTGTATGGGAGGTGTTCTAGTCCTCTTTGCGGCCCTCATCTGGACTCACTCCAGCTGTTCAATGCCCTTCTTGTGCTGGGGACACCAGAACTGGATGTAGCACTCCAGGTGAGTACTCAGAAGGGCAGAGTAGAGGGGAAGAATCATCTCCCACATCCTGCAGATGACTGCACATGATACCAAGCTCAGTAATGCAGTTGATGAGACTGAAGGGAGGATGCCACGCAGTGTCCTGAACAGGCTGGAGAGGTGGGCTGGGGAGAATATCATGAGGTTCAATAAGGCAAAGTGCAAGGTCTTGTACCTAGGCTAGGGTATCCCTGAATATCAATACAATTTGGGAAATGATGAGACTGAGAACAACCCTGCAGAAAAAATCTTGGGAGCACTGGTGCACATTTGCCACTCACTTGGAGTACTACATCCAGCTCTGGGGCCCCCAGGAAAGAGAGACATAGACCTGCTGGAGTGGGTCCAGTGGAGGGCCACAAATATGAAGGGGGCTAAAGCACCTCTTCTATGAAGACAGATGAAAGAATTGGGGTTGTTCAGCCTCTAGAAAAGGCAGCTTCAGGGAGACCTTATAGATGCATTTCAAGATCTGAAGGGTTTCTACAGGCAGGCTGGGGAAGGACTGTTTAGAAGGGCTGGTAGTGATAGGACAAGAAGCAACAGTTTTAAACTGGAGTAGGGTAGATTTAGTTTGGCCATAAGGAGGAAGTTCTTCATGAGAGTGCTAAAATGCTGGAACCAGTTGTCCAGGAATGTGGCTGAGGGCCCATCCCTGAAGACATTCAAGATCTGACTCAGTGTGGACCTGGACAGCCTGATCTAGTTAGAGATGTTACTGCTGACTGAAGTGTGGGATGGACAAGATGGTTTTTGAGAGTCCCTTCCAACCCAGTGCAATCTGTGAATCTCCACGATCTTGCCAGGCAGAGAGGTGAGACTGACTAGCCTACAGTTTACAGGGTCTTCCTTTTCTCCCTTATTATTTTAAAGATGGGGATTGTGTTTCCCCTCTTCCAGTCAGCAAAGACTTCACCAGATTGCTGTGACTTTTGAAATATGATGGCCAGTTGTTTTACAGCTTCATCTGCCAGTTCACTCAGGACCCATGGGTGGATGTCATCATGCCCTTTGGGGGGGTTGTGCACCTTCAGGATCTTTAGATGATATTGATCCTGTTCTTTGCTTCATGTTATGTTAACTAGCCTTAGAAACATTAGCTTGCATAAATATTGAAATCCAGGAAAAACTTCTTGGCATAATCCAACTTCTCCATAATATAGAGGAACATAAAGCAAATAGTTTTTAGAACATCTCTAGAGAAGATGAGAGTCTCTCATATGGTCTTACAGAGATTTTCTTGCTTTTTGGATGCCATCTAATGATTGTATCCAGAACCAATCCAAGAACTGACTTCAGAATTGCCCTGACCTTGCTGCTCAGTAGTGACGAACCATCAGTAGTGAAACTTTTAAGAATACTTTATGACCTTGTCCACTTGCAAATTCTGCTGATACTGTTGGAAACTTTGCCTAGGTATTTGGTTACAATGGATTATTTAGAAAAGAAAGTATGCATGATTATATTCCCCTTAGCCACTTACTTATGTGTCTAGTTACGCTTATATCAAATACTTCAGTTAAGGTTTTTTCCTATACTGAAGACTGAGAGAACTCAGAAACAGGCAGTGGGATTTCCTTTATAGTAAAATAATATTTTCTTCTCACTCAGGAAAACAGGAGAGAGAGATAAATGTGTTAAATCCAGGACTCAAGAACAGTGTCTTCCAGTGTCCAGCTTTCTATCAGAATTTTGAAAGAAAAGAAACACTAGAAGCAACTGTAGGTTTTTGCATGTGTCTATTTTGGATATTAAATATTTTACAAAATTTAGTCATGCTTCTGAAAATTAACATAATATAATTTAAAGCACAAGAAACTATTTATGTTTTGTCTATATTAACTTTAGAACATGCTGTGCTCCTGGACACTTTAAATTAGTTGCCTGTCCATTTCTGTGGTTGAACAATGTTGTTTGCTGACTAATAGAAATAAATCCTATAATACTAATGTTCAAGCATCACTTTTATTTTATATATGACATATACCCAAGTAGTAGCACACATCTGAGGGTCTTCTCCATGAATGAGATTCTTCCATAGGGGAGTTGCTTTGCAGAGCAGTTCGATGCAATTTAAATTGCTTCTAAAGTGTGCTATATCATCTTACAGAAGATCAGCTCAAATATAGTTACCAGTATCCTGGGACTGACAATAACACCAGTATAACAAAGGAAAGGGAATTCAGACAGAAGGTACTGCCCCTGTATTACTGTGACAAATAAAAATCACACTGATTTTAGTGTCAAGATCATAGTTCATCACTAAAAGGTGGCTGATTTGTCGTTCAGAGCTCACATCATCATGCAAATTGATGATCTTTGTTGTTTACATAGTAACTTTATTAAAAACCACAACATTTTTATTCTACAGATGCTCCTGGATTTTAACTGGACAGGTCAAAGATGAAGGACAGAGATATAAATATTGAATAAGAGAATGGATCCAAAACCAGAATTATATTTTTCTCAGATTGCTTTGCAAATATTCATTTGCAGAAGTTAGGAAGAGGTTAAATGAATTTATGGACATACTGAAAATCAAAGTATGGGCTCCAGCACCACCATCTTTTGCAATTTAGGCCTGAGCACTTACTATGCTCATAGTCTGCTTGTCCCCAGACAACTGGGAGACCTCAAGATACAATCAAGACAGCTATTATTCCCTTTGTAGCTTTTGTCTGAGGTTCCCATTTATATGTGGTGTTACTTTTCCCTGACAAGTATCCTTTCCAACCCTGCCCTGCCCCTTCCCTTCCCCACTTTTACATAGTCCGTTTGGGTATAAGTGGAATGAGATTCAGCCTGTACTACAGCACACACTAAACCTGTTTGATGGTTTTATGAGTTTAGGACAACTAAACTTCATAGCTAAACTGATGCAAAGCCTAGGAAAACACCATATTCAGGGAGTATGTTAGCTCAAATGTGATGTGAGAGCATAACTGTTATCAAGAATTATAGGCTGTGTGAATTCTAACTCCTTTGGTTTTAATGAGATAGCCTGAATGTAGGATTACAGTTGACTGACAATAGTTACTTTATGTAGCTGTCTACTAAAAGAAATGGTTGAAATAGGGTGTAAGTAAACTCCAGATGAGTTCATTCCAACTTCTACAAAAGCCCAACATTTGTAAATTTGTAAGAGTTGAATTTAGTTTTCATCCTCCTCATAACATCTTATTTTTTTGTTCTTTAACTAGAAATATGGAAAGAAAACTTCCCAAAACCCCCAAAACCCCACAACAGCAAACAAACAAAAAAAACCCCAACCAAACCAACCAAAACCCCACAACAGCAAACAAACAAAAAAACCCCCAACCAAACCAACCAACCAAACCAGCCAAAAAACAACCACAAACAAAAAACCCCAAAACCAACAAAACAACAAAACACCCCAATAAAACAACCACAACCCTCCCCCCCACCCCCAAGCCTCCAGAATCTAAACTAGGCTCGCAGAATAAATCTTGTTTGTGAACTCAAATTGCACCAGACTACTATTTATCTTATTCATCTTATATCAGCCAATAGTGTATGCCCTGTGGTGAATTACTGGTTAATTTATGCATTACTTATCAACACTATGAAGTGGAATCATACATTGGGCACTGATAGCTGAGCAGTAACAGAATTTGCTAATCCCAACCCATTTTTTATGGGATTCATATTATGCAATCTATACATTTTACTACACTCAATGGTTTGGTACAGTACCTGAAACAACACTAAGATGAAAGAGTAAATGTGTCTCTGTCCTCTAATATGGGATGCACTTTGATTTCAGGGAAAACATATCAAGCAATTCACAAATACAGTCTTCTGAATTGTGTCCTCGATATTGCATAGTTCCAATATGCAATGATCATAAGCCAAAATTCTTTACCTAAGATGCAACTATTTGACCACTGGAAACAAATACTGACCTCAGAATCCTAGTTCTGGTTTCTGCTCTTCTGCAAATCTAAGGCAAACATTCTGAAACCTGTGAGTTATTTAGAATTTCTAATTTCCACACCAATTAAAGAAAAAAAAAATTCTCTTTTTACAGGTGCAAGATTTGGGAGGCAGTTCCTAGAGTGCTTGGGCTTTCTATATCTTTCTCTGCTCACTCAGAGTCAGTTTTGGGGTTTGCTTTATACCATTTTAGCAAAGAAGAGTTTAATCAGATTATATGTTAGGCCCAGTTGATTAATTACTCTGTTATTGAGGCAGGATTGTACAGGGTTTTAATGCTAAGTATCAGCTTCCCTAGTTCTACCTCCTGCCATCATCTGTCAGATTATGCTTCATTACTAGTCCATTCATTTTCCAGATAGCTCAGAAATTAAAAAAGAAAAAAAAAAAAAAGCCATCTTATAAAATGTTTTTCATTTTTGCAGTTATGAAGTAAAGAATTAACAAAAGGCAATAATTTTCTGTCCTTCTGTGTGTAGAAAAAAAAAAGACAGCACTCCAATTATTACTTAGCAAAAATTTTATACAGCATATAAATTAATAAACAAAAGTCTGGTTGGTCCTTATCAATCTTAGAAGACTGTATGTGAGGAAAGGAACAGAGTTTGCTTTTTTATTTATTTATTTATTTAAATTTACCTCAGCCTATTGCATTGGTAAAAATGGTGAGGGGTGGCTTTGTAGTGTCTCATCTGGAAATGTAGTTGTTTTGCTGTCATACATATAAATAATGGAAGCAGTATCAAATAAAAAATGTGAAGAAAATCCTACTGCCATTTATCCTTAGCAAATCACCAACCTCCCAGAGTAGGAAGAATAGTTTGCTCAAAGTCCTCCCTTAAATATTAGGAAACCTATTATCTTGAATTTATGTTTCCTTGTTGCAAGATATCTTCTTCAGACACCTGCTGAAAGGTAATTGCTGTTATTGGAAATGTTTCCTTAATGAATATCTAAATGATGACATTTTGATAATTGTAAAAAAAAAATAATTTTTGGTACTACTGATAGCACAGTATTGTAAGTGAAACAAAATACTCATTACTATATATAAAGAAATAGTTGTGTTTTCCTTCATTTGTCTGTGTGTTTAATTGTTGTCCAACAGTGCACATCTTGATGTAAAGGATAATAGTAAAATCAAAGAAAAACAAACTATTTATACATGCTGAAGAAAAATTTTGCTGGAAAAAGATTGTCACTGAGAACACTGAGTTCCTTTCACTGTCAGTCTGTTTCTTGATTTTTAACATAAAAATTAGAAAATCATGTATTCTTTTTGTAGAGATGGAATTTCAAAACTAGAAGCCTAGGGCGCCTGTACAATTTGTAGAAGTGCTGAGCAATTTAAAGTTCCATTGCCAAGAGATGGTTTGTTCTGGTATCACCTGAGACTTTGATCCAGCAATGATTTGCATTTTGCATACTGCAAGAGTAATCAAAAAGTATTAGTTATCAAAATCATATCAGAATGCAGAGTGAGCTAAATGACAAAAGGATACTGTAATGACAGCTAACTGGATTATTCTGATTTTTTAACATTTCTTTCTTTTGCTTTCTCAATAATAGTGTTTCTATACACAGGCAGACTTCAGAAAGGTAAATTAACACTTCCACATTTTCCTTAATGCTGAATCTTCTTTGTAATAGAAAATACTGGGGTTAGGATCTTTCTTTCCCCATCTTTTTTATCATGAAATGTGATGATGTTTACTTACTGGCTTTACACGATATTTTAAAAAGCATTTATTTTCCCTGTATTCACAGAACTTTCTAATTGAAGGATAGCAGAAGGAAATGTAACATTAAAATTATTTTTAACAATTTTAGATGAAAATTATTTTGAAGTCTTGCTTTTCCAAACTGTTATATTTCCAAGGGACTTGGTTGGGGGGTTTGGACAAGATCTGCTAATATTTCTTGGTGAAGACTTTCTTTCCTTTTACTTCATGGCCTTTGCTGTCTGAATTACTGTGTTAATATCATAGTATTTTGAGGTATATAAGTAGATAAAATCATGCAAAAAGTAGGTATAAAGGAAACAGAGTAAACCACAGGCATTACGCAGTAGTGAGGGGAGAAAAGACTTCACTACAACAAATACCTGAGAAAGAGGAAAGGCTCATCTGTATCAGTGAGAGTCCCAAAGGACTGTTTTACAAAGAGGTATATGATTGAGATTGCCAAAAGCAATTGAAGAGCTATGGATGAAGACCAACATGGATGAAGACTGAGGGTTATAGTTCCTTTAAAAGGAATCAATAGATCTTTACAAAAGCAAATTCAAAAAATCATCCAAGCATGGGCATTAAGAGAAGCATCCAGAAGGAAACTTAATGGGTAAATGGTCCTTCCTGGTTATGTCAGTGGAATGGATGCCGTGACTAGAACAAGAAAGCAAAGAAGAAAATGCAGAATGGGAGAGAATGTTGGGGTATTACCAGGCAGATGAAAAAGAAAATAATGAGCAATAAGGTGAATAATCTCTGATCACTTAAGTATTGTAGTGTTGTTCTTCTAAAGGTAGTCATGTCTAGCAAGGAAGAGGCATATTTTTGCAAGAATCTTATGTGAGGATAAAGAATAAGTTGCTGGTCTTGGAGTTAATGTCTTCAGCAAGAAGTCAAAATAGAAAGATGGATTATACATGTAAATTCTATGACATGCATTGTTTGTGATAGACATGAATCAGGATAACCAAACAGGGATTTCTTGCCATCTTACCATATTCCATGTCTGTAGAGACCCATGAAGAAAAATAACATCCCCTTAATCTTCTATGTCCTTTGGATAAACAAAAAAATCCTCTAATCTCTGTTTCTAATCCTTACCCATTTCCACTGACACATTCACCAAATAATGAGGATTGTAGGCAGTAAAAACAGGGAAAATGCTGAATGCTTGGAAGAGGCACATACTGTGTAACTATACCATGAGAGGAGGACAAAATACTGTAGATTATACATAAAAGGTCCTGCGAAAGACTGAAAAATATTTTCACCTCATTTTCTGTGTAGTGTAAGACATCAGTGGCCCCATGAAAATCAGTG
Source organism: Picus viridis (assembly GCA_033816785.1). NCBI lineage: Eukaryota > Metazoa > Chordata > Aves > Piciformes > Picidae > Picus > Picus viridis. The sequence goes on from CM066606.1 coordinate 48,766,619, forward strand.
GTGCTCCCCAAAGCAGCCTACATATATAAGGCCACCAGCGAGTGCAGCTGGACCAGATAGTCTTGCTGCTCAGCGGCTCCTACAGAACAGCAGAAAGTAGATATGCAGACTCTTTCTGCTCCATTCTATGGACATTTGTGTTTCATCTTTCCAATTCATTCTCTTGACCACATGAATCTAGTCCATACTGAAATGTAATAATGCTGGGGGAAAAAAACAACTGAACAAAGTCAACAAGACTTCTTAAATGTCTAATGAATTGAAAAAGTTTAACAATTTGATCAGGCACATCTCTACATTCCAGATTACTTGTTGCCAAGTTATTTTCCAATAAGTATTCATCTCACTTGTTCTTCAGCAAAGAAAATAGTAGAAGTTCTAGAATTTAACAATAAAAACTCCAAATGCAATCTCACTGTGTTGTGTTTAAAATAATCTGTGCTATAAGATACTTGGGTTTGTTGGAAAAGGCATAGATGTAAATCGTTACTACAAGTCATATGGTAAAAGGGCCACAAAATAAACTACTCAGCACATGTTTTTTTGACAGGCCCCTGGGGCATGATTTTTCACTTTGCATTTATTTCAGTCCTGCACCTGTTTAGATGTTAAGTCCATTTGCCTTTCTGTTATAATTTCCGTATCATTTCAGTACACCCCTTTACTGCTTCATCCAGGGGCTGTGAGTAATTCAGCATCATACAAGAAGTGGGTTAAAAAAATGTACTAGCTGGAAAACTTCTCCCTAAACATACCACAAAAAAAAAGTGTATTCCATCTAGATTGCTTTTAGATTGATAACATAACAAATAACAGCATAATACACCCCATAGAGAGGAATAAGGATACAACTGATTCCTTTAGATTCACCATTCTGAGTTTCTGCAGCACCCCATTAGGAAAAGCAGTCACAAAACCAGTGAGCGAGATCAGACTAAACTGTGAATTTCAAAGTGTTATAATTTTTGAAAGTACTAGTTCATAAAACTGAAATTAATATCAGTAAAAATATTTTCTTCAAAAGCATGCTTTAAATTTTTATACATGGTTGCATGATTTGGACTTATTAGAACTGAAGGAAAAATTATGGAGGAAAAAGAAAAAAAAAGTTATCCAAAATAGAAGACTTTTCTACTACCAAAGAGTTGTGCAGATTGGTAAGACTGTGTTATAGAGACACAGAATTTTACATACATAAAGAAAAGGGGTATATAGAAGTGCAAAGGAATGTCTTCTCACTAATTGTTGAGAGGAAGGGATTAGGTTTGCTTATTTTCTGAAATGGATTGATGGGATTTGAGAGAAGGACAGAAGAGACAAAGATGGCACCAAAGCTGACCTGGATATTGGAAGGATAATGATATCCAGGGTGACTCAAAAAGGAGGTAGTGGTTTGGTAAAAAAAATTATTAGGAGCTCATTTGAAATGACACACAGTATTTGCAGATTTCAATGGCTAATTATACATACACACAACACATTTGAGATAAAGTTTTTTGCCACTTAATAATCATTCATCTGTCCAGAAAGACCTTTGTTACACATGAATATGGATTTTCAGTGAAGACACAGAATATTTAAAACTTATTAATAATCCCTGAAAAGCTATTTAAATGTGAGCATTATTAAGCCATTCTTTAGCACAAGGGTGCATTACATGTCTGGCACAAGAGACAAATCAGATGAGCAGCTTCAATGCTGTCATTGTGAGAGCAATGTTACTGAATTGACTCTACACAAGTAATAATACAATACAAGTGTAGATTTAATGGGCAAATTTATTAGCAGAAGAAAATTTCTTTGGCTGTAACAAAACCAAATATATTCCTTTTGCCAATCACAGTACTTTTTCTCTTAAACTGCATGAAGATCTGTGTTTTGTTACTCACCTCACATTGGAAGAAGATTTAAGATACCGTACCTATTCAGAGTTACATCATTAGGAATTCAGTAATGGTAGATGAAATAAAAACTATTGTACATCAATGATGTTACCAAATCAAAAAGCTTTCCTTTTAGAAATCTCTTCAAAGTTTGTTAACTCAATGAAGAAACTTGGAAACTAATCTTAATCACTGAGATTTTTTTCCCCCATACATTTCCTCATTCAGATAATGGCAAAAGCTCAAATAGCTAACCAGGGCAAAGACAAGGAATACATTCTTTCACAGGTTTCACAGTTTCAGTATTTGATGATGATTCTGAAAATATCCCCCAATAATAAAAGGAAGATACTGCACGTATGAAATGGTCCTTATTTCTGAAACACTGGGAACCAATTGCAATGCTAACAATACAATTAAAATACTAAAGCAAATATGCAATATGCAAACAATTGGGTAGCAGTGTTCACCAGGAAATGGTTCAAGAGTAGCATGTATTATAGTTTTTTAAATCGTACTTTTTATGTCATGGTTTCCATCTTTTCTAGTATCTCTTCTTGCTCTCTCTACATTACTACTTCTCTTTTCTCTTTCTCTGTCACAGGTATCTTGATTTCTTCTCCAAGCTAACTTCTTCCTTTTCTTGAAAGACCAGTTTCACCACTTCTCTCTCGGTAACAATTTCTCCAATCATCTCTTCTACGTATTTTTCCTCCTCTGTATTCTAAAGACTCCCAAGGTTTCTGTGGAAGTAACTCATTATCTGGTTGCCTCCTTTTTCTTAGCCTTGCAGGCAGTAACAGTGAGATAGTCTTGAGCCTTAGAAAGAAATGATAAAAATAACATTACTGAAACACTAGAGTGCAATTAAGAAGTAAATGGAGGAAGGAAAATAATGTCCTTAGATTGCAGGAGGACATAAGAAGATCATAATGGTGCTGGGAGAGGGAAATCTGTCTAAAAGTTAGCATAGGTCATCAAAAAGTCTTCAGCTAGGTGCTCCTGAAGGTGACTCTTGAAATGATGTATAGCGATAAAGCCTTCCTGAAAGCTTTAAATATGAACTCGGACACAACAGATGATTAAAGAAATTACCTATCCCAAACTTAAAATAAGAACTTCTGATCTCTCTGATGATAATTCTGTGGAATTTAATATAAATTTCCCTAGATAGATAGAGAAATGGGGAAAATTGGATGAACACAGAGATTGACTAAAGCCCTGGAAAATATTGTATAAACTGGAGAATGCAGCTGCACTCTAGCTGTTGGAGAAAGTCACCTTATGAATCATAGTATTATTTAGGCTGAAAGGGCAATTAAAGTTACCGAGTTCAACACCACAGGTGAGTAATTTCTGGTTTAAAATCCCATGGTTATTTCTGTCAACAAAAGCTGGCTGGAAAACAGTAACAGTGCCCAGGATTCTTTGAAGATCTAACTTTAAAGACAGCTGTTTATCCTACAAGCTACAATGTTTGTACTGAAGGACCCTCCAAAATGTAATATTCCAGTTAAATGAATATTTTTCTATCTCAAAGACAGAATGGTTAAAAAAAAATTGATTTCCATATGCTGACTTCCTCAGATCTGACATGTTAATTGAGTTATGGAGAAATGTGGGGACATTTGTGTTCTTGATTCCTCTGGTAACAGACTTCTCATAGTGGATTAAAAAAAAAAACAAACCTGGAAAACATTTATTTTCCAGTCTATCTGGAAAATATCTATCTGTGATGTCTTTTAGGGGCCTTGGACTCTCACACAAACATCTAAAAACAAACCAATCAACCAAACAAACAAAAAATAGAAATCTAAGCCCACCATTGAGAGGATGGATTAGATTCCAAGTAATGCAAATTTCTTAAATGGTGTAATCTGCATTACTTAATAGAGCAGGGAACCAATTAAGAACAGCCCCCTTATTCAGTTTAATTAGGCTAACTACAGGTAAGGGAATCATATAGTAAAGAGAAGGGCATTCAGTATTTTCTTCACTGTGACAGAGCTAAAGATATTGAGTGTTTTAAACCTTTTAATACTGGAAAGTAAATTAATCTCACATTTTGTACTATCAAGACTGAAATAATAAGCCCCAGGCATTCTGGCTAATGGTAAGGGGAGCATTAGTGGGGAGAATGAAGGGAGGAAGTGGGTATATTCACACTTTCATATCAACAACATTACTGTGTTATGTATAAATCTTAATTTCAGCTTCCTTATATGGTCAACAAGTTCATATAGCTCATTTGTAAAGTGGTTAGAAATTAAAAAATACTTATTTTGTCCTCTGAACTCTCTTCTAGTGACAGATACAAAGCTGAGACAAGTGACACTTCCTTTACTATCAAATTCTGGATTGCACGCTTGTATCATAGCTTCAATATTAATTTTTCTTATTGGAGAAAACTGAATCTATCTCCTTCTATATTGTTGATATGTTGGTAAGCACAGATATTCAGACTAGGGAGGCAGAGAGATAGCAAGTCCGAGAAAAAAAGAATTAAAAAAACCCAATAGACAGAATTAACAATAAAAATTATAAAAATAATGGGTGAAAAAGAAAAAAAGGATACCAAAAAACCCCAACAGAACCAAAGCCAACAACCAGCCAAAACAGAACAAAATAAAAACCACACCAAACCAAACCCACAAACAAAACACAACAAAACCAAGCACAGAAAAGAAAGGAAAGAAAGAAAGAAACAAAGAAAAGCAACAATAAAGGAAAAAAGTCAAACAAAGCCAATGAAGAAAAAAGAAAAAAGCAGGGGAAATAGTTGATGCTACACTGAATTAATAAATTATGTTATACTTGACTATCCAGACCAAATCAGCAATCACCTTTGAAAAATTACATAAACTCTTTCCCCATTTTATTGTCATATTACTTGGCAGTCTCAGAATTTTTAATCTACTTATTCTGACAACACAACTTTGAGGAACAAAAGCAGTGTTTACAGATGGAACAAGACTGCTTCATTTTAGTTTAATCTCAGTACAGAAGCACTGAAGAATATTATTTTCTTTCATGCAGCATTTTGTCTTTTCCCTTTTTGTCACTTCCACAAGTTTTACAGTCAGAACATGCCACAATTTCTTAAAATGTACTCTCAGTGGTCACAAAATTTCTTACAGGATTAGGAGCTTTCTTCACTGTGAGAGTTTACATGCAAATAGGTAGGTAACATATGCTCAAAAAGCTCGACAAGGTACAAAATGACACTGACATTTCCTAGGATATGAGCTGAAATTGGACATAATGCTATCCTTTCGTCCTGCTGTTGTGACAAACATTTCTTGTACCTGTGTCTACATAAGATACAAGGCTCTCATAACACAAGCTTCCTCTTACATCAGCTACAACTCTGAAACTCAGGATTGCATAGAAAGTAATTTTAAAATTTAAAGGGTCAAATTCCAATTCCATTTGCAGAATAAGAACCTACTGTAATTATATGGGAAGTATAACTGAAACTCTAATGAGTCCACAAAAGCCTTACTACTAACAATATTGACGCTCACAGTTTGCTCTTCTGCTTCTTTTCTTGAGTCAGAGTTTCTTCAGTGAGAGGTTTTCACTAAAGTACTCTAATATTAAATGGCATTTTCAAACTTGCCCTCATTTTGTACTATATGATGATTACAGGTTAACCATCAAGGTTAGGTAACTAAAATCATGTAATCTATTCCAAAGATACTATCCTCAGAAATATATGAGGAAAGGAACCACACAAACAAGAAATCATATAAAGAATTGATTATTTTAATAACAATGGTGATATCAATATTAATGACAGCTATATGCATAATTTCAGATTTTTTCCTTGACTTCTGAAAATTACTGATGTTAGCAAAATATCTAATCAGGTCTAATATTCCTGGATGATTAAAATCCATAGAACCTGCTTTAATGTAGAAGCTCCAAAAGAACATTTCCACTACCTATCATGAGACGACAACATTTCATGGCATAAAACTGTTAAACCACTTTGATTATAAGACCTCTGCTAAAGCTTTCTCCTCAACTGTTAAGAATCAGTATATGCCAGCAGGCAGTACTTTCTGAGAATGCAAGAAACAACAGAATGTTTAAGAAAAAATATGCAATGATGGGATTTCAGTTCAGTTCTATGAACACAAAAGATACACCAGCTAAAAAAGAATATTAAAAATTGAAAGTGCTTTTACTACTATTCTCTTTTGAATCTCTAACTAAGTAGACCTGGGATTCAAAATAGGAATAAAGATAACTAATCCCCAAGAAAGACATCCAGATGCACATCATCAGGATTCAACACTCAGAGAGCAGCTGGTACACTGGATTGTATTCTTTTTGAAAAGCACTATGACAAAGTTGTTTATTCAGCAAAACAAACTGTTCCCTGTGTCTGTTAACAAGGCTGGCATTGTGCAGCACAGACTTCTGCAGTTCTGACTCCTGTTTGGAACCATTTCACATTAATTAGAAATAAAAAGAAAAGACTGTGTTCGTAAACAGCCCAACTCAAGACCTCATTCAGATGCTCTGTCTGAAAATTAACTCAGTTGTAACCATCTATGAATGTTATGAGTTGAAGAGACAGGATAGGGAAAAATATATTGTTAATAATTGTCAACTTGCTGTACAAATTTTATGTAACACTATCCAAAATATGAAATTACAAGCTATAAAACACTGTGCAGTTTTGTCTTCTAAGGCTACAACCATAGCAATTTTTGAAGTCTTTGGCAATGAAAGGAACATGTAGTAATAGCTATTATTATGAAGGAAATCAGATAGTTGAATGATACATTAAGCATGAGTGTAGATCTGTTTTAATTAACTCATGATTACTGTGGAATACCACACAATCAAAATAGGTTGGCAATATGAGAAACATTTTTCCTGTGGATGGAAAAAAAATAGAGCAGATCCTTCAGCATTAACTGATCAAAAATCTATGTTTAAAAATTTCATATAGGGAATGTGATCAGGGAAAAATTATGCACTAGGGAGGTTTATTTCTAATTTCTATAGGCAACTTGCACTTTAGGCAGCATTTACTCATTGAAGTAATCTGCCCCTTAAATCCACAAGACTACTTGTGGAAGTGCCAGATGTCATAAATCAGGACTGCAATGATAAGCAGTAGTGCTTCTCATCTTTCTATATGGCAGCAAGGTGTTAGACATGAGATATGTACATTTGCAATACTTGCTATTATCTATAAGAAAATTAGAAGATTTGGACATAAACATTTTCCAACATCCTATACTTTTCTGAGTTTATCACAACATTCAGTTGATGAATTTAGATGTGATTTGAAATATATTTTAAAAGGAATAAATTCTAAAATTATTTAGAAAAAATAATAGTTAACTTCCATTACAAAATACATTGCAAGTTTTTTTTGTGTGTGTGAGTCTAGCAGTTTTCAATGCAACTCAGTCTAATTTCTAAAATTTGAAAGGTCAAACAAACAAAAAAAATCAAACAAACAAAAATCAAACACAACCAAAACCCAAAAAATCCAAGAGTAAAGAAAGAGTTGGGGAAAATCGTTTTCTTCATGTCACAGGAAAGAGTTTGGTTTGTGATTTAATTTCTGCATACTAGATTTCTATTCTGTATCAAGCTTGCATCTGACACCTAACAAAGGCTATGTTTCCTGTATCTGCATAATAAATGTCAAATATAATGAGAAACACAAGTATGAGAGGAAAAAAAACCATCATTTGAGTCTCTTGTTAAGTGGAAAGGATCTTGTCTAGATTTAACATGCAACACTCACAAGTGTTTTCATTTCCATTGACAATTTTTTCCTTACTTTAACCTGTTTTTAAGGAAATAGAGATTTACACAATTGCTTTCATCATGACAGTAGTTTTGCATTATACGAGACTTCTGATCTCAATTTCAGGATTGCTTCTAAAGTTAGTGGAGGGACAGTCCTATTTCCTAATGAAGCTTAGAACTCTCCATTGATATACTTGAAAACAAAGCTGAGCCTTTTGACAACATGTCAAAATGAACTGTTTCTTTTCAAGAGTTATAAAAATAACTGGAATATTTTTCAGTTCCTGTGACTGAAAAGACAGTTCTAACTGTCTCAGCTTGGTTATGAAGGACAAATTGAACCGATGAGGGAATAGGTTGCTCCTCACATGCTTATAAGAAATGAATGCTAAAAATCTTGAATTTACATTTCTAAAGATATAGGTATTAATTCAAGCAATACAATAGTCTGCAGGTAGGAACTGTTGTCTTGTTTCCACAAACATGAGTCTGTATTTAACTCTCAAATACAGAAGAAAAAGCCTTTTATCCAAATTATTCTCATGTCTCTAACAAGTGAAAAGTCTCGGAGGTGATCACACCATTTCTTTCAACTCAATTTTCCACCTAACATAATAAATTAATAATAGTAGTTTTCAAAAATGAATGCCCCGCCATATTTCATGAGGGTCATTCAGTTCAAACATAATTTTTAAGCTCTGATGAGCTGGTAGCATCAAACCACAAAAAGTTTTTGGGTAACTTTCTAGAATTTCCTTCTTTTCTCTCTCTCTTTTTTTTCTTTTTTTTTTTTTTTTTTTTTTTTTTTTTTTAGTAGAAGTCTGTAATACATCTTAGGAGCTTATTGTCACTAAAAAGGGTTAATATGGTAGAATTGCTTCTGTGGATATTTTAATTTCGTATTACTATATATTCTGTTTAATTTAGCTTTGCTTTTAAGGAGAGAAAGATTCATAAGAATACACATTTGGTCCTCCATAAGGAATGGAATTTTTATCTACTAAATGGTACAGAAGAACATTATCTTCTTTCTATCTACTTCTTTTCTTCAGATTTCATATGTTTATAGTGGAGAATAGCAAAACTTTTTTGTTTCTGTGTTTGCTTGTTTATATTCTAGCCTCCAACCCCTATGTATATATTTTCTATTAAACCTAGGCAAAAAACATAAAAAAACCACCACACAAATGGAGAAAACCACTATCTGACTTTCCAAAGAATGCTGTGAAACAAGGATTAACTCTACAATGCAAAGCTCAAACAGAAAGTACAGAACTATATCTGGAATACTTTTGTCAGTAACCACATTACTTCCCTTTTACATTTTTTTTTTTTTGTCTGCAGGTGAGAAGATAAAGCATTTTAGAAAGCTTCCAAAAGATTATAGTTTTCCAGGAGTGTTTCTCTGTGGTGTCTGTGACTCATAAACACCCTGACATATTTTATCATTTTTTTACCATTTTCAGAAATGTTGGGCTGAAACTAATATGATCTACAATGGTGTCATCAGCTGGTCAGCATTAGGGTGGCCAGTCCTACACTGTCCTCTACTGGTTGTGATTTTGTAAATGAATACTCAAGAACCATATTTTCCAATGACAGGTCCCCATGGGCATGTCAATAGTGGATTAATATCATCTATGAAGATGAAAAGTATTATTATTTTCAATATGGATACACAAAATGGCTTGGTGACCAGTACATACAACCTTCTCAGATGGTGTAGCTACTAGTGATAAATAAGAACAGCTAAGTTAAACTCTCATTGTTTTTTCAGCCTCATTTTCTGATTCTCCTTTCAGTGTTCCACTTTCATCTAATCTCTTTTTTTTATTTTTCTTCCAGAAACAGCAGCCTACAATTCCTTTGAATGTCCAGTTCTCCAGACTAGAGCTTCCAGTAATAAGATTTATCCCATGTTTTAGCATCAGGGTGATCCTCTATGGCACTCTAGCATATTCATAACTTTGTACAGTTAGGTCTTAAGGATGATAGTACAAAGACCTCAGTGTTCAAGAGGCATTTTGACTGTTTCTCTTGGGCATTTTACAACATAACAGGAAACACATTGGAACAAAGAGACAGAGTCTTAAAGCTTTTAGATGAAAATCTGTGGAAATGATCACCTTTTATCAAGACAATGCCTAGGTAAGAATGGAGGGCACAACTCCATGTCCCTATGCTAACAGAGATAAAGTTTGGCATATCTATGGACTAAGATTTACTAGTACTAAATTGCTGTGTTTGCAATAGAATAGAAAGAATAGAATAGAATAGAATAGAATAGAATAGAATAGAATAGAATAGAATAGAATAGAATAGAATAGAATAGAATAGACCAGGTTGGAAAATACCATATTCAGGTGTTTTGTACTAGTTTTTGTCACTTCCCAAGGTTTTCACTTTCCTACCTTTCACTTGACACCTGGACATGGATTTCAGTTGGAGAGTAAATCAGGAGATCTGTGAATTCTGAAGCTGATGTTCAAATCTCTCCTAGGAAGCTTTTGTGTGAATACTTAATTAAGAACTAGAGCATTTTCATGCCCCTGTTCATTCAATGAATGGCTTCACTTCAGTTTTCTAATGGCCCATCCTAACTGTAATTCCATGTTTTCATGGCATACACATACCTAGAATTGGAACCAGTTTTCATCATGTGTCTGACTTTTCCTAGTGATTAAAGTAACTGGACAGTCCTATTACTGAAAAAGCTCGTACAAATACAGATTTGCTACGTTCCTTCTGAATATAAAATACTTTCACTGATCTAATCATTTTTAACCTTTTACAGGACATCAGTTCATTATATCACCAAAAATCCAGTGTCGGGCATGAAAAATTGTTTTAAGGCCACTATTTCTCATTCTTTGGTAACTGAATACATTTTGCTTAGAATGAAAGTAACAGAAAAAATATCTGCTGCATAGAAGTCCTTTGTCAGTGCTTTTGAACTCCCTAGTTGTGGACTACAAAGAGTCCAGCAGGCTGCCTCTCACCACCACAGAACAGAAGCTCTGAGCGCTGCTGCTTTTTTTTTTTTTTTTTTTTTTTTTTTTTTTTTTTTTTTTTTGGATTTTGATATACAGGATATATTACTAAGTGCCTATAAAAAGGTTCATGAACCTTGATGGAAATCAGAGGTGAAAATGACAGTTCAAATGTCTGGTCCAGGTTTAAAAGATCTATGGTAATGTATTTTCATTCAGACACTGAGAAGGAAAAGAAAAGCCAGCAAAGCAGTGTTCAGACTTATATTACACTCTTTTTCTGCTCCTGTCCTTTCCTGCAGCTGTCAAACCCAGAGCATTCTCTGAAAACTAAAGTGATTCTAGGCAGGCTACCCATAGATGTTATTTCTTATTAGTTGTCTCCTTAGGATATCACTAAGACACAAAGCCTATATGATTCTTTTCAGCTACAAACAATGAGTAAGTATCTGTGCTGGCTTAAAGCATTTGTCATTCCTGGATTTCAATGTGATGGCATGGAATAGGGTTTGGGTTTTTTAAACCTTTACTATTTTGTGTGCTTTATAGAACAGTTAAGTAGAAGCAAATCACGAATATGCTGGTTAATCAATTAATATTTGAATAGATTTTGGAAGCAGACATTTACTTTAGACCTCAATAAAAAAAATTACAGCACTTTGAATGAAGAAACTTTTTGTTATGTTATTCCTTGTGAAGCATTAATATCCTTAATATCATGAAATACCACCTGGTTGTATTTTCTTCCATTTATCAACTATGTTTTTTACTGAAGGTGGGATTACTGACAAAAACAAAAACAGTCCTCATTTACTAAAAAGCCTTTACCAAGCCTTCTTAGAAACGAGGAAGGAAGGTTCTCTTTCTAATTTTCCTAGTTCTTTGTCAAATAGCATTCACACTGAAATAGTTTCCAGACCATTTCCAGCTTCTTGTTCTTTACTTCCATGTACTGACAAAACTTTGCAGTGGAATTACAATCCGTTGAATTTTGAAGAGGAAAAAGCAGCAAAAGTGTTCAAAATGTTAGTGCTGGAAACCATGCATGCTGTACAAACGCATATCATTCACACACCTCGTTATCCACTCACAAAAATAGTCATGGTAATCAGTGTAAATGTTTCCCAATCATTCTCAATGGACTTCTTGTCTCTGAGACTCCAAAACTCTTTCAGAAATAATAGAAGAAATACAATCACTGACAGTCACCACAATCACAATCCTTCTTTAGAAGTAAAGACATACTCTGCATGATCTACATTTTGAGACAGAGAAAAGTGGCAATGTCAAATTTCTTAAACTTTGGAGGAGTTTGGATTCATGATTTTGGGCTTAGGGCATGATAGTGATAACTCTCAAACGCCCATTTCAAGAAGAAAAGTATTTGGTACCTAGCTTTTGCTGGTTTTAGTGGACCAAAGCTCAAAGTTCACCACATTATTATTTTTACTGTGTATGTGGAGGTTACAGTTGTTACTGTATGGTACAGAAGGATTACTTTGAAGGATGAGTATGAGCATCAATAGTCAATAGTCAATGAATACATCATTGTCTGAACACAGACACGCACACAAAGATTTTATGACTGTGACAGTAAAAGATCAACACTGATGAGTGATGTGTCTAGAACACAGAAATGTTTGAAAATTAATGACAGACAAATAAGGCTTTATCTATTCAGACAGCTTCATGTTAATAAGCCTGGGTTAGAATTTACAGTACACTAACTTTCCCATATTAAGAGCACCTTTATACAAGTTGCTTTTAAGGTAGAGTAAGTTGCCTCACACTGTTTCCTCACAGGGAGTTAATGCACAGCATCCATTGTACGGTAAATTTGCACCCCAGTTTACCATGGTATGACTTCCCTGAGTAGATAACTCTTAATACTGCATGTTGGTCGGTAGTCTTAAAAACTATTCAGTTTGGGTTTCCCTAGGTTTGGTTTTTGGTTTGGTTTGGTTTGGTATTTTTGTTTCACTCGTCTCTATTCACACCTCCTTCAGTGGGGTGAGTTCCAATTGCAGATTTGCCATGTGGTCATTCCTTTCAAGATTCTAGTGGGCATATGCACATACAAAAAAATAAAATCTCCAAGGAAAAAAAAAATTGCAAAAATGCAGCTTTGTAACTGATACCAGAAGTGTTCATTTCCTGCTCATAAATTTCATCTTATTTAATTGCTAAACACAATATGAACAAAATGATCACAAGTAACTGAACACAATAATCTTAATTTTTTTGTAAACAACTCACTAAATGAAATATGCTTCCATAAAGCCACCAAATCACTGCAGGAAGAAACAAGGCATTCACAAACACCTACTTCTTGGTATGGATAATTGACAAGCAGGCTAAACTTGTCAGGAAGGGGAAATCTAACAGTAGAAAAAGCATGTAGAAAGCAATCTGAATTTTTGCTACATTGAAATTACATTTTTAAATGGTCATTGCATCTTTAAAGCCATAGTTGAACAATTGCTCTGCTCTGTACCACTTCAGGGAAACATAAGCAGACCCAATAGAAAAGAAGCTATAAAAATGCAAATTAAATTTGCAATCACCTGAACACTGGTTGTTTTGGGTTTTTGATTTCGTTTGTTTGTTTGCTTGTTCTGTTTTCCACAGGACTAAGGTGTTAGCAAGCTCAAATAGGCATTTAAAATGTTGGATTTCAAAAGGCAACTGGAAAAATAGCCACAGGTCTGGGAAATGATGGTGCTTTAGAAGTTGTACTATCTAGAGTAAACACAACCAAATGTGGCAATTAACCGTTTCTGAAAACAGGAGATTTCAACAGACAGTAAATATTCTTATTAAAATAAAAATAAAAAAATATTACCTTAATAATAATATTATTTTTAAAATAGTAATACCCTCACACTGAAAACTCCATGGCCAAATGGAAATAGAAATCATTATACTTCCTTGTGTGAAAAAAACCTACATTGTGAGTACAATAGCAAGTGCCAGGGCCAGGAAAAAATACTTGTTTATGCAGAGAAGGTTTTGTGCCATAAGGATACCAGAGGAGTTCTTATTACAGGGCAAATAGAACTAATTCAAATTTCTGACAGGAAGAAATAGCTTTGAGAAGATGGCATACTGAAATCTCAAAAGGGACGCATTTTATGTTTCTTTTATCTCTGGAAGCAGAAACAGGCTAGAATCAAACAGAAGGCAACATAGCAGTAAAAGTTGTGTGGAGTGAAGAGAGGTTATATAACAAAGGACACACACATTCCTTGAAGGTAGTAAAGCTCTTTAGGCATTTATAAACTCATCTTATGCAAGAGGTATTCCCTAGGACTCAGCACTGAAACCAGACTTGTTTAACATCTTTATCAATGGTCTGGATGAAGAGATGAATTGAACCCTTAGTAAGTGTACAGAGGATGCCAAGCTAGGTGGAAGTGTTTTTCTGTTTGAGGGTAAGAAGTCTTTTTAGAGGGATCTAGAAAGACTAGGTCCATGGGCCAAGACCTATTTTATGAGTTTCAGTAAAGCCAAATACTGGTTTCTTCATTTTGGGTAGTAACAACCCCTGGCAGTACTACAGACGTGGGGAAGGTGGCTTGGAAGCTACTCAGCAGTAAGAGTTGTGGAGATGTTGATTGATAATCATCTGAATACGAGCTATCAGTGTGCTCATGTGGCCAATAAGGCCATCCTGGAATAGTGTAGCCAGTAAGACCAAGTGATTTTACCCCTGTAGTTGGCACAGGTACGGCTTTATCTCAAGCACTATGTTCAGTTTTGGGCACCCTGTGATAAGAAAGACATTGGGATGCTTGTGCATGGTCAAAGAAGTTGAAGGGCCTGGAGCACAAGTTTTATGAGGAGTCACTAAGGGAACTGAGGTTGTTCAGCCTAGAGAACAGGAGGCTGAAGTGAGATGTTATTGCTCTCCATTATTACCTGAAAGGCAGTTGTAGTGAGGTGGGTGTTGGTCTCATTTCCCTAGAATATATTCACAAAACAAGAGAAAATGGCCTCAGGTTGTGTCAGGGGAGGTTTCGACTGGATATTAGTAAAAAATTCTGTGCACAAAGAGTGCTAACACACTTGAACATGATGCCCAGGGAAATGGTGAAGTCTGCATCCCTGGAGGGATTTAGAGTGCTGTATACATAGTGCTTTAGGGTTATAGTTTAGTCAAGGATTTGTCGGTGTTAGGCTAATGGTAGTCTTAAAGTTCTTTTCCAGTCTAGGCAATTCTCAATGTGATTCCATGTGCTATGATAGATGTATTACACCAAGTTCATTAGGCTCCAGGCTATAGTGGAATCCTACTCAAGATAGTTGTCTTGATGAAAAATTACAAAGTTTGCATTTCTGCAAATTTTCCTACTGATATTCAAAGAAAGCAAGGAAAAGCCAGTGTGAAAAAGAAAATGTTGCTTATCTTTCCAAGCATAATCACCTCTAGGTGAATGACACCTAATATATACTTTCAACTGGAATGACATTTATAGTGCGCTGGACCTTTTTCATTTGCTCTTACCTCACTAATAACTGTTTGGACCAAGAGACCATTAAAGTTGATGGAATTACCACAGACTTGAAATTGTGAATCCAGTCCCAACTCTCCTCTACATAACTTACAATGGCTTGAGAAAATGACCGTCCTTCTGATGAGTAAATTAACCTACTTATCATTATTAAATGTTTGCTTCATTACTTTAACATACATGATTTTAAAAACAGCCTAACAGACACATCATGTTTATTGTACCCACAGCACTAAGTGTTAAGAATTAATAGGGATTTCATGATGAATAATTATTCAAGTTAACAGTATTTTCCTTGTGGAGTTCTTGTGAGTTACCCCATAAATATTAAAACAGGGACTGTAAACATTCATGTTGAAAAGAACTTCATTACAGGGCTCTCAGAGAAATATTTTCCTGTCCACTATATCACAATGATGTAAAGTTTGGAACTTTTAAAAGAATCTCTCTACCTGCAATTCATCAACTCTGATAAGTTATCTCTTATGCTGCAAGAATTAGTTTTCCTGCAAATTTTGAATTTAAGTCACCTATACTATGCTTAATGAGGCCAGATCTGAATCTCCAGTTTCATAATCACACTTTACTGTTGCTCTATAAGTAATGAAATATTTGCAATTAAACAGTGCAATATGTAGACAGTTGGAATATATTGCCCCAGTAACTTTAGTCAGGATGCCAAAGAAATGCAGATACAATGTTCTAATTGCAGTAAAGAAGTGTGTAATTCTCGAGATAACTACAAGACTATGCTGTTATAAACATTGCCTACTCTTAAAATTATGCTTATTTAGAAATGCATATTCTGTAGCTCACTACATCCTTTTAAAGACAGTACACCAAATAAATGAAAGAAGTCAGCAGCTGTTAACCTAAAATCCTGGATTAACGTTTGATATCTTTGTCTGAATTCAGCAGTAGATGCTATTCAACCATTGCTTTTTGTTTCCAAAAGAAAGCTCAGAAGAAAGGAAGAATACTGTCTCAAAATGATGTTTCCATATGTTCATTTCTGGAAAAGCCATAGTATGGTTGGAACTTCAAGTGACATAAGCATTTCTATTACATTACATATTTTTCTTATTATGTGGCTTTGAGGTGGAAATAAAACCCTAATATTCTGTTTTATGCACTCTTATCAGGACAAATATATTTGGAAAAAAACTTTCTATCTTTTGTTTGTTTTTTAAAAAATATGACTGATTTTTTGAAAGAAGGAGGTATTGGATAACTGCCTAAATAGATGTGATACTGCTCGCTTGCATAACATTTACATTTATAAACAATAAACAGCTGAATTCTGGTTCGTAAAACAGAAAGGCAAATCCAAAGTAACTTTGATTCAAATTACAGGTGCTACTGTTATAAATCTTGACATCTACAATAAAGATAGTTTCATCTTAATCCTACATTTCACTGTTCTTTGATGCTTAAATGATCTGAACATCTGAACATGTGCTTCTTTCATAAAATAGATGTAGATGTCATAATATTATCTCAGACACATATTCACTAGCTGCTGAGAAAACAAAGCACAGAGGAACAGGAATGGCTTCATATCAAAGGACTTACACTAGCCAGCTCTGAAAAATGCTTCAATGTCAAAATGTACCAAACACAAAAGTACATTTTACTCTGAGGCAACATCATATTCTTGCATGATGTTTCTGCTGTTTTCTTACAAGCCTTTACAATAATTTGTGAAGACACATTTGCTGCAGACAAATATGTCACTTAACTCTAACTACTAAAGTCTGAATAGAAATTCACTTGAAAAATCAGCCAACAATTAACATAGTACTTTGGAATATGTTTTCCTCAAATTCCTTGCAGGGAAAAAAAAAAACCAAAAAACCCCGTATGTGTGTTCTAGATTTTCCATTGCAACTGATAAAAAACTCTTGTGCTAGTGTTTGTTCTTTCAACAAAACTATAAGACCTTGGGATTTCTTACACTTTTTTTTTTTAATGCTTAATTATTCTTCCAAACCATCTCATGTATACAATAATGTTTTTATGTGAACGGATATAAGAGTGAAGCAGTATATCTGCTTAAATATGTTTTTTTAGAAGAATAGAAATTGATATAAAAATCCTAGAAGTTCTCCCTAGAGTCCTTAATATGGAAACCATTCCAAGCACTTAAAATGACTTGCCTGATAGCATAACAAAGTTCAAAACTGCAAAGACCTGGGGTTCACAAAAATAAATTAAATTCTGAAAGGAGTCAAATTGAGTTTTCAACCACATTATTTATCTTTTCACATTTTGTTGCTTTGTAACTTAACTAGTAATTGATTTGGAGTCAAAGCTAAATTAAGCTTAACAAAGTTACCACCTCTACAGGTATGAGCTTTGAACATTAGCTTCAGAAGGCTTTTTAGAGTACTTTGCATGCTTATGAAGGACACAGGGTAGAATATTGTTGCAGTTTGGGCTGGGTGCCCCCTGCTTCCTGTGTCCAGAGGTCCAGCCCAGTGGGTGGACACAGGAAATTGGGTATTTCTACCATAATTCTCTGCACCACTATGAGATCTAGTGCGAGGTCTAAGCACCTCCTCTTTCTTCCTCGCTGTCGCCCGGTAATGGGGGAGTTGTTGTCTCCCGGCCATGGGCCTGGCTAGGCCCAAGGCCACGGGGGATGGGCAGTCTCAGATCTGGCCAGCTGAGACTAGCCTAGCAGTGGGGAGGGGGGGGAAGAAGGAGCCCTGGGGGTCTTGGATGTACCCCCAGGTGGGGATGGGATTGTCTTGGGACTGTTTTGGGATTTCTTTTGTCACTCTGCTTTTGCCTTTCTGTAAAGATTCACCGCTTTTCCTTTAAACTTTCCATCACTTTTGCAATCCGTTTTGTTTTGAGTTGTTTTATTCTGCCCGTGATGGGGAGGGTTTGGAGGGGGGCTGCCTTAACCCATCACATTATTGTCTTCCCCCTCCCCACTGCTAGGGTCTGCGCAGCGGAAGCGTGCTGGGCCCATAACCCAGAGGTCGATGGATCGGAACCATCCTCTGCTACCAATAGTGTGATGGGTTAAGGCAGCCCCCTCCAAACCCTCCCCATCACGGGCAGAATAAAACAACTCAAAACAAAACGGATTGCAAAAGTGATGGAAAGTTTAAAGGAAAAGCGGTGAATCTTTACAGAAAGGCAAAAGCAGAGTGACAAAAGAAATCCCAAAACAGTCCCAAGACAATCCCATCCCCACCTGGGGGTACATCCAAGACCCCCAGGGCTCCTTCTTCCCCCCTCCCCACTGCTAGGCTAGTCTCAGCTGGCCAGATCTGAGACTGCCCATCCCCCGTGGCCTTGGGCCTAGCCAGGCCCATGGCCGGGAGACAACAACTCCCCCATTACCGGGCGACGGCGAGGAAGAAAGAGGAGGTGCTTAGACCTCGCACTAGATCTTATAGTGGTGCAGAGAATTATGGTAGAAATACCCAATTTCCTGTGTCCACCCACTGGG
Source organism: Picus viridis (assembly GCA_033816785.1). Lineage (NCBI taxonomy): Eukaryota > Metazoa > Chordata > Aves > Piciformes > Picidae > Picus > Picus viridis. The sequence goes on from CM066606.1 coordinate 48,785,244, forward strand.
TTGGACCTCTGGACACAGGAAGCAGGGGGGGCACCCAGCCCAAACTGCAACAAATATATTCATTAATTGCATCCCCTACTCATCTAAGCTGACTCAGGTGCACACTGCTGAAATTCCCACAGTACGTAACCAAAACACATTCTGTGTCAGTGTTTCTATTTGTACATCCCTCATTGTGTTCTTACTGTGACAGTTCTAAATTCTTCATTGCACAAGCACTGGATTTTAAATTACTAAATTCTCAGGCTGTTTCGTGAAGCTCAATCACTGGAGCTTCTCTTACTGACTTTCAGACAGATGTACATTAAATGCCTCTATCATTTAAGGAACTGATACAGAAACCTGCTTTAAATTTTGGTCTAATCTAGAAAAGGTGTTCATCACATGTATATCCTCCTTAACACATTGCTCTTATTTAACCTTCATGTCTCAACTAGGAAGCACTCTTTCCAATACATCTCTAAAGTAAAATAATTTTTTTGTCTATACCCTTAGTTGCAGGAGGGAATATGAGAAGGAACAGGTCAGCAGCTGTAGTCAACAAGTGGCTTAGAGGTTGGTGCAGTCAGAAGAATTTTGGGGTTTTTGATCTTGAAAAACTTTCTACTACACCAGGTCAGCTGGTAACAGATGGAGTACATCTGTCCCAGAGGAGGGGAAAGGTCACAGTACATGAGAATGGCCTGTCCCCCAAAGGTAAAAAGATTCTGGGAAGGGAATTAGCAAGTCTCATTGACAGGGCTTTAAACTAGCTTCGAAGGGGGAAGGGGCTGAAACCAGTCCCCCCAGACAGGAGTCTGAGGGTGGTAAGCTGGAGTCAGGGGCAAAACCAGAAGCCCAGCTGAAGTGCATGTACACTAATGCACGAAGTATGGGCAACAAACATGAGGAGCTGGAAGCCTTGTTGCAGCACGAAAGATATGATGTAGTTGCCATCACGGAGACGTGGTGGGATGACTCGCATGACTGGAGCGCTGCAATTGACGGCTACAGGCTATTCAGGAGAGACAGGCAGGGAAGAAGGGGTGGAGGGGTGGCCCTGTACATCAGGGAGGCTCTTGATGCCATTGAGCTAGAGATCAGGGATGATCGGGTTGAGTGCGTGTGGGTAAGAATTAGAGGGAAGACCAGCAGGGCAGACATGCTGGTTGGAGTCTGTTATAGACCACCCAACCAGGAGGATGATCTTGATGAAGCATTCTATAGGCAGCTTAAGGCTGTCTCAAGATCGCCTAACCTTGTTCTCGTGGGAGACTTCAACCTGCCTGATATCTGCTGGGATAACAACATAGCAGAGAGGAGGCAGTCTAGGAGGTTCTTAGAGTGCATGGAGGACAGCTTCTTATCCCAGGTGCTGCGTGAGCCTACCAGGGGTAAGGCTATGCTTGACCTCCTCTTCACCAACAGGGAAGGGCTGGTGGGTGATGTGGTGGTCGGAGGGTGTTTAGGCACCAGTGACCATGAGATAATTGAGTTTTCAGTATTCAGCCAAGCCAAGAGGGGGAGCAAGAAGACCTCCACTCTGGACTTCAGGAGGGCAGACTTCAGGCTACTCAAGGAGCTAACTCAGAAGGTTCCTTGGGAAACAGCCCTTAAAAACAAAGGGGTTCAGGAGAGCTGGACCTACTTCAAGAAAGAACTCTTGAAGGCGCAGGAACAGGCTGTGCCGGTGTGCCGGAAGATGAGCCGCCGGGGCAGACGGCCAGCCTGGTTAGGTAATGAACTTCTAAAGGAACTAAGGGAAAAAAAGAGGGTGTATTATCTTTGGAAAAAAGGGGAGGCAACCCATGGAATGTTTAGGGATGTTGCTAGGTCTTGTAGGAAGAAAATTAGGGAGGCAAAAGCACATTTGGAGCTCAGACTGGCCTCTGCTGTGAAGGACAACAAAAAGTCCTTCTATAAATATATTAATAGCAAGAGGAAGGGCAAGGAGAAGCTCCACTCCTTGGTGGGCATGGAGGGGAATATTGTAACAAAGGATGAGGAAAAGGCAGAGGTGCTTAACACCTTCTTTACCTCAATTTTTACTAGCAGGACAGAACGGCTTCCAGACAGCTGGCCTGCAGAGCTGGCAGAAGGAGCCAGGGAGCAGCATAGTTTTCCCCTGTTCCAGGATGGGACAGTTAGAGATCTTCTCAGCCGCTTGGACCCCCACAAGTCCATGGGACCGGATGGGATCCATCCTAGGGTGCTGAGGGAGCTGGCGGATGAGCTGTCCAGGCCGCTCTCCATCATTTTTCAGCAGTCCTGGCTCACTGGAGAGGTCCCAGAAGACTGGAAGCTGGCCAACGTGGTGCCCATCCATAAGAAGGGCCAGTTGGAAGAGCCAGGGAATTATAGGCCTGTCAGCCTGACCTCAGTGCCAGGCAAGATTATGGAGCGGGTCATGTCGAGTGCGATCACACAGCACTTACAGGATGGCCAGGGGCTCAGGCCTAGCCAGCATGGATTTAGGAGGGGCAGGTCCTGCCTGACCAACCTGATCTCCTTCTATGATCAGGTGACCCGCCTGGTGGACGTGGGGAGGCCTGTGGATGTGGTCTACCTGGACCTCAGCAAGGCCTTTGACACCGTCCCCCACAGCAAACTCCTGGCCAAGCTGGCAGCCCATGGCTTGGACAGGAGCACACTGCGTTGGGTTAGGAACTGGCTGGAGGGCCGAGCCCAGAGAGTGGTGGTGAATGGTGCCACATCCAGCTGGCGGCCTGTCACTAGTGGTGTGCCCCAGGGATCAGTGCTGGGCCCCATGCTTTTCAACATCCTTATTGATGATCTGGATGAGGGCATTGAGTCCATCATCAGTAAATTTGCAGATGACACCAAGCTGGGGGCAGGAGTTGATCTGCTGGAGGGCAGAGAGGCTTTGCAGAGAGACCTCGACAGGCTGGACAGATGGGCAGAGTCCAATGGCATGAGATTTAACACATCCAAGTGCCGGGTTCTGCACATTGGCCATAACAACCCCAGGCAGCGCTACAGGCTGGGGTCAGAGTGGCTGGAGAGCGGCCAGGCTGAGAGGGACCTGGGGGTGCTGGTTGATGGGAAGCTGAACATGAGCCAGCAGTGTGCCCAGGCAGCCAAGAGGGCCAACCGCATCCTGGCCTGCATTAGGAATAGTATGGCCAGCAGGAGCAGGGAGGTCATTGTGCCCCTGTACTCTGCTTTGGTTAGGCCGCACCTTGAGTACTGTGTCCAGTTCTGGGCCCCTCAGTTTAGGAAGGACATTGAGACACTTGAACGTGTCCAGAGAAGGGCAACAAGGCTGGTGAGAGGCCTTGAGCACAAGCCCTATGAGGAGAGGCTGAGGGAGCTGGGGCTGTTTAGCCTGGAGAAGAGGAGGCTCAGGGGCGACCTCATTGCTCTCTACAACTACCTGAAGGGTGGTTGTAGCCAGGAAGGGGTTGGCCTCTTCTCCCTAGCAACCAGCACCAGAACAAGGGGACACAGTCTCAAGCTGCAACAGGGGAAGTTTAGGCTGGAGGTGAGGAGAAAGTTCTTCACCGAGAGAGTGATTCATCATTGGAATGGGCTGCCCGGGGAGGTGGTTGAGTCTCCATCCCTGGAGGCGTTCAGGAGGGGACTGGATGTGGCACTTGGTGCCATGGTCTAGTTGTGAGGTTGTGGTTACAGGTTGGACTCGATGATCTTCAAGGTCTCTTCCAACCTTGGTAATTCTAATTCTATTCTATTCTATTCTATTCTATTCTATTCTATTCTATTCTATTCTATTCTATTCTATTCTATTCTATTCTATTCTATCTCCTATACACCTTGATCCTCATCCTGATTTGCAGTTTAAGGTCCTGTCACTGCTTCTTTTATTTCTTACCCAAACCACCAAGATTCTTGTTGAAATTTTCATCTCCTTTTTCCTTTTTATTAATTTTATCATTTTGTATATGTCATGGGCTGAGTTGAATCTTCTGATGATATTCAATACCTTACTGAACTCATGCCAGCTTTAAAATGAAAGTGCTGGTTGGAGCAAAGTATCATGAGGCTTGAAGTTTGTAACATGACACTCTTCCTGTTCCCAGCTGCTGTTTCTGGTTTATGGTTTTGAGGTGTTGGTCTTGCTTACTATGCTGGCTTCCCAGCAGGGGAAGAGTGTCAGTAGCTTTTGCTGCTGCTTCTGCATTTTGCTGATCTTTTCTCCAAATAGCCTAAGGTGAGTACGTATTGCATAATCTCATTAAATTCCTTATCTCAACCTAGAGTTTTTTTGTGTGTTACTTTCCCTTCTTTCTGTCTTGACAAAGCCTCCAACTCATAAGAGTGGGCTGTGTTAACCCAGGACAATATATGTTTTTCAAAGTTTTTTACAACACTGCTTACTCAGAAAAGCAGCTTATAGAGGGGAATACTAACACTGCCACACACCTCCCTCCAAAAAACAGTGCTGCGCCCCCACACCCCCACCATCCAACCATAAAACCCCAAACAGTCAAAGCAAATTTTCCTCCTTGCTGGTGTGATTCCCATAGGTCTGCCTTCTATTGTTACCTCTCTGATTTAATCATAGTTTCCCCGGTACATTACTCCTTTCCCCAGGTTGCTCTCAACTCACTTTTTCTTAGATTCTGCATCTTCCACATCTGTTGCCTCTCTTTATTAACAAGCCAAGTAACCCTATAGCAATAGTTCCCATAAAATACTGTCTAAATAGCTGCAAAACATCCAAAAGAACCATTCTCATACTATGTATTCTAAATAGACACTAAGCATCCTATTGCATCATGTCACAGACTTTAGAGTTCCATGATTATTGTTATGTCTAAATCATGTTGTTAGGTTATTTACTCTGTTAAAGCATCCTCTTCACCCTTATATCTAATTTTTTTTAACAATATTTATATCACACTTTTACAGGTTCAAGATACTAGTGGTTCCATTAAAATTTATCACTACATATCAAATAGACAAGTTATGTCATTCTGACCTCTACAAAGAAACAGAACTAGCAAGACAGTCAATTGTGAGATAAAGAAAAAAATGTGCAATAAATAACTAGGTATGGATATATTTGGGGGAAGGATAGGATTCCAGCAGAATTGTAATTACCATCTCAAGCCAGATTTGTTGTCTGTGATACCCCATTCAGCTGCTGTACCAGTAATGCAAATATGTCCTAACACTATCTAGTGCCTCTTCTGCAGTTAATTTCAAATTATTTATAGGTTGTCTTGAGAAGACAATGCATTAAGGAATTCAGAAAAACTTTAATATGTAGCATATCATACGTTTCTAGTGTGAAAGTGTTAACAATCAATTTCATGTAGCGTAATTAAACAGCAGTTACTTGTAAGGAAGACTACTATGAAAAGAGAGAAAGAGAGAAACTGATAGCCCAACAGTGCATCCAAAGGATGAAGTTTTTGTCAAGGACATGGAAAATGCACTGATCTACCAAGCACATATTTTCATGGCAGATGTCCTGCTGAAAACATAAGGCAAGAGGAATTTCTAAAGCACAGGTAAGACTCCCAAATGATCACATTAAGACTAAAATATCAAGTAATATCAAGTAATCAAGAAAAATTTTCTCCTTCATAACTACAAAGCCAGTGAACTTCACAGATAACAGATTTTAGGGGAGAAAGATGTGAGTACAAGCATTTATCCCTGTACCCCCAAATTGTTTGCCTTTTTTTTCCTCTCTCTTTTTTTTTTTTTTTTTTTTTTTTTTTTTTTTAAAGCTAAGCTAATATGACCCTGTGGGTATTCTTGTTGTCTGATACAGTAGGGATAGCAAGTGAAAGTTCAGTATGCAAACTTGAAATTAAGTATTTCAAATTGGCTAACGTGCAGAGTTACACTTGGAGTACTTTTTCCTTTGCTGTCAGACTAGAATCAGTAAATCTCCTGCTGGCAATCTTATCAGAGATGTGGACAAACTGAAGGAAGATCAGGGTTTATCTCTGGTAAAAACAAGAGGGACATCCTTGTGCCTTCATGTAAATGCTCTTCTAGACCAATATAGAATGTCTCATGACATAGTCCTTGGAGGAAAAAATATCCTTTCCCATCTATTAAATCTAAAATATATGTTGTGTATTCTACATATTTCTGTTTCACAAATCCTGGCAAACAGTCCTCCAGTGAGAAGTTTTATGCAAAAGTAACAAATGTGTCTTTATATTGATTGTGATGGGAAGCTCTTTATTTATTTGCAAAATCAGCTTATGTTAGGAAACTCAGGGAGATTAAGCATGCACTTAATTCTGGATATATTCATTTATTTCTGTGTCAGGGTGAGAGAGTTCTCCCCTCACACACAAAGAAACCGCAGCTAACTCAGTCGGAGAGGCAAATGAAATAAGCTGTATTTACAAGCAGAAATGGAATGCAGATGGATATGTACAAAAATATACAATCTTTACAATATATACAGAAATATACAGCAATGAATGTAATACAGAAGACCTACAGCCGGAGGAGGGTGTGCCCCCGGCCCCTGTCCCCCCTCCCCCTCCCTACCTTCCCTTTTTTTCCCAAAAAGGGTTAGAGAGAGAGAGAGAAAGGCAATTAAGGAGAAAATTCTGTTAGCTCAAAGTGTCTGCAAGAATTAGTTTTCTTATCTGGTTAGCTTTGTTAATTCAAGGTCGACTCTGTTCAGCAGTTGTTGCTTCAGAGAGAGAGAAAGCAGACAAGCCCACAGGAACAGAGAAGAACAGACTGAACTGACTCAAACTGATCTTAAACTTAAAAGTTGCATTCTACCAATCTACCAATGAAATTAGTTTAGAATATCTGAATGTTTTTCAAAACATTCAGCCAGAGTGTTCCATCAACTGTCCCTTTCTTAAAGGCACAGCCTAAAACAGTCACAATTTCACTGAAAAGATTTTCAATAGAACTTAAGGAGTCTAGGTACAGAAATCAAAGGAATGATGCTTGGTCTACACTTTTAAAACACAAGCAGAAGACTGAAAGTGCTATTGATGAATCAGAGTTTACAGACTAAACTAGAAACTGATCCAGAATTTGCAGTTCATAATCTTAGGTTATTTATGAGTTAAACACCAGGAAAATTAGTTAAAACTAATTTATTTGTTGAGTCAGTTTGGTTCTTGGTCACTTATTCATTTCTTTGTGTCTCGAGAAGTCAAATCTACTTGGATCCATAATTGGTAGATCATACTAATATCTTTGAAAACTTTAGTAAACTGAAATTTTTTTCTTTGATAATAGAAGTCTGGGTAACTACTATGGTGCCATGATGCCTTTATCCCTTGTTCAAATGTATTGCCTAGGGTTTAAGGTGTGTTAATATCATCTTGCAGATGTTAGCAAATGACTTCACCTGCAAAGATTCAGTCATAAAGAAATGTTATTTTTATCATATTAGGTGAAACAGCTTGGAATGCAAAAAACTTAATCCTGCCTGGCTTTCCTCAAAATTCTGTAGGAAGTGTCTGCTGTTAGTATCCTGACTTGTGGAGGTTTTCATCATATTTGCCAAAATAATCCCTATAGCCATTTACTTTGGCTGACATGACAATTTTTACCATGTGTAGAAGGATGAGGTAGTAAATATAAATTATTTATGAGCAAGATTTAGTTACTCATTACACACAGGAGCAGATTGACATAAGGTTGGCAGTGTTAGGTGCCTTGGTACAAGCAAAGAGTTCACAGTCTGGTGCCATAGTTAACCACCCACTTGATACAAAGAAAGGGCAAGCTTCATTCTTGTCATATGATATTCCACATGGTGATGCACTTAACTTGTATGTTTGCTATAATCCTGATACCACAGTTCTTTATTACAAACAATGAACTTTTTCATTACTATTTCTCTTTCTGACATGTATACAGAAATCACAGTATCACAGTATCACAGTATCACAGTATCACTAAGGTTGGAAAAGACCTCGAAGATCATCGAGTCCAACCTGTCACCACAGACCCCACGAGTAGACCATGGCACCAAGTGCCACGTCCAATCCCCTCTTGAACACCTCCAGGGACAGTGACTCAACCACCTCCCCGGGCAGCCCATTCCAATGGCGAATGACTCTCTCGGTGAAGAACTTTCACCTCACCTCCAGCCTAAACTTCCCCTGTTGCACCTTGAGACTGTGTCCCCTTGTTCTGGTGCTGGTTGCTAGAGAGAAGAGGCCAACACCTTCCTGGCTACAACCACCTTTCAGGTAGTTGTAGAGAGCAATGAGGTCGCCCCTGAGCCTCCTCTTCTCCAGGCTAAACAATCCCAGCTCCCTCAGCCTCTCCTCATAGGGCTTGTGCTCAAGGCCTCTCACCAGCCTTGTTGCCCTTCTCTGGACACATTCAAGTGTCTTGATGTCCTTCTTAAACTGAGAGGCCCAGAACTGGACACAGTACTCAAGGTGTGGCCTAACCAAAGCAGAGTACAGGGGCACAATGACCTCCCTGCTCCTGCTGGCCACACTATTCCTAATGCAGGCCAGCCAATCATTAACCCTGAGCACAAAGGATATGGAAATTCCATTCTAGTTACTCCAAGCTATCACAAGAAGAAAAACTAAAAACTATACAAACTGAAATGGTTGCATAACTTCCAGGGATCTTCTACTGCAGACTCCAGATTCCTCAATATGTGAATACACACATCTTGTATTCTGCTTTATTAGGTATGATAGAGTTTTAAAACAGAGAGGAAAACTACATTCAGAACATCCAAAAGAGTCCTATTCTTTTACATTTTGACTTTCTATAGAAAGCAGTGAATTTTTTATCTTCCCTGACTTTAGAAATTGCAGAGTTTCTGCAGAGTTGAAGAATTCTCTTTGGTATAAAAAGGAATCAATGGGTTTCACGCTTGACCCAAAGGGATTCTCTGTGCAGAGAAGTGAACATGTGCTCAAACAGTGCATCAATGGCTTCAAATATCAGAGTGAAGTTTGATATAAAATGGGAGGGATGAGGGGGAGGAGGGAAGTGGGGGTGGAGGGGTAATTGGGAAGATCCCAGAAGGGCAAAGTCCTATTCACAAGTGGTTGAAATTCATCAGAACAAAAAACCAAAATTGGTGTTCAGGTGACAAGAGAGACAGGAAAAGTCACACACCAACTCTAAGACATGAACAGAGCAGCTTGAAAGCTCTGACTGTCGGTTACCTGGAGAGTTCTTAAAGACATGTTCATGGCTTGTTATCTATGGCAGGAGAGCTGGAGGGGAGAAAAAGAAAAAGCTCAAGAGTCAGGGTTAAAAATTTCTCTAAAAATACCTCCACCCCTTGACTATTGAATAGAACTGGGTTTTATAAAAAAAATAAAATGAAATAAAATAAGAAATATCTAGTCTATGTTAACAGATATATGCACAACATACATGTATTGACAGACATGTATATGCATGCACACATACATGTATACCTATGCATGCATATACATGTATTTTTATTTATATACACACACATTGTGTAGAGATGTTTTAATATAAGTGAATATTCATTCAGGAATTTATTTTCTTAAGACAGATAACCTTGCATTTGCTTCATAGCTTCCCTGCAGGTCTTCTGGGGACCCCAACTCTGGCAAACATTCAGAACTACATCAGTCTCCACTAATTTATTAAACTGACTGGAAAATTCTATGATTAATATATATTCACAACTGTGTGTGGAATTTAAACCAACTTGATTCATGTGCAGTTTGGCAACGTCAGTGGGGCCCCCTACTGGCAATCAACTATATCTTGTAGCCTAACGTTAATTTACCTGAAGTAAACGGTTGAGGATATATCCTACAAAACATGCTTGAATGGAAGCAGACAAAAGGGTCATTCTGGTCCATGAATTCACACATCTATGAATGACCACTCTCCCATACCTGTAAGAAATTAAAGAAATTAAATAATGTCTGTGATAACTGAAAACTTTACAGTATAGGCTACCTTCAGTCAGGGCGACTTTTCTACCCTTTTTTTGTTTGTTTGTTTGTTTTGTTTTGTTTTTTTTTTAATTAATGATATTGCTACAGGAAGCATGAAGCTTACTCAGAGAGAAAACACCTTTCCTTGCATCAGCTGGAGAAAGAAATTTTATGATACCAAAAAATAATGTTCAGCATCCAAAAGCTTTTTTTTTTTTTCTAATCAATTTCCACAAGCTTTACTTCTGGTTCCAAACTTGCCTAATTGGCAGGGAACTGAGTCCAAAGAAAGGGAGTAATGAATTCAGAGAGCCCTTGATGAGACTCATATTCACATACAAGCTTCAGAAAAGGGCTTTGAGGGCCCTCCTCCAACTATGGCCAGTTGATGTTAGGGCAGCAATTGTGGAAAATTAGCTCTCTCCAGTTTCATTCTACCTTTGGAAGGAGAATGTGTAAACTCTGCATGCAGAGCCTGCAAAAGACTGTGAAGATCTTAAGGCAACTGATCTAACTAGTTAATCTAATTTATGAACCCCCAGTATAATGCAGGCTGAGAGAGGATGTGATTGAGAGCAGCTCTGCAGAGAAGGACTTGAGAGTAATGGTGGATGAAAAACTGTGTATGAACCAGCAATGAATGCTCACACCCCAGACGGACAACGATAGATATAAGAAAGGCAATTTTTTTATGATGGGAGTGGTGAAACACCAGAAAAGATTGCCCAGAGAGACAGTAGATGTCTCATCCCTGGAAGTGTTCAAAGTCAGGTTGGGCAGGGCTTTGAGCAATCTGTTCTGACTGAAGATGTTCTAGCTCATTGCAGGTGGTATGAGGTCCTTTAAAGATCCCTTCCAAGCCAATTTTTTTGTGGTTCTGATTATGTCTCAAACAAGGATATGAAAAGTCAAATTTAAGATAATTTTCTTCCTTGTGAACAGATCTTTTTAGATCTTTTTCTAGTTTTAGATGTAGAGGTTACAAGGGACAGATCACGTCTGCTAGACTACCCAACTGAAAGTGAGCAGAGATCAAATCTTATTTAACCAAAGTCTCTTGTTTTGTGAAAGAAAGAATAGTCTTGTTTTCTTGATCCTACTTGTTTTCTCCAGATTCTGATCACTTATGTTATTTCTCAGCTTCATCCCTATTTATGAGAGAGGAAGAGAAGAGTGGCTGCTTGGAAAATTATCTTTATGACAGTGTTTTGCAGTGTGAGTATTATATTAGCTCTGCCTTTTTATTTTCCTGTATGTGAGGACCTCAGCTAATTCAGGACTGAATCTTTAACAGTTCTCCATTGTTTAATGTCCCTTTCAAACTCAGAGTGAGCTGTTGTTTTTAGCTAAACAATTTGTCATACAAGTCAGGTAATGTGAAAAAAAGTGTACTTTTCAACTCCATAGAGGGGCTCCTGTCACATCTAAGCAGAATGTGCTTAAATTAAAGAATTAATCATGGCTTTCCATCTCTACCTGCTCTAATTTCCCTTCATAAATCATCTTCATTTATTACCTCCTTAATTGCCAAGTCATGACCTCCTGTTTTGTAACCTTTTCTTTTATCTCTTTATAACCCTAAATGATTTGCACATATCATCTTTAATTGACACCTCAGTGTGACATCAGCAAATGGAGAGGAAATAGACTACTGAGAACAGCACAATGTCCTGCTCATTCCATCTATTTTATTTCAGAAAAATACTGAGAGCTTTTGGGATTTTATATATGTCTTTTACAGGTTGTCCTTTGGTACAGAGAATTCTGAATTTAGCTCAGGAGAAAACTAATAGACTTCTTAAATCAGCAGCAAAGAAACTAAATTCTTTTTGTACAACTTGATGTCACTAGTAAATTTGTACAAAAGCATGTGGTCCCAAGGAGAAAATTTTCATTCTTACAGTCAAAATGAATTAGGGTACATTTGGTACCCTTTACCTTGCATTTTTCAATATGATGAGTATAAAGAATTCACATACCAGTAGCAGTAGAGAGTGTTAAATAGCTGTTTACCCTTTATAATACCATACATGCTTTGCATGTCTGACTTTGGTACAAGAAAAAGTCATGGAACAGATCTTCTTGAGCTCCATTATGCAGCCTATGCAGGGCAACTAGGTGTTAAGGCCAAATAAACAGGTGTTCACAAAGGGCAGATCCTTGGTGAACCTGGTTTCCTTCTATGACAATGCAACCTATTTATCGGATGAGTGAAAGGCTGTGGACAATGCTCACATGGACTTCAGTACAGCATTTGACACTGTCTCCCACAGCATCATCCTGGAGAAACTGGCTGTTCATGGCTTGGATGGGTGGTGTGGTAGTTTTAGGCTAAGCCTTTAAAATTTTTTCACAGATATTGAACAAAAAGTAGTAAAATGTAAATAAATCACTATTGGGTGTAGAAAAGGAAAATAAAGATAATTCTAAACAATCCCATTGGAGAGATATCTACCATGGCATTCAGCTAGCAAGCTGACTCAGGTTTGGCACCAGGGACCAACAGCCTTGGAAGGCACTTCACTCTACTTTCCTTGTCAGGCTACGGGAGTGGCAGGACCCCAGCAATCTCCGAGCAGACAGTGAGGTCTGGCATAGCTGCCTTTTCACATGCCTGCCGGCTCGTGACCGTGACGTCAGCCATGGCAAATTTAAAAAGCAGTCGGGGCTTGCGTGGGCTTGCATGTAGCTAGCAAGCTGCTGTGCTCTCACTCAGCTGCAGCCAGCTGTATGCCCTACAGCACTATTTTATTCTTTTTTTCCAGTAGGTCACATGGCCAAGGATAGGGATGGTTGCAACTCACAACAAAGCTGCCTTCAAAAGACCAGTGTCGATCCAAACTGAGGTGGAACATAAGCAGGTAGGTGTCCAGGTATCTGGCTGCATAGAGTGCAGGAGCCTGGCACTTGAAATGGAGGGTAGTGGAGGCAACACCTGCATTAGGTGTGAGCAGATTGACTATCTGCTTAACCTAGTGGCTGAACTGAAGGAGGAGATTGCTAGACTTAGAACTGTAAGGGAATGTAAAGGGAGTTGAACTTGAGTAACCAGACTCTGCAGGCTCCCTAGCAGAAGCTGGTTACCCAAAAAGCTGTGGGGAATGGACGCAGGTTGCTCTTAACAGATGTAGAGTGAAAGCTCCTTGCCTCCCCTCACCTTCCCCATTGCCCTTGGAAAAGCAAGTATGGGGCACTGGAAGTTGAGGGTGAGGTGATTCTGATGTCAGAGGACACACCATCTGAGGTGTTGCCTAAGGCAAAACAGTCTAAGGTAAAACAGCCTGCTCCCAGCATCAGGACTTCTTCACTCAAAAAAAAGAGGAGGGTAATTGTTATTGGTGATTTCCTTCTGAGGGGAACAGAGGGCCCCATATGTCAGCCAGATCCTTCTCACAGGGAACTTTGTTGCCTTCCTAGAGCCCAGGTCTGGGACGTTACCAGAAGGCTGCCTAGTCTGGTGCAGTCCTCTGGTTACTATCCCTTAATAGTTATGCAGTTAGGGAATGATGATGTTGCAACCAGAACCTCCAGGGCTATAAAAAATTACTTCAAGGCCCTGGGAGAACTGGTTGAGAGGTCAGGGACACAAAAAAAAATTTCATTAATACCCTTAGTTGCAGGAGGGAATACCAAAAAGAACAGATCAGCAGCTGTAATTAACAAGTGTCTTAGAGGCCGGTGCTACCAAAAGAATTTTGGGTTTTTTGATCTTGGGGAACTTTCTATGGCACCACGTCAGCTGGCAACAGATGGAGTACATCTGTACCAGAGGAAGGGAAAGATCATGGTATATGAGGATGGCCTATACCTCAAAGGGAAAAAGATTCTAGGAAGGGAATTGGCAGGTCTTATTCACAGGAGATTAAACTAGATTTGAAGGGGGAAGGGGCTGAAACCAGTCCCCCCAGGGAGGAGTCTGGGGGTGGTAAGCAGGAGTCAGGGGTGAAACCAGCAGCCCAGCTGAAGTGCATGTACACTAATGCATGAAGTATGGGCAACAAACAAGAGGAGCTAGTAGCCTTGTTACAGCAGGAAATTTATGATGTAGTTGCCATCACAGAGATGTGGTGGGATGACTCACGTGACTGTAGCACTGCAATTAATGGCTACAGGCTCTTCAGGAGATACAGGCAAGGGAGAAGGGGTGGAGGGGTGGCCCTGTACATCAGGGAGGCACTAGATGCCATAGAACTAGAGATCAAGGATGACCAGGTTGAGTGCTTGTGGGTGAAAATTAGAGGGAAGACCATCAGGGCAGATATCCTGGTTAGAGTCTGTCATAGACCACCCAACCAGGACGAAGAATTTGATGAATCATTCTATAGACAGCTAGAGGCTGTCCCAGCATCTCCAGACCTTGTTCTTATGGGCAATTTTAACCTGCCTGATATCTGTTGGGAACTCAATACAGCAGAGAGGAGGCAGTCTAGGAGGTTCTTAGAGTGCATGGAGGACAGCTTCTTATCCCAGGTGCTACGAGAACCTACCACGAGTAAGGCTCTGCTTGACCTCCTCTATTACCAACAGGGAAGGGCTGGTGGGAGATGTGGTGGTTGGAGGCTGTCTGGGGTCCAGTGACCATGAGATAATTGAGTTTTCAATATGCAGTCAAGCTAAGAAGGGGAGCAACAAAACTTCCACTCTGGACTTCAGGAGGGCAGACTTCAGGTTACTCAAGGAACTAACTCAGAATGTTCCTTGGGAAGCATCTCTTAAAAACAAAGGGATCCAGGAGAGCTGGACCTACTTCATGGAAGAACTCTTGAAGATGCAGGAACAGGCTGTACCAATGTGCCGGAAGATAAGGTGCCAGGGCAGACGGCCAGCCTGGATGGGCAATGGGCTTCTAAAGGAATTAAGGGGAAAAAAAGAGGGTGTATCATCTTTGGAAGAAAGGTGAGGCAACCCATGGAACGTTTAAGGATATTGCCAGCCCAGAGAATGATGGTGAATGGTGTCACATCCAGCTGGCAGCCAGTCATTAGTGGTGTCTGCCAGAGATCATTGCTGGGCTCCATGCTCTTTATTATCTTTATTGATGATCTGGACAAGAGGATTGAGTCCATCATCAGTAACTTTGCAGATGACACCAAGCTGGGGGCAGGTGTGGATCTGTTAGAGAGTAGGAGAGCTCTGCAGAGGAACCTTGACAGGCCTGACAGATGAGCAGAATCCAATGGTATGAGATATAACACATCCAAGTGCCCAGTTCTGCACATTGGCCACAGCAACCCCATGCAGTGCTGCAGGCTGGGGTCAGAGTGGCTGGAGAGCGGCCAAACAGAAAGGGACCTGGGGGTGCTGATTGACAGTAGGCTGAGCATGAGCCAGCAGTGTGCCCAGGTGGCCCAGAAGGCCAATGGCATCCTGGCCTGCATCAGGAACAGTGTGGCCAGCAGGAGCAGGGAGGTCATTCTGTCCCTGTACACTGCAGTGGTTAAGCCACAACCTGAATCCTGTGTCCAGTTCTGGGCCCCTCAGTTTAAGAAAGATTTTGAGCTGCTGGAATGTGTCAAGAGAAGGTCAACAAAGCTAGTGAGGGGTTTGGAGAACAAGTCCTATCAAAATAGAATGGAGGATGAAGGGATTAAGAGCAGTCCTGCAGAGAAGCACTTGGAGATTGTGTTGGTTTAAGCTGAGTGCCTCTTATTGCTGCCACACAAGTTATACCTGCGATGTCCCAAGGGTCCAGCCCATTGGGTGGACACGGGAAGCTATGTATTTCATCCCATAATGCCCTGCTCCCTATAAAACCATCTGCAGGGTTCTACACTTCCTCTTCCTTCCCTCACTGCTCCTGTGGAGATGGTCCCTGTCTGGTAATGGGGGGGGAGGTAGTCATCTCAAGGCCTCTTGGGCCTAGCTAAGCCTAAGGATGGGAGGAGAAGGGGGAAGGGCAGTCTCAGTTCTGGCCAGCTGAGATTATCCTAACAGTGGAGGTGGGGGGAAGAAAGAGTCCTGGGGGTTTTTGGGTGTACCCTCAGGTGGAGAGAGGGAAGTGTTGGTATGCTTCTGGGTATGTTTTGGGACCTCCTTTTGTCACTGGGCTTGTGGTTCTCTGTAAAATATTCACTGCTTTTCCATTTAAACTTTCCATCACTTCTGCAATCTGTTTGTCTGAGTCTCATTTTATTCTGCCCATGGTGGGAGGGAATGAAGGATCGACCCTTCAACCCATCACAGAGGTTCTAATGGCTCAAAAACCGGACATGAGCTGGTAATATGTGCTTGCAGATGAGATAGCCAGTCACATCCTGAGTGGAATCAAGAAAAGCATGGTAGGTTGAGGAAGGTGATTCTGCTGTTTTACCCCACTGTGGTGAGACCTCACCTGCAGTACTGTGTCCTGCTCTGATGTCTTCTGCACAAGAAGGACTGTTCGACTAGATCCGAAGGAGGACCACAAAAAGTAATCAGAGTGCTGAAACACCTTTGCTATGAAGAAAGGCTGAAATTAGGGTTGTTTAGCCTGAAGAAGAGAAAGCTTTTGGCAGAATTTATTGAGGTCTTTCAGTACTTGAAGGGTTCTTAGATGAGAACAGACTTTTGAGTAGCGCCTGTAGTGACAGGACAAGAAGCAACGGTTTTAAACAAAACTTTCAAACTAGATACAAGAAAGAATTTCTTTTATGATGAGAGTGGTGGAACACTGGATGCATTCAAAATGCCCAAAGTCTAAATTGCTATATGAAATAAAATAAAAAAGAAATTAAAACCAAAATCAAACCAAACAAACAAAAAAATGAAAAGCAGCAACAACAAAAAAATACAACAAAACAAAACCAACCAACCAAGAAAAATCCTTCAATTACTTCATATTTCTTCATACTCCTCTACGTTACTCTGATTTAGTCTCTAATGTGGCCATAAAATGTCAGGCATGTTTAGGTGCAGAAAGACTCATCTTCAACATTTCTGTTTACATTTAAGTGAAATTTGTTTGCCTGTTGTGTCAGTTGACCACAGCTGGGAGCCCAAAGGAAGTAAGAACAATAACTGGTGAAAGAGTTAAAGGAGAAATTACCTGTTTAATTTCCCTTTCTTTATATTCATTGTCACAGTCCATTTAGACCTTTCAAATTTACAGGAAACTTACTTTGTAAATTAAACTTTATTTTATGAGCTCAGTAGGAAATATAACAAGCAAAACAAATCAGGATTCAATCCCCTTTGCACAGACTAGCCATTTATTCATTCACCGCTTAAGTTACAAGGTTTAATCACTTATAACCCATAAATCTTATCTCTTGTGTCTATGAGAAAAACAGTTACCCAGATGACTATGAGAGTGCTCATCCTTTCTCCTCAGTAATAATGCAAGTGTCCCCTATATCACACCAGGAAGCACAAAAGCCTCAGCAGTCCAGCTGGTGTGGGATGTGCTTCAAAACATTTGGGTAAAATGACATTCTTATATTTTCCATTATGGAAGTTTGCTCTATACCATTTCAGTGAGTTAACAGATTGAAAAACTGTACAATGATCAGTATGAAAAGATTATGGCTGCAGAAGATAGTAATCTGAAAGTGATAGTGATAGTCTTTTAGCTCTTTCTGGCCATGTGTCTTGGTTAGGTGGTGCTCTTGCTTTGACCTAATGGTGTCTCTTCCAGCATACATCAGGCCTTAACCTGAGTTTTGTTAGCCAAAATCTGAACAGGATTTAAGTGAAAAATAACAGTCATGAATTATCTTTGAGGGTATACAGAAAGCACTAATAAACAAAAGCAAGTTATGTTCCACTCATTTTTACTACTGACACAGAGATCCCAACATTCTTAGATATAGAAGTACCATATGCATTCTGGTTGACTTCATTGATAGAAGCATTGTGCACTTAAAATTCAAGAATTCACGTTTTGCAGCTAGTCAACAAAATAAAAGGAGAGCTTGACTGCATTGAATCAAAGCAGGGAAATAAATTCTAATTATATTCCCAACATTTAAAAAAATAAAGACATAGCAGCTCTCTTTTGTACAACAAAAGGTAGCTAGAAAGAAGTTTGGGAAGTATGAAGGAATTATGAGGGAATTCTGGGTATTTTCACATCGAAATTTTGAGCTGCATCAGCTGATGTTTTTCAGTACAGGCTGCACTTGCAGCCCAGAAAGCCATTCATAGCCTGGGCTGAATCAAGAAAAGTATGATCTTCAGGTCAAGGGAGGCAATTCTCCCCCTCTACTCCACTCTGTTGAGACCCCACCTTGAGTACTGTGTCCAGTTCTGGTGGCCCTATTACAGGAAAGATAGGGATGTGTTAGACCATGGCCAGAAAAGGGCCATGAGCAAGATCAAAAGGCTGGAGCAACTCTACTATGGAGACAGACCGAGAGAGAGATGGGGTTTTTCAGTCTGGAGAAGAGAAGGTTCTGAGGAGACTTCATTGTGACCTTCCAGTATCTTAAGGGGGCCTACAGGAAAGTTGGTGAGGGACTTTTTAGGATGTCAGGCAGTGATAAGACTAGAGGGAATGGAGTAAAACTAGAAGTGGATAGATTCAGATCGGATGTTAGGAAGAAGTTCTTCACCATGAGGGTGGTGGCACACTGGCACAGGTTGCCCAGGGAGGTAGTGGAAGAGCTATCCCTGGAAGTTTTTAAGGCCAAGCTGGATGGGGATTTGAGCAACCTGATCTAGTGTAAGGTGTCTCTACCCATGGCAGGGGGGTTGGAACTGGATGATCTCTGAGGTTACTTCCAACCCTGGCAATTTTATGATCCTATGATATTTTGTTTGCTCTTAGCCATTTCTTCTTTCATCAGGTAGCACAACAATTGTCTATTTTCTGTCTACATACATACATCCTGACCTTCTTCAAGTAGAAGAAATAATCATAAAGAAAACTTCCTCTCCTCAGGAGAGAGACACAGACAGACAGCTTTTTCTCTCTTTTGTGTATTATTGAACAGTCAAAGTTAATTCATCCCTCTGTAGAAGGATGCATACTTTTAAAAAAATAAAAATTGGATGGGGTTAAATATAGAAATGAATAGGATAATGAAATTTTTCAGAACTCTGACATTTTTCTGACTCCTAAGCTATCTTGTCCCAAACATATTTACTACAGGTTACATATGCAGTTGCCTTCATTTAGCTGAATGTTTAATAGATGCTAGTTAAAACAGTAAGTTGACTAGAAGGATAAGCATTTACAATGTAGAACTGTAGCAGCAGAATAACCAGTTATTTAACAGTCTTTATAGAGTGGATATGACCTATATTCTAATTTGAGCAGTTTAATAGCCTAAGAACCCTTAAGAAATTCCCATTCTGCCTGTACATTTAATGTAACCCTATTTTATATCATGTAAGTCATCCCAGTGATGAAAGATTATCAGTATCTTTGGCTGTTAAGCATTTGCTGCTGCACCTGGTAGGTATAATAGCTGTTAAATAGCTTTCTAAGTATTGTACATGCAGAAATGTAGAGAGTAGAAATGTAGAGAATGTAGAAAGGTACAAAAATGGTGAAGAGTTAATCACTGTCATTGCTTTTAGCTAACAGCTCACTGAATTTAAAAAACAAAAATCAACCAAACAAACCCAAACCAAAACAAACCAAATTAAAATCAACAAACATAAAACCCCCACACGTATTATGAAGTATTAAATGTATGCCTTTAATGTCATCATAATAAAGTGATAAGAGCCTTTTGTGTTTAGACATACACAAATAAGATTTGATCTACCCACAAAAGATTAGCTGACTACAAATTTTTAAGTAGAAAACCAAGTTTTTTCACCAGTCTACCAAAATAAACTCCGCAGTATATTAATTATTTCTAGGTCCTTCCTCTAATCTCCAGTCTCAAACAAAAATGTATGATGACTTAAAAGAGAATTTCCCTAGGGACAATGTAAAAGCAACTAAGTGGATGAGTCTGAGCAATGGCCTCCAATTACTGTGTCCAGCAGGTCTAGGAAAATTCTTCTACCCCTCTACTCTGCTCTGCTGAGACTGCACCTGGAATACTGTGTCCAGTTTTGGGCTCCCCTGCTCAAGAAAGACAGAGAACTGATAGAAAGAATCAAATGGACAGCCACAAGGATGATTAGAGGACTTGAGCACCTCCCCTATGAAGAGAGACTGATAGCCCTGGGGCTGTTTAGTCTTGAGAAGAGAAGACTGAGATGGGAACTGTAGATATCGGTCCAATGGGATTATTTAGAATTTATCATTACTTTCCTTTTTACATCCAATGGTAATTTATTATGTGGGGATCCAAGCAGCTAAGCAGGTCTCTAACTACAGAACAGAACAGAACAAAGAGATTTATGGGAAGGGGTAAAAAATAAAAAGAAAAGATGATAAGAAAAAAAAAAAAAAAGGGAGGAGGTAAATCTACTGAGTAATAATTTGGAGTCAGTTTGGAAATAGAGAGGTAAAATTTTCTTTAAACAATAGTAATAACAGGAAGGATTCACAAGTGTAAGGAGCAAGAAAGGATAGGGAAATATACAAAACCTACAGTTCTTTGGAGAAACATGGATGCAGCAGGGAGGAATTCCAGGCCTGACCACGTGGCAGAGAACCAGGAAGCCAGCAGCAACTCATAGTCCTCTCGTCCAGGCAAGGCAGAAGCCTTTATATTTTTGCTGGACAGGGAGGGAGAGTGCAACAGACTAATTTGGTTTGCCAGGGGGAACTGCCCTCCAGGGGAAGAAGAAAGGAACCAAGACCACCTGGATCAGGTTTCCTTAATCCCTGGGGAGAGCAGGGCTCTCACAACAGCACACACCCTCCTCCCCACCTCCCCCCACCTTTCAGGAAGGGTGTAACCCATCACACCAACAAATCCAAGGCAGTAATCACCAAACCTCCTTATCTTGTATCTAAACCAAAAGAATAGCTTTCTACTGCTTCCTGTTCAAGTTTTGTGGAAAAAATTCTAGGCACAGCCTGAGACTACCACAATGAGGAAAAACAAGGGGAGGTAAAATAGATCACAAAATATAGAGTACCTGAAAATTAAGATCAAGCAATGTGAGAAATTAGTAAAAAGGTATGGACAAAGCAGCTGTTGCAACTGAATGTGGAAGCAAAAAACCACAGAGAGATTATTCTGAGGAGAAAAGTCTCATGAAACTATTTTCTTATTGCTGCTTACTATAAAATCTGTGCAACAGTCAGAGAGAAGGACCAACTATTCTAATAAGCTCTAGATAGTTGTATTGGGTTGGGACACCAATGCTCCCACCACAGGCAAAAGAAAGACTCAGACAAAATGTATTGCAAAAAAATGGTGGAAAGTTTAAATGGAAAAAAACAATGAGAGTTTTACAGAAAACCACAAGCACCATGACAAAAGAGAGAACCCAGGACATACCCAAGAACATCCCATCCCCCACCTGGGGGTACACCCAATAACCCCCCAGGGCTCTTTCTTGCCCTGCAACCCAGCCTTGGGCCTGGGCAGGCGGAAGGGAGGCAGCATTTTACCTAGGCAGCAACGAGGGAGGAAAGAGAGCAAAAGAACCCCCACGCTGATATTTTATAGGGGAGCAGGGCATTATGGGTGAAATACCTGGCTTCTTGTGACCACCCACTGGGCTAGGCCCCCTTTTGGAGCCTCCCAGGTGTGGCCTGTGAAGTGGCATCCAGGCCGGCACCCAGGCTAAACCACCACAATAGTAATATCAGTTATGAACAAATTTCTCTAGAAAAACCTATGTTGCTAATCTACACAACTGAAACTATTGAGAAGCATCCACTAATTCAAATTTCAGATGCATTCTATAAAGTAAGCTTTGTATTTGGTCTTTTTATGTGCTTGTTTAAAACATTATTCTTAACAGGACTGTTTCCTTTGTGTCTAAAATGGCATCAAACAAAAACTTTTTAGGTATTTGTCAGACATGTTGTTTACTATTTTAGTTATTTTCTCTAATTATAGTTATTTTCCCTAATTATGCATATATTCATCATTATGGATATACTGTTTCTGCTTTATGTTCTAGTGCTTCCCAGATTATTAATTTAAATAATATTTAAAAAAAAATAAAATAGATATTATGAAGATATTTTATTCAGCAAATATAAAGGTGTGGCAAGGAAATGTGAGTGAAAAATAGTAATCACTTGTGTTTCATAGCCTAAAATGACTAGAAATATTGGCCAAGGTTAGAAATGTATAACTTGGCTTTTTGGAGTATCTAATGAGAATAAAGTAGTACATATAAGTTGTGGTATGGCCCTGACCTAAGGGTGAGATGCCCACCAAAGATGGTCTATCACTCCCCTCCTTAAGTGGACAGGGGAGAAATGAAAAATATAGCAAAAGCCAGTAATAAGACAGAACCAGTCTTAATGCCAATAATAAGCAAAGGCAAAAGACTGTGCTGAAGTGAAAGCAGAGAGAGAGATGTTAGTTTCTGCTTCCCATCATCAGGATGATGGTCGGTCACAGGAAGCAGGGTTCTCTAAGCTTGGTGGTTCCTTAGGAGGATAGATGCCATGAATTAATCCCCCCACTTCCTTCTTTCACTTCATTCTTGTGTCTAAATTGATGTCATATGGCATGGCCAGTCTGAGTCAGCTGGCTCAGCTGTGTCCCCTTGCAAGATCTTGCCTACCCCTCAGCATACTCTTGGGGCAGGGAAATGTTGAAAAGACACAGCCTGGATACTTATTTAACAGTAGCCAAAACACTGCTGTGTTATCAACTACTGCTGCAAAACACAGCATTAGAAAGATGCTGTGAGGAGAATTAACTCCAGCCCAGCCAAACCCAATATATAATGGAAACACTGGGTACAGCACTGTCATAAATATATTCATTGCTCTTTCTCCTTGTTTTTGTAGTTTCAGTGCTGGAGGATATACTCTTGTCTGGTGGCTAATATAGAATCTAATATAGAATAGAATGACAGTGATATCTGAAGAAGATACAGAAGAAATAAGAATTTTCCCAAAGAAAAAAATGTTAGTGTTTCCTGATGCAAGTTGCCTTTAATGAGAAGAACATTTTCCTTCAGTGAGATTCCTCTAGATGGAGAAATACCTACCATTAACATTTCTGGAGCAGCAGGATGGGCACAACTGTTTCGTAGTCACCTTCACCTGGTGATGAGTTTTCAGGCAAATTTGTTTGAGTTTATGCATGCATCTCTAAATTAATATTAAAACTATATACAGGCTAAGCCATGTTGCCTACTTTTATTAGTCATAGGGAAGAACTCAGAGAAGGAGTGTTTTCTCCTTTGCCTTGAATACTTTAGCTGACAGTAACACTTAATCTCAGCTACAAATAAGTAAATTAACAAAGATCACTTGAAAATGTATTGTGTGGCAAACAACTTCAATATACACATTTTTTTCTGTTTTCAGTATATGCATGTTCATTTATGGTACCTGAAAATAGGTGAGACTGGCAAATTTAATAGTTGCTTTGCAGTTTTCAGCTACACTGGCATCTGATTTGTTCCACTGATATCCAAAAAAATTCATAGCTAAGTTGCTATATGTAAACATTAGACATGCCTGACATAATCACAGAGAAGTAACTGATAAATAGACATTTTTCCCCCATGTTCACAAAGCATTCATTAATCATAACTTATTTCTAACATATTTTCTATTTTCATATTTGCACACATACATACAAATATTTCATAGAATCATAGAATGATTAAGGTTTGAAAAGACCTCTAAGATCTAACATAGAATAGCAAGACAGTGGTATTTGAAGAAGATAGACAAGGAATAAGAATTTTCCCAAAGAAAAAAACATTAGTGTTTCCTGATGCAAGTTGCCTTTAGTGAGAAGAAAATTTTCCTTTCAGCTCAACACTGCCATGATCACTAAACCATGTCCTGATGTGCCAGCTCCCTAAGTAACTCCTCATAAGACATGTTCTCCAGACCCTTCACCAGCTTTGTTGCCCTACTATGGACACCCCCCAGCAACTCAATATCTATCTTACACTGCAGTGCCCCAAACTGAGTATACTCTCCCCAGTGTCAAGTACAGGGTTAAACTCACTTTTGTGGTCCTGCTGGCCCCACTATTCCTGACACAGACCAGGATGCTCTTGGCCTTCTTGGCCACCTGGGCACACTGCTGGTGCCTGTTCAGCCATCTGTCCATCAGGACCCCAGAACCTTTTCTGTCTGGCAGTTCAACTCTCCCACTCAATTTAGTGTCATCTGTAAACGTAGTGAGAGTGCACTCAATCCCCTCATCCAGCTCATTGATAAAGATACTACAGAATTCTGTCCTCAGTACTGAGCCCTGAAGAACACCACTGTGACCAGCTGTCATCTGGATTTAACACTACCACAAATCTCTGGTCTTCGCGATCTAGCCAGTTTTTAACCCAGTGTGGTGGAGTAGGAAGGTTCCCCCACACACACAAAAAGAATCCACAGCTAACTCAGCCGGAGAAGCAGATGAAAGCTGTATTTTACAAGCAGATATGGAATGCAATGAATATGTACGAAAACATACAATATTTACAATATATACAGAAATATACAGCAATGTATGTAATACAGGAGACCTTTCCCCAACCCCCTGCGGCCAGGGGGTTCGGCCTGTCCCTCCCTTCTCCCTCCCTACCTCCCCTTTTTCCCAAAAGGGTTAGAGAGAAAGAGAAAGGAAGGTAATTAAAAGGGGAAAACTTTGTTAAAGCTCAAAGCGAATGCAAAAGTTAGTTTTCTCTTATCTGGTTAGCAAGAATCGTTCCTGCGTAGCAAGCTGTTGCTTCAGAGAGAAAAGCAGGCCAGCCCACAGTACAGGGGGAAGAAGAAGACTGACTGCCCCCCCCCGACTGAAAGGCCAAACTAGAACCTACAGCCGGGTTCCACCAATGAAATTGGATTAGCATATCTTGTTTTCATTCTAATACCAAAACATTCAGCCAGAGTGTTCAGAAAGTGTCCTTTTTTTATAGGCACAGCCTAAACCGGTCACACCCAGAGAAGAGTACAATTGTCTAAGCCACCAGCTTCTCTCTCAGAATGTTCTGGAACATACTGTCAAAGTCTTTAGTAAAGTCCAGGTAGACAACATCCACAGCCTTTCCCTCATCCACTATGCAGGTCACCTGATCATAGGAGGAGATAAGGTTGGTCAAGCAGGACCTGCTTTTCATGAGCTCATGTTGGATAGACCTCATACCCTGGCTGTCCCTCATGTGCCAAGCACACTTTAATATGTTCCTTCTTTGTGAGAGCTGAGGTTACACAGTTAGTTACTAAGTCATACGATATTCTTTCTAGCTGATGATGAGATACATTTGTGCAAAGGCATTTCCCTAGCTTTTTTAGAAACAATTTACAGAATTAATTTACAGAATTCTGCTGATAGAGAATATAATAAGAATATGAGTCAACTGAACTAAAGGATTTTTAATAGCACATAAAAGCAGTTTAATGTTCTTTCACTAAACTGAAGACACTCATACTAAAAAATCCATTTCTTGGAAATTAACAATAAGATACCCCATCAGGCTGTGCAGCCATCTAGCTAGATCTGGACAGGCTGGAGAGCTGGGTGCAAGGAAACCTCATGAAGTTCAATAAGGACAAGTGCAGAGTCCTGCATCTGGGGAGGAATAACAACATGCAGCAGTACAGATTAGTGGCTGCCCTGCTGGAAAGCAGTTCTGCAGAGAAAGACTTTGAAATGGTGGTGGACAGCAAGCTCTCCATGGGACAGCAATGTGCCTTTGTGGCCAAGTGAGCCAATGGTATCCTGGGGTGCATCAAGAAAAGTGTGTCCAGCAGGTCTAGGGAGGTTCTTCTCTCCCTCTAAACATGGAGTATTGTGTCCAGTTTTGGGCTCCCCATTGAAGAGAGACAGGGACGTACTGGAGGGAATCCAATGAAGAGGCATGAGGATGATTAGGGGGCTTAAGCACCTCCCTTATGAAGAGAGACTGAGACCCCTGGGGCTGTTTATTCTTGAGAAGAGAAGACTGAGAGGGGATCTGATCAATGTCAAGTGGAGGAAGCCAATCTCTCTTCAGTGGTGCACAGTATGAGGAACAACAGGTACAAGTTTGAACATAGAACATTTCATTTCAACATGAGGTGACTTTTTTACAGAAAGGGTGATGGAGTACTGGAACAAGCTGCCCAGAGAGGTCATGGAATCTCCTCTGTACACATTCAAAATCCATCTGGATGCATTCCTGTGTGGCCTACCCTAAGTGATCCTGCATTGGCAAGGGTGTTGGACCCAATGATCTCTGGAGATCCAATCCCACCTCTGATGTACTGTGATATTGTGATATTGTGGTACAGAGCTTTCCTACTGCAGTCTTTAACTGCAGACCTGTATGAGTTCATCCCATCGCCAGCTGTGGCTCTCTATTCACTGATGTAGCAGGTCACTTTTGTTTGTGGTGGGTTGAAATTACCCCCAGCATAAAATTGCCAGACCAGCTTAGCTGGAAAGCAAACGAAGCTGTATTTACAAACAAAACTACAATCTGAATATGAAATGCAATTAATATGAACAAAATATACAATATTTACAGGTATTTATGATTATAAACAACACAACCCCCCCGGACAAACCAGAGGGCTACTAATAGCTTTCCTAATGCTTCCTTACCTTCCCTCTGCACACTGGACAAGACAAAGAACAGAGAGTTGTTTTTCGGTACTTAACCACAACATGAACACATTCAAGGTCAGCAGAGCCAGCAGAAGCCAGAGCTAGTATCTGCTAGGGCAAAGGAAGCAAGAAGAGAGAAAATCAGTATACACAACTAGCTTTATGGTAGGCCGCACCTTGAGTCCTGTGTCCAGTTCTGGGCCCCTCAGTTTAAGAAGGACATCGAGACACTTGAACGTGTCCAGAGAAGGGCAACAAGGCTGGTGAGAGGCCTTGAGCACAAGCCCTATGAGGAGAGGCTGAAGGAGCTGGGATTGTTTAGCCTGGAGAAGAGGAGGCTCAGGGGAGACCTCATTGCTCTCTACAACTACCTGAAAGGTGGTTGTAGCCAGGAAGGTGTTGGCCTCTTCTCCTTTGCAACTGGCGCCAGAACAAGGGGACACAGTCTCAAGCTGCAACAGGGGAAGTTTAGGCTGGAGGTGAGGAGAAAGTTCTTCACCGAGAGAGTGATTCGCCATTGGAATGGGCTGCCTGGGGAGGTGGTGGAGTCGCCGTCCCTGGAGGTGTTCAAGAGGGGACTGGACATGGCACTTGGTGCCATGGTCTACTCGTGGGGTCTGTGGTGACAGGTTGGACTCGATGATCTTCGAGGTCTCTTCCACCTTAGCGATACTGTGATACTGTGATCTGTTGTGACAGTTTTAGGCTGTGCCTTTAAAAAGATAGAAACAATTTTTGAGCAGGAGACTGGGGAAGTGCAAACAAAAATCCATAGTTGGGTGTAAAAAGGAAAACAAGAGATTATTCTAAATGAATTTCATTTGTCAGATGTGAGATGTACCCTAGCAATATTTCAGATTCTTTAAAAATTCCATCTTTTTCTGCTGGCATGTCTGCTTCACTGGAGAGAGACCCTTATCAGCTAACTTCACAGATAAACATTACTGACTTCTTAACGATGTTTTGAGCTAACTGAAAAAAAAAACCCTCTCTAACATTTCTCCTTTTCCCTTTTCTTCTAATTAACCAGAGGAAAAAGGGAGGGAGAGGTTAGGGGTAGGAGGAGCGAGGCAGCCTCCTCCTGGACAAGGAGGATTTCCATGCTGTTTTTCTCTTTGTAAATACCTGTATAATATTGTAAATACTGGATATTTGTACATATTTGTTTCATTCCATTGTAAAGTGTAGTTTTTGCTTGTATAATACAGCTTTCCATTTTGCTCCCCTGACTGAGTTAGATGAGCTTTTGTTAATGTGGGTGTGTTAAACCATCACATCTGTCCAATGGGATTATTTAGAACTTATAATTATTTTCCTTTTTATATCTAATGGTAATTTATTTATATTCTACCACATTCTGTTCAAGATCTGTGGAAAATTTTCCAGGCACAGCCTGAAACTGCCACATTTTGTTTTGTTTTGTTGTGTTGTGTTTTGTTGTGTTTTCTTTTCTTTTCTTTTAAAGCATCTGACTTGTAGCTAACTGACTTCTAGCAACAATACTGCTTTTGTCCTTCTTGATATCAGTGTTGCAGAAACCAAAAGTTCTTGCCGTGGGTCTCAAAACATCAGCAATGCAGAAAGAGCTATACATGCCTCATATGACAAGGATATAGCCTCTTTAGCTGATAAATTATTCACAAATAAAAACGTTTTCTAAAGAGTAACCCGAATACGCAACAAAATAAATGTTGATCTTATATAATTAATTCATCTACATAAACTCTGCTGAAAGACTATCCCTACTAGTCTGTATTTTTTTCTTTATTGAAAGCATGCAAAAAATATCACATATACCTAAGTTTAAAGAGGCCCCAAGAAAAAGAATTTAAATTACCATTTTTAATTTAATCTGAACTGCATTGTTATTTCAATTTTACACTAGTTTAGGTGTGTGAACTCTTTCATAGAAGTCACCATTCCCAACATTATCTTAATGGCTTATTATTTTCATCTGTTTTTTGGACTTACACAAGCCTAACTTATAATAGATGTTCTTGAAATCAGGAAATTAATAAGAGGTTGGATCAAGCCTGAATAGAGCTTAATTTGACAACCTCACTGCAAAAAGATGTGACATATGAGGAAGTCAGTTAATTGTTTGAAAGATAGCCACTACTGGTACATTTACTCCCTCTCTTAGCTGACACTCACTTCTTCATGTTTAATCAACATTACCTAGACAAAACTCCTAAGGTGAGGAAGTCCACGTGAGAGTCTAGATTTGGCGAAGAGGCAACCTAGCATGCTTGCCTATAGTGTACATTCAGGAAAAAAAAAAAAAAACTGAATTTTTTATGCTTTGAAAGGTCAAACAAACAAACAAACAAATAACAAAGCAACAAACTAAAGACCACTTCTAATTAATTTTCACTTATTCATGCAGATCTCAAGCTCAAATAGTCAAAGTAGCAAACCAGGGAATGTTTTCAGGAGAAATGAGTGTCAAATGTGCAGTAAAACCTTGCAAGCTTAACATTCTTCATATTCTAAATCCTACCTCTGACAGTCAAAAAGATCTGATTCTGGTACTTACATAAATCCTACAAGACATCTGGAATTGTTTTTCTTAAAGAGCACTGGATAAGCATGTGCATGGAAGAATCACTGCCCTTTCACACCACTGATTTCAATAATGTGTGGAGAAGACATGTAACCTTATGTCCCATGGTAGTCATGTAAGACTAGTAGTTCTAATTGTTAAAACCTTGATAATGTTCAGAAGTTTCACGCCACTTGTGGCATCACTAGAGTGTTTTCTATAATATATCTTTAAAAAATCATTTGGGAATATAGAGCTTTTAAAAGTTTAGAGAGTAGCTTGAATTTGCCATACAAGGATAATAAACTGAGCCCTGCAGCTGCAATGAATATGCACTTGTACCTCAAATGCAAAAGTTTTATGTGGGAGTGTTGTAAATCTCCTTTGGTGTTTATTCACAACTGCAGCTTCTCTTTCAGTCACCCAAATAATGGGAAAGCTACCAGCTGATTTTTGCCTGATTTGGATCAGAACCTGAATTTCTGACTGTAAATTTTAGGCAAAAAATGGTTTATCCATTTATGATCAAATTCACTCATACTCAATTTTACATTCACTTTTACATTACCTTTCCTAAGGGTGTCTATCAATAGGACAAGGGAAAGGTTTTAAGCTGAGATAGAGTAAGTTTAGACTGGAACTTAGGAAGAAGTTCTTCAGAATAAGGGTGGTGAGACTGAATGAGTTATCCAAGGAGGTTGTGGGTACCTCATCCTCACAGGTGTTCAGAGCCAGGCTGGATGATGTCATGAGCAGTCAAGTCTAGTTGAGAGGCTTCTCTACCCCTGGCAGGGAGGTTGGAGTAGATGATCTTTACTGTCCCTTCCAACCTAAGCCATTTTATTATTCTATGATTCACTTACAACCCAAAATATTGTGGCATGAGTATTCTCTTTAAAATATACAGACAGAACTATCTCTGTTTTTGACCTATGGTTGTAGTGCTTGTAAGAGACAAAATCTTGTCTCTCTTGATGTGAATCAACAAAGATAAAATCACCTTTGTTCTTTGCTCAGACAATAGCTGATGTGTATTGGGCAGATGCCACTGGATAACGAATGTGCACAGACAAGATCATCTCTTTCCAGCTACCCTGGAAAGGGAGGATAGTATGAAGGACAATGGATTCGCCACCTGGACATATACCTAAAAAACTGTATAAAAGACCTGAGCAACCTCTGGCTTGAGAGAAGGGGAGTGCCTGGGCAATGCCACTCTGAAGAAAAAAGAGGAAAATGCCAGGAGAGAAAAGGACAGAGACATCACCATTTAGCCTGGAAGAAGCAGATCAGGAGGAGCCCTCTCCCCATGTCCTAAATTCTTCCTGCTGCAACTCATGGATCTGAAGATGCTGCTCAGAGAAGGACTTGGACTTGAACTTTGGTATCTCTTCCTCTCCTCTTCCAGTAGAGGACAGCACAGCCAACAAGGCAGCGCCCTTCCTGCACAGACCCAGGCAATCAGCACCATAATGAGAGGACACAGACCCAGGCTGTGCCAGGGGAAGTTTAGGCTTAAGGTGAGGACAAAATTCTTCACAGAAGGAGTGACTGGCCATTTGAATAGGCTGCCTAGGGAGGTGGTGGAGTCACCATCCCTGGAGGTGTTCAAAAAAAGGTTGGATGTTGCACTTGGTGCCATGGTTCAGTTGCCCGGAGGTGTTAGGTACTAGGTAATAGGTTGGACTTGATGATCTCTGAGGTCTTTTCCAACCTGGTAGATTCTTCAGTTCTGTGATTCTTTAATTATTCTATGTACTACAGTAATTTTAAAGCAACTTCCATATCTCCAGTACTTCTACTACTTATGAACACATTCAGAGAATGGCAACACGGCTGGTGAGAGGCCTTGAGCACAAGCCCTATGTGGAGAGGCTGAGAGAGCTGGGATTGTTTAGCCTGGAGAAGAGGAGGCTCAGGGGAGACCTTATTGCCGTCTACAACTACCTGAAGGATGGTTGTAGACAGGAGGGAGTTGGTCTCTTCTCTCAAGCAACCAGCACCAGAACAAGAGGACACAGTCTCAGGCTGCACCAGGGGAAGTTTAGGCTTGAGGTGAGGAGAAAGTTCTTCACCGAGAGAGTCATTCGCCATTGGAATAGGCTGCCCAGGTAGGTATTCAAGAGGGGGATTGGACATGGCACTTGGTGCCATGGTTTAGGCATGAGTTCTGTGGTGATGGGTTGGACTTGATGATCTTTGAGGTCTCTTCCAACCTTGGTGATTCTGTGATTCTGATAGTCTAAACAGCATATATTCCATATAGTTGTGAGGTTTTGTTTCCCCTCAAACGGTCTTAAATAGAGGTAAGGTGACAAAAGGAAGTAGAAGAGTCAAAGAGATCTGTATCCACTTGTATATCTTGTTCAGGAAGAAGAAAGTGGCAAATAAAATTCAATAACTACTAGGGCTGAATGTGGTAATAAGAAATTAAAATCCTGTTCCTGGGGACAAACTAGTACTGAAAGCATATGTAGTAAAAATATAGGAGGACGTTAGAAGTGTCAGTGACATACAAATAATTAGCTGAGGATAATTATACATAAAGCCCACCTTTTGACTTCAGAATTTTCTAAAGATGTTATGGAGGAATTAAAAAACCCCAAACCCTAAGAAAAATCAAAACAAAACAAAAATAAGCAAACCAGATGAAACACAGACTGAAAATGATGCATTTTTCACACAAATATTTTTAAAACTTACAACTAGGCAGGTTGTGAAAAGCAAGCACATATTCGCATTTCTGAAGATGTTTTGCAAAAGAAATTTGATTAATTTTAAGAAACATTAATGTGATATATACAAAGTGTAAAAACAAAAATCCAAAAAATCTGCTACTAAACCAAGAAATGTCCTTTATCAAATGTGGTCTATTTCTGAGCCCTTAGAAAGCTTATCAGTTTACTTAGACAAAACCAGGTAAGGATTAAAGCACTCCCATTTGCTTTAGTCCTAACATCTGAATTATGTAAGCAAGTGCATTGCTTTAGTCAGCAGCACCCAGTGTCCATTCCAATATAATCATATACCGGATTAAAGTTTTAAGAGATTCGAGTGTCATCATCACCAATATGCAGAATGAAGTCAGTTGACAGTTTTTATGTCATGGACCTGTCTACAGTGAAAGTACAGCACAGTGATTTGCCTGTATTGGTAGAGTTACAGTGGTTAACGTGAAAAGTGCAGTTGATGCAGACTTTTCTAGTTCCAAAATTTCTTGAAAAATATTTAGATGCCAACATTTACTCAATACAGGAGATACATTCTCAAGCAGCCACAAAATCGTATTTTAATTTACAGTGGTGTTCAGCAAATAATTTCCTAATGTGTTATGGTTTAATTTGTGTGCACTCTGATTTTTAAAATAGTACCAACCCATAAGTGTTTCTTCATGCATGCAGGTAAAAGAAGTAGAAAACTGAGAAACATAGAATTTACTTTTTTTTTTTAATTTTCAGTGTGCTATTATCAGAAAAAAAAAATTGCACTTTGTGCAATACTTAAAATTTTGAGATATTTATTTCTGAAAATGCTATAGTAATTTAAAGCACACCACAGTATATCTTTATTTTTCAATCAAAAGCATCAACAAGATAGTGAGAGGAGAAAAACAACATTAATGTACTAGAAAGTATATCAAACTATCATTTAAGATGGTAACACAGGTATATCAGTCCTACAAAATAAATGCAACATACTGAAGTGGTTTAATCTCATACTGAAGCAAAGAATATGCTACACATGATTTATTTTTCTTCCAGTCTTCTCCCTTTCCCCACTCTCAGTTTCTCTCCCTGCTTTACCTTTCTCCTAAAGCATGAGTGTGGTGGTTTGGGCTGGGTGCCCTCTGCTACGTGGTGTAAGGCTGGTAACCTGTGAAGTTCATGAATTATAAAGATCATTAGAGTTGCAATGATAATAGCTGACATGGGACAGGATAAAGTATACTAAGTACAGATTTCTAAGGTGACGATGTGAAAGGTATATAGGTACTTCTTGTACCTTGGAGCAATATGGTCTTTTTGCCAAATGAAAGAAAAGGTTAGAACAACCAGATAAAACTAACATTCCAGGGAAGTGTAGAATATAAATAACATTAAATTGAAAACTTTTAGAACCTCATTGTAATCATGCAATAACACATAAAACTCCAGACAATTTACTTTCATTGAGTTTCTTCAAAGGAAGGACCTCAACAATTTTGGAAGGTTTTTGAGTTTATTTGGGGTTTTTAATTATTACAACATGCAAGTGGGATCAGGTCTTATATGAATTTTTTTTATAGCATGGTGAGAGGGAAAAATTGTCAAGGATTAGTTATGTAACATAAAATATTGATATGCATAAGATGGTTTTTATCAATAAAGAAGAATTTACTTTTGTCATTTTCAGTGTAGCACTGTATTAATAAACCAAAAATATTTAAGTCTGTTAGACATTTAGAAAGGTTGTAGAGTGCTAAGTCAAATGTATATTTAATATAATTATAGAAAACAACAGACCGGGTAAAAATCCCTGTCAGGAAAACACTCAGCTATGCACTTAGATAAAGGGCATAGAATGAATCTTTACAGTGTCACAGTACATTAGATGTTAGAAGGGACCTTCAGAGATCATCAGAATGAACCCTCTTGGCAAAGCAGGATCTCCTATGGTAGCCCACACAGGAAAGCATCCAGAAGGGTTTTTAATGTGTCCAGGGAAGAAGACTCCACAACCTCACTGGGAAGGCTGTTCCAGCACTCTGTCACCCTCACTGTAAAGAAGTTTCTCCTCATGTTGAGGTGAAATCTTAAATGTTCATTCTTGTTCCCATTATTCATTGTCTTATTATTGCACACCACCAAAGAGACTGGCCTCCTCTATTTGACACTCATCCCTCAGATAGTTATAGACATTGATGAGATCCTCTCTCAGTCTTCTCCTCTCTATATTTGAAGAAGTCTTGCAATATCCAAACTTTGCCTTTATTTGCTATACTCAAATTTTGAACCCAAAACGTATAATGATGAACCATGATATCTCTTTCTAGGACTGCAGTTTTTGCTTCAGTAGTAATTCCTGTCAGTCAGTAGGAACTCAACCTGTATACACTTTTCCTTCATGATTATGCCTTCATATTTATTTCCAATTATAGGAATTGTTTTTCTACTGTAATTAAATGTTACATCTTTCATCTCTTTCATCTCTACATCTCTTAAGTAGAAAATACACTCATAAGCTGCCTAGTTCTACAGAATCTCTTTTTCTGG
This sequence comes from Picus viridis, assembly GCA_033816785.1. Taxonomy (NCBI): domain Eukaryota; kingdom Metazoa; phylum Chordata; class Aves; order Piciformes; family Picidae; genus Picus; species Picus viridis. The sequence continues at coordinate 48,819,454 of CM066606.1, forward strand.
AGCAGTGGTGTTTGCACCTCTGCACATGATGCCGCTGCTCAAGTCACTTGTAGGTGGGTAAGAAAACTGCCGCTATTAATGTATCTGGATTTACCTAGCAGCCTGCAGTGATGAAGCGCTCATGTGGATGACATCTAAGGGACATCATACATCCTGATTTTACTGGAGAAAACTGGGAAGAGGATGCTGTAGCTGGGCGACATAGCAAAACTCACTTTTTTGTGAGTTTGAGCACAGTTCAATTGCTTCATTAAGAGCCCTGAAAAAGATTGTCACCACAAATCAATTATTTGAAAGCTTTCTTCCAATATTGTAACAGAGGTTGCCAAACGTATGTCCTTGGACAAAGTCAGATCTCTCCACGAGCAGGCAGGGGCACACACATCAATCACAAGACTTTGTTACTAGATGTCAGCACTATCTGTGCATTCATTCTCAAGCTTCAGGATATCCTTAAAGGTTATTTGAATTGTATGCACTTTCAGAGAGGAAAAAGAAAGCCCTATGTTGTTCAGAAGAGCTGTGAATCAGGACATAATTATGTGTATATTTGCACATTAGAAAACAGATATGCATCACAATAATATCAAAAACTACAGTGACTGAAACAAAATCCACAAGTTTTTTGTATTAGCATAACAACTATTTTAAAGGTCAGATAAAATAAACAAAAATTATTTCCATGATAAGTGTTCTTGATGCTAAAATCAGAGGTATATCTAAATAGGAAAATCACAGAAAAAAAATTTAAAAAAATAATTGTTAAGATTGATGTCCTGTGGAAAAAAACAGTGACATTTAAAATGTTAGGTATTCATTTAAAATTAATTAATAGTAAGAATTTAAAGAAAATTGTGGATTGAGAAAATAGTGAAGAAATCCACTTCAGCATTTCTAGAACAGAATGCATGCATTTTTACATTGGAACAGATTGTCAACATGAGTTGAGTACTCTTCAGGAAGAAAGGAGTTCAAGAAGCAAGGGATTCAAGAATTCAAGAAGGGATTACTTCAGGAATTTAGGAAGGAATGCCTATACTTGATCATTAGGTTTCCTCCAAGAAATAAATTTTATGTTATCTCTACCACATTAACAAAATTCGCATATTATATAGAAAGTAGTATTTTGACTATGTAGGAATCATTAGGTTAGATTGAAATTATGAACTCCTCAAATAATGTTTCCAAATTAGCAGCTTTCAGAAGAGATAGCTAAATGCTGTGGTGGTCTGGAAAATACGCCTGGAAAATACATCTTGAAAATACAGATAATACAGATAAGATTGACTGAATTGTGACAGAAGTAAGTGAAGACAGAACAGATTTTATATTGCAGAGTTTCTCAGAAAACCGTAAGAAGAACTGCTTAAAAGGCAAAATCAGATGCAAAATACAAAATAAGGTGCAAATTCTTCACAGCATAATTACATTTTGGCATAATTTAAGTAGGAATATGATAGACTCTTCAACTGCAGTGCCTTACTTAAGACTACATGTCTTTCTAAATCATATGCTCTAGCTCCACATGAAGTTACAAGCTTTATGTGAAACTTACTGGGTGTAGTTTCTTGGCCTGTGTCATGCAAGAAGTGAAACAAGATTCCCGTAATAGCAATCTCATCCATCAGTTCTACAAATATATCAAAATACAATCATTAACTTCTCTGTCATGCCAGAGGGATATTTTCAAACTCTTCCTTTTACCTATCACCTGATCTTTATTTATTTATTTATTTGTTTATTCAGATATTTTACTTTTTTTACTCCATGACTATCTCTTTTGGAACTTCATTGTACAGAACAGTCATTAATTGTGATGCAAATGCCAATGTTTCCATAGAAACCCCTGTCCACTACAGAATATACTAGAGCAATTTTTGAACCATTTGTCCATTTGATTAATTATGTCTTTGTGCTGAAGGCGGCTTGGCTTGATTGTCTCATCATATATTAGAGAAGCTACCTCTCTAACAAATGGAGCTATTGTTTAGAGTCTATTCATCCTGGTACATCCCTGGGAGCTGATAGACATTTCAACAAAATGACTGTCCCTTAATGAGCTGCAGCTTGTCAGAATTGTTTAAGTCTTCATGCTAGGCACAGACCGCTGTCATGACAGCTTCAGTTATTATAGCAATGACTAAGATGTCTATAAAAGAGTCTATAGAAGGGAATGACCCTGGGTTTGATATCACATGGGTTGCAATTATCAGCTATATCTATACTACATGATAGATTCATAATAGATTCCAAAGCTTTGAGACAATTTTCTGGTGAAGTGGTCATTCAGGCATAGAGAAAGAAGAGATAAATTACTTTCCTTAACCTCTGTAGATGTTGTTTTTTATTAAAAACAAAACCACAAAACAAACCAAAAATTTCTCACAGAAAATATGAGCAGTTTTGTTTTGCTGATAAGTCAGACAGTGCAGTTTTCAGTACTGAGGTAATTTCCATCTCTATTATATTTTTGAAACATTAATACTATCTATTAGCAGTACTGAAAATCTGTAAAGAATATGAAACAATTCCAATTCAATGTATGCAGCCTAAAAGGAAAATACACTTTTTTCCTAGTAGATGATCACCTAAATCTACACAGAATTTATTCTGGTCCTTGCCCTGTAAGCTTCCACCAGCATTTTTTCAGTTTTAGTGGACATGTCTGTCACTATGTTGTTTACATTAGTAAATATCCAGCTCTGAAATGTAATCAGCTTTCTGATCCTTTGGTGGCATAAGATTATGCCAGACACATACCTGCTTATTTCTAGCAAACATGTTTCACATATTTTGAACAATAATAAGAGAAATATTAGAAATCTGTATTATTTTTCACAATGCCCTACAATTTCACCTAGAGGTGTGCACTACTTAAAGAAGAAAACACAAAGCCAGTTGGTCAGCAGAGCAAGCATCATGCTGTTTCTAACCAGAAGCTAGTTATGAAAATCAAGATGGACCTTCTACATATTTTTAAACTGTAGGTTTACAATTTCCATTCTTAGATGTTCCATTCAGTGAACGAGCATGATGAGTCACTATATATGATATTTGCTTTAAATATTTCTCAGTGTAGAATCAGTTATTAAACTGTGCCCCTCATGATCACAGATGGAAGTCAGCACCCTGTAGCTACCAACAGCCACATTTAATCAGTTAATAACTGTGGATTAAACTTAATTCAGATTAATTTGTATTTAGTATAGAATTTGTAACTCAATTGCTTTCATATTAATTTACATGTTGTCTAGACATGACATCATATTGACTCTTTGTTTGGTCCAAACACTAATTATAAAGCACGTAGCTAATGGATGCAAAACTTGCAGTTTCAAAAACAAAATAGGATTTCTGTCTACACTGTACTGAGGACAGTTCAATATTGCATGTAAGAGTTGCAGGCTTAGCATTGCCTGAGAATAGCAGTTCTTCATTTGCACTTCTACCTCCTTAAACAAAGCCTGTTGTTCCTATGTGAAGAATGTGGCTGTTGAAAAATGAAGTTGCTATCATCAATCAAAAATTGTTAGCCTCAAACTCTTCTGGGAAAAGTCCAATGAGGAAATTAAAAGGGTTAAGAAAATTCCCAAACAATCCAAAACAAACAAGATGAGCAAGAAAAAAAAACCCAGCCTGATAACAATAATAACTGTTGTGTTGCAAATTGGACAGGAATGCTGTCAAGGTTATTTTATCATTTAGAATTGTATCCATTTTGTGGGGCCCTGTCACACAAAGGAGCTCAGTTATCACTTCTTCTGACAGTATTTGGCTGATTTATTTTCAAAGTACAGTTCCCAATAAAAGAATGCCTTCTCAGCATTATGCATATTGGTTTTAAGTTATTTTGCTTTTTTAAGATTGTGGGGTTTTATATCTACATATAGCATCCAAGACGGTTAAAGATATGTTTGACAGACAAGATGCATCATACTCAGTATTACACATATTAGTGACATATTATTTAAATTTTAAAAAAATGAAAGTGAGAGAGAAAAAAAGAAAAAACAGTCGTGTTTTATTACCTTGACATTTTCACCAGCTATAGTGCAAATAGTAAGAAAAACATAAATGATTTATATTGCCCTGAAAATTTTATCATCTTTCTTTATATTTTAGTTCGTAGTTCCTCTACTAAAAACACCCCAACTTAACACTTCAAACAAACATCACAAAATAACTCAGAACAAGAGTTTGAATTAGAAAAAAGAAAAAAAAAAAAAAAAACCAGGAAAATTATGTTTATGCTTAAAAATAGGTCTGAAAACTTTAACTCTAGGAGAAGCTGCTATTCAGGCATTTTTTGATTTGCTGGATAAATAATATTTGACATGCTCATCTGTGATATAGTAGTGTCACCTAGTGGCATAGACTGTCCCTCACCTAATACTGTTCCTAGACTATTTATACCAGATCTCCTCCCATCCATGCAAAAGCTCATTGCAGCATATGCTGCCCTTGAAACCGCAATAAATCATTCAGCAAAATGACAGTCACGTTTGCATGCATTATGATGGGGATACAAATTCAAAATAGCTTCCATAATAATGCTGAAGTTTTATGTCAGCAGCACAGCTGGCAGGCAGGATTCTGGCTTTGTACATACATAAACTGACTTTTGTACATGCATATTACACACACAGTAAATGAGAAGATGCACTTTAGGGTTGAGATATTTGAACCCACAACAGCAAGGGATGTTTTAATGTATGGGTTACTGTGACAGATAGCATGTTTTTAAAGTGAAGAAGGGATGAAGAGAACATGTAAGGTTTATAGTTGTAGGATATTTTATTTTCATAAATAAAATGACTAAATTAGTATTAACTAATGAAGTATTTGCAAAACTAGACTCTGAGACTAAAGAATACTAAACTATTTTAACTATTAATCTAATTGGAAAGTTATTTTTCAGATTTTTCACATGAAAGAATGATTTTGAATCTAAAATGTTTGTTTTAGCTATGATCCTCAAGAAATAAAAGATTCATAGTACAGACAGGTGAAAGAATATCATGGAGTGACAAGCGGAGTCCCTCAGGGATCAGTCCTGGGAACTGTCTTGTTCAACATCTTTGTGGGTGACATGGACAGTGGCATTGAGTGCACCCTCAGCAAGTTTGCTGATGACACCAAGCTGTGTGGTGCAGTGGACACGCTGGAGGGAAGGGATGCTATCCAGAGGGACCTGGACAGGCTGGAGAGGTGGGCACAAGCCAACCTCATGAGCTTCAGCAGGACCAAGTGCAGGGTCCTGCATCTGGGTCAAGGCAATCCCAGGCACAAATACAGGCTGGGCAGTGACTGGCTGGAGAGCAGCCCTGAGGAGAGAGACTTGGGGGTGCTGGTGGACGAGAAGCTAAACATGAGCTCTCAATGTGTGCTTGCAGCCCGGAAAGCCAATCAGATCCTGGGCTGCATCAGGAGATGTGTGACCAGCAGGTCAAGGGAGGTGCTTCTCCCCCTCTACTCAGCTCTGGTGAGACCCCACCTGGAGTACTGTGTCCAGTTCTGGAGCCCATATTACAGGAGGGATGTGGACGTGCTGGAGCGTGTCCAGAGAAGGGCCACGAGGATGATCAGAGGGCTGGAGCACCTCTCCTATGAGGACAGTCTGAAGGAGTTGGGGCTGTTCAGTCTGGAGAAGAGAAGGCTCCGAGGTGACCTCATTGTGGCTTTCCAGTATCTGAAGGGGGCCTACAGGAAGGCTGGGGAGGGACTTCTCAGGATCTCAGGTAGTGATAGGACTAGGGGGAATGGAATGAAGCTGGAAATGGGGAGATTCAGGCTAGATGTGAGGAAGAAGTTCTTTACCATGAGAGTGGTGAAGCCCTGGAATGGGTTGTCCAGGGAGGTGGTTGAGGCCCCGTCCCTGGAGGTGTTTAAGACCAGGCTGGACGAGGCTCTGGCCAGCGTGATCTAGTGTAGGGTGTCCCTGCCCATGGCAGGGGGTTGGAACTAGATGATCCTTGTGGTCCCTTCCAACCCTGACTGATTCTATGATTCTATGATTCTATGATTCTATGATAAGCTAAGCAAGTGTTAATTAAGCTTTTGTAAATTCATAATTACTCACAAGTGAGTCACAGAAAATGCAAGAACTCAAAATTATTTTAATGAATATTTGCACTCAATAATAAAAATAAAAAGATAAAAAGAAGATAAATTATTTGTATGAATATAAGTTTGATTTCTTGGGCAACTTTAAAAATGGAAATAATCTTCAGCTTTGCATTGACTTCATGGCCTGGAAATACATTTTGTTACATTTTCATGTCTTCATAAGACTTTGAATCAAGTTAATTCAAAACCTCCCAGCTGCTCTCCAATCTCATTGCTAAGGGTATTGGCAGAGGCAGGGACTCTTGATCAAGATGTGATAAGTCATACCCAGTGGTTAAGGCCAGGCTGAGGTCAGAAAATATATGTTGTACTAGCCAAAGGGAACAATAGACCAAAGGGCAAAGCTAAGAACATTTTCTAATAGTAATTATACTTGGAAGCCCAGGAATCATAAGAGAAGCAGCAGGAAAGAAGGCACCGCAAAGTGAGGATCAGCACTATACATGCCACACACTGGAATTTTTTTATCCTGTCCAAACAAATACTTTAAAACCTAAACCCCAAAACTCTAAATAGGGCAGAGTTTGGATTATTTGCTCTAATTGAGAGAAACTGGTGAGAAGCCCATACAGATGGGGATAACACTACACCAGTCAGACTCACAGGAACACACTTGGCCTCCTGGGAAACTGATCTTGGGGACAACTATCTTGACTCATCTGCCAGGAATGTCCAAGATGTAACTTGCTTGCCTGTCAATACAAAATCTGAAGAGATCTATGAAAGTAACATTTTTTTTCAGGGAAATGTAACTCTCTATTGTAACTTTTGATGGGATAGAAAGATTTAATTTGTCTCTCATTATTCCGGTCCATAAGACCTACATTTTGACAACATAACCTTCTGTCTGCAGTCTGCAGTATCAGATTCCTCAGCTGGAGAAAGCTGAATGTCTGATGGCATACACACACACACACACACACACAAAAAGGGCAAAGACAGTAATTTTGAAGCAACAGTACTGAAGTACATTCATTGGAAGGAGCATGAGGTATCTTCTCACTGTGAAAATACATAGACTTCCTATAACACAAAGACTTGCAGAAGTTCACTACAGAAGGGCTGCTTATAACCCTTTTTCAGTGACTTGCCATCCTTCCACACTATGCCAGTAGCAGCAAAAAGTTGAGTGAATACTGAAACTTAGCCAAGACAATATTAGAACATTGCTGAACACTGAAATCAGTCTCCTCAGATGTATCTCAGTGCCTCTGTCACTGATATGAACACATATTTGATAATGCTGCCTTCAAGGGCAGAGGAACACAAAGGCATAGACAATCTTGAAGTGAAAGGGCCCTACGAGTTAAGCTTTGCAGGGTCCCTTTATCCAGGTTATATGCCACTCATGAGCTGGCACAGGGGAATTGTGTGGGGCAAACCACATCTGCAGCTAAGCACATGGTGTCCCTTTTCTAACATGGCAAATAGCTCAAATCCTCTTTATTTAAGGGATAATAACACAGAGGCAAATAACTTTGGCAAGAAAGGTTTTCTACCCTTCAGATATACACAGGAGTGAATCCCCGTGTTGCTGAATCTGCAGAGTTACCACCATCACTGTACCTCACAACACACAGTGAAATCCTTCAGGAAACTGGAGCTTCGCTCTGATGAGAAACTTCTGCACTGAGATATACCCAATGACTCAGTAAGGAAGGATGGCTTTAGACTGCATTTTTAGGCGCTCCATCTGCATATGTACAGGAAAATTGTGAGTACAGTATCTGAGATCTACCAGAGTACCATGATACAATTGTATATTGACAAGAAAATCGACAAGCAAACATTGAAACCCAAATACTTATATCCCCATGGCTTTTGCTACATTTGGTTACTGCATCCTTCCCAGATATCTATACTTGCTAGCTTTGCCCAGGTTGTTGCCTATTGTGTAACATGTTGAAATTCTCTTTTGGATGCCATTCTCTCAAGAAAAAATCCTCTGACTATTTCTTTGTCAAGCCAGGGTGTAAAGAGATATGTTCAACTCCCTGACATAGTTTGAGACTGGGTTCCTTTAAGAAACTATGGAGAAGACTTCCAGGAGGTACAGAGTGTCCAGGGGTAGAAGGAAAGTGTAATCTTTTGTTACTTCATTCCCACAGTACTGGCGTCTTGCATATAAAACTGGATGCATGGCCAGTTTCTCCCCTTTCTTCTTCCCTCTGCTCCTGACTGGATACGTGGAGCCTTATCTCAGTGTGCAGGAGTGAACACTGGTTCAGCCTTGCTCATGCTGCCAGTTTGGGTCTGGAGTAGCCTGGCTCACCCTAGAGTTGGTGAACTGAATTGATACCTGTGTCACAGGAGTATGAGAGGTGTGGAGAGGCATAGCAAGGGAATGTATTTTGAGGCCTACTCAGGAAGAGAGTAACTGTGATATTAATAAAAAGAGCAGTAATAATAATCTTTAAGTTCCACTTAAGATGCGCAATGCTCAAGGAAGAAGGGAGTGAGCCATTCAGTAAATATTCTTTAGTGAAGTACCTCCCTCAAGATGGGTTATTATGGAAACCGAATTGAGCATAATCTTCAAGTATCTTAAGATCACAGTTGTAAGCCCTTACCACCAGGAATGGAATAGGCTTGAAAAAATTGGAGTGAGCCCCAAACAATAGTGAACTGAATAATTGCTTTATAGGCAGAAGCCAAGTTTCGCAAAGGAAAAAGCAGATCTGTCTTATGTGCGGTCCTGGGGGCTGCCCTTTCGGCAGCAAATGAACAACACAACCAGTAATATGTTACCATAAACCAGACAATGACAATTAATAAACAAAAGGACCAAATCATTGAGTTGTTACAGGATGTGGTGAAGACACTGCAGCCACCATTAGAGGAAGAGAAACTACATGCTGTTCTACTGCAAAATACTCTTAATGAGAAACATCTGGAAAGAGATATGGGTGTTTTGCAGAGGCAAATGTAGCAATGCAAAAATGGGGCATAAGCCCCCAGCCTATTTACCACCAGGCTGTTAAAGGAACTAAAAAGGAGAATAAATAAATTAGGCAAAACTGAAAACAGGCTTTAGCAGAACACCCCAAGAATCAGGAGACTTTAATTAAATACTGTAATAGATGGTAGATTCTCTATACATTGGGCAATGGGCTAAAATGGCCCAAGAATGGAAATTTGCATTATGACACCTTATTGCAGTTAATGCTTTTTTTTGAGAACTGTCTGTTGAAATGGTTTGTAGGCATGTGGTAACTTGTTTTGTGTTATGAGGATGAGGAGCTGGTTTTGTCTGTGTGTGAGGTTGATTTTTTCTTTTTCCTTCTTTCCCGACCAGTGAGAGAGGAGTTGTGTTGACTCTTATTTCTCACCCTGCTGCTGGAGCAGGGAGAGATAGGGGTGTTGGTGCAGCAAGGTGGCTTGCTGACTGTTTTTTGAATACTAATTGACCAATTTTAACTGTAGTGCTAAGTTCTTAAGCATGGCATCTTCATTACTTTATGGCCCTCATAGGGTATCTGTGCCCCTTTGTACTGTTGCTTTTAGTATATTGTGCTGTATGATTTATGAATGGTATTGGAACTTCTGTGTTTCACCCTGAGAATGAAAGTGGACACATTTATAAAATTAGGTGGTTTATTTGTGGTCAGAAGGTCTGGTTAACCTTTTTATGGGATATAGACACTAGAAGAGGTTGCCCAGGGAGGTCACGGATGCCCCCTCCCTTGAAGTTTTAAGGCCAGGCTGGATGGGGCTTTGGGCAACCTGATCTAGTGGAAAGTATTTCTGCCTGTGGCAGATGTTTGGAACTAGATAAGTGTTTTCCAACCCTGCTGATTCTATGATTCTATGATATACACTGTTCTAAGTGCAGATCTTGGCCTGAATGGGATAACATATGGTGGTGAATGGTGCCGCATCCAGCTGGCGGCCAGTCACTAGTGGTGTGCCCCAAGGATCAGTGCTGGGCCCCATGCTCTTCAACATCTTTATTGATGATCTGGATGAGGGCATTGAGTCCATCATCAGTAAATTTGCGGACGACACCAAGCTGGGGGCAGCAGTTGATCTGCTGGAGGGCAGAGAGGCTTTGCAGAGGGACCTCGACAGGCTGGACAGATGGGCAGAGTCCAATGGCATGAGATTTAACACATCCAAGTGCCGGGTTCTGCACATTGGCCACAGCAACCCCAGGCAGTGCTACAGGCTGGGGTCAGAGTGGCTGGAGAGTGGCCAGGCAGACGGGGACCTGAGGGTACTGGTTGATAGCAGGCTGAACATGAGCCTACAGTGTGCCCAGGCAGCCAAGAGGGCCAAAGGCATCCTGGCCTGCATCAGGAACAGTGTGGCCAGCAGGAGCAGGGAGGTCATTCTGCCCCTATACACTGCACTGGTTAGGCCACACCTTGTGTCCTGTGTCCAGTTCTGGGCCCCTCAGTTTAGGAAAGATGTTGAGTTGCTGGAATGTGTCCAGAGAAGGGCAACAAAGTTGGTGAGGGGTTTGGAACACAAGCCCTATGAGGAGAGGCTGAGGGAGCTGGGATTGCTTAGCCTGGAGAGGAGGAGACTCAGGGGTGACCTTCTTGCTCTCTACAACTACCTGAAGGGAGGTTGTAGCCAGGCAGAGGTTGCCCTCTTCTTCCAGGTAGCCAGCACCAGAACAAGAGGACACAGTCTCAAGCTGCGCCAGGGCAGGTTTAGACTGAACATTAGGAGGAAGTTCTATACAGAGAGAGTGATTCCCCATTGAAATGGGCTGCCTGGAGAGGTGGTGGGGTCACTGTCATTGGAGGTGTTCAGGAGGAGACTTGATGGGGTGCTTGGTGACATGATCTAGTTGTTTGATGGGTTGGACACGATGATCTTGAAGGTCTCTTCCAACCTGGTTTATTGTATTGTATTGGAATATATAAGTTTGGAGAAATAATTGCACTATGGCGTAGATGGTAACATAGGACACAAAATCAGTAAAACAGGAGGAAGTCTAATGTGTTTTTCACTTTCCAAGATCCTTTAGAATGGTGGTATGTGTGGCATAAATCTTCCCTTCCAAGAACCCTGCATACTGGTTATAAAAGAAGAAAACTTATTAAGAGGACCCTTTAAGGTAATAAAGGCAGTACTACCTGGAGCACCCCCTCCAGAAGGAGTGGAACAGCGTGCAACTGTTTGAAAATGATGTGCCCAAATTGATCATTATTGTACTGTTTTCCAAGATGTTCCACATACTGAAAGAGGCCACACTTGAAAAGTCAGATGGCCCTCCGCCCTCAACAGTTCAAACTGCACCACCTTTTTCTGAGAACCTTAAGAATGCTTGGTTTACTGGTGCCTCAGCAAAACATGAAGCAAAACCATGGAAATTCAGGGCACTAGCCTTACAGTTTAATACTCAAGAGAAAATCACAAAGAGAGAAGGGAGTGCTCAGACTCAGAGAACCCATTGTGTGGCTGAGGAGAGAGGAAGCAGCGATGAGGAGCTCAGCGCTGGGAGCTTGCTTTTGGCTTTACTTTCCTTTCTTTTCAGGCAGTAAGGGACTGGTGCCTAGAGACCTCCTGAAGAGGGAAGGAGGGGCAGCAGGCTCGGGTTGCCTATGTGCCTGAGTGCAGTGACATAGCAGGGGGAGGGGTTGCCACGGAAACTGCACACCAACCAAACAGAACCCAGTGTGTGGCTGAGGAGAGAGGAGGCAGCGGTGAGGAGCTCAGCTCTGGGTGCTCAGCTCTGGGTGCTCATCTAGGCCTGCTCACTGACAGGAGGAAAAAAAAAATCAGCGGGTGGAGAGGGTGGTTACTGCAAGATGGTTACTACTAGAACAAAGGCTAGTAGAAGAACAGTGGGCACCCAAACAGAGACCACACACAAGCATGCAGGTGTTCAGGTAGGTGGCTGCAGTGAGTGCTGGAACCTGGCACTTGATATGGAGGAATGGAAAGAACAACTCCTGTGTTAGGTGTGAGCAGATCAAGGATCTGATTAACATGGTGGCTGAACTAAAAGAAGAGGTAGAAAGGCTGAGAGCGATAAGAGACAGCAAGAGGAAAATTGACTATTTCTATAATCTAACTTTTACAAAACCAGAACAGGGGGTAATTCTTAGTGGAGCAGAGAGTTTGATACCTTCCTATTAGCATGCCTCTCAGCCTCCCTGTAGTAACCCACGTGAGCAGGGCCAAAGGGAACAGGTCTCTGCCCAACCGAAGAAATGTAAATGAAGCAAGTGTGCTACTTTGAGCAGCACGCTGCCTACAGTGCACTTACAGAATAGGCATGAGGGTCTGCAGGAAGAACAGGTCATCAGTAAGGATGAGGACTCAAGACGGTCAGAAGCTGCACCAATGACGGGTTCCCTCAGGCCAGCCATCAAAACTAATCCAGAAAAGAAACCTCGTAGGGTCATCGTTTTAAGAGACTCCCTACTGACAGGAGCAGAGGGCCCAATATGCAGACCAGACCCATTTCATAGGGAGATCTGCCGCCTCCCTGATGCCCAAGTAAAGGACATTGTGGGTAAAATTCCTAAACTCGTGAGTCCTTCAGACTACTACCCACTGATGGTCTTTCAGGTGGGTAATGACGATGCAACAATGAGAGGCTCACAATCAATTAAAAGAGATTTCAGGACCTTAGGGCACCTGGTAAAGGGATCAGGAGACCAAGTTGTGTTTTCTGCTATCCCTCTAATATCAGCAATGGATGAGGGAACATTGAGGAAGAACCAACAGGTCAATTCATGGCTCCAGGGCTGGTGCTATCGACAGGGCTTTGGGTTCTACAATCATGGCTTGGTTTACAAGGCACCAGAGCTGAAAAGAACTTATGGGATGCACTTGTCCCAGAGGGGGAAAAGGATCCTGGGGCAGGAATTGGCAGGACTCATTGATAGGGCTTTAAACTAGATTTGAAGGGGGGAGGGGTTAATAGTTTCCTGCTGGCCTGTGACAAACAGAGGGGCAGATCACCTGAGGCAGAGGGATGGAGAGCTGGTAAGGGCTCTCAACTTGCTGCCCTGAGGCAAGCCACGAATGACACACCAGGACACCCTGTGGAAACCAAGGGGAATTGGCACAAGAGTACGGCAGGGCCAGACCAGCTGAAGTGCTTCTATGCAAATGCACACAGCTTGGGCAACAAACAGGATGAATTAAGGGCCACCGTGCTGCTGGGATGCCATGACATAGTGGGCATTACTGAAATTTGGTGGGATGATTCCCATGACTGGAATGTAGGGATAGACAGGTATAAGCTCTTTAGGAAGGATAGGCAGGGAAGGAGAGGAGGAGGTGTTGCCCTCTATGTCAATAACCAGCTGAAATCAGTGGAGCTCCACCTGGAGAAGGATGATGAGATGGTTGAGAGTGTATGGGTTAAAATTAAAGGCAAGACAGGGGAAGGAGATATTACTGTGGGGGTCTCCTACAGGCCACCTGACCAGCAGAACCAAGCAGATGAGGCCCTGCACAGGCAGATAGAAGCGGCTTCCAGGTCACAGGCCCTGGTCCTCATGGGGGATTTCAACCACCCTGACATCTGCTGGAGGGACAACACAGCAAGGCACCAGCAATCTAGGATGTTCCTGTATTGCATAGAAGACAACTTCCTCCTCCAAATGGTAGAGGAAGCAACAAGAAAAGGTGCTATGCTGGACCTTGTTCTCACCAACAGGGAAGGGCTGGTAACCAATGTGAGGCTAAAAGCCAGCCTTGGGTGCAGTAACCATGAAGCAGTTGAATTTAATCTCCTCAGGGCAATCAGGAGGACATATTCTAAGCTTACAACCCTAGACTTTAGGCGTGCAGACTTTGATCACTTCAGGAATCTGCTAGCCAAAGTGTCATGGGACGAAGCCCTGGAGGGAAGAGGGACCCAGGACAGCTGGTCAGTATTCAAGGACCACCTCCTCTGTGTCCAGGAGCTATGTATACCAACAAGGAGAAAAGCAGGAAAGAATGCTGGGAGGCCTGCCTGGATGAGCAAGAAGCTGCTGGACACACTATCACTTAAAAAGAAACTCTACAAGAAGTGGAGGGAAGGACAGCTAGAACAGGGGGTATATAAGGAAGCTGCCCGAGCAGCAAGAGGCCTGGTTAGGAAAGCCAAAGCAGAGTTCGAATTGAATCTAGCCAGGGAGGTTAAAGGGAACACAAAGAATTTCTACAGGTATATTAATGTCAAGAAGAAGCCTAGGGAAGGTGTGGGCCCCCTCAGAAAGGAAACTGGTGAAATGGCCACAAGTGATGTGGAAAAGGCTGAGGTACTCAATCACTTCTTTACCTCAGTCTTCACTGTGAGGGCCTCCAGCCACACTCCTGGTGTCATGGAAGACAATGGCAGGGACAGGGAGGAAGAACTGTCCATCACAAGTGAAGATCAGGTTGGTGATCACCTGAAGAACCTGAAAGTGTTCAAGTCTATGGGACCCAATGGGACACACCCATAGGTACAGAGAGAACTGGCAGATGAGGTTGCTAAACCCCTCTCAAGTATATTCCAAAAGTCATGGCAGACTGGGGAAGTCCCCACAGACTGGAAAAGGGGAAACATTACTCCCATTTTCAAAAAGGGTAAGAAGGAGGAACCAGGGAACTACAGGCCAGTCAGTCTCACCTCTGTGCCCGGAAAGATCGTGGAGCAGACCCTCCTGGAGGCACTACTGACTCAGAAGAATAGTGAAGAGGTGATTTGGAACAGTCAGCATGGCTTCACCAAGGGCAAATCCTGCCTGACAAACCTGGTGGCCTTCTATGAGCAGGTGACAGCATTAATAGATGAGGGGTGAGCAACTGATGTAATTTACCTGGACTTGAGCAAAGCCTTCGACACTGTCCCGCACCACATCCTGGTCTCCAAACTGGTGACACATGGGTTTGATGGGTGGACCACTAGATGGATAAAGAACTGGCTTGATGCCGCACCCAAAGAGTGGCTGTCAATGGGTCCATGTCCCAGTGGAGGCCAGAGACAAGCGGAGTCCCTCAGGGATCAGTCCTAGGACCTGTCTTGTTCAACATCTTTGTGGGTGACATGGACAGTGGCATCGAGTGCACCCTCAGCAAGTTTGCTGATGACACCAAGCTGTGTGGTGCAGCAGACACGCTGGAGGGAAGGGAGGCCATCCAGAGAGACCTTGAGAGGCTGGAGAGGTGGGCACAAGCCAACCTCATGAGCTTCAACAAGACCAAGTGCAGGGTCCTGCATCTGGGTTGAGGCAACCCCAGGCATAAATCCAGGCTGGGCAGGGACTGGCTGGAAAGCAGCCCTCACGAGAGAGACTTGGGGCTGCTGGTGGACGAGAAGCTCAACATGAGCTCTCAATGTACACTTGCAGCCCAGAAAGCCAATCAGATCCTGGGCTGCACCAGGAGAAGTGTGGCCAGCAGGTCAAGGGAGGTGATTCTCCTTCTCTACTCAGCTCTGGTGAGACCCCACCTGGAGTACTGTGTCCAATTCTGGAGCCCCTGTTACAGGAGGGATGTGGACGTGCTGGAAGGTGTCCAGAGAAGGGCCACGAGGATGATCAGAGGGCTGGAGCACCTCTCCTATGAGGACAGACTGAAGGAGTTGGGGCTGTTCAGTCTGGAGAAGAGAAGCCTCCGAGGTGACCTCATTGTGGCCTTCCAGTATCTGAAGGGGGCCTCCAAGAAGGCTGGGGAGGGATTTCTTATGATGTCAGGACTAAGGTGAATGGAATGAAGCTGGAGGTGGGGAGATTCAGACTGGACATGAGGAAGAAGTTCTTCACCATAAGAGTGGTGAAGCCCTGGAATGGGTTATCCAGGGAGGTGGTTGAGGCCCCATCCCTGGAGGTGTTTAAGACTAGGCTGGATGAGGCTTTGGCCAGCCTGATCTAATGTGAGGTGTCCCTGCCCATGGCATGTGGGTTGGAACTAGATGATCCTTGTGGTCCCTTCCAACCCTGACTGATACTATGATACTGTGACTCAAGTCACAGTATCATAGTATCATTAGTATGATTAATAGCAGTCTGGAGTGTGTTTAGTTGGAAAGCAGAAACAAAGGATCTGGTATTCACCTAGATTGACTCATTTGCTGTCTTCAAAGGTTGTACTTAGTGGCTCCAATTTTGGGAGCAGCACAATTGAGAGGTAAAAGGAGTACCTGTCTGACAGCAAAGAAAAGTGGCAAGAAATATTTAATATAGCAAGAAAAATGGAACTTTGCTGTGGGATGGGTATCTTCACACCACAAGACCAATGCTCCAATTAGTCACTGGAATAATACAGCTGATGAATTGGCCAGATTAGCCTCAGTAACTGGAAGTCATAGAAGAAAAGTGGGATAGGTTGCTGAAATGGTTACCTATCAAGCAAGATCACACAGGTACACAAGACCCATACAGGGAAGCTGTAAGCAGATGATGGCCAGTAACAAAGGAAATTTGTTGCACCTGCATCTCTGAGCGTGAGCAGTGCTGTGTTTGTCTAGATAGGCCCCCTTTAGGGCAAGCAGACTTACACCTTCAAAATGGTAAGGCTGTTCGGGAGACCTGGCAGGTTGATTACATGGGACATTTATGAAGGTCAGAAGGGAAGCAGTATGTGTTGATTGGGGTGGAAGTAGTATCTGATCTAGTCCAGGCAGAGGCTTTTTCATGAACAACTGATAACAACACCATGGAGGTTCTAAAAATATGGTTTAGGTCTCTTCCCAAACCAACATCTATTCTGTCAGTGTTTCTCATTTTACAGCAACAGTAGTCCAAGACTGGGCTAAAGATGAAGGAATTCAGTGGGTATTACACACTCCATACTATCCTCAGGCAAATGGCAGTAGAAAGAAAAAATGGCCTATTAAAAAGATTTTTGAATCCACATGAAGGTCAGGACACTTGTGGGATGCAGTCAAGGGTCTAAATGGGCATTGGGCTATCAATGGATGCCCTAAGCTTAGAGCTTTCTGCCCAAACCCACAAAGTCTGGTTCCTACGGCTAACAGACCATCCTCACAGGCCATCCCATTTTCCTGGGCAGCCCATGCTAGTTGACCTCCCCAGTACTAAGAGAGTACCTCCGGTACTCAAACCCTTTTAGCCTGGTATAACTAGGCAGCCAATAATGCTCATGGGAAAACACATAAAATCAACATCTGATGGATCATCCCATCCTTTCAAGGTTGGCTCCCCAGGGGTGGGAGGAGAACACAAAACATATTTTGTTTCTTTTGCAGGTGCCAGGGAGAAACATGGGACCCAGAAGACTCATGCCAAAAGCATATTTTGCAATATGTACACATCTCTCATACTAGGGATGCTCGTTCTGGTGGGTTGGGGCTGTTTTTTGTGTCTGTGTGTGTATGTATGCTGTCTTTCCTCACCAGCCTTATAGGCCTGACCAATTTATCTGAGAATCCTCAGAACCATGCATGAGAATTGAACATGAACTTTGTAAGAGTGTGGAATCACACAGATCAAGGGATCTGCATAGCATTACTACATCATCAGAACAAAACTTGCAATTCTTTGTAGCACCAATAGATAGATGTAGGCTTTGTTTTGAATTTTACAAAGGGCAACCTATCAGCTTCGGATTATCAATATGTGTGATGAAGAGGTTATTAATTTATGACTATGAAATATGAATATTAATTTTAATTATTAATAACTAATCAGTTAATTACTATTAATCACTATTTTGTATACATGTTCTAGTGCACAGTTGTGAAATACATCCTATCACTAGGTCAGTATTTATAATCAGAACTCAATTAGAGTATTTACAGAATCACTTTCTGTTTATATAATGAAGGGTGCAGTTCTACCGCTTGTCCACCAGATGGTGACTCGACAGGGCGCGGGCGGCTGCTAACTATGTACAGAAAATGTTTCTATACATCAGAGGTTATGGCTAGATGCGGATGCTTTGAACTGAATGTTAGTGAGTGGAAAACATGTGGGAGATACATGGTGTCTGTTGTTTGTAGCAAGGTTGGGTTCTGACAGACTACTGCTGGTGGGCAGGTTCCTTCCAGACGATAGGGAGCAGTCCTGCGGGATCAGCTTGGCAGGGCTGGTAGAACTGGTGGGGCTGGTCCCGGGACAGGGTCAGCCCTCACAGAGTCAGTCCTCACAGACTTGGCTCACATGGCAGGGTGCGGTGACAGTTCCCGATAGGCGGGCTCGGAGGCTTCCAATCTGGCACGACAGCAGGCAGGGCTGGACCCAGCAGGGTCGGCCCTGCTGAAATGGGTTTCAGGGCATGGACAGTGCTCTAGGTTTCCCTGAGGTTTACAGGGCTCAGAGCAGCAGAATTGGTGGCTCCTTTCCCACCATAGCAGGGTTACGCAGGCATGCGATCTTGCTTTCCAGTCTGACACACAGGGTTGTGTCACTCTCGTCAGTCTGCTGCTTAAGGCTAATGCAGACGTGTGGACTGCTGGATTCGGCTATGTCCCTTCTTCCCAGCAATGGGCAGATGTTATCCTTGGGGGTCCAGTCCTCTTGAGACATGGTGGGCTCTCCCAGTCGATGAGACTGGCAGTATGATGCTGGAGCTTCTCAGGCTCAGCAAAGGTCCCTCCTCTGGAGATATTCTCAGGGCAAAGGCTCAACAAGCCTGCCTGGATACAGCTTCTCATTGTGCAGAGGCTACTAGTTTGCTTACATACATGAGAGAGAAGACTTAATACCAATAAGCAAAATGGCAGAGGCTATGGCATGAGCTTTGTCCTCTCACAAGCAAGGAGAGAGAGCAAAGTGAAAGAGGGGGCCACTTGTTTGCCAACTGGCGTAATACCTACAGGTTCCTTGAGGCTGGATTTGACCAATGAGCACTCTTGTAAAGAACTGGAAGCTAGAATTATGCTTATTCTTGGTATTAGCATGAGCATCCCCTGCACTGGGATCTGTGCTGGCCTAGCTAATGCCTTGGCCTTTGTTTCCCTCATGAAAGAGGGGGACCTTGTCCACATTCTGGGACAACATTCAATATCTGGGCATAATGTGTCTTCACCACAATATGGCAACTGGTTCCACCAAAGCAATAACAGGACACATCATATCAATTATCAACTCTCAACTCTTTCTGGGGTGAAAAATATAATTTGTCATCACAGTTGTTTGAATGTCTGGAACATGATGAGGCCAAAATTTGGCCAAAGCAACTGTCCTGTCACAGAACCCTCTTGGAATGTAACCATGGCTATAGAGGGAACACTAGCTTGGCCTGATTTTTTCCTACATAAAGGAAATCTAACAATTCTTGTGAGGAAGTATACAGCAATAACACATTTTCACATCCTTTTGATCCTAGTTTTGATCCCATAAAATTTCCTCACTATTATGAGTAAATAACTCTCAGCTTTATGTTCCCTTGGTACATTCATATTCCTTCAGATAATGGACCAGACAAACCTCATTTTGACTTAACCATATGGAGATTGTCACTGCACTGGTTAGGCCACACCTTGAGTCCTGTGTCCAGTTCTGGGCCCATCGGTTTAGGAAGGATGTTGTCTTGCTGGAACGTGTCCAGAGAAGGGCAACAAAGTTGGTGAGGGGTTTGGAACACAAGCCCTATGAGAAGAGGCTGAGGGAGCTGGGGTTGCGTAGCCTGGAGAGGAGGAGACTCAGGGGTGACCTTCTTGCTCTCTACAACTACCTGAAGGGAGGTTGTAGCCAGGCAGAGGTTGGTCTCTTCTCCCAGGCAGCCAGTAGCAGAACAAGAGGACACAGTCTCAGGCTGCACCAGGGCAGGTTTAGGCTGGATGTTAGGAAGAAGTTCTATACAGAGAGTGATTCCCCATTGGAATGGGCTGCCTGGAGACGTGGTGGAGTCACCTTCATTGGAGGTGTTCAGGAGGAGACTTGATGGGGTGCTTGGTGCCATGGTTTAGTTGTTTAGGTGAGTTGGATTGGTTGATGGGTTGGACGCGATGATCTTGAAGGTCTCTTCCAACCTGGTTTATTCTATTGTGTTCTATTGTATTGTAAAAAGGAGTTTTAGTCTATTTTCTATCAAGAGGCCACAAAGTCAAGGTAATTCTCCACTTTTCCAATGTTAGGAGGTGGTTCACTGGTCTACTGGATCAAGATCAAATAGACAAAAACTTTGGCATTTGGAAATTTTGAGAACTCTGATTCAAGATGTAAATATGCAATCACTTCCCCTGACTAGGATGGAGGATGAATGACACTAGCACTTGTTATACCACTTTCACTTCTGAAAAATTAGCTAATGCAAAGAAATGTTTACCCTGGATACACTATCCAATGAAATCCTTTAGGAATGCTTTAAGCTCCCAACCTTTGCAATTCCATGACAATATAGATTGATGTGGGTTACTACAATATAATGTACCCAGCCCCTCTGGGACTGGCATGGGGTTGCTCTGATAGGAAGTTCCAATCTATGATCAATGTGGTTAATCATGTGGGACTGAAATGCAGTATTGTAATTCCATCACTCTGCCCTAATAGAATGTTCAGTTAGACCACCAAAACCAGAAGAAAATGAGAGATCACCCATATCACACAAATACCCATGTATTATCCTGTCTGGTTTACAGAGGGATGAAAACAAGGACTATGCTTGCAAGCCTTTTTTTGTCCCAGGTACCTTAGCTTTAGGTCTTTTGAATTTAACAGGTTCATACTCTGTCCAATTGGACTAAATATTCATTAAGAGAGGCTAATGTTCAAATAAAACAAATAAGTAAGATGGCAACACAAAACTACCTTGCTCTTGATATGTCATTATTAAGAGATAATGGTGTTTGTGGAATGCTAAACTTGTCAGTGTCTGAATGTTGTATTAGCATCCATAGCACAACTACCACTATCGAGGAAGCATGAACCAAAATACACATGATCTCTGACCGAACAGTGGAAATTCTCCATGTCCTGACACCTTTGGACTTGTTTGATCAAAGCTGGGTATCTGGAATTCTCCGGTCCCTGGGACTGATGGGCTAGGGGGAATGGCTTACTCAGATTGTTTGTTCTTGTAGGTTTGCATTGTCATAATGAAATGATTGTGCCACCCCCTCATGCTCTCTAGCAGCTCCAGGCCCCCACAGTGCTCTGCCAATGCCTGGAGGGACTGCAGCCCTGACGGAGCCACCTGAGCCCTTCCAGGGAATCTGCCTGTTGGCAGAAGTCTACACCTCAACTCCCCCACAGCCATGGGAGGAGAAAGCTGCCCCCAATGCTGCATCTGGAGGAACCACCTCCAGGAGCCAGTGCTGGGCCTCTGCAAGCCCCTGAGCCTTGGCAGTGACCTGGCACAGCAGCTGCAGCCCCTGCCAGGTCCCTTTCTCTGGAGCCAGTGTAGGCAGCCAGAGTAGCAGTAGTTTAGCAACCAGCTTAGCTACAAGAGAAATTGTATCTTTTCAACGTTCATGTGTTTAACACCACATTTGATTTTGTTTAAAATCCCCATGCTTTAGCGCATGTGGTATTGTAATTTATGGTGTACAAGCAGCCTCCTCAGCATGCCCAGAACTATAATAAATGGTACGAAGTGATTTAAGTCTCTGAAAGGTTCCTTTGATTGCATTTCCCTGGCATTCTGCCTCTTCTAGCTGTTTAGCAGCCGCGAGAGTCTTGTCGAGTCGCCATCTCATGGACAAGCAGCAGAATTGCATCCTCAGTTCTTAATTGAATAACTATTTTATATTTTGAGGTTCAAAATCATTATATTGTACCAATTTATGGGCTATATTTCATGACCGTTCATTAGGATCTGCATATAAGTATAGATAAGTAGTTACTATAATTTTTCATATTAATACAATATATAATATTAATACAAATAATTTTAATATTGACTATCTTCATAATTAATAAATCATTAACCTTATTCATTACACAAAAAAAGCAAATTAAGACACAGGGACTACTCTAAAAGTTTCACATCACCTCTGACAGTCCCCACAGTCCTGACTAAATCTATGTCTGAAAAGCAGTGGCATTTGTGGCATTCACTTTTGTGAAAATTAAGATAGTGTCATGGTTTTCAGTTTTTTGGACTTTTTTTTTTTTTTTTCTCCTTCTTCTTTTGGAATGAGAAACCACATCATATTTCTATTTGTTTGACATCTCTTGAAATAAATTTCTCTGTTTTCCTGTGGACAAATATGGTCTGAATTTGATTGCATTTTAGCTCAAGATAGCTTTAAATGCACAGTTATTAAATACAAGTGGTGTTTGACAACTAAGTGATAAATGACATAGAGTGTTACCTCCCAAGAGTATCCTATTCACCACTCACTAGAAAAATCTAATGTGGATACATCTAGGATGCACTCTCAGATTTGAGCAGTTCTGTGTAAAATTCCACTATAATCTTGATCGAGATAATTGATTATAGTAGATTCCAGTCCTAAAGTGCCATCCCAAGAATTAAACTTAAAAACTGCTAGCCCTTGTTCTGTTGCTCAAGGTCCTGGAATAGGGATAGCAAAGGTTAAAGGACTTCTCCCTGAGTCTACTCAACAATTCAGGAGAGAGGGAATTTTCACAAGGAAGCAGAGAATTGTTCTGAAATACTGCTCTGAAAATATTTTTTTCTTTGTCCTCCCACATCATCTTTATTTCCTTGAATCTTTTCTGAATACTGCTTGTCATATACCTCATTTTCACTGCTATATATGGTGCTTGCGTTTTCATCTTTCCACATTTTATTCCCCTTTCCACAGAAAATACATCTTTAACTATGTTTCCATCAGTAAACAATATCTAGTATCTTATTAATCTTGTCCTATAGAACTTTACTTCTCAGTTGAAGTTTCTGTGTGTGTATATTAAAAATAAAACCTAGAATATGCTGTGCATGTGGACACCAATATACATGCATTTACAGACACACATAGATATATATGAACATATATTTTTGCTTCTATTTTTCATAGTTGCACCTTAAATAAGATGTTCATAAATATGACCCCAAATTAAACTCTTAAACATGTGACATTTAAGTGGATTTCACAGTGGGCCAAAATGCACTTTCCCCTAATTTCACCAACAGAGAAAGAATTACCTCAGTACTGCAAATTTTGTTGGTGTTTAAAGAGAGTATATAGCCCACATGTATATATGGGACATTTATCTTTACCTGTGAAAAAGATAAATGCATAATGTACATATGTGTAACCTGTCATACTTTTTCTGAGAAACGTGAGTGGCAACTTCACTTGCAGCTGTTCATGAAAAATACTGTTACTACTTTCCACTCTGAGATTGCAAAAAGGTATTACAGGGAAAATAATCTGTATGAATGTGCCTCATTTTCTCCAATCTAATCTCCTGCTTTCAAATTCAATATATGACCAGCCTAACTAAAGAAATCCTGTGGGATTTACATCTAATAGTAAATTAGTAGTTTGGCTGGTTTTCAACCAAATGGTCAATGAACGAAAAGATTGAATGAAGCATACCTGTACAGTTTTGGAAAGGGAAGCAAAAGACCAGAGTCAATGTTTGGAATTCCTTTCCACCAGCAAGTACAACAATATGAGAAAAGGTTTCAAATGCCCTTCAGCAGAAACTGGCAGAGAGAGGAGCCTTTTCTTACAGCTTTCTCTGCAAAATACCGAAGTATGTTATCACTTCCCTATAGCTGTCAATGTCAATTTTGATTGCTAATATATTATCTCGGCAGAAAGATAAACTAACCTTAATCCTTTTAATCTCAAAATTTCATGTTTTTTTCAGTGCACACCTTTCTAGTGCTGTGTCAATATACTAACCAACCAAGATGTATTTCATGTCATTTAATAAAGTATATTAATGAAATCAGCTGTTCTCATCGCAGAAATGTTAGGAATTAATCAATAATAATTTTACTTTCATTATTTTAATGTATCAGTTGCCCATATAATTTCTTGCAGCAGCATTTCTAAAGGAATGTCATCTACATCGAAGTCAGGAGGTTCTAACAAAGCAAATATTTATATTGATAATAGTGACATCAAGGCATAGCCAGCACTGAGCTATAGACTTTTGATTTTTCTTTTATTTTTTTTTCCGTAAGGAGCATAGGGTAATATAATTAAGGCAGCCTAAAATATCTTGGTTTACATATCTTGGTCAAACTTCAGCTGTTCAGGTTTAAAGTGTCCATGTTGATGGTCTGCCTCAGGCTGACCTTTTCCCAGTGACAGCAAAACCAGATGAGACATTTCTCAAAGTTAGGAAACTCTAACTACCAGTTTAGGCAGTGTTAGGTTTCCCTTGAAACAGTAAGATGCTCATGTTTGGAACAGGACTCATGTGTACTTCGGAAGGTCACATGGACATTACCACTAGCCACATATTATATTAACACTAGCCACATATAATTTTTTTATCTCTGAAATAGCTTAAAATACAGTATCTTCCCCGGTATGTCTTCTTCCAATTGGAGTTCATCCTATTGATGTATTTTTGAAACTTCTCATGTAAGCAGGTAGTTTAAAAAAAAAGACCTTCCTGCCTAGTAGTTTTTCTGTCAAAGGTGGACTATCAAGAAAATTTTCGTCAGTTCCCTGCTAAGTGACACTTCCTATCCCAACACGGGATTTTGATTTTTCAGATTTACCATTACTGTGAAAATTTATTGTATTTTCTCTGTAAAATATATGTTCCATGAATTTTGCAGAGATCAGTCTTCAGAAATCTCTTGCCTTCTATCAAGGTAGTAGTGTGATTTACACTAAGTGAAGGTGAATCAAATGAACTTTTTTTTTTTTTTTTTTTTTTTTTGGCTATTACAAGAAACAGACAAAAAGCCAAACTCAAAACATTCCATGTGATGATTGTTGAACCAGTCAAAAAAACTCATGCTACCTCGAACTGATACAACACATACCAGAAAACAGCAGGAGCATTTTCTTGGAATCTACAGAATATTCAGAAATGGAAATAAAAGCACCTCAGTTTTAAACCCTGGAAAACAAGGGAATCAATAATGTCTCTCAAAATATTAACATAGTGTACATTCATGTCAATTTTTTTTTCCACGGAAGGACAACAACAAATTAAAATGTACGTGAAGGTTAAAAAAATAGGAAAGGGAAAGGGAAAGGTAAGGGGAAGGGAAGGGAATGGATGGGAAGGTTTGGGAAGGGAAGGGAAGGTTTGGGAAGGGAACGTTTGGGAAGGTTTGGGAAGGTTTGGGAAGGTTTGGGAAGGTTTGGGAAGGTTTGGGAAGGGAAGGTTTGAGAAGGGAAGGTTAGGGAAGGGAAGGGAAGGGAAGGGAAGGGAAGGAAGGGAAGGGAAGGGAAGGGAAGGGAAGGGAAGGGAAGGAAGGGAAGGGAAGGAAGGGAAGGGAAGGGAAGGGAAGGAAGGGAAGGGAAGGGAAGGGAAGGGAAGGGAAGGGAAGGGAAGGGAAGGGAAGGGAAGGGAAGGGAAGGTTTGGGAAGGTTTGGGAAGGGAAGGGAAGGGAAGGGAAGGTTTGGGAAGGGAAGGTTTGGGAAGGAAGGGAAGGGAAGGGAAGGGAAGGGAAGGGAAGGGAAGGGAAGGGAAGGGAAGGGAAGGGAAGGGAAGGGAAGGGAAGGGAAGGGAAGGAAGGGAAGGGAAGGGAAGGGAAGGAAGGGAAGGGAAGGGAAGGGAAGGGAAGGGAAGGAAGGAAGGGAAGGGAAGGAAGGGAAGGGAAGGGAAGGTTTGGGAAGGGAACGTTTGGGAAGGTTTGGGAAGGTTTGGGAAGGTTTGAGAAGGGAAGGTTAGGGAAGGGAAGGGAAGGGAAGGGAAGGGAAGGGAAGGGAAGGGAAGGGAAGGAAGGGAAGGGAAGGGAAGGGAAGGGAAGGGAAGGGAAGGGAAGGGAAGGGAAGGGAAGGGAAGGGAAGGAAGGGAAGGGAAGGAAGGGAAGGGAAGGAAGGAAGGAAGGGAAGGGAAGGAAGGAAGGGAAGGGAAGGGAAGGGAAGGGAAGGTGTGGGAAGGGAAGGTTTGGGAAGGCAAGGGAAGGTTTGGGAAGGGAAGGGAAGGTTTGGGAAGGGAAGGGAAGGGAAGGTTTGGGAAGGGAAGGGAAGGTTTGGGAAGGAAGGGAAGGGAAGGGAAGGGAAGGAAGGGAAGGAAGGGAAGGTTTGGGAAGGGAAGGGAAGGGAAGGTTTGGGAAGGGAAGGTTTGGGGGAAGGGAAGGTTTGGGAAGGGAAGGTTTGGGAAGGGAAGGGAAGGTTTGGGAAGGGAAGGGAAGGTTTGGGAAGGGAAGGGGAAGGGAAGGGAAGGAAGGGAAGGAAGGTTTGGGAAGAAGGAAGGGAAGGGAAGGGAAGGTTTGGGAAGGGAAGGGAAGGGAAGGGAAGGGAAGGGAAGGGAAGGAAGGGAAGGGAAGGGAAGGGAAGGGAAGGGAAGGGAAGGAAAGGGAAGGGAAGGGAAGGGAAGGGAAGGGAAGGGAAGGGAAGGGAAGGTTTGGGAAGGGAAGGGAAGGTTTGGGAAGGGAAGGTTTGGGAAGGGAAGGTTTGGGAAGGTTCGGGAAGGGAAGGTTTGGGAAGGGAAGGGAAGGAAGGAAGGAAGGGAAGGGGAAGGGAAGGTTTGGGAAGGAAGGGAAGGGAAGGTTTGGGAAGGGAAGGTTTGGGAAGGAAGGGAAGGGAAGGTTTGGGAAGGGAAGGGAAGGAAGGGGGAAGGAAGGAAGGAAGGGAAGGGAAGGAAGGTTTGGGAAGGGAAGGGAAGGAAGGAAGGAAGGGAAGGGAAGGGAAGGAAGGGAAGGGAAGGAAGGAAGGGAAGGGAAGGGAAGGGAAGGGAAGGAAGGGAAGGGAAGGTTTGGGAAGGGAAGGAAGGGAAGGAAAGGAAGGGAAGGGAAGGGAAGGGAAGGGAAGGGAAGGGAAGGAAGGGAAGGGAAGGAAGGGAAGGAAGGAAGGGAAGGAAGGGAAGGAAGGGAAGGGAAGGAAGGGAAGGGAAGGGAAGGGAAGGGAAGGGAAGGAAGGTTTGGGAAGGGAAGGGAAGGAAGGGAAGGGAAGGGAAGGGAAGGTTTGGGAAGGAAGGAAGGTTTGGGAAGGAAGGGAAGGGGAAGGGAAGGAAGGGAGGGGAAGGGAAGGGAAGGAAGGGAAGGGAAGGGAAGGGAAGGGAAGGAAGGGAAGGGAAGGGAAGGGAAGGGAAGGAAGGGAAGGGAAGGAAGGGAAGGGAAGGTTTGGAAGGAAGGAAGGAAGGAAGGGAAGGGAAGGGAAGGGAAGGGAAGGAAGGGAAGGGAAGGAAGGGAAGGGAAGGAAGGAAGGAAGGGAAGGAAGGGAAGGGAAGGAAGGAAGGGAAGGAAGGAAGGGAAGGAAGGTTTGGGAAGGGAAGGGAAGGAAGGTTTGGGAAGGAAGGGAAGGGAAGGGAAGGGAAGGGAAGGGAAGGGAAGGGAAGGGAAGGGAAGGAAGGAAGGGAAGGGAAGGAAGGGAAGGAAGGGAAGGGAAGGAAGGGAAGGGAAGGAAGGAAGGGAAGGGAAGGAAGGGAAGGAAGGGAAGGGAAGGGAAGGAAGGAAGGGAAGGAAGGGAAGGGAAGGGAAGGTTTGGGAAGGGAAGGGAAGGGGGAAGGGGAAGGTTTGGGAAGGGAAGGTTTGGAAGGAAGGAAAGGAAGGGGAAGGGAAGGGAAGGGAAGGAAGGGAAGGGAAGGAAGGGAAGGAAGGAAGGGAAGGAAGGGAAGGAAGGAAGGGAAGGGAAGAAGGAAGGGAAGGGAAGGGAAGGAAGGGAAGGTTTGGGAAGGGGAAGGTTTGGGAAGGGAAGGGAAGGAAGGTTTGGGAAGGGAAGGGAAGGGAAGGAAGGAAGGGAAGGTTTGGGAAGGGAAGGGAAGGAAGGGAAGGGAAGGGAAGGGAAGGGAAGGGAAGGGAAGGAAGGAAGGAAGGGAAGGGAAGGGAAGGAAGGGAAGGGAAGGAAGGGAAGGGAAGGGAAGGAAGGAAGGGAAGGGAAGGAAGGGAAGGGAAGGTTTGGGAAGGGAAAGGTTTGGGAAGGGAAGGAAGGTTTGGGAAGGTTTGGGAAGGGAAGGGAAGGGGAAGGAAGGTTTGGGAAGGGAAGGGAAGGGAAGGGAAGGGAAGGAAGGGAAGGGAAGGGAAGGGAAGGAAGGGAAGGGAAGGGGAAAGGAAGGAAGGGAAGGGAAGGAAGGGAAGGAAGGGGAAGGGAAGGGAAGGGAAGGGAAGGAAGGGAAGGGAAGGAAGGAAGGGAAGGTTTGGGAAGGTTTGGGAAGGAAGGTTTGGGAAGGAAGGAAGGGAAGGGAAGGAAGGGAAGGAAGGAAGGGAAGGGAAGGAAGGGGGAAGGAAGGGAAGGAAGGGAAGGGAAGGGAAGGGAAGGAAAGGAAGGGAAGGGAAGGAAGGAAGGGAAGGGAAGGAAGGAAGGAAGGAAGGGAAGGAAGGAAGGAAGGGAAGGGAAGGGAAGGGAAGGGAAGGGAAGGGTTTGGGAAGGGGAAGGTTTGGGAAGGGAAGGGAAGGAAGGGAAGGAAGGGAAGGGAAGGAAGGGAAGGGGAAGGGAAGGGAAGGGAAGGAAGGGAAGGGAAGGGAAGGGAAGGGAAGGGAAGGAAGGGAAGGGAAGGAAGGAAGGGAAGGGAAGGAAGGGAAGGAAGGGAAGGGAAGGGGAAGGGAAGGAAGGAAGGGGGAAGGGGAAGGGGAAGGAAGGTTTGGGAAGGGAAGGGAAGGAAGGGAAGGAAGGGAAGGGAAGGTTTGGGAAGGGAAGGGGTTTGGGAAGGAAGGAAGGGAAGGGAAGGGAAGGAAGGAAGGGAAGGGAAGGGAAGGAAGGGAAGGGAAGGGAAGGAAGGAAGAAGGAAGGGAAGGGAAGGTTTGGGAAGGGGGAAGGGAAGGGAAGGAAGGTTTGGGGGAAGGGAAGGTTTGGAAGGAAGGGAAGGAAGGAAGGAAGGGAAGGAAGGGAAGGAAGGAAGGGAAGGAAGGAAAGGGAAGGAAGGGAAGGGAAGGGAAGGGAAGGAAGGGAAGGGAGGGGGAAGGGAAGGGAAGGAAGGGAAGGAAGGGAAGGGAAGGAAGGAAGGAAGGGAAGGAAGGGAAAGGGAAGGAAGGGAAGGAAGGGAAGGGAAGGGAAAGGAAGGGAAGGGAAGGGAAGGGAATGGAAGGTTTGGGTTTGGGAAGGGAAGGTTTGGGAAGGGAAGGGAAGGGAAGGGAAGGTTTGGGAAGGGAAGGTTTGGGAAGGGAAGGGAAGGGAAGGGAAGGGAAGGGAAGGGAAGGGAAGGTTTGGGAAGGGAAGGAAGGGAAGGGAAGGTTTGGGAAGGAAGGGAAGGGAAGGGAAGGTTTGGGAAGGGAAGGAAGGGAAGGTTTGGGAAGGAAGGAAAGGTTTGGGAAGGAAGGGAAGGGAAGGAAGGGAAGGGAAGGGTTTGGGAAGGGGGAAGGGAAGGGAAGGAAGGGAAGGAAGGAAGGGAAGGGAAGGGGAAGGGAAGGAAGGGAAGGGAAGGGGAAGGGAAGGAAGGAAGGGAGGGAAGGGAAGGAAGGAAGGAAGGAAGGAAGGTTTGGGAAGGGAAGGGAAGGGAAGGAAGGAAGGAAAGAAAAAGAAAAAGAAAGAAAAGAAAGAAAAGAAAAGAAAAAGAAAAAGAAAGAAAGAAAGAGAAGAGAAAGAGAAGAAAGAAAGAAAAAGAAAAAGAAAAAGAAAAAGAAAAGAAAAGAAAAAGAAAGAAAAAGAAAAAGAAAAGAAAAAAAAAAGAAAAAGAAAGAAAAAAAAAGAAAAAGAAAAAGAAAAGAAAAAGAAAAGAAAAGAAAAGAAAAAGAAAAGAAAAAGAAAAGAAAAAGATCAAGTTGGCCTGAGGGTACCAACTGTACTAAACCTCCAGAGGAGAGAGTAACTCGTGCTGAGGAAGCTCCTCCTTACAATGACCTTTCGGATGATGAAAAGAAATATGCTTTGTTCACAGGCGGTTCCTGTCGTCTTGTCGGGAACAAGCGAAGGTGGAAGTCTGCAGTGTGGAGTCCAACACGCCGAGTTGCAGAAGCAAAGGATGGAGAAGGAGAATCCAGCCAGTTTGCAGAGGTAAAAGCTGTCCAGCTAGCTCTTGACGTAGCTGAACGTGAGAGATGGCCAAAGCTTTATCTCTACAACGATTCATGGATGGTAGCCAATGCTCTGTGGGGTTGGCTAAAGAACTGGAAAAAGAATGGTTGGCAGAGAAAAGGAAAGCCCATTTGGGCAGCTGACCTGTGGCAGGACATTGCTGATCGAATCGAGAGAATTCCAGTGAAGGTGAGACACATTGATGCTCACATTCCTGAGAGCAAAGCTACTGAGGAACAGCAACACAACCATCAGGCAGATCTAGCTGCAAGAGTTTCTCAAGTAGACATGGACTCTGATCTTGATCTCGACTGGAAACACCGAGGTGAGATATTCTTAGCTCGGTGGGCTCACGATTCGTCAGGACATCAAGGCAGAGATGCAACCTACCAGTGGGCACGTGACAGATCCATAGACATTTCCATGGATGCTATCACACAAGTCATCCATGACTGTGACATTTGTGCTGCTATTAAGCAGGCAAAGCGACTTAAGCCCTTATGGTATGGTGACAGATGGTCCAAGTACAAGTATGGTGAAGCTTGGCAAGTTGACTACATCACTCTACCACGTTCTCATTCTGGTAAGCAGTATGTGCTTACTATGGTAGAGGCGAACACTGGATGGTTGGAAACTTATCCAGTGCCACATGCAACTGCACGCAACACCATTCTCGGTCTGGAGAGACAAATCCTGTGGAGACACGGAACTCCAGAGAGGATTGAGTCAGACAACGGAACTCACTTCAAAAACAACCTTGTAAAGAGCTGGGCCAAAGAGCACGGTATTGAGTGGATATTCCACATCCCCTACTATGCACCAGCTGCAGGGAAGATTGAACGCTACAACGGTTTGTTGAAGACCACTCTTAAAGCCATGGGGGGTGGATCTTTGAAAAACTGGGAAAAACATTTAGCACAAGCAACCTGGCTGGTAAACAGTAGAGGTTCAGTGAACCGAGCTGGACCTGCACACTCAGATCTGCTACAGAAAGTAGAAGGTGATAGAGTTCCTGTTGTTAAAGAAAAGAATCTGTTAGGTAAAACTGTTTGGGTATTTTCTCCCTCAGGAGAGGCTAAACCTGTCCGAGGGGTGGTTTCAGCTGAAGGTCCGGGTCACACTTATTGGGTAATGCAAGAGAATGGTGAAATTCAGTGTATTCCACAAAGAAATTTGACTTTAGCTGAAAGAGTTTAATTTCAGAGTGTTGTACAGCTACATCGCGCCCAAAGAAAGAATCCCTGAGGAATCCACGGTGCACGAACCCTGAGAACCCTGAGTCAACTGAGAGTCCCTGTTTCCCTGTTTTCCCTTTTCTTCGCTTCATCTGCGAAGAGACAAACTGTTTTCCATTTTTCTTCTTTCTTGGACTTCTGAATCATCTACACCTGAGGATAGCCGGAATGGACTATGAACTTTACTTACAAACTGTGGATGTTGTTTTAGTTTGGATGGACAGTATGAACAGCCAATGAAATTGTTTAGCAGGGGTGGATTGTGACCGGTTTAGGCTGTGCCTTTAAGAGAGACACTTTCTGAACACTCTGGGCGAATATTTTGATATTAGAATGAAAACAAGAGATATGATAATCCAATTTCATTGGTGGAACCCGGCTGTAAATTTTTGTTTAGTCTTTCAGTCGGGGAGTCAGTCAGTAGTCGTCTTCTTCTTCCCCCTGTGCTGTGAGCTGGCTCGTTTCTCTCTACGATTCGTGCTAACCAGATAAGAAAACTAACTTTTTGCATTCGCTTTGAGCTTTAACAAAGTTTTCCCCTTTTAATTACCTTCCTTTCTCTCTCTCTCTAACCCTTTTGGGAAAGAGGGGAGGTAGGGAGGGAGAAGGGAGGGGCAGGCCGAACCCCCCTGGCCACAGGGGGGGTGGGGAAAGGTTTCCTGTATTACATACATTGCTGTATACTTCTGTATATATTGTAAATATTGTATATTTTTGTACATATTCATTGCATTCCATATCTGCTTGTAAAATACAGCTTTCATCTGCTTCTCCGACTGAGTTAGCTGTGGAATTCTTTTGTGTGTGTGGGGGAACCTTCCTGCTCCACCACACCCAGCTTACTGCAGAGCAGTTGGACAAGATGACCCTTGAGGGTCCATTCCAACCCAATGCAACTTGTGAATCTGTGAGAAGAAAAGACTTTGAAAGGATCTTATCAATGTTTGTAAATATCTAAACAAGTGCCCAGAGGAGACCAGTTCCTTTTCAGTGCTTGCAGCAACAGAACAAGGGACAACAGGCTCAAACTGGAACACAGGAGAAAATTCCCAGTTGTGAGGAAAAAATACTTTACATTGAGCGTGACACAGTACTGAAAGAGGCTGCTCAGGTTGTGGAGTCTCTTTCGCTGAAAGACTTTAAAGCCTGCATGCATGTGTTCCTGTGCAGCCTGATCCAGGCATAACTGCTTTAGCAGAGGGGTTGAACTAGATGAATCCCAGAGGCCCCTTCCAACCAATTTTTCTGTAATTGTGTGAATTAAGCTCATTTTCCTTTTCTCCCAATTTCAGCAGGCACTGAGAGCCCAGAGGTATTTTTAAGGGGCAGTCATTAGAGGCTTTACAAAAGCAGATCTAGGAGACTGAAGAACAACAGTTATCTCTCAGAAAAGACTCTCAGGATGGTGCAGCCTCCTGTCTAAAGGAATACATGCAAAGTTTGGCATATCACATTCCTCAAAGTGCTGTGTTCCCAATGTGGCAGCTCTGGCTCCGGAAGCAGCTAGACTGTTTAGTACATACAGAGGCAAGGTAGATGAGTAGCAATATACCTGGCGCTTCTCTACTCTTTCTTGTGCCCATACTAGTCCTGTTGTCTCTCAGGTAAGTTAATGCCTAAACCCAGTGTTTTCTGTAGCCTTGAATCCACATACAGAAAAAAACAGAGTCATATGGGTTTGTTTTCTGAAGCCCTGGGGATATGCTCCTGTTTGCAGTTTCTAAGGAAGAAGAGGAGCAGCAGATTAAGCATATTGCCCCTATGGCACTCCATCACATAGCAAGGAGGCTTTTCAGCCCCTAGCAGAAAAGAAGGAAGGAGGAAATAAAAACCTTGGGCTTGAATGAGAAGAAATGAGAAGAAAGCAGCTGCCAAAAATGCGCCCACAGGCAGAAGGTCTGCTAGTGACAGACGGTAGTGACCAAAACACTGCTGGAAGGAGAGAGCATATGCAATATTTATTAATTTAAGGCTTAGCAGTCCCTCTGTGTGCTCCTAACAAAGTACTTAAACCCAAGGTTCCTTAGACTACAGTTTTAATGATACTTGCCCATCTTTATAGTTTCAGCAGCATGTGAAGGGACTAGTAAATGACAATCTACCATAGTGAAGCCCCTCAAACAATATCTTAAATCCAGTTAGGCTTTAAGTCTAGAAAGAATGGAGGCAAAATTATTGATTCCATAATCATCTTTAGCAGTAGAATATAAATGTCTTAAGCTCCAATTCCCTGGAAAGAGAGGCACTTTTAAAGGGCCAACATGCCATGCCTAACATGCATGTCACTTTCTGTTTGAGTTACATACCAAATTCTTGCTTTGATTTTAAAATCTACCTTTCAGTTGTGTCCTTTCCTGTAAGGCATATGAAACCAACAGCCCTAAGAATAATAAACATTAATCTTTGTCTTGACTGGTTTTGAGGAAATAATAGTGCTACCATGGGAAATAACAAAATCTTTGTCTTTAATTTGTTTCTTCTCTTCCAATGTGCTTTGGAAAGAGACATACTTAAAGGTCTCACTCCAGAAATGCTGTATCTGAGTGGTGGACATGGCAACCATATAAAGCATGCAAAACTCAACAGGAGTTCTCAGTGGGAATTCAGAATAGCTTTGCAATTCAAATGACAGGTATATTTCACATTGGCAGAATGCAATTTCACTGTCTGGAATTTGGCCAAGATATCAGGGTCATGCTCTTATTCTTACAAAAAGAGTCTTGGGATTTTTAATCATCTCAAGCAGCTAGGAACTTGGTTTTATTCCTGGATTAAATTTAACACTTCCCTCAGGACCCTGAGACAATGTTGTTCGGTAAAGGTTCAGATGATCGAGCCTATCACCTGATTCTAACATTATTTTCACTTCCTGAATTTTCATGCATCATGCCATTTTCTACCCAAGTTATTTCCAGGTGTAATCATTCTCTGTGTATGAGATCAGACTACAGCAAGACAGCGTATCTGCAAGCAGAGGAAGAACATACTAGTGATGATTTGTCTTCCTTCTACATCTACCTAAACACTTCCTTCAGACTTAAAAAATGTTATTAGCAAAAGCCTCAAAACATAGCTCTAGACTTCCAATTTGGCTAATCAGTACTAGCACAAATAAAGTAGCAGAGCAGTAAGGCACAGCAACACCAAGAAAGCACACGCAGTTTAATGCTGATAAATAGCACAGTGTATTTTAGGGCAAAGAATAAAAAGAGGAAATATTTGTCAAATGGAGACAATCTTCAGCATACTGAACAAAAGCCCTTTTACAATAATATGAGGAAAGGTCCCCAAGCCATCAGCAAAATGTGCAGCTGTGTTATGAAGAGAAACAGAAGGGTGGGCTGTACTGCTGAAGGAACACATTATCAATCAAAACAAGGGCAAATCCAGGACACCTTCTGGGGAAAAGCAAGTACAGAGAAAATGCACTTCCTTCAAGCTTCCCACTTCCTTCGCTCATTAAATCCTTTATTAAACCCTTCATTTTTGGCAAATCCAGTAGTGGATTAGTCTCCTTCTCTGGAGACTTTCAAAACCCTCATGGGCATGTTCCTTTGCAATCTGCTCTAGAGAAACATACTTTAGTAAGGGTTGAACTAGATCTCCCAAAGTCCCTTCTAACCCCTACAATTTTATATGATCCTGGATTCATCTCTGTTACTACTGTATTTTGGAATAGCATGCTCAGTCTGCATGGTACTGGGGAAGGGGTGTAGAACATTTAAACAGTTTATAAAATGCATTATGCCAAGCCAGTTTCAAAATCAGCCTAGTTCCATGCTCTGCAGAAAAGCTTTGAAAAAGAAATATTGGGAAGGTGGAAAGAAAAGATTGCTCATGCTTATTATTGTAGCTATATATCTGCATCACTGATTGAAGAGGCAGTCTGCCTTCATCTGCAATTTGGCTCAGGAAACTCTTTGTTTGATCATAATTTGAAAGAAGCAGGAATGTATAGTAAGGCAGAATGGTTGATTAGAATTTTTTCTGGAGTTAAGAGGCAGTAAATTCACTGAGTAAACATGGGCAGAAGGGAATGAATCAGGCTGGCTTAATAAAAATACTTGGCCTGATCTATCAAAAGGGGCATGTCCTTGCTAGTACATATTGGATTTGTGAAGATGGCCACTTACATATTCAGCCTTCTGGGAACTCTTTAGCTTCCCAAAATCAAGGAGGGCTAGGAGATGTATTAGTGAAATTTGACTATAAAAGGCCACAGGGAGTTAGTACATCCATGGCAATAAACTGAGCCCAATAAGAATCCCCAGAAGTTTAAAAAAAAAAAGTGATGAGTGGCAGGAGAGATGTAAGCAAGAGTGAGTGAAAGACTACTTTGTACAGCAAGTTTAGATACATCACCCAAATCTTGCCACCTAATACACTAACATAAAAACCTTTACTCATTGTACAGAATTACAGTGCTAAGGAGCTGGCCTCACTGTGAGGCACTGAATATATCCTACTATGTCAATGGCAGAACCAGAATATTTTGGATTCGACCCACTTTCTGCCATGGACAGAAATATCTTTCACTGGATCATCTTGCTCAAAGCTTTATCCGATGTGACCTCCCAGTATGGGGTCAGCTTCTCTGGTGTGATGGGTTGAGGCAGCCCCCTCCCCACCACGGGCAGAATAAAACAACTCAGACAAAACGGATTGCAAAAGTGATGGAAAGTTTAAAGGAAAAGCGGTGAATGTTTACAGAAAGCCAAAAGCAGAGTGACAAAAGAAATCCCAAAACAGTCCCAAGATGATCCCATCCCCACCTGGGGGTACATCCAAGACCCCCAGGGCTCCTTCTTCCCCCTCCCCACTGCTAGGCTAGTCTCAGCTGGCCAGATCTGAGACTGCTCATCCCCCCATGGCCTTGGGCCTATCCAGGCCCATGGCCGGGAGACAACTTCTCCCCCATTACCGGGTGACGGCGAGGAAGAAAGAGGAAGTGCTGAGGCCTCGCACTGGATCTTATAGTGGTGCAGAGAATTATGGTAGAAATACCCAATTTCCTGTGTCCACCCACTGGGCTGGACCTCTGGACACAGGAAGCAGGGGGCACCCAGCCCAAACTGCAACATCTGGGCAACCAGTTGGTGTGTCCTACCACCCTCACACATCAAGTTTGTCTGAGATGGTGTTAGTTCTCCCCATAGCATCTTCTGCAGTGCTGTGTTTTGTAGTGATAACTGGAAGAATGTAGATAGCACACCAGTATTTTGGCTACTGCTGAGCAATGCTCGCACAGCACCAAGATTTTGTTTTTCTGGCATTCCCTCACCACTCACTACCAGTAGGCTGAGGGCTGGGCAAGGTCTTAGGAGGGGACATGACTAGACCAGCTGACCCAAACTGACCAGAAAGGTATTCCATACCATATGAAGTCAGCTCAAACATAAAAGCTAAGGGAAAGAAGGAAGTGGGGGGCATTCATTTATGGTGTTCATCCTCTAAAGCAACCACCACACATATTGAAGCCCTGTTTTCTTGGGAGCAGCCTGACATTGTCTGTGGATACATAGTACAAAATTATATTTCTGTTTGGCTTTGATTCCCTGTGCAGCCTTTGTGTTTGCTTTTGCTGTATAAACTGCTCGTATTTTGACCTGCATACCTCTCGTTATATTTTTCCTCTCTCTCTCCGTATAAGAAGGGAAGAGACAGAGCAGCTTTGTTAGACATCTGGCCCTCAGCCAGGGCCGAACCACCACACATC
Source organism: Picus viridis (assembly GCA_033816785.1). NCBI lineage: Eukaryota > Metazoa > Chordata > Aves > Piciformes > Picidae > Picus > Picus viridis. Next base: position 48,856,373 of record CM066606.1, read on the forward strand.
ACCATAAAAAAAAATAATTCCATCCTTTTATCTACTTTAAATCTACCCTCTTTCAGTTTAAAACTGCTGTCCCTTGTCCTGTAACCACAGGCCCTGGTCATTTGGTTTCTTTCTTATAAGCCCTCTTTAAATATTGAAAGGCCACAATAATCCTTGATCCTTGTCTTCTCCAATCTAAGCAATTCCTCATCTCTCTCAGTCTTTACTCACAGGAGAGGTGTTCCAACCCTATGATCATTTTAATGGCCATCCTCTGGACATGCTCTAGCAGTTTTACGTCTGTCTTGTAACAGGGATACCAGAGGTTCATAGATTCATACAATGGTTTGTGTTGGAGGGAACCTTAAAGATCACCTAGTTCTAACAAATCCCAGCCATGGGGAGGGACACTTTCCACTAGACCAAGTTCCTCAAGGCCTCATATAACCTGGCCTTGAACACCTCTAGGGAAGTGACTTCCATGACCTCCCTGGGCAACTTGTTCCAGTATCTCACCACTGTCACTGTAAAGAATTTAATCCTAATATTGAGTCTAAATCTGCCCTCCTCAAGCTCCAATCCATTCTGTTTTGTCCACTACAAGCCTTTGTAAAATATCCCTTCCCAGCCTTCTTGTAGGCCCTCTTCAGGAACTGGAAAACTGCTATAAGGTCTCCCTGGAGCCTTCTTTCCTCCAGGGCGAACAGCCCCAACTCTCACAGCCTGTCATGACAGAGGAGATGCTTCAGCCCTCTGGTCATCTTTGTGGCGTTCCTCTGGAGCCAATCCTGCAGTTCAATGCCTCTCTTACACTGAGGGCACCAGAACTGGACACAGTACTGAAGGTAGGGTCTCATGAAAGCAGAGTCGAGGGGAAGAATCACCTTTCTCGTCCAGCTGATTACACTTCTTTTGATGTAGTGCAGGATACAGTTTGCCTTATGGGCTGCAAGCACACACTGTCAGATCATGATGAGTTTAGCTTGCTGTCAACCAGTACTCCCAGATCTTTTCCAGCGTGGCTGCTCTCCAGACAGTCTGAAGCACTGAATGGGGTTATTGTGGCCAAAGTGTAGAAACTGGCACTTGGACTTGTTAAATGCCATCATGTTGGACTCTGCCCATCTGTCCAGCCTGTCAAGGTCCCTCTGCAGAGCCCTTCTACCCTCTAACAGATCAACACCTGTTCCCAGCTTAGTGTTATCTGCCAATTTACTGATGATGGACTCAATGCACTCATCCAGATCATCAATAAAGATATTAAAGAGCATGGGGCCCAGCACTGATCCCTGGGGCACTCCACTAGTGACTGGCTGCCAGCTGGATGTGGCACCATTCACCACCACTCTCTAGACTTAGCCCTCCAGCCACTTCCTAATCCCACACAGAGTGCTGCTGTCCAAGCCACAAGCTGACAGCCTGGCCAGGAGTTTGCTGTGGGGGACAGTGTTAAAGGCCTTGTTGAAGTCCAGGTAGACCACATCTACCGCCCGCCCCACATCCACCAGGTGGGTCATCTGATCATAGAAGGAGATCAGGTTGGTCAGGCAGGACCTTCCCTTCCTAAATCCATGTTGGTTGGGCCTGATCCCTTGGCCATCCTTCTGGTGCGCTGTGATTGCCCCAAGACAATTTGCTCCATAATCCTGCCTGGCACTGAGGTCAGGCTGACAGGTCTCTAATTTTCTAGCTTCTCCTTCCATCCGTTCTTGTGAATGGGCATCACATTGGCCAGTTTCCAGTCATTTGGGACCTCTCCAGAGAGCCAGAAGTGGTGGTAAATGATGGAGAGTGGCTTGGCCAGCTCATCTGCCAGCTCTCTCAGCACCCTAGGATGGATCCCATCTGGTCCCATGGGCTTGTGAGGATCTAAGTGGCTCAGAAAGTCCCTAAATACTTCCTCATGGATTTCAGGGGCACTACACTGCTCCCTGACCCCATCTACCAGTTCAGGAGACCAGTTATCCTGGAGTTCTCCTGCCTTACTCTTGAAGATGGAGGCAAAGAAGGTATTTAGTATGTCAGCCTTTTCCTCATCATTAGTTACAATATTCCCCTCCCCGTCCAATGAGGAGTGGAGGTTCTTCTTGCCCCTCTTTTTAGCATTAATATATTTATAAAAATGCTTTTTATTGTCCTTTACAGATGTGGTCACCTTGTGTTCTAACTGGTCTTTTGCCTCTCTAATCTTGCTCTTACATGATCTAGCAACATCCTTAAACATATCACAAGTTGCCTCCCCCCTTTCCAAAGGTGATACACCCTCTTTTTTCCCCTTAATTCCTTCAAGGGATGCTTGCCCATCTAGGCTGGTCACCTTCCCCATCAGCTCATCATTAAGCACATTGGGACAGCCTGTTTCTGTGTCTTCAAGAGTTCCTATTTGAAGTAGGTCCAACCATCCTGGATTCCCTTTGTTCTTAAGGGCTCCTACCCAGGGTACTCTCCTAATTAGTTGCTTAAATAAGCTGAAGTCTGATGCCGAAAGTAAGGGTTCTGTTATTGTTCCTCCTTATTTCCCTGCATGTTGGAAACTTCACTATCTTATGGTCGCTGCACCCTAGACAGCCTCCTACCATCAGCTCCGAGATGACTGGAAGCTGGCCAAAGTGACACCGATCCACATGAAGGGCCACTTGGATGAGCCGGGGAATTACAGGCCTGTCAGCCTGACCTCAGTGCCAGGCAGGATTATGGAACAGGTCATCTTGAGTCCAATCACACTGCACTTACAGGATGGCCAAGGGATCAGGCCCAACCAGCATGGATTTAGGAAGGCCACAATAACCCCACGCAGTGCCACAGGCTGGAGAGCGGCCAGACAGAGAGGGACATGGAGGTGTTGGTTGATAGTAGACTGAACATGAGCCAGCAGTGTGCCCAGGTGGCCAAGAAGGCCAGTGGCATCCTGGCCTGTATCAGGAACAGTGTGGCCAGCAGGAGCAGGGAAGTCATTCTGCCCCTGTACTCAGCACTGATTAGGCTACACCTTGAGTCCTGTGTCCAGTTCTGGGCCCCTCAGTTTATGAAAGATGTTGAGTTGCTGGAAAGCATCCAGAGAAGGGCATCAAAGCTGGTGAGGGGTCTGGAGCACAAGCCCTATGTGAAGAGGCTGAGGGAGCTGGGGTCACTTATCCTGGAGAGGAGGAGGCTCAGAGACAGCCTTATTGCTGTCTACAACTACCTGAAGGGAGGTTGTAGCCAGGTTGGGGGTGGTCTGTTCTCCCAGGCAACCAGCACCAGAACAACAGGACACAGTCTCAAGCTGGACCAGGGGAGGTTTAGGCTGGATGTTAAGAAGAAGTTCTTCATAGAAAGAGTGATTGTCTTTTGGAATGTGTGGCCCAGGGATGTGGTGGAGTCACGATCACTGGAGGTGTTTAGGAAGAGACTGGATGGGGTGCTTGGTTCCACGGTTTAGTTGATTAGATGGTGTTGGATAATAGGTTGGACTTGGTGATCTTGAAGGTCTTTTCCAACCTGGTTGATTCTATTCTATTCATCTCCCACCAGCCCTTCTCTATTTGAGAACAGCAGGTCATGCAGGGCCTGATCCCTGATAGGCTCACTTAACAGGCATCAAGAAGATGTCCTCCATAAACTCTAACAACCTTCTGGACTGCCTACTCTCCACTGAGTTAAGTTTCTAGTAGATGTCTGGTAGGTTAAAATCACCCACAGGGACAAGATCCGATGATCTTGAGACAGCCTCCAGTTGCTCATAGAATATTTCATCTGCCTCTTCATCCTGGTTGGGTGGTCTATAACAGACTCCAAACAGGAGGCCAGTTTTTTGTTAGCCCTTCCTCTGATTTTAACACACAGGCACTCAATCCTTTCAGCCTCTACCTCATGTTCTGTGGCATCAAGAGATTCCCTAATAAACAGGGCCACCACTCCTCCTCTTCTCCCTCACCTATCTCGCCTAGAGTTTGTAACTATCAGTGCAGTACTGCAATTGTTTGAATCGTCCCACCATGTTTCTGTAATGGCAACTACATCATAGTTTTCCTGGTGAACCAAGACTTCCAGCTCCTCTTGTTTGTTACCCATACTGTGTGCATTGGTGTACATGCACTTCAGCTGGGCTGGTGATTTCTCAACTGACTCTAGTTTATGTCCCTCTCTCTCCTTTCAGGAGAGACTGGTTTCATCACCCAGCCCCTTCAAAGCTATGTTAAAGCCCTTCCAATGAGCCCTGCCAACTCCTGTGCTACAGCTCTCTTGCCCTTTGTAGATAGAGTCACCCCATCTAGGTCCAGCAGTTCAGGTGCAGTGAAAATGCAGTGAAAATTGTGCTGGTGGCACCATCCCTTGAGCCATTTGTTGATGGCATGGGTTCTCCTGTTACTCTCAGTGTACACCCCTGCCACTGAGGGAACTGAGCAGAACAATGCTTGAGCTCCTGACCCATCAATCATCTGGGGGCCTTGAATTCATTTTTGATTGTCCTGTTCTTATCAATCTCGTTGCTGGCAGCTTGAATTACCAGCACTGGATAATAGTCAGAGGGCTGGATTAGCTTTGGTAGTCTCCTGGTGATGTCCCTTACCCAGGCCCCAGGCAGGCAGCAGACTTAGGATCATAGTATCATAGTATCAGTCAGGGTTGGAAGGGACCACAAGGATCATCTAGTTCCAACCCCCTGCCATGGGCAGGGACACCCCACACTAGATCAGGCTGGCCAGAGCCTCATCCAGCCTGCTCTTAAACATCTCCAGGGATGGAGCCTCAACCACCTCCCTGGACAACCCATTCCAGGGCTTCACCACTCTCATGGGGAAGAACTTCCTCCTCACGTCCAGCCTGAATCTCCCTACCTCCAGCTTCATTCCATTCCCCTTAGTCCTATCACTACCTGAGATCCTGAGAAGTCCCTCCCCAGCCTTCCTGGAGGCCCCCTTCAGATACTGGAAGGCCACAGTGAGGTCACCTCGGAGCCTTCTCTTGTCCAGACTGAACAGCCCCAACTCCTTCAGTCTGTCCTTATAGGAGAGGTGCTCCAGACCTCTGATCAGCCTCATGGCCCTTCTCTGGACACCTTCCAGCATGTCCATATCCCTCTTGTAATAGGGACTCCAGAACTGGATGCAGTACTCCAGGTGGGGTCTCACCAGAGCTGAGTAGAGGGGGACAATCACCTCCCTTGACCTGCTGGCCACACTTCTCCTGATGCAGCCCAGGATCTGATTGGCTTTCCGGGCTGCAAGCGCACATTGAGAGCTCCTGTTGAGCTTCTCGTCCACCAGCACCCCCAAGTCTCTCTCCTCAGGGCTGCTCTCCAGCCAGTCCCTGCCCAGCCTGTATTTGTGCCTGGGATTGCCTTGACCCAGATGCAGGACTCTGCACTTGGTCTTGTTGAAGCTCATGAAGTTGGCTTGTGCCCATCTCTCCAGCTTGTCAAGGTCCCTCTGGATGGCATCCCTTCCCTCCAGCGTGTCCGCTGCACCACACAGCTTGGTGTCATCAGCAAACTTGCTGAGGGTGCACTCAATGCCACTGTCCATGTCATCCACAAAGATGTTGAACAAGACAGGTCCCAGGACTGATCCCTGAGGGACTCCGCTCGTCACTGGCCTCCATTGGGACATGGACCCGTTGACAGCCACTCTTTGGGTGCAGCCATCATGCCAGTTCTTTATCCATCTAGTGGTCCACCCATCAAACCCACATGTCACCAGTTTGGAGACCAGGATGCAGTGCAGGACAGTGTCGAAGGCTTTGTTCAGGTCCAGGTAAATGACATCAGTTGCTCGCCCCTCATCTATTAATGTTGTCATCTGTTCATAGAAGGCCACCAGGTTTGTCAGGTTGGATTTGTCTTTGGCAAAGCCATGCTGACTGTTCCAAATCACCTCTTCACAATTCTTCTGAGTCATTAGTGCCTCCAGGAGGATCTGCTCCATGATCTTTCCAGGCACAGAGGTGAGACTGATTGGCCTGTAGTTCCCTGCCTCCTCCTGCTTACCCTTCTTGAAAATGGGAGCAATGTTTCCCCTTTTCCAGTCTGTGGGGACTTCCCCAGTCTGCCATGACTTTTGGAATAGAATAGAGAGGGGTTTAGCAACCTCCTCTGCCATTTCTCTCAGCACCCGTGGGTGTATCCTGTTGGGTCCCATGGACTTGAACACTTTCAGGTTCTTCAGGTGATCACGAACCTGAGCTTCACTTATGATGGTGTCTCCGTCCGGAGAGGGAAAGAGACTCAGTTCTTATGAATATTCCCGTGTTGTGAAATGAGAGGCACAAACGAGGCCAAAATATCAACAGCTAGACTATTTATTACATAAAGAAAGTGGATGGATCAGAAGGGGAGAGTGAGAGAATAGAGAGAGAAGAGACAAGAGGAAAGGAATTATATTACCACACCCCTCAACCCCCCAAGACAGTTTGAGTCTGTGGAGGAAAGGTGCTGCAGGAAATGTTTGGTCTGTAGAGAAATGGTACTGAGGCTTTGAATATAGAAGAGATGTGGTCATCTGGGCAGCCTCTTCAGCTCCATGAGTTGCAGCAGGCGGAACTTAGGGCATGGAGAGAGGGTTTTCAGAGTCCAAGATCTGTTGTGTTGCCCTGTGATGTTTCCAGCGTGTGGTGCCATCTTCTTTCTTCTTCATTTTTCTTCAATTTTCTTCTTCTAAGCCAGTAGTTGCTCCAGTCTTTTGTAAAGTTTCTTAGTCCTTAGGCAAGTGTTAAGGTGTTGTTCCCCAGGATATCATTCTGGGAAATCATCTTTAGGTAAGTATCCAGGTACGGTTCCCCAGGAAATCTTTCTGTGTACTCAGGTGAGTTTGGGCAGCCACTGGATGGAGGGGGGGGAAAGCCTCCGCCTCCTCCTTCTCCATCTACCTACCCACACACTCATTACACATCAGGCCATTGTCCTTTCCTGGGGTATCTGATGGCTGGAAATGATCTTGTCCTGAAGGTGTGAATGCTGGGCCCTTGGGCCATTGTTGTAGGCCAGCTGCAGTCCCGTGAGCAATGTTATCTTTGCACCTTCCAAGAGTCCTTCCAGTGGCTCTGCCCAATGCACATCAGCTATTGTCTGGGCAAGCAGCAAGTGATTTTATCTTTCTTGAGTCACACCAGGAGAGACAAGCTCTAGTCTCTCACCGATGGGCAGTTCTTCCTCCTGGTCCCTGCCATTCTCTTCTATGACTCCAGGAGTGTGGCTAGAGGCCCTTGCAGTGAAGACTGAGGTAAAGAAGTTACTGAGTACCTCATCCTTTTCCACATCACTTGTGACCATTTCACCAGTTTTCCTTTCTGAGGGGGCCCACACCTTCCCTAGGCTTCTTCTGGACATTAATATACCTGCAGAGAATCTTAGTGTTCCCTTTAACCTCCCTGGCTAGATTTAATTCAAACGCTGCTTTGGCTTTCCTAACCAGGCCTCTTGTTGCTTGGGCAGCTTCCTTATATACCCCCTGTTCTAGCTGTTCTTCCCTCCACTTCCTGTAGAGTTTCCTTTTAAGTGATAGTGTGTCCAGTAGCTCCTTGTTCATCCAGGCAGGCCTCCTAGCATTCCTTCCTGCTTTTCTCTTTGTTGGTGTACATAGCTCCTGTACACAGAGGAGGTGGTCCTTGAATACTGACCAGCTGTCCTGGGTCAGTGTTCCCTCCAGGGATTTGTCCCACAAGACTTTGGCTAGCAGATTCCTGCAGCGATCAAAGTCTGCACGCCTAAAGTCTAGGGTCGTAAGCTTAGAATATGTCCTCCTGATTGCCCTGAGGATACTAAATTCAACTGCTTCATGGTCATTGCAAAGACAGCCTCTGAGCCTCCCATTGGTTACAGTTACCAGCCCTTCCCTGTTGGTGAGAACAAGGTCCAGCATAGCACCTTTTCTTCTTGGTTCCTCTGCCATTTGGAGGAGGAAGCTGTCTTCTATGCAGTCCAGGAACATCCTGGATTGCTGGTGCCTTGCTGTGTTGTCCCTCCAGCACATGTCAGGGTGGCTGAAATCACCCATGAGGACCAGGGCTTGTGACCTGGAAGCTGCTTCTATTTGCCTGTGGAGGGCCTCATCTGTTTGGTTCTGCTGGTCAGGTGGCCTGTAGGAGACCCCCACAGTAATATCTCCTTCCCCTGTCTTGCCTTTAATTTTAACCCATACACTCTCAACCAGCTCATCATCCCTCCCCAAGGTGGAGCTCCACTGATTCCAGTTGGTTATTGACATAGAGGGCAACACCTCCTCCTCTCCTTCCCTGCCTATCCTTCCTGAGGAGGTTAAACCTGTCTATCCCTACATTCCAGTCATGAGAATCATCCCACCAAGTTTCAGTAATAGCCACTATGTCATGGCATCCCAGCAGCACAGTGGCCCTTACTTCATCCTGTTTGTTGCCCAAGCTGCATGCATTTGCATAGAGGCACTTCAGCTGGGCTGGCCCTGTCATCCTCTTGTGCCAATTCCCCGTGGTTTCCACAGAGTGTCCTGGTGTGTCATTCATGGCTTGCCTCAGAGCAGCAAGTTGAGAGCCCTTACCAGCTCTCCATCCCTCTGTCTCTGGTGAGCTGCCCCTCTATTTGTCACAGGCCAGCAGGAGACTATTAACCCCTTCCCCCTTCAAATCTAGTTTAAAGCCCTTCCCTGAGGGATGGGTCAGGGCAACATATAGGACCCGTGTTCCCCTCAGGAGATAGTCACCAACAACAGTTACTCTCCTCTTTGTCTTTTTGGTACTAGCCCTGATGGTTGGTGGGGACTGATTTGCTTTAGGCATCCCCTCCAATGGTTCTTCTTCTGTCTTCTCATCCACACTGCCCTCATCCTGCAGGGCCTCATACTTATTGTGCAAGAGCAATGTGGGAGGCAAAGAGAGCCAGGATGGATTCCCCATGCATTCCCTTAACAGGGACCTGTACCCATTCCCCACTGTTTCTGTGGTCACCTCCCTCAGCTGGGGGTGTCTGCAAAGCCTGCTCTCACATATCTAACTCCCTGTTGCATTCCTTTGTTGTCCTGAATTTTAATAGTTCTTCCTTTTGCTCGGCCACCAGATTGAGAAGATAATTCACCTGATCACACCTCACACAGGTGTTGTCTCCTTCACCCTCCATGCCAAGTGCCAGGCTTCAGCACTCTCTGCAGCTAGCAGCCTGGACACCTGCATGCTTGTGTGCCAGCTCCGTCTGGGTACCTACTGTCTTTCTAGTAGCCTTTGGCTGAGCTGTTATGAATGACACTGGTTGTCTCTAATCATCTTTCTAGATGCCATGTGTTTTGACATAGCTTCCAGAAAGTTTTTTTCTGTAATTGTACCAGACACTGAGGTGAGGCTGGGGGTTGATAATTCACAGGGCCCTCCTTTTCATTTTTTTTTCCCCCAATTACTGGGGGCTTCCTCAGACTGACATCTGTTAAAATATCATGGAGAATATCTTAGCAACTATGACTATTTCAACCTGCAAAATAAAACATGTAAACTACTTTTTACATGTCAAGCAGTCCTAGAATTAACTTTGGACAAGCAGTTAATGAGCTCCAAATATTAACATTGAAAATTTTCTTATTTTCTATTGCTACCAACCTCTTCTTGGAAGTCACATTGATCATATGTGATTAGATTCCTGACTTACCTAAATTGCTTTAGCTGAACAACCTCTGTCCAATCAAGGCAAATCCCAGCCTTCTTTCAGAAATCCCAGGAAGATGGATGAAGGATTGCACTCCTAGTCTGGGCACTGGACTAGAAGAGTTTATGGTCATGGTCAGTCAGGCCTCGTGGGCCTGCAGTGAAGTGAGGATCTGTTTCTGCCTCGCATGCATCAGTAGACAGATTCACCACACTGGATTCCTTGAAAGACATATGGTCTTTCAGCAGGACCTTCTCTAACAGCCAGAGAGCAGATGTGATGTCAGCTGGTGACCACCTATTCACACAGAGAATGTGGGTGCCCTCATTTAAGATGTTATCCTCTACCTAACTTTTTAACAATTTTTTTCCTAGGCAGATGTGGCAGTGGCACAACATTGTACAACATCTGGAATTGCAATGAAAAGCCAATGTGCAGAGCTACTAGCTAAGTTGCCTTCAGGTTCTAAACAGTTTTGAAATTTCTTTGCTATGTTGCTTGCTGGAATAAAAGGACTACTTTTCATTACCTAATTTTGACCAGCTTTCTAAAAGGCCCTCTGAATAATTGTATGGCAGGCCATACCACTCCTTAGCACTACAGCACAAGTGAAAGAGCAATTTTTGCTGGAATTATAAAATGCTTTAAGAATTAATTTCCTTTCACAAATTTCAAACCAGCAATTAATTAGCTATATATGGTAATTTCCCTTTCTTAACTACTGTCAATATTTGGAAGCTTCTTTTATAGATTTGTGATTAACTTCTAATTATAAACTAAGTACACCATTTATAGTAATAGAGGATCTTACAGGTTGACAGAGAATCTATAAATGATGCCCAGGAGACAGCAGCACATTTAATATATTCCAGTCCTGTCATCTCCTTTTACTAACCAAGAAAGCATCAGGACACCTAGTGCTTAATCTTGAGAGCTATTCTCTCCTCCATTAAGAAAGTAAGAAAGAATTTCAGTTGCCAGCAAACCACATAGGTGAACTGTCCTCTTCCTTCAAGTTAAAGCAAGGCAGTAAGACAAAAGAAAAAGAAATATGACAGCAGTAGCACAAATGAATTGCTGCTTTATGTGGTAGGGAATGGTTTCAGTATGACTGCCTGATAAAAAGGTGTCATTCCTCCTGTCCTTTTCTTAAGAAAATAAAGTTGAAGGTTCACAAGAACTGGAGATGATGTCTCTCACAAGGATGGGATTCAATCATGTTTCATGGCCTGTTTTCTACTTTCTTACATGTTACATCATATATTTTATCTGATGATGTGTATGTTTTTATGTTCTAAATATTTTCTTCTACTGCTGATAACTCTTGATTTCCCTAGAAAGTTTTGCTATCTCTAAAACTTATATTTTACTTCATGTTTTAATTAGATTAACAATAAATATTGCCCTTTTTTTACATCAGAATACAAAATTACTGTCCTGCATCAGGACAGTAATTGACATTTTGTGCAAGTGGTTTTTTTCACCCCCTACATTTACAAAATGTCGTGTAATTATAGCTCTCCTGAGGCTGAAAGTAGATAGTAGGTGGTCAAAAGGCAGAGTCAGCAAGGACAGCAAGTAAATCATCTTTGGGACAAGAAGATCCAAAAGATATCCAGTATGTTCTGAAAAAAAATCACAATAGGCCTTTGATATGACAGGTGAAAGGCTATTCAATATTCAATAAGCTGAGTGATTAATAAAAATATTAATAATTTTATTAATCTTAAAAATCCCTAAAAATATTAATAAAACCTATTTGCGGGTTCGAGATGTTCGGTTGTGGAACAGATACCTCACCAGCAGGAATAAGTAACAATTTAAACAGTATGTACAAAAATCCAGAAATGACAAACAGCACTTTAAACTGTAAAGAAAAAGGAACCTTGGCAATGAAGCCGGCGATTGCTCACAAGGGGGGAACTCCTGAATTCCCTGAGGCAACAGACCTGCAATAGATGCTTATAAAAATCAGATATTGTAATAACTCACTGATCCTGATACCTCGTGGCACACTTGAGGATTTAAATAAAGCCAAAAATGGTGTTGACCACGTGGAAGCTGCAGGAGCACAGTTTCACTTTCTGTTGGTGTCTGCAGTTTGTTGCTGAGACAGGATTTATTGCCGAAGGCTTTGCAGCTGAAAGCTTTGTAGAAAAGAGGTTCCTCTGCTGCAATTCTTCACAACGGCACTCTGTCCTTACTCCAATCAAACAAAACTGTCCCTGGGACTCAGCTCCTCTGGGGTTTTGCCTCTTAGCCCAGCCAGACACGTGTCTGCTCCTGGGCTTTACAACGCTAAAACAGTGAGGGGTCTTTGGTCTCCTGTCTGGGTAAACTGAAACACAGTTCAACTTCCAAGCGAGGCTTGTGGTTCCTTCCAGAGCGTGGACAATTGCAAGGCAAGGCTCTGGCTCTTTGGGCTGGTACTTCTAGATTTCCCGAGACAATAATGGCCAATGACAACACAGATCGAGGGATAAAACCCTGATATTGTAACTTATAGAAAGGCTTCTCTACAAACGTGGCCAAAAGCACACCCACCTGACCCACTTGGGCTCCAAGACATGTTCAGACAAGCCTGGGCAATGAAAATCCAGACCTGAAAAGCTTGAAAAACCAGACCTACTGTCTCCTGCCTCATTGTCTGGTTCAAAGTATTTTTGAGGCTTTTTGTCCCTTCAGGACAGCCTTGTAGTGACTCGGGAAAAGGAATGGACCAGACATAGTAACAGGTTTCATGGACTAGCATGAACACACACTAGAACATTTATAAGGAATGTAAGAAAATGAAAGAACTGGAAGTTACTATCACAATTTTTGGAAAATAGGGACAGTTAGTCTGAAGCAAACAAACAGAAATATTCAGAGTTCTACTCTTCATAGCCTGCTCTACAAATCACATACTTCCCACATGAAAAACTCCACTAAAGTGCAGTGACAAAATTAGATGTAATTTACACTAAAACCACATTAAAACTACAAATGGCAAGTTAAGGACATTTAAAGTCTTTCTTATGCAGTTGTCCTTCTTAGTCAGGAGATGTAACAGGGCTCAAACTCTGACTATTGCTCACCCTGATTTAGATCAGGGCTGTGTCTTGGATACAGATTGATAGCAAAGAGTACACACGTGAGAGGTTACATTTTCAAACTGGCACTTTATTTGTGAATATTGAAAAAATTCACATGCCCAACTGGATGATCACACTGAGACTTTTACATTTGATTTGTTGCTAGAGGAAAAAGAGCAGATGTCTTGCTATTACTTGATAGGGAAAAAATGTAATGAGTTGTCTTGGCTGAGATGTTGCAGAGTCTGCTAACATTTGAGTGAGTACAGATACATTTGATTCATATTATTCTTTTTTCTGTGTTTTGATCAGCTACAAACCAGTTCATTTCTCTGAAGTATATTATTTTGTCCCCTTTAAAAAAACAGACACTGCATATCAGTCATTTTAATTTAGATTACCACTTTTTGTTTGTTTGTTTTTGTTTTCTTTTCTCCAGATGTCAAAATAGAGACCTAAATGTGTTTAAAGAAAAATTATAAAGCTTTTGTACCAGAAGACTAGTTCAAGCACAGGGGAAATTGAAAAATGTGTTGAGAAAGAGAGTATACTCTGAACGCTTCCAATGGAAATACTTCCATAATTTGTATCTAATTGTCACATTTACTAAGCCTCCGCAACTGCGCATTCACAAGGAATTCTTGGACATCCCAGCCAAACTGTTGTACTTCCCTCGCCCCACTTTGTTATTTTGGAGCAACGAACAGAAGGAGCTCTAAGACACTGTTCACCAGGAAAACTATGATATGGTGGCCATCACAGAAAAGTGGTGTAATGCCTCACATGACAGGAGTGCAACAATCAGTGGCTACAAACTCTTCAGAAAGATTAATCAAGGAAGGTGAGGCAGTGGGATGGCACTATATATTAGGGAGAGTTATAAATGTTGTAAATTTAATGATAATGATGATAAGGTTGAATGTTTATGAGTTTATGGGGAACTGCAACCTAACACATATCCTGGTGGGAGTCTGTTATACACCACCCAACCAGGATGAAGATACACACAACATATTCTTTAGGCATCTGGGAGAAGTCTCACACTCTCTGGCCCTTGTTCTTGTGGAGGACTTCAACTTCCCTTATGTCTGATAGAAATACAAAACAGCAAAATGGGAACAGTCTCAGAGATTCATAATGTGAAGGATAAGTCCTTGACACAGCTGGAGTGGGAAACAAATAGGGAAGGCTCCTTGCTGAACCTGCTGCTTATAAACAGAGAAGGAATTGTGTATGATGTGTGGCTGGATGATGGTTGACACTATCATGGTGATGATGATCATAGAATGGCTTAGGTTGGACAGAATCTTAGAGATCACTTACTCCAAATTCCTGTTGATAGCAAGGGCAGCTCTCATCTGGAATCAGCTGCTCAAGGCCTCATCCAACCTGGCCTTAAGCAGTCCCAGGGAGCAGGCATCCACAACCTCCCTGGGCAGACTATTCTAGAATTCTACCACCATCATACCAAAGAAGGCCCAGCCTGAACCTACTCTACTTCGGCTTAAAACCATTCTCTCTTGTTCTCTCTGTGCTTGACAGGCTGGACAGATGGGCAGAGTCCAAGAGCATGAGATTTAACACATCCAAGTGCCGGGTTCTACACATTGGCCACAACAACCCCATGCAGTGCTACACGCTGGGGTCAGAGTGGCTGGAGAGCAGCCAGGCAGAGAGGGCCCTGGGGGTAGTGGTTGACAGTAGGCTGAAGAATGTGCCCAGGCAGCCAAGAAGGCCAGTGGCATCCTGGCCTGTATCAGGAACAGTGTGGCCAGCAGGAGCAGGGAAGTCATTCTGCCCCTGTACTCAGCACTGGTTAGGCCACACCTTGAGTACTGTGTCCAGTTCTGGGCCCCTCAGTTTAGGAAGCATGTTGAGCTGCTGGAACGTGTCCAGAGAAGGCCAACAAAGTTGGTGAGGGTCTGGAGCACAAGCCCTATGAGGAGAGACTGAGGGAGCTAGGGTCACTTAGCCTGGAGAAGAGGAAGCTCAGGAGAGACCTTATTGCTGTCTACAACTACCTGAAGGGAGGTTGGAGACATGTGGGGGCTGGTCTCTTCTCCCAGGAAACCAGAGGACACAGTCTCAGGCTGTGCCAGGGCAGGTTTAGGCTGGATGTTAGGAAGAAGTTCTTCACAGAAAGAGTGATTGGCCATTGGAATGGGCTGCCCAGGAAGGTGGTGGAGTCACCATCACTGGAGGTGTTTTAGAAGAGACTGAATGGGGTGTTTGGTTCCATGGTTTTGTTGATTAGATGGTGTTGGATGATGGGTTGGATGTGATGATCTTGAGGGTCTCTTCCAACCTGGTTGATTCTATCCTATTCTAGTCTAGTTTATCACTAGAAAATCTTGTGAAAAGTCCCTCCCCAGCCTTCTTGTAGGATCCCCTCAGGGAATGGAAGATAGCTATACGGTTCCACTAGGCTGAACTATCCCAGCTCCCTCAGCCTATCCTCACAGCAGAGGAGTTTCAGCCCTGAAGCCATCTTTGTGGCTCTCCTTTGGACTCATTCCAGCATCTCTGTGTCCTTCTTATGTTGGGGACACCAGAACTGGACACAGTATTTGATATGGAGTCTCACCAGAGTAGAGTAAATAGGAAAAATCTCTTCTCTTTATGTACTGGCCACACTCATCTTGATGCAGCACAGGATATGATTTGTCTTCTGGGCTGCATGGGCACACTGCCAGCTCATGTTGAGCCTCTCATCAATCAATACCCCTGAGTCTTTTTCTTCAGAGGTGCCCTCAACCCACTCTGCACCCTGCCTGTATTTGTGCCTGGGATTGGCTCATCCCAGATATAGGACCTTGCACTTTGACTTGAGCCTCACGCTGCTGTCACTGTCCAACTTCTCAAGCCTTTTAAGATCCTTCTGGATGCTGTTCTTTCACTCAAGAGAGTCTACTGCAACACGAAGCTTAGTGTCATCATCAAACTTGCTGAGGGTGCAGTTGATGACACTGTCCATGTCACTGACAAAGATTCTGAATAGCACTGGACCCAGTTCAGATCCCTGAGGAGCTCCACTTGTTACTAGTAGCTGCCTGGACACCGAGCCATTGATAATAACCCTTTGAGTCAGTCCATCTAGCCAGTTCTTTATCCATGGGGTGGCCCATCCATCAAGTCCATGCCTCTCCAACGTAGAGACTAGGATGTCATGTGGGACAGTGTCAAATGCCTTACACAAGTCCAGATAGATGTTGCCATTTGCTCTTCCCATATCTACCAAAATTGTAACTGATGAATAAGGTCACCAGATTCATCAGGCACAATTTGATCTTTGTGAAGCCATGAAATGATAGAGTTAAAATTGTTATAGAAGCAAAGAAGAGAGTCAACAGAAATGCTTCACCTTGCAGTTCCAGTGGGAAGACTTTGGCCTAGTTCAAAGACAGGTTGACAGAGTCCCTTGGGAGGTAGTCCTGGAGGGCCAAGAAGTCCAGGGAAATTGCACACTCTTGGAGAAGGAAGTATTAAAGGAGCAGGACATCCCCATGTATTGAAAGACAGGTCAGCAAGCAAGGAGGATGGCCTGAATGAATAGATATTTGTTTGTAACACAGGAAAAAAAAAACCAGTTTGTTATTTTTGGAAGAAGAGACAGACCACTCAGGAGGACTATAAAGCTGTTGTGAGGATATGCAGGGAGAAGATTGGAAGGGCCAAACCCCAACTATAGATTAATGTAGCTTCAGATGCTATTTAATCTGGTTTCAGCTCTCTTGTCTTCAACATGAAACACTTCTACAAATGCATTAGCATCAAAAGGAAGACTAAGGAAAATCTCCATCCTTTATTGGATGCAGGAGGAAACATAGTGGTCAGGGATGAGGAAAAGGATGAGATACTTAGTATCTTCTTTGCCTTAGCCTTATTACCATAGTATCATAGCTGAACCAGTAACCTGAACTGGAAGATAAGGACAGGGAGCAGAATGAAGCCCCTTTAATCTTCAAGAGGAGATGGTTAGAGACTTGATACACAGGCTGGACATGCACAGGTCTATGGACTGGGTGGTAATAGACCCAAGGATACTGAACAAAGGACAGAAGGCACTCAATTACTTTGACTTCTCTGTGTCCTCTGTTACCAGGTCACCCACTTTATTCAGCAACAGGCCCATATTTTCCTGGTGTTCCTTTCCCTGATAATGTATTTGACAAAGACCTTTTAGGGATTTTACATTTGGGATTTTTACATCCTTTTCCAGTTTTAATTCCAAGACAGAGTTAGATTTCCTTGTAACTTCCCTGCATACTCTGGCAATGTTCCTAAATTCCTCCCAGGTAGCATGATTTCTTACTCATGGGGAATCTTGAGCTTGGAGGAAGTGATGCTTGAATATTAAACACCTGTCTTTGCCCTGCTTCCCCCACCCCTTCTGGAGTCTTCAACTTTGTGGTCAAATTGACTTCAGGCTGACGGATGATGCAATAGAGAGCACCCCTGCAGAAAAGGACTTGGGTGTACTGATGGACAAAAAGCTGAACATGAGCCAACAATACACACTTGCAGCCCAGAAGACAAATCACATCCTGGGCTGCATCAAAGGAAGTATGGCCAGCAGACTGAAAGCGGTGGTTCTGTCTCTCTACTCTGCTCTAGTGAGAGCTCACCCAGAGTATGGTGTTTAACTCTGGGACATTCAACACATGAAAGACATGGTCCTGAAGGAAAGGGTCCAGAGGAGGGTCACAAATAAGATCAGACAAAGACAAGCTAAGAGATTTGAGGTTGTTCAGCCTGGAAAAGAGAAGGCTTTGGGGAGACATTATAGCAGCCTTTCAGTACCAGAAGTACAAGAAAGCTAGGAAGGGACTTTTTACAAAGCACTAGGACAAGGGGCAGGGTTTTTTAAACTAAAGAAGGGTAGGTTTAGATTGGACGTTAGGAAGAAGCTCTTCATTATGAGGATGGAACACTGGAATAGGTTGTGCAAGAAGGATATGGAGGCCCTGTCCCTGCAGACAGAATACAGAATTACAGAATTAACGAGATTGGAAAAGACCTTTGAGATCATCAAGTGCAACTTATCTCCCAACACCATCTTATCAACTAAACCATGGAACTCAGTGCCTGCCTCATCCAGTCTCTTTTTAAATTCTTCCAGTGATATTGACTCCACCACCTCCCTGGGCAGCCCATTCCAATGGGCAATCACTCTTTCTGTGAAGAATTTTTCCTAACATCAGCCTAAACCTCCCCTGGTGCAGCTTGAGACTGTGTCCTCTTGTTCTGTTGCTGGTTTCCTGGGAGAAGAGACCAACTCCTACCTGCCTACAACCACCATTCAGGTAGCTGTAACATTCATGGTCAATCAAGGTTGACATTCAAAGTCAGTCTTGATGTGGCTTTGGGCAACCTGATCTAATTGAGGGTGCACCTGCTTACTCCAGAAGGACTGGACTAGATGACCTCTGGTGGTCCCTGGTCCCTTCCAACTCGGTGTATTCTGTTATTCTATGATCCTATATGGAGCAGAAGACCATGCTCATAGAATCATACAATTGTTTCAGTTGGAAGAGACATCTAAGATCATAAAGTGCAATCTGAGACCACAATGGCCATTAAACCATGTCCTGAAGTGCCATGTCCACTCATTTCTTGAATACCTCCAGGACTCTATCACCTTCCTGGGCAACCTTGTCCAATGCCTGTCCACAATTTGAGTAATGAAATTTTTCCTAATATCCAGTCTAAATCTTCCCTGGCACAGTGTCAGGCCATTTCCTCTCAATCACCTGATACTAGACTGACTCCCACCTCACTATAGCATTCTTTTAGGTTATTGTAGAGAGCAGTAAAGTCTCCTCTCAACCTCCTCTTCTCCAAAGTAAACAATCCCAGTTTCCTTGGCTGCTCATTGTAAGACTTGTTCTCTAGACCCTTTCCCAGCGTTATTGCTCTTTTCTGGATGTGTGCCACTGTTGTTCAGATTAGGGTCACCTGTCCTATCTGCTCCTCCCCACAAGTGTGGCCTTTTACATTCTGCACCCTCAATGTAGTACACAAAATTTAGCAGGGGCCTTGGTCTGCATACCAATCCTTGGTAGTAAATACAAATATCAAGCTCCACATAGAAGCACATACTGTCTGCATAAACATGTCTTCAATTTCAGAAAGTGCAGCTACTTAGAAGAAATTAAGATGAAAAGCAAAATCACTGAACTGAATCATTTCTGTTCAAATTCAAACCAGGACACCACTTGTGGCTATGTAATACATCAGAAAACAGAGCTACTTTGTGCACCTGATGCTTAAATGTGTCCTTGGCAGGAGCAGATGTCAGATGCCAGAAGCAAGTACTGAGAAACTGAAGTTTCACTTCTTCGCTAGTGGTCATATCTTGGTAAGTGCATCATGATCCATTTGGACAAAGGCTCTTCAAGTATTTGTCAGTAAGATCTATGTTTAAACATTTTGCTATGAAGCTTCTTAAGCAGATCAGATCACAAGAACAAACTGCCAATGAAAGGAAGTTATCAGATAAGCACAAATCTTTCACTGTCTTTCACAGTCACAGGGACCCCACACATCTGCAGCAATTCTGTGCAATACAATACAATACAATACAATACAATACAATACAATACAATACACCAGGTTGAAAGAGACCTTCAAGGTCATCGTGTCCAACCCATCAACCAATCCAACCCACCTAAACAGCTAAACCATGCAACCAAGCACCCCATCAAATCTCCTCCTGAACACCTCCAATGAAGGTGACCCCACCACCTCCACGGACAGCCGATTCCAATGGGCAATCACTCTCTCTGTATAGAACTTCTTCCTAACATCCAGCCTAAACCTGCCCTGGCACAGCCTGAGACTGTGTCCTCTTGTTCTGGTACTGGCTGCCTGGGAGAAGAGACCAACCCTCACCTGTCCACAACCTCCCTTCAGGTAGTTGTAGAGAGCAAGGTCACGCCTCAGTCTCCTCTTCTCCAGGCTAAGCAACCCCAGCTCCCTCAGCCTCTCTTCATAGGGCTTGTGTTCCAAACCCCTCACCAACTTTGTTGCCCTTCTCTGGACACGTTCCGGCAAGACAACATGCTTCCTAAACTGAGGGGCCCAGAACTGGACACAGCACTCAAGGTGTGGCCTAACCAGTGCAGTGTACAGGGGCAGAATGACCTCCCTGCTCCTGCTGGCCACACTGTTCCTGATGCAGGCCAGGATGCCATTGGCCCTCTTGGCTGCCTGGGCACACTGCTGGCTCATGTTCAGCTTGCTATCAACCAGTACCCCCCAGGACTCTCTCTGCCTGGCCGCTCTCCAGCCACTCTGACCCCAGCCTGTAACACTGCCTGGGGTTGCTGTGGCCAATGTGCAGAACCCGGCACTTGGATGTGTTCAATCTCATGCCGTTGGATTCTGCCCATCTCTCCAACCTGTCGAGGTCCCTCTGTAAAGCTTCTCTACCCTCCAGGAGATCAACTCCTGCCCCCAGCTTGGTGTTGTCCACAAATTTACTGATGATGGACTCAATGCCCTCACCCAGATCATCAATAAAGATGTTAAAGAGCATTGGGCCCAGCACTGATCCTTGGGGAACACCACTAGTGACTGGCTGCCAGCTGGATGTGGCACCATTCACCACCACTCTCTGGGCTCGGCCCTCCAGACACTTCCTAACCAATGCAGTGTGCTCCTGTCCAAGCCATGGGCTGCCAGCTTGGCCAGCAGTTTGCTGTGGGGGACTGTGTCAAAGGCCTTGCTGAGGTCCAGGTAGACCACATCCACAGGCCTCCCCACATCCACCAGGCAGGTCACCTGATCAGAGAAGGAGATCAGGTTGGTCAGGCAGGATCTGCCCTTCCTAAATCCATGCTGGCTAGGCCTGATCCCTTGGCCATCCTGTAAGTACTGTGTGATCGCACTTAAGATGACCCGTTCCATAATCTTGGCTGGCACTGAGGTCAGGCTGACAGGCCTAGAATTCCCTGGCTCTTCCAACTGGCCCTTCTTGTGGATGGGCACCATGCTGGCCAGCTTCCAGTCTTCTGAGACCTCTCCAGTGAGCCAGGACTCTTGAAAAATGATGGAGAGTGGCCTGGACAGCTCATATGTCAGCTCTCTCAGCATCCTAGGATGGATCCCATCCGGTCCCATGGACTTGTGGGGGTCCAAGCGGCTGAGAAGATCTCTAACTCTCCCATCCTGGAACAGGGGAAAACTCTGCAGCTTCCTGGCTCCTTCTGCCAGCTCTGCAGGCCAGCTGTCTGGAAGACGTTCTGCCCTGCTAGTGAAGATTGAGGCAAAGAAGGTGTTAAGTACCTCTGCCTTTTCCTCATCCTTTGTTACTACCTTCCCCTCCATGTCAACCAAGGAGTGGAGGTTGTCTTTGCCCTTTTTCTTGCTATTGATGTATTTATAGAAGGACTTTTTGGACTTTTTGTTGTCCTTCACAGCAGAGGCCAGTCTAAGCTCTAAATGGGCTTTTGCCTCCCTAATTTTCTTCCTACATGTCCTAGCAACATCCCTAAACATTCTGAAGTCCTGAAATTTCTCAGTCTGGAAAGAAACAACATGTTTTACAAATGAAGAACAATTCTAAATGCCATATTTCTCAGGACCTAAGGAGTAGGTCTTTAAGGGTTTATACAGCAATGCTTCAGTTATAACACTGGTGAAGACTGAAAACTGAAGTTCTGTTGCTTTGATTGATAAATAGGGCTACACCAAATATTTTGTTAGAAGAAACACAGACATCTATCCAGCTTAGAAAGAACTGAGAGTGTTGAAATGGTGTTTGCATTACATACATGCACTATGCCATCTGATACCTGTGCTCTTCAATACTTTCTTAGTTTAAACTGGCTGTCTAGCTCTGCAGACATTTTTAGATGGATTTATGCTTTAATTACTCTACAGGTTTACCCTCACACATCATCTTGTGTCACAGCTGCAGCTCTCAATCTTGACTGAGTGTCTGTAGTTTCAATCAGATACCATCTTGTCTCTCTCAGCTATGGAAAACTGAGTCTGAGCCAAGGCTCTGTGGCAATTGCCAACTGCCAGTTCACCACACCTCTAAATACTGAGTAATTTGAATCACTAGTAGAATGCTGAAATAATCTTAGAGGATGAGGAGCTGGAAATGTGAGGTATTTATAGATGGGTACAATGACAGTTTTGAAGAGGCTGTACGTAACTGTCCATAAGAGAAGTCTACCCGAAAGCTCTGCTTAGATAAAGTGAGACTTTGCTAACATCTGCTCAGTTCTAACTTTATGGGGTTTTGATATGCACTGTGAAAACAACAGAAAACAAATTGTCATGGAAAAGGGTTACCCAAAAGTTCTGAATTCCACTTGCCTTGTTGTAGTGATTAGATATATGAGCAAAAAAGTACAGTTTGATATTAACAGCTTTACATTTGGGTAAGAATTGACATCTTTGGAACAACTAATGATGAAATTAACAAGCTCTAATTCACTTTAGTAATGC
Organism: Picus viridis; assembly: GCA_033816785.1. NCBI lineage: Eukaryota > Metazoa > Chordata > Aves > Piciformes > Picidae > Picus > Picus viridis. The sequence goes on from CM066606.1 coordinate 48,878,468, forward strand.
AGAGAATTGAAGAGAGTGGCCCAGTATGATGTAATCAGTGTGGCCTTTGGTGGCTCATGCAGATAATTAAATCAGAAAGAGAAAAAAATATGGAAGACAGTGGTTCATCTGGGTAACAGATCCATGCTGCCCCACACCACACAGAAGACTAACTGCAAGATTGAAGCAATGCACAGGCTCAGGAGTATCAGGGTCAGGGCTGACTTCCCTAAGTCCCTAATGCTTGTTGGGGCTGAATTTATGATACTGATAGATGTGAATGGACTTTGACAGGACTGTCCTCCTAAGATTTACTCTAGTTTCAATATTTTCAAAACATATGCATTCCTTCTGCCTAACCAGGTGTAAATAAATATAGTGTTCTTTTTATCCACAGATAAAAGCTCTTTTTTCCATGGCTTCCCTCCCTGAGTGGTCATGCTATTCTTGATACAGACCAGGATGCTGTCGGTCTTTTTAGCCCCCTGATCACACTGCTACCTCATGTTCAGATGGCTATCAACCAAAAACTCCAGGCCTTTTTCTGCTGGGCAGCTTTCCAGCCACTTTCCCCCAAGCCTGTATCATGACATGAGGTTTGTGTGACCCAAGTGCAGGACCTGGCACTTGGCCTTGTGAAAGCAGGTACATTTGACATCAACCCACTGAACCAGGCTGTCCAGATTGCTCTGCAGAGCCTTCATATCAAGCAGATCGAAACTGCCACCCAACTTGGTGTCATCTGCAAATCTACCAAAAGTGCTACATCCAGTCAGTGTCCAGTAACCAGTGGTGTCCCCAGGGAACATTACTGGGCCCCATTCTATTCATCACCTTTACTGATTACTTGGATGAGGGGATCGAATCTATTGTTAATAAATTCACAGATGACACCGAGATGAGAGGGAGTGTGGATATGCTGGAGGGTAGGAGGATGCTGCAGAGGGACCTGGACAGGCTGGGTCAATGGGCTGAGGACAATGGTATGAGATTCAACAAGGCCAAGTGCAGGGTCCTACACTTTGGCCACAATAACCTCATGCAGTGCTACAGACTGGGGGATGAGCAGCTGGAGAACAGCCCAGCTGAGAGGGACCTGTGAGTGCTGGTTGGCAACCAACTGAACATGAGCTATCAGTGTGCCCAGGTGGCACAGAAGGCCAATGCCATCATGGCTTGTATCTGGAATAGTGTGGCCAGCAGGACTAGGGATGTAATCCTACCCCTGTAGTCAACACTGGTGAGGCCTCACCTTGAGTACTGTGCACAGTTCTGGGCCCTGCACTTCATGAAGGATATTGAGGTGATGGAGCAGGTCCAGAGAAGAGCAATAAGACTGGTGAGGAGGCTGGAGGGAAAGTCGAATGAGGAAAGGCTGAGGGAGCCGGGCTTGTTCAGCCGGAAGAAGAGGAATCTCAGAGGGAACCTTATCACTCTACAGCTACTTAAAAAGAAGCTGTAGTCAGGTGGGAGTTGGGCTCTTCTCCCACACAATTAGTGACAGGACAAGAATGCATGGTATTAGGCTGCGCCAGGGGAGGTTTAGGTTAGATATTAGGAAGCACTTCCTCACAGAAAGGGTGATTAAACACTGGAATGGACTGCCCAGGAAAGTGGTGGAGTTGCCATCATGGGAGGTCTTTAAGAAAAGATTGGATATCGCACTTGGTGGCATGGTTTAGCTGATGTCACGGTGTTAGGTCATAGGCTGAATTTGATGATCTCAAAGGTCTTTTCCAGCCTCAATGATTCTGTGATTCTGTGAGACTCTACTGTGTTTTCTTTACCAGACAACTCCTTCAGGACTCTGGGGTGTATTTAGAATCATAGAATCATAGAAACAATAAGGCTGGAAAAGACCTCAAGGATCATCAAGTCCAACCTGTCACCCAATACCTCATGACTACTAAACCATGGTACCAAGTGCCATGTCCAGTCCCCTCTTGAACACCTCCAGGGATGGTGACTCCACCACCTCCCTGGGCAGCACATTACAAAGGCTAACAACTCTCTCTGTGAAGAACTTTCTCCTTACCTCCAACTGTAATGGCACTTATATCATAGTCTTCCTGGTGGACCAAGACTTCTAGTTTCATCAGGTCTGCTAGACTTGTGTATGTTCAGCTTGCTCAAGTAGTCCCAAATCTTGCCATCACTCACAGAGGGAGGGACTTTGTCCCTCTGTCCTCATGTGGTGCTTTGAGCCTTAACTGGGATTTAAGAGCTCAGATGGGGGCAAGACTGAGAATTCCTCCCCTGCATTCCCCCTCCTTTTTCCAAATCAAGAGGGAAAAAAGGGAAGGGGAAAGAACAGAGAGAGAGATAAGAGAAGGGAAAAAAAAGAAAGGAAGGGGGGTAAGGAAGAAAAGGGAGGAGGCAAATCTACCAAGAAATAATTTGGAGTCAGTTTGGAAGTAGAGAGGTAAAATTTTCTTTAAACAATATATACATATATAACAATAACAGGAAGGGTTCACAAGGGTAAGGAACAAGGATGGATTGGGAAAATATATATACACAACAAACAGTTCTTTGAAGAAGCATGGATACAGCAGAGAGGAGGACCAGGCCTGACCATGTGTCAGAGAACCAGGAAGCCAGCAGCAACTCTCTTAGTCCTTTCGTCCCGGCAAGGCAGAAGTAAAAGAGAGCAAATGGCTGCAGTGTCTCCCTTTTTATAGGTTTGCTGGACAGGGAGGGGGAGAGGAACAGACTACTCAGTTTCCTGGGGACACACACACACACACACGACTTCTCTCCAGGGAGAGCAGGGCTCTCACAACCTCTCCCCCACCCTGCTTTCAAGATGGGCATAACCCATCACAATCCACCCCTCTACTCCACTTCCACTTTCCTGTCATAGCCCCTTCATCCAATCATGACATGTGGTATTAGAATCCTTGATGTAAGTCCCTCTTTATCCCAGTTGTCTCTCTCTCAGGGCAGTCTCTCCCTCTCTGGTGCTGGTCAGTGTAGGTGGTGCCTGAGCTGAGCAGGGATGTGGAGAAGAATCAGGAATCATTCTGTCTTTGAAAGGGAAAGAAAAATCTGAAACAGTCCACTGCTGTAGGGACATCAGGAACAGGTGCAGGTCAGATGATGCAGGAGCTTTCTGGATTGGTATGCACTGTGTTCATGTTGAGTCCTGGATGCTAGGCTGGCATTAAACTAGGAGAGAAAAACTTAGAACAACTTATAACAATTATAGTGCGACTATGTTACATTGGTCTGCGCATGATGTGGGATTGAGCTTCTCCCTTTGAACATCCAGGTCAGGACTGGATGCCTTGGAGCTAGAAATAGAGGTGACTCAGTCCCAATTACCTCAGAGGCAGCCCAGACATCCTTGTAGGCTGCTAGGATTTTCTTCTCTGTTGTGGTGTAGTTGGCCTCAAAGCCTTTGTACCCCTTGTCTCGATCCGGAGAGGGAAAGAGATTCAGGTTTTTAATGAATATTCCCGTGCTGTGAAATGACAGGCACAAACGAAGCCAAAATATCAACAACTAGACTATTACATAAATAAGGTGAAGGGATCAGAATGGGAGAGAGAGAGAATAGGGAGAGAGAGAAGAGAGGGAGAAGAGGGAAAGAATTATATTACCACACCCCTCACCCCCAAGACAGTTTCAGTCTGTGGAGGAAAGGTGCTGCAGGAGATGTTGGGTCTGTAGAGAAGCGGTGCTGCAGGAGATGTTGGGTCTGTAGAGGAAGGGTGCTGAGGCTATGGCTGTAGAAGGGATGAGGTCCTCTGAGCAGCTTCTTCAGCTCCATGAGTTGCAGCAGACGGAACTTAGGGCACAGAGAGTCCAAGATCCATTGTGTTGGCCCCGGGATGTTTCCAGCGTGTGGTGCCGTCTGCTTTCTTCTGCATTTTGCTTCTCCAATTTTCTCCTCTTTAGCCAGTAGTTGCTCCAGTCTTTTATAGTTTTTTAGCCCTTAGGCAAGTGTCCAGGTGTTGTTCCCCAGGATATCGTTCTGGGAAATCATCTTTAGGTCCAGGTATCGTTCCCCAGGAAATCTTTCTGTGTACTCAGGTGAGTTTGGGCAGGGTCTGGATGGAGGGGGAGGAGGCCTCTGCCTCCTCCTGCTCCATCTACCTACCCACACACTCATTACACATCAAGCCATTGTCCTTTCCTGGGGTATCTGATGGCTGGAAATGATCTTGTCCTGAAGGTGTGAATGCTGGGCCCTTGGGTCATTGTTGTAGGCCAGCTGCAGTCCCGTGAGCAATGTTATCTTTGCACCTTCCAAGAGTCCTTCCAGTGGCTCTGCCCAACACATGTCAGCTATTGTCTGGGCAAGCAGCAAGTGATTTTATCTTTGTTGAGTCACACCAGGAGAGACAAGCTTTAGTCTCTCACACCCCTACTCCAGAAACCTAGGGGCTTGCCCCTGGTTTCACCAGGAGCCTTCTGCCACAAGCTCCATGTAGGACCGTTCTCACCAGACACAGTGTACAGCAGGTTCTTGATCTCTGGTCCAGTTCGAGCAGGTCCCAGAGCCATAACATGGACCACCTCTTGGTTTACCTGGTCGAATGTTACCTGCTGCTCAGGTCCCAGTCTGAAATAACTTTTCTTCCCTGTTACATGGAAGAGAGGTTTCACAATTTGACGGTACCCAGGAATGTACATTTTCCAGAAACCCACAAGCCCCAAAAAGGACTGTGTCTCTTTCTTACTCGTGGGTTGTACCATAGTGGCTACACTGTTCACCACCACCTGAGGGATGTAGCAACAGCCATCTTGCAATCGAACACCCAGGAACTAGATCTCCCTGGCAGGCCCTTTTGCTTTGCTCCTCTTTATGGCAAAACCAGACTCCAACAGGATATCAATTAACCTCTTACCCTTCTGGTAAACTTCCTCTGCCATCGCACACCATACAATGATGTCATCAATAAACTGCAGATGTTCAGGGGCACCACCTTTCTCTAAGGCAGTCTGGATTACCTCATGGCAGATGGTTGTGCTATGGACCCAGCCTTGAGGCAATCGATTCCTGTGGTACTGTAGTCCCCTCCAAGTGAAAACAAACTATGGCCTGCATTCTTCTGCAATGGGAATGGAGTAAAAGGCATTAGCAATGTCAGTTGTGGCATACCACTTGGCTGCCTTTGATTCCAGCTTGTACTGGAGCTCCAACATGTCTGGCATGGCAGCACTGATCAGAGGAGTCACTTCATTCAGGCCATGGTAGTCCACAGTCGATCTCCATTCCCCATTTGCCTTCCTCACTGGCCATATTGGGCTGTTGAAGAGTAAGTGAGCCTTGCTGATCACCTTCTGGCTCTCCAGTAGTCAAATCAGTTGGTGTATATGGTTCAGAGAGTCTCTGTTGGTCCTGTATTGCCTGTGCTGTACTATGCGAGAGGCAATAGGTAACTTCAAATCCTGCACTTTATGGCTGCCCTCTATGGAGGGGTCATCCAACAGTTTGGGCATGGTAGACAGCTGTTCTTTGCCTGCAGTCGATACAGCTGCTACCCCAAATGCCCACTTGTGTCCCCTAAGGTCCCCTTTCTGCCTCCCACAGAAAGTCAGTGCCAAGAATGCAGGGTGTATCTGGACCAGTCACTATGTTGTGCTTTCCACATTCATTCCTGGTCAGGTTTATCTCAGCTGGCAGTACAGTCAAATCCTGTGAGTCCCCTGTGACTCCTGGAATGCTTATGGGCTCAGCCCCTTTGTACCTCGACGGTATCAGAGTGCATTGGGCCTCTGTGTCCACCTGTGAGAGACTAAAGGATTGTCTCTCCTGATGTGACTCAACAAAGGTAAAATCAACGACCGAGGCCACCTTCGGGAATATGCATAACACAAGATAATGTCCACCCATCAAGTACCCCAGAAAGGAAGGATGGTGAGACAATGTATTCACCACTTGTTTCCTGATGTATAATGAGTGTGTGGGCAGGTAGACGGAGAAGGAGGAGGCGGAGCCCCCACCCTCCATCCAGACCCTTGCCCAAACACACAGGAATACACAGAAATATTTCCTGGAGAAGGATACCTGGATACTTACCTAAGGACGATTTCCTGGCCCCTGATTTCCTGAGGGACAATACTTGGACACAGAGCTAAGGACTAAAAAGCTGTATAAAAGTCTTGAGCAACTGCTGGCTCAGAAGAAGAAAAACAGGGAACCAAAAACACAGAAGAACTAAAATGGAGAACCAAAAACACAGAAGGAAAACACAGATGAAGGAAAACACAGGAGAAGGACAATGCCGCTGAGAAAGAAAGCATGAGAGAAGGAAAAGCCCGGGACAATGCTGCTCCGAAGAAAAGAGGCCATGGCACCTGGAAGAAGCAGACTGAACCCGCTCTCTGTGTCCTAAGTTCTGCCTGCTGCAACTCATGGAGCTGAAGAAGCTGCTCAGAGGACCATGTCTCTTCTACAGCCAAAGCCTCAGCACCATTTCTCTACAGACCCAGTATCTCCTGCAGCACCTTTCCTCCACAGACTCAAACTGTCTTGGGGGTGGGGGGGTGAGGGTGTGATAATATAATTCCTCTTCTTTCACTCTCTCTTCTCTCTCTATTTTCTCTCTCTCCCCTTCTGATCCATCCACTTTAATTATGTAACAAATAGTCTAGCTGTTGATATTTTGGCCTCGTTTGTGGCTCTAATTTCACAACACAGGAATATTCAAAAGAACTGAGTCTTTCCCTCTCTTGACTGAGACACCACCAGAGCTCCGTTCTTTATGGCTTCTGAAGTGCCAGGCCATTTCACATAGATGTCCCAGTACACTCTATTGTCCCTGGCCTCCACCTGGATGGAGGTAGGGCACCTGTAATGCCGGTGGCGATGCCTGCACTTGTCACAGGGTCCTGTGTAACAAAGAGAAGGGTCTCTTGAGTGAGAGAGACCACTCTGGGAAACTGGGGCAGTCCTTCTCCTGGATGAGTTATCCCCATGGTGGGCACCTTGCAGATTCCACACTCTGTTCCAGAGGGCAGAGGTGGGTTGGCCATGCCAGGTGTCCATGTTCTCTCCATGGTTACAGTGGATCCTCCACAGAGACCCCCTTGACATCCTCTGATTGTCTTGGGGTGATCTCCTAGGGAAAGGTTGCCTATTCCTGATTGCTGAAACATGGACCCATTCTCAATGAGAAGGGGAGGGGCAAAAAAAAGGTATTGTTCCCCTTTTACAGTTCAGACATGGAGGCCTTACTGTCTTTGACAATGTCTTTAGTCATAGTTTCTATGGCTGAGATTAGGGGTTTATGATTTACACTGTCCTCATATTCCCTTAAATCATTAGCAAACTCACAGACAGTTTTAGGACTGCCATCCTGTCCAATCAGGAGTATCCCTACTAATGTGGGAGCATGTTTTTGAGGGGCACCCTGGGTGAGGTTTTTTATGAAGGACAGTCTCATAGGCACCTCATCTGGGTCTGAAGGGAGCTGGCCATCCTGATAAATTATTTCCAGCACAGCCATCTGTCTCAGATACTGAATGCCCTGTTCCATCATTGTGCATCTAACTGGGGCCCAGGGCAGGTCATCTTTTGATAGGTACCAGCTCTTTATGGCATTGAGGATCCAGGCCCAGAGAGAGTGTGTTCCATCAAGTTTGGCTAACTCTTTGTCCAGACTGGCATCGTGAGTCAGGGAGTCTAAAAGCTTCACCCCCTCTTCTCCAGGTGTATTGTGTCTACCCCCTCATCCCAACATATCAGGGCCCAGTTTAGTATTGGCTCACCCTCGTCCCATGCGTAATCCAAATGAGTTTGCCTTGATTCCTTTCTAGGCAGAGATGTAACAGTTATTATTTCCTGATCCAAGTCATCCTAATCCACCACTGGGGTCTGCAAGGAGCTAGGTCCCACTGACATGCCTTCCTCACCATCTGTGCTTGGAGATGATTTTTGCCTTCTTTTCCTGCGTGTGGTGACAGGTGCTAGAGAAACTGTGTGGGCAGGAGCTTCAGGGGTTAATTATGGGACTGCTGGTGGTGGGGCAAACCCTTGTGCCTGGGGCTCAGGCTGAGATCTGGCACTCTCACTACAATCTGTGTTTACACAGTGCTTACAATGCTCACAGCAGACATGCCCCCAGTCGTTAAAGCTTACAAAAGACTGCCCTATCATTCTGCAAAGAGCTCTTGATGGGTTAGCTCTTCCCCCACCCAACATGGTCACAGCAAATACACCTATAAGGATTATATTTAAACTTATAGAACATACTGTAATGTAAGGCAGTTTTCCATCCCAGATATTTTTATCTACACTGTTGGTTTTGTAGCTTGCTTCAGAAAAATTTTCTATGTCAGAGAAATTACCACTGTCAGTAAAATTCAAAGAATTCAAGAGGTACATGCCCAACTGCATTGGTAAAATTTTTATTCAGTTGAGCAGCATCTCTATCATTAACCACACCACATGGTAAGTTATTCACATGGTAAGTTATTAATTTGTAAATATGGGTCCAAAACCTCCAACCAAACACCCATGGAAAAGCCTGGAACATCAGATTCTTCAAAATTAACATCTCTACTTCCAATCATTTTCTTTCAAACAAAGTATTACTTTCCAAATAGAATATTATTTTCCAAGCCCCACATTGGAGTGCCAAATGTACTGTGGTGGTTTGAGCCTTAACTGGGATTTAAGAGCTCAGATGGGGGGCAAGACTGAGAATCCCTTCCCTGCTTCCCCCTTCTTTTTCCTGATAGAGAGAAAAAGAAAGGGAAGGAGCAAATCTACCAAGAAATAATTTGGAGTTGGTTTCGAAGTAGAGAGGCAAAAAAAATTATTTAAAAAAAAAACAAACCAATAACAGGAAGGGTTCACAAGGGTAAGGAACAAGGATGGATGGGGAAAATATGTATACAAAACCAGTCCTTTGAAATCCTTTGAAAAGGCATAAATACAGCAGGGAGGAGGAGGACCAGGCCTGACCACATGGCAGAGAAGCAGAAAGCCAGCATCAGTCCTCTCATTCAGGCAAGGCAGGAGCAAAAGAGTGCAAATGGATGCAGTGTCTTCCTTTTTATAGGCTTGCTGGACATGGAGGGGAGTGGAACGGACTAACTCAGTTTCCCAAGGGGAAGAACCCTTCCAGGGAGGGGAAAGCTCTCACAAGCCCTCCCTCCCCCTGGTTTCAGGATGGGCATAACCTATCACAAATGCCCATCTAAATCCCAAACCAGGAAAAAACACAACTGCCTGCTCAAGGAATGGAAAAAACAAGAGAGTGAGACTCTCCTTTCCAGGGCTGTAACACAGCACAGTCATAAATGCAGTAGTCATGACTCTGATAGTGGACCAGTACATTCCCTACCCCTTATTCCACACTATTCTGTATTATGCTCAACAGCAGTTAACATAATCTATATGCAATTTACTGTACACTCTCAGCTAGAGTGAGATTATTCTGTGTCATTCAATAAACTGCTCCATCTTCCTGCATTACTGAGAGAATCCTCTCTTGAACGTGTGAATGGTGGTGATTACATTAAGAATTGAGGAGTGTTTCAACAAAGATAAAATCATCCTCAACAGTCCTCTTCATGTGTCACCTTCCGAAACTGCCCAGGGGCTGTAGTGGACAGTGGGAGACAAAGAGGGGTGGAGGCTGCTCTAGTGCCAAACCCTGAAGGAACATGGAAGACCTCCTGTACTGGGTTGCACCCATCCTGAGGGAGGGCTGTGAGAGCCCTGCATCCCTAGGGGACAAAAGAAACCTAATCCAGGTGAACAGAGGTGGACTTGGTTTCCCCCTCCCAGGAGGAGGGGTCCCCCTGGTCAAAGGTGGTCTATTCCACTCTCCCTTCCTGTCCAGGAAGCCTATAAAAAGGAAGATGCTGCAGCCATTTGCTCTCTTTGCTTCTGTCTCACCTGTTTGAAAGGACTCACAGCTGTTGCTAGCCTCCTGGTTCTGCCATGTGGTTGGGCCTGGTCTTCTTCCTGCTGTAATAAATAAAGGGATGAATTATTTGTTAACCATACAAATGACCAATAATGGAGTCGTGATCAAGTCAGACAATGCCACTCAATGATAAGAACATGTAACATCCTGTTTTGAACAGTATGTACTTAGTTTTAAGCTTGTTAGGCAGAAATCTACAGAAGTTGGGCAGCTGGGTCGACTCCCACTGAGCCTGCCAGAAATCAGGTTAAGATAAAAGGAAGACTATCAACATCCTCACAAGAGACTTGGGACGGGGATGCCGATCCTTATCAGGAACTCACACTTGCACAGCCAGAAGGGTGCATTCTATGCATGAGGAATTGGCTGTTACGCTTGTGACATACCTCCACCTTAAAAGAAGAGAGTGGATCCTTATTCGGTGCGTGCTGTTGTGGAGCAGGAGACTCCCAGCCGCCCAGTGTGCTGCTTTTGCTTATTTTGCCCACAATAAAATTTCTTATACTTAAAACTCTCGATTGGCGTGAAGAGTACTTTTAATACTGCCACATCCACGCTTCTCTAACGGACTGAAATCCACATACATCGAGGGAGATATAGAGCCATCCAAATTTGGTTTTGTATATTTTCCTATTCATCCTTATTCCTTACCCTTGTAAACTCTTCTTGTTACTGATATATATATATACACATATATTTAAAAAAAAAAAAAAAAAATTACTTCTCCTCCTTCCAAACTGACTCCAAATTATTTTTTGGTAGATTTACCTCCTTCCCCATTTTCCTACCCCCCCCTTTTTTCTCTTTTCCCCTTTTCTTTCTCTTTTATTCCTTATCAGGAAAAAGAGAAGGAGGGTTTCTACCATCAGAGCTCAAACCACTGCACCCCCAAAAATCCACTTATGCAGTGTTAATATGAGCCAGGTGGAGCTGCAGTAAATGAACTGTATAAAAAGTCCTGAGTTATGCCTGCTTGAAGAGAGAACAACATCACTGAAAACACTGGAGAAAATGCTGGAGACATCACAAGCTGAAGGGACTTGGCGGCATCCTCAGATGTCTCTTCCCTTCTCCTAGAGAAGACAGAGAAGAACCCTGGGGTGGTAATTATTTCTCTCCACCGCTCATGCCCTCTCTTTCTCTCTTCCTCTTTTTCTCCCTCTCTCTCTCTCCCTTTTCTGCCTTTCACTCTTTCATTTACTCTATTCTTTAATAAATAACCTCATCTTGATATCTGGCCTCGCTTGTGCCTTAATTTCACTCACAGGAATAAAAGAATAGCATCTTATTCCTAACTTTCTCTTACAGAAATTATAGATTTATGATAATTATTATGCCAAATATGAACATTAATAACTTTGTATTAATATGGAAAATTGTCCAAAATGTATCAAATAGGTTTGCTATGTGGCTGGAATATATATTTACAGTGGGAATGTACAATATTCAGGCAATATAACAATTTTAGCAATTTTAAGCATACCAGAAGGAGTAACAGGGAAAGGGAGAATCCCTTGGCACAAAATGGTACTCAGCCACAGGGGGGAACTGTGTCCTAGTTTGAGGCCAGACAAATCCTCTATTGCCCCTGACAGAGGCAAACAGATGACACTCTATTGCCCCTGACAGGGGCAAAGGTCTAAGAGTGCCCCCCTCCCCCCACTTCTCCTCCTGGCATTAGACCTAGACAGGCCTGAGAGGCCTTGAGATAATCCCCCACCATTACCCAATAGGAAGCATTTCCCACAGCAGCAGAGAGGGAAGAAAGAAGAAGAGAATGACTTTGCAGACAGATTTATAAGATGCAGAATATTATGGGTATGAAATACACTGTTGCTTGTGTCCACCTACTGGGTTATACCCTCAGGACACTGGAGGTGTAACTATGAGGCAGTCACAGAAGGCGCCCAGCCTAAACTGCCACAAACCATTAAGCCAAGGAGGAAATGAATTAATAACTCATGAAGAGTTCCACCAAATAGGGGGATGCTGCTGCTGTATGTTAGCCATTGAGGTTGTAAGGGTGCCAATATGGTCTTGGGGCTGACCTGGCATCAGCAGAACAGCGGGCTGTTTTACGACGTGATTTTGCAAAGAGCTCTTGTGTCTTCCTGGGTTAAGTGAGGCATGGCACAAATTCTAGTTGGAAAGGGAAGCAAAGCTTGGATCCTAAGGCTCATGGCTTCTCTAGGTTGCAGTGAGTAGGGCTCATGGCTTCTATCCCAGGTCTTGGACCACACAACTTGAGGCAAGGCAGATTCAAGAAAGGCAAGTCCAAACAGTCAAGGCAAGGCAAATACGAATCAGCCTGCATTTACCATTTGCCCAAGATTCATTTGGGCCAATAGGGCAACCAAAGCCAGCAAACAGTTATCCAATGAAAAGGAACTCTGCCAGGCTGTGGCCAAAAAAGACAAAACATAGGCCTGGTCTGAGAGAAGCAATGGCCAGTATACGTGCTCTTATCCCCACAGGAGACTTGTTTATCAGACATGTTGGGACCTATCCTTCTGTCTCTTTTCCCATGTTACCCTGACTCCTGCAGGAGGGAGGTGGGAGAGTGGGACCATGTGAGACCATCTCAGGACCTGTCTGAGGCAGACTTAGCTTAGACAAGAACTTACAAAAGCATCTTGATTCATTTTCTGTCATATTTTGAAACAATAAACACTTCAACTAGTCTGAACAATTTATAATTTAACTGCATTCATATATCTGTAAAAGTTGACTATACATTTTTCAGTGTGCCATTGGTTACGTTGAATCATAGAATCATAGAATCAGTCAGGGTTGGAAGGGACCACAAGGATCATCCAGTTCCAACCCCTGCCATGGGCAGGGACACCCTACACTAGATCACGCTGGCCAGAGCCTCGTCCAGCCTGGTCTTAAACACCTCCAGGGACTGGGCCTCAACCACCTCCCTGGACAACCCATTCCAGGGCTTCACCACTCTCACGGTAAAGAACTTCTTCCTCACATCCAGCCTGAATCTCCCCATTTCCAGCTTCATTCCATTCCCCCTAGTCCTATCACTACCTGAGATCCTGAGAAGTCCCTCCCCAGCCTTCCTGTAGGCCCCCTTCAGATACTGGAAAGCCACAATGAGGTCACCTCGGAGCCTTCTCTTGTCCAGACTGAACAGCCCCAACTCCTTCAGTCTGTCCTCATAGGAGAGGTGCTCCAGCCCTCTGATCATCCTCGTGGCCCTTCTCTGGACACGCTCCAGCACGTCCACATCTCTCCTGTAATATGGGCTCCAGAACTGGACGCAGTACTCCAGGTGGGGTCTCACCAGAGCCGAGTAGAGGGGGAGAAGCACCTCCCTTGACCTGCTGGTCACACTTCTCCTGATGCAGCCCAGGATCTGATTGGCTTTCCGGGCTGCAAGCGCACATTGAGAGCTCATGTCGAGCTTCTCGTCCACCAGCACCCCCAAGTCTCTCTCCTCAGGGCTGCTCTCCAGCCAGTCACTGCCCAGCCTGTATTTGTGCCTGGGATTGCCTCGACCCAGATGCAGGACCCTGCACTTGGTCTTGTTGAAGCTCATGAGGTTGGCTTGTGCCCACCTCTCCAGCCTGTCCAGGTCCCTCTGGATGGCATCCCTTCCCTCCAGGGTGTCCACTGCACCACACAGCTTGGTGTCATCAGCAAACTTGCTGATGCATCTGATGCATCTGATGATGCATACTTAATATTGTGCTTCTGTCATGCCAGCTTCAAAATGAAAGTGCCAGCTGGAGCAAAGTATCACAGGGATTGAAGATCAGATTGTAACATGAGAGGTTTCCTGTTCCAGCTGCTGCTTCTGGTTTCCAGTTTTAGGGTGTTGGTCTTTTCCAATGGGCTGGCTACTGCATGTTTGGGTCAGAGGAACTGTTTCATCACTGGCTTCTAGTGCTTCTGTTTTAGCTGTGCTTTTCTGCAAATAGACTAAGGTAATTGTTCATTGTATTGTCTCAGTAAATTTGCTATCTCAACCCAGAGGGGTTTTTTTGTGTTACTTTCTCTCCAATATGCGTGGGGAAAAGGGACTTGTGAGAACAGACTGTGTAAACCTAGGACAGTCCATATTTGGCACACAATGTTGGCGCATGGAAAGTAGGTTGCCTTAACTAAGAAAATCAATTTTGGTAGAAGATGAAAGGGTTGAGATAACAAGAAGTGAGATAATGAGAAGATTTAATTAAGGTTGGAGTGTTGTTTTTTTTTCCACACATCCTGATCTCCAAGCTGGTGCAGTATGGTTTTGATGGATGGACTATTCAGTGGATAAAGAACTGGCTTGATGGTCCCACCTAAAGAGTGGCTGTCAATGGGCCCATGTCTGAGTGGAGGCCAGTGACAAGTGGAGTCCCTCAGGGATCAGGACTGGAACCAGTCTTGTTCAACATCTTTGTTGGTGACATGGTCAGTGGCATTGAGTGCACCCTCATCAGGTTTGCTGATGACACCAAGCTGTGTGGTGCAGCGGACACACTGGAGGGAAGGGATGCCATCCAGAGGGACCTTGGGAGGCTGGAGAGGTGAGCACAAGCCAACCACATGAGGTTCAACAAGACCAAGTGCAGGGTCCTGCATCTGGGTCAGAGCAAACCCAAGCACTGATATAGGCAAGGCAGCAACTGGCTTGAGAGTAGCCCTGACGAAAAGGACTTGGGGGTGTTGGTGGATGAGAAGCTCAACATGCGCCACCAGTGTGCACTTGCAGCCCAGAAAGCCAATCACATCCTGGGATGCATCAAGAGAAGCATAGCCAGCAGGTCAAGGGAGGTGATTCTCCCCCTCTACTAACCTCTGGTGAGAGGTGAGACCCCACCTGGAGTACTGCATCCAGCTCTGGAGCCCCTATTACAGGAAGGATCTGGACATGCTGGAGCATGTCCAGAGAAGGGCCATGAGGATGATCAGAGGGCTGGAGCACCTCTCCTACAAGGACAGACTGAAGGAATTGGGGCTATTCAGTCTGGAGAAGAGAAGGCTCTGAGAAGACCTTATTGTGGCCTTCCAGTATCTGAAGGGGGCCTACAAGAAAGCTGGTGAGGGATCCTGAGGGTGTCAGGTATTGATAGGACTAGGCGGAATGGAAAAAAAAATAGAAATTAGTAGATTCATACTGGATGTTAGGAAGAAGCTCTTCACCATGTGGGTGGTGAGACACTAGAACAGGCTGTCCAGAGAAATGGTAGAAGGCCCATTGCTGGAGGTTTTTAAGGACAGGCTGAATGTGGCTCTGAGCAACCTGCTCTACTGTGAGGTGTCCCTGCCCATGGCAGGAGGATTGGAACCTGATGATCCTTGAAGTCCCTTCCAGCCCTAACAATTCAATGATATCTCCATTCTGTTGATGTATTTGTTTTCTGGGGACAGCTGGAGCTGCTAGTAAAAGTTGAAGCAAAGAAGGTGTTAAGTACCTCTGCCTTTTCCTCATCCTTTGTTACTACCTTTCCTTCCATGTCAACCAAGGAATGGAGGTTGTCCTTGCCCTTCTTCTTGCTATTAATGTATTTATAGAAGGACTTTTTGCTGTCCTTCACAGCAGAGGCCAGTCTAAGCTCTAAATGGGCTTTTGCCTCCCTACTTGTCTTCCTACATGTCCTAGCAACATCCCTAAACACTCCATGGGTTGCCTCCCCTTTCTTCCAAGGATAATACACCCTCTTTTTTTCCCTTAGTTCTATTAAAAGTTCATTACCCATCCAGGCTGGCCGTCTGCCCCGGCAGCTCATCTTCCAGCACACTGGCACAGCCTGTTCTTGCACCTTCAAGAGTTCTTCCTTGAACTAGATCCAGCTCTCCTGGACCACTTTGTTTTCAAGGGCTGTTTCCCAAGGAACCTTCTGAATTAGTTCCTTGAGTAGCCTGAAGTCTGCCCTCCTGAAGTCCAGAATGGAGTTCTTCTTGCTGCCCCTCTCAGCTTTGCTAAATACTGAAAACTCAATTATCTCGTGGTCACTGATGCTTAAACACCCTCCGACCACCACACCAGCCACCAGCCCTTCCCTGTTGGTGAAGAGGAGGTCAAGCATAGCCTCACCCCTGGTAGGCTCGCGCAGCACCTGGGATAAGAAGCTGTCCTCCATGCACTCTAAGAACCTCCTAGACTGCCTCCTCTCTGCTGTGTTGAGATCCCAGCAGATATCAGGCAGGTTGAAGTCACCCATGAGAACGAGGTCAGGTGATCTTGAGACAGCCTAAAGCTGCCTATAGAATGCTTCATCAACATCCTCCTCCTGGTTGGGTGGTCTATAGTAGACTCCAACCAGGATGTCTGCCCTGCTGGTCTTCCCTCTAATTCTTACCCACAAGCACTCAACCCTATCATCCCTGATCTCCATCTCAACAGCATCCAGCGGCTCCCTGATGTACAGAGCCACCCCTCCACCCCTTCTTCCTTGCCTGTCTCTCCTGAAGAGCCTGTAGCCATCAATTGCAGCCCTCCAGTCATATGAGTTGTCCCACCACGTCTCTGTGATGGCAACTACATCATAATTTTCTTGCTGTAACAAGGCTTCCAGCTCCTCTTGTTTGTTACCCATGCTTCGTGCATTAGTGTACATGCACTGCAGCTGGGTTGCTGGTTTCACCTCTAGCTCTAGCTTATCACCCCCAGACTCCTGCCTGAGGGGACTGGTTTCCGACCCTTCCCCCTTCGAAGCTAGTATAAAGCCCTGTTAATGAGACTTGCCAATTCCCTTCCCAGAATCTTTTTACCTTTGGGGCCAGGCCATTCTTGTATACTGTGACCTTTCCCCTCCTCTGGGACAGATGTACTCCACCTGTTACCAGCTGACCTGGTGCAGTAGAAAGTTCTCCAAGATCAAAAAACCCAAAATTCTTTCGACTGCACCAACCTCTAAGCCACTTGTTGACTACAGCTGCTGACCTGTTCCTTATGGTATTGCCTCCTGCAACTAACGGTATCGATGTAAAAATTATTTGTGCACCTGAGTCCTCCACTAGATCCCCCAGGGCCCTGAGGTCATTTTTGATAGCCCTGTGAGTTCTGGTAGCAACATCATCATTCCCTAACTGCATAACCAATAAGGGATAGTAGTGAGAGGGCTGTACCAGACTGGGCAGCCTTCTGGTAACATCTCCAACTTGGGCTCCTGAGAGGCTACAAACTTCCCTATGAGATGTGTCCCTCTGACATATGGGAGCTTCTGTTCCCCTCAGGAGGGAATCACCAATAACAATTACCCTCCTCTTTTTTTGAGGGAGCAAGTCCTGATGCCAGGGGAAGGCTGTTTATCCTTAGGCTGCTTTGCCTTAAGCTGTTTAAACTTAGGCTCCTTTGCCTTAGGCTGTTTAGCCTCAGGGAAAACCCCAGATGGTGTGTCCTCCAGCATCGGTATCACCTCATCCTCGATCTCCAGCGCCCCATACCTGTTTTCCAAGGGCAGCGAGGGAGGTGGGGGGGAGGAAAGGAGGTTTTAATTTGTGTCTTTTGAGAGGAACCTGCATCCATTCCCCTCTGCTTTTTGAACAACCAGTCTCTGCTGGGGGAGCCTGTGGAGCCTGCTTAATCGGGTTCAAATCTTTCCTCCTCTGGCTCATCTCTTTTCTACATTCCCTTACATCTCTAAGACTAGGAACCTCGTCCTTCAATCTGTCCACTGGGTTGAGCAGATAGCCGATCTGCTCACACCTAATGCAAGAGATGCTTCCACTACCCTGCATCTCAAGAGCCAGGCTCCAGCACTCACTACAGCCAGATACCTGGACAGCTACCTGCTTGTGTTCTACCTCAGTCTGGGTCGACACTGATTTTTTTAAGGAGATTTTGCTGCGAGTTACAACCATGCTGCCCCTGGCCACAGCACCCACTGGATAAAAAATTTAGGAAAAGTGCAGCGGCACGTGAGAGCAAGAGAGAGCACAAGAGAGGACGGGAGAGGACGGGAGAGCTGCCGAACGGGAGCCCTGTGAGCTGTGCTGTCTCTTTTTAAATTCCGCCTCCCATGATGCTGGGATCACGAGCCACGGCCACGTGAAGAGAGAGTTTAGTTGTTTAGTTGTTTAGTTGTTTAGTTGGGTTGGACTGGTTGATGGGTTGGACACAATGACCTGGTCCAGTGACCGCTTGGGCGGGCTTTCGCGCTTCTCCTCTTCGGGCTGCGGTGGAGGCGGGGCTCGTCACGCTTCCTGCCCACACAGCAAGACTCGGTGCAGCCCTGTCTTCACGTGCCTACGGCTCGTGAACCCAGCGCCTTCGGTGGCAGAATTTAAACAACGGGCAGCGGTTCGCGCGGCTCCGCTGGGCAGCAGCCCCTTCTCTGGTACTCTCTCGTGCTCTCGCGCGCTGCCACACTTTTGCTAAATTTTTGACCAGTGGGTGGTGTGTCCAGGGGCAGCCACGGCTGTGGCCAGGGGCAGCATGGTTATAACGCGCAGCAAAATCTCCTTTAAAAAATCAGTGTCGACCCAGACAGAGGTAGAACACAAGCAGGTAGCTGTCCAGGTATCTGGCTGTAGTGAGTGCTGGAGCCTGGCTCTTGAGATGCAGGGTAGTGGAAGCATCTCTTGCATTAGGTGTGAGCAGATTGGCTATCTTCTCGACTTTGTGGCCAGACTAAAGGATGAGGTTGCTAGTCTTACAGATGTATGGGAATGTAGAAAAGAGATGAGCCAGAGGAGGAAAGACATGAACCCGAGTAAGCAGGCTCCACAGGCTCCCCCAGCAGAGACTGATTGTTCGAAAAGCAGAGGGGAATGGACACAGGTTCCTCTCAAAAGACACAAATTAAAACCTCCTTTCCTCCCCCCACCTCCCTCGCTGCCCTTGGAAAACAGGTATGGGGCGCTGGAGATCGAGGATGAGGTGATACTGATGCCGGAGGACACACCATCTGGGGTCTTCCCTGAGGCTAAACAGCATAAGGTTAAACAGCCTAAGGTAAAGCAGCCTAAGGTAAAGTAGCCTAAGGTAAAGCAGCCTAAGGCAAAGCAGCCTAAGGTTAAACAGCCTTCACCTGGCATTAGGACTTGATCCCTAAAAAAGAAAAGGAGGGTAATTGTTATTGGTGATTCGCTCCTGAGGGGAACAGAGGGTCCCATATGTAGGCCGGACCCATCACATAGGGAAGTTATTAGCCTAGCAGGAGTCCAAGTTGGAGATGTTACCAGAAGGCTGCCCAGTCTGGTACAGCCCTCTGACTATTATCCTTTATTAGTTATGCAGTTAGGGAATGATGATGTTGGTACCAGGCCTCCCAGGGCTATCAAAAATGACCTCAGGGCCCTGGCAGATCTGGTTGAGGGGTCAGGTGCATAAATAATTTTTACATCGATACCGTTAGTTGCAGGAGGCAATACCATAAGGAACAGGTCAGCAGCTGTAGTCAACAAGTGGCTTAGGGGCTGGTGCAGATGAAAGAATTTTAGGTTTTTCGATCTTGGGGAACTTTCTACTGCACCAGGTCAGCTGGTAACAGGTGGAGTACATCTGTCCCAGAGGAGGGAAAGGTCACAGTACACGAGAATGGCCTGGCCCCAAAGGTAAAAAGATTCTGGGAAGGGAATTAGCAAGTCTCATTAACAGGGCTTTATACTAGCTTCAAAGGGGGAAGGGTTGGAAACCAGTCCCCTCAGGCAGGAGTCTGGGGGTGATAAGCTAGAGCTAGAGGTGAAACCAGCAACCCAGCTGCAGTGCATGTACACTAATGCACGAAGCATGGGTAACAAACAAGAGGAGCTGGAAGCCTTGTTACAGCAAGAAAGTTATGATGTACTTGCCATCACAGAGACGTGGTGGGACGACTCGCATGACTGGAGGGCTGCAATTGACGGCTACAGGCTCTTCAGGAGAGACAGGCAAGGAAGAAGGGGTGGAGGGGTGGCTCTGTACATCAGGGAGCCGCTGGATGCTGTTGAGATGGAGATCAGGGATGATAGGGTTGAGTGCTTGTGGGTAAGAATTAGAGGGAAGACTAGCAGGGCAGACATCCTGGTTGGAGTCTACTATAGACCACCCAACCAGGAGGAGGATGTTGATGAAGCATTCTATAGGCAGCTTTAGGCTGTCTCAAGATCACCTGACCTCGTTCTCATGGGTGACTTCAACCTGCCTGATATCTGCTGGGATCTCAACACAGCAGAGAGGAGGCAGTCTAGGAGGTTCTTAGAGTGCATGGAGGACAGCTTCTTATCCCAGGTGCTGCGCGAGCCTACCAGGGGTAAGGCTATGCTTGACCTCCTCTTCACCAACAGGGAAGGGCTGGTGGCTGATATGGTGGTCAGAGGGTGTTTAGGCACCAGTGACCACGAGATAATTGAGTTTTCAGTACTCAGCAAAGCCGAGAGGGGCAGCAAGAAGAACTCCACTCTGGACTTCTGGAGGGCAGACTTCAGGCTACTCAAGGAACTAATTCAGAAGGTTCCTTGGGAAACAGCCCTTGAAAACAAAGTGGTCCAGGAGAGCTGGATCTAGTTCAAGGAAGAACTCTTGAAGGTGCAAGAACAGGCTGTGCCAGTGTGCTGGAAGATGAGCTGCCGGGGCAGACGGCCAGCCTGGATGGGTAATGAACTTTTAATAGAACTAAGGGAAAAAAAAAAGGGTGTATTATCCTTGGAAGAAAGGGGAGGCAACCCATGGAGTGTTTAGGGATGTTGCTAGGACATGTAGGAAGACAAGTAGGGAGGCAAAAGCCCATTTAGAGCTTAGACTGGCCTCTGCTGTGAAGGACAGCAAAAAGTCCTTCTATAAATACATTAATAGCAAGAAGAAGGGCAAGGACAACCTCCACTCCTTGGTTGACACGGATGGGAAGGTAGTAATAAAGGATGCGGAAAAGGCAGAGGTACTTAACAACTTCTTTGCCTCAATCTTCACTAGCAGGGCAGAACGTCTTCCAGACAGCTGGCCTGCAGAGCTGGCAGAAGGAGCCAGGAAGCTGCATAGTCTCCTGCTGCTGCAGAAGGGAGTTAGAGATCTTCTGAGCCGCTTGGACCCCCACAAGGCCATCGGACCGGACCAGATCCATCCTAGGGTGCTGAGATTGCTGACAGATGAGCTGTCCAAGCCACTTTCCATCATTTTTCAGCAGTCCTGGCTCACTGGAGAGGTCCCAGAAGACTGGAAGCTGGCCAACGTGGTCCCCATCCACAAGAAGGGCCGGTTGGATGAGCCAGGGAGTTCTAGGCCTGTCAGCCTGACCTCAGTGCCAGGCAAGATTATGGAACAGGTCATCTTGAGTGCGATCACACAGCACTTATAGGATGGCCAAGGGATCAGGCCTAGCCAGCATGGATTTAGGAAGGCCAGATCCTGCCTGACCAACCTGATCTCTTTCTCTGATCAGGTGACCTGCCTGGTGGATGTGGGGAGGCCTGTGGATGTGGTCTATCTGGACCTCAGCAAGGCCTTTGACACCGTCCCCCACAGCAAACTCCTGGCCAATCTGGCAGCCCATGGCTAGGACAGGAGCACACTGTGTTGGTTAGGAACTGTCTGGAGGGCCGAGCCCAGAGAGTGGTGGTGAATGATGCCGCATCCAGCTGGCAGCCAGTCACTAGTGGTGTGCCCCAAGGATTAGTACTGGGCCCCATGCTTTTCAACATCTTTATTGATGATCTGGATGAGGGCATTGAGTCCATCATCAGTAAATTTGCAGACGACACCAAGCTGGGGGCAGGAGTTGATCTGCTGGAGGGCAGAGAGGCTTTGCAGAGGGACCTTGAGAGGCTGGGCAGATGGGCAGAGTTCAATGGCATGAGATTGAACACATCCAAGTGCCGGATTCTGCACATTGGCCACAACAACCCCAGGCAGTGTTACAGGCTGGGGTCAGAGTGGCTGGAGTGTGGCCAGGGCAGAGAGGGACCTGGGGGTACTGGTTGATTGTAGGCTGAACATGAGCCTGCAGTGTGCCCAGGCAGCCAAGAGGGCCAATGGCATCCTGGCCTGCATCAGGAACAGTGTGGCCAGCAGGAGCAGGGAGATCATTCTGCCCCTGTACACTGCACTGGTTAGGCCACATCTTGAGTCCTGTGTCCAGTTCTGGGCCCCTCAGTTTAGGAAGGATGTTGACTTGCTGGAACATGTCCAGAGGAGGGCAACAAAGCTGGTGAGGGGTTTGGAACACAAGCCCTATGAGGAGAGGCTGAGGGAGCTGGGGTTGCTTAGCCTGGAGAAGAGGAGACTGAGGGGTGACCTTATTTCTCTCTACAACTACCTGAAGGGAGGTTGTAGCCAGGCAGAGGTTGGTCTCTTCTCCCAGGCAGCCAGCACCAGAACAAGAGGACACAGTCTCAGGCTGTGCCAGGGCAGGTTTAGGCTGTATGTTACGAAGAAGTTCTACACGGAGAGAGTGATTGCCCATTGGAATGGGCTACCCGTGGAGGTGGTGGAGTCACCTTCATTGGAGGTGTTCAGGAGAAGACTTGATGGGGTGCTTGGCTGCATGGTCTAGTTGTTGGGTGGGTTGGATTGGTTGATGGGTTGGACGCGATGATCTTGAAGGTCTCTTCCAACCTGGTGTATTGTATTGTATTGTCTCCAAACTGGTGACACAAGGGTTTGATAGATGGACCACTAGATGGATAAAGAAGTGGCTTGATGGCAGCACCCGAAGAATGGCTGTCAACGGGTCCATGCCTCAGTGGAGGCCAGTGAACTGGCAGATGACGTTGCTAAACCCCTCTCTATTCTATTCCAAAAGTCATGGCAGAGTGGGGAAGTCCCCACAGACTGGAAAAGGGGAAACATTGCTCCCATTTTCAAGAAGGGTAAGCAGGAGGAACCAGGGAACTGCAGGCCAGTCAGTCTCACCTCTGTGCCCAGAAAGATCATGGAGCAGATCCTCCTGGAGGTACTACTGACTCAGAAGAATAGTGAAGAGGTGATTTGGAACAGTCAGCATGGCTTCACCAAGGGCAAATCCTGCCTGACAAACCTGGTGGCCGTCTATGAGCAGGTGACAGCATTAATAGATGAGGGGCAAGCAACTGATGACATTTACCTGGACCTGAGCAAAGCCTTCGACACTGTCCCGCACCACATCTTGGTCTCCAAGCTGGTGACACATGGGTTTGATGGATGGACCACTAGATGGATACAGAACTGGCTTTTTGTCTGCACCCAAAGAGTGGCTGTCAACGAGTCCATGCCCCAGTGGAGGCCAGTGACAAGCGGAGTCCCTCAGGGATCAGTCCTGGGACCTGTCTTGTTCAACATCTTTGTGGGTGACATGGACAGTGGCATCGAGTGCACCCTCAGCAAGTTTGCTGATGACACCAAGCTGTGTGGTGCAGCAGACATGCTGGAGGGAAGGGATGCCATCCAGAGGGACCTGGACAGGCTGGAGAGGTGGGCACAAGCCAACCTCATGAGCTTCAACAAGACCAAGTGCAGGGTCCTGCATCTGGGTCAAGGCAACCCCAGGCACAAATACAAGCTGGGCAGTGACTGGCTTGAGAGCAGCCCTGAGGAGAGAGACTTGGGGGTGCTGGTGGATGAGAAGCTCAACATGAGCTCTCAATGTGCGCTTGCAGCCTGGAAGGCTAATCAGATCCTGGGCTGCATCAAGAGAAGTGTGGCCAGCAGGTCAAGGGAGGTGATTCTCCCCCTCTACTAACCTCTGGTGAGAACCCACCTCCAGTTCTGGAGCCCCTATTACAAGAGGGATATGGATGTGCTGGAATGTGTCCAGAGAAGGGCCACGAGGATGAGCAGAGGCCTGGAGCACCTCTCCTATGAGGACAGACTGAGGGAGTTGGGACTGTTCAGTCTGGAGAAGAGAAGGCTCCCAGGTGACCTCATTGTGGCCTTCCAGTATCTGAAGGGGGCCTACAAGAAGGCTGGGGAGGGACTTCTCAGGATCTCAGGTAGTGATAGGACTAGGGGGAACGGAATGAAGCTGGAGGTGGGGAGATTCAGGCTGGTCATGAGGCGGAAGTTCTTCACCATGAGAGTGGTGAAGCCCTGGAATGGGTTGTCCAGGAAGGTGGTTGGGGCCCCGTCCCTGGAGGTGTTTACGACCAGGCTGGATGAGGCTCTGGCCAGCCTGATCTAGTGCAGGGTGTCCCTGCCCATGGCAGGGGGTTGGAACTAGATGATCCTTGTGGTCCCTTCCAACCCTGACTGATAGTATGATACTATGGTCCTATTGTTGGCATCTGAGTAGCCACAATCCCTGCCAGACTGCTTGTAGGTTCAGAGACCATTTCTTGCCCCTGCCTGCACTGAACAGTAATGAAAAGGGCTCAACAGGCATGAGCCAGGCCCCAACAAATTGCAGTGATTTCTGTTACAGTACAATACAATACAATGCACCAGGTTGAAAGAGACCTTCAAGATCATAGAATCATAGAGCCCAGGATCTGATTGGCTTTCTGGGCTGCAAGTGCACATTGAGAGCTCCTGTTGAGCTTCTCGTCCACCAGCACCGCCAAGTCTCTCTCCTCAGGGCTGCTCTCCACCCAGTCACTGCCCAGTTTGTATTTGTGCCTGGGGTTGCCTTGACCCAGATGCAGGACCCTGCACTTGGTCTTGTTGAACCTCATGAGCTTGGCTTGTGCCCACCTCTCCAACCTCTCAAGGTCCCTCTGGTTGGCATCCCTTCCCTCCAGTGTGCCTGCTGTACCACACAGCTTGGTGTCATCAGCAAACTTGCTGAGGGTGCACTCAATGCCACTGTCCAGGTCACCCACAAAGATGTTGAACAAGCCCGGTCCCAGGACTGATCCCTGAGGGACTCCACTTGTCACTGGCCTCCACTGGGACATGGACCCATTGACAACCACTCTTTGGGTGTGGCCATCAAACCAGTTCCTTATTCATCTAGTGGTCCATCTAGTAAGTATGCAGCTGCACCAGAGAATCAACTTGTGCCAGTATCAGCTGCCCCTATATGGAAAAAGAGACACACAAGGAAAGCACCTCATCCTGTAAAAGAAAGGGACAAACCAGGGCCATCACAGGGTCATGAGAAAGAGCCAGGACTAATCATTTGGTCTTTATCTCTGGCCTTGAAAGTTGTCCCAGGACAAACAGTGGATGAAATTATTAGCAGGCCCCCACAATGCAGGCCTCTCTACAGGCCTGTGTTTCAGTTATGAAGGTACTGTCCTGGAAGGTCAAGCAAATCCAAGAAAAGATGTTCTACTCTCCACCTGTATGGTCCTGCATTTCAGCCATGAGGAGGAGATGCTTTCCTGTCCAAGGGAGAGATTCTGGGAGCTGCACACCATGGTGCACCCTGTGGCTTTATTTGCTTGACCATGGGGAGGACATGAGGAAGTGGAGAGGAAAACCCACTCCATTCCTAGCTGCACAAGTACATGAATTACAAGGAAATTATGCCCAGAAGCATGCTGTCCCAGTTTCCACTGGCAAGTCACCCAGAACAAGCAGAAGAACTGATAGTGCTGAATGGAAGTCCAAAGCATCTTCACAAGACACAAGTGATTCCTGCCAGAACAAGAGGGGCCCTGCCTCCAGCCAGATGGAAGAGAGGGACATCTAGGATTATTGGACTGTATAGATCCAATGGCGTGTACAGAACTGGGTGGAGCTCCAGAGCATCTGCAGTGACAACTCTTCTGTGTGCAACCAAAAAATCTCATTTTGCGTGAGAAAGGACAGTGGCTGATATGTGATGTGTATTTTTTGACATTAATTGCTGTTGTCATGGGTTGAATTTAATACCATCTTTTGTAACGCAAGCATCAAAAAGAAAGAACTGGCTGGAGTAAAGTATCATGAGGCTTCAAGTTTAGATTGTAATATGAGAAGCTTCCTGTTCTGTTTGCTGCTTCTGGTTTCTGGTTTTCAGGTGTTGGTCTTTTCTGCTGGACTGGCTTCTGCACGCTTGTGTGGGGAGAACTGTTTCATTGCGGGCTTCTGCTTCTGCTTCTGCCTGTTCCTACACTACAGATAGGATAAGATAATTGTGCATTGTATTATCACAGTAAATTAATTATCTCTACCCAGAAGTTTTCTGTGTGTTACTTTTGCTCCCATCTCTGTGGCATTAGGTGGACTAAAAAGAGCAGGCCGTGTTAACCCACACCACAATGATCTATTGTATTTGCTCACGCAAATAGTGTTAATGAATGGTGTTAAACAGCCCTTCAATATTGAGTTCACCTGTTCATCAAAGACTTACATATTCTATTACAGGAAAGTAAAATATAGTTAATTTCTGTATAACTATAAATAACGTATCAGTATGGTATGTATATTTTGAATGTAGGCTAATAGTTTTTGTTATGGCTTGCATTAGTTGTTTTCAATGGACAAATTCAGTCAGTTGATTTTAGAAACTGTTCTTCCCGCAATCTGAATAAATAATTATGCATGCAAACTCAAAATATTCAACACAGCACAATGAAATCCTTATCCCACTTTTAAATAGTCCAGGCAGACATCACCACTGTATCACAGACAAGGTTCCTTTGGACATAAAGAAGCGCAAGATGGAGTGTAGACAAACTATGAGGATCCCCAAGAGATAGTAAATTTAAAAAAAAAAAATTACTCTTTTTAAATTAAAACCAAACAAAAATCCAAAACAAACACAAAAACCTCACAAAAACCTGACATAATTTAGCAAATTACACATTTTTTTAACAAGAAGGCATTGTAACACAAATCTTTAAAGTCCCATTCCTTGAATAAGAAGCTTGAGTCTGTTGAAATAAAGGTCCTATTCCTCAAATTACATCCTATTCAGAAACTTGGAAACAAACAGCAGAAGGGAGCTTTGGTGAAATACAACATGCACATTTCAGTAAATTCATGTTTTGAATTGAGGGCTTGCAAGAGAAATACCAATCTTTGACAGAATAAATTGCCTGATAACCTGAGAGAAAATAACCCTTCTCAGTATTTTCAGATACTTATGATTATTTTGTATGAATATTAGGGCTGTGTATGGGGGTGTTCTTGGAGACATACAAATATGAAGAAAAAATATTAATGCGGGGTTTATATTGTATGCTGTTGAATTACCTTGCATTCTGTTCCTGTAAGAGTTTATTGTGGTGATTTGATAGGGGCTGAATTAATGAGGTGGAAATCATAAAAATATAGTTATCTTTATTTTTCCCAAAAACCCTGCCCCAAAATTAAGTATAAAAATTATTACATTATTTACAGGTTCTAATCAGTCAGAAATTCTAATTCTACGCTTATGGGCAACTTTACTGCAATTTAGAGAATTCAGAAAATGGAAAAGGCTAAGCCACAAAATAGCTTTACCCCACTTATAATCAGAGGCAAGAGGAACCTTGGGAAAGCCGATGAGAATGCTAGGTTGTACTCACGAGGATAGTGCAGGAATTTGGAGTTGGTCCCTAAATCCCTCACCGGTGGCAGGATCCAGGAACTGCAGGTTTTGTAATCCAGTTTGTGGATAATGCAACACCATCCAAAGGAAAAGGACCCACCAGAATCAAAGTGTCCATGGACACGACTGCTAGGAGGCAAAACTTGTGACCAGCAGCACTGCAAGAAAGCTGCAGGCTTTATGGCAGGCAGGGAGCAGGACCTCAGGCAAGCAGGGTCCGGGGAGAAGCCAGGTCCGAGTGGAGCAAGCAAGATGAATATGGGAGCCAGAGCGGGAACAGGATGATGCTGAGAGCCCCGATTGCTTTCTGACCATTTTTAAGGTGTTTCTAGACAATGTGTCCAAGGCCAATGTATAGTGGGCGTGCAGCACCCTGCTAAACATAGCTCCCAAACCCAGCTGACTTCCCCCACGGGGAAGGAGCCTTTGCCCTGGAGGGAAGAATGAGCACTAGCTGCCTGTCCCCAGGCAATTTTGCACCTTGGAAGGCAGTTTTGTGCCTTTGTCTTTCCCCATTCAAACCTCTGCTGATGGAGATGGGGGAAGTGGGGTTTGGAGCACCCTGTAACATGTGGTACTACAGAAAGTAAATATTTGGAAAGTATTCACAGGGTATTCTGTGAAGTTTCCGCTCTAGTATTCTTCCAAGGTTATTGCTTGGCAGCATGTTTTTAAGGGTGGAAAAAAGATATAGTATTAATGAGATACTGAAGGAAAGTTAATATTTAGCTCTTTAACCCTGTAGGTGTGCGTATTGTTTAAAAAACCTCAGTCTCTTTGGGCTGGAGACTTCATATAATTTTGTGTTTTCCCATCATTAAGAATGATGTTGGTCTATAGTCATGACCACACTGGTCAGTTAATACTAATAAATGACAACATGGCTAGATCAGGGTTTTCTTTTTGTCTTGTAGCACAGGTCTTAAATATGTGACAAATTACTTTTAAGACATCAGCAAATTCAAAAGAAAACTTTTGTAGAGCACAGTGGATTTTAGGCACAGATTATTCAGAACCATACCATTTCTTTCCAACATTAAACACTAGTGAGCCTTGTTTACAATCTAAAATCTCTATTTCAGATCAAAGGTCAATGGGATATGTACATCTTTCAACATAATATGGTGATTCTCTTGCTGTTTGAGTTAGATATTTTCTCTGAGAAGCAGCAGCTCTTAATACAGCATATTCCCTGGTTTATGTATTATAGATAGGTAATATTTTCATTCTCCTTTTACTACAAAACCTAGCAATGGTTGCACCACTTTCCAGTTAAAATAGAAGTCTCTGCTATATCGACATGTGGTAGATATTTTTTGTTGTTGTCGCCGTTCTTGATTTGTAATCTGAAAAACTGTTCAGGTGGTTTTTATTTCTTTCCACATTGGCAGAGAACTGAAACACACAAGCCAGCCATTACCTTAAAACTAATAAACTCATAGAATCAATAAGGTTGGAAAAGACCTTAAAGATCATCAAGTCTAACCTGTCACCCAATACCTCATGCCTACTAAACCATGGCACCAAGTGCCAGGTCCAGCCCCTCAAGATACTTTGCATGAGTTACCTGTCCTGGACCTATTCAGTATTTTATAAATGGCATGTGTGGTGTAATAGTGAAGAGATGTTTATGTGATTGTGAGAGACTAAAGCTGGTCTCTCCTGGTGTGACTCAACAAAGATAAAATCACTTGCTACTTGCCCAGACAATAGCTGATGTGCATTGGGCAGAGCCACTGGAAGGACTCTTGGAAGGTGCAAAGATAACATTGCTCACTGGACTGCAGCTGGCCTACAACGATGGCCCAAGGGCCCAGCCATCACGCTTTCAGGACAGAACCATTTCCAGCCAAGAGATACCCCAGGAAGGGAGGATGATGAGACAATGGATTCACCACCTGTTTCCTGATGTGTAATGAGTGTGTGGGTAGGTAGATGGAGAAGGAGGAGGCGGAGGCCTTCCCCCCTCCATCCAGACTCACATGAATACACAGAAAGATTTCCTGGGTAACAATACCTGGACACTTACCTAAAGATGATTTCCCAGAACGATATCCTGGGGAACAACACCTGGACACTTGCCTAAGGACTAAAAAACTGTATAAAAGACTGGAGCAACTACTGGCTTAGAAGAAGAAAATTGAAGAAAAATGAAGAAGAAAGAAGATGGCACCACACGCTGGAAACATCACAGGGCAACACAACGGATCTTGGACTCTGAAAACCCTCTCTCCATGCCCTAAGTTCTGCCTGCTGCAACTCATGGAGCTGAAGAAGCTGCCCGGAGGACCACATCTCTTCTAGAGCCAGAGCTGCAGCACCGTTTCTCTACTACAAACCCAACATTTCCTGCAGCACCTTTCCTCCACAGACTCAAACTGTCTTGGGGGGGTTGAGGGGTGTGGTAATATAATTATTTTCCTCTTCTCTCCCTCTCTCCCTCTCTATTTTCTCTCTCCCCCTTCTGATCCATCCACTTTCTTTATGTAATAAATAGTCTAGCTGTTGATATTTTGGCCTCATTTGTGCCTCTAATTTCACAACACAGGAATATTCAAAAGAATTGAGTCTCTTTTCCTCTCCGGACCAAGACAGTGATTCTGTGATGGGTTGACTCTATCAAGATGACAGCTGCACACCAAGCTGCTCTATTACTCCCCTTCTTCATGTGGATGGGGAGGGAAAAAAATATGATGAAAGGCTTATGGTTCAAGGTAGGGAGAGGTCACTCACCAATTACCATCGCAGGTAAACCAGACTTGGATCAGGGAAATCAACTTAACTTACTGCCAATCAAATCAGAGTAGGAAAATGAGAAATAAAACTAAATTTTAAAGCTCCTTTGCCTCACACTTTATTTCTTCATGGTATCAGCTTCACTCTAAATGTTGTCTAACTCCTCCCCTAGGTGGCACAGAGGGATGAGGAATGGGCTTTGTGGTCAGTTCATCAGACATTATCATAGAATCATAGAACGGTCTGGGTTGGAAGGGACCACCAAAGGTCATGTAGTCCAAAACCCTCTGCACTAAACAGGGGTATCCTCAACTAGATCAGGTGGCCCAGAGCCCTGTCAAGCCTCATTTTGAATATATCCAGGAATGGGGCCCCAACCACCTCCCTGGGTGTAGTGGTTTTAAGCTATGCCTTTAAAATTTTGTTACAGATTTTGAGCAGAAAAGTAGAAAAATATAAATAAATCACTACTGGGTGTAAAAAGGAAAACCAAAGATAATTCTAAATGATTCCATTGGAGAAATATATGCTGTAAGAGTGGCTGTACAAAAAAATTCTTCCATCTTCTGATCTCTTCTCTGCCTGCTTTGTGCTCTGATGGGAGACTAATCTGCTTCTGCTTGATCTTGGCTGCAGTGTTTTGGTGAAGTCTAACCACTACTTATTTTTTATCTGCTCCTTTCTCCCTTTTGTATGGGGGAAGAGGTGGGGAGGGGGAGGGGGGAGTGGCACAGAGGGACAGCTTCCCTGGTCTCTGACCAGGGGAGTTTTCATGTTTGTTAATTGAAAAAAATCTGTAAAATATTGTAAATACTGTATATTTTGTACATATTCATTGCATTCCATTGTAGAGTGTATTTTGCTTGTAAATACAGCTTCCATTTGCTTCCAACTGAGCTAGTCTGGCAAAGTTAATATTGGGGGGAAATTTCAACCCACCACACTGGGTAATATGTTCCAGTGCTCTATAGTAAAGAACCTGTTCCTAACATCCAGTCAAAACCTGCTCTTTTCTAGTTTGAAGCCAGTGCCCCTTGTCCTATCACAATAGCCCTTTGTAAGCATTTTCTCTCCATCCTTTCTGTAGGTCTCCTTCAGGTGCTTGAAGGCTTCTGTTAGGTGTCCTGGGAGCCTCCTCTTCTCCAGGCTGAACAACTTCAGTTCCTTCAGTCTGTCTTCACAGCAGAGCTTCTTCAACGCCCTGATCACTCCCATGACCCACCTCTATACCTACTCCATCAGGCCCATGTCCCTCCTATATTGAGGGCTCCAGATCTGTACACAGTATTCCAGGTGAGGTCTCATCAGAGGCAAGTGGCAGAATCACCTCTGGATCTTCTGGCAATGAATCTTTTGATGTAGCCCAGGATGCAATTTTCCTTCTGGGCTGCAAGCACACACTATCTACTTATGTTCAGCTTCTTGTCCATCAGCACCCCCGAGTCCTTTTAACAGAATCACAGAAACATTCAGGTTGGAAAAGACCCTCAGGATCACTAAGTCCAACCAATAACCCTACTCTACAGAGTTTACCCCAAAACCATATTCCCAAGTACCACATCCAAACAACCTTGAAACACATCTAGGGTTGGTGACTCAACCACCTCCCTGGGCAGCCCATTCCAACGACTGACAACTCCTTCTGTAAAAAATTTTTTCCTGATGTCCAGTCTAAGCCTAATCAGTTGTAACTTGAGGCCATTCCCTCTTGTTCTATCACTAATTACCTGTGAGAAGGACCAGTACCAGCCTCTCCACAATGTCCTTTCAGGTAGTTGTACAGAATTAGAATAGAATAGAATAGAATAGAATAGAATAGAATAGAATAGAATAGAATAGAATAGAATAGAATAGAATAGAATAGAATAGAATAGAATAGAATAGAATAGAATTACCAAGGTTGGAAGAGACCTTGAAGATCATCGAGTCCAACCTGTAACCACAACCTCACAACTAGACCATGGCACCAAGTGCCACATCCAGTCCCCTCCTGAACGCCTCCAGGGACGGAGACTCAACCACCTCCCCGGCAGCCCATTCCA
This sequence comes from Picus viridis, assembly GCA_033816785.1. NCBI lineage: Eukaryota > Metazoa > Chordata > Aves > Piciformes > Picidae > Picus > Picus viridis. Next base: position 48,910,403 of record CM066606.1, read on the forward strand.
ATGACGAATCACTCTCTCGGTGAAGAACTTTCTCCTCACCTCCAGCCTAAACTTCCCCTGGTGCAGCTTGAGACTGTGTCCCCTTGTTCTGGTGCTGGTTGCTAGGGAGAAGAGGCCAACCCCTTCCTGGCTACAACCACCCTTCAGGTAGTTGTAGAGAGCAATGAGGTCGCCCCTGAGCCTCCTCTTCTCCAGGCTAAACAGCCCCAGCTCCCTCAGCCTCTCCTCATAGGGCTTGTGCTCAAGGCCTCTCCCCAGCCTTGTTGCCCTTCTCTGGACACGTTCAAGTGTCTCAATGTCCTTCTTAAACTGAGGGGCCCAGAACTGGACACAGTACTCAAGGTGCAGCCTAACCAAAGCAGAGTACAGGGGCACAATGACCTCCCTGCTCCTGCTGGCCATACTATTCCTAATGCAGGCCAGGATGCGGTTGGCCCTCTTGTCCACCTGGGCACACTGCTGGCTCATGTTCAGCTTCCCATCAACCAGCACCCCCAGGTCCCTCTCTGCCTGGCCGCTCTCCAGCCACTCTGACCCCAGCCTGTAGCGCTGCCTGGGGTTGTTGTGGCCAATGTGCAGAACCCGGCACTTGGATGTGTTCAATCTCATGCCCTTGGACTCTGCCCATCTGTCCAGCCTGTCGAGGTCTCTCTGCAAAGCCTCTCTGCCCTCCAGCAGATCAACTCCTGCCCCCAGCTTGGTGTCATCTGCAAATTTACTGATGATGGACTCAATGCCCTCATCCAGATCATCAATAAAGATGTAGAAAAGCATGGGGCCCAGCAATGATCCTTGGGACACACCACTAGTGACAGGCCGCCAGCTGGATGTGGCACCATTCACCACCACTCTCTGGGCTCGGCCCTCCAGCCAGTTCCTAACCCAACGCAGTGTGCTCCTGTCCAAGCCATGGGCTGCCAGCTTGGCCAGGAGTTTGCTGTGGGGGACTGTGTCAAAGGCCTTGCTGAGGTCCAGGTAGACCACATCCACAGGCCTCCCCACATCCATCAGGCAGGTCACCTGATCAGAGAAGGAGATCAGGTTGGTCAGGCAGGACCTGCCCTTCCTAAATCCATGCTGGCTAGGCCTGAGCCCTTGGCCATCCTATAAGTGCTGTGTGATCGCACTCAAGATGACCTGTTCCATAATCTTGCCTGGCACTGAGGTCAGGCTGTCAGGCCTATAATTCCCCGGCTCTTCCAACTGGCCCTTCTTATGGATGGGCACCACGTTGGCCAGCTTCCAGTCTTCTGGGACCTCTCCAGTGAGCCAGGACTGCTGAAAAATGATGGAGAGTGGCCTGGACCGCTCATATGTCAGCTCTCTCAGCATCCTAGGATGGATCCCATCCGGTCCCATGGACTTGTGGGGGTCCAAGCGGCTGAGAAGATCTCTAACTCTCCCATCCTGGAACAGGGGAAAACTATGCAGCTCCCTGGCTCCTTCTGCCAGCTCTGCAGGCCAGCTGTCTGGAAGCCGTTCTGTCCTGCTAGTAAAAATTGAGGTAAAGAAGGTGTTAAGCACCTCTGCCTTTTCCTCATCCTTTGTTACAATATTCCCCTCCATGCCCACCAAGGAGTGGAGCTTGTCCTTGCCCTTCCTCTTGCTATTAATATATTTATAGAAGGACTTTTTGTTGTCCTTCACAGCAGAGGCCAGTCTGAGCTCCAAATGTGCTTTTGCCTCCCTAATTTTCTTCCTACAAGACCTAGCAACATCCCTAAACATTCCATGGGTTGCCTCCCCTTTTTTCCAAAGATAATACACCCTCTTTTTTTCCCATAGTTCCTTTAGAAGTTCATTACCCAACCAGGCTGGCCGTCTGCCCCGGCGGCTCATCTTCCGGCACACTGGCACAGCCTGTTCCTGCGCCTTCAAGAGTTCTTTCTTGAAGTAGGTCCAGCTCTCCTGAACCCCTTTGTTTTTAAGGGCTGTTTCCCAAGGAACCTTCTGAGTTAGTTCCTTGAGTAGCCTGAAGTCTGCCCTCCAGAAGTCCAGAGTGGAGTTCTTCTTGCTGCCCCTCTCGGCTTTGCTGAATACTGAAAACTCAATTATCTCGTGGTCACTGGTGCCTAAACACCCTCCGATCACCACATCACCCACCAGCCCTTCCCTGTTGGTGAAGAGGTGGTCAAGCATAGCCTTACCCCTGGTAGGCTCGCACAGCACCTGGGATAAGAAGCTGTCCTCCATGCACTCTAAGAACCTCCTAGACTGCCTCCTCTCTGCTATGTTGTGATCCCAGCAGATATCAGGCAGGTTGAAGTCTCCCACGAGAACAAGGTTAGGCGATCTTGAGACAGCCTAAAGCTGCCTATAGAATGCTTCATCAAGATCATCCTCCTGGTTGGGTGGTCTATAACAGATTCCAACCAGCATGTCTGCCCTGCTGGTCTTCCCTCTAATTCTTACCCACACGCACTCAACCCGATCATCCCTGATCTCTAGCTCAATGGCATCAAGAGCCTCCCTGATGTACAGGGCCACCCCTCCACCCCTTCTTCCCTGCCTGTCTCTCCTGAATAGCCTGTAGCCGTCAATTGCAGCGCTCCAGTCATGCGAGTCATCCCACCATGTCTCCGTGATGGCAACTACATCATATCTTTTGCGCTGCAACAAGGCTTCCAGCTCCTCATGTTTGTTGCCCATACTTCGTGCATTAGTGTACATGCACTTCAGCTGGGCTGCTGGTTTTGCCCCTGACTCCAGCTTACCACCCTCAGACTCCTGTCTGGGGGACTGGTTTCAGCCCCTTCCCCCTTCGAAGCTAGTTTAAAGCCCTGTTAATGAGACTTGCCAATTCCCTTCCCAGAATCTTTTTACCTTTGGGGGACAGGCCATTCTTGTATACTGTGACCTTTCCCCTCCTCTGGGACAGATGTACTCCACCTGTTACCACGTGACCTGGTGCAGTAGAAAGTTTTTCAAGATCAAAAAACCCAAAATTCTTCTGACTGCACCAACCTCTAAGCCACTTGTTGACTACAGCTGCTGACCTGTTCCTTCTCATATTCCCTCCTGCAACTAAGGGTATAGACAAAAAAATTATTTGTGCACCTGAGTCCTCCACTAGATCCCCCAGGACCTTGAGGTCATTCTTGATAGCTTATGAGTGCTTATGTGTGCTTATGAGTGCTTATGAGGTCTCTCCTCAGCCTCCTCTTTTCCAAACTAAACAGCCCCAGCTCCCTCAGTCACTCCTCCTAAGACTTAATTTCCAGGCCCTTCGCCAGCTTTGTTGCCCTCCTCTGCACTTGCACCAGCACCTCCACATCTCTCCTGTATTGGTGTGCCCCAAACAGGACTCAATACTCTAGGTGTGGCCACCAGAGCTGAGTGCAAGGGAACAATCACCTCCCTACTCCTACTGGGCACAGCATTTATGATACAAGCCAGGATGCCACCAGTTTTCTCGGCTACCTGGACACACTGCTTGCACATACGCTTGCTGATTAGAACCCCCACATCACTTTCTGTCAGACAGTTTTCCAGTCAAACTGCCCCAGGCCTGTAGCATTGCTTGGTTGTTGTTGTGACCAACGTGCAGGACCTGGCATTTGGCCTTATTGAAGATCATCACATTAACATTGGCCTATTGATCCAATCTATCCAAGTCTCTCTGTAGAGCCTCCTACCCTTGTGCAGATCAATACTCCCACCTAACTTGGTGTCATCTGTGAACTTACTGATGACACATTCTATGTCTCCAAGATGATTGATAAAGATGTGTCCAGGAGCTATGTATACCAACAAAGAGAAAAGCAGGAAAGAATACTAGGAGGCCTGCCTGGATGAACAAGGACACACTATTACTTAAAAAGAAACTCTACAGGAAGTGGAGGGAAGGACAGACAGAACAGGGGGTATATAAGGAAGCTGTCTGAGCAGCAAGAGAGCAGAGCTTGAATTGAATTTAGCCAGGGAGGTTAAAGGGAACACTAAGAATTTCTACAGGTATATAAATGGCAAGAAGAAGAATAGGGAAGGTGTGGGCCCCCTCAGAAAGGAAACTGGTGAAATGGCCACAAGTGATGTGGAACAGGCTGAGGTACTCAATAAATTCTTTACCTCAATCTTCACTGCAAGGGCCTCCAGCCAAACTCCTGGTGTCATGGAAGACAAGGCCAGGGACGGGGAGGAAGAACTGCCCATTGTAAGTGAAGATCAGGTTCATGATCACCTGAAGAACCTGAAAGTGTTCAAGTCCATGGGACCCAACGGGATACACCCACGGGTGCTGAGAGAACTGGCAGATGAGGTTGCTAAACCCGTCTCTATTATATTCCAAAAGTCATGGCAGAGTGGGGAAGTCCCCACAGACTGGAAAAGGGGAAACATTGCTCCCATTTTCAAGAAGGGTAAGCAGGAGGAAGCAGGGAACTACAGGCCAGTCAGTCTCACCTCTGTGCCCAGAAAGATCATGGAGCAGATCCTCCTGGAGGTACTACTGACTCAGAAGAATAGTGAAGAGGTGATTTGGAACAGTCAGCATGGCTTTGCCAAGGGCAAATCCTGCCTGACAAACCTGGTGGCATTCTATGAAAAGGTGACAGCATTAATAGATGAGGGGCAAGCAACTGATGACATTTACCTGGACCTGAGCAAAGCCTTCGACACTGTCCTGCACCACATCTTGGTCTCCAAGCTGGTGACACATGGGTTTGATGGATGGACCACTAGATGGATACAGAACTGGCTTTTTGTCTGCACCCAAAGAGTGGCTGTCAACGAGTCCATGCCCCAGTGGAGGCCAGTGACAAGCGGAGTCCCTCAGGGATCAGTCCTGGGACCTGTCTTGTTCAACATCTTTGTGGGTGACATGGACAGTGGCATCAAGTGCACCCTCAGCAAGTTTGCTGATGACACCAAGCTGTGTGGTGCAGTGGACACGCTGGAGGGAAGGGATGCCATCCAGAGGGACCTGGACAGGCTGGAGAGGTGGGCACAAGCCAACCTCATGAGCTTCAACAAGACCAAGTGCAGGGTCCTGCATCTGGGTCGAGGCAACCCCAGGCACAAATACAAGCTGGGCAGTGACTGGCTTGAGAGCAGCCCTGAGGAGAGAGACTTGGGGGTGCTGGTGGATGAGAAGCTCAACATGAGCTCTCAATGTGCGCTTGCAGCCTGGAAGGCTAATCAGATCCTGGGCTGCATCAAGAGAAGTGTGGCCAGCAGGTCAAGGGAGGTGATTCTCCCCCTCTACTCACCTCTGGTGAGACCCCACCTCCAGTTCTGGAGCCCCTATTACAAGAGGGATATGGATGTGCTGGAATGTGTCCAGAGAAGGGCCACGAGGATGAGCAGAGGCCTGGAGCACCTCTCCTATGAGGACAGACTGAGGGAGTTGGGACTGTTCAGTCTGGAGAAGAGAAGGCTCCCAGGTGACCTCATTGTGGCCTTCCAGTATCTGAAGGGGGCCTACAAGAAGGCTGGGGAGGGACTTCTCAGGATCTCAGGTAGTGATAGGACTAGGGGAAATGGAAAGAAGCTGGAGGTGGGGAGATTCAGGCTGGACGTGAGGAGGAAGTTCTTCACCATGAGGGTGGTGAAGCCCTGGAATGGGTTTTCCATGGAGGTGGTTGAGGCCCCATCCCTGGAGATATTTAAGACCAGGCTGGATGAGGCTCTGGCCAGTGTGATCTAGTGTGGGGTATCCCTGCCCATGGCAGGGGGTTGGAACTAGATAATCCTTGTGGTCCCTTTCAACGCTGACTGATACTATGATACTGTGTTAAACAGAAGTAGTCCCAACCCTGAGCCCTGAGGAGCACCACTTGTGACTGCCTGCCAACTGGATTTAACTCCATTGACCACCACTCTTTGGGCCTGTTTGCCCAGCCAGTGCTTAATCCCACAGTGTGTGCTCATCCAAGCCACAAGGAGACAGTTTCTCCACAAGAATTCTGTGGGGAATATTGTCAAAGGTTTTTCAAAAGCCTAAGTAGAAATATCCACAGCCTTTCCCTCATCCAACAGTTGGGTCCTCCTGTCATAGAAGGAGATCTGGTTGGTCAGTGTGGTGAAGGCACATCCTGCCCAGATACTAGATCTGGCCCCAGCATGTGGATAGGTTTCCCCTCCTTCAGGAGGAAGACAATTACCAAGTATGGGCATAATTCCAGCTTCACGCTTTCTATAGGCTGAAGCCAGTTGTCTATGAGAGTGCCCATTGGTAAAACCCAGCCTCGAGGAGCCTATAAATATTACCCCTGTTGGTAAGCAAGTTGCCCCCTCTCTTACTTTGTCTCTGTACGTGCTTGAGAGAGCAGCTCTCGAGCCACAGCCCCTGCCATCGAGCTTGTTGTTGTTAGCTTCTATTATACATGCATGTATACTGAAGGCCCAGCATCGTTAGAAGCATTCCAGAGGGAGGTCCTTCGCTGAGCCCGAGAAGCCAGCGTTGCTACAGCCAGTCATATCTCCAGGAGAGCCCATTGTGCTGTCGGAGGACTGGACCAGCCCCCGAGGGTAAGATCTGCCCAGTTGTCAGGGAGAAGGGACTTGATAGAGACCGAGTCCGCATATACCTAGCCCAGGACTATCCCGAGCCTCCCACTGTTCCTGTAAGCCCAGGAATGGAGAAGCCACAGCTCAGCGCAGCCGCATTCTCTCTCTAAGGCTGTTTGCCACGGGGTCAACCCCATAGCTATCGTCCGACCGGGAACCTCTGAGCCTGCCTACTGGCAACTGTCGCCCCACCCTGCCGTGCGAGCTGACTCCCAGGGCCGACCCCATGGGCCGAACTCGACCAGGAACCAGTCCAGCAGCAGTAGTCAGCCGGACCCCCACCTTGCTACAAACAACAGCTACAGAGTATCTTCCACGTGCTTTCCACCCACTAGCACTCAGTTCAAAGTATCCACGTGTAGCAGAGTAATCACTGACGCACAGAAAGATTGTAATATTGCTGTATATAGCCAGAAGCCGCCCGCGTTCCGCCGAGTCGCCATCTAGTGGCCAAGCGGCGGAACTGCACCCTTCATTATATAAAACACAGAGATAGCCTGTAGATAGTTTAATTAAGTTCTAATCATAATACTAAGCCATTTATGGAATGTATTTCACGAACGTGCACTAGAACAGGTATATAAGATGTTGATTCATCGGTTATTAATAATTTGATAATTAATAAAAATTAATATTTTCATAATTCATATTTCATATTCATTAATTTAATAACCTCTTCACAACAGTCAGGCAGGACCTGCCCTTCACAAACCCATGCTGACTGGGCCTGATCCCATGATTGTTCTCTGCATGCCACGTAATAGCACTTGATACTTGATACTTGATACTTGATACTTGATACTTGAACAAGACCAAATGCAGGGTCCTGCATCTGGGTCGAGGCAACCCCAGGCACACATACAGGCTGGGCAGGGAGTGGCTGGAGAGCAGCCCTGAGGAGAGAGACTTGGGGGTGCTGGTGGATGAGAAGCTCAACAGGAGCTCTCAATGTGCGCTTGCAGCCCGGAAAGCCAATCGGATACTGGGCTGCATCAGGAGAAGTGTGACCAGCAGGTCAAGGGAGGTGATTCTCCCCCTCTACTCACCTCTGGTGAGGCCCGGCCTGGAGTACTGCATCCAGTTCTGGAGCCCCTATTACAGGAGGGATGTGGACGTGCTGGAACGTGTCCAGAGAAGGGCCACGAGGATGATCAGAGGTCTGGAGCACCTCTCCTATGAGGACAGACTGAAGGAGTTGGGGCTGTTCAGTCTGGACAAGAGAAGGCTCCGAGGTGACCTCATTGTGGCCTTCCAGTATCTGAAGGGGGCCTACGGGAAGGCTGGGGAGGGACTTCTCAGGATCTCAGGTAGTGATAGGACTAGGGGGAACGGAATGAAGCTGGCAATGGGGAGATTCAGGCTAGATGTGAGGAAGAAGTTCTTCCCCATGAGAGTGGTGAAGCCCTGGAATGGGTTATCCAGGGAGGTGGTTGAGGCCCCGTCCCTGGAGGTGTTTACGACCAGGCTGGACGAGGCTCTGGCCAGCGTGATCTAGTGTAGGGTGTCCCTGCCCATGGCAGGGGTTGGAACTAGATGATCCTTGTGGTCCCTTCCAACCCTAACTGATTCTATGATTCTATGATTCTATGATATAATCTGTTCACTGATATTGAGGTCAGACTGACAGGTCTATAGTTTCCCAGATCCTCCTTTCTTCCTTTCTTGTAGGTGGGCATTACAGAAGTCCAAAAGGGACTTCAAGGCACTGCATAAACTGGTTGAGGGGTCAGGGGCACAGGTAATTTTTTCATCAATACCATTAGTTGCAGGACAGAATACTGAAAGGAACAGGAAAACAGTCATAATTAACAAGTGTCTCAGAGGCTGGTGCCACCAAAAGAATTTGGGGTTTTTTATCTTGGTGAACTTTCTATGTCACCGGGTCCACTAGCAACAGATGGAGCACATCTGTCCGAGAGGGGAGGAAAGATCCTAGCACATGAGAATAGCCTATCCCACAGAGGGAAAAGGCTTTTAGGAAGGGAGTGTGAGAGACTAAATCTTGTCTCTCTTGATGTGACTCAACAAAGATAAAATCACCTTGGCACTTGGTGCCATTGTTTATTTGATTAGATAGTTTTGGGAGATAGGTTGGAATCAATGATCTGGAAGGTCTTTTCCAACCTGGTTAATTCTATTCTATTCTATTCTATTCTATTCTATTCTATTCTATTCTATTCTATTCTATTCTATTCTATTCTATTCCATTCCATTCCATTCCATTCCATTCCATTCCATTCCATTCCATTCCATTCCATTCCATTCCATTCCATTCCATTCCATTCCAACCCATCACCCAACACCATCTACTCAATTAAACCATGGAATGAAATGCCTCATCCAGTCTCTTTTTAAATATTTCCAATGATGGTGACTCCAACTGCCTGGGCAGCCCATTCCAATGGCCAATCACTCTTTCTGTGAAGAATTTCTTCCTAACATCCAGCCTAAACCTCCCTTGGTGCAGCTTGAGACTGTATCCTCTTGTTCTGTCACAGGCTGCCTGGGAGAAGAGACCAACCTCCACATAGCTACAACCACCCTTCAGGTAGCTGTAGACAACAATAAGGTCTCCCCTGAGCCTCCTCTTCTCCAGGCTAAGCAACCCCAGCTCTCTCAGCCTCTCCTCATAGGACTTGTGCTCCAAACCCCTCACCAACTTTGTTGCCCTTCTCTGGATGCTTTCCAGCAACTCAACATCTTTCTTAAACTGAGGGACCCAGAACTGGACACAGGACTCAAGGTGTAGCCTAACCAGTGATGAGTATACAATACAATACAATACACCAGGTTGGAAGAGACCTTCAAGATCATCACGTCCAACCCATCAAACAATCCAACCCACCCAACAACTAGACCATACAGCCAAGCACCCCATCAAGTCTTCTCCTGAACACCTCCAATGAAGGTGACTCCACCACCTCCATGGGCAGCCGATTCCAATGGCAATCACTCTCTCCGTGTAGAACTTCTTCCTAACATCCAGCCTAAACCTGCCCTGGCGCAGCCTGAGACTGTGTCCTCTTGTTCTGGTGCTGGCTGCCTGGGAGAAGAGGCCAACCTCTGCCTGGCTACAACCTCCCTTCAGGTAGTTGTAGAGAGCAATAAGGTCACCCCTCAGTCTCCTCTTCTCCAGGCTAAGCAACCCCAGCTCCCTCAGCCTTTCCTCATAGGGCTTGTGTTCCAAACCCCTCACCAGCTTTGTTGCCCTTCTCTGGACACGTTCCAGCAAGACAACATCCTTCCTAAACTGAGGGGCCCAGAACTGGACACAGGACTCAAGGTGTGGCCTAACCAGTGCAGTGTACAGGGGCAGAATGACCTCCCTGCTCCTGCTGGCCACACTGTTCCTGATGCAAGCCAGGATGCCATTGGCCTTCTTGGCTGCCTGGGCACACTGCAGGCTCATGTTCAGCCTACAATCAACCAGTACCCCCAGGTCCCTCTCTACCTGGCCACTCTCCAGCCACTCTGACCCCAGCCTGTAGCACTGCCTGGGGTTGTTGTGGCCAATGTGCAGAATCCGGCACTTGGATGTATTCAGTCTCATGCCATTGGACTCTGCCCATCTGTCCAGCCTGTCGAGGTCCCTCTGCAAAGCCTCTCTGCCCTCCAGCAAATCAACTGCTGCCCCCAGCTTGGTGTCATCTGCAAATTTACTGATGATGGACTCAATGCCCTCATCCAGATCATCAATAAAGATGTTGAAGAGCATGGGGCCCAGTACTGATCCCTGGGGCACACCACTAGTGACAGGCCGCCAGCTGGATGTGGTGCCATTCACCATTACTCTCTGGGCTCGGCCCTCCAGCCAGTTCCTAACCCAACGCAGTGTGATCCTGTCCAAGCCATGGGCTGCCAGCTTGGCCAGGAGTTTGCTGTGGGGGACGGTGTCAAAGGCCTTGCTGAGGTCCAGGTAGACCACATCCACAGGCCTCCCCACATCCACCAGGCGGGTCACCTGATCATAGAAGGAGATCAGGTTGGTCAGGCAGGACCTGCCCCTCCTAAATCCATGCTGGCTAGGCCTGAGCCCCTGGTCATCCTGTAAGTATAGGGGCAGAATGACTTCCCTGCTCCTGTTGGCCACATTGTTCCTGATACAGGCCACGATGTCATTGACCTTCTTGGCCACCTGGGCACACTACTGTCTCATGTTCAGCCTACTGTCAACCAGTACCCCCAGGTCCCTCTCTGCCTGGCTGCTCTCCAGCCACTCTGACCCCAGCCTGTAGCACTGCATGAGGTTGTTGTGACCAATGTGTAGAACCCGGCACTTGGATGTGTTAAATCTCATGCCCTTGGACTCAGACCTTTAACATTGCCCCCCACAGCAAACTCCTGACCTGTCAAGAGCTGTCAGACCACAGCTTGAACAGCAGCACTCTACACTGGTTTAAGATCTGGCTGGAGGGCTGAGCCCAGAGAGTGGTGGTGAATGGTGCCACATGCAGCTGGCAGCCAGTCACTAGTGGTGTCCCCCAGGGATCAGTGCTGGGCCCCATCCTGTTCAATATCTTTATTGATGACCTGGATGAGGGGATTGAGTCCATCATCAGTAAATTTGCAGATGACACCAAGTTGGGAGCAGCTGTTGATCTGTTAGAGGGTAGGAGAGCTCTGCAGAGGGACCTTGACAGGCTTGATAGATGGGCAGAGTCCAATGGAATGAGATTTAACACACATCTAAGTTCTACACATTGGCCACAACAGCCCCATGCAGTGCTGCAGGCTGGGGTCAGAGCAGCTGGAAAGTGGCCAAGCAGAAAGGGACCTGGGGGTACTGGTTGACAGTAGGCTAAGCATGAGCTAGCAGTGTGCCCAGGTGACCAAGAAGGCCAATGGTATCCTGGCCTGTATCAGGAATAGTGTCTCCAGCAGGACCAAGGACCATTTGATGTTGGGGGAATTTCCAACCCACCACATCAAGGCAAAATAGGCACTGAGCACCTCAGCCTTCTCATCCTTAGTCACTGTGTTTCCCCCTACATCCAACAAAGGATGGAGGTATTCCCTAATGCTCCTTTTGTTAATGTATTTAGAGAAACATTCTTTATTATCCTTAATGGCTGTAGCTAGGTTGAGCTGTGCTTTGGCTCTTATAATTTTCTCCCTGCATAGCTGCATAGTTTTATTACATCTTTATAGACCTGTCCCCTCTTCCGAAGGCCATAGACTCTCCTTTTGTTCTTGAGGTCCAGCCAGAGGTCCCTATTCGGCCACATTGTACACCTTCCCTGCTGACTTATTTTTCAGCAGACAGGGACAGGCTACTCCTGAGCCTTTAAGACTTCCCTCTTGAAGCATTCCCAGCCTTCCTGGACTCCTTTATCCTTCAGGGTGGTCTCCCAAGGGACTTTGACAATCAGTCTCCTGAGCAGGCCAAAGTTTGCCCTATGGAAGTTCAAGGTGGCAGTTTTACTAACCCCTTTCCTTGTTTCCCCAAGGATAGAGAACTCAATCATCTCATGATCACTGACGTCATGATTTCTACAGGGCTGCTTTCTATCACCTCATCCCCCAGTCTGATGCTGATAGCTGTGGTGGTTTAGCCCTGTCCTATTGGTCAAATGCCCACCAAAGCCACTCTGTTGAACAAGGGGAAGCTTCTAGCAGCTTCTCACAGAAGCCACCTTTGTAGGCCCTCTGCTGCCAAAACCTCACAGTGCAAATCCACTGAAAACTCACAAATAACAGTACAGATCTGCTGGAGAATGGAATTTGTACGTAAAATGATCTGAGAACTGTTTTTTTAGAAAGAAGAATCCAATTTGTGAAGCTGTCCATATTTAATTAACTGAGGGTAACTTCCTAAGGATTCATTAACTACCTGGCACAGACTAAGTAGGATCTGCAGCAACTGATTAGATAATGTGGACAAAATGGTTTAAGAACAACAGTAGAATGGAAGTTTTGTATGACTAAGACAGGCCCAAGTGCTTCAGCAAATTCATATATTACCCTGGGATTCTTTAACAAGAACATAGGGTTTTATGTAAATAATTATTTCCAGTACACACAGAAAAGCCTCTGCTGGCACTTTGCTACTCTGTACTTAAAAGTTGTTGAGACTTCCATGATGTGACTGCAGACTAAAGCAGGTAATTATAGAAAGCATATTTTAAAAGAATAAATTAACATATTTTAAAAGAATAAATTAACTAGGTTGGTAGAGCTACAAGTAAAGCATCTCAAAGATCTCAAAGATCTTATATCTGCAATAACAGTAAACTATTGGGAACTTATCCTGGGAGGCTATGAACTCTCAGGCACAGAATCATGGAGTCACAGAATCATGGAATGATAGGGGTTGTAAGAGACCTCTGGAGGTCATCTAGTCCAGCCCCCTGCCAGAACAATTTCATGTAGAGTAGCTTGCACACAGACTGCATTCAGATGGATTCCAAATCACTTTAGAGACAAAGAGTCCACCACCTCTCTGGGCAGCACGTTTTGGTGTTCCACTCAATGTGAAGAAGTTCCTCATAATGTTTAGATGGAACTTCCTATGTTCAAGTTTGTGCCATTTCCTCTCATCCTGTTCCTGGGCATCATTGAAAGAAGACTGCCCTATTCTCCTGACACCCACACCCTTAAAATATTTATAAGCATTGAGAAGATCTCCCTCAGTCTTCTCTTCTCCAGGCTAAAATCGCCCAGATCCCTCAGCCTTTCTTCCTAAGAGAGATATTCTGGTCCTTTAATCATCTTGGTAGCCCTTTGCTGTACTCTCTCTTAAGAAGTTCCTTGTCCTTTTTTAACTGTGGAGCCCAGAACCAGACACAGTACCCCAGGTGAGGACTCAGCAAGGCAGAATAGAGAGGGAAGGGGAGGCTAACCTCCCTCAGCCTGCTTGCCACATTCTCCTTGATGAACCCCAGGGTGCTATTGGCCTGAGCCACAAGGACACACTGCTAACTCACAGTCATCCTGCTGCCCACCAGGACTCCTTTTTACAGAGAGTTGCTTTCCACCAGGTCAGCACTTAACCTGTACTGATATGTGGGGTTATTTATCCTAGGTACAGTACCCTGCAATTGCCAAGCTCTCCAGCCTGTTCAGGTCATGCTTGATGGCAGCACAGCCTCCTGCTGTGTCAGCTACCTCTCCCAGTTTTGTACCATCGGCAAACTTTTTGAGGGCACATTCTACCCCTTCATGCAGATCACTGATTAATATATCAAACTGAACTCTGTACTGATGTCTGGGAAACACCACTTGTTATGGACCTTCAGCCAGACTGATTATAACCCTCTGTTCTCTAGTCTTCAGCCAGTTTTCAATCCATCTTCTATCCATTCATCTAACCCACACTTCCTAAGCTTGCCCATGAGAATGCTGTAAAAGACAGTGTTGAAAGCATTGCTGAAGTCAAAGCAGGCAATGTCCACTGCCCTCCCTCCTCTATCCATCCAGTCATGCCCTCATAGAAAGCTATCAGATTAGGCAGACATCCCCTTGATGAATCCATGTAGACTGCTTCTGATAACCCTCTTTTCCTCAACAAGATAGGAATCCTTAAAACCAGGCTGGACAAGCATCTATTGGGGATGTCATGGATTTAGGTTCATTCAGGCAGTTTAAGTAGATAACATCATCTTCCCTAGATTCTCTGTTATGAATAAAGAGGGATAAGGTGAGAAATTATTGAAAATACAAATTATTTATTAATCTGGTTCAGTGTCCCACATAACTGTATTAAAATATTATTAAAGATTATAAAGGTTTGGGTTTTGGTTGAGAGTATCTTCACAATGTACGATGGGTCACAAATAGCTTGAGAAATAGTATTTGGGAAAGATAGATCCAAAAGCGGCAAATTACCCCACTGACAAAAGGCTGGAATTACCCAGAGACATTAGGAATATATCAGTTACTCACAATACTGCTGGCTGATTGTTGGAAATTCATCTTTTTTTCTCTTTTTATCAGTAATCCTCCTGAACTGCTTTGCTCTATGTGTGTGATGGGTGAAAAAACCCAAGAGAGAAGAGCTTCGTGCTCTCTGCAGCTCATCTGTTTCATCCAGCCAGCTTATTTTTGTCAGATTTGTAACTAGACAAAGGCTAGAACTGATAGCCATCAGCTCTCTGCTTAAACATGCCCAAATATGCTCAAAACATGCCCAGACTTGACCCTACATGGGGTCTGTGCCTGACAGGACACTTGGCTTGGGGAAAAGGCCCACGTGAAATCCACCAATCCAGAGGCCTGGGAGCCTCTCCTCTGTCTTCCTCTCCTCTGCCACATCCTCTCCATATTTTCTTTGGTATAACACTGCATGTCTTCTGAGAGCTGGATTGAAGCTTTGTTTGTATGACTATCAAAGGCAAAAGAAAATAAATAAATCATGCAGCCAGAGTTAAGTGCTAATAATCCATTTCCTCTCTCACTGTCTGTGCTGCTTTGTAAACTACACATGCATCCACTTTCAAAATATTGTATAATGCTAGAACAAAAAAAAGTTTGCAATCAATGAAAATTAAATATTGCTAGCATGGGGTGCGAATGTTTCCTGCTTGCAAAAGTTTGTTTCCTAGTTCATATCAGACACGGTTAACTTTGGCAATTTCACTGAGGACTTTTCACATAAGTAATACATAATCAAAATTAAATGCTCAAGTGTAATTTAAAATTAAGATCTCAAGTTTTGAAAAATCAAAATGTATTCAGAGGCAACTTGTGAAGAGAATGTTTAAAAGACTAGAAAATCTTGAGTCTGAATTTTGTCTACAAATGAGAAGCCCTTTATCCCAAATTCCATTTGCAAGCAGGGAGCTCATCACAAGACATATCCTTTTGATTACAATAATGAGAAATAGCTGTGAGCCAGATCTTGAAATGTCTTCTGCAGTCAATACAGCATCTGATTGAGTATAATTGGTAAAGGATTCAAGATAATTGCAAGGTATGAAGGAGAAGCAGAATGAACTATCACATGTACAGTTTCAGAAAGTACAGACTATAAACCTGGATATCACAGAATTTCAAAGAGGGTTTAAACTGTAGTTCTGATACTATACTTACTCTGGGAATGTGAGACTAGAATTTTTTCAACTAGTCCCTGTTCAGGTTAACAGGTCAATCTGAAGTTACTTTCATTTGAACTTGCTTATCAGATGTGTTAACACAATTATTAAAAAGTATTATTTAAATAAGCTCTATTTCATTTCAGAGTGTTGCATAATCATTGGAAGCAATTGCCAGAGTTGTTAAGTTTATGACTGTGTCAGCTGCTCCAAAGCAGAGCAAAGCTAATAGTAAAACTCATCAGGAGGCTGGATTCATCCATGGTAATGGCAGTGATAAGCAGTGACAGAGCATCAGGTCTTTCAGCTTGATGAGGTAGCACTTTTTATGTACACCATTAGTACTCAGGTGTTTGGCTTGCAAAACTGAAAAAATTGAGCGGACATGCTTAAAGACTTGTAAAGATTGCACCAAAATCAGATAACCTAATCTGTACTTTGCAACTCATGTTCCTACATAATGTGCAGAATAAATACAAGTGGAATGCACATGCTTGTAGTTCAGTATTCACTGCCCGACTCCTCTTGTTTAAACAGCTCAATGATTTGGAAAGCATTTCAGTAGACTTAGTGCTGTACATTAGTTAGTGAGGTTTCACACCTAACAAAGGACATGCGCTGTCTTTTTTTCAAGGATGGTACTATTGCTACTTAGGTTAGCATCAAGTCCCTACTTCCTTTTGGTAATGTTTTAAAGGAGCAAATAAACAGAAATTAACTCTCCGACTAGGATGAAAATAACCTTTGCCATCCATTAGAGTAGATTAATATATTGCAATGGAAAGCAAACTTGCAGCTCTTCAAGGAGTTAGTAAACAGGACTCCATGGGCAATAGACCCCGGTGACAAGGGATCAAAACAAAGCAGGCAGATCTTTAAGGATGTTTTCTGTGGAGCACAAGAGTTCTCAATCCCCAGGTGTAAGAAACTAGGCAAAGGCATCAAGAGACCAGCATGGCTGAGCCGTGACCTGCTAGTCAAACTGAAAGGCAGTGTGTGGTGGAGTAGGAAGGTTCCCCCCCCCACACACAAAAGAATTCCACAGCTAACTCAGCCGGAGAAGCAGATGAAAGCTGTATTTTACAAGCAGATATGGAATGCAGTGAATATGTACAAAAATATACAATATTTACAATATATATACAGAAATATACAGCAAAGTATGTAATACAGGAAACCTTTCCCCAACCCCCCCCCTTTGGCCAGGGGGTTCGGCCTGTCCCTCCCTTCTCCTCCCTACCTCCCCTTTTTCCCAAAAGGGTTAGAGAGAAAGAGAAAGGAAGGTAATTAAAAGGGTGAAAACTTGTTAAAGCTCAAAGCGAATGCAAAAAGTTAGTTTTCTCTTATCTGTTTAGCAAGAATCATTCCTGCATAGCAAGCTGTTGCTTCAGGGAGAAAAGCAGGCCAGCTCACAGTACAGGGGGAAGAAGAAGACGACTGCTGACTACCTCCCCGACTGAAAGACTAAACAAAAAAACTACAACTGGGTCCCACCAATGAAATTGAATTAGCATATCATTGTTTTCATTCTAATATCAAAACATTCGCCCAGAGTGTTCAGAAAGTGTCTCTTTCTTAAAGGCACAGCCTAAACCGGTCACACAGTGGAAGAGGGGACAGGCACCCTGTAAAGATGTCTGTGCTATAACAACAGGCTGCAAAAGCCAAGGAAAAGTGAAACTGTACTCTTTTAGCTTTCAAGTGTTTAACACCATTTTGGTTTTGATTAAATCCCCACGTGTGCTGCGTTGTACTGTAATCCATGGGTTATGAATGTACCAACTGAATACAGTGGACTAAAGAGCAGATTGCAGTGAGTAATCTAGCAAATCTGATTTTTAGAAGCATCTGTTAAAAGGTCTGTTGCCTTAGAGAAGTCTAGTGTCCCCTACCCCGCCCCAGCCTTGTGGGCAAAGCTGGCATGTTGCCAATGTTGTGTTTTTTCTTTATGGTTTAAATTACTGTTTGTTGTTTCTGCTTTTTTGCTAATATTTTTTAAATTGTTACATGTTCCCTCCTCACATCCTGGTGAGATGTCTGTTCCACAACCAAATATTTCAAACCAGTAAATAGGTTTTATTAACATTTTCTGTGGGATTTTTTTATTAATAACACTATTAATATTTTTATTGATCATACCACCTATGAAATATTAATAACCATAATCATAACAGAAAAGTATAGGGATTTTGCCCAGTTCTGTAAGGACAAGGTCAGAAAGGACAAGATCAGGAAGGCCAACATGCACATGGAGCTGAACTTGGCAAGGGATGTAAAGAAAAACAAGAAATGCTTCTACAAGTATGTTAACCAGAAAAGGAAGGCTAAAGAAAGCAGACCCCTCTGATGAGCAACAGTGGGGAACTAGTAACAATGGATGAGGAGAAGGTTGAGATTCTCAACAACTTTTATTGCCTCAGTACTCACTGGCAACCTCTCTCCTCATGGCTTTCACATTGGTGGCCCACAAGATGGAGACCTGGGACACAAAGTCCCTCCCCCTGTAAGTAAGACAAGATGATCATCTGAGGACCTTGAAGATATACAATTGCATGGGACCTGATGAGATGCATCCCAGAGTCCTGAAGCAATTAGCTGATGGAGTTGCCAAGACACTTTCCATGATATTTGAGAAGTCCTGGCAGTCAGATGAAGTCCATGGTGACTGGAAGAAAGAGAACATTACATTCATTTTTTAAAAGGGTACAGAATAGGACCTTGGAAACTACTGACCTGTGAGCCTTACCTCCATGCCTGGGAAAATCATGGAACAGATCCTTCTAGACCATAGAATGGTCTAGGTTGGAGGGGACCACCAAATATCACCTAGTCCAACCCCTCTGCAGCAAGCAGGGACATCCTCAACTAGACAAGACAAGGGACAACAGCTTCAAACTACAGAAGAGTAGATTTATATTGAATTTTAGCTACAAGTTCTTTACCATCCCTGGAGATATTCAAGGTGAGACTCAACAAGGCTCTGGGCAAGCTGATCTAGCTGAAGATGTCCCTGCTTACTGCAGAGGGAGTTAGACTATATGACCTTTGGAGGCCTCTTCCAAACCAAACTATTCTGTTGTTCTATGATTCTATGATTAAGTACTGACTAATTTATTTCTGAGACAGAAACAACTAACCAACCTTCTCTGTCTCTTCTCAAGGAGCCCTGGAGGATTTTATCTGACCAATGTGCACACATATACATAGGCATGGTTACACACCTTCTCCCAGACAAATAACAAATTCATGACTGAATTCTGTTACCTGAGATAAACAAACATATCAGAGCTAGATCCATCTATAGAAGGAAAGTTAGGCTCACAAGATTGAAAACACTGAAGTACATAGTTTACACTGAAGGAATTTGGTTCCAGTTTGCAGGTTTGCCTACAAACCTGATTCTTGAAAACCCAGGAAACTAATTAAAGCTGAAAAAGTACATTCCAGATCATTCTTTTTACCACATTTTTACTTCTAAAAATAAGTAAGAAAATACATCTCATTCAAATCCTTGAAGAATGTTTACTTTAAATGAATTTCTCAGATTTGGTGCAGAGGAAAGAGAATGTCAGATCTAGTGGCTGAAACAGGTACAAGGTACCTTTTTTTAATATCCCAGTTCATGTTATGTGAATTCTAGCTGTTTCTCTGTAAGGCCACAGACCCTCAGTAGGCCCTTGATACATCTGCTCATTTAAACATCTGCACAGACTCCTTTTAAGAGTTTAAAACTGTTGTGGTGTTAATTCCCAGAGAGGATAAGAACAGCTAACATGCTGAATAGACTTTCTAGTGGAAGTTTCTGTTCATCTTCCCATCCAAAAGTGCTGGTGAATTCCCTATAAATTCTGAGAAGAATAAAGTATCAAATAATTTCATTAATTTTTAAATAGCCTATTTTGTACTCTCCAGTTTCCCAGAAAGAGCTGAAACACTAACTTTTTACACACTATATAAACCATTGTCATACCAAATCTAGTCTCCTAACAATCCACCTTTTAAAATTGATGGTATATTGTTTCTTAACACAAGCAATGGCTTAATTAATTGATGAAATTTTGTCTGTGAGGTAGTGTGAGATAATTAAAGACACTTACAAAACAATACTTTAGTAAATATCTGGTATTATATGGCTAGGCAATGGGAGAATCAAGAAGAGAACTTAGGTAGCATGAAATTTTTTATTTTATTTTTTAAATCAATATACCTTTTTATTTTTCTAACAGTTATGTCACTAGCCTGAACTGCTGATTATCTCAACATGATGAGACTACAACATGCTATTTTCACACATATGTAAAAAAAACTACTACTCTTAAACACAAAAAAGTGCTGTAAGTCTTGAAAGAACAGTATAGTAGCTTCAAATGCACTATATATATTTCACATTATGCACAAAAACATACATAATGCAATTCCACAGTAATACATACTTAACATATTGTGAGAGACTAAAGCTTATCTCTCCTGGTGACTCAACAAAGATAAAATCACTTGATGCTTGTCCAGACAATAGCTGATGTGCATTGGGCAGAGCCACTGGAAGGACTCTTGGAAGGTGCAAAGATAACATTGCTCACGGGACTGCAGCTGGCCTACAACAATGGCCCGAGGGCCCAGCATTCACACCTTCAGGACAAGATCATTTCCAGCCATCAGATACCCCAGGAAAGGACAATGGTTCCTGATGTGAAGAGTGTGTGGGTAGCTAGATGGAGCAGGAGGAGGCGGAGGCCTTCCCCCTCCATCCAGTGGCTGCCCAAACTCACCTGAGTACACAGTAATATTTTCCTGGGGAACGATACCTGGACCTAAAGATGATTTCCCAGAATGATATCCTGGGGAACAACACCTGGACACTTGCCTAAGGGCTAAAAAACTGTATAAAAGACTGGAGCAGCTACTGGCTGAGGAGGAGGAGAAAATTGGAGAAGCAAGATGCAGAAGAAAGCAGACGGCAGCACACGCTGGAAACATCCCGGGGCCAACACAATGGATCTTGGACTCTCCATGCCCTAAGTTCCTCCTGCTGCAACTCATGGAGCTGAAGAAGCTGCCCAGAGGACCTCATCCCTTCTACAGCCAAAGCCTCAGCACCCTTCCTCTACAGACCCAACATCTCCTGCAGCACCGTTTCTCTACAGACCCAACATCTCCTGCAGCACCTTTCCTCCACAGACTGAAACTGTCTTGGGGGTGAGGGGTGTGGTAATATAATTCTTTCCCTCTTCTCCCTTTCTTCTCTCTCTTCCTATTCTGATCCCTCCACTTTATTTATGTAATCAATAGTCTAGCTGTTGATATTTTGGCTTTGTTTGTGCCTCTAATTTCACAGCACGGGAATATTCATTAAAAACCTCAATCTCTTTCCCTCTCCGGATCGAGACACATATACTGCAAAACTTTGAGTTTAAATGGCACTAAAATCATTATTGACCAGCTCCAATTATAATACTCTTTTGAAATGATAACTGAAGCAAGCTTCCTGTTTAAAAAATGGTAACAGGCCTGATAAATTTGGAGGCTAGAGAAAGTGTTTGTTCACATAAGGATATGCCTTTTAATGAGTTAAGAAATAATTTCCCTTACATTTCCCTCATTAGACTGAAACTAATATATAAATATCATGGGGAAAAAAGAAAATAAGATGAATGTGCAAATAAAAGTGCTCTTCAGATTGCTCAAAGAAAATAGGTGTTGACAAACTTTGCTTCTAACTGTCATTATCTGTCTTTTTGCTGTAATTTCTGTACTTGGTGCTTTCTTTGCTTTCTTGCCAGTCCTTCTTTCCACTATCCATCTCTCCCAAAATGAAGTTTCAAAAGGAGTTTCCACAAATAGCTAGACAACCTCCTTGCAGCCAAGAGAGTGTTTAAAAATAAATATCTGCATTTATGTGTCATTATTTTTTCTGGGAACAAAATATTTGACAATATAAGGGAATGACTGAAAAGTCTGTGTGAATAATAATATTATGGGAAATATTAGCCTTCTTTTGCTATATACGTTAAAAATAAATAAATGAATAAAGGACAGCTTTTCCATTATTTCAAAGCTGCATTGTCTTCTTGTTATTCCATGTGTTCAATGTTTGTCCAGATTTCCTTTTATTTTTGTCAGAGAAACAGAGCCATGTATTTGTTGCTGGCAAACATTTCTATCACCTATACCTCATATATAAGAACCAGCCAGGCTAGATGGTACGATTTCTAAAGGTGCTGAGTTTGGAAGTAGTTTCCATTGACTTCAAAGGGACCATCACATATTAAATGTACTTCACACATTTAGGTCATGAGTTACATTAACAGCTTGAGAATGGAGATTCACACACTCACAATATAGTCAATGAGACTATACAGCAGTTATACAAGTCCCTATGCTCTGGAAGGCTAACACTGATTGTAAGATAATCAGAGTACATGGATTTTCACATTGTAAGACAATAACATTATTGTGCTTATATAATAGTGAGAGTGCAGGGAACTACAGGACAAGGTAAAAATGTTCAGTTTTGTATCATTATGCTAAATGTACAGCAATCTGGACAATACAATTCTATTTCTGTAAAGCATCCAGCAAATACTCAGTTTCATCATAGCCTATAAAGGATATTTTTTTCCACAACAAATTATGTGAATTTTGGCAGCAAAAAAAGCATTAGCTTCCACTTCAATCTGTCAGGATTTTTTTTAAAAAAAATAATCAAATAATTTCATTCTATGTTAAGTCACAAATGACAAATCTGGAAATGCACAAGACCAAGTCTCAGTTAATTTACACACTTTTCAACTTCATTAACTTAGCCAGGATTAGGAGTTAACTTGGAATGTGGCTCATGGAAGGAACTCTGTTTCCGACAGAATCACAGAATGGTAGAGGTTAGAAGGGATCTCCAGAGATCATGTAGCCCAACTCTGCTTCTAAAGCAGGTTCCCCAGATCAGGTTGCACAGGAATGCATCCAGGTGGTTTTTGAAAGTATCCAGAGAAGGAGACTCCACAACCTCCCTGGGCAGCAAGTTCCAGTTCTCTCTCACCCTCACAGTAATGAAGATTCTCCTTGAAGATTCTCCTTATGTTTAAGTAAAAGCCCCCATGTTCTTGTTCATTGCCCCTTGTCCAGTTGCTGGGCACCACTGAAAAAAGCCAGCACCATCCTCATGACCACCATCTCTTAGATATTCATATTCATTGCAGCTTGACTTCTCCAGGCTAAAGACCTCCAAATTTCTCACAAAAGAGATGCACCAATCCCCTAATCATCTTTGTGTCCTCCACTGGATTCTCTTCAGCAGTTTCCTGTCTCCTTGAAACTGGGGTGCTCAGAATTGGACACAATACTTCAGGTGTGGCCTCACCAGAGCACAGTAAAGT
This sequence comes from Picus viridis, assembly GCA_033816785.1. Lineage (NCBI taxonomy): Eukaryota > Metazoa > Chordata > Aves > Piciformes > Picidae > Picus > Picus viridis. Next base: position 48,933,312 of record CM066606.1, read on the forward strand.
GGCAGGAAAACTTTCCTTGACCTTCTGGTCACATTCTTCTTAACACACCCCAGGAGACCATAGGGGTGGCGCAGCATGTTAAGGAAGGTCTCCACTGCCGCAAACATAACAATGATAGTGATGATAGGGTTGAATGCTTGAGGGGGAAGGGGAAAACAAACAGATGTCATGGTGGGGGTCTGTTATAGACACCTAACCAGGATGAGGAAGTTGATGAAATGGTTTATAGTGTCTGGGGAAGATCTCATAATCACCAGCTGTTGGGGACTTCAACTTACCCGATGTCTGCTGGTAATACAACACAGCAGACAGGAAGCAGTCCTGGAGGTTCTTTGAGTACGTAGAAGATAATTTCCTAACACAGCTAGTGAATAAGCCTGTGAGAGATGGCTCTTTACTAGACTAGTTTTTTGTGAACAGAGAATGACTAGTAGAAGATGTAAAGGCTGGTGGCCATCACAAAGTGACCATGAGATGCTGGAGTTTACAAATCTTAGTGAAGTTAGAAGAAGAGTCAATAGAATTTGCACTGTGTGAGAAAGTGCACATTGTTTTCCTTAGATAAAATATGTTACAGTTAGTGCAAAAGTACAGAAGACAACTTTGCCTGTATTCCTACATCTGCTTAAAGGTATAAAGTGCTTGGTACTGAAAATAAAACTGGATCCTATCTCTCTGAGCTATCCCTGGTGTCCTGTCTCTTGCCTCCTGGACACAATTCCAGTCCATGCCCCAATGCCACAGTTGAACTGAGTGATCTAGAGGTCTCTTGCAACCAGATATAGTCTGTGATTCTAGGAACTGTGAAGGTTGCATGTGCCTGTGCACTATGTGTTTATGGAAACATGTCCAGCACTTCCAGGCCAATTAGTGCCACTGGACATGGCACAACACCTTCACTCTTGTTTTCATCAGAGTATTCCTTAGTGGAAATTTCAAGCACTTATAGGCTTATCTGTGAGAAAGAGAGGCAAAAAAAATACCTTTAAGAGATGCTGTAGTGTGTCTTAGGAAAGGTAGAGTTAGTTGCTATGGCAGTTAGGGCAGCAGAGAAAAAATGAGATCACTAAAATAGTCCTGGCCAGAGTCCTGGCATCACTGTCCTGAAATAAGAATGAAGTGTTCTTATAAACAATACATATCTTGGGGAAAGGGAACAAATTCTTGTTTAAGTTTAGGACCATAAAATGTAGAAAAGTGAACTGTTGCTGTATAGGGGTCGGGGTAAGGATAAGGTGATGGTATGTGCGACAAGAATCAAACACAAGCAGAGCACATAGAAGGCCAAAAAGCAAGCAATGTTTATTGCAGCACACAACTCATATATAGTGTGTAGTGTCAGTGTGGCTGCCTGCAATTGGTTAATGAACTTTTCTCAAGATTCTCATGGGTCAGCGATAGCATTGCTATAGTTACTTGTTAAGTTAGTGCAGGTGGCCTCCCATCTTATCTTGCGGTTTCTCATTCCCACTCAGTCTGTCTGGGGAGTTTCCAGCTTCTCATGGGAGCTCAGCGATGTTTTCTCACCAGAGCTCTTCTGAGGGTTCACAGATACATCACAGTCCCCCAGAGTGAACATTTTTAAATCCAAATTGTAATTTCAGATTTCCTGATCTTCAGGCATTATAACAATGCCTGGTTCATGTAGAACATTAAATAGATATCCTAGACGAAAACTTTTAAAGGTGGCTGACAGTGGGTTTAGTTATCCAAGATTTCATGGAAGGCTTTAATTAAAAAACATAATATGTTAGAATTTGTATTCAAACTATAAAGTACATATGGATGGAGAGCTGGTAGACGTTCTCAACTTGCTGCTCTGAGGCAAGCCATGAATGACACACCAGGACACTCTGGAAACCACGGGGAATTGGCACAAGAGGATGACAGGGCCAGCCCAGCTGAAGTGCCTCTATGCAAATGCATGCAGCTTGGGCAACAAACAGGATGAAGTAAGGGCCACTGTGCTGCTGGAATGCCATGACATAGTGGCTATTACTGAAACTTGGTGGGATGATTCCCATGACTGGAATGTAGGGATAGACAGGTTTAAGCTCCTCAGGAAGGATAGGCAGGGAAAGAGAAGAGGAGGTGTTGCCCTCTATGTCAATAACCAGCTAGAATCAGTGGAGCTCCACCTGGGGAGGGATGGTGAGATGGTTGAGAGTGTATGGGTTAGAATTAAAGGCAAGACAGGGGAAGGAGATATTACTGTGGGGGTCTCCTACAGGCCACCTGACCAGCAGAACCAAACAGATGAGGCCCTCCACAGGCAAATAGAAGCAGCTTCCAGGTCACAGGCCCTGGTCCTCACGGGGGATTTCAACCACCCTGACATGTGCTGGAGGGACAACACAGCAAGGCACCAGCAATCCAGGATGTTCCTGGACTGCATAGAAGACAACTTCCTCCTCCAAATGGTAGAGGAATCAACAAGAAAAGGTGCTACGCTGGACCTTGTTCTCACCAACAGGGAAGGGCTGGTAACCAATGTGAGGCTCAGAGACGGCCTTGGCTGCAGTGATCATAAAGCAGTTGAATTTAGTATCCTCAGGGCAATCAGGAGGACCTATTCTAAGCTTACAACCCTAGACTTTAGGTGGCGTGCAGATTTCGATCGCTGCAGGGATCTGCTAGCCAAAGTCTCGTCCGACGAAGCCCTGGAGGGAAGAGGGACCCAGGACAGCTGGTCAGTATTCAAGGACCACCTCCTCTGTGTCCAGAAGCTATGTATACCAACAAAGAGAAAAGCAGGAAAGAATGCTAGGAGGCCTGCCAGGATGAACAAGGAGCTACTGGACACACTATCACTTAAAAAGAAACTCTACAGGAAGTGCAGGCAAGGATGGATAGAACAGGGGGTATATAAGGAAGCTGCCCGAGCAGCAAGAGGCCTGGTTAGGAAAGCCAGAGCAGAGTTTGAATTGAATCTAGCCAGGGAGGTTAAGGGGAGCACTAAGAATTTCTACAGGTATATTAATGTCCAGAAGAAGACTAGGGAAGGTGTGGGCCCCCTCAGAAAGGAAAGTGGTGAATTAGTCATGAGTGATATGGAAAAGGCTGAGGTACTCAATCACTTCTTTACCTCAGTCTTCACTGCAAGGGCCTCCAGCCACACTCCTGGTGTCATGGCAGACGATGCCAGGGACGGGGAGGAAGAGCTGCCCATCATAAGTGAAGATCAGGTTCGTGATCACCTGAAGAACCTGAAAGTGTTCAAGTCCATGGGACCCGACGGGATACACCCACGGGTGTTGAGAGAACTGGCAGATGACGTTGCTAAACCCCTCTCTATTCTATTCCAAAAGTCATGGCAGAGTGGGGAAGTCCCCACAGACTGGAAAAGGGGAAACATTGCTCCCATTTTCAAGAAGAGTAAGAAGGAGGAAGCAGGGAACTACAGGCCAGTCAGTCTCACCTCTGTGCCCAGAAAGATCATGGAGCAGATCCTCCTGGAGGCACTACTGACTCGGAAGAATTGTGAAGAGGTGATTTGGAACAGTCAGCATGGCTTTGCCAAGGGCAAATCCTGCCTGACAAACCTGGTGGCATTCTATGAAAAAATGACAACACTAATAGATGAGGGGCAAGCAACTGATGACATTTTACCTGGACCTGAGCAAAACCTTGAACACTGTCCCACACCACATCCTGGTCTCCAAACTGATGAAGCATGGGTTTGATGGATGGACCACTAGATGGATAAAGAACTGGCTTTTTGGCTGCACCCAAAGAGTGGCTGTCAATGGGTCCATGTCCCAGTGGAGGCCAGTGACAAGCGGAGTCCCTCAGGGATCAGTCCTGGGACCTGTCTTGTTCAACATCTTTGTGGGTGCCATGGACAGTGGCATCGAGTGCACCCTCAGCAAGTTTGCTGATGACACCAAGCTGTGTGGTGCAGCGGACACGCTGGAGGGAAGGGATGCCATCCAGAGGGACCTTGACAGACTGGAGAGGTGGGCACAAGCCAACCTCATGAGCTTCAACAAGACCAAGTGCAGGGTCCTGCATCTGGGTCGAGGTAATCCCAGGCACACATACAGGCTGGGCAGGGACTGGCTGGAGAGCAGCCCTGAGGAGAGAGACTTGGGGGTGCTGGTGGACGAGAAGCTCAACAGGAGCTCTCAATGTGCGCTTGCAGCCTGGAAGGCTAATCAGATCCTGGGCTGCATCAGGAGAAGTGTGGCCAGCAGGTCAAGGGAGGTGCTTCTCCCCCTCTACTCAGCTCTGGTGAGACCCCACCTGCAGTACTGCGTCCAGTTCTGGAGTCCCTGTTACAAGAAGCATATGGACATGTCTAGAGAAGGGCCACGAGGATGATCAGAGGGCTGGAGCACCTCTCCTACGAGGACAGACTGAAAGAGTTGGTACTGTTCAGTCTGGAGAAGAGAAGGCTCCGAGGTGACCTGATTGTGGCCTTCCAGTATCTGAAGGGGGCCTACATGAAGGCTGGGGAGGGACTTCTCAGGATCTCAGGTAGTGATAGGACTAGGGGAAATGGAATGAAGCTGGAGGTGGGGAGATTCAGGCTGGTCATGAGGAGAAAGTTCTTCCCCATGAGAGTGGTGAAGCCCTGGAATGGGTTGTCCAGGGAGGTGGTTGAGGCCCCATCCCTGGAAGTGTTTAAGACCAGGCTGGATGAGGCACTGGCCAGCCTGATCTAGTGTGGGGTATCCCTGCCCATGGCAGGGGGTTGGAACTGGATGATCCTTGTGGTCCCTTCCAACCCTCACTGATACTATGGTACTATCTTTCTGATGCATGGCACAGGGTTATCATAGCCTCCATTTATGAAATGTTTACATTGTTCTTTCCTACTGTGATCTTTAAGTCTCTGGTAATAGTATTTCATAAAGTATTACATGTTGAGGCTTACCCCTACTGTGAATTTTATTGTAACTCCCACTGTAATTGTGTATACTCAGTTGTAGTTTAACTATATTTACACTCCTGCAGTTAACTCATATAGTGCAATGAAACAGTATGAACTGCCTCCCTGAGTATTTTATTGTACACATGATAAAGTAGCTGGATTCTGCTATAGTAATTATAAAAATATAAGGTGCATATTCAATGCACGTCAGTGTGGTTATTGACAGAACTAGGCTGAAAGGGTGATGTAGAATGATTTAAAATCTTCTGATTAAAATAATTTGAACAGAGGTTCTCCAAATATCACTATCTTAAGCATGTAGTAACATAATGCATTAGCTGATGGCCCTAGTGTATACTTAAAGTGACATAAATATAGCCTCAATGATAAAAAACAGTTTTCTTCATTAACTGCATATAGTTTTTGTGCAAAAGATTGGAAAATTCAGTCCTCATTTTACAATCATCCAGCCTAAACAAATGGAGGCTCTTGCTTGTGACAGCCTGAGTCAAGTTAACTTGGATTATGCTTCATGGGAGCAAACTATGAACATTCAAAATATATGTTACAGTGATACAGATGAAGAAAGGTAAGGATTAAAATAAATGATGAATAGTTACAGAGTTTTCTGAAGTGATCATGTGAACACTTCATGTGATCAGGTAAGTCCCGATTTTTACTTTTCTAGTACCTTCTTTGAAATTCCAGAGGCTTTTATAAGTATAATGGACTTAAATATACATCCTATGCATAGGACAGCATGAAAAACTCTTTGGTGCTCTGTAAATACAGTAACTCTTTTGATGTGCAGTATTTCTTTAAAAGTATTTTGCTAAGGATCTTTTTGTAATGCAAACATGTGTTATGTGCTGATGACAAAAATGGGAGGAGTAGTTGACACACCTGAAGACTGTGGACCTCAGTGGGATCTGGACAGGCTGGAGAGCTGGAAAAGGAGTAATTTAATGAAAACCAACAAAGACAAATGTAAAGTCTTGCATCTGGGAAAGAACAGCCCTGTGCTGGTTGGGGACTGGTTGGAGAGCAGCACAGAGGAGAGGAAGCTGGAGGTCCTGATGGATAGCAGGATGGCTGTGAGCCAGCAATGTGTCCTTGTGGCCAAGAAGGCCAGCAGTATCCTGGAGTGTATTAGAGGGGAAGTTGTTAGTAGATTGAGAGATGTTCTCCTCTCCTTCTCTTCTGCCCTGGTGAGGCTGCAGCTAGAATTGTGTCCAGTTCTGGGACCCCCAGTTCAAGAAGGACAGGGACCTGCTTGACAGAGTCCAGTGCAGAGTTACAAAGATGATTAAGGGAGTGGAACATCTCCCTTGTGAGGAGAGACTGAGGGAGCAGGGGTCTTCAGCTTGGAGAAGAGGAGACTGAGGGGTGACTGAGGGATGTATATATGTGAAATATCTGAAGGGCAAGTGTCAGGAAGATGGAGCCAAGCTCTCCTCAGAGATACCCAATGATAGGACAAGGGGCAATAGGTGCAAGCTGGAGCATAGAAGGCTCCATGTGACCATAAGGAAAAACTTTTCCACCATAAGGGTGACAGATCACTGGAACAGACTGCCCAGAGAGCTCGTGGAGTCTCTGTCTCTAGAAACATTCAAAGCCTACCTGGATGCCTTCCTGTGTGACCCACTCTAGGTGATCTTGCTCTGGCAGGGGGACTGTACTAGATGATCTCTCACAGCCCCTTCCAACCCCTAATGTTCTGTGAGTCTGTGATATAAAAGGAAGGAATACTCCTCAAGCCCCATATGCTGATACCTTAGTGTCCTGAAGGAACAAAAGCCTCAAAAATGCCCTGAACCAGACAATGGGGCAGGAGCCAGGAGGTCTGTTTTTCAGGTGATTTCCCATGTTGCCCAGGCTTGTCTGAACATGCCCTGGTTTCCAAGTGGGCCAGGTTTGTGTGCTGTTGGCCACTTTTGGAGAAAACTGGTTCTATAGGTTAAAGTATCAGGTTTCTATCTCTTAATCTTTGTTGTCACTGGACATCATTGTCTCAGTAAATCTATAAATACTAGCCCAAAGAGTGAGTGCCTTGCCTTGCCTTGTCCAAGATCTGGGAAAAGCCACAAGCCTTAAAACCCTGCAGGCTCAAAAAGCCAAATCTTGCTTGCCTTGCAATTTGGAAGCTGAGCTGTGCTTCAGTTTACCCACAAAGACTGCAAGTGCCCCTTGCAGTAACATTGAAAAGCCCAGGAGCAGACAGATGTGTCTTGCCAGGTCAAGAGACGAATCCTGGACGAGGCAAGACCCCAGGACAGTTTTGTTTTATAGGAAGAAGCAACAAGAATTGCTCTGAAGATTGCAACTGAAGAACCTCTCAAAAACAGACAAAGCTACAAAGTTGACAAGCCCTGCAAGCCTCAGCAGCAACCATTTTTCTACAAAACTTTCAGGTATAAAGTCTTTGGAGATAAACCCTGTAGGTGCCTCAGCAGCAAGCTGCAGAAGCCAACAGAAAGTGAAACTGTATTCCTGCAGCTTTCACCTATTTCACACTGGTTTAGTTTTGTTTAAATCCCCACATGCACGGTACCACGATCTGTCGATTATAAATGTTGCAACTGAATGTACAGGCAGTGAGTAATGTGAAGTAAGTAATCTACTACATTTGATTTTTGTAAGTGTCTGTTAAAATGTCTGTTGCCCTAGAGAATTCTAGAGTTCTCTCCCTTGTGGGCAAAGCTGGTGTGTTCCCAACGTTCTTCTCTGTTTTCTTTACAGTTTAAATTACTGTTTTGCTGCTTCTGGTGTATTTTGCTATTATTATTTGAATTGTCACATGTTCCTGCCAGGGAGGTGTCTGTTTCACAACCAAGTATTTTGAACCAGTAAGTTTTATTAATATTTTATGTAGTTTTCTTAATTAAGTTAGTTATTAATATTTTTATTAATCATGCCACCAATTAAATAATAACCATACATTCAAAACAGTTATTACTGAAGCAGTTACATATATGTAAATATACATATTCACAGGCCTATGACTACCATCACCTCTGCAGAAGAAAGCAAAAGCTTTTCAGATGCTTTCAGTATCTCTAATGACATGCTTAGAAAATAAGGCAAATACATCTGTGAGAATTACATTTTCAGAAAACTGTACTTCGTAAAACTCACTTTTTTGATAAAGCCTATGGATTATACTAAGAAAGTGACTCTTCTACTCTTGCTGTTGGAATGGTGACATTGTAAAGAGGGATGTGATAGAGAAGAATTCAGGAAATATTAAACCTGTGATACAGTCTAAGCCAAGTTCTGGTATGTATTTCACATCCCTGGGTGTGATGGGTTTCGGCTATGCCTTTAAAATTTAGTTACAGATTTTGAGCAGAAAAGTAGAAAAATATAAATAAATCACCCTTGGATGTAAAAAGGAAAACTAAAGATTATTCTAAACAAATTCATTGAAGGAATATCTGCCATAAAACAGGCTGTACCAAAACAATTCTCTCTCATTTGTGATCTCTCTCTGCTTGCTTTGCCTGGGAGAGATCAATCTGCTTCTGGCTGACCTTGGCTTGGCTGCGTTGTTTAGTTAAGTCTAACCCATTGCTTTTCTCTCTGTTCCTCTTCTCTTGGGAGAGGGGTGTAGGTGAGGCAGTGGAACGGCTTCCTTGGTCTCTGACCAGGGGTTTTTCATGTTGTCTGCTAACTGTAAATATCTGTATAATATTGTAAATCCTGCATATTGCGTACACATTCATTGCATTCCATTGCAGAGTATAGTTCTTGTTTGTAAATACAGCTTCATTTGCCTCTGACTGAGTTGGTCTGGCAAAGTTAATGCTGGGAGGGGGAAATTTCAACCCACGACACTGGGTAAACCCCAATGGCAGAGCTGCAAAATGCTTCTTATGTCACACCCTGAAATGTTTGGTTTACTTAGCATTATGATTGTATGGAGGTTATTAATATTCAATAGGCAGAACAATTAATAAAAATATTAATAACTCTATTAATAATAAAAAATTACAAGGAAAATATTAATAAAACCTATTTCACTGTTCAAAATATTGGGTTGTGGAACAGGTATCTCACTAGCAGGAACATGTAACAATTTAGGCAATATGAGCACAAATCCAGAAACAGCAAACAGCAATGTAGACTGTAAAGAAAAAAGAACATTGGCAACATGCCAGAGATTGCCCATAAGCGGGGGGGGAGGGGGTGAACTCTAGAATTCTCTAGGGCAACAGACCATTAACAGATGCTTATAAAAAAACAGATTTTCCAGATTTCCTCTGGGAAGACACTCTGGAGGGAGAAAGGATGGAGATGGTGTGGTCCAGTTTTAGGTCTGTCTGCACTGCACTACCTTGTTTTGATAACATATATGACTGAAGTGGTACACTGAGAGACCCTGTGAGAGCCCAGCTTTGCACCTGGCCTTAAGGGTAAGCCTGCTTCCTGCAGCCAAGTGAGGAAGGGGAGATGTAACAACGGAGGCTCTTTTCCTATTGTATATAACAAGGATTGAGTCAAATGTGATACCAGGGACTAAAATGCTGTCTTCCCTGTGCAAAATGTAGAGTTATTATTTAATATCAGCACTTTTCACATAGGTCTCATTTTTGCATGGAGTTCTGCTGGAGACAGAATAACATAAGAATACAGACAAAACTGTTTCTGAAGTTAATTTAATTTTAGTTAATAGAGTGAATAGAATAGAATAGAATAGAATAGAATAGAATAGAATAGAATAGAATAGACCAGGTTGGAAGAGATCTTCAAGATCATCCCATCCAACATATTATCCAACTCACCTAATCAACTAAACCGTGCACCCCATCAAGTCTCCTCCTGAACACCTCCAATGATGGTGACTCCACCACCTCCCTGGGCAGCCGATTCCAATGGGCAATCACTCTCTCTGTGTAGAACTTCTTCCTAACATCCAGCCTAAACCTGCCCTGGCGCAGCCTGAGACTGTGTCCTCTTGTTCTGGTGCTGGTTGCCTGGGAGAAGAGACCAACCTCTGCCTGTCTACAACCTCCCTTCAGGTAGTTGTAGAGAGCAATACGGTCACCCCTCAGTCTCCTCTTCTCCAGGCTAAGCAACCCCAGCTCCCTCAGCCTCTCCTCATAGGGCTTGTGTTCCTAACCCCTCACCAATCTTTCTTGCCCTTCTCTGGACATGTTCCAGCAAGTCAACATCCTTCCTAAACTGAGGGGCCCAGAACTGGACACAGCACTCAAAGTGTGGCCTAACTAGTGCTGAGTATAGGGGCAGAATGACCCTCTTGGCTACCTAGGCACACTGCAGGCTCATGTTCAGCCTACCATCAACCAGTACCCCCAGGATTTATCACACCACAAAACACTGAAGGTGAAAGGTTGAGATGAACCCAAATGAACCCAAATATTCTGCAGATAAAGAGTGTGAAATAGCAGCTTTAGAGCAGAACAAAATCATAGGACTGTAGAATCACAGAATATCCTGAACTGCAAGGAACCCAGCAGGATCATCTAGCTCCACACAGGGCAACCACATATTGAAAAGCATTGCTCTAACACTTCTTGAACACCCACTGGCTTGAGGTCATGACTGCTTCCCTGACGAGCTTGTTCCAATGCTTGACTATCCTGTCAGCAAAGAATTTTTTCTGATATCTGATCTGAACTTTTCTTGACACAGCTTTAAGATATTCCCTCACATCGTGTCACCAAACAGCAAACAGATAAGCACACCCTTTGCTGCTTCCATTTATGAGGAATTTGTAGTCAGCTTGAGGTCACCCCTTAGTCTCCCTTTCTCTAAACAGAGCATGCTATCCTCAGCTGCTCCATCCAAGTCATGTCCTCTTCTCCTTTGATGATCTTTGTTGCCTTTCGTTGGGCATATTCTGTATGCTTCTTACATTGTGGAGCCCAAAACTGCACACGGTAATCGAGGCAATGCTAAGTATAACAAGACAATCCCTTATCTTCACTGATTCATTGTAGTGTATTCAATTCAAAGCAGAATATGGTTGGTTCTTTCGACAACCAGTACGTACTGTTGACTCATACTAAGCTTATCATCAACCAAAACCCCAGATCACTGAAATGTAGCAGGACAGCTCCCATGACTAGAATGCTGTCATGGATGGCAATATACTATTCAGGAAAGATAGACCAACAGGGTGAGGTAGTGATGTTGTTATCTATGTGAACTAAAGTGTACTGAGTTCTATCCACGGAGGGAGGTAAAATACGTTGAAAGCTTGTGGGTAAGAATTAAGGGACATGAAAAGAGGGATGAAACTGTTGTGGGTGTCTACTATAGACCACCAAACCAAGAAGAAGCTGTAGACAAAGCCTTCTACAGTCACCTGAAGGTAGCCTCTAGAACACACTCCTTGGTACTCATGGGTGACTTCAATCACCCTGATATTTGTTGGAAAGCCCACACAGCTACATATATTCAGACCAAAAGACTTTTGGACTGTATCAGTGGTAACTTCTTGACAGAGGTAGTGGAGGAGCCAACAAGGAGAGGTGCACTGTTTGACCTCATATTAACTAATGAAGGACTGGTTGGGGACATTAAGGTCAGAAACAGCCTTGGTGGAGTTTACAGCCATTGTGGAGTTTAGTATCATACAAGGTAGAAGCAGGGTAGTAAATAGTATTACAACCCTGGAGACTTCCACAAGGCTAAATTTGCACTCCTCAGATATATGTTTGCACGAATCCTATGGGCTAAGACTCTGGAGGGTAAAGGAGCTCAAGAAAGATGGTCAGTTTTAAATGTCACTTCCTCCAAGCCCTAGATAGGTGTGTTCCCTTGAGTAAAAGACTGGGTAGAAATGCTAGGAGACCTGCATGGATGAGCAAGGAGCTCATTTACAGTTCACAGAGGAAGAAACTTGTCACTTGCAAGAGTTATAGAGAGGTTGTCACAGTATTCAGGAAGGTAGCAAGGAAGGCCAAAGCCCTTTTGGAATTAAATCTGACAAAGGAAGTAAAAGAGGACCAGAAGGGCTTCTTCAAATTTATCAGTAGTAAAAGGAAGAATAAGGAAAGTGTGGGCCCGCTGCTGAATGAGGTGGCAGTCCTGATAACTGAGGATGCAGACAAGACAGAGTTGCTAAATACCTTCTTTGCTTCTGTGGTGGATTGAGATTACCCCCATTATAAAATTGCCAGTCCAGCTCAGCTGGAAGCAAATGAAGTTGTATTTGCAAGCAAACCTACAATCTAAAATGAAATGGAATGAATATGTACAAAATATAAAATATTTGGAGGTATTTACAATTTCTAAACAGCACAGGAACCCCCTGGACAAACCAGGGGGCTAATAATAGCTCCCCTTTCCCTGGTGCCTTCCCTACTCTCCTGTACACAAGACAGAAGAAAGTGCAGAAAGCTGTTTGTTAGTACTTAGCCACAACAAAGCAATGCAGCCAAGGTCAGCAAAAAAACAGCAGAAGCACCAGCCAGAGCAGAGGAAGTGAAAAGAGAGAGAAAGTTAGTACACACAACTAGCTTATGTTTGTTATCTATCCAATGGGATTATTTAGGACTTATCATTATTTTTCTTTTTACATCCAACAGTAATTTATGTACTAATCTGATAGCATTCTGTGATGTTGCAGCTGAATGGGTAGATGCAGGGAGACCAATGGATGTAGTCTACCTTAACCTTAGCAAGGCTTTCAACATTGTCTCCCGTAACATTCTTGTGAGCAAGCTCAGGAATGGTGGGACAGACAATAAGACAGATTAGGAACTAGTTACACAAAACTACATAAAAACTGGGGCTGTACATGACTGTACAGAAATGTCTCTGCACTGTGGGAAATGGTCTGTTTTCAAATATCTTTGAGAAGGCTATGTTCTATCCTTGAGTTAGGAATGTAAACCATAACAGAAACTGAGAAAGACCAGACAGGGTTTGGTTGGGCACATTAAGAAGTGTTTGAACAACTTGTTTGTTAGCATTAACCAATTGTATACCTTGCTTGAGCATGTGTTAGTAGAAAGGCAATCAATTAGAGTGTGACAGGTTTGTGTAGAAACATATGTAAGTTAACTATGTGGCACAATAAATGTCTTCACTTGGAACTGTGTTGCCTAGTCTGTGTCAGTGTCGCCACACTGAAGAAGGACTTACAGAATTCACTTTTCATTTAATTTCCTTTTGTGAACGTCTGACCTCTTGCACAATGCCTTTGACCATAACAAATACATTCCTACACCAACCTCAAAGGGAATGCACTCTAACATTTAATTCAAGTGAGGTTTAAAATGCATTGTGGGACCTGGTGTGGGCTTGTTACATCAGAATAAGTTTTCCCCTATAAGTGTTTTTTTTTTTAATTGTTTTTCTGACCCTAGACAAGTCTTTGCATCTCAAACCTAGCATGTCTTTTTTTGTCACAATAGTGTTGATCTGATTCTTTGTTGTAAAGGACTAGCTGACAGATTACTTTTGATGTATTACAAATTGAAGACCTCTGTGAAATCCCATGTTGATGCATCCAAATTGTCTAATCTGAGATATAATGGATTGCCTTTCTACAGTATAGAGCAACAGCCAATTTGTTGCTGAACATCACTGGTTTAACTCTTCTATTTTTTATTTCCTTTTTGTTTTGAAAATTTTCAGTAAAAGACATATATCCATCCTATGGCATAGACCCAACTTTCTTTTATTAATATTATGTTTTAAAGTGATGATATGTATCACAGATTAAGAAATGTACCACCTGGCCTCTTGCTCAAGCAGCTTTTTAACTAAGTTTTCCCTTAGTCTCCTACACAGGCCTAAAGGCAGTAACAGCAAAAATATCTTTTCCCAGCAAGATTTATTACTAATCCAGTGTTAAAAGTACATTAAAACTTTTAACATATTTTTCTGACTGATTGGCATGTTCATTCTTCTCAGGTAAAATCTTGTCACTTAACCCAGCGTCCACTCAGCATTTTTTTCATTTGGTCTTTCTTCATATAAGACATTTAGAAGAAGAAACAGAAACCATCAAGACTTTCTAATAATATAATAAACTTGATTGTAGGCTGGTTAAACCTAGCACAGTAGGAGAGAGTCTAGACTTTATTTTAAATTTCTATAATCTTGGAAAAGTATTTGATTAATTGAAGAGAAAAAGTAAATACTTGGACAGGATCTTCTCTATGTCTATAAAAGCAGTTACTCATAAATTTTAAAGAAGATGCCTTGCTAGATTTTTAATAATTGAAAGAGCTTTGAGGTGTGTATACATTTTTTTCACACCTTGGTAATTTCCAGAAGGAGAGATGAATACTTGCTCCCCAGAATCACATAGCCTGGATGATACTAAATATTTCTAGAGGAAGCAGCTGCAAACTGGAAGTTTGAAACAGCGTACTTCTCTGAGTAATCTGAAATGTACAGTGAACAATGTGGAATGTCTTTCATCACATACTTGCTGAGGAATCATGAGCAAAAATCATGGGAGCTGTAAAAATCTTCAATAGGAAATACTAGATGTATATAATTACATGGCACAAAAGAAGTTATTTTTTAAAAAACTCTGTTCTGAGTAGCTAGGATCACTTAAATATTTCTAAAATCCAGGTCTCAAATCTATTTTCAGTTAATCCCACATTTGATCTATTTATGCTACTAGCTGGCAGCTAATCTCAATGAAATTCCGAAGTTGTTTGTGTAGGTAGTTATTGGAGGATATATGATTAATGAAATTCTCACCACATCCTTCAAAACACCAGAGGCACTAGAAAGATTATTTAAATCAAAGGAGTGTACTGAGAGAAGAACACAGAAGGATTGTAAACTAAAAGAAACCCTCAGGGAAAGGGAACTCTGTTTTCTGTATTTATACTGGGCCCAACTTCAAGGAACAGGAGAAGAAACTGTAAACTGTCATTACTACAATGGATTAAAAATAATCAATTTTTGCAAATGTTAAGAACAGTCTAGTAGGTGTATAGGTCTCTTAGATTGCTAATAATTTGAAAAATAAATGGATAAATGACTGCACAAATCTTTTAGACTTTGTTTTCTGTTTGCAAGGAATTATTTTATCAGCTTACATATAACTTAGTTAACTTCCGGACAGAAGAAAATGAAAAACAGGTAGGTTCTAGAATTTCATCTGTTTGATGAAGGGTTACTTTGTGAAAACAGAATCATAAATAAAATCTTCAGAAATATGGTTTTTTAAATGTTCTATGTAATAATAATGTAAGTAGTAGCCCAGCCCAGTTCAGAATATAGGTTAGAAAAGTCTCATTCCACAGGGATCACTTTCTGTCTCAGGCTGTTCCCATTGCTTCCTCATCTCCAAGGTACAAAAAATAATCTGAAGGACAAGGCATAACTCATGGTGTTCAAACAGAATGTGAGGTTACTGGGAAATTCTTTGGAAGTGGTAGATGCGAAGAGCATGGATACACAGGCACTGTTAGCTCATGCATCTTACTCAGGCCACGTTTGTGAAAATGAATACATGCTTTCCACCATGCTGCCTGGGCCGAAATAGGAACTGGATTTGCTCAACATCCCTCCCACAGAGAGCAGCTTGTATTTGAAAGCTCCTCAGTGAGACATACCTGAAGACTGCTTTTAAGTTTCTATTCCTGACTGTGGCAGCTTCCTATCAGTAAAGTGGAATTTAATGCAGCTATTGTTGAAAAAGAATGTTGTGTCCTGTTTAGAGATAGGCATATTATCTTGAATCCTAAGACCTAAATAAAATTAATTGGGTCATTTCTAGTTTATGCCCTTAATTAAATTGTATCTTTCAAGTATTTCTCAGGGTTAAAAATATGGTCTAATAATGCTGCAACATGCATAGTGAAAATCAGTAGTGAAAATCAGAAAAAAAAACCACAACACCTGTCCTGTGACCTTGTGCTAACAAAGTGTTTCTGATTGGGGAGCTGAAGGTTGAGGGCAGCCTTGGCTTCAGTGATCATGAGGTGGTGGGGTTCAGGATCATGCAATGAAGGATCAGGGCAGTAAGTAGGATTGCAGCCTTAAAGTTCAGAAGAGCGACATCCAACCACTTCAGAGACCTATTTGGAGAAATGTAATCAGTTAGGACTCCAGAAGGAATGCTCAAGAGAACTGGTTAGCATTCAGGTATGTCCTCCTCTAAGCTCAAGATCAGTATATACCTGTGAGGCAGGCAGGAGACCAGCATGGACGAGCAAGGAGCTTCTGGACAAACTCAGATGGAAGAACAAAGTTCACAATATGTGGAGAAAGGGACTGATCACTTGGGAGGAATAGGCTGACTGGGCCACATCACATGGTGGTACTCAGGATGACCTGCTCCATAGCCACTCTTGACATTGAGGTCAGACTGACAGGCCTGTGGTTCCCTGGATCAGCCTTTGGGCCTTTCTTGTACCTAAGTGTCTAGCCTCCAGTCACCTGGGAACTCCCTAGTTAGCCAGAACTGTTGGTAAATGTGGCAGGTTGAAAATTACTACCCAACATAAAAGTGCCAGACCAGCTCAGTTGGAAAGCAAATGAAGCTATATTTACAAGCACAACTGCAATCTAGAAATATGGAATGCAACGAGTATGTACAAAAATATACAATGTTTACAGGTATTTACAACTTATAAACAACGCAAAAATCCCCCTGGACAAAACCAGGGGCCTACCAACAGCTTCCCCATCCCTGCTTCACCACTCCACCCCATACATAGGACAAGAAAGGAGAAAAGCAGAGAGCGTTTTTTGTTAATATTTAGCCACAACAAAACAATGAAGCCAAGGTGAGCAAAGCCAGGAGAATCTAGAAGGTAGTATCTGCTAGAGCAAAGATATTTGTTAGATACCTGTCCAATAGGATTATTTAGACCTTATCATTATGTTCTTTTTTACATCAAATGGTGATTTATTTACATTCTATCACTTTCTGCTCAAGATCTGTGGAAAAAATTTCAAGGCACAGCCTGAAACTACAGCAACAAATAATGGTGAGTGGCTTGGTTGGAGGAGTCCTGGATACATTGGCCTTGGTAAGACTGTGCAGACTAAGCCTCTCCCTCTCTCATGCCATCTGGCATGCCCTGATGAACACATGTTTTTTGTGTACCCACCACATGTGGTATAACACTGGCTTTGTAAATTACAGAGAAAGCAAATTCATAGGCCATCTTTGTAAATCCTACAGTTTCAGAAAATTTCCTCCTTAGTGCATATAGGGGATCCTTATTGTTAGAATAATGTCTCATCGATCTCTCTAAGCAGCTTTTCATTGATGTCTGCTTTCTTTGATCTTACTCTAACAAAAATAAATGGGGTATAACATTTGGCTTTTCTTTGCCTTGCTCTTTATCTTTGTGATGGTTTTAGGCTGTGCCTTTAAGAAAGGGACAGCTACAGAATACTCTAGCTGAATGTTTTGGTGTGAAAAGGAAAACAAAACAAGATAATTCTAAACAAATTTCATTGGTAGATCAATAGAATATTGCTTTAAGAACTTTCAGTCTGTCTTCAGCTTTTCTTTTCTGGGCTTGGCCAGCCTGCATGCAACTGATTTTGGACTGAAACTTATGAGATAAGAAAACTAACTTTCTTAACAACTGCTTTGAGCAAATGATTTTCCCTTAATATCCACTTCTCTTTTATTCCTTTTTCCATCAAATTAGCTTGGACAAGAAAGGGAGGAAGAGAGGGGTCTGGGGGAAACCCAGGCAGGATTCTCCTTGGGTGGGTTTTTCTGTGTTACGTTCTTTCCTGCATATTTTTGTATTTACTGTAAATACTGTATATTTTGTATATATTCATTGCATTCAATTATGCTTGTAAAGTACAGCTTTCCATTTGCTTCTCCGGCTGAGGTTAGCTGTGCTGTATGTTGTGGGAGGATTAAATCTTCACACTACCACAATCTTTGCTGAAGAAAAACTTGATCTTTTAAATTTTTCTGATTCAAGATGGACTTCTACTCCTGTAATATTTCATTGTGCCTCAACTGAGTACATGCAGTATGATACATACAATGCATATGCACATATACACGCAAAGCTTTTGTGCTGAGATAGAAGCTGTTTGGTGAAATAAATTACACTTCATAATACTCTTTTAGTGAATACAGATCAAAGAACTTTTGGCACTGATGCATACATGCCCTAATTATGTAGAGATTTTTAAGTAATAATATGTGGATACATGCCCATGATACATTCCTTCTGTGCTTATAATTCCATTCCTAAAGACTGAATATATGAGTTTTTCATTAGTTGAATTTTCTTTCTTTAATAGATTCTTCCTTTAAATGCAATGTTGTTTCAGGTACCACTGCTGCTGAAATAGCCAAGGTAATTATAAAGGACTGCAATCAAATTTCAAGTGCGAAAGAAATTCTGTGGTAACTTTGCATAAAACACCTAAATGATATTTAGGAGATCCTTTTCTTCCCTACAAATCAGCCTAGGGTGTATAAGCCATGACTAGTAAACTCATAATAGATGTCAAAAAATCCTAATGACAGGATGAGGAAAGAACACAAAAGGTCTACTATTTTTCTCATCCAAGTAGTGAAACTTCAGAATAACTCTAGGGAGTCCGAGCAAGTTTTCTTACAGTTAAAACACACAGTACTGGAATACACTGCAAGTGATGGTTGTAGAGTCTCTATTACTTGTCTTCTAGACTCACTGGATTAAAATCTCTAAATAATAAAAAATCTCACTGATCTCCTTGAGATGAAGAATGGACTAGAATCTTTTCTTTAAAATTATTTTATGGTAAAACTGTTGAAGGCAATCACTTCTTCAAGAAGACGTGAGTGTCTGAAGTTACTTTTAATTATTTTATTTATGCTGGTATAGACCTGAAAAACACATGTATTTTGCTTACCCATTCACTTAGCCAAATAAAGCAATGTGGTCTCATCATCTGGAGTCCTTCCAATGTGCAAGAGCAAATTACATGAATGTACTAGCTTCTGTTCTTTTCCTTTCTGACATATCTCTCCAGTACCAAAAAAATGTCAAAACTCCAAGATTCTGCGGAATGCTTTTACTTTGCTACTAGTACAAACACACAAAGTTGTGGCATTTCTTGTTGTTGTTGTTGTTGTTTGGTTGATGTTGGTTTCGTTGGTTTATTTTGTTTATTCTTTTCCATATGAACATTGGAAATATGTAACTACACATTTGAATTCTCTGTAGCAATAGGAGAAAGCTATTTAGCTAGTTTTCTACTACGTATCACAGTATTACCAAGGTTGGAAGAGACCTCGAAGATCATCGAGTCCAACCTGTAACCACAAACCTCACAACTAGACCATGGCACCAAGTGCCACATCCAGTCCCCTCTTGAACGCCTCCAGGGACGGCGACTCAACTACCTCCCGGGCAGCCCATTCCAATGACGAATCACTCTCTCGGTGAAAAACTTTCTCCTCACCTTGAGCCTAAACTTCCCCTGTTGCAGCTTGAGACTGTGTCCCTTGTTCTGGTGCTGGTTGCTAGGGAGAAGAGACCAACCCCTTCCTGGCTACAACCACCTTTCAGATAGTTGTAGCGAGAAATGAGGTCGCCCCTGAGCCTCCTCTTCTCCAGGCTAAACAACCCCAGCTCCCTCAGCCTCTCCTCATAGGGCTTGTGCTCAAGGCCTCTCCCCAGCCTTGTTGCCCTTCTCTGGACACGTTCAAGTGTCTCGATGTCCTTCTTAAATTGAGGGGCCCAGAACTGACACAGTACTCAAGGTGCAGTCTAACCAAAGCAGAGTACAGGGGCACAATGACCTCCCTGCTCCTGCTGGCCACACTGTTCCTGATGCAGGACAGGGTGCCATTGGCCCTCTTGGCCACCTGGGCACACTGCAGGCTCATGTTCAGCCTCCCATCAACCAGCACCCCCAGGTCCCTCTCTGTTTGGCTGCTCTCCAGCCACTCTGACCCCAGCCTGTAGCTCTGCATGGCGTTGTTGTGGCCAAAGTGCAGCACCCAGCACTTGGACTTGTTGAATTCCATCCCATTGGACTCTGCCCATCTGTCCAGCCGATCAAGGTCCCTCTGCAGAGCCCTTCCACCCTCTAACTGACCAACATCTGCTCCTAACTTGGTGTCATGTGCAAATTTGCTGATGACTGTCTCAATGCCCTCATCCAGATCGTCAATGAAGACATTGAAGAGGATGGGGCCCAGCACTGATCCCTGGGGGACGCCACTGGTGACTGGCCTCCAGCTGGAGGTGGCACCATTCACCACCACTCTCTGGGCCCGGCCCTCCAGCCAGTTCCCAACCCAGTAGAATGTGTGTTTACCAGTTTGCTATCTTAGAGTGATTCTCAATACAAGGAAGATATCAAAACTCCTAGAGGTCAATATCTATTCCACCTGTAAAGTGCTTATATAAATTTGTTTTTGCTCCTGTTGTTACTTGCTTACGGTCACACTACTTTACTTTCCTGTATTCCTTTCTGATTTAATAACATCAGTCTTGAACTACTTCTGAAAAACAGATGGAATTTTTAGAGCAATAGTATCTTAAGTCTGGTTTTGTTTTCACTCACATTGAATAAGTCTAAAGGCACGTCCTCAAAATATTGAAAGGTGTCTTATATTCATTTTGCTTATAAACCCAGTGTCCTTAATTATAAGAAACTCTTCTGGAGTTAATCTTAAGTTAGTTTCCATGAAGTATTATGGAAATATTTTTTCTCTTCCTCTAAATTTTTCTGAACTACTTTTCTTTATTTAAGGGGCAAATCTTTAACTGTCATCTATCAAATTAAATTGTAGTGTAATTTTCATGTCAGTAGTTCTTACACCAGAGATTTCTACCTTTCCTACAACAAAACATTTTATTGAAACTTTATCTAGCAGTAATTCAGCATGTCTAGTGAACTCTTGTTGCTCAGATAAGCATCCCATATCTTTTGGGACTCTGTGAGAAGATACAGCACCTAACCTATGTATCTGGGGAAGAATAACTACCTATTCATCATCACTGTGTATTTTCACACCTGAGGACAGCAATGTGGTACTAGGGGTGTGGGTCGGGGTAATCTATAGTAGATTGTATGAGTAGGTAAATAGGGGTTTTACAATGATACTTACATGCTTGTTTGTTACTGCTATGTTACGTCTTCATTTTGTCAATTTTTTCCTGCGAAAAAATCACAGTATCATAGAATCATAGATTGCTAGGGGTAGGGAGGGACCTCTAGACGTCATCAAGTCCAACCCCTGTGCAAAGCAGGACCACTTAGGGCAGGTCACACAGGAAGGCATACAGGTAGGTTTTGAAAATCTCTAGAGAAGGAAACTCCACAACCTCTCTGGGCAGCCTGTTCCAGTGCTCTGTCAGTCTCACAAAGAAAAAATATTTTCTCATGTTGAGATGGAATTTCTTGTGGTTGAATTTATGTGCAGTGCCTCTCATCCTATCATTGGGTATCACTGTAAAAGAGACTGTCTTCATTTTCCTGATAGCCACCCTTCAGATATTTGTAGGCATTGCTAAGGTCCCATCTCAGCTTTCTCTTCTCCAGAGTCTCAGTCTTTCCTCATGAGTGATGCTCTAGTCCCTTAATCTTCCTCATGTTCCTCTGTTGAACTCTTTCCAGTAGTTCCTCATCCCCCACAATATTCCAAATGTGGTCTAACTGCGGCTGAGTGGAAGGAGAGGAGAATCTCCCTCAACCTGCTGGACACACTCTTCTTAATGCACCTGAGTATACTTACTGTGCTTTTTTGCCACGAGGGCACATTGCTGTCCCAGAGCCTCAA
This sequence comes from Picus viridis, assembly GCA_033816785.1. Classification (NCBI taxonomy): domain Eukaryota; kingdom Metazoa; phylum Chordata; class Aves; order Piciformes; family Picidae; genus Picus; species Picus viridis. Next base: position 48,954,890 of record CM066606.1, read on the forward strand.
GGTCCTTCTCTGTGGTGCTTCTCTCCAGCAGGTCAAATCCTAACCTGTACTGGTGCATGGTGTTAGTTGTCCCCAGCGAGGTGGTGGAGTCACCGTCCCTGGAGGTGTTCAAAAAAAGATTGGTTGTGGCACTTGGAGCCATGGTTTAGTTGTCAGTTGGCGTTAGGTGATAGGTTGGACTTGATGTTCTCTGAAGTCTTTTCCAAAGCGGTAGATTCTGTGATTCAGTGATCCTGAGACTCCACAGCAGGCAAACATGTGGCATGGCCCTGCTTTCCCGCCACTCGACTCAGCCCTGGGCCTCAGGAAGTGACATCGGGAAGTGGAAGTGGCTGTGTGGCATGGCCCTGCATCCCCACTGCTCCATTTGGCCTGCACCATTCTGCTCCACACCTTGCTGCTAGCATCCTGAAGAAAAGCCACATGGCATGGCCTTCTTCACACTGCTTCAGGCCTAGAGAAGACCACATGACACAGCCCTGCTCTCCCACTGCCACGAAACTTGGAAGTGCTCCTTCAACAATGCCACCACTCTTAGGACAGAGAACTGGTGATAGCCCTTCTATTTGACATGTTTTTCCTACTGCTTTTCCCTCACATTTTCCCTCTGCTCCAGTTCAATCCAATAAACACAGTTCATTAGCTGTTTGGTGTCATTTCACCTTCATTTACTCCAAGGGAACTATTTGAATCTTAGCATGACCACCCCCTGGCCCCTGCTGACCAGGGATGGTAAGGGAATAACAGGTCATAACAGAAGTGTGGTAGAGCAACATCATCAACCAACATTCTCAACACTTGTGGTTGCATCCCATCAGGCCCTGGGGATTTATGTATGTTCAGCTTACTCAAATGGTCTCTAATCCAATCCTCCATGACTGTTAGTGAGTCCTACTTCTTCCACGTTTTCTCTCTTACTTCCATTGACTGGGATTTATGCCCTTTTTGTTATCTTTTACTTCCTTCACCAGGTTTAAATCTAATAGGCCTTTGGCCTTCCCTGTTGTGGCAGGGTGAGGAAGTTCCCACACACACACAAAGGAATTCCACAGCTAACTCAGACGGAGAAGCAGATGAAAGCTATATTTACAAGCAGAAATGGAATGCAATGAATATGTAAAAAAATATACAATATTTACAATATATACAGAAATATACAGCAATATATGTAATATAGGAGACCATTTTCCCCACTCCTGCAGCCAGGGGGTTCGGCCTGTCCCCTCCTTCTCCCTCCCTACCTCCCCTTTTTCCCAAAAGGGTTAGAGAGAGAGAGAGAAAGGTAATTAAAGAGAAAATTCTGTTAAGCTCAAAGCGAATGCAAGAGTTAGTTTTCTTATCTGGTTAGCAAGGTCGTTCCTGCCCAGCAAGCTGTTGCTTCAGAGAGAGAAACAGGCCAGCCAACAGGACAGAGAAGAACAGAGAGAACAGACTAAGCTAAAACTTACAGTTACATTCTACCAATGAAATTAGTTTAACATATCTTTGTTTTCATTCAAATATTAAAAACATTCAGCCAGAGTGTTCAGAAAGTGTCCATTTCTTAAAGGCACAGCCTAAACCGGTCACACCTGTTGAATCTCTCCATGCCCTGACTATGTTCCAATAATTCTCCCAAGTGACCAATTCCCTTTCCACATACTGTGAACCTCTTTCTTCCATGTGACTTTTCTCATCAGTTCTTTATTCATCCATGTAGATTTTCTGCCTGCTCCACTTGATTTTTTGTTCAAAGGCATGCACCTATTTTGAGCTTGCAGGATGTTTGGATATTAACCAGCTCTCCTGAGCCCTGCTTCCTTCTAGAGAGTGGCCTCTGGGATTCCTCCAAGTAGGTCTTTGAAGAGCTTCTTGAAGTCCAGGGTTGCAATCCTACTTATTACCCTGCTTCTTCTTCATGTGATACTGAACTCCACTGTGTTGTGGTTACTACGACGTTAGCCAAACTTTTGCATCCCTGACCATTCTCTTTTTGTTCATTAATATAAGGAGCAGTAGCACACCTCTCCTTGTTGGCTCCTCCACCACCTGTGTCAGGAAGTTATCGTCAATACATTGCAGGAACCTTCTGGATTGTGTCTAGCTAGCTGTGTGGCCTTTCCAGAAAATATCTGAGGGACTGAAGTCACCCACAAGCACCAGGGCATGTGATCTTGAGGCTACCTCCCAGCTGTCTATAGAAGGATTCATCTACTTCTTCTTCCCTTGTTTCTCACCCATGAACATTCAAAACGTTCTTCATTCTTGTTCACAGTATCACAGTATCACCAAGGTTGGAAGAGACCTTGAAGATCATCAAGTACAACCTGTCACCACAGACCTCATGACTAGACCATGGCACCAAGTGCCACGACCAATCCCCTCTTCAACACCTCCAGGGATGGTGACTCCACCACCTCCCTTAACAGCCCATTCTAACAGCAAACTATCAGTGAAGAACTTTTCCTCACCTTGAGCCTAAACCTCCCCTGGTGCAGCTTGAGACTGTGTCCCTTGTTCTGGTGCTGGTTGCCTGAGAGAAGAGACCAACTCCCTCCTGGCTACAACCCCCCTTCAGGGAGTTGTAGAAAGTAATGAAGTGTCCCCTGAGCTTCCTCTTCTCCAGACTAAACAACCCCAGCTCCCTCAGCCTCTCCTCACAGGGCTTGTGCTCAAGGCCTCTCACCAGCCTTGTTGCCCTTCTCTGAACATGTTCAAGTGTCTTGATGTCCTTCTTAAACTGAAGGGCCCAGAACTGGACACAACACTCAAGGTGTGGCCTAACCAATGCAGAGTACAGGGCCACAATGACCTCCCTGTTCCTGCTGGCCACACTTTCCTAATGCAGGACAGGTTGCCATTGGCCTTTTTGGCCACCTGGGCACACTGCTGGCTCATGTTTAAGCAGCTGTCAATCAGCACCCCCACGTCCCTTTCTGTTTGGCAGCTCTCCAGCTACTCCAACCCCAGCCTGTAGCTCTGCATGGGGTTGTTGTGGTCAAAGTGCAGCACCCGGAACTTGGATTTGTTGAATGCCATCCTGTTGGACTCCGCCCATCTGTCCAGGCAATTGAGGTCCCTCTGCGGTTCCCTTCTACCCTCTAACTGATCAACAACTACTCCCAACTTGGTGTCACCTGCAAATTTGCCAATGACTGACTCAATCCTCTCATCCAGATCATCAATGAAGATATTAAAGAGGATGGGACCCAGCACTGATCCCTGGGGGACGGCACTGGTGACTGGCCTCCAGCTGGAGGTGGCACCATTCACTACCACTCTCTGGGCTCAGCCCTCCAGACAGTTCCTAACCCAGTACAGAGTGTTGCTGTCCAAGCCACGAGCTCACAGCTTAGCCAGCAGTTTGCTGTGGGGGACAGTGTCAAAGGCCTTGTTGAAGTCCAGGTAGACCACATCCACAGGCCGCCCCACATCCACCAGGCAGGTCACCTGATCATAGAAGGAGATCAGGTTGGAGAGGCAGGACCTATGTGGCACTTGGTGCCATGGTCTAGTCATGAGGTCTGTGGTTACAGGTTGGACTCGATGATCTTTGAGGTCTCTTCCAACCTTGGTCATACTGTGTGATACTGTGTGTGATAAATCCATGTTGGCTGGACCTGAACCCTTGGCCATCCTGCAGGGGTGCAGTTATTGCCACCAGGATAATCTGCTCCATCATTTTCCCTGACACTACAGGCTGACAGGCCTGCAGTTTCCAGGTTCCTCCATCCAAACCTTCCTGTGGATGGGAATCACATTGGCCAGTTTCCAGTCATCTGGGACCTCTTCAGTGAGCAAGGACTGGTGGAAAATGATGGAGAGTGGCTGGGCCAGCTCATCTGCCAGCTCTCTCAGCACCCTAGGATGGATTCCATCCGGTCCCATGGACTTGTGAGTGTCCAAGTGGCTCAGCAGGTCCTGAACTAATTCCTCATGGATTTCTGGGTCAATACACTGCTCCCTGACCCCACCACCCAGCTCAGGAGGACACTTGTCCTGAACTCCTCCTGTCTTACTGTTAAAAATTGAGGCAAAGAAGGTGTTCAGGACCTCAGCCTTTTCGTCATCTTCAGTCACAATGTTCCCCTCCAGATCCAATAGGGAGTGGAGGTTCTTCTTGCCCCTCTTTTTAGTGTTAATATATTTGTAAAAATACTTTTTGTTATCTTTCACAGAGGTGGCCAACTTAAGTTCTAACTGGGCCTTTGCCTCTCTAATTTTTTTTCCTACATAATCTGACAACATCCTTAAACATATCAGGAGAAGCCTTCCCTTCCTTCCAAAGGTGATACAGCCTCTTTTTTCCCCATAATTCCTCCAGGAGCTGCTTGCTAATCCAGGCCAGTTGCCTTCCCTGGCTCATCTTTCGGCAGATGGGATCCGCCAGTTCCTGTGCCTTCAAGAGCTCCTGTTTGAAGCAGGTCCTACCATCCTGGACCCCTCGGTTCTTGAGGGCTGCTACACAGGGAACTTTGTGCATAAGTTTCTTAAACAGGTTGAAGTTTGCCCTCTGGAAGTCCAAGGTGAGGGTTCTGTTGGTGCTCCTCCATATCTCCCTGCATATTTGTGACCGCTTTAGGCTGTGCCTTTAAGAAAGGGACAGTTGCTGGAACACTCTGGCTGAATGTTTTGAAAAATATTCAGATATTCTAAACTAATTTCATTGGTAGATTGGTAGAATGCAACTTTAAGTTTTAGTTCAGTTTGAGTCTCAGTCTCAGTCTCCTCTCTCTGTTCCTGTCAGCCTGTCTGTTTCTGTCTCTCTCTGAAGCAACAGCTGCCAGACAGGGTCGACCTTGAATTAGCAAAGCTAACCAGATAAGAAAACTAATTCTTGCACATGGTTTGAGCGAACAGAATTTCCTTCTTAATTAACTTTTTCTCTCTCTCTAACCCTTTTTGGGAAAAAAGGGAGGTAGGAAGGGTGAGGGGTACAGGGGGAACCCTCCTGGCTGGAGGAGGGGACAAGGTCTTCTGTATTACGTTCATTGCTGTATATTTTTTTAGATATTGTAAATACTGTATATTGTGTACATATCCATCTGCATTTCATTCCTGCTTTGTAAAGACAGCTTATTTCATCTGCTACTCCGACTGAGTTAGCTGTGATTTCTGGGGGGGGGAGAACTTTCTCTCACCACCACACTTCACTATCTCATGATCACTGCATCCTAGACAGCCTCCCACCGTTACATCTCCCACCAGCCCTTCTCTATTGGAGAACAGCAGGTCAAGCAGAGCTTGACCCCTGGTAGGCTCACTCAACAGCTGCATCAGGAAGCTGTCCTCCATGTGCTCCAGGAATCTTCTGGACTGCCTCCTCTCTGCTGAATTAAGTTTCCAGCAGATATCTGGCAGATTAAAGTCATCCAGAAGGACAAGATCTGGTGATCTTGAGACAGCCTCCAATTGCTTATAGAATGTTTCTTCTGCAATCCTCATCCTAGTTGGATGGTCTGTAACAGACTCCAACCAGGATGTCAGATTTGTTAGGCTGCCCTCTGATTTTAACCCACAGGCTCTCAATCCCTTCATTTTCCACCTCAAGTTGTGTGGCAGAGAGTGACTCCCTAATATACAGAACCACCCCTCCTCCTCTTCTGTCTCACCTGTCTCTCCTAAAGAGCCTGTAACTCCCCAGTGCAGCACTCCAATCATGCGTGTCATCCCACCATGTTTCTGAGATGGCGACTATATCATAGTCACCCTGGTGGACCAGGGCTTCTAGCTCCTCTTGCTTATTGCCCATGCTGTGTGCATTGCTGTACATGCACTTCAGCTGGGCTCTCGACTTCTCAATTAACCCTTATTTGTGTCCCACTCTCTCCTCTTCAGAAGGACAGATTTCTTCACCTTCCCCCTTCAGACCTAGTTTAAAGCCCTGCTAATGAGCCCTGCCAGCTCTAGTGCTAGGACTCTCTTGCCCTTTCTAGACAACTGCACCCCATCAAGATCCAGCAGGTCGGGCACAGTAAAAGTTGCCCCATGAGCAAAGAAACCAAAATTCCACTGCTGGCACCATCCCTTGAGCCAATTGTTGATGGCATGGGTTCTCCTGTTCCTCTCAGTGTACTCCCCTGCCACTGAGGGAACTGAGCAGAACACCACTTGAGCTCATGCCCCATCAATCAATTGTCCAAGGGCCTTGAATTCTTTTTTAATCACCCTGGTGCCCTTCTTATCAATTTCATCACTTCCAGCTTGTATTACCAGCAAAAGGTAATAGTCAGAGGGCTGGATCAGTTTTGGGAGTCTCCTTGTGATGTCCCTTACCCGCACCCTGGGCAGGGAGCAGACCTCCCTGTGGGATGGGTTGGGGCGACATATGGGTCCCTCAGTCCCCCTCAGGAGAGAGTCCCCAACAACTATAACCCTTCTCTTTTTCTTTGCGGAGCTGGTCATGATAGTTGGTGGGAACTGCTTGGCCTTAGGCACCTCCCCAGATGGCAGCTCCTCAGGCCTCTCATCCCCACTGCCCTCAGCCTGCAAGGCCTCATACTTATTATGCAAGCGCAGCGAACAAAGAGGAGAAGGCCGGGATGGATTTCCCTTGCCACCCCTGGCAGGGACCTTTATCCACGCCTCCCTCAGCAGGGTAGATCTACAGAGCCTGCTCCCACATATCTAACTCCCTTTCACTTTCTGTTATTGCCCTGAGCCTAGATACCTCATCCTTCAGCTCGGCCACTTCATCCTTCAGCTCCACCACCAGATTGAGGAGAAAGTTCACCTGGTCACATCTGACACAGGTGTTCTCTCCTTTCCCCTCTATTGCAAGTGCCAGGCTCAAGCACTCTATGCAGCCAGCAGCCTGGACTCCTGCATGCTGTTGCAACTACTCTGTCTGGACACACTCTGTTTTCCTAGCCTTTGTCTGAGTGACAGCCATGGTTGAGGGTTTTATTGATAGTTATTAAAAAAAATTAAAAATTTTATCTGAGCAGCAGGAAGGCTCTGCAGCCAAAATGGCGTCGCGCGCACAGCCCGGGCAGGTTATAAACCTCCGGCGGCTGACGTCATGATACCAAGCAGGCCGGACCCCACTGCCAGCCAGGGGTCCTCCCTACCCACAAAACACTGAAAAGAAAGCAGAAAGCAAGGCAGAAAGCAAGGCAGAAAGCTCTCCATTCCAAGCGGAGTGGTCCCAGCATCAGTCCTGATTGGCTCTGCAGCCAAAATTGTTAAGCAAATCTCAATAAATTCCAGTTGCTAACACATAAAGAGCAACAACACTGCCTCTCCTGCCTGGTCTGTCTCTCCTAAACAGTACATACCAGTCCATGACATTTCAGTCATGTAAGCTATCCCACCATGTCTCACTAATTGTGATGAGATCATTGCCCTATGACTGAACATAGACCTCCAGCTCCTAATGTTTGTTGCCCACATTTCATATGTTAGTATAGTTGTACTTCAGATGGGCTAATGATACTGTCATTATTTTGGGAGTAGTGTGGTGGTTTTAGGCTATGCCTTTAAAATTTAATTATAGATTTTGAGCAGAAAAGTAGGAATATATAAATAAATCACTAGTGGCTGTAAAAAGGAAAACTAAAGATTATTCTAAACAAATTCATTGGAGAAATATCTGCTACAAGATTGGCTGTACCAAAACAATTATTTCTCTTTTCTGATCTCTTCTCTGATTGTTTTGCTCAGGAGAGATTAACCCACTTTTTGGCTGACCTTGGCTGCGTTATTTTAGTTAAATCTAACCCCTGCTTTCTGTCTGCTCCTTTCTCTCTTGGGACGGGGTGGGGCAGTGGAATGGCTTCCCTGGTCCCTGGTCAGGGGAATATTCATGTTGTTTGATAATTTTAAATATCTGTATAATATCATAAATACGGTGTATTTTGTACATATTCATTATATTCCACAGTGGATTGTAGTTTTGCTTGTAAATACAGATTTAATTTGTTTCTGTGGCGGTTCAGGCTGGGTGCTCCCCTGCTGCTGCCACGTAAGACACATCTCCAGTGTCCCAAGGGTCCAGCCCAGTGGGTGGACACAGGAACCTGCATATTTCAACCCATAGTGTCCTGCTCCCTACAAAAACCACCTGCAAAGTCCTGCACTTCCTCTTTCTTTCCTCACTGCTTCTATGGAGATGGTCCCTATCTGGTAATGGGGGGTGAGTCATCTCAAGGCCTTTTGGGGCCTGGCTAGGCCAGGCCTGGAGGAGAAGGGGGAAGGGCAGTCTCAGATCTGGCCAGCTGAGATTAGCCTGACAGTGGAGGAGGAGGGGAAGAAAGAGCCCTCGGGGTTTTTGGGTGTACCCTCAAGTGGGAAGAGGGAAGTGTTGGGATGCTTCTGGGTATGCTTCAGGATTTCCTTTTGTCACTGTGCTTATGGTTCTCTGTAAAATATTCACTGCTTTTCCATTTAAACTTTTACACCACTTCGGCAATCTGTCCGAGTCTCATTATTTTTGCCTGTGGTGGGAGGGAAGGAGGGATTGGCCCTTCAACCCATCACAGTTTCCAACTGAGTTGGTCTGGCAAAGTTAATGCTGGGGGGGAAATTTCAATACACCGCATTACAAAAAATAATTGGCTCCTATTCAACGTGGGGCAATTGCTTGATTGATTAATTCCTGCTCAGATTAAGGAAGCAAAATGAAGCTGTTTTGGGTTTTGTGGCATTTGGTATATTCTGCTCTGAACGTAATACTTTACAGATAGTGAGTGTCAGCCATGATTGATAAACTAGGTAGATATTTAGAATATAAGATATTTCTGTTCTTTAAATACAACCTGAAAATGCTGTATGCTTGCTGCTTGGGATTTGTTTTGGCTAAGAAATTGTAATAATGTGACTGGAACTGTTCCTGCAAAGATACATGAATTTTGTATTCCTGTTACAGAGAGTTATGTAAGCTGCTGGGACCTCAAAATTATTTATTTGCTATGTGTGAATCTGCTATTGGTGATATTGGGGATTGGATGTGGCAATTGGTGTCATGGCCTAGTAGGCATAAGGTCTTGGGTGACAGGTTGGACTTGATGATCTTTGAGGTCTTTTCCAACCTTGTTGATTCTATGATTCTATAATAGTTGTATGCCTGTTGACAGCATTGTATCGAGAGAGATATGCAGCAAATAGGTGCTCTATTTTTAGACACAAATAGAGGCATCAGAGATCTAGGTCTGATTTGAATGCAGAAATTTCTAGTGATGAGGGAGTTACAGAAACAGGACAAACAGGCAATAAAAGATAGCCAGGAGTCAATGGGAAAGCAGGTCTAAATGGTGGCAGTTTTGGCATTCAGCCAGCGGGGAGCAAATGCAGACCGCAGCTGCAGCACCAGCACCTAAGATGGTCACAGCTTCATTGGCAGCCATCAGCAAGGCAAAGTCTCTTCAGCCCTCAGCAGCTGGAGTGGAAGTGACTCCTGTGGCATCCGCTGGGTCCCAAAGTCCACCCGCTGATGCTATTTGTGTGCAAAGTCCTTCCACTTCTGCAAAGTCTGCTGTAAATTTAACTCCAGTTAAGGAGATTGCGGCTTTGGACAAAAAGGGCAGGCACAAGGCATATGCACAAGAATAAGAAGAAGTATGGGTAACAGACAAGAGGAGTTGGGAGCCTTGTTACAGCAGGAAAGTTATAATGCAGTTGCCATCTGTATTGGGTTGAATTGCGATGGAGTTTATTCTCCTCACAGCATCTTTCTAGTGCTGTGGTTTTTTGCAGCAGTAGTTGATAACACAGCAGTGTTTTGGCTACGGCTGAATCTAGTATCCAGGCTGTGTCCTTTCAACATTTGCCTGCCCCAAGAGTGGATCAAGGGGCAGGCAAAATCTTGGGAGGGGACACAGCTGAGCCAGCTGATTCAGACTGGCCAAAGAGGTATTCCATACCATATGACATCAGCTCAGGTATAAGAATGAAGTGAAAGAAGGAAGTGTGGGGATTCGTCCATGACGTTCATCCTCCCAAGGAACCACCAAGCTTAGAGAGCCCTGCTTCCCGAGACCGACCACCGTCCTGCTGATGGGAAGTAGAGACTAACATCTCTTGCTCTGTTTTTTTCTGCTTCCGCGCGGTCTATTGCCACTTGCTTATTAGTGTTATTAAACTGCTCCTATTTTACTCTCTGGCTTCTGTTATATTTTCCTTCCCTTCTTCCCCTGTTTGCTTAAAGAGGGGGAATGATAGAGCGGCTTTGGTGGGCATCTGGCCCCCCGGCCAGAGCCAAACCACCACACCATCACAGAAACGTGGTGGGATGACTCACATGACGGGAGCACTGTAATCGATGGCTACATCGTCCAGATGGATACAAGTTTCGGCTGTTACAATACAATACAATACAATACAATACAATACAATACAATACAATACATCAGGTTGGAAGAGACGTTCAAGATCATCGCGTCCAACCCATCAACCAATCCAACCCACCCAACAACTAAACCATGCAGCCAAGCACCCCATCAAGTCTTCTCCTGAACACCTCCAATGAAGGTGACTCCATTACCTCACGGGTAGCCCATTCCAATGGGCAATCACTCTCTCCGTGTAGAACTTCTTCCTAACATCCAGCCTAAACCTGCCCTGGCGCAGCCTGAGACTGTATCCTCTTGTTCTGGTGCTGGTTGCCTGGGAGAAAAGGCCAACCTCTGCCTGTCTACAACCTCCCTTCAGGTAGTTGTAGAGAGCAAGAAGTCACCCCTCAGTCTCCTCTTCTCCAGGCTAAGCAACTCCAGCTCCCTCAGCCTTTCCTCATAGGGCTTGTGTTCCAAACCCCTCACCAGCTTTGTTGCCCTCCTCTGGACATGTTCCAGCAAGTCAACATCCTACCTAAACTGAGGGGCCCAGAACTGGACACAGGACTCAAGGTGTGGCCTAACCAGAGCAGTGTACAGGGGCAGAATGACCTCCCTGCTCCTGCTGGCCACACTGTTCCTGATGCAGGCCAGGATGCCATTGGCCCTCTTGGCTGCCTGGGCACACTGTTGTCTCATGTTCAGCCTCCCATCAACCAGTACCCCCAGGTCCCTCTCTGCCTGGCCACTTTCCAGCCACTCTGACCCCAGCTTGCAGCACTGCCTAGGGTTGTAGTGGCCAATGTGCAGAACCCGGCACTTGGATGTGTTCAATCTCATGCCATTGGACTCTGCACATCTGTCCAGCCTGTTGAGGTCCTTCTGCAAAGCCTCTCTGCCCTCCAGCAAATCAACTCCTGCCCCCAGCTTGGTGTCGTCCACAAATTTACTGATGATGGACACAATGCCCTCATCCAGATCATCAATAAAGATGTTGAAGAGCATGGGGACCAGTACTGATCCCTGGGCACACACCACTAGTGACAGGCCGCCAGCTAGATGTGGCACCATTCACCACCACTCTCTGGGCTCGGCCCCCAGACAGTTCCTAACCCAACGCAGTGTGCTCCTGTCCAAGCCATGGGCTGCCAGCTTGGCCAGCAGTTTGCTGTGGGGGACGGTGTCAAAGGCCTTACTGAGGTCCAGGTAGACTACATCCACAGGCCTCGCCACATCAACCAGGCGGGTCACCTGATCAGAGAAGGAGATCAGGTTGGTCAGGCAGGACCTGCCCTTCCTAAATCCATGCTGGCTGGGCTTGAGCCCCTGGCCATCCTATAACTGCTGTACAATACAATACAATACAATACAATACAATACAATACAATACAATACAATACAATACACCAGGTTGGAAGAGACCTTCAAGATCATCGCGTCCAACCCACCAAACAATCCAACCCACCCAACAACTAGACCATACAGCCAGCACCCCATCAAGTCTTCTGAACACCTCCAGTGAAGGTGACTCCACCACCTCCACGGGTAGCTGATTCCAATGGCAAATCACTCTCTCCGTGTAGAACTTCTTCCTAACATCCAGCCTAAAGCTGCCCTGGCGCAGCCTGAGACTGTGTCCTCTTGTTCTGGTGCTGGCTGCCTGGGAGAAGAGGCCAACCTCTGCCTGGCTACAACCTCCCTTCAGGTAGTTGTAGAGAGCAATAAGGTCACCCCTCAGTCTCCTCTTCTCCAGGCTAAGCAACCCCAGCTCCCTCAGCCTTTCCTCATAGGGCTTGTGTTCCAAACCCCTCACCAACTTTGTTGCCCTTCTCTGGACACACTCCAGCAAGTCAACATCCTTCCTAAACTGAGGGGCCCAGAACTGGACACAGGACTCAAGGTGTGGCCTAACCAGTGCAGTGTACAGGGGGAGAATGACCTCCCTGCTCCTGCTGGCCACTCTGTTCCTGATGCAAGCCAGGATGCCATTGGCCTTCTTGGCTGCCTGGGCACACTGCAGGCTCATGTTCAGCCTACAATCAACCAGTACCCCCAGGTCCCTCTCTGCCTGGCCACTCTCCAGCCACTCTGACCCCAGCCTGTAGCACTGCCTGGGGTTGTTGTGGCCAATGTGCAGAACCCGGCACTTGGATGTGTTAAATCTCATGCCATTGGACTCTGCCCATCTGTCCAGCCTGTCGAGGTCCCTCTGCAAAGCCTCTCTGCCCTCCAGCAAATCAACTGCTGCCCCCAGCTTGGTGTCATCTGCAAATTTACTGATGATGGACTCAATGCCCTCATCCAGATCATCAATAAAGATGTTGAAGAGCATGGGGCCCAGTACTGATCCCTGGGGCACACCACTAGTGACAGGCCGCCAGCTGGATGTGGTGCCATTCACCATTACTCTCTGGGCTCGGCCCTCCAGCCACTTCCTAACCAATGCAGTGTGATCCTGTCCAAGCCATGGGCTGCCAGCTTGGCCAGGAGTTTGCTGTGGGGAACGGTATCAAAGGCCTTGCTGAGGTCCAGGTAGAGCACTTCCACAGGCCTCCCCACATCCACCAGGCAGGTCACCTGATCATAGAAGGAGATCAGGTTGGTCAGGCAGGACCTGCCCCTCCTAAATCCATGCTGGCTAGGCCTGAGCCCCTGGTCATCCTGTAAGTGCTGTGTGATCGCACTCGAGATGACCCGTTCCATAATCTTGCCTGGCACTGAGCTCAGGCTGACAGGCCTAAAATTCCCTGGCTCATCCAACCGGCCCTTCTTATGGATGGGCACCACGTTGGCCAGCTTCCAGTCTTCTGGAACCTCTCCAGTGAGCCAGGACTGCTGAAAAATGATGGAAAGTGGCTTGGACAGCTCATCTGTCAGCAATCTCAGCACCCTAGGATGGATCCCATCTGGTCCCATGGCCTTGTGGGGGTCCAAGCGGCTCAGTAGATCTCTATCTTCCTCTTGGAGCAGTGGGAAACTATGCATCTCTCTGGCTCTTTCTGCCAGCTCTGCAGGCCAGCTATCTGGAAGACGTTCTGCCCTGCTAGTGAAGACTGAGGCAAAGAAGGTGGTAAGTACCTCTGCCTTTTCCTCATCCTTTGTTACAACGTTCCCCTCCGTGTCAACCAAGGAGTGGAGGTTGTCCTTGCCCTTCTTCTTGCTATTGATGTATTTATAGAAGGACTTTTTGTTGTCCTTCACAGCAGAGGCCAGTCTAAGTTCTAAATGGGCTTTTGCCTCCCTAATTTTCTTCCTGCACAACCTAGCAACATCCCTAAACATTCTGTAGGTTGCCTCCCCTTTCTTCCAAAGATGATACACCCGCTTTTTTTCCCTAAGTTCTATTAAAAGTTCATTGCCCATCCAGGCTGGCCGTCTGCCCCGGCGGCTCATCTTCTGGCACACCGGCACAGCCTGTTTTTGCACCTTCAATAGTTCTTCCTTGAAGTAGGTCCAGCTCTCCTGGACCCCTTTGTTTTTAAGGGCTGATTCCCAAGGAACCTTCTGAATTAGTTCCTTGAGTAGCCTGAAGTCTGCCCTCCTGAAGTCCAGAGTGGAGGTCTTCTTGCTCCCCCTCTTGGCTTGGCTGCATACTGAAAACTCTATTATGTCGTGGTCACTGGTGCCTAAACACCCTCCGACCACCACATCACCCACCAGCCCTTCCCTGTTGGTGAAGAGGAGGTCAAGCATAGCCTTACCCCTGGTAGGCTCACGCAGCACCTGGGATAAGAAGCTGTCCTCCATGCACTCTAAGAACCTCCTAGACTGCCTCCTCTCTGCTGTGTTGAGATCCCAACAGATATCAGGCAGGTTGAAGTCACCCATGAGAATGAGGTCAGGTGATCTTGAGACAGCCTTAAGCTGCCTATAGAATGCCTCATCGACATCCTCCTCCTGGCTGGGTGGTCTATAACAGACTCCAACCAGGATGTCTGCCCTGTTGGTCTTCCCTCTAATTCTCACCCACAAGCACTCAACCCTATCATCCCTGATCTCCATCTCAACAGCATCCAGTGCCTCCCTGACGTACAGGGCCACCCATCCACCCCTTCTTCCCTGCCTGTCTCTCCTGAAGAGCCTGTAGCCATCAATTGCAGCGCTCCAGTCATACGAGTTGTCCCACCATGTCTCTGTGATGGCAACTACATCATAACTTTCTTGCTGCAACAAGGCTTCCAGCTCCTCTTGTTTGTTACCCATGCTTCGTGCATTAGTGTACATGCACTGCAGCTGGGCTGCTGGTTTCACCTCTAGCTCTAGCTTATCACCTCCAGACTCCTGCCTGAGGGCACTGGTTTCCGACTTTCGAAGCTAGTTTAAAGCCCTGTCAATGAGACTTGCTAATTCCCTTCCCAGAATCTTTTTACCTTTGGGGGCCAGGCCATTCTCATGTATTATGACCTTTCTCCTCCTCTGGGACAGATGTACTCCATCTGTTACCACCTGACCTGGTGCAGTAGAAAGTTCCCCAAGATCGAAAAACCCAAAATTCATTCGTCTGCACCAGCCCCTAAGCCACTCGTTGACTACAGCGGCTGACCTGTTCCTTATTGTGTTCCCTCCTGCAACTAACGGTATCGATGTAAAAATTATTTGTGCACCTGACCCCTCAAGCAGATCTCCCAGGGCCCTGACGTCATTTTTGATAGCCCTGGGAGGCCTGGTACCAACATCATCATTCCCTAACTCCATGACCAATAAGGGATAATAATCTGAGGGCTGTACCAGACTGGGCAGCCTTCTGGTAACATCTCCAACTTGGACTCCTGCTAGGCTAATAACTTCCCTATGAGATGGGTCCGGCCTACATATGGGACCTTCTGTTCCCCTCAGGAGGGAATCACCAATAACAATTACCCTCCTTTTCTTTTTAGGGAGCAAGTCCTGATGCCAGGGGAAGGCTGTTTAACCTTAGGCTGCGTTGCCTTAGGCTGCTTTACCTTAGGCTGCTTTACCTTAGGCTGTTTAACCTTATGCTGTTTAACCTTATGCTGTTTAACCTTATGCTGTTTAGCCTCAGGGAAGACCCCAGATGGTGTGTCCTCCGGCATCAGTATCACCTCATCCTCGATCTCCAGCACCCCATACCTGTTTTCCAAGGGCAGCGAGGGAGGTGGGGGGAGGCAAGGAGGTTTTAATTTGTGTCGTTTGAGAGGAACCTGTATCCATTCCCCTCTGCTTTTTGAACAACCAGTCTCTGCTGGGGGAGCCTGTGGAGCCTGCTTACTCGAGTTCATCTCTTTCCTCCTGTGGCTCATCACTTTTCTACAATCCCATACATCTCTAAGACTAGCAACCTCATCCTTTAGTCTGGCCACAAGGTCGAGCAGATAGCCAATCTGCTCACACCTAATGCAAGAGTTGCCCCCACTACTCTGCATCTCAAGAGCCAGGCCCCAGCACTCAATACAGCCAGATACCTGGACAGCTACCTGCTTGTGTTCTACCTCAGTCTGGGTCGACACTGATTTTTTAAAGGAGATTTTGCTGCGCGTTATAACCATGCTGCCCCTGGCCACGGCCGTGGCTGCCCCTGGACACACCACCCACTGGACAAAAATTTAGCAAAAGTGCGGCGGCGCGCGAGAGCACGAGAGAGTACCAGAGAAGGGGCTGCTGCCGAGCGGAGCCGCGCTCGAACTGCTGCCCGTTGTTTAAATTCCGCCGCCGAAGGCGCTGGCCTCACGAGCCATAGGCACGTGAAGACAGGGCCGCTCGAGTGCCGCTGTGTGTTCTGGAAGCGTGGCAAACCCAGCCGCCACCGCAGCCCGAGGAGTGTGTGTGATCGCACTCAAGATGACCTGCTCCCTAATCTTGCCTGGCACTGAGGTCAGGCTGACAGGCCTAGAATTCCCTGGCTCATCCAACCAGCCCTTCCTGTGGAAGGACACCACTTTGGCCAGCTTCCAGTCCCCTGGGACCTCTCCACTGAGCCAGAACTGCTGAAAAGTGATGGAAAGTGGCTTGGACAGCTCATCTGTCAGCAATCTCAGCACCCTAGGATGGATCCCATCCGGTCCCATGGACTTGTGGGGATCCAAGCGGTTGAGAAGATCTCTAATTTCCTCCTTTAGCAGCGGGAAACTATGCAGCTGCCTGGCTCCTTCTGCCAGCTCTGCAGGCCAGCTGTCTGGAAGACGTTCTGCCCTGCTAGTGAAAATTGAGGTAAAGAAGGTGTTAAGTACCTCTGTCTTTTCTTCATCCTTTGTTACAACGTTCCCCTCCATGTCAACCAAGGAGTGGAGGTTGTCCTTGCCCATCTTCTTGCTATTGACGTATTTATAGAAGGACTTTTTGTTGTCCTTCACAGAAGAGGCCAGTCTAAGCTGTAAATGGGCTTTTGCCTCCCTAATTTTCTTCTTGCATGTCCTAGCAACATCCCTAAACATTCCATGAGTTGCCTCCCCTTTTTTCCAAAGATAATACACCCGCTTTTTTTCCCTTTGTTCTATTAAAAGTTCATTACCCATCCAGGCTGGCCGTCTGCCCCGGCGGCTTATCTTACATCACTCACCAGCCCTTCCCTGTTGGTGAAGAGGAGGTCAAGCATAGCATCACCCCTGGTAGGCTCATGCAGCACCTGGGATAAGAAGCTGTCCTTCATGCACTGTAAGAACCTCCTAGACTGCCTCCTCTCTTCTGTGTTGAGATCCCAGCAGATATCAGGCAGGTTGAAGTCACCCATGAGAACGAGGTCAGGTGATCTTGAGACAGCCTAAAGCTGCCTATAGAATGCTTCATCAACATCTTCCTCCTGGTTGGGTGGTCTATAACAGACTCCAACCAGGATGTCTGCCCTGCCGATCTTCCCTCTAATTCTCACCCACATGCACTCAACCCGATCATCCCTCATCTCCATCTCAACGGCATCTAGTGCCTCCCTGATGTACAGGGCCACCCCTCCACCCCTTCTTCCTTGCCTGTCTCTCCTGAAGAGCCTGTAGCTGTCAATTGCAGCCCTCCAGTCATGCAAGTCATCCCACCACATCTCTGTGATGGCAACTACATCACAACTTTCTTGCTGCAGCAAGGCTTCCAGCTCCTCTTGTTTGTTACGCATGCTTCATCCTTTAGTGTACATGCACTGCAGCTGGGCTGCTGGTTTCACCTCTGGCTCTAGCTTATCACCCCCAGACTCCTGCCTGAGGGGACTGGTTTCAACCCCTTCCCCCTTCAAAGCTACTTTAAAGCCCTGTCAATGAGACCTGCCAATTCCCTTCCCAGAATCTTTTTACCTTTGGGGGACAGGCCATTCTCGTGTACTGTGACCTTTCTCCTCCTCTGGGACAGATGTACTCCATCTGTTACCACCTGATCTGGTGCAGTAGAAAGTTCCCCAAGATCGAAAAACCTAAAATTCTTTTGTCTACACCAGCCCCTAAGCCACTTGTTGACTACAGTGGCTGACCTGTTCCTTATTGTGTTCCCTCCTGCAAGTAAGGGTATCGATGTAAAAATTATTTGTGCACCTGACCCCTCAAGCAGATCTCCCAGGGCCCTGACGTCATTTTTGATAGCTCTGCGAGTTCTGATAGCAACATCATCATTCCCTAACTGCATAACCAATAAGGGATAGTAGTCAGAGGGCTGTACGAGACTGGGCAGCCTTCTGGTAACATCTCCAACTTGGACTCCTGCTAGGCTAATAACTTCCCTATGAGATGCGTCCCTCTGACATATGGGACCTTCTGTTCCACTCAGGAGGGAATCACCAATAACAATTACCCTCCTCTTCTTTTTTAGGGAGCAAGTCCTGATGCCAGGGGAAGGCTGTTTATCCTTAGGCTGCTTTGCCTTAGGCTGTTTAACCTTAGGCTGTTTAACCTTAGGCTGTTTAGCCTCAGGGAAAACCCCAGATGGTGTGTCCTCCGGCATCAGTATCACCTCATCCTCGATCTCCAGCGCCCCATACCTGTTTTCCAAGGGCAGCGAGGGAGGTGGGGGGAGGCAAGGAGGTTGTAATTTGTGTCTTTTGAGAGGAACCTGCATCCATTCCCCTCTGCTTTTTGGACAACCAGTCTCTGCTGGAGGAGCCTGCGGAACCTGCTTACTCGGGTTCATCTCTTTCCTCCTCTGGCTCATCTCTTTTCTACATTCCTATACATCTCTAAGACTAGCAACCTCATCCTTTAGTCTGGCCACCAGGTTCAGCAGATAGCCGATCTGCTCACACCTAATGCAAGAGATGCTTCCACTACCCTGCATCTCAAGAGCCAGGCTCCAGCACTCACTACAGCCAGATACCTGGACAGCTACCTGCTTGTGTTCTACCTCAGTCTGGGTCGACACTGATTTTTTTAAGGAGATTTTTCTGCATGTTATAACCATGCTGCCCCTGGCCACAGCCGTGGCTGCCCCTGGACACACCACCCACTGGACAAAAAATTTAGAAAAAATGCGGCGGCATGCGAGAGCACGAGAGAGTACCAGAGAAGGAAGGCTGCTGCCGAGCGGAGCCCCGCGAGCTGCTGTCCCTTGTTTAAATTCCGCCGCCGAAGGCGCTGGGCTCACGAGCCGCAGGCACGTGAAGAGAGGGCCGCGCCGAGTCTCGCTGCATGTGCAGGAAGCATGGCAGGCCCAGCCGCCACCACAGCCCGAAGAGGAGAAGCGCGAAAGCCCGCCCAAGCACTTGCTAGTCCTGGTGCTGTTCCGAGTGGGCTGCCACTGAGCGGAGAAACAGATGTCCTCCAAGGAGGCCATTCCAAAACAGGTCAAACCAAAACAGACAGCAGAGGCAATCACGTGAGAGTATTTGGATAACTCTGAATGATCAGTTTGGTGAGAACATGAACAGATGGGATCATCAACCAACTTCTGATCTTTTCAGAAGATAAAGGGAGCTGCAGAGTGGTGGAGCCTGAGGTAGCAATACCAGAAGGGTAGCTGTTACTTCCACAGTTTCCCAGAACAACTCTAATAGCTCCAACAGTGATCCCAATTCAAACACTGGACAAGGTGCTAACTGCACATGTGGACATATTCCCCAAAAGTAGGGGCACCCTGCTTCCTGCCAGGGGAGGAAAGGCATAATGGAGATACCAGAATCTATTGGGATGTGTACATCCAGTGGCCTGGCACTTCAAAATTTCGTAAGTACAGGGCCTTGGTTGACACAGGAGCTCAGTGCACCATAATACCATCAAATTATCAGGGATCAGAGCCTATAACTATTCTGGGAGTCACTGGTGGATCTAAAGAGTTGACTAAGATACGAGTTGACTAAGATACAAGTTGACATAAGTTTAACTGGTAAAGAGTGGAAGAAGCATACTGTTGTGAGAGGACCTGATGCACCTTGCATTTTGGGAATTGATTTTCTGAGAGAAGGGTGTTTCAAAGACCCTAAGGGTTACAAATGCGCTTTTGGAAGAGCAACCATAGAAATTGATGGAGGAAAATTGAAGTTGTCCGTTAGACCTGAACTTTCAGATCAATTTGAAGTTGCAGGACAACATGAGATGGAGGACATTAAGTTGCTGGTTGCTTCTCAGACTGTGCATCACAGACAATACAGAACCAACCATGACTCTTTGTTGCCTATTCAGAATCTGATTTGTCAATTGGAAAGTCAGGATGTCGTCAGCAAAACTCATTCACCTTTCAATAGTCCAGAGTGACTCATGAAAAAGCTAAATGGACACTGGCATCTGACCTTGACTTCTGTGCCCTGAATGAACTCCACCTATAAGTGCAGCAGTATCAGACATGATGGAACTCCAGTATGAGCTGGAATCCAAAGAGGCCAAATGGTATTATACCACAGACATTGATAATGCTTTCTTCTTTATTCCCATAGCAGAGGAATGCAAGCCTCAGTTTGCTTTCACCTGGAGAGGAGTCCAAAATACATTCAATCATTTGCCAGTGGGCTGGGTTCACAGTTCAAGCATCTGTCATGCAGTGATCCATGATGCTTTGGAGAAAGGTGGAGCTCCAGAACACATCCAGTTCATCGATGATATAATTTTCTGGGGTAAAACTGCTGAAGAAGTCTTTGAGAAAGGTAACAAAATCATTGACATTCTCCTGAAAGCAGGTTTCGCCATCAAGCGAGACAAGGTGAAAAGACCTGCCAGAGAGATCCACTTTCTGGGAGTGAGGTGGCAGGATGGATGCCGACACATTCCAGTGAGTGTGCTAAACAGAGTCTCTACCATGGAAATCCCATCAACAAGAAAGAATATCTACATTTCTTAGATGGGATTTTGGAGACTGCACATTCCTGGATACAGTCAGATTGTGAAACCTCTGCATGATGTAACTTGAAAGAGAAACAATTTCCAGTGGGGTCCTGAGAAACAAGCAGCCTTTGACCAGATAAAGCAAGAAGTAGTTCAAGCAATGGGTCTGGGACCTCTCTGAGATGGTCCTGACATTAAGAACATTTTGTACACAGCTGCAAGTGACAATGGTCCAACCTGGGGCTTATGGCAAAGAGCTCCAGGTGAGATACGTGGATGTCCCCTTTGTTTCTGGAGTTGTGGCTACAGAGCCTCAGAGGTAAATTACACTTCAACAGAGAAAGAGAAAGAGATTTTATCTGGCTATGAAGGAGTAAAAGCTGCTTCTGAAGTAGTTGCAACCAAGTCACAACTTCTTTTAGCTCCTAGTTTACCAGTTTTGAATTGAACGTTCAAAGGTAAAGATTCTACACCACATCATGCCACAGATGCCACATGGTCCAAGTGGATGGCTCTGATAACACAGAGAGCTCGAATGGGAACTCTTGAAAGACTTGGTCTGGTGGAGGTGAGCACAAACTGGTCTGAAGGTATCAACTGTACTAAATCTCCAGAGGAGAGAGTAACTTGTGTTGAGGAAGCTCCAGCTTACAGTGTTCTTTCTGATGATGGAAAGAAATATGCTTTGTTCACAGATGGTTCCTGTCATCTTCTCGGAAACAAGCAGAGATGGAAGTCTGCAGTGTGAAGTCCAACATGCCGAGTTGCAGAAGCAAAGGATGGAGAAGGAGAATCCTGTCAATTTGCAGAGGTAAAAGCTGTCCAGCTAGCTCTTGATGTAGCTGAACATGAGAGATGGCCAAAGCTTTATCTCTACACTGACTCATGGATGGTAGCCAATTCTCTGTGGGGTTGTCTAAAGGACTGGAAAAAGAATGGTTGGCAGAGGAAAGGAAAAGCCTCTTTGGGCAGCTGACCTGTGGCAGGACATTGCTGATTGAATCGAGAGAATTCCAGTGAAGGTGAGACACATTCATGCTCACATTCCTAAGAGGAAAGCTACTGAGGAACAACAACACAACCATCAGGCGGATCTAGCTGCAAGAATTTCTCAAGTAGACACAAGCTCTCATCTTCATCGTGACTGGAAACACTGACGTGAGATGTTCTTAGCTCGGTGGGCTCACGATTCATCAGGATGTCAAGGCAGAGATGCAACCTACCAGTGGGTTCGTGACAGATCCATAGACATTTCCATGGATGCTATCATGCAGGTCATCCATGACTGTGACATTTGTGCTGCTATTAAGCAGGCAAAGTGTGTGTGTGATGTGGTGATTGATTGTCCAAGTACAAGTATGGTGAAGCTTGGCAGATTGCACTCTACCTCAATATTGTTCTGGTAAGCCGTATGTGCTTACTGTGGTAGAGGCAAACACTGGATGACTGGAAACTTTTCCAGTTTCACATACAACTGCACGTGACACCATTCTTGGTCTGGAGAGATGGATCCTGTGGAGACACAGAACTCCAGAGAGTACTGAGTCAGACAATGGAACTGATTTCAAAAATAATCTTGTGAAAAACTGTGCCAAAGAGCACAGCATCAAGTGGACATTCCACATTCCCTACTATGCACCAGCTGCAGAGAAGATTGAACACTACAAAGGTTTGCCGAAGACCACTCTCAAAGCCATGGGGGGTGGATCTTTGAAAAAAAGGGAGAAACATCTAGTACAAGCAACCTAGCTGGTAAATAGTAGAGATTCAATGAATCAAGATGGAGCCATACACTCAGATTTGCTATGAAAGGTAGAAGGTGATAAGAAAAGAATCTGTTAAGTAAAACAGGTATTTTCTACTTCAGGAGAGGCCAAACCTGTCCAAAGGGTGGTTTCTGCTGGAGATCCTGGTCACACTTATTGAGTAATGCAGGAGAATGGTGAAATTCAGTGTGTTCCTGTGGTAGCGAGAAAAGTTCAATTCTCTCACCCCCACACAAACCACAACTAACTCAGTCAGAGAAGCAAAATGGAAAAGAGCTCTATTTTACAAGCAGAATGAAATGCAATGAATATATACACAATATACAGTGTATACAAAAATATACAGGAAAGAACATGACACAGAAAACTGCCCCCTGCTCCCCTGACAGAGGAGGGCCCCCCAAAAAAAACCCTTTCTCCCTTCCTCTTTTTTTTTCCCAAAAAGGGCTAGAGAGAAAAGTAATTGTTAAGGGGGAATTCTGTTAGTTCAAAGCATATGTTAAGGGAAGAAAAATAATTAGTTTCTTATCTCATTAGTTCAAGGTCAGCTCCAGGCACAAAAAGACAGCAGCTGTCCAGACTGAGACTGAAACAGACTCAGACAGACTAAAACTTTAAAGCTACATTCCCACTGATCTACCAATGAAATTCGTTTAGAATTATCTTTGGTTTCCTTTTTACACCAAAACATTCAGCTAGAGTGTTCAGTAGCTGTCCTTTCTTAAAGGCACAACCTAAAACTGTCACAATTCCATAAAGAAATATATGCTCGGCTGTGAGAGTTTAAATTCAGAGTGTTGCACCTAAGAGAAGAATCCATGAGGAATCTACAGTGCAACAACCCTAAGAATCCTGAGAGCTATGAGTCAACTCAGAGTCACTGTTCCTTTTCTTTGCCTTGTCTGTGGAGAAACAAACTGTATTCTATTATCATGTTTCCTGTTTTCTGAACTTTTGAATAATCTACATCTGAGCTGGAATGGACTGTGAACTTTAGACTAGACTAGACTAGACTAGACTAGACTAGACTAGACTAGACTAGACTAGACTAGAATAGAATAGAATAGAATAGAATAGAATAGAATAGAATAGAATAGAATAGAATAGAAGAGGTTGGAAGAGACCTTCAAGATCATCGTGTCCAACCTATCATCCAAAACCACCTAATCAACCAAAACATGCAACCAAGCACCCTATCAAGTCTCCTCCTGAACACCTCCAGTGACGGCGACTACACCACCAACCTGGGCAGTCCATTCCAATGGGCAATCACTCACTCTGTGTAAAACTTCCTCCTAACCTCCAGCCTAAACCTCCCCTGGTGCAGCCTGAGACTGTGTCCTCTTGTTCTGGTGCTGGTTGCCTGGGAGGAGAGACCAACCCCCACATGACTACAACCTCCCTTCAGGTAGTTGCAGAGAGCAAGAAGGTCAGCCCGGAGTCTCCTCTTCTCCAGGCTAAGCAACCCCAGATCCCTCAGTTTCTCCTCATAGGGCTTGTCTTCCAAGCCCCTCACCAACTTTGTTGCCCTTCTCTGGACATGTTCCAGCAAGTCAACATCCTTCCTAAACTGAGGGGCCCAGAACTGGACACAGGACTCAAGGTGTGGACTAACCAGAGCAGTGTACAGGGGCAGAATGACCTCCCTGCTCCTGCTGGCCACATTGTTCCTGATGCAGGCCAGGATGCCATTGGCCCTCTTGGCTGCCTGGGCACACTGTTGTCTCATGTTCAGCCTCCCATCAACCAGCACCCCTAAGTCCCTCTCTACCTGGCCACTCTCCAGCCACTCTGACCCCAGCCTGTAGCACTGCATGGGGTTGTTGTGGCCAATGTGCAGAACCCGGCACTTGGATGCGCTAAATCTCATGCCATTAGATTCTGCCCATCTGTCCAGCCTGTTGAGGTCCCTCTGCAAAGCCTCTCTACCCTCCAGCAGATCAACTCCTGCCCCCAGCTTGGTGTCATCTGCAAATTTACTGATGATGGACTCAATGCCCTCATCCATATAATCAATAAAGATGTTAAAGAGCATGGGGCCCAGCACTGATTCCCTGGGGCACACCACTAGTGACTGGCCGCCAGCTGGATGTGGCACCATTCACCACCACTCTCTGGGCTCGGCCCTCCAGACACTTCCTAACCCAGCACAGAGTGCTCCCGTCCAAGCCATGGGCTGCCAGCTTGGCCAGGAGTTTGCTGTGGGGGATAGTGTCAAAAGCCTTGCGGAAGTCCAGGTAGACCACATCCACAGGCCTCCCCACATCCACCAGGCGGGTCACCTGATCATAGAAGGAGATCAGGTTGGTCAGGCAGGACCTGCCCTTCCTAAATCCATGCTGGCTAGGCCTGAGCCCTTGGCCATCCTGTTAAGTGCTGTGTGATTGCACTCAAGACGACCCGTTCCATAATCTTGCCTGGCACTGAGGTCAGGCTGACAGGCCTAGAATTCCCTGACTCGTCCAACTGGCCCTCCTTGGGGATGGGCACCACGTTGGCCAGCTTCCACTCTTCTGGGACCTCTCCAGTGAGCCAGGACTGTTGAAAAATGATGGACAGCTCACCTGCCAGCTCCCTCAGCACCCTAGGATGGAGCCCATCCTATCTCATGGACTTGTGGGGGTCCAAGCGGCTTCCAAGCGGAAGTCCAGAGTGGAGGTCTTCTTGCTGCCCCTTTTGGCTTGGATGAATACCGAAAACTCAATTATCTCATGGTCACTGGTGCCTAAACACCCTCCGACCACCACATCACTCACCAGCCCTTCCCTGTTGGTGAAGAGGAGGTCAAGCATAGCCTTACCCCTGGTAGGCTCATGCAGCACCTGGGATAATAAGCTGTCCTCCATGCACTCTAAGAACCTCTTAGGTTGCCTCCTCTCTGCTGTGTTGAGATCCCAGCAGATATCAGGCAGGTTGAAGTCACCCACGAGAACAAGGTCAGGCGATCTTGAGGCAGCCTTAAGCTGCTTACAGAATGCTTCATCAAGATCATCCTCCTGGTTGGGTGGTCTATAACAGACTCCAACCAGGATGTCTGCCCTGCTGGTCTTCCCTCTAATTCTCACCCACACTCACTCAACCCGATCATCCCTGATCTCTAGCTCAATGGCATCTGGTGCCTTCCTGATGTATAGAGCCACCCCTCCACCCCTTCTTCCTTGCCTGTCTCTCCTGAAGAGCCTGTAGCCATCAATTGCAGTGCTCCAGTCATGCGAGGCGTCCCACCACATCTCTGTGATGGCAACTACATCATATCTTTCCTGCTGCAACAAGGCTTCCAGCTCCTCTTGTTTGTTGCCCATACTTCGTGCATTAGTATACATGCACTTCAGCTGGGCTGCTGGTTTTGCCCCTGACTCCAGCTTACCACCCTCAGACTCCTGTCTGGGGGGACTGGTTTCAGCCCCTTCCCCCTTCGAAGCTAGTTTAAAGCAGTTTATTAACAACTGCTAGATTAAAGTCACATCTTAATCCCAACCTCCTAAAGGATTCTCATGATTCCTGACAGGTCCTGAGTATAACACCATAATACTGGTGAAATTATACTCCAATCTGAGTCCATCTGACCTTTCTTGCTCAGCAGTATTGCTAACTCATTGACCCCTGCTAACCTGAGTCTTAAGCTTCCTAACAGCTCTACCACTAGATGTGTGGGTGTCTCAGCCCTGGTCCAACACACCAGATTAAAAAGATTTGCCACACTTCTATCCAGTATACTCTTTTTTGTCTCTGTCTCCATATTAATTTAGACTTAGTAATAAACCTACTTATTGAAAACAATAGGATTTGATGATTTTGAGGGTATTTCCAAGCAAAACTATTCTATGATTCTAACTATTGGAACAGACACAGTCCTATTCTCAGCACTAGACTCAAAAGTAATGTAGAACAGCCTCCATTTCTCTAAGTCAAATGTATGTATCCCATTTCTCTCTAGATTGTTCTTACAGTCACCTTGATGAAAGATGCATACCTCTCTCTCCTCTTTATCTACTTATAGCTTTGAGTGATTCAGCTATCCCCAGGTAAAGAAGTGGTGTGTGAACTAGGGAAATACAGGCAAATTTGGAGTGAAAACCTAAAAGAGATTCCTTCTCTATTTGATTGTTAGCAGAACTCTAAGAATTAATTCTCTTCAAAGTTATAAAATCTTAGCACTAGATTAGACAAAGTGCAAAAAAATTCTACAGAAACACAACTCACAATCTCACTTATAGCCTTAATGGCTAACATTCTGAATACCTTTGGTAATCAGGCCAATAGCACTCTTACTGTTTTTCCACATCGTCTGTTTTATTGAGCACTAAATGTAAAGCCAGATCTAACTCTATGATTACAGCTACCATTGACTAGCAGATATAACCTTCAGTCCAGATTTGGGAGAAAAAACATCCCCTTCTGGAGAGACAGCTAGAGGCCAAGTAGAACATAAAATATGGCAAGTGAAGACAGATACCTTTGTTCAGACAGCAAAACTGAGATAACACTCTCTTCTACTATAGTAAAGATGAACTGGGACTTCATATAATGTACAGTAGTAACATAATAACACTCCCTACTCCAAACATGAAAATCAGCTATTGTGCTGTGCTTCCTTTAGGGCTTTGGTTTAAACTGTCATTTTTACAGACACTTTAGAGTCTGCTAAACCCCAGCCATAACCTCAAGGTTAAATTAAGTTAATTGGAATTATGTGGAATATCACTCCTAATATTCACACTAAGAAATCATGTTATTTGTGTTCTAAATTTATTTTGAGGCATGCATTTTAATTGTGCTGACACTGTCACAAGTAGAGCACACATTCCCAAAATCTAGTACTAGGCAAAAGCTTGACTAGTTCAATATGCTTAGAGCAGTGATGGTCTTAATTTTTTCACTGAGAAGCCTAATGACCAATGACATACTTACTGTCACTCCAGAGCTTCTCATTTACCAGTCCTTAACCTAGGCTCACAAGAAGTTCAATCACATGAATTGCACGTCAAGATATAAATTTAATCGTTACCATCTTAAAACTAATCTGAAATCTACTTTCCAATGCCTCATTTCACTCTCTCAGTAGTTTCTCATTTACTAAAACATAACATGTTTCAGACTGTGCTCAGCACCTAGAGACATCCAGACACACTGGGTCATAAAGACTGTATTAGGGCAAGGAAGGTCTCTGTACAGCCTCCTACCCAAGCAGAGTCAGCAGTATTTTCAGGCCAGTTTGCTCATAGCTTTATCCAGTCACACCTGGAAGCACCCAGAGATAGAGATTTCAGACTCTCTAGGCTGCCTGTTGCACTGCTTCATTATTCTCATCGTGAGTGTTTTTTCTTTATCTTCAGCCAAAGTCTCTCATGTTCAGTTTCTGTCCTCTGCTTCTTGCCTTCCCGCTATTCATCACCATGAAGAGACAATATGCTTCCTTGAGCCCTTCCCATCAGTGACAGGGTTGATGTTAGGTGCTACTGAAGCCATCAGTTCTCTTAGATGAACTTGGCCTAGTCCAGCAGCCTCTCCCCAGAACATGAATTCCAGCTGCCACCATTTTGCTAGCCTCCACTTGATTGCATATCATATTCCTGAGGTAGTGCCAACTAAAGAGGAATAATCAGTTTCCTTGATCTATTAAACATGTTTCTCTTGAGGTAGCCAGGGGTGCTGTTTACCTGCTGTTTACCTCACGGGGTGGAGAGGGTGGTTACTGAAAGATGGTTACCACTCGAACAAAGGCTAGTAGAAGAACATTGAGCACTCAAACAGTGACCACACACAAGCATGCAGATGCTCAGGTAGGTGGCTGCAGTGAGTGCTGGATCATGGCATTTGGTATGGAGGATGGAAGGAACAACACCTGTGTTAGGTGTGAGCAGATCAGGGATCTGATGAGCATGCTAGCTGAGCTAAAAGAAGAGGTGGAAAGGCTGAGACCTATAAGAGACTGCGAAAGGAAAATTGACTATCTCCATAATCTAACCTCTACAAAACCAGAACAGGGAGTAACTCTTAGTGGAACAGGGAGTTTGATACCCTCTCATCAGCAAGCCTCTCAGCCTCCCTGTAGTAACCCACATGAGCAGGGCCAATGGGAACAGGTCTCTGCCCAACGGAAGAAATGCAAACAGAGCAAGCGTGCTACTTTGAGCATCACACTGCCTACAGTGCAATTATAGAATAGGTATGAGGCTTTGCAGGAGGAACAGGTCATAGATAAGGATGAGGACTCAAGAAGGTCAGAAGCTGCACCAATGACAGGTTGCCTCAGGCCAGCTATCAAAACTAGTCCAGAAAAGAAACCTTGTAGGGCCATTGTTACAGGAGACTTCCCTACTGAAGGGAGCAGAGGGCCCAATATGCAGACCAAACCCATTTCATAGAGAGGTCTGCTGCCTCCCTGGTGCCCAAGTAAAGGACATTGTAGGTAAAATTGCCAACCTTGTGAGTCCTTCAGGCTACTACCCACTTCTGATCTTTCAGGTGGGTAGTGATGATGCAAAAATGCGAGGCTCACAATCAGTTAAAAGAGACTTCAGAACCTTAGGGCAACAGCTAAAGGGATCAGGAGCTCAAATTGTGTTCTCTGCTATCCCTTTAATGTCAGCGATTGACGAGGGAATATTGAGGAAGAGCCAACATGTCAATTCATGGCTCCGGGGCTGGTGCCATCAACAGGGATTTGGGTTCTACAATCACGGCTTGGTTTACAAGGCACCAGAGCTGCAAACAACTTATGGGACACAATTGTCCCAGAGGGGGAAAAGGATCCTGGGGCAGGAATTGGCAGGGCTCATAGACAGGGCTTTAAACTAGACTTGAAGGGGGAAGGGGTTAATAGTCTCCTGCTGGCCTGTGACAAACAGAGGGGCATCTCACCAGAGAGAGGGATGGAGACCTGGTAAGGGCTCAACTTGCTGCTCTGAGGCAAGCCACGAATGATGCACCAGGACACTCTGGAAACCATGGGGAATTGGCACAAGAGGATGACAGGGCCAGCCCAGCTGAAGTGCCTCTATGCAAATGCACTCAGCTTGGGCAACAAACAGGATGAAGTAAGGGCCACTGTGCTGCTGGGATGCCATGACATAGTGGCTATTACTGAAACTTGGTGGGATGATTCCCATGACTGGAATGTAGGGATAGACAGGTTTAAGCTCCTCAGGAAGGATAGGAAGGGAAAGAGAAGAGGAGGTGTTGCCCTCTATGTCAATAACCAGCTAGAATCAGTGGAGCTCCACCTGGGGAGGGATGGTGAGATGGCTGAGAGTGTATGGGTTAGAATTAAAGGCAAGACAGGGGAAGGAGATATTACTGTGGGGGTCTCCTACAGGCCACCTGACCAGCAGAACCAAGCAGATGAGGCCCTCCACAGGCAAATAGAAGCGGCTTCCAGGTCACAGGCCCTGGTCCTCATGGGTGATTTCAACCACCCTGACATGTGCTGGAGGGACAACACAACAAGGCACCAGCAATCCAGGATGTTCCTGGATTGCATAGATGACAACTTCCTCCTCCAAGTGGTAGAGGAACCAACAAGAAAAGGTGCTATGCTGGACCTTGTTCTCACCAACAGGGAAGGGATGGTAACCAATGTGAGGCTCAGAGATGGCCTTGGCTGCAGTGACCATGAAGCAGTTGGATTTAGTATCCTCAGGGCAATCAGGAGGACGTATTCTAAGCTTATGACCCTAGACTTTAGGTGTGCAGACTTCAATCGCTTCTGGACTCTGCTAGCCAAAGTCTCGTCTGACGAAGCCCTGGAGGGAAGGGGGACCCAGGACAGCTGGTCAGTATTCAAGGACCACCTCCTCTGTGTCCAGAAGCTATGTATACCAACAAAGAGAAAAGCAGGAAAGAATGCTAGGAGGCCTGCCTGGATGTACAAGGAGCTACTGGACACACTATCACTTAAAAAGAAACTCTACAGGAAGTGCAGGCAAGGATGGATAGAACAGGGGGTATATAAGGAAGCTGCCCGAGCAGCAAGAGGCCTGGTTAGGAAAGCCAGAGCAGAGTTTGAATTGAATCTAGCCAGGGAGGTTAAGGGGAGCACTAAGAATTTCTACAGGTATATTAATGTCCAGAAGAAGACTAGGGAAGGTGTGGGCCCCCTCAGAAAGGAAACTGGTGAAATGGTCACAAGTGATGTGGAAAAGGCTCAGGTTCTCAATAACTTCTTGTAGTGGTGAGAGAAAGTTCTATCACACACACACACACAAAGAAACCATGACTAACTCAGTCAGAGAAGCAAAATGAATGTACTGTATTTACAAGCAGAATGAAATGCAGTGAATATGTACACAATATAGAGTATTTACATTATATACAGAAATATACAGCAATGAACGTAATACAGAAGACCTTTTCCCTCCTCCAGCCAGGAGGGTCATCCCCCCTGTACCCCCCCATCTCTCCCCCTACCTCCCTTTTTTCCCAAAAAGGGTTAGAGAGAGAGAAAAAGGTAATTAAGGAGGAAATTCTGTTAGCTTAAAGCGTATGCAAGATTTAGTTTTCTTATCTGGTTGGCTTTGCTAATTCAAGGTCGACCCTGTCTGGCAGCTGTTGCTTCAAAGAGAGACAGAAACAGACAGGCCAACAGACACAGACAAAACAGACTGAGACTGAGACTCAAACTGAACTAAAACTTAAAGTTGCATTCTACCAATCTACCAATGAAATTCATTTGGAATATCTGAATGTTTTTCAGAACATTCAGCCAGAGTGTTCCAGCAACTGTCCCTTTCTTAAAGGCACAGCCTAAAACGGTCACACTTCTTTACCTCAGTCTTCACTGCAAGGGCCTCCAGCCACACTCCTGGAGTCACGGAAGAGAATGGCAGGGACCGGGAGAAAGAACTGCGCATCGTAAGAGAAGCTCAGGTTCATAAGAACCTGAAAGTGTTTAAGTCCATGGGACCCAATGGGATACACCCACGGGTGTTGAGAGAACCGGCAGATGAGGTTGCTAAACCCCTCTGTATTATATTCCAAAAGTTATGGCAGACTGGGGAAGTCCCCACAGACTGGAAAAGGGGAAACATTGCTCCTATTTTCAAAAAGGGCAAGAAGGAGGAACTGGGGAACTACAGGCCAGTAAGTCTCACCTCTGTGCCCAGAAAGATAGTGGAGCAGATCCTCCTGGAGGCACTAATGACTCAGAAGAACAGTGAAGAGGTGACTGGGAATAGTCAGCATGGCTTTGCCAAGGGCAAATCCTGCCTGACAAACCTGGTGGCCTTCTATGAGCAGGTGACAGCATTAATAGATGAGGGGCGAGCAACTGATGTCGTTTACCTGGACTTGAGCAAAGCCTTCGACACTGTCCCGCACCACCTCCTGGTCTCCAAACTGGTGACACATGGGTTTGATGGGTGGACCACTAAATGGATACAGAACTGGCTTTTTGGCTGCACCCAAAGAGTGGCTGTCAATGGGTCCATGTCCCAGTGGAGGCCAGTGACAAGCGGAGTCCCTCAGGGATCAGTCCTGGGACCTGTCTTGTCCAGCATCTTTGTGGGTGACATGGACAGTGGCATCGAGTGCACCCTCAGCAAGTTTGCTGATGACACCAAGCTGTGTGGTGCAGCGGACACACTGGAGGGAAGGGATGCCATCCAGAGGGACCTTGACAGGCTGGAGAGGTGAGCAGAAGCCAACTTCATGAGGTTCAACAAGACCAAGTGCAGGGTCCTGCATCTGGGTCGAGGTAATCCCAGGCACAAATCCAGGCTGGGCAGTGACTGGCTTGAGAGCAGCCCTGAGGAGAGAGACTTGGGGGTGCTGGTGGACGAGAAGCTCAACAGGAGCTCTCAATGTGCACTTGCAGCCTGGAAAGCCAATCAGATCCTGGGCTGCATCAGGTGAAGTGTGGCCAGCAGGTCAAGGGAGGTGATTGTCCCCATCTACTCAGCTCTGGTGAGACCCCACCTGGAGTGCTGCGTCCAGTTCTGGAGCCCCTATTACAGGAGGGACGTGGACGTGCTGGTGCGTGTCCAGAGAAGGGCCACGAGGATGATCAGAGGGCTGGAACACCTCTCCTATGAGGACAGACTGAAGGAGTTGGGGCTGTTCAGTCTGGAGAAGAGAAGGCTTCGAGGTGACCTCATTGTGGCCTTCCAGTATCTGAAGGGGGCCTACAGGAGGGCTGGGGAGGGACTTCTCAGGATCTCAGGTAGTGATAGGACTAGGGTGTGAGAGACTAAAGCTTATCTCTCCTGGTGACTCAACAAAGATAAAATCACTTGCTGTTTGTCCAGACAATAGCTGATGTGCATTGGGCAGAGCCACTGGAAGGACTCTTGGAAGGTGCAAAGATAACATTGCTCACGGGACTGCAGCTGGCCTACAACAATGGTCCAAGGGCCCAGCATTCACACCTTCAGGACAAGATCATTTCCAGCCATCAGATACCCCAGCAAAGGACAATGGTTCCTGATATGTAAAGAGTGCGTGGGGAGCTAGATGGAGCAGGAGGAGGCGGAAGCCTTCCCCCTCCATCCAGTGGCTGCCCAAACTCACCTGAGTACACAGAAAGATTTTCCTGGGGAACGATACCTGGACCTAAAGATGATTTCCCAGAACGATATCCTGGGGAACAACACCTGGACACTTGCCTAAGGGCTAAAAAACTGTATAAAAGACTGGAGCAACTGCTGGCTTTAAGAGGAGAAAATTGGAGAAGCAAGATGCAGAAGAAAGCAGACGGCAGCACACGCTGGAAACATCCCGGGGCCAACACAATGGATCTTGGACTCTCCGTGCCCTAAGTTCCTCCTGCTGCAACTCATGGAGCTGAAGAAGCTGCCCAGAGGACCTCATCCCTTCTACAGCCAAAGCCTCAGCACCCTTCCTCTACAGACCCAACATCTCCTGCAGCACTGTTTCTCTACAGACCCAACATCTCCTGCAGCACCTTTCCTCCACAGACTCAAACTGTCTTGGGGGGTGAGGGGTGTGGTAATATAATTCTTTCCCTCTTCTCCCTTTCTTCTCTCTCTTCCTATTCTCTCTCTCTCCCCTTCTGATCCCTCCACTTTATTTATGTCCATCCACTGTAGTTATGTAATAAATAGTCTAGCAGTTGATATTTTGGCTTTGTTTGTGCCTCTAATTTCACAGCACGGGAATATTCATTAAAAACCTCAATCTCTTTCCCTCTCCGGATCGAGACATTAAATTGGCGTAGTCGGCAGGAATCCCGTGCAGTGAAAGTATCACAGCAAAACTGTTGCATTTCTGAGAACCCCGAAATGTATGTGTGTGTGCGTATGAGACGTACTCTGAGTACGAAGTGAGTGCGGAGTCCAGATTCGTGTTTCCACTCTCCCGAGAGGGATGTGGCCGGAGACGGACGAAGCGAAAATTTTCAGAGAGACTGTGTGGGAGTTCTCAAAAGCTTTAAACGTGTGTGCTTTTTCGGGGATGATTATCTGGGGTACAAATGCTGATTTCATTGTGTGACCTCCTTGAGAATCCTCTGTACCCTGCTCTTAAATGTGTGTGCTTTCCCGGGGAAGATTAACCGTAGTAGAAATGTTGATTTTATAGTGTGACTTCTCCGAGAATTTTCAGTACCCTGCTTTGTGAAACCCAGTGTTGATATTTGTGAAGTGTGTATTGTCTCGGGGAAAGTGTGGCTTCCCCGAAAAGCCCGGTATTGCAGCAGAAGTTGAGAAGTGTGTGTGTTCTCTTAGGGTAACAGAGTGACTCTTCCCTAAGAAACTTAAGGTTCTTGTCCTGTTGTAACAGAAAATTTGAGGAACAAAAGCGGAGAAGCTTTTGCAAGTGTGGGTTCTCTCAGGGAAATAGTGTGACTTTCTCTTGAGAAGCCCAGGCTTGTTGTTTTTTCTTGTGTGTGACCTCTCCTGAAAAATCTATTGTGTATTTTTCCTGGAGAAGATTATTGTGGAGTAAGTTT
Source organism: Picus viridis (assembly GCA_033816785.1). Classification (NCBI taxonomy): domain Eukaryota; kingdom Metazoa; phylum Chordata; class Aves; order Piciformes; family Picidae; genus Picus; species Picus viridis. The sequence goes on from CM066606.1 coordinate 48,988,992, forward strand.
TTTAAAAGTATATGTCTTTTCAGGGAAGATTGTGTTGTTACAGTGTTTTTGGTCTGACTTCCTTGTGAGACTTAGTGACTTGTTAAGAAATGCTTTGTGAAACAAAAGAGATGGCCGGGAGTGAGAGGCTTTTTAACCTTTTAGAAGCTCACGGTGCCCGCCCGTCTGTACAGGTACTTGACTGGGCCCGTGAAAACTGGAATAATTTCCAGAGTGTGGCTGATCGCATTGTGGTCCTGCAGAAAGATGCAAGAGCCAAAGCCGGAAAAGGCAAAGCTTTTGTTTGTGCGGTTTTAGGTGCCTGTTTAGCCGCTTCAGTGAAGGAGAAAGAGGTATGGCATGAGCAAGAGAATAAAACTATTTCGTCTTTGCAGGACTTAGTTTCGTCGCTGCAAAGCCATGTTGCCACTTTGAAGGACGTAGTGGCAGATCTTAAAATTCAATTGGAAAAGGAGAGGAGGCAAAATTCGTATGTGGACTTCAAACAGGGTGTGAATTACCTGGAGTCTGCCCCTATGTACCCTCGGGCAGAATTGACAACAGCTAAGGAAGTTGCTGTGCATGTCAGACCTCTCATTAAAACTGAAATTTTATATGAGGATGGGGAAACTCCCCCACTATCACAACTAAAGATGCACCTTTCTCCTACACTGTGCTGGCCAAAATTCGTAAAGAATTTGCACGCGCTGCTGGGGAATCTGAGGTGGAATATGTATGGCGAGTTTCAAAAACGGGAGGTGATCAGATTATGCTAACAGAGGCTGAAGCTATGGGCTATTGGGGTAATAATGTGTTTCTAACCACGAAAAACAGAAGTGGACCCTGGAGCCTTACTCAGCGAGCTGCCTACTGGGCAGGGGGGTTTGATCCAAAGGAGAGAGGGGAACCTGTAGTTCTGCAGGGAGCGATGAATCAGATAATGGAGAATGTGCAAAAGGCTGCATGCCTGCAAATGATATATGAAAGAGAACTAAAACATCATTTTGAATCCCCCTTTCTCTCCTGGTGGATGCAAACAGAATGACTCCTTTGATCAGGGGTCTCCCTGACTTGCTTAAAATAAGAGGTATCCAGCTCCAAAAAGAAATAGCTGATACCCCACTTTCTTCCAGGATGCAAGCTGCTCTAAGGGAATGTATAACACCCGGAGGGAGCCAGCCTGATTTGAAGCCATGGACATGGGAAGAAGTGGGAAGGGAGTTACTAGACTATGCCAGGCAGTATAGTATACCTGAGGAAATTAAAAACCCTCAAACTAGAGGCTTGAGACATGTAAAAATGATTCACCCACCAAGCCCCCAGGGCCAGTTGCGCCGTATTCCTAGTAGGCACCTGGATAGGGGCAGGGAACACTTGAATACCCGGCAATATTGGTGGGGGATGGGTCAGAAGAAAGGTATTCCAAAAGAAGTGGTTGATGGGGTATCCACGAGGCAATTAGAAATCATTGTGAAATGCTGGCCTGAGACTAAAAAGAGGGCTGAGGCCACTGCTCCCCTCTTGGTGGGACCATTTGGTGAGGCGAGAGGTATGCCCCCTAGGGCAACTAAGGGCTTCACTTCTCAGTGGTGAGTGGGGGGTGAAGCGTGATTCAGGAGATCACCAAAAAGATTGTACATGGTTTGGGAAAAAGCTTTTGTTTGTGTTTAGCTTGGCTTTGAGAGAACCTGAAACAATCAACGGTACTTACAGGCCCATTCAAAGCAATTAAGCCAACCTTTTCAGGGATATCAACCTGGAGGGTGGCTCAGAGAACCTCTGTGTGGGGAACCTGGAAATACCAGTTTTGTATGTTTTGAGGTTGTGTTTCCTATTTAAGTTCTAATGCTGAAGATTGCCTGATGTATTGTCAGAAGGACTTGTCTTGTCACAATATAGAAGACGTCTCAAGTTTTGCATCACAGAAGACATCTCTTCAAGGACTGTACTTTCCATAGCCCCGCAGTTGCATTCAGATCTGGAAGGAAGCTCTCACTTCAATTCCAAACTGAAGGACTGACGGGGTGGGGGGGGTATGGGTCTGTTCTTCTGGCTTCCAGGAGGAACAAGGATGCTTTCAACTTGTGTAATTATCTGTTTTAATTTTGTCCTATTTTGTTAGTATTGTTACTCTTTCAACTTGTGTAAGTCCCTGTCGTATACAGTGATTCAACATGTAGTGTCTAATATGCAATTTGTGTCTAATGATGGTGTACAACAGATTTGTGCCATTAGCCAATCAAAACTTATGTCTATTGTAAAAATGGTTTAAAACTTCTTTCCTTTCCTTTCTTTTCTTTCTTTCTTGCTTTTATCTTTGATTGACGGGGTGGTGTGAGAGACTAAAGCTTATCTCTCCTGGTGACTCAACAAAGATAAAATCACTTGCTGTTTGTCCAGACAATAGCTGATGTGCATTGGGCAGAGCCACTGGAAGGACTCTTGGAAGGTGCAAAGATAACATTGCTCATGGGACTGCAGCTGGCCTACAACAATGGTCCAAGGGCCCAGCATTCACACCTTCAGGACAAGATCATTTCCAGCCATCAGATACCCCAGGAAAGGACAATGGTTCCTGATATGTAAAGAGTGCGTGGGGAGCTAGATGGAGCAGGAGGAGGCGGAGGCCTTCCCCCTCCATCCAGTGGCTGCCCAAACTCACCTGAGTACACAGAAAGATTTCCTGGGGAATGATACCTGGACCTAAAGATGATTTCCCAGAACGATATCCTGGGGAACAACACCTGGACACTTGCCTAAGGGCTAAAAAACTGTATAAAAGACTGGAGCAACTGCTGGCTTTAAGAGGAGAAAATTGGAGAAGCAAGATGCAGAAGAAAGCAGACGGCAGCACACGCTGGAAACATCCTGGGGCCAACACAATGGATCTTGGACTCTCCGTGCCCTAAGTTCCTCCTGCTGCAACTCATGGAGCTGAAGAAGCTGCCCAGAGGACCTCATCCCTTCTACAGCCAAATCCTCAGCACCCTTCCTCTACAGACCCAACACCTCCTGCAGCACCGTTTCTCTACAGACCCAACATCTCCTGCAGCACCTTTCCTCCACAGACTCAAACTGTCTTGGGGGTGAGGGGTGTGGTAATATAATTCTTTCCCTCTTCTCCCTTTCTTCTCTCTCTTCCTATTCTCTCTCTCTCCCCTTCTGATCCCTCCACTTTATTTATGTCCATCCACTGTAGTTATGTAATAAATAGTCTAGCTGTTGATATTTTGGCTTTGTTTGTGCCTCTAATTTCACAGCACGGGAATATTCATTAAAAACCTCAATCTCTTTCCCTCTCCGGATCGAGACATAGGGGGAATGGAATGAAGTTGGAAATAGGGAGATTCAGGCTAGATGTCAGGAGGAAGTTCTTCCCCATGAGAGTGGTGAAGCCCTGGAATGGGTTGTCCAGGAAGGTGGTTGAGGCCCTGTCCCTGGAGGTGTTTAAGACTAGGCTGGACGAGGCTCTGGCCAGCCTGATCTAGTGTGAGGTGTCCCTGCCCATGGCAGGGGGGTTGGAACTAGATGATCCTTGTGGTCCCTTCCAACCCTGACTGATTCTATGATTCTATGACATGGAGGGGAATATTGTAACAAAAGATGAGGAAAAGGCAGAGGCACTCAAAGCCTTCTTTGCCTCAGTTTTCAATAGCAGGATAGGTTGTCTTCCAGACACTGGCCTCCTGAGCTGGCAGATGGAGTCAGGGAGCAGTATAGTCCCCTTTGTAACCCAAGAGGAAGCAGTAAGAGACCTGGTCAGCCTCTTGGACCCCCACAAGTCAATGGGACTGGATAGGATCCATCCTTGGGTATAATGAGGGAACTGGCAGATGAGCTCACCAAGCTCAGATTTAAGAGGGGCAGGTCCTGCCTGGCCAACCTTATCTCCTTTTATGACCAGGTGACCCGCCTCGTGAATGTGGGGAAGGCTGTGGATGTAGTCTACCTGGACTTCAGCAAGGCCTCTGACACTGCCCCCCATAGCAAACTCCTGGGTGTACTAATATGGGTGTAGGTGCTCAATCATCCTAAAGGCACTACAAACACAGTTCCAGGCCAAGATATTACCAGGCAAAGTTGTTTAATACATTATAGAGCAAGATTATAGACTCTTGTAGAAAGTATATGTGTCACATCTTAATTGGTTATTTTCTACTCATGTGCACATAATAGGTTAAAATAACAAAACAAGGTTTCAACACATCTAACCAAATTATGCCATGTCTTTCTCTTCAGTTGCAAGATGCTTACATTGCTTTCTAAGTCAGAGATTAAACATGGCCTTCTCTAAATCAAGCAAGGGCAAATCTTCCCCTACATTTCCCTCTTTCTTTCTCTCAATTACTGATAAGGTGTGCATTCCTAGCTCAAAGGCAAAGCATGGCTGTTCCAAAGATATCAGAAAACAACCCTTTTCCTAAACTTGGGCATGGAGGCAGCCCATGGCATGGACAGGAGCATTCTGTGCTGGGTTAGAAACTGGCTGGAGGGCCGGGCCCAGAGAGTGGTGGTGAATGGTGCCACCTCCAGTTGGCAGCCAGTCACTAGTGGTGTCTCCCAGGGACCAGTGCTGGGCCCCATCCTGTTTAATATCTCTACTGATGATATGGATGAGAGGATTTAATCCATCATCAGTAAGTTTGCAGATCAAACCAGGTTGGGAGCAGGTGTTCATCTGTTAGAGGATAGATGGGCAGAATCCAACAACATGAGATTTAACACATTTATATGCAGGGTTCTACACACTGGCCACAACCACCCCATGCAGTGCTACAGGCTGGGGTCAGAGTGGCTGGAAGCAGCCAAACAGAGAGGGACCTGGGGGTACTGGTTGATAGTAGGATAAACATGAGACAGCAGTGTTGACAGGGCTTTAAACTAGCTTCGAAGGGGAAGGGGATGAAACCAGTCCCCTCAGGCAGGAGTCTGGGGGTGATAAGCTAGAGCCAGAGGTGAAACCAGAAGCCCAGCTGAAGTGCATGTACACTAATGCACAAAGCATGAGTAACAAACAAGAGGAGCTAGAAGCCTTGCTGCAGCAGGAAAGTTATGATGTAGTTGCCATGACAGAGACATGGTGGGATGACTCACATGACTGGAGGGGTGCAATTGACAGCTACAGGCTCTTCAGGAGAGACAGGCAAGGAAAAAGGGGTGGAGGGGTGGCCCTGTACATCAGGAAGGCACCAGATGCCATTGAGATTGAGATCAGGGATGATCAGGTTGAGTGCATGTGGGTGAGAATTAGAGGGAAGACCAGCAGGGCAGACATCCTGGTTGGAGTCTGTTATAGACCACCCAACCAGGAGGATGATCTTGATGAAGCATTCTGTAAGCAGCTTAAGGCTGCCTCAAGATCGCCTGACCTTGTTCTCATGGGTGACTTCAACCTGCCTGATATCTGCTGGGATCTCAACACAGCAGAGAGGAGGCAACCTAAGAGGTTCTTAGAGTGCATGGAGGACAGCTTCTTATCCCAGGTGCTGCATGAGCCTACCAGGAGTAAGGCTATGCTTGACCTCCTCTTCACTAACAGGGAAGGGCTGGTGGGTGATGTGGTGGTCGGAGGGTGTTTAGGCGCCAGTGACCACGAGATAGTTGAGTTTTCGGTATTCATCCAAGCCAAAAGGGGCAGCAAGAAGACCTCCACTCTGGACTTCAGGAGGGCCGGCTTCAGGTTACTTGGGGAACTAACTCAGAATGTTCCTTGGGAAACAGCCCTTAAAAATAAAGGGGTCCAGGAGAGCTGGACCTACTTCAAGGAAGAACTCTTGAAGGTGCAGGAACAGGCTGTGCCAATGTGCTGGAAGATGAGCCGCTGGGGCAGACAGCCAGCCTGGATGGGTAATGAACATCTAAAACAGCTAAGGGAAAAAAAGCGGGTGTATCATCTTTGGAAGAAAGGGGCGGCAACCTATGGAATGCTTAGGGATGTTGCTAGGACATGCAGGAAGAATATTAGGGAGGCAAAAGCCCATTTAGAACTTAGACTGGCCTCTGCTGTGAAGGACAACAAAAAGTCCTTCTATAAATATAATAATAGAGAGAAGGAAGGGCAAGGACAACCTCCACTCCTTGGTTGACACGGAGGGGAACGTTGTAACAAAGGATGAGGAAAAGACAGAGGTACTTAACACCTTCTTTGCCTCAATTTTTACTAGCAGGGCAGAACATCTTCCAGACAGCTGGCTTGCAGAGCTGGCAGAAGGAGCCAGAGAGCTGCATAGTTTCCCGCTGCTCCAGGAGGAAGTTAGAGATCTTACCAGCCACTTGGACCCCCACAAGGCCATGGGACCAGATGGGATCCATCCTAGGGTGCTGAGGGAGCTGGCAGATGAGCTCTCCAAGCTGCTCTCCATCATTTTTCAGCAGTCCTGGCTCACTGGAGAGGTCCCAGAAGACTGGAAGCTGGCCAACGTGGTGCCCATCCATAAGAAGGGCCGGTTGGATGAGCCAGGGAATTACAGGCTTGTCAGCCTGACCTCAGTGCCAGGCAAGATTATGGCACAGGTCATCTTGAGTGCAATCACACAGCACTTACAGGATGGCCAGGGGCTCAGGCCTAGCCAGCATGGATTTAGGAAGGGCAGGTCCTGCCTGACAAACGTGATCAGGTGACCCGCCTGGTGGATGTGGGGAGGCCTGTGGATGTGCTCTACCTGGACCTCAGCAAGGCCTTTGACACCGTCCCCCACAGCAAACTGCTGGCCAAGCTGGCAGCCCATGGCTTGGACAGGATCACACTGCATTGGTTAGGAAGTGGCTGGAGGGCCGAGCCCAGAGAGTGGTGGTGAATGGTGCCACATCCAGCTGGCTGCCAGTCACTAGTGGTGTGCCCCAAGGATCAGTGCTGGGCCCCATGCTCTTTAACATCTTTATTGATGATCTGGACGAGGGCATTGAATACATCATCAGTAAATTTGCGGACGACACCAAGCTGGGGGCAGGAGTTGATTTGCTGGAGGGCAGAGAGGCTTTGCAGAGGGACCTCAACAGGCTGGACAGATGGGCAGAGTCCAATGGCATGAGATTTAACACATCCAAGTGCCGGGTTCTGCACATTGGCCACAGCAACCCCAGGCATTGCTACAGGCTGGGGTCAGAGTGGCTGAAGAATGGCCAGGCAGAGAGAGACCTGGGGGTGCTGGTTGATGGGAGGCTGAACATGAGGCTGCAGTGTGCCAAGGCAGCCAAGAAGGCCAATGGCATCCTGGCCTGCATCAGGAACAGTGTGGCCGGCAGGAGCAGGGAGGTCATTCTCCCCCTGTACACTGCACTGGTTAGGCTGCACCTTGAGTCCTGTGTCCAGTTCTGGGCCCCTCAGTTTAGGAAGCATGTTGACTTTCTGTAATGTGTCCAGAGAAGGGCAACAAAGTTGGTGAGGCGTTAGGAACACAAGCCGTATGAGGAAAGGTTGAGGGATCTGGGGTTGCTTAGCCTGGAGAAGAGGAGACAGAGGGGTGACCGTATTGCTCTCTACAACTACCTGAAGGGCGGTTGTAGCCAGGCAGAGGTTGGTCTCTTCTCCCAGGCAGCAGGCTCCAGAACAACAGGACACAGTCTCAGGCTGCACTAGGGCAGGTTTAGGCTGGCTGTTAGGAAGAAGCTCTATATGGAGAGAGTGATTTCCCATTGGAATGGGCTACCTGTGGAGGTGGTGGACTCTCCTTCATTGGAGGTGTTCAGGAGGAGGCTTGATGGTGTGCTTGGTTGCATGGTTTAGTTTTTTAGGTGGGTTGGATTGGTTGATGGGTTGGACGCGATGATCTTGAAGGTCTCTTCCAACCTGGTGTGTTGTATTTTATTGTATTGTACTGTATTGTATTGTATTTTATTGTATTGTATTGTATTGTGTGCCCAGGTGGCCAAGAGTGCCAATGGCATACTGGCCTGTATCAGGAATAGTGTGGCCAGTAGGAGCAGGAAAGTCATTGTGCCCCTGGACTCAGCACTGGTTAGGCCACACCTTGAGTCCTGTGTCCAGTTCTGGGCCCCTCAGTTTAGGAAAGATGTTGACTTGCTGGAATATGTCCAGAGAAGGGCAACAAAGCTGGTGAGCAGTTTGGAGCACAAGCCCTATAAGGAGAGGCTGAGGGAGCTGGGGTTGATTAGCCTGGAGAAGAGGAGGCTCAGGGGAGACCTTATTGCCATCTACCTGAAAGGAGCTTGTAGCCAGGTGGGGGTTGGTCTCTTCTCCCCAGCAGCCTGTGACAGAATAAGAGGACACAGTCTCAAGCTGTGCCAGGGGAGGTTTAGGTTGGATGTTAAGAAGAAATTCCTCACAGAAAGAGTGATTTGCCTTTGGAATGGGCTGCCCAGGGAGGTAGTGGCGTCACCGTCCCTGGAAGTATTTAAAATAAGACTTGATGAGGCACTTAGTGCTATGGCTTATTTGATTAGATGGTGTTGAGCAATAGATTGCACTTGATGATCTGGAACTTCTTTTCCAACCTGGTTAATTTTGTAATTCTGTCAACAGAGGAGAATTTCACTTTACCCATAATGCATCGCACCAAGTATGATCTCTTGTGGCGCAGGGATTATTGTCCCTTTGTTTATATTTACCTATCTACCATACTGCAAATTTTTGGAATAGACAAGTCCTCAGATAATGCAGTTTGTACTTTGAAGCACCTGAACAGAGAAGGAAGAAAATTAACTCCATGTGCTTGCAAGAAGAAATGGTAAATGAGGATAAGGAGGTTTCCTGATTACAAAAAGAATTTGGTTTGGAAAATAAGGGCAATCAAAGATCTCATCATGCTGAATTCTAATAAAAAGTGGCTCTAAATGCATGGTAATGCTGCATTCATATTTATTTTCAGCAGGAGAAAGTAAAAGGATGAAAAGCATTTGCTAGATGCTAGTTATAGTTCTCATTGCATTTCTGATAGGACCAATATGATGAGCTGTCTGAGAAGTATCTTTCAACAAATCCAAGGTATTCTGTTTTGTGATGAAAGAGAGAGATTATACTCTTACAGTGAATCAAGAGAGGCTTTTCTTAATTACTTTTTCTCACTTTGCAGGAGGGAAAGAACTTGTATATTCATCAGGCACAAAATATAGAAAAGTCCTTAGAGGACTTAGAAGATACTGGAAACAAGGAGTAAGTCCAACCATTGTTATTGTTTGCATTACTCTTTAAAGTAATGCATTACTCTTTAGAGTTATGCAATTCAGAAACTAAACTCTTGCTTTTGACAATTGTTTTATCAACCTGTGAGAAGATAACTCATTTGACTTTGTTTCATACAGACTCACTTGATAAGAAACAGCTATTAACTATTTCTACATTAATCATTTGCATTTCTACTAATTTTTTAAAATAAACCTTTGGTATACCTTTTAATGCTGCTGGGACAAAGTCCTGTGATATACAGAATTCTCTCTTTCTCTTCTGTCATTCAACCAGATCTTTCTTTTCTCTTATTTTGTGATCTGCTATCATGAACAAGGCAGGAAGTTTCCAGTGTCAGTGAACCTTTAATGTGGAGCAATTTAATTTTGGTCCCATTATTCACTGTAAATAAAGCAAAGAATAATGGTATCTCAACTGCCAAGAGGAAAGGGCTAGATAAAAGAATATTTAAAACACTCAGGTATATTGAAATAAACTCAAGAATGCAAGTTTAAACTCACAGGACTAAAAATGATCTCTTAAGCTGATAGAATAACCAGACAGTCACTCAGAGATATTTTAGGGAATGAATGAGAAGACTAGGAAAATGCAAATCTAATTCTTTAAGAACATATAAAACTTAGATAATTGAGTGGAATACCTGGAAAATAAGAATAAGCCTTTAGAAGGTAAATGAAACAAGCAACACTGAGATGGGTTATACCAGAAGTAGGTTTAATTTAAAATAAAAAGGCAATTTTCTTACACAAGATTCTGAAAGATTCTGAAAAGACCTTGGAGTGTTTAGCCTGGAGAAGAAAAGGTTCAGGAGGGTGATGAGAGCAGAGCCAGACTCTTCTCTGTGGTGCAAGAGTCACATGAATTTCTGTTTAAATAGGAGAAGACACTTTTTCACTGAAGAGGTGCTCAAATACTGGCACAGGTTGCCAAGAGACATTGTGTAGTCTCTGTCCTTGGGTGCATGCAAATTCAGCTGGACATAGCCCTCCACAACCTGATGTGAGTTCTGAGCAAGGGTGGGACTGGGCAATCTCCACAGGCACTGGCCACTGTCAGCCACATCATGGTCCTGTGACCTGATAGAATAACAGGTTTCGTGAGTTTTAGTAAAGTTTCTTTAGAAATAACAAGAAGTTATTTCTTGTGATGTTTTCATAAACCAATTAAAGCAACAGGAATATAGTGAAAATCTTTAACATGATCAAAAATCATCTTTGGAAGAAAGGGGAGGCAACCTACAGAATGTTTAGGGATGTTGCTAGGTTGTGCAGGAAGAAAATTAGGGAGGCAAAAGCCCATTTAGAACTTAGACTGGCCTCTGCTGTGAAGGACAACAAAAAGTCCTTCTATAAATACATCAATAGCAAGAAGAAGGGCAAGGACAACCTCCACTCCTTGGTTGACACGGAGGGGAACGTTGTAACAAAGAATGAGGAAAAGGCAGAGGTACTTAACACCTTCTTTGCCTCAGTCTTCACTAGCAGGGCAGAACGTCTTCCAGACAGCTGGCCTGCAGAGCTGGCAGAAGGAGCCAGAGAGCTGCATAGTTTCCCATTGCTCCAAGAGGAAGTTAGAGATCTACTGAGCCGCTTGGACCTCCACAAGGCCATGGGACCGGATGGGATCCATCCTAGGGTGCTGAGATTGCTGACAGATGAGCTGTCCAAGCCACTTTCCATCATTTTTCAGCAGTCCTGGCTCACTGGAGAGGTCCCAGAAGACTGGAAGCTGGCTAACGTGGTGCCCATCCATAAGAAGGGCTGGTTGGATGAGCCAGGGAATTATAGGCCTGTCAGCCTGACCTCAGTGCCAGGCAAGATTATGGAACGGGTCATCTCGAGTGCGATCACACAGCACTTACAGGATGACCAGGGGCTCAGGCCTAGCCAGCATGGATTTAGGAGGGGCAGGTCCTGCCTGACCAACCTGATCTCCTTCTATGATCAGGTGACCTGCCTGGTGGATGTGGGGAGGCCGGTGGATGTGCTCTACCTGGACCTCAGCAAGGCCTTTGATACCGTTCCCCACAGCAAACTCCTGGCCAAGCTGTGAGCCCGTGGCTTGGACAGGATCACACTGCGTTGGGTTAGGAACTGGCTGGAGGGCCGAGCCCAGAGAGTAATGGTGAATGGCACCACATCCAGCTGGCGGCCTGTCACTAGTGGTGTGCCCCAAGGATCAGTGCTGGGCCCCATGCTCTTCAACATCTTTATTGATGATCTGGATGAGGGCATTGAGTCCATCATCAGTAAATTTGCAGGTGACACCAAACTGGGGGCAGCAGTTGATTTGCTGGAGGGCAGAGAGGCTTTGCAGAGGGACCTCGACAGGCTGGACAGATGGGCAGAGTCCAATGGCATGAGATTTAACACATCCAAGTGCCGGATTCTGCACATTGGCCACAACAACCCCAGGCAGCGCTACAGGCTGGGGTCAGAGTGGCTGGAGAGTGGCCAGGCAGAGAGGGACCTGGGGGTACTGGTTGATTGTAGGCTGAACATGAGCCTGCAGTGTGCCCAGGCAGCCAAGAAGGCCAATGGCATCCTGGCTTGCATCAGGAACAGTGTGGCCAGCAGGAGCAGGGAGGTCATTCTGCCCCTGTACACTGCACTGGTTAGGCCACACCTTGAGTCCTGTGTCCAGTTCTGGGCCCCTCAGTTTAGGAAGGATGTTGTCTTGCTGGAACGTGTCCAGAGAAGGGCAACAAAGCTGGTGAGGGGTTTGGAACACAAGCCCTATGAGGAAAGGCTGAGGGAGCTGGGGTTGCTTAGCCTGGAGAAGAGGAGACTGAGGGGTGACCTTATTGCTCTCTACAACTACCTGAAGGGAGGTTGTAGCCAGGCAGAGGTTGGCCTCTTCTCCCAGGCAGCCAGCACCAGAACAAGAGGACACAGTCTCAGGCTGCGCCAGGGCAGCTTTAGGCTGGATGTTAGGAAGAAGTTCTACACGGAGAGAGTGATTGCCCATTGGAATCGGCTACCCGTGGAGGTGGTGGAGTCACCTTCACTGGAGGTGTTCAGGAGAAGACTTGATGGGGTGCTTGGCTGTATGGTCTAGTTGTTGGGTGGGTTGGATTGCTTGATGGGTTGGACGCGATGATCTTGAAGGTCTCTTCCAACCTGGTGTATTGTATTATTATTATTATTATTGTATTATTGTATTAAAATGCAGTACATCCAATGAAAAGTCATTACTGTTCTGTGAAGCATTGGATAGATTATTTAATAAGATTCTGTGGAGGCTTAGCTGGGGCCTGCACTTACTCCCTACCTCATAAAAGAGCTGACTATAAAGGGATGTTCTTATTTCATATGAAAATGTATCAACATAGAATCTAAATATATTTGCATGTAGTGTATTATATGTAAATACACTCATATTCCATATTCAAAAGGAAAACAAGCAAGGCTGAAGGGCTAGAATTGCAGTTCTAAAAGATGTTGACAGATTAGAGAAAAACCATTAAACTAAGATCTAATTCATGAGAAGTTTTTGGTAGTCCCTTAGAAAAGAGCAACCTGGCTAGGAAGAAATTCTTCAGAAAAGAAACTAATAGATTGTACAGAACTGTTAGATGAACCCTAGTTAGAAAAGACCTGCTCTTAGGTAATATAAGCATTAAACTGGAAAGTATAAATAGGACAACATAAAGCAAGACAAATTAAGTTTTCCACTGTGCTCTGAATTAGTAGTACTTAGTCTAAAACATTACAACCACTGGGTTTCAAGGAAAAAAATAAATCCTTCTCAAATTAATTTCCATGATCCTTTGATTAACAGGGTCACTGTGATTATTTACTTTCTTTTGTAATGCAAATACAGAATGTGTGGACTCACCAGTGTGGATTTAGTATTCAGGTAATTCTCTCCTATAATATATTGTGATATAGATTTAATTATTTTAATATTGTCTCTAATGCTCATGTTCTAAGCCTCCGTAAGAGCAATGAATTCTGTAACATAAGACATACGTCTTTGTTTTTAGAATGTTGTTGCATGGATGGGACTTGAGCAACTTGATGTCCAATAATCATTTGTTACCAACCGGTTCTGCATGCAGCCATGATGAATTTTGTGGGAAGAAAAGGCAAAAAGTCCTTTCTGGAATGTACCAAACCATCCAATTTCTTATTTAAAATGTAAATTTATTTGTGAAAGAGTATTTATGACTCACTGAAGGGTCTGATTTTCTAGTGTTTTAAAACACAGAAGGCATTGGTCAGATGCTAGGAACACTGAAAATTCAAGGTAAAATCAAACTACTTGTATCTTTTTGCATGTTTTGTCTAAGTTGTCCCATCCTAAGATAAAAAAATAAACAGCTTCTGGTCACATGTTGATGTATACACTCCTTAAGTATTTACCAAGACTAGAGTAGAAAAGAAACAAACAAAGTTTGATAAATACAAGACACTGTTGCAAATGGTAGCATGGGAATGCTCTCTGTGATCTAAGAATTGTATTTTTACTCTTGTGTTTCTGTACAGTAAATGTGATACATTTTCATCATTTTTCTGTTAAAACAGTAATTAAAAAGAAAACTAAGTATCTAATAATCTTTTTCCCTGAAATTTTACTAAAATTTACTTCTGAACCAATTTGTTTTCCTGTTATTATAGTATCATAGTATCATAGTATCAGTCAGGGTTGGAAGGGACCACAAGGATCATCCAGTTCCAACCCCCTGCCATGGGCAGGAACACCCCACACTAGATCAGGCTGGCCAGAGACTCATCCTGCCTGGTCTTAAACACTTCCAGGGATGGGGCCTCAACCACCTCCCTGGATAACCCATTCCAGGGCTTCACCACTCTCATGGTGAAGAACTTCTTCCTCACATCCAGCCTGAATCTCCCCATTTCCAGCTTCATTCCATTCCCCCTAGTCCTATCACTGCCTGAGATCCTGAGAAATCCCTCCCCAGCCTTCTTGTAGGCCCCCTTCAGATACTGGAAGGCCACGATGAGGTCACCTCTGAGCCTTCTCCAGACTGAACAGCCCCAACTCCTTCAGTCGGTCCTCATAGGAGAGGTGCTCCAGCCCTCTGATCATCCTCCTGGTTATCCTGTTATCTCCTTCAACATCCTTGACCTAACAATTCTGAAACTGACACAGACCACTCCAAGAAGAATGAGCTACTCACTGTTGAAATGGAAAGAGGAGGACAGCATTAAGCTGAACAGTACAATCATTGGAACATGTGGATACACTCTGTGTTCCTATACACTCCACATGGCGCTGCCCAATAGTGAACCTAATCTAATCCTGATGAGATGGTTTTATGTTGGCAAATTAAAATCCTCAGATTTTCCTGCAGTGAAACTTAAATATCATTGGGTACTCAGGTGACAATTCAAATAAAAATGGAGCTTTCTCCAAAGCTTTGGACTTGCCTACAGCTTCCTGGCTTTCCAGTCTTAAAGTTTTCTTATTATTATGTCAAATCTCCTTGAGTAGTCTTCTAATTCATGTAAAAAACAAAATTTACACAAGAAAAGTGTATATAAGTCCTACAGTTAGAAATGCCCAGTAAAAAAATTTGGAGTCCTCAGAGTTTAGGGTCTTACAATCACCTAACTCACATTCCTCTATCTTGTCTAGAGCAGAGTTCATAAAGCCGCAAGTTCTGCACACAATAATTCAGCTGCAACCAGTATTTCCAGAACAGTAGGTTTCCAAGATGTAAGACAATTAATTTAGTAAGATACCAGGCAAGCCTGTGTAAATTTCAAAATTTCTGGCAGTTTAAAAGATTGCCATTCCTCTTCTCCAAGGACAGTTACTGAAGACAGTATGCCAGAAATCTTTAACTAGAGATGCTTTAAAATCAGGCAAATCCTTTCTAAGAACAAGACATGCTTGTGCACCCTAAATTCTAACAGTTAAAGAAAGAAAGAGACTTGTAAACAAGTAATTTTGAAATTTCTAAACTAATAAACTTGCTTTACTTTTTTATCTGAAGTCACTTTTTAAAGTATAGTCATATATTAACTAAATTTTACTTTCACATATTAATTGAATTGTGAAGATGTAGAGTTCTTGTAAAGACTAACAAATATAAATATAGTAATATTATTTAGTCTCATAAATAAGTAAAGAATTGCATTCACTTCTTTTTCTTCTCTGAAGACTTACTTGTGGGAATTCAAAATCCACTGATGCATTGTCAATAGAAATTAGAAATATCTAATGAAATGGTCTTTGTGAGCACAGACCAGCTGCTGAAGCCCTGAACACAGTCAGAATCAGCAAGAATGTGGAATGAAACAGCTGTGCCTTTCAGTTGTTTTACTCAGCTATCACTGTTAATATCTACAACAGAGGAAACAAGCACAGGCTCCATCTGAGTTTCTACAACAATATTGTTTGCTTGATTCTCTCTTCCTTCTCTCTGAAACTGCTCTGTGCATCACATGGAAAGAAGGGGATAGGTCTTGGCTCTATTTTATTGATTCTATTCTACACTTATCTTCCTTTCATCATTCCACAGAAATGAAGAAAATATTAATCTG
The DNA here is from genome assembly GCA_033816785.1 of Picus viridis. Lineage (NCBI taxonomy): Eukaryota > Metazoa > Chordata > Aves > Piciformes > Picidae > Picus > Picus viridis. Next base: position 49,004,628 of record CM066606.1, read on the forward strand.
GTTCCATTTTTTTTTTTTATTGTTTGGTTGTTGTTTATTTTCCTGATAGCAAGGGAAATTGGACTGTTTTGTAATATTCAATCAGACTCTGTTAATTTCTAAGTCGCACAGAGAGATGTTTTGGACTCCAGAGGCATAGTTAAAAAGTTAAAATGAGTTACCAAAAGAAGAAAGAATATTGTGTTTTGTGTTGTTTTTTTTTTAATCTAAAAATCCTATCTACATCTAAACAAACTAGAAATAAATCTTCCACAAACAATAACAGGGAATTTATACTTGTGAAACATTTGTGAAAAGCCTCTTTGTAAGGACACTAATCATTCCTGAGTGATAAAAAGAGCCATCTGAAATAAAGCTCTGAAAAGTCTGTCCACGCAATGGTCCTGAATATTAATGAGAATTACTTTATGTAGAGGACAGTGCTGAACTTCAGAAATGAAGCAAATTATTCCTCTCCATTGCTGCTGACAAATATTTCAGCCATAAGACCTGATTAAGTACTAATTGCTGCCCGGCAGTGAATACTTTCACTGGCATCTTGAAAGGAAAATGAGAATGTGTAACCAACCAAAAAATTCACTAGCTTGGCAATGATCTGTTCAGAGAATCTGATGAACATTTAGTAATACTTTTAACCATTTTCATGCTGCAGTATTTTTAAATTCTCATCATCGGAAAAAAAGATTCTCTGACAGAAAAACCTTTCTGTATCTGATTGGTTTAGAATTTCCATAGATTAAGCATCATTCCAATTTAGCCAACTGTTTTGATTATTTTGATACATGTAGCATAATAGAGTTTAAAAAATTATTAATAAGCCATTTCTTGTAATATGTATTTATTGAAAGTTCCATCACATAAGTGGTCCCAGATAACGTTCAAACTAAAAACATCAGATCTATAAAGAGTAGGTAAAATTACCTATTATAGATCATTCATCTAACAAGTGCAGTTCATAAATAATTCATTAATCTAGCCCAATTTTATAAACTTCAGTTGAGAAAGATTCATGAGTGATTATAAATAGATATTAACCATCCGTGGGCACATCCGGAACAGATTATGCAAACAAATTTTGGCTTGCTGAGTCGCTTGCATAGTGGTGCCTCCATCTGTTCCAGACATTTTTGTTGGTTACATAGAACACGGGGCTATTGTTTCTGCTTTCCCATAAGAAGATAAGAAACTGATGCAAGCCAATAAATGAAAAGAGAGAATCTATTGCAGAATAATATTTCTCCAACAGCTTTAAGGTAACTGTAGTTTCCTGAGCACTTTAGTGTGCATTTCTACAATTAACAAAACAAAGATGCCTGCATTTAAATATTATGAAAACATAAGAATGCTCGTGTAGAGACTTAGAAGTCTGAATCCACTCTACAGCACAAATAGGTACATAATCTGTCTAGCACAACAAATTACAATACAATTCCTTTTCATTATGTTCTTTCCATCCTTGGTGAAAGTGTCAAATTTCCCTGTTTACTTATCCCTTTTCTTATTGCTGTGAAGAGCAGCATGACAGTCTGTGATGTGCCATTTGATCATAATCTTGCCTTTCAGTTTAGGGAAAAGAGCATACATAGCCAAATGCACATGGCTACAATGGATACATATTTCTGTCTTTAATTTCTCAGCACAGTGTGTATATTTCTAAGCTGGTCATTCTCCGGATTCTACTGTTTTAACATTGTGGTGGTTTGAGCCTTAACTGGGACTTAAAAGTTCAGATGGGGGCAAGGCTGAGAATCCTCTTCTCCAGCAGAGAAAAAACAAGAAGGGAGGGGAGCAAATCCACCAAGAAATAATTTGGGTTTGGCTTGGAAGTAGAGGGGGAAATAATTTTTCTTTAAACAATATATAAATATATATATGTAACAATGACAGGCAGGGTTCACAAGGGTAAGGAACAAGGATGGACAGGAGAAGGAAAAGAAAAGGAAAAAACAAGAGATACAGAACCAGTCCTTTGCAAAGTGTGGAAGCAGCAGGAAAGAGAGCAATGGCTGCAATTCTCCTCCCTCTGATACCCCTGAGGGACAAGGAGGGGGGAAGTGGAACAGACCAAGACAGTTTCCCAGGGGAAAAAACATCCCCAGGAAGGGCAAAAAAACTCTCACAAGCCCTTCCCCCCCCTTTTGTGTTTTTTTTTTTCTAGGATGGGTATAGCCCATCAAAAACATACATAATTTTCAGTTTGTAATTCCTATGTTAAGTGTTCCAGGATCTCCTGTGTATACTTGACTGGTGTAACAACCCTGACCTTGACTTCCTACCTAAAACTTGGACTTCCAGAGGGTAAGACTTTATATATATTTCCCGAAATGCTAAGAGAGGGGGAAACAAAAAACCAAACTACAACAACAACAACAGCAACAACAACAAAGACAAACAAAAACCCAGAAAAAAAACCCTATCCTGTCAAAAATCTGTCAATTAGGAAAGTTTCTGTGTTGAAGAAAACAATGAGTTGCCTATCAAATACAAATATTGCAGGTGGTCACATTTATCTAACATAAACTAAAGAGCCTGTACAAAGAGATGAGTTCAGTTTTAAAATGAGTAAGCAGCTACAGAAGACTTAGTCACAAAGATTTGCCATGGATTATTATCGTAATTATTATTTCTTAAACTCATGTAGCTTCATTCATGTGTAATGACAAACACAAGTGTGAAACTCTGAAACAAAACTGAGCGCCACATACTGATGTAAAGTCTCCTTCTTTGATTGTTTTTCAGTCTTGACAAGATAGGGTTGTAACTGATTTGATCTTAGGTGGGCTACTAATTCATCTGCATAGAAAGGTTGGAGGAGGCATCTCCCCATAGTTCCTTCAGTTCCATTATGTGCTATTACTACTCATAAGAAATCCATAGCCCTCTCTTCAGCTGATCATTGCAGAAGCACTTCCAGTACATTGCAGAAGCACTTCCGGTATAAAGTACTTTCAGTATGAATGTAAACTCACGTAAAATGCTGCTGAGGGTAGTTTATACAAACCTGTTCCACTTTATTCTGAAATGGACTAGAAATTCTCATCAGTTATCCTCACAGCTGAGGATCCAACAATTTCAAACAACTGAAGGGTATTAATGAACAGCCATAGGGTAATGACATCTTAAATTGCTACATGTATTTCAAAAATTAATATATTACTGTGCCCTAAGGTTCTCCATTTCAGAAGGATAAATTAGGAGGAATTAAGAGTACTGGTTTGTAAAGACAGCTGCACTGACAAAAGTAGAAAAACAATCTAAAATTTATACTCCAGCCAATGGGAGAAACTTCCGTGGTGGATTTTCAGGCCTAATTAGCTAAATAGCCACTCCAACAAGTATATTAAATGCAAGTGGAATGACTATAAAGTTAGACATAAAGGGTTGTTCAGCAAAGAGACAGTGTATCACATTCATCAGAAAGCACAAGAAATAGCTAAATGTCAATCTGACACAGTCCAAGAATGAGATTAAAGCAGAAAAAAAGATTGTTTATGGAGAAAGCATAGCACTTTCAGTACAAAGATGTAAAATTAAGTGCAATTTAGGCAAGGTCCAAAAGCTAAAGAGTTTGCACCAGTTTCAGATAAGATAAGTAGCTGTGCTTTGAAAAAAAAAAAAAAAGTTAACTAGAAAAAAATTAAGAACTGGTAAATTATAGAGTGAAAAACTGTTTTAGATAAAAATCAATGGTGTCAAAAGACAACCTAAACATAAACAGGGTGTTTAAGAATCTGTTTTCTTCTAGGGACAGCAAAAACTACTCTATAGGATACTGCTATTTGCAGCAATATCAAGAATTCAGAAACCAAATGGAAAATGCACAAACTCCCTCCAATGTATATTTTTAAGAAAACTTAGGATTTTAGTGTGTTCTCATAGCTTCTTGTGGTTCATATATAATTTCCTGCACTTGTGTAGGTAAAACTGCACCAATCATCCCAAAAATACAGACTGATGTAAACTTCTAGCTTCAGATACTACTTATACACAGGAAGATTTCATGAGAGACACTACCTGGACACATATCTAAGGACTGAAAAACTGTATAAAAGACCTGAGCAACTACTGGCTCGAGAGAAGGAAAACACCTGGGCAATGCCTCTCTGAAGAAAAAAGAAGAAAATACAAGGAGAGAAAAGGACAGACACAGGAGAAAAGACGTCACCATGTAGCCTGGAGGCAGCAGACCAGGAAGAACCCTCTCTTCGTGGCCTAAGTTCCGCCTGCTGCAACTCACAGAGCTGAAGAGGCTGCTCAGAGAAGGACTTGGACTTTGGGATCTCTCCCTCCCCTCCTCCAGCAGAGGACAACACAGACAACTGGAAGAGGAAAGGAATTATATTACCACACCACTCACTCTCCAAGACAGAGGAAGGCTGCTGCAGCTTTGTCATGGAGGAGATGTTGTCCTTGTTGGCTGTCCTCTGAGAAGCCTCTTTAGCTCCATGAGTTGTAGCAGGCAGAACATAGGACATGGAATGAGGGTTCCTCTTGGTCTGCTTCTTCCAGGCTACATGGTGATGTCTCTGTCATTTTTCTCACCTGGTATTCTCTCTGTTTTTCTTCAGAGCAGCATTGCCCCGGGCTTTCCCTTCTCCTGTGTTTTCCTTTTCCTGTGTTTTCCTTCTCCTGTGTTTTCCTCATCCTGAGCCAGTAGTTGCTCAGATCTTTCATACAGTTTTTAGGTATAAGTCCAGGTGGTGGAGTTATATCACAGTATCACAGTATCACAGTATAACCAAGGTTGGAAGAGACCCCAAGGATCATCAAGTCCAACCTGTCCCAACAGACCTCACAACTAGACCATGGTACCAAGTGCCACGTCCAATCTCCCCTTGAACACCTCCAGGGACAGTGACTCCACCACCTCCCAGGGCAGCCCATTCCAATGACGAATAACTCGCTCAGTGAAGAACTTTTTCCTCACCTCGAGTCTAAACCTCCCCTGGTGCAGCTTGAGACTGTGTCCCCTTGTTCTGGTGCTGGTTGCCTGGGAGAAGAGACCAACCCCTTCCTGTCTACAACCACCTTTCAGGTAGTTGTAGAGGGCAATGAGGTCACCCCTGATCCTTCTCTTCTCCAGGCTAAACAATCCCAGCTCCCTCAGCCTCTCCTCATAGGGCTTGTGCTCAAGGCTTCTCACCAGCCTTGTTGCCCTTCTCTGGACACGTTCAAGTGTCTCGATGTCCTTCTTAAACTGAGGGGCCCAGAACTGGACACAGTACTCAAGGTGTGGCCTAACCAATGCAGAGTACAGGGCCACAATGACCTCCCTGCTCCTGCTGGCCACACTATTCCTAATACAGGCCAGGATGCCATTGGCCCTCTTGGCCACCTGGGCACACTGCTGGCTCATGTTTAGGCGGGTGTCAATCAGCACCCCCAGGTCCCTCTCTGTTTGGCAGCTCTCCAGCCACTCTGACCCCAGCCTGTAGCTCAGCATGGGGTTGTTGTGGCCAATGTGCAGAACCCGGCACTTGGATGTGTTAAATCTCATGCCATAGGACTCTGCCCATCTGTCCAGTTGGTTGAGGTCCCTCTGCAGAGCCTTTCTATCCTCTAACTGACTAACATCTGTTCCCAACTTGGTGTCATCTGCAAACTTGCTGATGACTGACTCAACCCCCTCATCCGTATCATCAATGAAGGTGTTAAAGAGGATGGGCCCCAGCACTGATCCCTGGGGACGCCACTGGTGACTGGCCACCAGCTGGAGGTGGCACCATTCACCACCACTCTCTGGGCTTGGCCCTCCAGCCACTTCCTAACCCAGCACAGAGTGTTGCTGTCCAAACCACGAGCTCACAGCTTGGCCAGCAGTTTACTGTGGGGGACGGTGTCAAAGGCCTTGCTGAAGTCCAGTTAGACCACATCCACAGGCCTCCCCACATCCACCAGGCGGGTCACCTGATCATAGAAGGAGATCAGGTTGGAGAGGCAGGACCTGCCCTTCCTAAATCCATGTTGGCTGGACCTGAGCCCTTGGTCATCCTTCAGGTGTGCAGTTATTGCCTCCAGGATAATATGTTACATCACTTTCCCTGGCACTGAGGTCAGGCTGACTGGCCTGAGAGTATGGATAGCAGTGGCCTCTGCCCATTATTTCAAGGCAGCTGCAGACTGGTGAGCAATCTCTATCTATATACCTTCCAGAGAGTCATTACAGTGGTGTCTGCCTAATACACATCAGCTATTGTCTGGGCAAGCAACAAAGGTGGTTTTATCTGTGTTGAGTCATATCAAGAGAGACAAGATTTAGTCTCTCACACCTCTATGAGAGGGAGGGATATGCTTGTCTAACATTTGGTGACAGTGACAATAGGATTGAGTGTCTACAGGTAAGATTCAAGGGGAAAGCTGGTAAGGCAGATACTGTGGTGGGAGCCTATTACAGACCACGCAGTCAGGATGATGAGGTAGATGAAGTAGTCTGTAAGCAGCTGGGAGAGATTTTGTGATTGTTACCTCTTCTTGTGGGGATTTCAACTTCCCAGATGTATTCTGGGAATGCAATACTGAGAATCATAGAATCACAGAATCAGTCAGGGTTGAAAGGGACCACAAGGATCATCTTGTTCCAACCCCCACGCCACGGGCAGGGACACCCTACACTAGATCAAGCCAGCCAGAGCCCCATCCAGCCTGGTCTTAAACACCTCCAGGGACGGGGCCTCAACCACCTCCCTGGATAACCCATTCCAGGGCTTCACCACTCTCATGGTGAAGAACTTCCTCCTCACATCTAGCCTGAATCTCCCCATTTCCAACTTCATTCCATTCCCCCTAGTCCTATCACTACCTGAGATCCTGAGAAGACCCTCCCCAGCCTTCCTGTAGGCCCCCTTCAGACACTGGAAGGCCACAATGAGGTCACCTCGAAGCCTTCTCTTCTCCAGACTGAACAGCCCCAACTCCTTCAGTCTGTCCTCACAGGAGAGGTGCTCCAGCCCTCTGATCATGCTCATGGCCCCTCTCTGGACATGTTCCAGCACGTCCACATCCCTCCTGTAATAGGGGCTCCAGAACTGGACACAGTACTCCAGGCTGGGCCTCACCAGAGCTGAGTAGAGGGGAAGAAGCACCTCCCTTGACCTGCTGGCCACACTTCTCCTGATGCAGCCCAGGATCTGATTGGCTTTCCAGGCTGCAAGTGCACATTGAGAGCTCCTGTTGAGCTTCTCGTCCACCAGCACCCCCAAGTCTCTCTCCTCAGGGCTGCTCTCCAGCCAGTCCCTGCCCAGCCTGGATTTGTGCCTGGGATTGCCTCGACCCAGATGCAGGACCCTGCACTTGGTCTTGTTGAAGCTCATGAGGTTGGCTTGTGCCCACCTCTCCAGCCTGTCCAGGTCCCTCTGGATGGCATCCCTTCCCTCCAGCGTGTCCGCTGCACCACACAGCTTGGTGTCATCAGCAAACTTGCTGAGGGTGCACTCGATGCTACTGTCCATGTCACCCACAAAGATGTTGAACAAGACAGGTCCCAGGACTGATCCCTGAGGGACTCCGCTTGTCACTGGCCTCCATTGGGACATGGACCCGTTGACAGCCACTCTTTGGGTGTGGCCATCAAGCCAGTTCTTTATCCATCTAGTGGTCCACCCATCAAACCCATGTGTCACCAGTTTGGAGACCAGGAGGTGGTGCGGGACAGTGTCGAAGGCTTTGCTCAAGTCCAGGTAAACGACATCAGTTGCTCGCCCCTCATCTATTAATGCTGTCACCTGCTCATAGAAGGCCACCAGGTTTGTCAGGCAGGATTTGCCCTTGGCAAAGCCATGCTGACTATTCCAAATCACCTCTTCACTGTTCTTCTGAGTCATTAGTGCCTCCAGGAGGATCTGCTCCATGATCTTTCTGGGCACAGAGGTGAGACTGACTGGCCTGTAGTTCCCCGGTTCCTCCTTCTTGCCCTTTTTGAAAATAGGAGCAATGTTTCCCCTTTTCCAGTCTGTGGGGACTTCCCCACTCTGCCATGACTTCTGGAATATAATAGAGAGGGGTTTGGCAACCTCATCTGCCAGTTTTCACAGCACCTGTGGGTATATCCTGCCGGATCCCATGGACTTGAACACTTTCAGGTTCTTCAGGTGATCACGAACCTGATCTTCACTTATGATGGGCAGTTCTTCCTCCCCGTCCCTGGCATCGTCTGCCATGACACCAGGAGTGTGGCTGGAGGCCCTTGCAGTGAAGACTGCGGTAAAGAAGTGATTGAGTACCTCAGCCTTTTCCACATCACTCGTGACTAATTCACCACTTTCCTTTCTGAGGGGGCCCACACCTTCCCTAGTCTTCTTCTGGACATTAATACGCCTATAGAAATTCTTAGTGCTCCCCTTAACCTCCCTGGCTAGATTCAATTCAAACTCTGCTCTGGCTTTCCTAACCAGGCCTCTTGCTGCTCGGGCAGCTTCCTTATATACCCCCTGTTCTATCCGTCCTTCCCTCCACTTCCTGTGGAGTTTCTTTTTAGGTGATAGTGTGTCCAGTAGCTCAGTAGCTCCTTGTTCATCCTGGCAGGCCTCCTAGCATTCTTTCCTGCTTTTCTCCTTGTAGGTATACATAGCTCCTGCACACAGAGGAGGTGGTCCTTGAATACTGACCAGCTGTCCTGGGTCCCTCTTCCCTTCAGGGCTTCATCCCATGACACTTTGGCTAGCAGATCCCTGCAGCGATCGAAGTCTGCACACCTAAAGTCTAGGGTTGTAAGCTTAGAATACATCCTCCTGATTGCCCTGAGGATACTAAATTCAACTGCTTCATGGTCACTGCAGCCAAGGCCGTCTCTGAGCCTCACATTGGTTACCAGCCCTTCCCTGTTGGTGAGAACAAGGTCCAGCGTAGCACCTTTTCTTGTTGATTCCGCTACCATTTGGAGGAGGAAGTTGTCTTCTATGCAGTCCAGGAACATCCTGGATTGCTGGTGCCTTGCTGTGTTGTCCCTCCAGCACATGTCAGGGTGGTTGAAATCCCCCATGAGGACCAGGGCTTGTGACCTGGAAGCCACTTCTATTTGCCTGTGGAGGGCCTCATCTGCTTGGTTCTGCTGGTCAGGTGGCCTGTAGGAGACCCCCACAGTAGTATCTCCTTTCCCTGTCTTGCCTTTAATTCTAACCCATAAACTCTCAACCAACTCATCATGTCTCCCCAGGTGGAGTTCTGCTGATTCCAGCTGGTTGTTGACATAGAGGGCAACACCTCCTCCTCTCCTTCCCTGCCTATCCTTCCTAAAAAGCTTATACCCGTCTATCCCTACGTTCCAGTCATGGGAGTCGTCCCACCAAGTTTCGGTGACACCCACTATGTCATGGCATCCCAACAGCACGGTGGTCCTTAACTCATCTTGTTTGTTGCCCAAGCTGAGTGCATTTGCATAGAAGCACTTCAGCTGGGCTGGCCCTGTCGTCCTCTTGTGCCAACTCCCCTTGGTTTCCACAGGGTGTCCTGGTGCATCATTCGTTGTTTGCCTCAGGGCAGCAAGCTGAGAGCCCTTACCAGCTCTCCATCCCTCTGCCTCAGGTGATCTGCCCCTCTGTTTGTCACAGGCCAGCAGGAGAGGCTTTGCAGAGGGACCTCAACAGGCTGGACAGATGGGCAGAATCCAATGGCATGAGATTTAACACATCCAAGTGCCAGGTTCTGCACATTGGCCACAGCAACCCCAGGCAGTGCTACAGGCTGGGGTCAGAGTGGCTGGAGAGCAGCCAGGCAGAGAGGGACCTGGGGGTACTGGTTGATGGGAGGCTGAACATGAGCCTGCAGTGTGCCCAGGCAGCCAAGAAGGCAAATGGCATCCTGGCCTGCATCAGGAACAGTGTGGCCAGCAGGAGCAGGGAGGTCATTCTGCCCCTGTACACTGCACTGGTTAGGCCACACCTTGAGTCCTGTGTCCAGTTCTGGGCCCCTCAGTTTAGGAAGGATGTTGACTTACTGGAGCGTGTCCAGAGAAGGGCAACGAAGTTGGTGAGGGGTTTGGAACACAACCCCTATGAGGAAAGGCTGAGGGAGCTGGGGTTGCTTAGCCTGGAGAAGAGGAGACTGAGGGGTGACCGTATTGCTCTCTACAACTACCTGAAGGGAGGTTGTAGCCAGGCAGAGGTTAGTCTCTTCTCCCAGGCAGCCAGCACCAGAACAAGAGGACACAGTCTCATGCTGTGCCAGGGCAGGTTTAGACTGGACTTTAGGAGGAAGTTCTATACAGAGAGAGTGATTTCCCATTGGAATGGGTTGCCTGGGGAGGTGGTGGAGTCCCCGTCATTGGAGGTGTTCAGAAGGAGTTGATGGGGTGCTTGGTGACATGACGTAGTTGTTTGATGGGTTGGACACGATGATCTTGAAGGTCTCTTCCTACCTGGTTTATTGTATTGTATTGTATATAGTCAGCAGTCAGGTGGAATAAAGATATAAAAAAAATTTTTAAAAAAAAAAAATAAATTGTAAATTACTTTTCACATTTGGTCAAGACATAATGGTCTCTACCCAGCAGAAGATCATGCTCCTGATGCCAGCTAAGATGGAAATGGCTACCCAGACAGAACATCCACAGGAAGATGCAATGATTCAGATCACTGGTTGTAGTGAAGGTCTCAGTCTCTCCTTGGTAGAGGGGAGCTGTGCCTGCTGTGAGCAGGTAGAATTTCTACTGAGCCATGCATCAGAGCTTCAAAGCAGAGTAGACAGATTTAAAGATTAAGTTGATAGGCTTTGGAACATTAGAGAAGCTGGGAATAAGATTGACTGGTGGGTCCAGGTTCTGACTGCCCTGAAGAGTCAGAAACACATATTAAATAGTACTGAAGGGCCAATGCTCCTTGCAGCCTTCCCCCTCCAGACTGTAGGCAGTAACCTAAAGGAGAGGAGGGAGTGTAGGCAAGTCCATGGTCAAGGTAGTAAACAAACTCCTGGCTTGCCCACCTCCCCCTCAGCATGGGGGAGTGGCAACAAGCTCCTGCCCAGCATGGCAGGAGTGTTTCTTCACTTATTCCCCCAGCCCCTCAGGTGCCTTTGAAGAACAGGTATGATGCCTTGCAAGTGCAGCCAATGAGAAAGATGAACCATCTGTCTTGGATGTGTTCCCAAGACTAAGGAAGCCAAGGTCTATCTTCTTTAAAAAAAAAAAAAAAAAAAAAAAAAAAAAAAGAAAAAAAAGAGATGAGTCATTGTTACAGGTGACTCCCTTCTGCTGGGAACAGAAGCCCCAATATGCAGACCTGACCCACTTCAAAGGGAAGTCTGCTGTTTCCCTGGGGCCTGGGTCAAGGATGTGGTAAGAAGGCTTCCTACCCTAGTACAGCCCACAGATTACTACCCATTATTAACCTTCCAGATAGGTAATGACGACCTTAAAAGAAGGAAGCTGAGGACTATCAAAAGATATTTCAGGACCTTGGGTCAACTTATCATGGGAATTGCAGGAACCAGCACAGAAAAACTGAGGAGGACTCACCAGATCAATTTTTGGCTTTGAGCCTGGTGCCTCCAACAGGACTTTGGGTTTTTTGACCATGGGTCACCTCACATGATGCCAGATCTGCTGGCAGATGGGTGCATGTCTCTCAAAGGGGAGAAGGTTTATATTGCAGGGGTCAACTGGGCTCATTAATCAAGTTTTAAACTAGATTCAAAGTGGGGAAGGGGAGAAACCATGCTCACTGGGAACAAGCCTGGGCTGCTTGAGAGGTGGTGTTCTAGCTCCACTGTTACTTCCGGGATAATGAGCCATGTGTTAGGGAAGACATAAGAGCCAACAAGGAAACATTAGCACATGCAGGGCTCACTGGTAGGTTGGTGGCCATGGAGGTGGCCTGGAGTGGTCAGACAGCAGGACTGAATACTAATGGATTAAATCCCTCTCTATAATGCTTATATACCAATGTACGAAGCATGGGCAATAAGCAGGAGGAGCTGGACATCTGTGTTAGGCTGCATAACTATGATGTATTTGGAACCACTGAAACATGGTGGGACAGCTCCCATGACTGGAGTGTTGTCATGGAGGGCTACTGTTCAGGAAAAATAGACCAACAAGGCAAGGTGGTGGCGTTGCTCTCTACATGCAAGAGCAGCTAGAATGGGTTGAGTTCCACCTAGGGGGAGTTAGAACAGGTGGAAAGCTTGTGGATGTTATGAAGAGGTTATTAAATTTATGAATATGAAATATGAATTATGAAACTATTAATTTTATTAATTATCAAATTATTAATAACCAATGAATCAACAACTTATATACCTGTTCTAGTGCACATTTGTGAAATACATTCCATAAATGGCTTAGTATTATGATTAGAACTTAATTAAACTATCTACAGACTATTTCTATGTTTTATATAATGAAGGGTGCCGTTCTGCCGCTTGGCCACTAGATGGCGACTCGGCGGAACGCGGGCGGCTTCTGGCTATATACAGCAATATTACAATCTTTCTGTGCATCAGCGATTACTCTGCTACACGTGGATACTTTGAACTGAGTGCTAGTGGATGGAAAGCACGTGGAAGATACTCTGTAGCTGTTGTTTGTAGCAAGGTGGGGGTCCGGCTGACTTCTGCCGCTGGACCGGTTCCTAGTCGAATTGGGCGTAAGTGTTGGGTACTGTCTCCTCTCTCCGCAGGGGTGGAGAGGAAATGCTGGAACCTGGGCTTAGCTCGGAAGCAGGTTCCCTTCAGGACTCAGTCGGTTCCCTCCAGACAATAGGGATAGGTCCTGGTTGGGTTCGGCCCATGGGGTTGGCCCTGGGAGTCAGCTCACACGGCAGGGTGGGGCAACGGTTGCCAGTAGGCAGGCTCACAGGTTCCCGGTCAGACGATAGCTATGGGGTTGGCCCCGGGGCAACGGGTCTCAGGCCTGAGGCAAACAGCCTCAGAGAGACAATGCGGCTGCGCCAAGCTGCGGCTTCTCCGCTACTGGGCTTAAAGGAACAACGGGATGCTCGGAATAGTCCCGGGAGCTAGGTATATGCAGACTCGGTCTCTATCAAGTCCCTTCTCCCCGACAACTGGACAGATCTTACCCTCGGGGGCTGATCCAGTCCTCCAGTAGCACGATGGGCTCTCCCGGTTGGTACGACTGGCTGTGACAACACTGGCTTCTTGGGCTCAGCAAAAGTCCTCCTTCTGGGCTGATCCTCATGATCAGAGTGCTTCTCACGATGCACAGGCTTCGGTATGCGTGCATGGATGATAGAAGCTAACAATAACAAGCTCAATGGCAGAGGCTGTGGCTCGAGAGCTGCTCTCCAAGCAGATGAGGCTCTGCACAGGCAAATAGAAGCGGCTTCCAGGTCACAAGCCCTGGTCCTCATGGGGGATTTCAACCACCCTGACATCTGTTGGAGGGACAACACAGCAAGGCACCAGCAATCCAGGATGTTCCTGGACTGCATAGATGACAACTTCCTCCTCCAAATGGTAGAGGAACCAACAAGACAAGGTGCTACGCTGGACCTTGTTCTCACCAACAGGGAAGGGCTGGTAACCAATGTGAGGCTCAGAGATGGCCTTGGCTGCAGCGACCATGAAGCAGTTGAATTTAATCTCCTCAGGGCAATCAGGAGGATGTATTCTAAGCTTACGACCCTAGACTTTAGGCGTGCAGACTTCGATCGCTGCAGGGATCTGCTAGCCAAAGTGTCATGGGATGAAGCCCTGAAGGGAAGAGGGACCCAGGACAGCTGGTCAGTATTCAAGGACCACCTCCTCTGTGTGCAGGAGCTATGTATACCTACAAGGAGAAAAGCAGGAAAGAATGCTAGGAGGCCTGCCAGGATGAACAAGGAGCTACTGAGCTACTGGACACACTATCACCTAAAAAGAAACTCCACAGGAAGTGGAGGGAAGGACGGATAGAACAGGGGGTATATAAGGAAGCTGCCCGAGCAGCAAGAGGCCTGGTTAGGAAAGCCAGAGCAGAGTTTGAATTGAATCTAGCCAGGGAGGTTAAGGGGAGCACTAAGAATTTCTATAGGCGTATTAATGTCCAGAAGAAGACTAGGGAAGGTGTGGGCCCCCTCAGAAAGGAAAGTGGTGAATTAGTCACGAGTGATGTGGAAAAGGCTGAGGTACTCAATCACTTCTTTACCGCAGTCTTCACTGCAAGGGCCTCCAGCCACACTCCTGGTGTCATGGCAGACGATGCCAGGGACGGGGAGGAAGAACTGCCCATCATAAGTGAAGCACAGGTTCGTGATCACCTGAAGAACCTGAAAGTGTTCAAGTCCATGGGACCCGACGGGATATACCCACGGGTGCTGAGAGAACTGGCAGATGAGGTTGCCAAACCCGTCTCTATTATATTCCAGAAGTCATGGCAGAGTGGGGAAGTCCCCACAGACTGGAAAAGGGGAAACATTACTCCTATTTTCAAAAAGGGCAAGAAGGAGGAACTGGGGAACTACAGGCCAGTCAGTCTCACCTCTGTGCCCGGAAAGATCATGGAGCAGATCCTCCTGGAGGCACTAATGACTCAGAAGAACAGTGAAGAGGTGATTTGGAATAGTCAGCATGGCTTTGCCAAGGGCAAATCCTGCCTGACAAACCTGGTGGCCTTCTATGAGCAGGTGACAGCATTAATAGATGAGGGGTGAGCAACTGATGTCGTTTACCTGGACTTGAGCAAAGCCTTCGACACTGTCCCGCACCACCTCCTGGTCTCCAAGCTGGCGACACATGGGTTTGATGGATGGACCACTAGATGGATAAAGAACTGGCTTGATGGCCACACCCAAAGTGTTGCTGTCAACGGGTCCATGTCCCAGTGAAGGCCAGTGACAAGCGGAGTCCCTCAGGGATCAGTCCTGGGACCTGTCTTGTTCAACATCTTTGTGGGTGCCATGGACAGTGGCATCGAGTGCACCCTCAGCAAGTTTGCTGATGACACCAAGTTATGTGGTGCAGCGGACATGCTGGAGGGAAGGGATGCCATCCAGAGGGACATTGACAGGCTGGAGAGGTGGGCACAAGCCAACCTCATGAGCTTCAACAAGACCAAGTGCAGGGTCCTGCATCTGGGTCGAGGCAATCCCAGGCACAAATCCAGGCTGGGCAGTGACTGGCTGGAGAGCAGCCCTGAGGAGAGAGACTTGGGGGTGCTGGTGGACGAGAAGCTCAACAGGAGCTCTCAATGTGCACTTGCAGCCTGGAAAGCCAATCAGATCCTGGGCTGCATCAGGAGAAGTGTGACCAGCAGGTCAAGGGAGGTGCTTCTTCCCCTCTACTCAGCTCTGGTGAGGCCCGGCTGGAGTACTGCGTCCAGTTCTGGAGCCCCTATTACAGGAGGGATGTGGACGTGCTGGAACATGTCCAGAGAAAGGCCATGCGGATGATCAGAGGGCTGGAGCGCCTCTCCTATGAGGACAGACTGAAGGAGTTGGGGCTGTTCAGTCTGGAGAAGAGAAGGCTTCGAGGTGACCTCATTGTGGCCTTCCAGTATCTGAAGGGGGCCTACAGGAAGGCTGGGGAGGGACTTCTCAGGATCTCAGGTAGTGATAGGACTAGGGGGAACGGAATGAAGCTGGAAATGGGGAGATTCAGGCTAGATGTGAGGAAGAAGTTCTTCACCATGAGAGTGGTGAAGCCCTGGAATGGGTTATCCAGGGAGGTGGTTGAGGCCCCATCCCTGGAGGTGTTTAAGACCAGGCTGGACGAGGCTCTGGCCAGCGTGATCTAGTGTAGGGTGTCCCTGCCCATGGCAGGGGTTGGAACTAGATGATCCTTGTGGTCCCTTCCAACCCTGACTGATTCTATGATTCTATGATTCTATGATTCTATGATTCTCTCGAGCAAGTACAGAGACAAAGTGAAAGAGGGAGCAACTTGTTTACCAACAGGGGTAATACTTATAGATTCTTTGAGGCTGGGTTTGACCATTGGGCACTCTCATAGACAACTGGCTTCAGCCTATAGAAAGCATGAAGCTGGAATTATGCCCATACTTGGTAATTAAAGAGGGGAAACCTGTCCACATGCTGGGACCAGATCTAGTATCTGGGCAGAATGTGCCTTCACCACAGTGGGTAAGAATTAAGAGATGTGGAAAGGTAGGTGAAACTGTCATGGGGGTCTACTATACACCACCAAATCAAGCAGAAGATGCTGATGAGGGCTTCTACAGTCAACTGTAAGCAGCCTCTAATAAACACTCCTTGGCACTCCTGGGTGACTTCAATCATGCTGGCATTAGCTGGAAGACCCACACAGATAGGCACAGACAGACCAAAAGGCTCTTGAGCATGTTGATGCTAACAAGTAGTGGAGGGACCAGCAAGGGGAGGCACACTGCTGGACCTCATATTAACTAATAAAGAAGGACGGGTTGGGGACATGAAGGTGGGAACAGCTTTGTTGACGGCAACCATGACATGGTAGAGCTCAGTGTTGTAGAAGGTAGAAGTAGGGCAGTAAGTAGGATTACAACCCTGGACTTTTGCAGGGCTAACTTTGTACTCCTCTGAGATATACTTTCAGGAATCCCATGGGCTAAGACTCTGGAGGGTAAAGGAGCCCAAGAAAGTTGGACAAATTTTAAATGCCACTTTCTCCAAGCCTAAGATAGCTGTGTTCCCATGAGTGAAAAATGGGTTACGCATGCCAGGAGACCTGCATGGATGAGCAAGGAACTCCTGAAGGAAATCTCATGGAAGTAAGATACTTACAGTCCATGGAAGACAGGACTTGTCACATGGGAGAACTACAGAGTAGTTGCTAAGGCATGTAGGAAGGCAACAAGGAAGGTCAAAGCCTTCTTGGAACTAAAACTAGCAAAGGAAGTGAAAGAGAACAAGAAGGGTTTCTTCAAATATATCATCAGGAAAAGGAAGAATAGGGAAGGTGTGGCTCCACTGCTGAATGAGGAGGCAGCCCTAATAACTGAAGATGCAGAGAAGGCAGAGTTGCTGAATGCCTTCTTTACTTCAGTCTTTACTCGTAAGACTGAACTCTCCTATGAAAACCAGACCCTGGATAAAGGAGAAGATGACTTGAGGAGGGAGGACATTCAACTAGACAATGAAGACTGGACTAGGGATCAGTTACATAAACTGAATATTCACAAGTCCATGGGCCCTGGTGAGATGCACCCAAGGGTGTTGAGAGAGCTGGCTGATGTTGTTGCTCTACTACTCTCAATTTCTGCAAAATCCTGGCAGACAGGAGAGGTGCCTGAGGACTGGGGGAAAGCCAATGTCACTCCAGTCTTCAAGAAGGGCAAGAAAGAGGTTGCAGAAAACTACAGACCAGTGAGCCTCACCCCCATCCCTGGAAAAATAATGGAGTAAATCATTCTGGTAGTCATCTCTAGGCCCTTGGAAGAGAAGATGATCAGGAGCAGTCAGCATGGATATACCAAGGGGAAATCATGTTTGACTAATGTGATAGCCTTCTATGATGCTGTAACAGCATGGGTAGATGCAGAGAGACCAGTGGATGTAGTCTACCTTGACCTAAGTATGGCTTTTGACATTGCCTCCCTTACCATCCTTGTGAGCAAGCTCAGGAAGTGTGGGATAGAAGAACAGACAGTGAGATGGATTAGGAACTGGTTACAAAATAGAGTCTAAAGACTAGTGGTCAGTGGTGCCAAGTCCAGCTGGAGACCTGTAACTAGTGGAGTTACCCAGGGATCAGTTCTGGGTCTGGTCCTGTTCAACTTCTTCATCAATGACATTGATGAGATGACAGAGTGTATGCTCAGGAAGTTTGCTGATGACACCAAACTGAGAGGCTTGGCTGAAACACCTGAAGGTTGTGCAGCTATTCAGCAAGACTCTCAGCTTTTCAGGAGAGACAGGTGAGGGAGAAGAGGAGGAGGGGTGGCCCTGTATATTAGGGAATCACTAGATGCTGCAGAACTTGAGGTTGCAGATGAAAGGGTTGAGTGCCTGTGGGTTAAGACCAGAGGGAGGCCTAACAAAACTGACATCCTGATTGGAGTCTGCTATAGACTATCCAACCAGGAGGAGAAGGCAGATGAAATATTCTATAGGCAACTGGAGGCTGCCTCAAGATCATCAGATCTTGTCCTTCTGGGTGACTTTAACCTGCCAGACATCTTCTGGGAACTTAATTCAGCAGAGAGGAGACAGTGCAGAAGATTCTTAGAGCATATGAAGGACAGCTTCTTGATGCAGCTCTTAAGTGAACCTACCAGGGGTCAGGCTCTGCTTGACCTGTTGTTCTCAAATAGAGAAGTGGTGGTAGACGATGTGATAGAAGGAGGCTGTCTAGGGTGCAGCAATCACGAGATAGTGCAGGGAAATAGGGAGGAACCCTCACTTAGGACTTCCGGAGGGCAGACTTCAGTTTGTTCAAACAACTTGTTTGGAAAGTACCCTGGCCCGGCCTGGATGGGCGAGCAGCTCCTGGAGGAACTAAGGGAAAAAAAGAGGCTGTATCACCTTTAGAAATGGGGGGAGGCAACTCAAGATACATTTAAGGATGTTGTTAGAACATGTAGGGGGAAAATTAGAGAGGCAAAAGCCCAGTAACAACTTAAGCTGGCCACCTCTGTGAAGGATATTAAAAAGCATTTTTATAAATATATTACTGATAAAAAGAGAGGCAAGAAGAACCTCCACTCATTATTGGACCTGGAGGGCAAAACTGTAACTAAAGATGAGGAAAAGGCTGAGGTTCTAAATACCTTCTTTGCCTCCATTTTCAACAGTAAGGCAGGAGAACTCCAGGATAACTGGCCTCCTGAACTGGTAGATGGGGTCAGGGAGCAGTGTAGTACTTCTGAAATCCATGAGGAATTAGTTTGGGACTTGCTGAGCCACTTGGACACTCACAAGTCCATGCGACTGGATGGGATCCATCCTAGGGTGCTGAGAGAGCTGGCAGATGAGCTGGCCAAGCCACTCTCCATCATTTACCACCAGTCCTGGCTCACTGGCGAGGTTCCAGATGACTGGAAACTGGCCAATGTGATGCCCATCCATAAGAAGGGCCAGATGGAGGAACTTAGAAACTCCAGACCTGTGAGCATGACCTCAGTGCCAGGGAAAATTATGGAACAGGTCATCTTGAGTGTGATCACACAGCACTTACAGGATGGCCAAGGGCTCAGGCATAGCCAGCATGGATTTAGGAAGGGCAGGTCCTGCCTGACCAACCTGATCTCCTTCTATGATCAGGTGACCCGCCTGGTGGATGTAGGGAAGTCTGTGGATGTGGTCTACCTGGACTTCAGCAAGGTCTTTGATACCATCCCCCACAACAAACTCCTGGCCAAGCTGTCACCCCGTGGCTTGGACAGGAGCACTCTGTGCTGGGTTAGGAACTGTCTGGAGGGCCGAGCCCAGAGAGTGGTGGTGAATGGTGCCACATCCAGCTGGCAGCCAGGCACTAGTGGTGTCCCCCAGGGATCAGTGGTAGGCCCCATCCTGTTCAATATCTGTATTGATGATCTGGGCGAGGGCATTGAGTCCATCATCAGTAAATTTTCAGAAGACACCAAGCTGGGGGCAGTAATTGATCTGCTGGAGGGTAGGAGAGCTCTGCAGAGGGACCTTGACAGTTTAGACAGATGGGCAGAATCCAACATGATAGCATTCCACAAGTCCAAGTGCCGGGTGCTGCACTTTGGTCAAAACAATCCAATGCAGTGCTACAGGCTGGGGTTGGAGTCGCTGGAGAGCAGCCAAACAGGGTACTGATTGACAGCTGGCTGAACATGAGCCAGCAGTGTGTGCAGATGACCAAGAAGGCCAGTGATGTCCTGGACTTTATCAGGAACAGTGTAGCCAGCAGGAGCAGGGAGGTTATTGTGCCCTTGTACTCAGCACTGGTCAGGCCACACCTTGAGTCCTGTAACCAGTTCTGGGCCCCTCAATTTAAGAAGCACATCTAGACACTTGAACATGTCGTGAATAAGGTTGCCCCTGAGAAGAGGAGACTCAGTGGCGACCTTATTGCTCTCTACAACTACCTGAAGGGAGGTTGTGGACAGGTGGAGGTTGGTCTCTTCTCCCAGGCAGCCAGCACCAGAACAAGAGGACACAGTCTCAAGCTGCGCCAGGGCAGGTTTAGACTGGATGTTAGGAAGAAGTTCTATACAGAGAGTGATTGCCCATTGGAATGGGCTGCCCAGGGAGGTGGTGGAGTCACCTTCATTGGAGGTGTTCAGGAGGAGACTTGATGGTGTGCTTGGTTCCATGGTCTAGTTGTTTAGGTGGGTTGGATTGGCTGATAGGTTGGACGTGATGATCTTGAAGGTCTCTTCCAACCTGGTTTATTGTATTGTATTGTATTGTGTCCAGAGAAGGTCAACAAGGCTGGTGAGAGGCCTTGAGTACCAGCCCTATGAGGAGAGGCTGAGGGAGCTGGGATTGTTTAGCCTGGAGAAGAGGAGGCTCAGGGAGACCTTATTTCTGCCTACAACTACCTGAAGGGTGGTTGTAGCCAGGAGGGAGTTGGTCTCTTCTCCCAGGCAACCAGTATCAGAATGAGAGGACACAGTCTCAAGCTGTGCCCAGGGAATTTTAAACTTGAGGTGAAGAGAAAGTTCTTCACAGAGAGAGTTGTTAGCCATTGGAATGGGCTGCCCAGGGAGGTGGTGGAGTCACCATTCCTGGAGGTGTTCAAGAGGGGATTGGACATGGCACTTGGTGCCATGGTCTAGTAGTCATGAGGTCTGTGGTGACAGGTTGGACTTGATGATCTTTGAGGTCTTTTCCAACCTTATTGATTCTATGATTCTATGATTCTAAGACCTAGACAGACTGGAGAGCTGGGCAGAGAGGAACCTAATGAGGTTCAACAATGATAAGTGCAGTCCTGCAGCTTGGAGGAATAACAAACTGCACCAGTACAGATTAGGAGGTGACCTGCTGGAGAGCATCCCTGTAGAGAAGGACCTGGGAGTCTTGGTGGACAACAAGTTATCCATGGGACAGCAATGTGGCCTTGTAGCCAAAAGGGCCAATGGAATCCTGGAGTACATTAAGAGGAGTGTGTCCAGCAGATCGAGGGAGGTTCTCCTCCCCCTGTACTCTGCCCTGGTGAGACCTCACCTGGAATATTGGATCTAGTTTTAGGCTCCCTAGTTCAAAAGCGACAGGGATCTGCTGGATAGAGTCCAACAGAGAGCTACCAGGATGCTTAAGGGACATGTGCCACATGTGCCCTATGAGGGGAGGCTGAGCCCTGGGGCTGTATAGTCTGGAGAAGAGGAGACTGAGAGGAGATTTAATAAATGTTTGCAAATATCTGAGGGCTGGGTGTCAAGAAGGAGGAGACAGGCCCTTCTCCATTACACCCTCTGATAGGACAAGTGGTAATGGGTATAAATTACAGCACAGGAGATTGCACCTCACCATGAAGGGGAACTTCTTCACTGTGAGGGTCACAGAGCACTGGAACAGGCTACCCAGAGAGGTTGTGGAGTCTTTTTCTCTGGAGACTTTCAAGACCCATCTGCATGTGTTCCTGTATGACCTATGCTAGTTTCTATGGTCCTGCGCTGGCAGGGAGGTTGGACTTGATGATCTTCAAAGGTCCTTTCGAATCCCCAACATCCTATGATCCTATGAACCCATGAAAAAGCCCACCCATTTGCAACATTAGAGACTGTAACACAAATATTTAAAAATAGCAAAGCACATCTCAATATTATTTTCAAAGTGGTTTAATACTATTCTAAGAATGAGAAAAATTACCTATGTCATACAGTGTAATTATAGAAGCATTCCCATGCAAATGAAGATTTCAACAGCCTGTAGAATAATTATTAAAATGTTTGGACTGATGGGCTAAATGTACATTGTAAGACTTCTTATTTTATAAGTATTTTGATAAATGTTTGATACAAAAATATTTGTGTATCATAGAATTACAGCTCCATTACCACCATGTTATAGAATAGAATAGAATAGAATAGAATAGAATAGAATAGAATAGAATAGAATAGAATAGAATAGAATAGAATGGAATAGAATAGAATAGAATAGAATAGAATAGAATATACCAGGTTGGAAAAGACCTTCAAGATCATCATGTCCAACATATCATCCAACCCACCTATTCCACTAAACCACACAACCAAGCACCCCATCAAGTCTCCTCCTAAACACCTCCAATGATGGTGACTCCACCATGTCCCCGGACAGCCCATTCCAATGGGGAATCACTCTCTCTGTGCAGAATTTCTTCCTAACCTCCGGCCTAAACCTCCCCTAGCACAGCTTGATACCGTGTCCTCTTGTTCTGGTGCTGGTTGCATGGGAGAAGAGACCAGCCCCCACCTGGCTACAACCTCCCTACAGATAGTTGTAGAGAGCAAGGTCTCCCCTGGGCCTCCTCTTCTCCAGGCTAAGCAACCCCAGCTCCCTCAGTCTCTCCTCATAGGGCTTGTGTTCCAAACCCCTCACCAACTTCGTTGCCATTCTCTGGACATGTTCCAACAAGTTAATATCTTTCCTAAACCGAGGGTACAGGAACTGGACACAGGACTCAAGGTGTGGCCTAACCAGTGCAGTGTATATGGGCACAATGACCTCCCTGCTCCTGCTGGCCACACTGTTCCTGATGCAGGCCAGCATGCCATTGGCCCTCTTGGCTGCCTGGGCACACTGCAGGCTCATGTTCAGCCTACAATCAACCCGTACACCTAGGTCCTTCTCTGCCTAGCCACTCTCCAGCCACTCTGACCCCAGCCTGTAGCACTGCCTGGGGTTGTTGTGGCCAATGTGCAGAACCCGGCACTTGGATGTGATAAATTCTGTGGGATTCTGCTCATCTCTCCAGCCTGTCGAGGTCCCTCTGCAAAGCCTCTCTGCCCTCCAGCAGATCAACTCCTGCCCCCAGCTTGGTGTTGTCCACAAATTTACTGATGATGGACTCAATGCCCTCATCCACATGATCAATGAAGATGTTGAAGAGCATGGGGCCCAGCACTGATCCTTGGGGCACACCACTAGTGACTGGCTATCAGCTGGATGTGGCACCATTCACCACCACTCTCTGGGCTCGGCCCTCCAGCCACTTCCTAACCCAACGCAGTGTGTTCCTGTCCAAGCCACGGGCTCATAGCTAGGCCAGCAGTTTGCTCTGGGAACAGTGTCAAAGGCCTTGCTAATTCCAGGTAGACTACATCCACAGCCTTCCCCACATCCACCAGGAGGGTCACCTGATCCTAGAAGGAGATCACGTTTGTCAGGCAGGACCTGCCCTTCCTAAATCCATGCTGGCTGGGCCTGATCCCTTGGCCATCCTGTAAGTGCTGTGTGATTGCACTCAAGATGACATGTTCCATAATCTTGCCTGGCACTGAGGTCAGGCTGATAGGCCTAGAATTCCCTGGCTCATCCAACTGGCCCTTCTTGTGGATGGACACTACACTGGCCAGCTTCCAGTCTTCTGGGACCTCTCCAGTGAGCCAGGACTGCTGAAAAATGACGGAGAGCATCTTGTCCAGCTCATCTGCCAGCTCTCTCAGCACCCTAGGATGGATCCCATCTGGTTCCATGGACTTGTGGGGATCCAAGCATCTGAGAAGATCTCTAACCACTTCCTCCTGGAACACAAGGAAACTATACTGGTCCCTGCCTCCATCTGCCAGCTCTGGAGGCCAGCTGTCTGGAAACATTCTGTCCTGCTATTAAAATTTGAGGCAAAGGAGGTGTTAAGTACCTCTGCCTTTTCCTCATCTTTTGTTGCTACAATCCCCTCCATGTCCACCAAGGAGTGGAGGTTGTCATTGCCCTTCTGTGAGAGACTAAAAGCTTGTCTCTCCTGGTGTGACTCAACAAAGATAAAATCACTTGCTGCTTGCCCAGCCAATAGCTGATGTGTGTTGGGCAGAGCCACTGGAAGGATTCTTGGAAGGTGCAAAGATAACATTGCTCACTGGACCACAGCTGGCCTCACAAAAATGAACTGAGGCCACCTTTGGAAATATTCATAAGACAAGATAATCTCCACCCATCAAGCACCCTGGAAAGGGAGGATGGTGAGACAATGGATTCACCACCTGTTTCCTGATGTGTAATGGGTGTGTGGGCTGGTAGATGGAGAAGGAGGAGGTGGAGGCCCCCACCACCTCCATCCAGACCCCTGCCCAAACACAAGGAATACACAGAAAGTTTTCCTGGGGAACGATACCTGGATACTTACCTAAGGATGATTTCCTGGCCCCTGATTTCCTGAGGGACAATACTTGGACACATAGCTAAGCACTAAAAAAATGTATAAAAGACTTGAGCAACTACTGGCTTAGCAGAAGAAAAACGGAGAAACAAAAACACAGATGAAGGAAAACACAGGAGAAGGAAAATGCCGCTGAGAAAGAAAGCATGAGAGAAGGAAAAGCCCAGGACAATACTTCTCCAAAGAAAAGAGGCCATTGAGCCTAGAAGAAGCAGACTGAACCCTCTCTCTGTGTCCTAAGTTCCGCCTGCTGCAACTCATGGAGCTGAAGAAGCTGCTCAGGCGACCACATCTCTTCTTCTACAGCCAATGCTTCAGCACCGTTTCTCTACAGACCCAATATCTCCTGCAGCACCTTTCCTCCACAGACTCAAACTGTCTTGGGGGGGTGAGGGGTGTGGTAATATAACTCCTCTTCTCTCTCTCCTTATTTTCTCTCTCTCCCCTTCTGATCCATCCACTTTATTTGTGTAATAAATAGTCTAGCTGTTGATATTTTGGCCTTGTTTGTGCCTCTCATTTCACAACACAGGAATATTTGAAAGAACTGAGTCTCTTTCCCTCTCTGGACCGAGACAATTTCCTCTTGTTATTAATATATTTGTAGAAGGATTTTTGGTTGTACTTCACAGCAGAGGCCAGTCTAAGCTGTAAATGGGCTTTTGCCTCCCTAATTTTCTTCTTGCATGTCCTAGCAACATCCCTAAACATTCCATGGGTTGCCTCCCCTTTTTTCCAAAGATAATACACCCTCTTTTTTTCCCTTTGTTCTATTAAAAGTTCATTACCCATCCAGGCTGGCCGTCTGCCCCAGCGGCTCATCTTCTGGCACACTGGCACAGCCTGTTCCTGCACCTTCCAGAGTTCTTCCTTGAAGTAGGTCCAGCTCTCCTGGACCCCTTTATTTTTAAGGGCTGTTTCCCAAGGAACCTTCTGAGTTAGTTCCTTGAGTAACCTGAAGTCTGCCCTCCAGAAGTCCAGAGTGGAGGTTTTCTTGCTGCCCCTCTTAGCTTGACTGAGTACTGAAAATTCAATTATTTCATGGTGACTGGCCTCTAAACACCCTCCGACCACCACATCACCCACCAGCCCTTCCCTATTGGTGAAGAGGAGGTCAAGCATAGCCTTACCCCGGTAGGCTCGCGCAACATCTGGGATAAGAATCTGTCCACCATGCACTCTAAGAACTTCTTGGATTGCCTTCTCTCTGCTATGTTGTGATCCCAGCAGATATCAGACAGGTTGAAGTCACCCATGAGAACAAGGTCAGGCAATCTTGAGACAGCCTTAAGCTGCCTATAGAATGCTTCATCAACATCTTCCTCCTGGTTGGGTGGTCTATAACAGATTCCAACCAGGATGTCTGCCCTGCCGATCTTCCCTCTAATTCTCACCCACACGCACTCAACCCGATCATCCCTCATCTCTAGCTCAATGGCATCAAGTGCCTCCCTGATGTACAGGGCCACCCCTCCACCCCTTCTTCCTTGCCTGTCTCTCCTGAAGAGCCTGTAGCCGTCAATTGCAGCAATCCAGTCATGTGAGTCATCCCACCACGTCTCTGTGATGGCAACTACATCATAACTTTCCTATCTTTATGAAGACTAAAAATTTGTATTAAAATATGTTAGAAATGCAGACAAGTGAGTAGCCCTTTGACTAGGACCTGGTATAGGATTATCCAAACTGAACAGAACACTGAAAACTACAGGATTTGACCTAAGAAAATTCTGAACTTGACAGGTAGCAATGTGAGAAGTGAAAAAAAAAGTTAGACAGTGCCATGGAGGATAGCAAGATCTCACAAGAAAAAGGAAAAGATATGCATATAAGTTATACTAATTATAAGAGTGGTACTGCCTGGGTTTACGTATTAGAAAGTCCTGAGCATGGTCACTGTAGCTGGAGGAGGACAGTAAACAAAAGTTACTTCTCTGATGATACGTTGTCAATCAATCCACTTCTGTATTCAGGAGGATCAGAGTAGTGGTGGTCAGGGTGCTTTTCCTGGCCAGTAGGGGAGCATGCAAAAAGACTGATTAAGCATTCTGTTATAACCATGCTGATTCCATTTTCAGCTCTTGTGCCATCAGAAATTCTCTTTCACCCATAGCAGAACAACTGCTTTCTAGTTCTCAAGTAGGAAAGCCCAAACAAGTTGTGTCAGAGGTAAGTTAGCATAACCATTATAAGCATAAGTTAAATAGCAGTAACAGTAAGAAGCCAAAGCCAAATGTTTACACAATTAACCCAAAAAGTTCTTGTTCATTCAGTGATTTGCCAAAATGAAACAGGTTTCCTCCTATAAACTATATTATTCTATATTCACCTAATTTTGGTATTATTGTTAATGTTGGTATTATTGTTATTGCTGTTGTTAATAATGAATATTAAGCTTTCCTTAGAGTAGGATGACAGTCTGTCCAGCTGCACAGATACAAACTGGCATCTACCACAGCAGAGTTTTAGTGCAATTCTTACCAAAAAAACAGCTGCTTTACTGTAGAATTACATCTGGAGTAATGTAAAAAAATCACACCACTAAAAATAAGAATATCTGAAGAATTATGGTCAAATTTTTATGTACATAATCTTGTACTTTTCTACTTTAGCATTAAGAAAGTAAAACATCACAAAGGAGTGGTAAACTGTCTATACTTCTAAGGAGGTGTGTCCATCCTGGAAAAGGATAAAGTTAATGTAGGGTTTGGGCTGGGTGCTTTCTGCTGTGTTCATATGAGGGACGCTTCCTGTGTCCCAAAGGAGTCCAGCCCAGTGGGTGGACACAGGAAGCCAGGTATTTAATCCCATAATAACCTGCTCCCCTATAAGATTTCAGCGGGGGTGATGGCACTTCCTCTTTTCTTCCCTTGCCACCACCTGGTAACTGGGGGGAGATGTCTCCCGGCCTTTTGGGCCTGGCTAGGCCCAAGGCCAGAGGGATGGGCAATTTCAGATCTGGCCAGCTGAGATCAGCCTAGCAGTGGAGGAGGGGGTGAAGAAAGAGACCTGGGGGCTTTTGGGTGTACCCTCAGGTGGGGATGGGATGTTTCTGGGTGTGCTTTGAGATCTCTTTTTCCACTGTGCTTCTGGTTTTTCTGTAAACATTCACCGCTTTCCATTTAACCTTTCCATCACTTTTGCAATCCGTTTGTCTGAGTCTCATTCTTTTTGCCCATAGTGGGGAGGGGGTCTGCCTCAACCCATCACAGTTAATGTTCCTCTGCAAAAAGAGGCAACTATATTCTTTCAAGCTGTCAACATTCATGGAGGTCTGACATCCACCTCAGTTATGAGAAGCTCTGCTGAAACTGTATTACATGCTGATTGTACTGTTAATGTCCCTGTCTGGAAAAGAAAGGGTATATATAACTCAAGAGACAATATGTGACCGTTTTAGGCTGTGCCTTTAAGAAAGGGACAATTGCTGGAACACTCTGGCTGAATGTTTTGGTGAAATAATTGAAAACAAAGATAAAGTCTAAATGAATTTCATTGGTAGATTGGTAGAATGCAACTTTAAGTTTTAGTTCTGCTTGAATTTCATTTCAGTTCTGTCTGTTCCAGTCTGCCTGTCTGTATCTGTCTCTCTCTGAGCAACAACAGCTGCTGGACGGAGTTAACCTTGAACTAACAGATAAGAATAGTTCTTGCATACGCTTTGAACTAACAGATTTTCCTCCTTAATAATTACCTTTTCTCTCTCTAACCCTTTTTTGGGAAAAAAGGGAGGTAGGGGGAGAGAGGGGGCACAGTGGGGGGGGACCCTCCTGGCTGGAGGAGGGAGTTTTGTCCTGTATTACGTTCTTTGCTGTATATTTCTGTATATACTGTAAATACTGTATATTATGTATATATCCATCTGCATTTCATTCCTGCTTTTAAATACAGCTTGTTCATTTTGTTCCTCCGACTGAGTTAGCCATGGTTTCTTTGTGTGGGGGGCAGAACTTTCTCTCACCACTACACAATACCAGAGTAGAACATTGGGAAAGGACAAAAAGCACTAGGTTTGTGCTGAAAATTCAGTGTTATTTAGGGGAGAGACAAAGCAATGTACTTTTGGGAGGTGAAAGTAACCAGTATTTCAAGTTTGCATGAAAATACCTGAGGTAGGTTCCAACTTTCCACCATGCTGCTGCTTCTTGAAAGAGATGATCATGTATTTATTTAATTTCTTCTTTCTCCCCAAACACTACCCTTTAGCTTGGAAAGTTGGAGGTAGTATTATTGGAAAACATGGGCTGCATCTAACCCTAAAATATTCTTGTGCAGATCTCAAACACTGGACTGTGGCAAGAGCAACAAAAAATGAGCTATATTTATGGCTGTCATAGACAACAGCACAGATAGACTAGATAAAGAAAGGATTACCATGTCTAGGGCTTTGTGTGCATGGTAGAGTGCACAAAAAATAGAAAAAGGATGGATTCAACAAAGCTCTACCAGCTGTCCAGAAAGACAATAATCTAGTAGTACAATATTATGACAAAAGCAGTTGGAAAGTATGAAGAATTATTTGCCTCCACACCTATAATAATAATGATATTATTTAGCATTCATATAGTGCATTTCAGCTGCACAGCCAAAGCTCTTTACAAAAATAGGGACCATTATACTAATTTTGAATTTGGGAAATGAATATGTAGGTTTTAAGCCAAAATTTTAGAAGTTGGTTCATTTTGAGGGTTCTGAAAAAAGCAGTAAGGGATCCGATATTAAAAAGGCTCCAAGCATCTGCAACTTTAATCAGTATGGCTGGTTGCTGCAGGTGTTTATCAACAAGAAAATAATGTTACAAATATATCAGATTGAAGATTTTTTATCTTTGTACCCCAAATTAGTGGATGCTTTTGTGAAAGGTAGACTGGCTCACGTGGAAAAATTTACCTGTAAAACTGATTTACAAGAACAGGATTCAGATCTCTAGACTCCTCCTATACAGTGCTATAGATTGAACTACAGTGTCTTCACTAAAATTACAATAAATAAATAAACAACAACAAAAATTAACTAAAATAACAGATGCAATGGAAACTTGTGGAAAGAGTTTTGCAGGGGGGAAAGTTTTTTACCAAATGGCATCAAGAGAAAGGGATAAAGTGTGAAGCCTAAAGGAGACAGAAGGCTTAATTTACCAGAAAAGATTTAATCTACAATTTATAACAGAAAAGGTGGTAAACTGTAAGAGCACAGCAGAAGCATGGTCAGAATAACTGGGCTGAAAGACATGTATCTCTCGGGGCACAGAGATGGCAAGACTAGCAAGCTATGAAGTGCAGCTTAGCTCAGCTAAAGGATCAAATTAGTGTGACTACTTTGGTTCCAGTGTTCAAGCTAGTTTCACTGAAGTTGGATGGGTGTTGGATGAATATTACACATTCTGGCATGTAGGTATTGCTTAATGTTTACAAAAATTGCATCATAATCACCAAAGAGAAAAAGAAAAAGTGACATCTGCTGAAAAGTAATGAAGCTGAGTTCATAGAATCATAGAATCATAGAATCAGTCAGGGTTGGAAGGGACCACAAGGATCATCTAGTTCCAACCCCTGCCATGGGCAGGGACACCCTACACTAGATCACGCTGGCCAGAGCCTCGTCCAGCCTGGTCTAAAATACCTCCAGGGACGGGGCCTCAACCACCTCCCTGGATAACCCATTCCAGGCCTTCACCACTCTCATGGGGAAGAACTTCCTCCTCACATCTAGCCTGAATCTCCCCACCTCCAGCTTCATTCCATTCCCCCTAGTCCTATCACTACCTGAGATCCTGAGAAGTCCCTCCCCAGCCTTCCTGTAGGCCCCCTTCAGATACTGGACGGCCACAATGAGGTCACCTCGAAGCCTTCTCTTCTCCAGACTGAACAGCCCCAACTCCTTCAGTCTGTCCTCATAGGAGAGGTGCTCCAGCCCTCTGAGCATCCTTGTGGCCCTTCTCTGGACACGCTCCAGCACGTCCACATCCCTCCTGTAATAGGGGCTCCAGAACTGGATGCAGTACTGCAGGTGGGGTCTCACCAGAGGTTAGTAGAGGGGGAGAAGCACCTCCCTTGACCTGCTGGTCACACTTCTCCTGATGCAGCCCAGGATCTGATTGGCTTTCCAGGCTGCAAGTGCACATTGAGAGCTCCTGTTGAGCTTCTCGTCCACCAGCACCCCCAAGTCTCTCTCCTCAGGGCTGCTCTCCAGCCAGTCCCTGCCCAGCCTGGATTTGTGCCTGGGATTGCCTCGACTCAGATGCAGGACCCTGCACTTGGTCTTGTTGAACCTCATGAAGTTGGCTTGTGCCCACCTCTCCAGCCTGTCAATGTCCCTCTGGATGGCATCCCTTCCCTCCAGCGTGTCCACTGCACCACATAGCTTGGTGTCATCAGCAAACTTGCTGAGGGTGCACTCGATGCCACTGTCCATGGCACCCACAAAGATCTTGAACAAGACAAGTCCCAGGACTGATCCCTGAGGGACTCCGCTTGTCACTGGCCTCCATTGGGACATGGACCCGTTGACAGCCACTCTTTGGGTGCGGCCATCAAGCCAGTTCTTTATCCATCTAGTGGTCCACCCATCAAACCCATGTGTCACCAGTTTGGAGACCAGGAGGTGGTGCGGGACAGTGTCGAAGGCTTTGCTCAAGTCCAGGTAAATGACATCAGTTGCTCGCCCCTCATCTATTAATGCTGTCACCTGCTCATAGAAGGCCACCAGGTTTGTCAGGCAGGATTTGCCCTTGGCAAAGCCATGCTGACTGTTCCAAATCACCTCTTCACTATTCTTCTGAGTCATTAGTGCCTCCAGGAGGATCTGCTCCATGATCTTTCTGGGCACAGAGGTGAGACTGACTGGCCTGCAGTCCCCAGTTCCTCCTTCTTGCCCTTTTTGAAAATGGGAGCAATGTTTCCCCTTTTCCAGTCTGTGGGGACTTCCCCACTCTGCCATGACTTTTGGAATATAATAGAGAGGGGTTTGGCAACCTCATCTGCCAGTTCTCTCAGCACCTGTGGGTGTATCCCGTCGGGTCCCATGGACTTGAACACTTTCAGGTTCTTCAGGTGATCATGAACCTGATCTTCACTTACGATGGGCAGTTCTTCCTCCCCATCCCTGGCATCGTCTTCCATGACACCAGGAGTGTGGCTGGAGGCCCTTGTAGTGAAGACTGAGGTAAAGAAGTGATTGAGTACCTCAGCCTTTTCCACATCACTTGTGACTAATTCACCACTTTCCTTTCTGAGGGGGCCCACACCTTCCCTAGTCTTCTTCTGGACATTAACATATCTATAGAAATTCTTAGTGCTTAGTTCTCTAGTCTTCTCTTAGATTACAGATTTCCAAATATCTAAGGACGAGGGGCAAGGCGGGGGGGGAGGGAGGGGAAGTGGAAAGATGCAATCATTGAATAGAAGGCTAGTTCCCAAAAAAAATTCCAACCTTGTCCCTATAATAATAACTACTAATGCCTTTGCTATACTTTGCATCTGTTCCAGTGTGTATCTCAGCACAGAAAAACCTTCCTCTTGAGAGCAATCTCACAATACAGAAACAGCTGATCTTGTTCTTACAGCTCTCCCTCTTAATTTCTTTGCAGTCATGTCACTAAATTTCAAATTATAAGTTTACTTTATTAGTTTAGCTTTCAGTGGAGTTTAGGAATGAGTTCATAGCAAGACTTAGACTTCATACTGTAACGCATGAAAGGATAGCCCCAGAGCCAAGGCCCAGTTCTGCTTCCTTCCAACCTTAGAGTTGTTTAGCTAATAAAATTAATTTGGCTTTTTAACATTTAAAGTCAAGACAAGATGTTTCTAATTTTTTTCAGTAGTCTACAGGGGCAAAAATGGAGGGATGTCATTCATATCCTGATTTGTCTGGTTAAAAGCCAGTCTGCAGATAGTTTGGCCTGCTGCCAGTCTGAGTTGCTTAATTTCTTCTTTCCCTGAGCTCAGTATAAGATAGCTACTGTGCACCAGTGGCTGGGCCAGAAATTTTTAAAACTTCAAGCATAAAAGGAAAGTTAAGAGAGAGCAGACAGCAAACCAGACATCTTCCCACAGTTAGCACATCAGGCCTGATATTATATATAGTACCAATTATTAAAGTAATTCTTGCAGATTTATGTCTTTCGTTCTTTGCACCTAGAAACAGGCCATATTTACATCTGTTACTGCTTTTTCCAGTTACTTCTCAGCAAGAATATTGCAAACCTAATAAAACTACATGTCCACAGAACACCAAATACAACAAGAGATTAATACTGTAACACACAATCAACTACCTGATTTGCAAATCTGGACTGCAAGACACAGCATCTATGGCAAAAAAAGTTACAACATAACTATAAAGTCCTAATCTGCTATGTGTTAAGGTCTTTTCCTCAGAGCTTCAAGGTAGACATGTCTAGCCACAGTCTTCTGTGAACCTCTCAAGAGGCTGAAGTACTTCAAAACCAAAAAGTAATTATTGACTTTAATAAAAACTAGACATTTAATTTCATGAGAAAGGTTAAAGACAGAGAAGAAAAAGAGTTATTCTCTCCAGCTTAGTCAGTTCAAACTGAAGCAGGTCCTGCATAATGCATGGATTTGTCCTATCTCTCCTGCAGTCTGTCTTGTCATGCCTTGCAGCATTTGTTTTTTTCTCCAGCTCTCTGAGTTGCAGGCTCTTAGCTCTTGTCATGACTTTCTCATTTCCTTTCTGCCTGTTGCATTCAGTGTTTCCCAAAATCTAATGTTCCTGAGCGATCTATATAATTTTTCATTATAAGACTCTCCCTTTATCTTTTCATGGCCCAGTGTACTAAAGGACAATAACACAGAAGACTAGATGACAATCAAGACAAGTATTACTATAATAATAAATAATACAATAATAATACAATACACCAGGTTGGAAGAGACCTTCAAGATCATCGCGTCCAACCCATCAAGCAATCCAACCCACCCAACAACTAGACCATACAGCCAAGCACCCCATCAAGTCTTCTCCTGAACACCTCCAGTGAAGGTGACTCCACCACCTCCACGGGTAGCCGATTCCAATGGCCAATCACTCTCTCCGTGTAGAACTTCTTCCTAACATCCAGCCTAAAGCTGCCCTGGCGCAGCCTGAGACTGTGTCCTCTTGTTCTGGTGCTGGCTGCCTGGGAGAAGAGGCCAACCTCTGCCTGGCTACAACCTCCCTTCAGGTAGTTGTAGAGAGCAATAAGGTCACCCCTTAGTCTCCTCTTCTCCAGGCTAAGCAACCCCAGCTCCCTCAGCCTTTCCTCATAGGGTTTGTGTTCCAAACCCCTCACCTGCTTTGTTGCCCTTCTCTGGACACGTTCCAGCAAGTCAACATCCTTCCTAAACTGAGGGGCCCAGAACTGGACACAGGACTCAAGGTGTGGCCTAACCAGTGCAGTGTACAGGGGAGAATGACCTCCCTGCTCCTGCTGGCCACACTGTTCCTGATGCAAGCCAGGATGCCATTGGCCTTCTTGGCTGCCTGGGCACACTGCAGGCTCATGTTCAGCCTACAATCAACCAGTACCCCCAGGTTCCTCTCTGCCTGGCCACTCTCCAGCCACTCTGACCCCAGCCTGTAGCACTGCCTGGGGTTGTTGTGGCCAATGTGCAGAATCCGGCACTTGGATGTGTTAAATCTCATGCCATTGGACTCTGCCCATCTGTCCAGCCTGTCGAGGTTCCTCTGCAAAGCCTCTCTGCCCTCCAGCAAACCAACTCCTGCCCCCAGCTTGGTGTCATCTGCAAATTTACTGATGATGGACTCAATGCCCTCATCCAGATCATCAATAAAGATGTTGAAGAGCATTGGGCCCAGTACTGATCCCTGGGGCACACCACTAGTGACAGGCCGCCAGCTGGATGTGGCACCATTCACCACCACTCTCTGGGCTCGGCCCTCCAGCCAGTTCCTAACCCAACGCAGTGTGCTCCTGTCCAAGCCATGGGCTGCCAGCTTGGCCAGGAGTTTGCTGTGGGGGACGGTGTCAAAGGCCTTGCTGCGGTCCAGGTAGACCACATCCACAGGCCTCCCCACATCCACCAGGCGGGTCACCTGATCAGAGAAGGAGATCAGGTTTGTCAGGCAGGACCTGCCCCTCCTAAATCCATGCTGGCTAGGCCTGAGCCCCTGGCCATCCTGTAAGTGCTGTGTGATCGCACTCAAGATGACCTGCTCCATAATCTTGCCTGGCACTGCGGTCAGGCTGACAGGCCTATAATTCCCTGGCTCATCCAATAGGCCCTTCTTGTGGATGGGCACCACGTTAGCCAGCTTCCAGTCTTCTGGGACCTCTCCAGTGAGCCAGGACTGCTGAAAAATGATGGAAAGTGGCTTAGACAGCTCATCTGTCAGCAATCTCAGCACCCTAGGATGGATCCCATCCGGTCCCATGGCCTTGTGGGGGTCCAAGCGGCTCAGTAGATCTCTAATTTCCTCTTGGAGCAGTGGGAAACTATGCAGCTCTCTGGCTCCTTCTGCCAGCTCTGCAGGCCAGCTGTCTGGAAGACGTTCTGCCCTGCTAGTGAAGACTGAGGCAAAGAAGGTGTTAAGTGCCTCTGCCTTTTCCTCATCCTTTGTTACAACGTTCCCCTCCGTGTCAACCAAGGAGTGGAGGTTGTCCTTGCCCTTCTTCTTGCTATTGATGTATTTATAGAAGGACTTTTTGTTGTCCTTCACAGCAGAGGCCAGTCTAAGTTCTAAATGGGCTTTTGCCTCCCTAATTTTCTTCCTACACAACCTAGCAACATCCCTAAACATTCTGTAGGTTGCCTCCCCTTTCTTCCAAAGATGATACACCCTCTTTTTTTTTCCTTAGTTCTATTAAAAGTTCATTACCCATCCAGGCTGGCCGTCTGCCCCGGCGGCTCATCTTCTGGCACACTGGCACAGCCTGTTCTTGCACCTTCAATAGTTCTTCCTTGAAGTAGGTCCAGCTCTCCTGGACCCCTTTGTTTTTAAGGGCTGATTCCCAAGGAACCTTCTGAATTAGTTCCTTGAGTAGCCTGAAGTCTGCCCTCCTGAATTCCAGAGTGGAGGTCTTCTTGTTCCCCCTCTTGGCTTGGCTGCATACTGAAAACTCTATTATGTCGTGGTCACTGGTGCCTAAACACCCTCCGACCACCACATCACCCACCAGCCCTGATCCCAAAAAGACAAAGC
The DNA here is from genome assembly GCA_033816785.1 of Picus viridis. Classification (NCBI taxonomy): domain Eukaryota; kingdom Metazoa; phylum Chordata; class Aves; order Piciformes; family Picidae; genus Picus; species Picus viridis. Next base: position 49,039,926 of record CM066606.1, read on the forward strand.
ACAGAGGAAAGACGTAAGGTTTAACCATTTTAGAAACAGTCTTTACCCTTTGGCCACAAAGAGTGTGCATGAACAGGAGATGAACTGTGATTTGATTTGCTGTAGTCTGCAATACTTCCAAGACCACATCTTTACATAGCCTCTTCACAAGCAATTAAGTCTAAAACTGTCTTTGGACTTCCATGCACAGCATGTAGGCATACAGATGAACTACTGGGCTGCATTAGGTGAAGTGTGGCCAGCAGGTCAAGGGAGGTGATTCTCCCCCTCTACTAACCTCTGGTGAGAACCCACCTCCAGTTCTGGAGCCCCTATTACAAGAGGGATATGGATGTGCTGGAATGTGTCCAGAGAAGGGCCACGAGGATGAGCAGAGGCCTGGAGCACCTCTCCTATGAGGACAGACTGAAGGAGTTGGGACTGTTCAGTCTGGAGAAGAGAAGGCTCCGAGGTGACCTCATTGTGGCCGTCCAGTATCTGAAGGGGGCCTACAGGAAGGCTGGGGAGGGACTTCTCAGGATACCAGGTAGTGATAGGACTAGGGGGAACAGAATGAAGCTGGAGGTGGGGATTCAGGCTAGATGTGAGGAAGAAGTTCTTCCCCATGAGAGTGGTGAAGCCCTGGAATGGGTTGTCCAGGGAGGTGGTTGAGGCCCCATCCCTGGAGGTGTTTAAGACCAGGCTGGATGAGGCTCTGGCCAGCCTGATCTAGTGCAGGGTGATCCTGCCCATGGCAGGGGGTTGGAACTAGATGATCCTTGTGGTCCCTTCCAACCCTGACTGGTACTATGATACTAAGTCTTTGCAGCTGGGGTTCAATGGACAGTTTGCTGTTAGCTCCAGCCACAGCTGCGCCATGGTGCAGCCTCTCAAGGGAACGTGGAGATTCCAGCCAGGCATGGATGTAAGTTCAGAGTAGGCAAAATGAGACATGTCAAACAAGAATTAAGCAGAATTAGAGTCTTTAATGACAACAACTTGCTAAGATACTAAATCCTGACATAAATTATCATCCAAAAGACAACATTTGCTAAAACAGATGTCATGTAAAGCAATGTCACATTGAGTGTAATGCTACAGAAACAGAAATGACACAGTTAAATTGCAGAGACTAATCAGCCTTTGGTAGCATTAATACCTAAGGAGCTATTAATTGTGACCTGGTGCACTACATATGTGTTTTTTACTACATAATATCAATCATGTATTTTCACTTTGTGTTTCTTAAGAATTACTTATCATTTACCAAGAAGCTACCACCAATATTTATTAAATTTAATTATACAACTCATATATTTCAGGGAAAGATATCACCCATAAATATAAAACTAAATATATTTCTGAGTACAGGAAATGAAGTAATACTTATTACTAGTAATTTCTCCAAATATCTGTAAAATCTCTGGTGGAATGGTGTCTTGGTTTGAGGCTGGGCAGATCCCCTCTTGCCCCTGAAATAGATTGCAAAAGTGATGGAAAGTTTAAATGGAAAAGCAGTGTTGTACAAAAACTACAAAGCATAGTGACAAAGGTACCCAAAGCATACAGAGTCCCTTACAGCACACCCAAAGGCCCCCCAACACTTCCCTTCTCCCCACCTGAGGCTATACCCAAACCCCTCAGGGCTCTTTCTTCCCCCTCATTGCTAGGCTAGTCTCAGGCTGGCCAGATCTGAGACTGCCCCTCCCCCTTCTCCTCCTGGCATTAGGCCTAGCCAGGCCTAAGAGGCCTTGAGGTACTCCCCCACTGTTACCCGATAGGAAGCATCTCTCACAGGAGCAGAGAGGGAAGAAAGGAAGAGAGAGACTTTGCAGACAGATTTAAAGGGCACAGGATTTATGGGTAGAAACAGCGTTTCCTGTGTCCACCGTACTGGGTTGGGCACTCAGAACACCGGAGGTGTAACTTAGGTAGCAGTCCAGGAAGCACCCAGCCTAAACTGCCACAAATGGAAAAACTCGTGGGTTTCTGCTAACAATTTAACTTATTAAAGTTACACTTTTCCACTCTGCTTAGAACAGTGGATCAAACAAATATAATGTTTTCTTTACACAATAGGATCCAGGCTTCAAAAATCAAAGCAAATAACACCACAGCTGAGAATGACTATTCATATAAAGCTTGACTATGTGCAGCTGAAATCAATATGGATCTTTCAACTGCTCCACTGATTGTTTGAACAGTGAATCTTACTTTGTAGAAAGCATTGTAAGCTACTACTTAGGACAACTTGAGTAACTGTTACTGATTCAACACCAAAAATAGTAATAGCAAAAATAACAACAATAGCCTTTGATGACTTAAATGTTCTTATATAATTTCAGCTAGGGCACAATAAATCTATGATTCTATACAAACTTCTTCCTGATGTTTCTTCTGTGTGCACTTTAATCTAAGCTCACATCTGCAGTGTTATTAGAAATACTAGTTACCTGAAAGTAGGTGTTTACAAAAAAAACCCCAAAACCCCACAACAACAAAAAAAAACCCCACTGACCAAGCTGTGACACTGATATGAGAAAGAGAGAAGATGAGTAATAATCATGAGATTTCACTCAATTTCAGAAGTTTGAGTACATATGTGTACAAAATCCTACTATTCAATTTCTTTGTCAGGTAACACATTACCTTGTTATCAGAATGCACGTATTTGTGTGCCCTCTGAGCAAAACACATTTTCCATGTATCCATTATGTGATAGACATGAAAAACTTGATGGAAATAAAGGTAAAGGGAAGATTGTTCACACTACTGTAAATATTGTGATGAAAAGGATATAATCTAGAGTTTAGAAGAGTGTAAAAGATAGGAACCAGATGGAAAGCAGTGATGGGATGTAAGGCATTTTTACTTCTACATCATTGAATCAAAGGCAACCACTCAGTACCAAGTGACTGGTGAAGGTAAAATCAGAGACTCACTCTTATTTACATAATCTCAGGAATGTCTATGAAATTATCTAACATTCTGGATGTCATCGCTGGATCCCTCTTGGGAATTTCAAATGGTTGTAGTAACAGTAGAGGTCAGACAACTTTCTGGCTTCAGATAGCACTTCACACCATCACTGCAAGCATCATTCTTGTGATATATGCCCTTATACATTATTGCACATATTTCTCATTTTCATTTTTCTTTTAAGGACATGCAAAAACATTGTTCTAAGTATGCTTCTGTGCAGTTTTCATGCATCAACAGACAAGCAGCATCTGGGAAGTTGCTCTTATTCCATAAAGTAAAGGTAGTTTACACAAGAGTGAACAACAAACTTCACCAGCCTGGCAGTTCTATCTGCACAAGTTTTGAGCATGGTGACAGAACATACTGTGCATATTCAACTTCCAATTCACAAAAATACACAAATAGTTCAAAGCAAAACCATTTTTCTCATACATAACCACAAGGTAGTTTCCAAACCAAATTATTGTTTACCAGAACAATATGGCATTCTACTTTCATAATGATTGAAATGTTACACTAAGAATTCAGAAACATCTGTGCAAAAAAATACAGTGATGTCTAGCAGATGAACACACAAAACATAACCCCTGAGATCTCTGAAGCTATGATGGCAGCCAGTCCAAAATCACAGCACCCAACTTCCCCAAAGGTAAACAGCCAAAGAGTTCCTTTGACATAATATAGGAAGATTTCTGCCAATTGTTTTATTAGAACATATTTTATACAGCTTTGCTTACTCTGATTTTTGACCTCATACTGATCAATCCTATCGTATTTCTCATTAACAATATATTGAGTGGCAGAACAAATCCATCTTGTTCCATCTAATTATTCATCATGACGGCTGTGAATGAAAGATTTTCTTCTTTTCAGAAAAATGTAATTCCTATGCTAAATGAAGACCCCAAAATCTCTAGGGAAGTGCATTTTTCATCCAAAAAATATAGCCTGCAAAAATTTCACAGGATGTTGTCTATTAACTCTATTAACCCATTTATAAATCAAAGCCATTGGTCCATATGGAGCCTGAATATCTTCTCACCTCTGCACTTTTTTTTTTATCACCACACCACTACTGACATCAATGAAATCACATGGTTAAAATGAGGAGAGAATCAGATCTATGTGATCATGTATTGGTTTGATATTATTCTTCCACTAATAGTCTGACAACAATTTGAGAATGCTGAGAGTTCTACTATGAATTCAGCTACGTTGACTGTACAGTTTTGCTGTTTAAGGAAAGTAGCCACATTTTTTTTATGTATTATAAAATTACCTTTCATACCTAGATACGATGAACACTGATCATCTTACCAAACTAACTCTGGCTTCCGATGGATGTGACAGTTCAAGTAAAACATTCTGAAACTTTGTCAAAACTCTGCATCGCAGAGAACTCAGTTAATTTTGTCTGTTTTCCTTTTCCTTTTTGTTTGCAGTCACTAATAGCAAAAACTAGAAAACTAAATAGAAGACTATTTTCTGAATGTATTTGACCTGATATAGAATTGGAGAACATTTAAAGCCTTCCTAAAATCCTGATATTTAAAAAATAATTCTGTATCAGATTTCTGCCTAATTTCAACTGACATTAGAAGTGCACATAACCTTGCAAAATAATAAGAGCAAAAGAGATATTTCAACAATTGAGTGAAGCACTTTACATATCCTAAAGCAATCTGCAAATTTACTTATCTATTACAAGTCGTATTTGCCCATCATAAATGGAAAATACTTGCCAAATATGACTTCTTTCATCACTTTTACAACACAGACAAATTGACAGGGTAGTGACCTGTGCTTAACTTCCTTTTTAACCCATTTATTTCTGGAAGATTGCAATCAAGAGTATAGTGAAGATTCACTATGGGAAGTTAGTTGCTGTGGAGAAAGTATTTTGTGATTGGGATTAAAAAAAAATAAAAAAAAAAAAAAAAAGGAATGTAAATATACTAATTTGAAATGGAAATGGAAGGTAGTGTGCTTCCCAAGAGCGTTGTAACACTCCACCACAATACTACGTACTAGACTAGAGTTTCTGCAACCTCCCAGACAAAGGACTCAGTATTTTGGTACAAGCCACAGAAGGCAATGACTTAAGTCAAGACATTCATAGGTTCAGTCCCTAAGATAAAATCTAGCAGTTATTCCATTTGTGTATGTCAGTAGAAAATATCTATTAGTAAATCCTTGTGCAAATCTCAACTATGTAGTAGAATGAAGTGGATGTCACCATGCCTATCTTCTACCTAATTGCAAAAATTAAGTGTATTTTAAATTGAAAAGGTTTGTCTTCAGTCTTGGAGTTGGTAATCCACTATAGAAAGTAAATCCTAACACTTAGTGAAAATGCTTGGGACAAACACATTTCTGAGTAAGAAATGTCACTCTCATGGAAAAACTATGTGGATGTGTCCTTCACCAAACTATGTTGTTTTAAGCCAGATCACTGGGCAATGAACTCCTCCGCTGGACATGACAATACCAAAGGCAGGGGGAAAAAGCAATAAATTTCTAAAGTGTTTGTAACCAAACTTATCAGCCCACCTTTTCTACTAATTAAAGTTATTTATATCACTTAAGCAAAGACCCAAAAAGTCTGCTGAGGAGGCCTCTGCTATAATTTACATGCAGCCCAGAAACAAGAAAATTTTCAAGAAACTCAGGACACATCTGTGTAGCATAGTGAACCAAGGTGAGCTCTTTCTCTGACCCATGCCTTGATCCTCTTAGGTAATAGGAACTCAGGGGTATCAGGTGAAAGTGGCTTTGACAGCTCTGGATTGCAACAAGGGTCCTCTGCATGGTGGCCCTTGTTATATTCTCACCCATGAGAGCAAGTAAGAGTAGACCAGACAAAGAAAGGGGACTCCAGCACAAAACTCACCATCTATTTGGCCAGGGCAAAGATGACCATGATTACCTGCCATGCCCCAAGAGTAGCCACACTGCCACATCATGATGAGCAGCTACCTGAGTCACACAGCTGTCTCTGCAGTAAAAACAATCCCAAACGTAAGGTGTATATGCTTCTGTTCTGAACTAGGCTCTTCAGGAGCCAATCTCTTTCCACATACAAACCTAAAGGACACCAGCGCTCAGAGCTGGGTGCTTTATGGTACAGAAATATGAGCACTCCTCTCCTTTAAGCAATCCACATTTGTAGATGGCATCCTCTTCCTTCACTCTTCTTAAAAGAGACCTCTTGTCATGATACAATTGTGATGGGTTGAGGCAGCCCCCTCCCCACCACGGGCAGAATAAACAACTCAGACAAAACAGATTGCAAAAGTGATGGAAAGTTTAAAGGAAAAGTGGTGAATGTTTACAGAAAGCCAAAAGCAGAGTGACAAAAGAAATCCCAAACAGTCCCAAGATGATCCCATCCCCACCTGGGGGTACATCCAAGACCCCCAGGGCTCCTTCTTCCCCCCTCCCCACTGCTAGGCTAGTCTCAGCTGGCCAGATCTGAGACTGCCCATCCCCCGTGGCCTTGGGCCTATCCAGGCCCATGGCCGGGAGACAACATCTCCCCCATTACCGGGTGACGGTGAGGAAGAAAGAGGAAGTGCTGAGGCCTCACACTAGATCTTATAGTGGTGCAGAGAATTATGGTAGAAATACCCAATTTCCTGTGTCCACCCACTGGGCTGGACCTCTGGACACAGGAAGCAGGGGGCACCCAGCCCAAACTGCAACATGCCACCCCTTATTTCATACCATAATCTCTGCACCCCAAACATATCATCAAATCAGAACTCTTCCGATGACATGTCCGGCGAAGTCCATATCTTCATCTGGGCGTCCACCCAAACAGTCTCTCTCATTCAGGGTCAAGTGTCAGTCCATTCCAGTTCTTTCTTCTCTCATCTAATGGAACCACCCAGTGATGCAGAGTTCACTCTTCTGCGGTGCAAGTTCTTCATGGATCCGGTGGACATCCTGGTCACCTGGAAAAAGCCTCACAACTTCTCAACCAGCTTCTATTTCCATCTCCATTTACTCAGTGGCATATTTCCACCCCTGGGGCAAGCCAGTCAGAACAATCTGGCTCTAACTGCTTCTCCACCCCTCCAGGAAAATAGCACACTGAGCCTTCCTCAACACTGCACGGACCTATCCCAAGCCCAGTGCTGACCGCTTCCAGCCGCGGCCCGAGGCTACACAAATGCATGTCACAGTACACCACCCCCCACTGGGCGTTCACGTACCAAGCCGTGACAGCATTCAGCTACACAACTCCCCCGCCCGGAAGGGGAGGGTCTGCACCACAACCTGCTGAGAAGAAGGGAGGTGGAGCCAGGTGCTCGGCACCATTTTCAGAACTGGTCCGAAAAATAATCAGGGAAGAGACTAGGACCGGCCCCACTACAGCCCGAGCGCATGGCTGAGGCCGGGGCCGGGGCCGGCGCTCGAGGGCACGGCCAGGCCCACCGCCACCGCAGCCCGCGCGGCCGGCCAGGCGCCGCCGTCGCTACCCGAGCGCACGGCCGAGGCCACCGCCGCCGCAGCCCGAGCATACAGCAGAGGTCCGGCCGCCTCTGGCGCCGTGGTACAGAATCAAAATCGCCTCCACCCCTCGGGCATTCAAACGGCTTCTCCAGCGAAAGCCATAAACGCGTTCTCAGAGCCCTTGAGAACAGCTTTGCAGCTGGGGTCCCCGTTCGCCCTCCTGAGTTTCGGGAGCTGAGCTCACCCACTCACCACGGCTGGCTCTTTCCTGCAGCGAAAACGGGCTCGATCCTGATCTGCTCGCCGCTGCCCCTCCCCGCTTCACTCTCCGCCACTTCTACCGCCCGCAGAGAGCAAAGGGTGGAGGAAGGGCAGGTCCCACGTTCTTAAGCGGTACCCCAATTCCGATGGTCAGGAACCACCCCTGCATGGAAGAGCAGGAGAGGGCTCCGTGTCATCGGCCACGCACCAGGTGTCCCCCTGCAATCCACAAGAATTCACACAATCGCCCCAACAACAAAACTTGACCCCCAACTTCCAAAACCCAAACCGACGCGCAGAACTGAATTTAAACTCTCCGTTTTTTTTTGCAATCCGATCTGCAAAGTGGTCACAATAACAAACTCCTACTCCTGGCTGGCTCGCCAGGTTCCAGCGGGGATCTGGTTCCAGCGGGGATCTTGCTCGGGAGCACACCACGACTGGCAGCCTCAGGAACACTAGCTGCTTCCCTTTCAACCTACGGGGATCGGCAGGGCACCCCGGGCTCTCGGCACTCGGCTAGATTCGGCACGACCGTTTCTCCACGTGCTTGCTGCTCGGGATCGCTCGGGCTCCCCGCGTCACTGCCGGCGGCTGGTTTAAAGCCTGCGGCAGCTCGCGCAGCCCCTGTTCCAGCGGGGATCTTGCTCGGGAGCACACCGCGACCGGCACCCTCGGGAACACTAGCTGCTTCCTTTCAACCTACGGGGATCGGCAGGGCACCCCGGGCTCTCGGCACTCGGCTAGATTCGGCACGAACATTTCTCCACATGCTTGCTGCTCGGGATCGCTCGGGCTCCCGCGTCACTGCCGGCGGCTGGTTTAAAGCCTGCGGCAGCTCGCGCAGCCCCTGTTCCAGCGGGATCTTGCTCGGAGCACACCGCGACCGGCACCCTCGGGAACACTAGCTGCTTCCCTTTCAACCTACGGGGATCAGCAGGGCACCCCAGGCTCTCGGCACTCGGCTAGATTCGGCACGACCGTTTCTCCACGTGCTTGCTGCTTGGAATCGCTTGGGCTCCCCGTGTCACTGCCGGCGGCTGGTTTAAAAGCCTGCGGCAGCTCGCGCAGCCTCTGTTCCAGCGGGAGCCTGCTCTCGCTCGGCACGCGCCGCCGCACTTTTTCTAAATTTTGTCCAGCGGGTCCCGCGGGCAGGGCAGGCATGGTGGTGACGCGCCGCAACCGCTCTTTCAAAACATCAGTCTCGACTCAGACTGAGGGGGGAATACAAGCAGGTAGGCAAGTGTCACAAGCAAGAGGTGGGTGTCCAGGCTTATGGCTGCAGAGAGTGCTGGAGCCTGCCACTTGAGATGCAGGGTAGTGGGGACAATTCCTGCATCAGATGCGAGCAGATTGACTATCTGCTTAACCTGGTGGCCAGATTGAAAGATGAGGTGACTAGACTTAGAGATGTCAGGGTTTGTAGAAGAGAGACCAACTTGAGTAACCAGGCTCTGCAGGCTCCCCAGCAGAGGCTGATTATCCAAAAAGCAGAGGGGAATGGACGAAGATTCCTCTCAAAAGACACAAATTAAAACCTCCCTGTCTCCCTTCACCTCCCCCACTGCCCTTGGACAACAGGTATGGGGCACTGGAGGTCGAGGGGGAGGTGATTCTGATGCTGGAGGACACACCAACTGGGGTTTTCCATGAGGCAAAACAACACAGGGTGAGTCAGCCTGGCGTGGGTCGGCCCGGGGTGAGTCAGCCTAGAGTGGGTCGGCCCGGGCTGAGTCAGCCTAGGGTGGGTCGGCCCGGGGTGAGTCAGCCTGGGGTGGGTCGGCCCGGGGTGAGTCAGCCTGGGGTGGGTCGGCCCAGGATGAGTCAGCCTGAGGTGAGTCAGCCTAGGGTGGGTCGGCCTAGGGAGAGTCAGCCTGGGATGGGTCGGCCTGGGGTGGGTCAGCCTGGGGTCAGGCAGCCTGGGGTGAGTCATCCCAGGGTGGCTAAGCCTGGGGTGAGTCAGCTTGGGGTGAGTCAGCCTGGGGTTAAACAGCCTTCCCCTGGCATCAAGACTTGCTCCCTCAAAAAAAAGAGGAGGGTGATTGTTATTGGTGATTCCCTACTGAGGGGAACAGAGGGCCCCATATGTCGGCCAGACCCTGCTCACAGGGAACTTTGTTGTCTCCCAGGAGCTCAAGTGGCTGATGTTACCAGAAGGCTGCCTAGTCTGGTGCAGCCCTCTGACTACTATCCATTAATAATTATGCAGTTAGGGAATGACGATGTTGCAACTAGAACTCCCAGGGCTATCAAGAATGACCTCAAGGTCCTGGGGATCTAGTGGAGGACTCAGGTGCACAAATAATTTTTTTGTCTATACCCTTAGTTGCAGGAGGGAATATGAGAAGGAACAGGTCAGCAGCTGTAGTCAACAAGTGGCTTAGAGGTTGGTGCAGTCAGAAGAATTTTGGGTTTTTTGATCTTGAAAACTTTCTACTGCACCAGGTCAGCTGGTAACAGATGGAGTACATCTGTCCCAGAGGAGGGGAAAGGGCACAGTATATGAGAATGGCCTGTCCCCCAAAGGTAAAAAGATTCTGGGAAGGGAATTAGCAAGTCTCATTGACAGGGCTTTAAACTAGCTTCGAAGGGGGAAGGGGTTGAAACCAGTCCCCCAGACAGGAGTCTGAGGGTGGTAAGCTGGAGTCAGGGGCAAAAGCAGCAGCCCAGCTGAAGTGCATGTACACTAATGCACGAAGTATGGGCAACAAACATGAGGAGCTGGAAGCCTTGTTGCAGCACGAAAGATATGATGTAGTTGCCATCACGGAGACATGGTGGGATGACTCGCATGACTGGAGCGCTGCAATATATTTCCTCACTGCCCTTGGAAAACAGGTATGGGGCACTGGAGATCGAGAGTGAGGTGATACTGATGCCGGAGGACACACCATCTGGGGTTTTCCCTGAGGCTAAACAGCCTAAGGTTAAACAGCCTAAGGCAAAGCAGCCTAAGGTTAAACAGCCTTCCCCTGGCATCAGGACTTGCTCCCTCAAAAAAAGAGGAGGGTAATTGTTATTGGTGATTCCCTCCTGAGGGGAACAGAAGCTCCCATATGTCGGTCGGACCCATCTCATAGGGAAATTATTAGCCTAGCAGGAGCCCAAGCTAGAGATGTTACCAGAAGGCTGCCCAGTCTGGTACAGCCCTCTCACTACTATCCCTTATTGGTTATGCAGTTAGGGAATGATGATGTTGCTACCTGAACTCGCAGGGCTATCAAAAATGACCTCAGGGCTCTGGGAGATCTGGTTGAGGGGTCAGGAGCACAAATAATTTTAACATCGATACCATTACTTGCAGGAGGGAACACAATAAGGAACAGGTCAGCAGCTATAGTCAACAAGTGGCTTAGAGGCTGGTGCAGTCGAAAGAATTTTGTTTTTTTTGATCTTGGAGAACTTTCTACTGCACCAGGTCAGCTGGTAACAGGTGGAGTACATCTGTCCCAGAGGAGGGGAAATGTCAAAATATAGGAGAATGGCCTATCCCCCAAAGGTAAAAAGATTCTGGGAAGGGAATTGGCAAGTCTCATTAACAGGGCTTTAAACTAGCTTCGAAAGGGGAAGGGGCTGAAACCAGTCCCCTCAGGGAGGAGTCTGGGGGTGATAAGCTAGAGCTAGAGGTGAAACCAGCAACCCAGCTGCAGTGCATGTACAAAAAAGCACGAAGCATGGGTAACAAACAAGAGAAGCTAGAAGCCTTGTTGCAGCAGGAAAGATATGATGTAGTTGCCATCACAGAGATGTGGTGGGATGACTCACATGACTGGAGGGCTGCAATTGACAGCTACAGGCTCTTCAGGAGAGACAGGCAAGGAAGAAGGGGTGGAGGGGTGGCTCTGTACATCAGGGAGGCACTAGATGCTGTTGAGATGGAGATGAGGGATGATCGGGTTGAGTGCTTGTGGGTGAGAATTAGAGGGAAGACCAGCAGGGCAGACATCCTGGTTGGAATCTGTTATAGACCACCCAACCAGGAGGAAGATGTTGATGAAGCATTCTATAGGCAGCTAGAGGCTGCCTCAAGATCACCTGACCTCATTCTCATGCGCGACTTCAACCTGCCGGATATCTGCCGGCATCTCAACATAGCAGAGCGGAGGCAGTCTAGGAAGTTCTTAGAGTGCATGGAGGACAGCTTCTTATCCCAGGTGCTGTGAGAGCCTACCAGGGGTAAGGCTATGCTTGACCTCCTCTTCACCAACAGAGAAGGTCTGGTGGGTGATGTGGTGGTTGGAGGGTGTTTAGGCACCAGTGACCACGAGATAATTGAGTTTTCAGTATTCAGCCAAGCTAAGAGGGGCAGCAAGAAAACCTCCACTCTGGACATCAGGAGGGCAGACTTCAGGTTACTCAAGGAACTAACTCAAAAGGTTCCTTGGGAAACAGCCCTTAAAAATAAAGGGGTCCAGGAGAGCTGGACCTACTTCAAGGAAGAACTATTGAAGGTGCAGGAACAGGCTGTGCCAGTGTGCTGGAAGATGAGCCGCCGGGGCAGACGGCCAGCCTGGATGAGTAATGAACTTCTAAAGGAACTAAGGGAAAAAAAGAGGGTGTATCATTTTTAAAAGAAAGGGAAGGCAACCTATGGAATGTTTAGGGATGTTGCTAGGACATGCAGGAAGAAAATTAGGGAGGCAAAAGCCCATTTAGAACTTAGACTAGCCTCTGCTGTGAAGGACAACAAAAAGTCCTTCTATAAATACATCAATAGCAAGAAGAAGGGGAAGGACAACCTCCACTCCTTGGTTGACATGGAGGGGAAGGTAGTAATAAAGGATGAGGAAAAGGCAGAGGTACTTAACACCTTCTTTGCCTCAATTTATGTTCTGCCAGTAGCATGGCAGAACATCTTCCAGACAGCTGGCCTGCAGAGCTGGCAGAAGGAGCCAGGGAGCTGCAGAGTTTCCCACTGCTCCAGGAGGAAGTTAGAGATCTTCTGAGCCGCTTGGAACCCCACAGGGCCATCGGACCGGATGGGATCCATCCTAGGATGCTGAGAGAGCTGACAGATGAGCTGTCCAAGCCACTCTCCATCATTTTTCAACAGTCCTGGCTCACTGGAGAGGTCTCAGAAGACTGGAAGCTGGCCAGCGTGGTGCCCATCCACAAGAAGGGTCGGTTGGAAGAGCCAGGGAATTCTAGGCCAGTCAGCCTGACCTCAGTGCCAGGCAAGATTATGGAACAGGTCATCTTGAGTGCAATCACACAGCACTTACAGGATGGCCAAGGGATCAGGCCTAGCCAGCATGGATTTAGGAAGGGCAGGTCCTGCCTGACCAACCTGATCTCTTTCTCTGATCAGGTGACCTGCCTGGTGGATGTGGGGAGGCCTGTGGATGTGGTCTACCTGGACCTCAGCAAGGCCTTTGACACCGTTCCCCACAGCAAACTCCAAGGTATCAACCCATGGCTTGGACAGGAGCACACTGCGTTGGGTTAGGAAGTGTCTGGAGGGCCGAGCCCAGAGAGTGGTGGTGAATGGTGCCACATCCAGCTGGCAGCCAGTCACTAGTGGTGTGCCCCAAGGATCAGTGCTGAGCCCAATGCTCTTCAACATCTTTATTGATGATCTGGATGAGGGCATTGAGTCCATCATCAGTAAATTTGCGGACGACACCAAGCTGGGGGCAGGAGTTGATCTGCTGGAGGGTAGAGAGGCTTTGCAGAGGGACCTCAACAGGCTGGACAGATGGGCAGAATCCAACAGCATGAGATTGAACACATCTAGTGCCGGGTTCTGCACATTGGCCACAGCAACTCCATGCAGTGCTACAGGCTGGGGTCGGAGTGGCTGGAGAGCGGCCAGGCAGAGAGAGACCTGGGGGGGTACTGGTTGATAGCAAGCTGAACATGAGCCAGCAGTGTGCCCAGGCAGCCAAGAAGGCCAATGGCATCCTGGCCTGCATCAGGAACAGTGTGGCCAGCAGGAGCAGGGAGGTCATTCTACCCCTGTACACTGCACTGATTAGGCCACACCTTGAGTCCTGTGTCCAGTTCTGGACCCCTCAGTTTAGGAAGCATGCTGTCTTGCTGGAGCGTGTCCAGAGAAGGGCAACAAAGTTGGTGAGGGTTTTGGAACACAAGCCCTGTGAGGAAAGGCTGAGGGAGGTGGGGTTGCTTAGCCTGGAGAAGAGGAGACTGAGGGGTGACCTTATTGCTCTCTACAGCTACCTGAAGGGAGGTTGTAGCCAGGTGGAGGTTGGTCTCTTCTCCCAGGCAGCCAGCACCAGAACAAGAGGACACAGTCTCAGGCTGTGCCAGGGGAGGTTTAGACTGGATGTTAGGAAGAAGTTCTATACAGAGAGAGTGATTGCCCATTGGAATGGGTTTCCCGTGGAGGTGGTGGGGTCACCTTCATTGGAGGTGTTCAGGAGGAGACTTGATGGGGTGCTTGGTTGCATGGTTTAGTTGTTTAGGTGGGTTGGATTAGTTGATGGGTTGGACGCGATGATCTTGAAGGTCTTTTTCAACCTGGTGTATTGTATTGTATTGTATATACAAAAATATACAGGAAGGAACATAACACAGAAACTCCCTCTGGAGGAGGGTTCCCCCCAAAAACCCCTTTTACCCCTTCCTCCCCTTTTCCCAAAAAGGATAAAATAGATAAAATGGATATTAAGGGAAAGTTTGTTAGTTCAAAGCAATTGTTAGTGGAGAAAAAGAATTAGTTTCTGATCTCATTAGTCCAAGGTCAGGTGGGGGTTGGTCTCTTCTCCCAGGCATCAAGCACCAGAACAAGAGGACACCTCTGAAGCTGTGCCAGGAGAGGATTGGGCTGGATGTTAGGAAGAATTTCTTAATAGAAAGAGTGATTGGCCATTGGAATGGGCTGCCCAGGGAGGTGGTGGAGTCACCATCACTGGAGGTGTTTGGGAAGAGACTGTATCTGATGCTTGGTGTTATGCTTTAGTTGATTAGGTAGTGTTGGATAAGTTGGACTCGTTGATCTCAAAGATGTTTTCCAACCTGGTGTATTGTATTGTATCATATTCTATTCTATTCTATTCTATTCTATTCTATTCTATTCTATTCTACTCTACTCTACTCTACTCTACTCTACTCTACTCTACTCTACTCTACTCTATTCTGTAACTTTCCTGCTGTAACAAGGCTTCCAGCTCCTCTTCTTTATTACCCATGTTGCATGCATTAGTCCATGCACTTCAGCTGGTCTATTTATTTTACCCCTGACTCCAGCTTACCACCCTGTTTGGGGGTACTGTTTGAGGTCCCAGATGACTGGAAACTGGCCAGTGTGGTCCCCATCCACAAGAAGGGTCAGATGGAGGAACCCGGAAACTACAGGCCAGTCAGCCTGACCTCAGTGCCGGGGAAAGTGATGGAACAGATTATCCTGGAGGCAATAACTGCACACTTGAAGGATGGCCAAGGGCTCAGGTCCAGCCAACATGGATTTAGGAAGGGCAGGTCCTGCCTCTCCAACCTGATCTCCTTCTATGATCAGGTGACCCGTCTGGTGGACGTGGGGAGGCCTGTGGATGTAGTGTACCTGGACTTCAGCAAGGCCTTTGACACCGTCCCCTACAGTAAACTGCTGGCTAAGTTGTCAGCTCGTGGTTTGGACAGCAACACTCTGTGCTGGGTTAGGAAGTGGCTGGAGGGCCAAGCCCAGAGAGTGGTGGTGAATGGTGCCACATCCAGCTGGCGGCCAGTCACCAGTGGCATCCCCCAGGGATCAGTGCTGGGCCCCATCCTCTTTAACATCTTCATTGATGATATGGATGAGGGGGTTGAGACAGTCATCAGCAAGTTTGCAGATGACACCAAGCTGGGAACAGATGTTAGTCAGTTAGAGGATAGAAAGGCTCTGCAGAGGGACCTTGACTGACTGGACAGATGGGCACAGTCTAATGGCATGGCATTTAACAAGTCCAAGTGCCAGGTGCTGCACTTTGGCCACGGCAACCCCATGCAGAGCTACAGGCTGGGGTCAGAGTGGCTGGAGAGCTGCCAAACAGAGAGAGACCTGGGGGTGCTGATTGACGCCCGCCTAAACATGAGCCAGCAGTGTGCCCAGGTGGCCAAGAGGGCCAATGGCATCCTGGCCTGTATTAGGAATAGTATGGCCAGCAGGAGCAGGGAGGTCATTGTGCCCCTGTACTCTGCATTGGTTAGGCCACACCTTGAGTACTGTGTCCAGTTCTGGGCCCCTCAGTTTAAGAAGGACATCGAGACACTTGAATGTGTCCAGAGAAGGGCAACAAGGCTGGGGAGAGGCCTTGAGCACAAGCCCTATGAGGAGAGGCTGAGGGAGCTGGGATTGTTTAGCCTGGAGAAGAGAAGGATCAGGAGTGACCTCATTGCCCTCTACAACTACCTGAAAGGTGGTTGTAGCCAGAAAGGGGTTGGTCTCTTCTCCCAGGCAACCAGCACCAGAACAAGGGGACATAGTCTCAAGCTGTGCCAGGGGAGGTTTAGATTCGAGGTGAGGAAAAAGTTCTTCACTGAGCGAGTCATTCGTCATTGGAATGGGCTGCCCAGGGAGGTGGTGGAGTTGCTGTCCCTGGAGGTGTTCAAGGGGAGATTGGACATGGCACTTGGTGCCATGGTCTAGTTGTGAGGTCTGTTGGGACAGGTTGGACTTGATGATCTTTGGGGTCTCTTCCAACCTTGGTTATACTGTGATACTGTGATACTGTGATACTGGTTTGAGTCCCTTCCCCCTTCAAATCTAGTTTAAAGCCTTGTAAATGAGTCCTGACAATTTCCTTCCTAGAACCCTTTTCCCTTTGGGGGATAGGTCATTCTCATGCACTAAGATTTTTCTTCCCCTCTGGGACAGATGTACTCCATCTGTTGCTAGCTGACCTGGTGCCGTGAATAGTTCCCCAAGATCGAAAAACCCCAAATTCTTTTGGTAGCACCAGCCTCTGAGCCACTTGTTAATTACAGCTGCTGACCTTTTCCTTTCAATATTCCTTCCTGCAACTAAGGGTGTTTATGAAAAAATTACGTCTGCCCCTGACCCCTCAACCAGTTCTCCCAGAGCCTTGATATGATATGGGTCAGCAATCTCAGTACTTGTGGTGCATCCATTAGGTACAAGTGGTTTACAATTTTCTAATTTGTTTAAATGTTCATTAACCCACGTTTCATGCCCCAGGATTCCTGAAGGCAGTACCAGTAAAGACAAAGGTGAAATTGGCAAAGAGTACCTTGGCCTTTTCTATGGCCTTTGTAATAAGATTCCCTGCTCCATTCGGTGAAGCCCTGTATTTTCCCTCAACTTCCTTATCCTACTTATGTGTCTCTAGAAACCTTCTTTGTTGCCTTTCCCATGTTTTACCAGATTTAGCTCCAGAAGTTCTTTGTCTTTCCTAACCCCATACCTGCATGCACATACAATGTCTCTTCATTCATCCCAGACCCTTTTTTCTCTGCTTCTACCTCTTGCATAGCTCCTTTGTCTCCGAGTTCTGTTAGAAGCTTGTTGTTCATTGATGAAGGCCATCTGCTTGTCAGAATGTACCTCTCTTGAGTTTGGAGAAGGTGATCCTTCAAAATCAATCAGCTCATCTGGGGAATTCTTCATTCAGGGTTGCATCCTATGCTGGCAAATATTATTTTTATTCTGCTTGATTAGAATGATCCCATCCTCAGAGAGGGTTTTATGGTCATTAAAAAATAAAAACACCAACAAAAAAACACAACAAAACCACCACCACCAAAAACCCAACCCAAACAAAAAATAAAACCCAACACACACGCCCCCAAAACCCCCAAAAACTAAAAAAAAACACCCACACCAAAAAACAAACCACCTTGTCAACAAGGTTTGACAGCTGCACAACCATCTTTTGACCAACAAGTTTGTTTGCACCAAAAATGTAGGATAAACATCAAAGACTAAACCTTTTGTCAAAGCTTTATTTTTCTCTATAAATGCAAGCCTCAGATGACAACATGGCATTTGTTACTAACCATTACTTTCCATGAGTTTTCAAGTGACATAAAAAGACTTCTTCCCCTCCTAAATTCCCTGCCTGTTGCATTATGTTGCATTTCATGTTGCTTGTTTCCATTTTCTGGTCTCTGTGTTGGGCAAAACAGTGTCTCTTTTGACATGGGAAGTCAAACTGGTGAAACTAATGATGCCATCACTTTACATGTAACTGAGGGAATAGTTGAATTTCAAGTCAGCTT
Organism: Picus viridis; assembly: GCA_033816785.1. Lineage (NCBI taxonomy): Eukaryota > Metazoa > Chordata > Aves > Piciformes > Picidae > Picus > Picus viridis. Next base: position 49,057,776 of record CM066606.1, read on the forward strand.
AAAAAATACCAAGAATTCTCCAGGTTTCAGTACCTTCATTCAGAAGGGATGCATATAAAACATACTGTGTTGAATACAGCTACTGTACTATAAAGAAGTACAATGCTTCACTGTCTGTGAAGGACGCATGAGTTTTAAATGCTTACTATCAATTTCTTTTCCCAAATATGTGTAATCAGAAGACAATATTGTGGTATGCCTTTGAGGTATGACTCTAAGCACATCATTCAGATTAAATTATGAACACAATCAATTTTACTGTAGAATGTCCTACATGTGCTTCATATTGCATTAAATAATTATGGTTGCAGCCCAGCTTTAAAAATAATAATTAGGAGACAGTAAGAATGGAAAACAAAACAGGCAAGGGAGACAGGTTTACAAAGAAAAATTAGGATTACATTTAAAATGAATGTTTTGTAAATCTCAAAAAAAACCCCAAACAACCAAAACCCAACTTTTTGCAAGTCTACAATAATAAAATTCTGTAGATTCTGTACAAGAGCGTGACCCCATAATTCAAAACTATTTATTCTTACCAGGTTTACACTTTAAGCTGGCTCAATCAAAAATCACATTCATTTCAAAGGAAGAACTATAGGGTTAAAGGAGGGCTACAAATACGATAGGGGACTGAATAATCTCCCTTAAAAGGAAAGACTAAGAGACCTGGGTCTCTTTAGCCAAGGGACACAAAGAATAACAAGAAGGGCTTCTACAGGTACCTTATCCAGCAAAGAAGAGTTGAAGAAAGTGTTCCCACCCTGAGAAATGAGAACAGAGAGCTGGTGACAACAGATAAGGAGAAGGCTGAGGTAATACTTTTCCTCTGTCTTCACTGGCAATCTTGCTCCATCCCCCTATGGAATCAATGGACCACTGGGACCAGCAGGTTAAAGTCCCTCCCACCATAAGGGAAGATCAAGCTCAGGATCACCTGAGGAACTTGAACATACATAAACCTATGGGACCTAATGAGATGCATCCCAGAGTTCTAAAGGAGTTGTCTGATGGAATTGCAAAGCCACTCCCCATATTATTTGAAAAGTCTTGGCAATCAGGTGAAGTCCCTGGAGACTGGAAGAAGGGAAACAGGGTACCCATTTTTAAAAAGAGTGAAAAAGAGGACCCTGGAAATCACCAACCTGTGAGCCTCACCTTTGTGCCTGGGAAGGTCATGGAACAGATACTCCTGGAAGCTCCTGGAACACATGCAGGACAAGGAGGTGATTTGAAGCAGCCAGCATGGCTTCAACGAGGGCAAGTTCAGAGAACAAGACTGAGTGCATTTTCAGGAAGCTTGCAGATGATACCAAGCTAAGTGACATGGTTGATAAGGCTAAGTATGGGATGCCATTCAGAGGAACCTGGATAGGCTGGAGAAGTAGGCGGAGAAGAATCATGTGAGGCAAAGTGCAAAGGCCTGCACATAGGCTGATGCAGTCCTCAGTCTCGATACAGGCTGGGGGATGATGAAATTGAGAACAGCCTTGAAGAAAAGAACTTAGTGGTACTGGTGGATGAGAAGCTGGACTTGAGTCTACAATGGACACTTGCAGCCCAGAAGGACAGTCACAGCCTGGGCTGCATCAAAACAAGCATGGTCAGCAAGTAGAGAGGGGTGATTCTGACCCTGTCCTCTGCTTTGGAGATACCTCACCATCTGTTTCCATCTCTGTGGCCTCCAACATAGGAAGGACATGAACTTTCTGGTTCATATCCAAAGGAGAGCTACAAAGATGATCAGTGGGCTGGAGCACCTCTCTTATGAAGACAGGCTAAAAGAATTGAGTCTGTTCAGCCTGGAGAGGAGAAGGCTCTACGTAGATCTTATAGACACATTTCAATATCTGAAGGGGACCTAAAGGAATGTTGGGGAAGAACAGTTTAGAAGGGCTCATAGTGATAGGATAAGGGCCAATGATTTTAAACTGGAATAGGATATATTTAGGCTAGACTCAGGAGGAAGTTCTTCACAATGAGAGTGGTAAAATACGCGAACAGGTTACCCAGGGATGTGGTTGAGGCCCCATTCCCTGGAGACATTCTGGATCAGACATGATGTGGCCCTGGGCAGTCTGATCTAATTGGAGGTGTCCCAGTGTGACCGGTTTAGGCTGTGCCTTTAAGAAAGAGACACTTTCTGAACACTCTGGGCGAATATTTTGATATTAGAATGAAAACAAGAGATATGCTAATTCAATTTCATTGGTGGAACCTGGCTGTAAATTTTTGTTTAGTCTTTCAGTCGGGGAGTCAGTCAGTAGTCGTCTTCTTCTTCCCCCTGTGCTGTGAGCTGGCTCGTTTCTCTCTACGATTCTTGCTAACCAGATAAGAAAACTAACTTTTTGCATTCGCTTTGAGCTTTAACAAAGTTTTCTCCTTTTAATTACCTTCCTTTCTCTCTCTCTCTAACCCTTTTGGGAAAGAGGGGAGGTAGGGAGGGAGAAGGGAGGGGCAGGCCGAACCCCCTGGCCGCAGGGGGTGGGGAAAGGTTTCCTGTATTACATACATTGCTGTATACTTCTGTATATATTGTAAATATTGTATATTTTTGTACATATTCATTGCATTCCATATCTGCTTGTAAAATACAGCTTTCATCTGCTTCTCTGACTGAGTTAGCTGTGGAATTCTTCTGTGTGTGTGGGGGAACCTTCCTGCTCCACCACATATTTTTTAATTGGCGGTCCAACGTGCGGCTTGTGGAAAATTGCTGTCCAGAAGCTGGGCTAAAAGGTTGCTTGATTTATTGCCTGCTCGAGTCGGAGTTGCAAACATGAAAGTGTTTTGGCTTTTAGAACGTTTGGTCTTTTCAGTTTGTTCGGTACTGGTCTACAAGTACTTCATGGGAATGATTTTCGATCGCTTAGGCAGATACTTGATGTATAGATTGTATTTATGGTTTAAGTATAAGATTCAGCTTCTTTACGACCGGTGCCTGGGATTCTTCTGGCTTAACAGATACGGGAATGTGACCTCTAGCACTCTGCCCATAGAGATAAAGGAGTTTAAGATCCCGGTAGGCGAAAGGGTTGTTTTAAGTGATGGCTGGGATCCAAAGGTGATTTATTTGATGTGTTTAAATCTGCTGCTGGTGATGGTGATTGCGTACTTGTTATATGCTCTCTATCGGGAGAAAAAAGTTTCGAAAGCGTGCTTTGTAATTAAGCATAGATCAAAACGCAGAAAGCACAGCTCTAACTCTACCCCAGAGGTATCTAGTGATGAGGAGAATGCAGAATCTGTATCAGTTAACGACAAGGCTAAAAAGTCCATCGGAAAGGCTGCTCTGAACAGTGCTGTTGGTGGCTCTGGCAATCAGCCAGCGGCAGCGGCAGCTCCTAACATGGCTTCCACGCCCTCGGCAGCCATTAATGGGGCAAAGCCATTTCCTCCTTCTTCTTCAGCAGGACCGGAAGTGTCCTCCACAGCAGCTGATTCATCTCAAAACCTGTCAGCTTCTATTAAGCCAGCTGTAAATCCAAACACAGCTCCAGTTAAGCAGGTAGCTGTTTTAACTACGAGAGGAAAAAAGGGCAAAGCTGATCCAGATGCTGATGGGGAAGAGCAGCAGGATCCTGGTGAGGGAACTTCTGCTCAAAGAGACCCTGCTGAGATGGAGGAAAAGGTTTGTCTTAAAGATATAGCTGAGTTATTGAGATCATCACTGGATGGAGATGCAGGGCAAATTGCTGATAGCAGAACAACTAAAGGTGGTACTCCTGACCTTAAGCAGATTCTTAGGAGAGTGACAGTAAGATTATTGGGACAAGAACTTCAGGAAGATGAGGCAGAGGAGGAGGAGTCAGATGACATTGAGAGCTGTTCGTCACCCAGGGAGGAATTGAGGAATGTGCGTAAAGATTACATCAGAGCAGATAAGGAGCCAATCCTAGCTTGGCTTGGTAGATGCTATGATACAGGTGCTCCAGCTCTGGTAGTTGGAGACAAGTCAGCAGCCCAACTAGGAACTCTCTCAAAGGATAATGGAATAGATAGACATCTAGGCAGGACTCTCGGTAAGGTTACTCTGTGGATACGCCTTTTAATGGCAACTCTCATGAGATATCCTTCCCGAGATGATCTTCCATGGAATGCTAAACCTTGGACTACCATAGATGAGGGAATTAAGCGTCTGAGAGAATTTGCTGTTAGAGAGGTACTCTATGGTGGCCATGAGACTCTGAATCCTGATGAAATTCCTGTAGGAACTGGTCTTGCTAAGAAGCTCATCAAACTTGCTCCTCCTAATTATGCAAATATTCTGGCAAGCAGAATTGTGGCAAGAAATTATGGTGGAGCTTCTCCTACAGTTGGCCAATTCACTGACCAAATGAGACAATTGGAGGATAGCATGACACGTGTTTCTTTGGTTTCAGCCATTGAAACTCTGTCTGGAAAAATTGAGAACTGCATGAAAGAGCTGAAGGATGAATTTAAAAATACATTCTCCCAGTTGGCACAAAGAGATAATTCCAATTCTTCCTCCAGGTGGATACAAGTTTCCTCTGTGAGGAATAGACGTCCTCCAAGGATGTCATTCCAAAACAGGTCATTCCAAAACAGGTCATTCCAAAACAGATCCAACCAAAACAGACCACCAAGGCAATCACGTGCGAGTATTTGGATAACTCTGCGTGATCAGTTTGGTGAGAACATGAACAGATGGGATGGTCAACCAACTGCCAATCTTTTCAGGAGGCTGAGGGAACTGCAAAGTGGCAGAACCCGAGGTAGCAATACCAGAAGGGTAGCTGTTACTTCTACAGTTCCCCAGGACAACTCTAATAGCTCCAACAGTGGCTCCAGTTCTAACACTGCAGCATGTGCTCATTGCACATGTGGGCACGTTCCCCATAACTAGGGTGCCCTGCCTCCCGCCAGGGGGAGGAGAGGGGTAACAGAGATAACAGAATCTATTGGGATGTGTAAATCCAGTGGCCTGGCACTTCGCAATTTCAGAAGTACAGGGCCTTGGTTGACACAGGAGCTCAGTGCACCATAATGCCATCAAATTATCAGGGATCAGAAGCTATAACTATTCTGGGAGTCACTGGTGGATCTCAAGAGTTAACTAAGGTGGAGGTTGATATAAGTTTAACTGGTAAACAGTGGAGGAAGCATACAGTTGTGACCGGACCTGACGCACCTTGTATTCTGGGGAATTGATTTTCTGAGAGAAGGGCGTTTCAAAGACCCTAGAGGTTACAAATGGGCTTTGGATAGCATCTGTAGAAACTGATGGACAAAAGCTGAAGCTGTCTGTTAGACCTGAGCTTTCTGATGAATCTGCAGTTGTGGGACAACACAAGATTCAGGACATTAAATTGCCCGTTGCTTCTCAGACTGTGCATCACAGACAATACAGAACCAACCGTGACTCTTTGTTGCCCATTCAGAATCTGATTCGTCACTTGGAGAGTCAGAAAGTCATCAGCAAAACTCATTCACCTTTCAACAGTCCAGTGTGGCCCGTGCTTCCTTCCTTCCTTCCTTCCTTCCTTCCTTCCCTTCCCTTCCTTCCTTCCTTCCTTCCTTCCTTCCTTCCTTCCCTTCCTTCCCTTCCTTCCCTTCCCTTCCCTTCCTTCCCTTCCCTTCCCTTCCTTCCTTCCTTCCTTCCTTCCTTCCCTTCCTTCCTTCCCCTTCCCTTCCTTCCTTCCTTCCTTCCTTCCTTCCTTCTTCCCTTTCTTTCTTCCTTCCTTCCTTCCCTCCTTCCTCCCTTCCCTCTCCCTCCCTTACCTTCTCTTCCTTCCCTTCCTTCCTTCCTTCCTTCCTTCCTTCTTTCCTTCCTTCCCCTTCCTTCCTTCCTTTTCCTTCCTTCCTTCCCTTCCCTTCCTTCTTCCTTCCTTCCTTCCTTCCTTCCTTCCTTCCTTCCCTTCCCTTCCTTCCTTCCTTCCTTCCTTCCTTCCTTCCTTCCCTTCCCTTCCCTTCCTTCCTTCCTTCCCTTCCCTTCCTTCCTCCCTTCCTTCCCCATTCCTTCCTTCCCTTCCTTCCTTCCTTCCTTCCTTCCTTCCTTCCATTCCTTCCTTCTTCCATTCCTTCCTTCCTTCCCTTCCCTTCCTTCCCTTCCTTCCTTCCCTTCCCTTCCCTTCCTTCCCCTTCCTTCCTTCCTTCCTTCCTTCCTTCCTTCCTTCCTTCCTTCCATTCCTTCCTTCCTTTCCTTCCCTTCTTCCTTCCTTCCTTCCTTCCTTCCTTCCTTTCCTTCCTTCCCTTCCTTCCTTCCTTCCTTCCCTTCCTTCATTCCTTCTTCCTTCATTCTTCCCTTCCTCCATTCCTTCCATTCCTTCCTTCCTTCCTTCCTTCCTTCATTCCTTCATTCCATTCCATTCCATTCATTCATTCCTTCATTCCTTCCTTCCATTCCATTCCATTCCATTCCTTCCTTCCTTCCTTCCTTCCTTCCATTCCATTCTTCCTTCCTTCCTTCCATTCCATTCCTTCCTTCCATTCCATTCCTTCCATTCCATTCATTCCCTTCCTTCCTTCCTTCTTCCCATTCCTTCCATTCCATTCCATTCCTTCCTTCCTTCCTTCCTTCCTTCATTCCTTCCATTCCTTCCATTCCTTCATTCCTTCATTCCTTCCATTCCTTCCTTCCATTCATTCCATTCCATTCCTTTCTTCCTTCCTTCCTTCCTTCATTCTTTCCTTCTTCCTTCATTCCATTCCTTCCTTCATTCCATTCCATTCATTCATTCCCATTCATTCCATTCATCATTCCATTCCTTCCTTCATTCCTTCCTTCCTTCCTTCCTTCCATTCTTCCTTCCTTCCTTCCTTCCATTCCTTCCATTCCATTCCATTCCCTCCTTCCTTCCTTCCTTCCTTCCTTCCTTCCTTTCTTCCTTCCTTCCTTCCTTCCTTCCTTCCTTCCTTCCTTCCTTCCTTCCTTCCTTCCTTCCTTCCTTCCTTCCTTCCTTCCTTCCTTCCTTCCTTCCTTCCTTCCTTCCTTCCTTCCTTCCTTCCTTCCTTCCTTCCTTCCTTCCTTCCTTCCTTCCTTCCTTCCTTCCCTTCCTTCCTTCCTTCCTTTCTTCCTTCCTTCCTTCCTTCCTTCCTTCCTTCCTCCCTCCTCTCCCTCCTCTCCTTCCTTCCTTCCTTCCTTCCTTCCTTCCTTCCTTCCTTCCTTCCTTCCTTCCTTCCTTCCTTCCTTCCTTCCTTCCTTCCTTCCTTCCTTCCTTTCTTTCTTCCTTCCTTCCTTCCTTCCTTCCTTCCTTCCTTCCTTCCTTCCTTCCTTCCTTCCTTCCTTCCTTCCTTCCTTCCTTCCTTCCTTCCTTCCTTCCTTCCTTCCTTCCTTCCTTCCTTCCTTCCTTCCTTCCTTCCTTCCTTCCTTCCTTCCTTCCTTCCTTCCTTCCTTCCTTCCTTCCTTCTTCCTTCTTTCTTCCTTCCTTCCTTTCCTTCCTTCCTTCCCTTCTCTCTCCTCCCTTACTCTCCTTCCCTCCCTTCCCTTCCTTCCTTCCTTCCTTCCTTCCTTCCTTCCTTCCTTCCTTCCTTCCTTCCTTCCTTCCTTCCTTCCTTCCTTCCTTCCTTCCTTTCCTTCCTTCCTTCCTTCCCTTCCTTCCTTCCTTCCTTCCTTCCTTCCTTCCTTCCTTCCTTCCTTCCTTCCTTCCTTCCTTCCTTCCTTCCTTCCTTCCTTTCTTCCTTCCTTCCTTCATTCCCTCCTTCCTCCCTTACTCTCTCACTCCCTCCCTCTCTCCTTCCCTTCCTTCCTTCCTTCCTTCCTTCCTTCCTTCCTTCCTTCCTTCCTTCCTTCCTTCTTCCTTCCTTCCTTCCTTCCTTCCTTCCTTCCTTCCTTCCTTCCTTCCTTCCTTCCTTCCTTCCTTCCTTCCTTCCTTCCTTCCTTCCTTCCTTCCTTCCTTCCTTCCTTCCTTCCTTCCTTCCTTCCTTCCTTCCTTCCTTCCTTCCTTCCTTCCTTCCTTCCTTCCTTCCTTCCTTCCTTCCTTCCTTCCTTCCTTCCTTCCTTCCTTCCTTCCTTCCTTCCTTCCTTCCTTCCCTTCCTTCCCTTCCATTCCTCTTCCTCCTTCCTTCCTTCCTTCCTTCCTTCCTTCCTTCCTTCCTTCATCCTTCCTTCCTTTCTTCCTTCCTTCCATTCCATTCCTTCCTTCCATTCCTTCCATTCCCATTCCTTCCTTCCTTCCCTTTCCATTCCATTCCATTCCTTCCCTTCCATTCCATTCTTTCCATTCCATTCCATTCCATTCCTTCATTCCCTTCCTTCCCCTCCATTCCCTTCCATTCCATTCATTCCATTCCATTCCATTCCTTCCTTCCTTCCTTCCTTCCATTCCTTCCATTCCTTCATTCCTTCCTTCCATTCATTCATTCATTCCTTCCTTCCATTCCTTCCATTCCATTCCTTCCTTCCTTCATTCCATTCTTCCTTCCATTCATTCATTCCTTCCTTCCTTCCTTCCATTCCATTCCATTCCTTTCTTCCATTCATTCCATTCCATTCCATTCCTTCCATTCCATTCCATTCCATTCTTCCATTCCATTCCATTCCATTCCATTCATTCCATTCCTTCCATTCCATTCCTTCCATTCCTTCCATTCCTTCCATTCCATTCCATTCCATTCCATTCATTCCATTCATTCATTCCATTCATTCCATTCATTCATTCCTTTCCATCCATTCCATTCCTTCCATTCCATTCCATTCCATTCATTCCATTCCATTCCATTCCATTCCATTCCATTCCATTCCATTCCATTCCATTCCATTCATTCCTTCCATTCCATTCCATTCCATTCCATTCCTTCCCATTCCATTCCATTCCATTCCATTCCATTCCATTCATTCCATTCCATTCCATTCCATTCCATTCATTCCATTCCATTCCATTCCTTCCATTCCATTCCATTCCATTCCATTCCATTCCATTCCATTCCATTCCATTCCATTCCATTCCATTCATTCCATTCCATTCCATTCCATTTCCATTCCATTCCATTCCATTCCATTCCATTCATTCCATTCCATTCCATTCCATTCCATTCCATTCATTCCATTCCTTCCATTCCATTCCATTCCATTCCATTCCATTCCATTCCATTCATTCCATTCCATTCATTCCATTCCATTCCATTCCTTCCATTCCATTCCATTCCATTCCATTCCATTCCATTCCATTCCATTCCATTCCATTCATTCCATTCATTCCATTCCATTCATTCATTCCATTCCATTCATTCCATTCATTCCATTCCATTCCATTCCATTCCATTCCATTCCATTCCATTCCATTCCATTCCATTCCATTCATTCCATTCCATTCCATTCCTTCCATTCCATTCCATTCATTCCATTCCATTCCATTCATTCCATTCCATTCATTCCATTCCATTCCATTCCATTCCATTCATTCCATTCCATTCCATTCCTTCCATTCATTCTTCCTTCCTTCCATTCCTTCCATTCCTTCATTCCATTCCATTCCATTCCATTCATTCATTCCATTCCATTCCATTCCATTCCATTCCATTCCATTCCATTCATTCTTCATTCCTTCCTTCCTTCCTTCCCATTCCATTCATTCCATTCCATTCCATTCCTTCCTTCCATTCCATTCCATTCCATTCCATTCATTCCATTCCATTCCATTCCATTCCATTTTCATTCCATTCATTCCATTCCATTCCATTCATTCCATTCATTCCATTCCATTCCATTCCATTCCATTCCATTCCATTCCATTCATTCCATTCCATTCCATCCATTCCCATTCCATTTCATTCATTCATTCATTCCATTCCTTCCTTCCATTCCATTCCATTCATTCATTCCATTCCTTCATTCCCATTCCATTCCTTCATTCCATTCATTCCTTCCATTCCATTCCATTCCATTCATTCATTCCATCCTTCCATTCCATTCCATTCCATTCCATTCCATTCCTTCATTCATTCCATTCATCCTTCATTCCATTCCTTCCTTCCATTCCATTCCATTCCATTCCATTCCATTCCATTCATTCCTTCATTCCTTCCATTCCATTCCATTCATTCCTTCCTTCCTTCCATTCCTTCCATTCCTTTCCATTCCATTCCTTCATTCCTTCCTTCATTCCATTCCTTCCATTCCTTCCTTCCCTTCCTTCCTTCCTTCCTTCCATTCCTTCCTTCCTTCCTTCCTTCCTTCCTTCCTTCCTTCCTTCCTTTCTTTCTTTCTTCTTCCTTCATTCCCTCCTTCCTCCCTGACTCTCTCACTCCCTCCCTCTCTCTCTTCCCTCCCTTCCTTCCTTCCTTCCTTCCTTCCTTCCTTCCTTCCTTCCTTCCTTCCTTCCTTCCTTCCTTCCTTCCTTCCTTCCTTCCTTCCTTCCTTCCTTCCTTCCTTCCTTCCTTCCTTCCTCCTTCCATCCTTCCTTCCTTCCTTCCTTCCTTCCTTCCTTCCTTCCTTCCTTCCTTCCTTCCTCCTTCCTCCCTTCCTTCCTTCCTTCCTCCCTTCCTTCCTTCCTTCCTTCCTTCCTTCCTTCCTTCCTTCCTTCCTTCCTTCCTTCCTTCCTTCCTTCCTTCCTTCCTTTCCTTCCTTCCTTCCTTCCTTCCTTCCTTCCTTCCTTCCTTCCTTCCTTCCTTCCTTCCTTCCTTCCTTCCTTCCTTCCTTCCTTCCTTCTTCGCTTACTCTCTCCCTCCCTCCTCTCTTCCTTTGTCGGCCATCTGTAGTCCAGTGAGCAATGTTATCTTTGCACCTTCCGAGAGTCCTTCCAGTCTCTGCCCAACTCACGTCAGTTATTGTCTGGGGAAGCAGTAAATTATCTTTGCTGAGTCACACCAGGAGAGACAAGATTTAGTCTCTCACACGTTCTTCCAATGTCCTTTCTTCCTTCCATATTCCTTCCTTTCTATATTTCTTTTTTCTGAACTTCTTCTTTGCTGAATTTGTGCTTTCTGGAATTCTGACCTTTCCTCCAAGATTTTGTCCTGTTCTGTTCTTTCTTTTTTTTCTCCCTTGTCTTTATATTGAATTTTTGCTATTTCATTTGCACTGTACTTAGTGTTTAAATATGCCCCTTTGGTGTAGAGGAGAAAAGCTCCTGTACCTGTCATCATTCGTGCTCAAAGCTGAACATCTGCAGCGCCAAAGTAATAATATATTTCTGTTATCATTTCTTGGGTTCTTTATTTCAGAGCTGAACTGAAAGCAAGCAAGTGCTTCATCAACCACCCTTTTGTAATGATGCCTCTGTAGAGGGTTGTAGGATGAGGCTGAGGTAACAAGGATGACTGAGAAGTCTGAAGCAGCTGAGCTTTTAGTTGATAAGAAATTTGCTTACATCTTCCTGCAATACACAGTTTAGAGCCACTCATATACCTGGTGACTGGTATGTAGGTGAATGGGAGGCATACTTGTGTGTCCATTAGATCATACTCTAATCTTTCTCTAACCCTGGCTGAGCTCTAAATTAGCCAATTATTTTACAGGGCTAAGTTATCCTCCCTAGATCCACATGGCAATAGTGAATCAGCAGAATTAGTCTGATATGCTGCTTTTCTTTAGAAAACATGCCTGAAGTTTGTGGAGAGCAACCATCCTTCCCTGCAAAAGCCCATAAGATCACAGATTTTCCAAGACTTGGTTATTCTCCATGAGATGTCTTTGTACTATTTGCATGAAGCAATGATGGTCTTTTTCTGTGTACTCCATTTGCCACTCCCTACCTCTTATGGTGTAAAAGACAGAGCAGCTGATCACTGTCCATATCCTCTGTGTCACCATAATTTTACAAATAATAGAAGGAAAGGATTCTAGCCTGCCTGGGAACAGCAATTGCTGGCCATGCACGGGGATCAGATTAGGCAAGCAGATACTTCTATGAAGCTATGTCTAGAAAAGCCTGCCACTGTTTCTTACAGCAGGAGCACTGCATCCAGATCAAGAAGCCTGTAGCCTCTGATGGGTCCAGTTTGTCAAGCCCATGGAGAATTTGCTGTTCCCTTGGGCAGGACTGGACAACTCCTTCTGAGTGTTGCCACTTTCCAGGGGCTTTATGCACCCCAGCACAAGGGCCTTAGGACATTTCACCCAGGACAGTAACAAATAAAGGGAAGGGAGGGCCACCAGAAACATATACCAAAGAGCAGCACTGAGTCCCAATTTGTGGCCCTTCAGTGTCTCCAACTTCAGTCCTTAGCAGGGCAAATCAGACAGCAGGAACACTACAACCTGCTCTGTCCTATGACCATCTGCTGCTGACAGTCACATCTGCATAGCCTTCAGACACCTTTATAAATGATGTCTGGAGGGCACCAGCAAAAAAGAACACCCAGGCAGCTCCCACAATGGCATTCATGTGACAACTGTGCATGGGGTCTGACCTCACCCACAGTACCCAAACATCAGCAGCAGGTCAACCCCAACATGTTCTGGTGGTTAACCTATCAGTGAAGGGTGGGAAGAGCAAAATAAATGGTAAGTCTGGTAAGAGGAAAGAGGTTTTCGGTCAGCTGTGTAGCTTCTGAGGATGTTTTATAATTTTTATTACTATTGTTTTTAACCTAAAGAAGGATGTGCTGTGAGTTGTCCCAGCCCATCGCAGTAGCGTTGGAAATACATTATGGTTGAGGTCACTTTCAACCCTAACAATTCTATGATTCTATGATTCCAGACCATGCTCTCCGACCAGCATGTGGGCAGAGACCCAGAACCTAGACGGGTGGCCGAAACCCATGTGGCAGGGAGAGTTCACAGCCCTGTTTTATTTACTCTGCTTCCGCAGACACTGGAGGATACCACTGCAAGAAAATTCTCTTTGTTTCCTGAATGCCTGTGAGCACCAGAACTGAAAAAAACCCAGTGTTTATGTTCCCTGTCTTTTTCCAAGTAATCCACCCCAATCTGTAGCCCCAGCAGGGCCCCCGGGCGTGCTGTGTCTGGGTGGACTCAGAGAGTTTCCATCTGGCCCACACAGGCCAGGGTGGTCTGCCCTTCCATGTCTGCCAGCAGGCTTGCACCCAATCCAAGACAGCCCCCTCTAAATGAGAGGCAGAGGAGTGGGGAGTTACAATCCTCGCTCCTTTGTGGGCCAAATAAACAAGGGGTGGGAGCTGTCGTTGTGCACTGCAACAGCACTCTGCCTTGGTTGAGCCAGCTCCCAGTGAAAAGGGATGGGCTGCTTTTAAATGTTTTCTCTTGCATTTTTGGTCTCCCAGTAGGGCAGGCAGTCTCTGGAGAGCTGTTAAGTATGAGCTGGCTTTCAGGGCTTTCTCCTAACTACCAGTCTCTCTGTGGAGCCAATTCAGCTTGCTTGCACTTGACAGTGTGAAGAGGTTTCTTCACATGACAATAATAAAGTATTTCAGCACTTTACAGCATGTGTCTCCTCTCTGGACTGCAAACCCTCAGGGAAGGTATTTTATCCCAACATTTCTCTCCCTTCTCCTCCTGACATTTCCATACAGCACTCAGAAGGCCCATGCCTGGTGTATGTCCTAGTCTTTGAATAAAATGTTAGTTTCTTTAGAGATAGCATTTGAAGGATGCAAGTCTAGGAGGACTGTTGCATAAAGATTCTGTATTAAGAAACACAGAGTGAGGCAGACGTCAAAGATGTAATGTAAGGTACATTACTGGCTACTTGATGCACCCATCTTCATCTTGCATCCCATTTGGTTGTACAAGGAGTGATTGCCCATTCTGCCTGGAGGAAAATCTGCTGAAGCAATCAGTCTTCTGAGGAGAGAAGGGAATCATCCTGTCTCCCATAGCTCTCTTCACCACAGCTGAAGACACATGGAAAGGATATTTTCATTCCAAATGGGGAGCAGATTTGGGTTTTCTGCACCAGAGCAGGGAAATCTGGTGGAGCTTGTAGGCATCTGTGAGAGACTAAACTTTGTACAATACAATACAATACACCAGGTTGGAAGAGACCTTCAAGATCATCACGTCCAGCCCATCAACCAATCCAACCCACCCAACAACTAAATCATGCAGCCAAGCACCCCATCAAGTCTTCTCCTGAACACCTCCAATGAAGGTGACTCTCTTGATGTGACTCTACAAAGATAAAAATTACCTTTGCTCCTTGCCCAGACAATAGCTGATGTGTATTGGGCAGTCGCCACTGGAAGGACTCTCGGAAAGTGCGTAGATAAGGATTGCTCACCAGACTGCAGCAGTCCTGGAAATGGGCAGAGGCCACTGAATATGCATACCTGAAAACTGTATAAAAGATCTGAGCAACTACTGGCTCAGAAGAAGGAAAATACAGGAGAAGGAAACAGTGGAAGGAAAAGACCTGGACAATGTATCTGAGAAGGAAAACATGAGAGAAGGCAAAGACTGGGGCAATGCTGCTCTGAAGAAAAGTGGAGAGAATACCAGGACAGAGACACCACCATGGAGCCTGGAAGAAGCAGACTAAGAAGAACCCTCTCTCCGTGTTCTAAGTTCCACCTACTGCAACTCATGGAGCTGAAGAGGCTGCTCAGAGGACAGCACAGCCAACAAGGACAATATCTCTTCTACAGCCAAAGCTGCAGCAGCCTTCCTCTATAGACCCAACTACTCCTCTACATCCAAAGCTGCAGCACCTTTCTGCCACAGACTCAAACTGTCTTGGGGGGTGAGGGGTGTGGCAATATAATTCCTTTACTCTCCCCTCTCTCCCTCTTCTCTCTCTCTCTCTATTTTCCCTCTCTCCCCTTCTGATCCATCCACTTTATTCTGTTGATTAATAGTCTAGCTGTAGATATTTTGGCCTCGTTTGTGCCTCTAATTTCATAACACGGGACTATTCAAAAGAACTGAGTCTCTTTCCCTCTCTGGACCAAGACAGCATCAGCAAGTGGTCATGAACACTCTGTAACCACCCTTTTTCCTTGGGCTTGCAGCGTGTGTTCTTTTTGGGATTGCTGGATCAGGGGAAAAATGTCATTTGCACAGCAGTGTGACACAACAGGGCGAAGCCAGTATGACCACCACAAACAAGGCCACTGTGGCTGTCTGCATGTTCCTCCAAGGTGGTTTATGGGTCCCTACATTTCAAAAAATGCTTCATGTTATTAGAATTACTGCTGCAGCCTTGCAGTGAAGGTGGGGTAAAAACATGGGTCTTGTCTACATGACCAGTAGCCCAGCACTCTTGTTTACTACAGAGCTAGTCAGAGCCACCTGTCTTCAGATAATACAATGCAATAAAATACAATACACCAGGTTGAAAGAGACCTTCAAGATCATCACGTCCAACCCATCAACCAATCCAACCCACCTAAACAACTAAACCATGCAGCCAAGCACCGCATCAAGCCTCTTCCTGAGCACCTCCAATGAAGGTGACTCCATCACCTCCCTGGGCAGACCATTCCAATGGGCAATCACTCTCTCTGTACAGAACTTCCTCCTGACATCCAGCCTAAACCTGCCCTGGTGCAGCCTGAGACTGTGTCCTCTTGTTCTGGTGCTGGCTGCCTGGGAGAAAAGACCAACCTCTGCCGGTCTACAACCTCCCTTCAGGTAGTTGTAGAGAGCAATAAGGTCTCCCCTGAGTCTCCTCTTCTCCAGGCTAAGCAACCCCAGCTCCCCCAGCCTTTCCTCATAGGGCTTGTGTTCTAAATCCTTCACCAACTTTGTTGCCCTTGTCTAGACATGTTCCAGCAAGTCAACATCCTTCCTAAACTGAGGGGCCCAGAACTGGACACAGGACTCAAGGTGCAGCCTAACCAGTGCAGTGTACAGGGGCACAATGACCTCCCTGCTCCTGCTGGCCACACTGTTCCTGATGCAGGCCAGGATGCCAGCTTTCTTGGCTGCCTGGGCACACTGCAGGCTCATGTTCAGCCTACCATCAACCAGTATCCCCAGGTCCCTCTCTGCCTGGCCACTCTCCAGCCACTCTGACCCCAGCCTGTAGCACTGCATGGGGTTGTTTTGGCCAATGTGCAGAACCCGGCACTTGGATGTGTTCAATCTCATGCTGTTGGACTCTGCCCATCTGTCCAGCCTGTCGAGGTCCCTCTGCAAAGCTTCTCTACCCTCCAGCAGATCAACTCCTGCCCCCAGCTTGGTGTCGTCCGCAAATTTACTGATGATGGACTCAATGCCCTCATCCAGATCATCAGTAAAGATATTGAACAGGATGGGGCCCAGCACTGATCCTTGGGGCACACCACTAGTGACAGGCCTCCAGCTGGATGTGGCACCATTCACCACCACTCTCTGGGCTCAGCCCTCCAGCCAGTTCCTAACCCAATGCAGTGTGCTCCTGTCCAAGCCATGGGCTGATAGCTTGGCCAGGAGTTTGCTGTGGGGGACTGTGTCAAAGGCCTTGCTGAGGTCCAGGTAGACCACATCCACAGGCCTCCCCACATCCACCAGGCGGGTCACCTGATCCTAGAAGGAGATCAGGTTGGTCAGACAGGACCTGCCCTTCCTAAATCCATGCTGGCTGGGCCTGATCCCTTGGCCATCCTGTAAGTGCTGTGTGATCGCACTCAAGATGACCTGTTCCATAATCTTGCCTGGCACTGAGGTCAGGCTGACAGGCCTATAATTCCCTGGCTCTTCCAACTGGCCCTTCTTGTGGATGGGCACCATGCTGGCCAGCTTCCAGTCTTCTGGGACCTCTCCAGTGAGCCAGGACTGCTGAAAAATGATGGAAAGTGGCTTGGCCAGCTCATCTGCCAGCTCTCTCAGCACCCTAGGATGGATCCCATCTGGTCCCATGGCCTTGTGGGGGTCCAAGAGGCTCAGAAGATCTCTAACTGCCTCCTGGAGCAGCTGGAAACTATGCTGCTCCCTGGCTCCTTCTGCCAGCTCTGCAGGCCAGCTGTCTGGAAGATGTTCTGCCATGCTAGTAAAAATTGAGGCAAAGAAGGTGTTAAGTACCTCTGCCTTTTCCTCATCCTTTGTTACAACGTTCCCCTCCGTGTCAACCAAGGAGTGGAGGTTGTCCTTGCCCTTCTTCTTGCTATTGATGTATTTATAGAAGGACTTTTTGTTGTCCTTCACAGCAGAGGCCAGTCTAAGTTCTAAATGGGCTTTTGCCTCCCTAATTTTCTTCCTGCATGTCCTAGAAACATCCCTAAACACTCCATAGGTTGCCTCCCCTTTCTTCCAACAATGATACACCTTCTTCTCTGACTTGCCTATATAAATTCCACAAATATTGTAGTCTTCCTCATTATCTCTTTTCCCCCAAACCTAGTGAGAACACAGCTCTGAAACTTCTCATTGGTGCCTCAGGCTGCAGATGGAAAAAGGTCACAAGCTAAGTCTTTATATGTCCTAACTGAATGGGAGTGGATGGAAAAAGGAAACAAATCTTTTCCCAACTGCCCAAGAAGCTTAAAAGAGATGCACAGTTAAAGGGCAGCTGTATAAAGCTGGACACTGGCAAGGAAAAAAAAAAAAAAAAAAGAGCTCATGAGGATAGAATAAGAATGTAGAGTACTGGCTACTGAAATAGTTTATGATAATGGATTTGTGAAAAGTACTTTGAATTTTCACTGGGAGGAAGCTCTTCCATGTTAGATTTCTTCAAGATAGGCCTTCTCACCTTTCAGCATATCCCAGAGTTACAAGAAGAAGGTGGCTTCTGATTATGACTTGATTAAGATCTTCATTATCCGCTATGATATCCTGGACTTGCTCAGAATTTTCCCTTCTTTTTTGTATAATTTTGTGCAATTAAAGCAAAACAAAACAAAACAAACCCCAAACAAAACAAACAGAAAGATAAAGAAATATCCATTTAAAATACCAAAGCAAGCGTGTGTTGTTGTTGTTGTTTTTCTTCTCTGCTTCAATGTCTGTATTTGCGTGGAAGCCAGACTAGTTTGCATCAGTAGTCAAAGGTCCTAAATTGAGCAATTGGTCAGAAACACACTGGGACATCCACACGCTGCAATCTTCTCAGATTTACCATTTCACTCTCTTCTAGGCTATTTCATGCTTCTTAAGGGAAGTGACTGCAGCTCAGGAAATGGCTAGGGAAGGAGACTAAGGCAATCTTTTCTAAATTCCTCTGCCTCTCGTCTTTACAGCGGTGTGCAAAGCATATTCATTCAACCTTGTCAGGTTTTCCATGGTTTTTGGGAAGTAGCAGATACTGCCTGTAAGCCAGAGGTTCACCACAGGATTCATCTTTGCTTGTGAAAGAGGGGATGGTGTGTACTGTCTCTCTGAATGACTTGTTTTGAGATGCAGAAACCAGAGTTTAAAAAAAAATAGAAAGTGTCTATAGACGTGTGACTACCTCAAGCAACTCACTACAGTTCTCAGCACATTGGTAGATCACAGGGGAAGGTAATTTTGGCAAATGCAGAGATAGAACCAGCAGTTGCAGCCTTTTCTTTCCCCTAATCCTCCTCACAGCTGGATGCTTTCCACCCACTCAGCAGCTATAGCCTTTTTAACTCTGTGTAAAACAGTGGCAACCTTCTCATGGCAGTATACTAGGTAGGAGCTTCTTGAGCACTTATTTCTCACCACCTTTGCCTAAACTGAATTCACTTGAGGGAGCTGAATGGAATAATCTCACAGGTCACTCTTGGTCTAGCTGGTCATTGCTTCCTAGAAAAACTAGAGGGATACCGGTGACAAAAGGGGTCAATACCTTCGTAGTTGCGCACATCACAGGAGGCAAAAACTGTGCACTAGAGCTCAGTGGACATAACTAACTTTTGCAGTTGTTCAGCACTGGGTGAGGGTGACTGTATCTGTTACTGCTCATGAAGTGAATGTGCAAACATATGTAACCCGAAGTTCAACAAGCTGACAGGCTTGGCAGATACATGCATGTTCTCGCCTGTAGATCTTAGCTCAGCTCTCAAGTATGATTGCAGTGGTACACCACAGGCCAGATTCTGATCTCATTTACACACTTGCCAATGCAAAGTAACTCCACCGATGCCAAGTGTGGGCCTAAAAGCTGTTCAGCTGTAGTGCAAGCTGCAGTTTCATTGATATCCAGCATGAAAAAGAGTTGCATTCAAAATGTGTTTCCTACCCGGAACTGTCCACAATGAACCAGAGTAATTGAACAACTGTAAACCAAATGCAGACACAAGTCTGGACTGTTTTGGGACCCCTGCAAACTAAGGGAAAGTTTCTGTTGATGCAACATGCACAAAGGTGTCAAATACCTGCATTAGACTTTCTTTTAGGTCCTGAGGGTGTTAATTATTCTAATTTAGACTCAACTATACCTTAGCACAGTGGGTCAAAGTGACTTATGATCTGGATATATTATAACAATGGATATCTTACACAGTCTTATGTTTTGTCCCCTCCAGTCTGAATTGAGATTGAAGGTTTGCACAAGAGTTTATGTTCAGGAGCTGCAGCACTGCAGTAAATTGAAGAAAGGGATAGAGAACAGAAAACAATAAAAGGAATAGGAGGAGGGTGGAGAAAAGTTTAAAAGCAGAAGAAAGGGAGGGATAAGAAGACCCCACAGGGTCAGTCAGAATCTGATAAACTTTGAAAAAAGGCTTAATATACTAGGAAGTGTTTTTTAAAACTTCTGACCTTGTAACACTTTCTCATCAATAGTCCAGAGGTGAAAAGATTTATGAATATACATGCTAACACATTTCTCTGTGAGTGTTTTGATAAAGTAAATACATCACCCAGCAGGAAGCTACACTGCATGTTAGTCTCTTTCCACAGAGAGAAATTCAGTGTTGTGGGCCCCAGCTATCCCTTTCCGACATACACAGGGTGTGCAGTTTAGTTCTTCATTAAAAAATGTCCCATTGAGATGTTTAAACACAGATCTCCTTGTAAAGATGAATACATCAAATTGCCCTCTGTCCAATTCTTCTCCATTTAATTGGTATAAAGCAGCTTCCCCTTGGCTATTTCCTCCCTAGAAATCACATAAGTAGCCTCGCTAGAAAGGCATAGGTAAATGTTTTACACTGTACATCATGGTTTAGGAGCATAGCTCCCATAACCAGAGTTGGAATAATGTGGCTGACTTTGCTCTTACACTGTTCTAGAAGCATGCCCTACAGGATGCAGAGGCTGGTCTCCCAAGTGCTGCCTTATGAATAAGGTGTGGAACACTTTCATTTAACACTGCATGTGTTTCCATTAGCAGAGTCAATTGCTCTCTGTCCTCAGTTTTAAGACTCACTGTTTCTCTCTATTACAGCTCTGTTGCCAAATGCCTGCCAGTCCTCCCTAGTCTTTCCATCTGAGCATGCAAAGTTCTGATTGTATAACACTGCAGCATCTTGGTCTTTATTTGGTTCAAACTTTGTATTTGCAATTATAGATGTCCTGAATGTTAGAATAGAATAGAATAGAATAGAATAGAATAGAATAGAATAGAATAGAATAGAATAGAATAGAATAGAATAGAATAGAATAGAATAGACCAGGTTGGAAGAGACCTTCAAGATCATCGTGTCCAACCTATCAACCAACACCACCTAATCAACTAAACCATGGCACCAAGCACCCTATCAAGTCTCTTCCTAAACACCTCCAATGATGGTGACTCCATCACCTCCCTGGGCAGACCATTCCAATGGGCAATCACTCTTTCTGTGAAGAATTTCTTCTTAACATCCAGTCTGAACCTCCCCTGGTGCAGCTTGAGACTCTGTCATCTTCTTCTGGTGCTGGATGCCTGGGAGAAGAGACCAACCTCTGCCTGGCTACGACCTCCCTTCAGATAGTTGTAGAGAGCAATAAGGTCTCCCCTGAGTCTCCTCTTCTCCAGGCTAAGCAATCCCAGCTCCCTCAGCCTCTCCTCATAGGGCTTGTGTTCCAAACCCCTCACCAACTTCGTTGCCCTTCTCTGGACACGTTCCAGCAAGTCAACATCCTTCCTAAACTGAGGGGCCCAGAACTGGACACAGGACTCAAGGTGCAGCCTAACCAGTGCAGTGTACAGGGGCAGAATGACCTCCCTGCTCCTGCTGGCCACACATTTCCTGATGCAGACCAGGATGCCTTTGGCCTTCTTGGCTGCCTGGGCACACTGCAGGCTCATGTTCAGCCTACCATCAACCAGTACCCACAGGTCCCTCTCTGCTTGGCCGCTCTCCAGCCACTCTGACCCCAACCTGTAGCACTGCCTGGGGTTGTTTTGGCCAATGTGCAGAACCCGGCACTTGGATGTGTTCAATCGCATGCCATTGGATTCTGCCCATCTGTCCAGCCTGTTGAGGTCCCTCTGCAAAGCTTCTCTACCCTCCAGCAGATCAGCTCCTGCCCCCAGCTTGGTGTCATCCGCAAATTTATTGATGATGGACTCAATGCCTTCATCCAGATCATCAATAAAGATGTTGAAGAGCATGGGGCCCAGCACTGATCCTTGGGGCACACCACGAGTGACAGGCCGCCAGCTGGATGTGGCACCATTCACCACCACTCTCTGGGCTCAATCCTCCATCCAGTTCCTGTCCAAGGCACAGGCTGCCAGCTTGGCCAGGAGTTTGCTTTGGGGGACAATGTCAAAGGCCTTGCTGAAGTCCAGGTAGACTACATCCACAGCCTTCCCCATATCCACCAGGCGGGTCACCTGATCCTAGAAGGAGATCAGGTTGGTGAGGCAGGACCTGCCCTTCCTAAATCCATGCTGGCATTGAGCACTCCTAAGTCTTGTGGGCTTACTGCTTCTTAGGAAAGCTTACACATGTATTGTGGTGTGTGTTTGGGGTGGAAACATAACGGGGGTCATAGGAGCAGAGGCCTGAAAACTGCAAAGTAAAAAATATATGCCTGTTACTTTGACACAGAGCACTACAGCAACTGTTCACAGTGGCACACGTACCACAGAGAGAGAACTGTATAAATCCTAAACAAAAAACAGAACGTGTTCATCACATATGTAAAAATATAACTATGTTTAATATATCATACATTGTAGTAGTAGCAGTAGTAGCTACTAGTAGTCTGGTACTGCTGTGTGAAGTGGTGTCTCTACTTTCTGCATGGAAATGATTATCACTTGCAAAAGTATTGGCTTTCCTCATTTACAATCACATTGCTCAATGCAACCACCCTTTGCCTTTACCACATAGCTAATTCATCCTGCCTAGGAAATTTGTGAAATATGCTGTTCGATGTGGTCTGTACAGGTGAGGTTATGTCATGGCATCTAGTAACAAACTTGTATTTCCACTTTTGAAACAATCTCAAAGTTTAAAAATAAATAATCTACTTTAAAATGTCATTTTTATGTAGTGTTGTACTCCAAGCATGGAAAATTCCACAATGATTTAAATAACCTAGGTCCTTTGCTTCATTTCAGCCCAGTTAGAAGTAGTGAATTTGACTTACTGTTTGTATAGATGTATGAACTTAAACAAAATTAATTAAAAAATCAAAACCAGCAGAAAAATATTTTTACTTGATCAGCATGGTGTATGAACTTCATGAAACAACAGCAAAGTGAAATAATTTTTTAACTCAAAATTTCATTGTTAAATGTTTTGAAGTGTTTTGACTTTAAAAAAAAAAAAAAGGTCACCACATTCCTTGACAGAAATGCCAATTAATTACTTTTACATCACCTTTATCCAGATCACAGCCGCTGTGAAATTATGTATATGATCTACTTTCAACACAAATTTTTTTTCTACCTTGTTGAGGATCCTGTCTTCTGTTTTGAGTTCTTTGGTATTGAGTAATGAAAATGTTACAGCCTTACTGCTTGTTTTGTGGTTGCAATTACGTAATCATTATTAATGAAACAACAATGTCAAAACTGTGTGAAACTAAACTCACATTTAAGCACTTACAATAAACAGATATAAAACAACAGATGTCTCAGTTTTTGTTCTCCAATGATTTCATCCCTTGTTAAAAATAAACGTCTGGCTTAAAAAAGAAAAGGGCTTTTCTCAACTCTTGTGAATTAATTGAATCCAGAGACTGGTGATGCAACTAAGGAATTTACTTTCTTGTTTTTTCCTTCCCAAAAGTTCTTTGTGGGGATTTTTTTTTCCCCAGTAAGCAATAAATTCACTTCAAAGCAATCCAGAAATTCTAGGAAGTATTCTATGGTGTAGTGGTCATCTGTCCTAGCTGAAGTATTTGCACCCCAGTATCAATCACATTTGTAGCCAAATTGCCAAGCTTGCCTCCAGATTTGAATACCCTCAGGACATTTTAGGACAGAGATGGTTTGTGTCCAGTTTTGGTTCAGCCAACTGATACTGGTCAGTTAGAATTATTGGTTCAAATTTGCATTATTATTTGCCATTAGGGTCAGGGACGTCTCCATATCCAGGGAGCATCAGAAAGCCAGCATGCGGTTTTATGTGAAAGTTAGAAGTCCAGATGCTTGTTGGAACCATCCACATCTGTTGAGTCTGAGAAACTGGGCTGGAAATTTAGCTGAAATAGGTTTCCTGAAAGATTTCACAGAGTTCATAGTTGAATCTGTGGCCAGAAATACCAGAGCTTCTTTTGGTGTTTGAGTGCTTTTCATTCCAGCGCCAACTAGCAATGTGTGAATTACATTTAATAAGCTGGTAGGATATGCACAAATTTTAAAACTTTGCAAAGATTCATATTCAATGAACAGACACTGTGAACAGCAAAATACTTAAGAAATGAAACATCTATTAGCATGTTAAAGTTAAAGAAAAATACTATTAGAAGCTGGATTTTTTTATTTCTCTGAAGGAAAAAAATCTTTACTGCAAGAAAATATTTGGTAATTTTTTTTTAAAAAACAAATGTATAGGAGGAAAACCAATCTTTTTTTTTTTTTTAATTCAGGTTCTTGGTGAAAATCAGTGTAAAAATTTAGGATTTAGACAATACATTTTGGTTCTGTTTTCTCCAGTCCCTCCGGCACTAGCAAGTACAAAACAACTGTCTTTGCACTTTATGGCAAATCTTGCACAATTTTAAACACAGAAACCAAGGTTCTTGCAAACTGTGTTCTGAGAATATAGCACATTTATGCTTACAGCACTATAAACAATGACAAGATGTTTTGAACAATCTGTTTTTTTCAAATTAGATTAACGTCATGGAGCAGCACAATCTGCTCACTAACACCGAAGGGACAAAACCGTCAGTTTTGTGTACTCCTTCAGGACATTGCTGTGGCAATAGATATTAACCATTTATATCATCTTGAAGGATGTGATGCACTCTTAGAGCTGCTGTTCATTAAAAGTGACACCAGGCTCAATACTGCTGATAATCAAACAGTAAAAATACAGGTGGCAGCTGAGGGTACCTTATAGCTTTGTGCTCTCTGGTCATACCACAGACTAAATGTGATGCACTTTTAAAGGTAATGTTTGAACAGAATTGCGTACCATATTTGTCTGCACTTAAGTTGAAATATATGACATGTCTTTAGTCACTACTTCAAAAGAATTCCCAAAAAGCTTCACCAGTGCAAAAGATTAGCAAATAGCTAATGCAATCTTTTTCTGCATAGTACCCTTGAACCTTTGTTATGGTAACACAGACTTTCCCACCATAGCTGAATGTAACTTCAACCTACCCATTTTGTGAAGCTACCATTGCAATCATACCTCGATTGTGCATCGTGTGAATACTCTCATATTTACACTCACACCGTTAATCCAGGGAACTTAAACATCCTTTAAAGTTTATTTATTACATACTTTCCTTGTCAAAACACAATTTTTATTATCCGACAGAGCAAAAGCAAGCCACAGGAAACAAACTGAGAGTGACCTATGGTTTTAATGTTCAATTAACATGAAAATAGGTGACTGCTTTGTTTTGCTGGGGTTTGCACATTATAATTGTACTTACTAAGAATTTAGTTCAAGGCATGTGTTGTGTTGCGTGGAAGCATGCAAACAACTTTGCAACTAAGGAACTTTGATCTTCAACTTAAGGAGCATGGAGCAAAGGTTAAAATCAGAGATTTGTTGTACCGTTGGCAGCAGTTCCTTGTGAAGATTCCCGCTTTCAAGGAAAGTGATATAATGTAATATACACAAATCACAGTGGTTTTGCGTTTGTCGAGGAAAAAATATCAACTTGGTAATTTTTGATATTTGATCAACTTTCTATAGATAAAGTTAGAGTCTGATTGTTCTTGCACACATATATGTAGAAATGAAAATGAAGCTGCTCTTGGAAGGCTTGTTTATATCTACAGGTAATGTCCAAACGGAGAAGCTGGATGGCTCTTTGCAGATTTACTTAGGAAATTTGGGTGTTGTGCAGATGACTATTTATTTGTGCAAGACAGAAGCTCAATATAATAATGCAGGTTAGAAAAATTTGTTCTTAAGAGACTTTGTTAAATACTTAGACATTGTCATTCTAATGAGCTGTAGACATTTTATAACAACTCTATTGAAATGAAACAGAACCCATAAAGGCTTTTAAAACTGTAAAGGAAATGCAGCCCAAGAAGATTTTGTACCGCTATGAATAAGCTATATTTATTTTGCCATTTACGTTAACAAACAAACAAACTAACAAACAAGAGGAAGAAAAGAACGTGTGCTTAGAAAATGTACTGAAATCTTATAATACCAGGAATTTGAACTGCTTTGGCAAAGTGGAAACTTCACAGTTACTCAGACCTTAATGTCAGGATACTTACCTAACCCTGTTAACAGCATCTGGTCCTTAAGCTGCTGTCTGAGGCAGACCTTGCAGGCCAAGACACAGAACAACAGTCAGTGGTTGCTCTTAATCGGCAGAATTTTCATTTATATGTAGCTAAAGAATTACAGCTGTTTCATAAAATGGCTAATAAATGAGCATGACAAAACAAATGAGTAAAGCAGACCTGTCCTGTTCCACCCCACCCTCTGGTCCTAATTATCCTGTCTCTTGCAGCATGTCAGTCCCATTAACTTCAGATTGGTTTTTTTGTGTGTCAGTCCTGGGACAGTTGTAACCCAGAACAAATGTACTGGTGATATAAAAAGCAGCCGAACAAATAGCTGACATGATTTTCAGAGTCAAAGCCTCATAACATTCTCTAATTTGCTGACTGTGCCTCTTTAATCTGATTCTCTCTATCATGTAGGTAGCTCCATACCTTTCTTTCCCTTCAACACAGAATATTGAAAACACAAAATGCCAAAATATGTCATGAGATGTAGCCCTTTGCAGACATCTCCTAGCAAGCTTTGGCCACTGCTTATTTCACTCCTGATTTTGACCTGGAGGTATCCCCAGCAGATACAGATGACTTTGTTTGTTCTGGGTTTGCTGTGGGTCTTCCAACTTGTATTTTCTCATTGTGATGGCTAGGTGCCTTTCATAGGAGCCTGAGGTAATAGAAACCCCTTGTTTACATAAAGATCAAATGGAAAAAAATGCAAGCTGCCTTCTAAATACTTAAACCCCCCACATTCTAAAGCTTCCTACAGGTGATGTTGACACATTTACAGTGTTGATTTAAAGGGTAAGGGGAACATAGTTCTTCCTGACAACACAAATGTGAAGTTATGGCCCACCCTGTCACTGGAGCTACACTGAAATGTCTGCCAGCAGATCTTGAGTGCCAGGTACTTAAAAAAACAGGCATACAGCCTCCGTGGCTGTAAGCGAAGCCTTCGAAGGCTCTTTCGCCTGCTGCACCTCCAGGCTGGAGTCACAGTCAATACCAACCACTGATACTGCAGTTCCTGAGATATTTGGCCTAATGGTTCCTGAACTTTCCATGAACTGTTTTAGCCCAGATTTGCTGTGCATGCTAAAGATTTCATACATTTCTTTACCCCATCCTTCATTCACAGTTCTTTCCTGGAACTAATCTGACTGTAAAGGTTTGTCAGTCTTCAGATGTTCTAATTTCTCAGTCACCTGGTCTGACATGATCCTGATTTTCTTCAATATTTCATCTCCCACCCCTGGGAAATTTATGTGTGTTCCTGGCATTTGTCTCCCATCTTCTTTTGTGAACACAAAGGGGGAAAAAAATAATTTCATTTCTTCCTCTCTCTTTGCTTCCTTTTTTTTTCCTCTCAAGCCTCCCCCATTTTGTCCCTTTTCTTATCTCAGCAAAGTCTTCTTCTGTCAATAACTTAGTCTTGCCATCTACTAGAGGCCACTTGTCTCTCCCTTTGACCCCTATATTTCTTCTTCTTTTTTTCTTCTTCTTTCTTTCTTTCTTTCCTTTTATTTTTTTTTTTTAGTGTCTCATTAATCTTTATTTAGGTATCAATAGCTAGCAACTTCCATTCAGCCCTGTCCACAGTCCATGCTGGACTTCATCTTTAAATTTGTTCATGTGGTCTTCCTTCATCTTTGATTAGTTTTTCATTTCCTTGCGCTTTATTAGGTATTGGCAACTCAGTACTGTAGGTGGCATTTTCCTCTCTTTTCTCTTTCTTCATCCCTAGCCTATGCTTTAACCACAGCCCAGAATGATGTCAGGAGAGCATTTCGCCACCTTTGCAAGATGTGATACTGACCACTCTGCTCATAAAGGTCTTACTATGTATTTTATAAGAATGGGTGCATTGACTTCTGCATTCTGGACTAATTCCAAACAGAGTGATTACTTTCTGTCTGCTCAGACCTCCCACACAATTTCAATGCGATAGATTAATCTCTTCTTGACCTGTATCACCCCATTGCTATCAGCATGTACTACTTTCCACACCAAAGCTGATGAATTTTCTGTTATAGAAGATGATTTTCTAATTTCACAGAGAAAACATTTTTGAAAGGAAGATACTCGTTGTCTTTATTCCTCCATGTTTCCTTGCAGTGATTTATAAATGGAATTCTTGCACAGCCAGTGTTCTGCCTGCAGGTAGTTCTTCTTTCCTCCTCTTTTTTCTTCATCCATACATGGAATGTACTAGCAAAGTGACATGCATCATCCTTGTTTCATGCTCTTTACATTCTTATTGCCACATCAGACAACACCCAGTGGAGACTATATACACCTACCATCACAAAAGCACCTTCGGATAGTATTTTCTGCAATGGCCTCCAATTATACCTGCCTTTAAAAGGAGCTACAGTCTTCATACAGGACCTTCAACTCAAAAGATTCCTCCCATGATTTCATGTATGGGAAGTGCTTGCAGGGGTCAGGGAAGAGTAGGAGAACAAAGCATACTGACATGTAAAGCTTGTGTTCTCAGTCTATATAGTATTAATGAAAACAGATAACTGCTTCCTTAAAATGCATGTTGGAGAAAGACTGTATGAGTGACAACAACCGGAAAGAAAACATTTCTAGGAGTGCTGAAAGCGTCCCTTAAATTGGAGGGTGAACCAACAAGGCAGCAGTATAATTTAGGTTCAGTTCCCATGACTAGTTTGTGACTTTTTGACCTTTATGCTCTTCTTTATTCATAGAATCATAGAATCAGACAGAGTTGGAAGGGACCACAAGCATCATCTAGTTCCAACCATGGGCAGGGACACCTCACACTAGATCAGGCTTCTAAAAGAAATGGACAAAACTACTTCTTTCTAAATTCCTATAGTTCCTGAACTGTATCCTGTGCACATGGTTTTCACCATGAAATGACTGGAAGATAACATTTGACTCACCCTGGATGAAGAATTCTATTACTAGTTTCTTGATTGTCTTTTCTTTTTCTTCTGCATTCTGACTTCCAAGCTGTTGAGAAAAAAAAAACACAACACCAAACCAAAACAAAAAAGAAACCCCCTCCCCAACTTATTTTAATTCCTTTTCTTTATTTCCATCCCCCTCCCTTGATCTTAATGGACTCTTGGCCTACTTTGCTTGCCCTCCCCAATATTATCTAAAGCAACCAAGTGACCATGTAAGGCTTTTGCCTACCAGAGTACATGAACTTTCATATTTCACCTGTTGTCCACCCATTCCCTATGGCCTTTTATTATCTGTTTCACTAGTTTCTACCCATTCACCTACATTACTAGCTTATTCCCTTCTGCTAATGTGTGTGTAAGACCAGTTTCATAGAAATGTCTTTGGACTCTACTTTCTGCTATCCTGAACACAATATTATGCATGATTCTGTTCCTCACTGTATGAAGCCTGCAAGACAATCCTTTCAGTCTTTTACCTGTACTGATTTTATATTGTTCCCACCTGTCTAAAGTGTAGTTGACCCCTTTGTTTTGAAGGATTGCTAGCTGAAAAAAAAGCAACAAATGAAAAACCAGTGGCATGCTGGGAGCTTCAGATCCCAACATTTCTCTTCTTAAGACTCAAGAATTAGCAGTTCAGACTAAGGCTTTTTACTTAATTACGGATTTGAACAGCGTGATTTGTGTGTTTGTTTCTCTTTTCCACTTCTTCCTCTTCCTCATCCTCTTCCTTTTTTAATGTCCCTTCCTCCTGCCTGTCTTCCTTCCTCTTTCCCTCTAAGCCTTGAAAACAAGGATTCTGTGCTGACCTTGGCTGTGCTCTCACAGTCATTTTGAAGGAGAACAAACTGAGTCTGTGCCATCAGGCTCTTAAGTCCTATTTTCAAAGAGGCATACACTATTAGAAGATAAATCTCAATGGTAGACAATGGGACTTAGACTGTGGTGTGATTAGGGTATGTCCAAATAAGTTGGCCCGAAAATCTAGATGATCACCTGGCTCTAGTCAGGTTGCATAAGTGTGTGTGGAGGTGGATGCTGCTATTTATCTTCATCTACCAGCAGCTGTGAGCTTCATCATGTCTTGTAGATTCCTTTCCAGAAACTTCACATCACCCTGCCTCTGAAGAAACAAAGTCTAGGAGAAAGGCTGTTTCTCTGTTATCTTCTGTCAAATACACAATCCTGTGGGAATAGGATGCAATAAAACCACAGAAAATCCTCGGGATGGAGTAAAGGTATGTGCTTCATATTGTGAAGTGTGCGTATTTAAAACAACTTGTAAGCACAGGAAAAAGGTGTGACAACTTCTTACACTCCATAAAAATGTACATTATACTCTGTCCTTTTTAAAAGCACATGACAAATATAGCCATTCTGGCTCACTTTTCAGAAACACTCTGTCAAAGCAGGTGACATTTTAAACATGTGCTTATTATAGTATATAATATATTAATAAAGAATTTTGGCTTAAATGTTTTCCTGGAGAGGAACTATTAAAAGAGGCAGAGAGGGGTTCTGATGAATGTGAAATTGCTACTTTCACTCACACTACATTTTAAAAGCTGCTATGAAAATGTGAAAACACAGCCTGCATGAGGAATAGTGTTTAAACTGTAAGGCATGTAAAAATGCTTGCAACCATAATTATATTTTGTTAAAGAAAATTAAGTAATTACTTATTAAAAAGAAACATGTGTAAACATATTACCAGTTCAAGTACACAAACCATGTGTACTTACAATAGCTTTTCAAGCATTTCCTTTCAAAACACTTCAGGTCTGTTTTTATCATAAGGTTCAAAATTCTCAGTGGTTATCTTGTTGTGTGACAGAAGTTTACAGCATTAGTTTCACCAGACAAGGACTGGTGGAGTAAGATTAGTCATGTATGTAAATTATAATCATGCTGAATAGTTGTATGTGCTCATTTAGACATTTTAACAGTGTGTGATGTTATCTTCTCTGCAGGACTAATAAGCATTAGCCATAATGAGGTCAGTCAGTCAGGCAGGCATTATCATGGGATTTAATTGGGACACTGGTCTCTGCTGAAGTGAAAATTAATAACTTTTGTCAATGTTCTGGTGAAATGTTCTGTCTTATTAAACTATGAGGGTCAATTAGAAAGCATTATGTAATAAAGTCCCCAGCAGCAGAACTCAAATTGAGTTATACCACAGTCATTATTCCAGGACGATTGCATTTGAAAATGGAAAACCAGAGTGCCATATGGAGGGTGCAGGTTATATTTACAAGCATTGCATGTTAAAGCTTCAGCAAGAAGGAAACAATTAAATATAATACTGAAATA
Organism: Picus viridis; assembly: GCA_033816785.1. NCBI lineage: Eukaryota > Metazoa > Chordata > Aves > Piciformes > Picidae > Picus > Picus viridis. The sequence continues at coordinate 49,088,539 of CM066606.1, forward strand.
AATCAAAGCACTGAAAGTGCCATGTTGTGCCAGGCACTTAATGTAGCCAGTTTACCCCTAGATGCAACTGGGTGAAATGGCACCTGTTTATAAGCCTTGTTTGGGTTCTGTCAGACAGTGACCTCCCTCTGGACCACTCTGATGATTCAAAATCTGGGGCACACCTGGAAGGCTCATACAGGCACATTGGCTCATATAAATAACAGTTTATTGTGTGGCTATTAAGACCAGAGGTCGCTTTTATTAAAGTGCAGTTATCACGATACAACAAATTAAAGAACTTTTAAAACATGTTTAACTGCCTCTGATATTCCCTGCTTGATCATGTTTACCGTACTTTGGATGGGGGAGATACGAAGCCTCTGCTGATGCTGGCTTCTAAAGGCAGTGCTAGCAGCTGTCAAAGGT